>OZ012737.1:251459699-252852199 GCA_963859935.3 Lathyrus sativus | reverse complement strand
TAACCCCCAGTAGTTTATACTAGCAGTCAGCACCGTCTGAACACAAACCACGTGGGGAGCCGATGAATATAAGCGTTTGATGCCTAATCAATAATGATCCTTCGTATCTCAATGCAAAATGAAAAGAGATTGCACCAAAGTACACGGTCGCAGATAATAAACGAGAAATATGAGAAGGACTCCGTTCCGGGTTGGTTCAGAGGTACTGGTTCTGAACTCGGTAGGGCGTGCTACGGCTCGATCCCCCACAACCTCCGCATCGGATAAAACATGAAGGGTTACCACACTCGTGTACCAGACCCCGTGCTAAAAAAGGATCAAAATCGCTAACCGGCTACTCCACTACGTGCGTGCGAAGGCAAAGGGCTTAATGTGACTGCGCTAGAACGAACCGGGTGAAATACGATCGAAAAACTCTAGGTGAAATCGCAATGTGATTGTCGATTGTTTCGCTTGACGGGAAGTAGACGACATAGCCTGTTGCTTATGTCATTAGTGTATCGGTAGTGTTCTATCAAAGTACCGGACTATCCGACAGAACGATCCACCGGACGGTTTGCTATGAGTATGCGCGAATAAAATCTTGTCCGCCGATTTTCAACCGACTATTTGCTTGAGGACAAGCAAAGGTTTAAGTTTGGGGAAGTTTGATGACGAGAAAACGCATCGGTTATATCGCTAGATTTCATTGACTTTTACCGCGCATTCACCGTTTTAACGCTCGATTCCTCGAGTTTTTCTTACTATTTTGCAGGTACATCGACATGTGAGGCCAAATCAAGAATTAAGAAGAAAAGAACAAAGAAACCACAAGAAATGAAGCAAGACAGAAGCCTGCATAAAACTCTGCATAATTTGTTACGGCCACGGTCGTTACAAGGGTGTCACGACCGTGACACCTTGCTTTGGGCCCTCACGACCGTGAGGAAGTAGTCACGACCGTGACACTTGAAAACATAAAACAACGAGCGTGAAGACCTTGTCACGCCCGTGACAAGGATATAACTTGATTCTTTTGACTCAGACTACGTCAAAGCCACCAGTGAAGCCACTCCTCCTAGTAATTCTCACGTGAGGGAGACCTCTCCCACTTTCTGCTGCCACTTTCCAACATTTTCTCAACCACTTCAGCAAAGCCCAAGAAGCAAAAGACCCAGGACCAGCCCATTGGGAGCTCTATAAATAGGACCAGCTCAGGAGGATTCAGGGAGGGACTTCAGTATCCAAATTTCCTGCGGAAGCTCTGCCGAATTATCTTACCATCAGAATTATTATTCCAGCATTTTATTTTCTGCCTTATTTTATTTGTATCCAAACCAACCGTGTAACAATTTCCAACATTAGGGAATTGTTATACCTTTATTTGTTTCCAGCCTTCAGCATTTCGTTTTAATTTTTATTTCCGCCTACTCCAAGCCTTCCGGTCTGTGGAAGAAGGAGTCTACTCAGATATTTGTTAATCAGGTTCTTCAGTTATTGCAATTTACTTTATTTATAATGTCTATTTATTTTCCTGCCATTAGTAAGTTAATAATTAACTCTGAGTCTGATTTAACCTCGATGAGTAGCTAAATACCTTAGGGCGGTATGTAGTTATAACTAACTTAACCGGTAAAATATAACCATGGGCTAAAATAATTAATCGCTTAACATTCTGGCTGATACTTTTTAATTAAATTCGACCTTTTCGTTACGAGAGTAAGAAAAGGGTATTAGGTTGGGTCAAGACCACGAGAGTGTGAGATTTTAACCAGATAGCTAAAGTTAGGCATTTAAATTAAATACAGCGAGAGCGCTTTAAGATAAATTAGAATTATTTAGTTTCCAAAAATTATCTCTAAACACTTATGGGCTAGCGAGAGCAGGCATAGGGCTTTAGGGATAAGATCTGATTCAAGACCACGAGAGTGTGAGTTGAGGGTATTCAAACTAGTAATCTCTACCGAATAGATTAAGTGAACATCTTTATAAGCCTAGGTTAGATTGACCCACCTAAGTTAGTATAATTACATACCGACCGTTTTAGTATTATTTTATTAAAAACTTGAATTTAATTCCGCCTTCAATAGTCTTAGAAAACCAACAACAATCGTGACAACTATTCGCCTTAGCTAAACTAGAAGTTCATCTAGCACTAAGTAACGATAGAATCCCTGTGGATCGATAATCTTAAATATTACTTCGATAGGCTGTGCACTTGCAGTAAGATACCGCTGGACGCATAAGTAGACACGTCTTTAGCCCATCACGCGGACCGTCAATATACTATCCTTGACCTTCCATTTCCCAAAAAACGAGCATGCACTACGTAAAGTGCGTCATCAATATACTATCCTTGATCTTCCATTTCCAAAGAAACGAGCATCACAATAAATAAAAGCGCGGATCGTCAATATACTATCCTTGACCTTCCATTTCCGAAGAAACGAGCATCACACTAAATAAAAGTGTGGACCGTTAATATACTATCCTTGACCTTCCATTTCCGAAGAAACGAGCATGCACTACGTAAAGCGCGTCATCAATATACTATCCTTGATCTTCCATTTCCGAAGAAACAAGCATCGCACTAAATAAAAGCGCGGATCGTCAATATATTATCCTTGACCTTCCAATTCCAAAGAAACGAGCATCGCACTAAATAAAAGCGCGGACCGTCAATATACTATCCTCGACCTTCCATTTCCGAAGAAACGAGCATCACACTATGTAAAGCGCGTCATCAATGTACTATCCTTGATCTTCCATTTCCGAAAAAACGAGCATCGCACTAAATAAAAGCGCGGATCGTCAATATACTATCCTTGACCTTCCATTTCCGAAGAAACGAGCATGCACTAAATAAAATGCGTCATCAATGTACTATCCTTGATCTTGCATTTCCGAAGAAACGAGCATCGCACTAAATAAATGCGTGGAGTGTCAATATGCTATCCTTGAGCTTCCATTTCCGAAGAAACGAGCATGCACTACGTAAAGCGCGTCATCAATATACTATCCTTGATCATCCATTTCCAAAGAAATGAGCATCGCACTAAATAAAAGCGCGGATCGTCAATATACTATCCTTGACCATCTAATTCCGAAGAAACGAGCATGCACTACCTAAAGCGCGTCATCAATATACTATCCTTGATCTTCCATTTCCGAAGAAACGAGCATCATACTAAATAAAAGCGCGGATCGTCAATATACTATCGTTGACCTTCCATTTCCGAAGAAACGAGCATGCACTACGTAAAGCGCGTCATCAATATACTATCCTTGATCTTCCATTTCCAAAGAAACGAGCATCGCACTAAATAAAAGCGCGGATCGTCAATATACTATCCTTGACCTTCCGATTCCGAAGAAACGAGCATGCACTATGTAAAGCGCATCATCAATATACTATCCTTGATCTTCCATTTCCGAAGAAACGAGCATCGCACTAAATAAAAGTGCGGACCATCAATATACTATCCTTGACCTTCCACTTCCGAAGAAACGAGCATCGCATTAAATAAAAGCGCGGAGCGTCAATATACTATCCTTGACCTTCCATTTCCAAAGAAACGAGCATGCACTACGTAAAGCGCGTCATCAATATACTATCCTTGATCTTCCATTTCCGAAGAAACGAGCATCGCACTAAATAAAAGCGCGGATCATCAATATATTATCCTTGACCTTCCATTTCCGATGAAACGAGCATCGCACTAAATAAAAGCGCGGACCGTCAATATACTATCCTTGACCTTCCATTTCCGAAGAAACGAGCATGCACTACGTAAAGCGGGTCATCAATATACTATCCTTGATCTTCCATTTCCGAAGAAACGAGCATCGCACTAAATAAAAGCGCGGAACATCAATATACTCTCCTTGACCTTCCATTTCCGAAGAAACGAGCATCACACTAAATAAAAGCGCGGACTATCAATATACTAACCTCGACCTTCCATTTCCGAAGAAACGAGCATCGCACTATGTAATGCGCGTCATCAATGTACTACCCTTGATCTTCCATTTCCGAAGAAACGAGCATCGCACTAAATTAAAGCGCGGATCATCAATATACTATCTTTGACCTCCCATTTTCGAAGAAATGAGCATGCACTATGTAAAGCGCGTCATCAACGTACTATCCTTGATCTTCCATTTCCGAAGAAACGAGCATCACACTAAATAAAAGCGCGGATCGTCAATTTACTATCCTTGACCTTCCATTTCCGAAGATACGAGCATGCACTATGTAAAACGCGTCATCAATGTACTATCCTTGATCTTCCATTTTCTAAGAAACGAGCATTCCACTAAATAAAAGCGCGGAGCGTCAATATACTATCCTTGAGCTTCCATTTCCGAAGAAACGAGCATGCACTACGTAAAACGCGTCATCAATATACTATCCTTGATCTTCCATTTCCGAAGAAACGAGCATCTCACTAAATAAAACCGTGGAATGTCAATATACTATTCTTGACCTTCAATTTCCGAAGAAACGAGCATGCACTATGTAAAATGCGTCATCAATGTACTATCCTTGATCTTGCATTTCCGAAGAAACGAGCATCACACTAAATAAAAGCGTGGAGTGTCAATATGCTATCCTTGAGCTTCCATTTCCGAAGAAACGAGCATGCACTACGTAAAGAGCGTCATCAATATACTATCCTTGATCTTCCATTTCCGAAGAAACGAGCATCGCACTAACTAAAAGCGCGGACCGTCAATATACTATCCTTGACCTTCCATTTCCCAAAAAACGAGCATGCACTATGTAAAGTGCGTCAACAATATACTATCCTTGATCTTCCATTTCCAAAGAAACGAGCATCACAATAAATAAAAGCGCGGATCGTCAATATACTATCCTTGACCTTCCATTTCCGAAGAAACAAGCATCACACTAAATAAAAGTGTGGACCGTTAATATACTATCCTTGACCTTCCATTTCCGAAGAAACGAGCATGCACTACGTAAAGCGCGTCATCAATATACTATCCTTGATCTTCCATTTCCGAAGAAACAAGCATCGCACTAAATAAAAGCGCGGATCGTCAATATATTATCCTTGACCTTCCAATTCCAAAGAAACGAGCATCGCACTAAATAAAAGCGCGGACCGTCAATATACTATCCTCGACCTTCCATTTCCGAAGAAACGAGCATCACACTATGTAAAGCGCGTCATCAATGTACTATCCTTGATCTTCCATTTCCGAAAAAACAAGCATCGCACTAAATAAAAGCGCGGATCGTCAATATACTATCCTTGACCTTCCATTTCCGAAGAAACGAGCATGCACTAAGTAAAATGCGTCATCAATGTACTATCCTTGATCTTGCATTTCTGAAGAAACGAGCATCGCACTAAATAAATGCGTGGAGTGTCAATATGCTATCCTTGAGCTTCCATTTCCGAAGAAACGAGCATGCACTACGTAAAGCGCGTCATCAATATACTATCCTTGATCATCCATTTCCAAAGAAATGAGCATCGCACTAAATAAAAGCGCGGATCGTCAATATACTATCCTTGACCATCTAATTCCGAAGAAACGAGCATGCACTACCTAAAGCGCGTCATCAATATACTATCCTTTATCTTCCATTTCCGAAGAAACGAGCATCATACTAAATAAAAGCGCGGATCGTCAATATACTATCGTTGACCTTCCATTTCCGAAGAAACGAGCATGCACTACGTAAAGCGCGTCATCAATATACTATCCTTGATCTTCCATTTCCAAAGAAACGAGCATCGCACTAAATAAAAGCGCGGATCGTCAATATACTATCCTTGACCTTCCGATTCCGAAGAAACGAGCATGCACTATGTAAAGCGCGTCATCAATATACTATCCTTGATCTTCCATTTCCGAAGAAACGAGCATCGCACTAAATAAAAGTGCGGACCATCAATATACTATCCTTGACCTTCCACTTCTGAAGAAACGAGCATCGCATTAAATAAAAGCGCGGAGCGTCAATATACTATCCTTGACCTTCCATTTCCGAAGAAACGAGCATGCACTACGTAAAGCGCGTCATCAATATACTATCCTTGATCTTCCATTTCCGAAGAAACGAGCATCGCACTAAATAAAAGCGCGGATCATCAATATATTATCCTTGACCTTCCATTTCCGATGAAACGAGCATCGCACTAAATAAAAGCGCGGACCGTCAATATACTATCCTTGACCTTCCATTTCCGAAGAAACGAGCATGCACTACGTAAAGCGGGTCATCAATATACTATCCTTGATCTTCCATTTCCGAAGAAACGAGCATCGCACTAAATAAAAGCGCGGAACATCAATATACTCTCCTTGACCTTCCATTTCCGAAGAAACGAGCATCACACTAAATAAAAGCGCGGACTATCAATATACTAACCTCGACCTTCCATTTCCGAAGAAACGAGCATCGCACTATGTAATGCGCGTCATCAATGTACTACCCTTGATCTTCCATTTCCGAAGAAACGAGCATCGCACTAAATAAAAGCGCGGATCATCAATATACTATCTTTGACCTCCCATTTTCGAAGAAATGAGCATGCACTATGTAAAGCGCGTCATCAACGTACTATCCTTGATCTTCCATTTCCGAAGAAACGAGCATCACACTAAATAAAAGCGTGGATCGTCAATTTACTATCCTTGACCTTCCATTTCCGAAGATACGAGCATGCACTATGTAAAACGCGTCATCAATGTACTATCCTTGATCTTCCATTTTCTAAGAAACGAGCATTCCACTAAATAAAAGCGCGGAGCGTCAATATACTATCCTTGAGCTTCCATTTCCGAAGAAACGAGCATGCACTACGTAAAACGCGTCATCAATATACTATCCTTGATCTTCCATTTCCGAAGAAACGAGCATCTCACTAAATAAAACCGTGGATCGTCAATATACTATTCTTGACCTTCAATTTCCGAAGAAACGAGCATGCACTATGTAAAATGCGTCATCAATGTACTATCCTTGATCTTGCATTTCCGAAGAAACGAGCATCACACTAAATAAAAGCGTGGAGTGTCAATATGCTATCCTTGAGCTTCCATTTCCGAAGAAACGAGCATGCACTACGTAAAGAGCGTCATCAATATACTATCCTTGATCTTCCATTTCCGAAGAAACGAGCATCGCACTAACTAAAAGCGCGGACCGTAAATATACTATCCTTGACCTTCCATTTCCCAAAAAACGAGCATGCACTACGTAAAGTGCGTCAACAATATACTATCCTTGATCTTCCATTTCCAAAGAAACGAGCATCACAATAAATAAAAGCGCGGATCGTCAATATACTATCCTTGACCTTCCATTTCTGAAGAAACAAGCATCACACTAAATAAAAGTGTGGACCGTTAATATACTATCCTTGACCTTCCATTTCCGAAGAAACGAGCATGCACTACGTAAAGCGCGTCATCAATATACTATAATTGATCTTCCATTTCCGAAGAAACAAGCATCGCACTAAATAAAAGCGCGGATCGTCAATATATTATCCTTGACCTTCCAATTCCAAAGAAACGAGCATCGCACTAAATAAAAGCGCGGACCGTCAATATACTATCCTCGACCTTCCATTTCCGAAGAAACGAGCATCACACTATGTAAAGCGCGTCATCAATGTACTATCCTTGATCTTCCATTTCCGAAAAAACAAGCATCGCACTAAATAAAAGCGCGGATCGTCAATATACTATCCTTGACCTTCCATTTCCGAAGAAACGAGCATGCACTAAGTAAAATGCGTCATCAATGTACTATCCTTGATCTTGCATTTCTGAAGAAACGAGCATCGCACTAAATAAATGCGTGGAGTGTCAATATGCTATCCTTGAGCTTCCATTTCCGAAGAAACGAGCATGCACTACGTAAAGCGCGTCATCAATATACTATCCTTGATCATCCATTTCCAAAGAAATGAGCATCGCACTAAATAAAAGCGCGGATCGTCAATATACTATCCTTGACCATCTAATTCCGAAGAAACGAGCATGCACTACCTAAAGCGCGTCATCAATATACTATCCTTGATCTTCCATTTCCGAAGAAACGAGCATCATACTAAATAAAAGCGCGGATCGTCAATATACTATCGTTGACCTTCCATTTCCGAAGAAACGAGCATGCACTACGTAAAGCGCGTCATCAATATACTATCCTTGATCTTCCATTTCCAAAGAAACGAGCATCGCACTAAATAAAAGCGCGGATCGTCAATATACTATCCTTGACCTTCCGATTCCGAAGAAACGAGCATGCACTATGTAAAGCGCGTCATCAATATACTATCCTTGATCTTCCATTTCCGAAAAAACGAGCATCGCACTAAATAAAAGCGCGGACCATCAATATACTATCCTTGACCTTCCACTTCTGAAGAAACGAGCATCGCATTAAATAAAAGCGCGGAGCGTCAATATACTATCCTTGACCTTCCATTTCCGAAGAAACGAGCATGCACTACGTAAAGCGCGTCATCAATATACTATCCTTGATCTTCCATTTCCGAAGAAACGAGCATCGCACTAAATAAAAGCGCGGATCGTCAATATACTATCCTTGACCTTCCATTTCCGATGAAACGAGCATCGCACTAAATAAAAGCGCGGACCATCAATATACTATCCTTGACCTTCCATTTCCGAAGAAACGAGCATGCACTACGTAAAGCGGGTCATCAATATATTATCCTTGATCTTCCATTTCCGAAGAAACGAGCATCGCACTAAATAAAAGCGCGGAACATCAATATACTCTCCTTGACCTTCCATTTCCGAAGAAACGAGCATCACCCTAAATAAAAGCGCGGACTATCAATATACTATCCTCGACCTTCCATTTCCGAAGAAACGAGCATCGCACTACGTAAAGCGCATCATCAATGTACTATCCTTGATCTTCCATTTCCGAAGAAACGAGCATCGCACTAAATAAAAGCGCGGATCATCAATATACTATCTTTGACCTCCCATTTTCGAAGAAACGAGCATGCACTATGTAAAGCGCGTCATCAATGTACTATCCTTGACCTTCCATTTCCGAAGAAACGAGCATCGCACTAAATAAAAGCGCGGATCGTCAATTTACTATCCTTGACCTTCCATTTCCGAAGAAACGAGCATGCACTATGTAAAACGCGTCATCAATGTATTATCCTTGATCTTCCATTTTCTAAGAAACGAGCATCCCACTAAATAAATGCGCGGAGCGTCAATATACTATCCTTGAGCTTCCATTTCCGAAGAAACGAGCATGCACTACGTAAAGCGCGTCATCAATATACTATCCTTGATCTTCCATTTCCGAAGAAACGAGCATCTCACCAAATAAAACCGTGGATCGTCAATATACTATTCTTGACCTTCCATTTCCGAAGAAACGAGCATGCACTATGTAAAATGCGTCATCAATGTACTATCCTTGATCTTGCATTTCCGAAGAAACGAGCATCGCAATAAATAAAAGCGTGGAGTGTCAATATGCTATCCTTGAGCTTCCATTTCCGAAGAAACGAGCATGCACTACGTAAAGCGCGTCATCAATATACTATCCTTGATCTTCCATTTCCGAAGAAACGAGCATCGCACTAAATAAAAGCGCGAACCGTCAATATACTATCCTTGACCTTCCATTTCCGAAGAAACGAGCATGCACTATGTAAAGCGCATCATCAATATACTATCCTTGATCTTCCATTTCCGAAGAAACGAGCATCCCACTAAATAAAAGCACAGACCATCAATATACTATCCTTGACCTTCCATTTCCGAAGAAACGAGCATCGCACTAAATAAAAGCGCGGACAGTGAATATACTATCCTTGACCTTCCATTTCCGAAGAAACGAGCATGCACTACGTAAAGCGCGTCATCAATATCTATCCTTGATCTTCCATTTCCGAAGAAATGAGCCTCGCACTAAATAAAAGTGCGGATCTTCAATATACTATCCTTGACCTTCCATTTCCGAAGAAACGAGCATCGCACTAAATAAAAGCGTGGACCGTCAATATACTATCCTTGACCTTCCATTTCCGAAGAAACGAGCATGCACTACGTAAAGCGCGTCATCAATGTACTATCCTTGATCTTCCATTTCTGATGAAACGAGCATCGCACTAAATAAAAGCGCGGATCGTCAATATACTATCCCTGACCTTCCATTTCCGAAGAAACGAGCATCGCACTAAATAAAAGCGCGGACTGTCAATATACTATCCTTGACCTTCCATTTCCGAAGAAACGAGCATCACGCTACGTAAAGCGC
Organism: Lathyrus sativus; assembly: GCA_963859935.3. Classification (NCBI taxonomy): domain Eukaryota; kingdom Viridiplantae; phylum Streptophyta; class Magnoliopsida; order Fabales; family Fabaceae; genus Lathyrus; species Lathyrus sativus. Next base: position 252,841,920 of record OZ012737.1, on the reverse strand, counting down.
GGACCGTCAATATACTATCCTTGACCTTCCATTTCCGAAGAAACGGGCAAGCACTACGTAAAGCGCGAATCGGGCATCCGAAGACTTGAACAAGCAAATCTGCGTGGAAGTTTTGACGTCAACTGCCAGACACTTATTTAAGACGACAACAGGTAACGACTTCAAAGGTCTAATCCATGAAATCTTTTAATGCTGACGTGACAGCAATCTGAGGAAAACTTCGCTGGGGAAGAAGAGAAACTCAATCAAGCAACTCTGATGAGGGACATATAATAGGACGAACGTTATCATCACATCTCTCATGTCAAAAATTTGAATATCCGAAAACCATCCTGAACAAGAATTCCAATCACCTGCAGGGAATAACACCTGAAAACAAAGAGGTAACCAACCTGGCTTATGTTTCGGAATGCATATGTTTGAAAAATGACGTAATGCTCCATACGGAATGGAAATGCTACGTGTTTGGGTAGATGCTATGCACGATGCAAATGCAAAGAGGCGCTCCAGAAAAATAAATGCTGAAGGAACGAAACCAAATTTCCGCTGGGGGAAAAAACAATCCTGCTGGGGATAGCCCAAAATATCCGGAGTTACGAGCTCTGCTAAGGATGAACAACCTATTGGAGGAAAGACAACCTGCTGGAGAACAGAAAGACCAATCCTGCGCGGGGATGATCCTTTCAAACCACCGACAACCTGGTTGTACTCTGTGAGGACTTCACTGGGGATTAAATATGCACATGACCAACTGTTGGGGAATGCACATACCTGCCTGACTGCTTACTAGCCCGCATCCAACTCTTTCGGGGATAAAATGCAAACTCCATCTGTTGGGGAGGAATAAGTTTCACATAGAGCCTGCTCCTACATTAAGGAACTCCGGCTGGGGAAACATGATCCTGCCTAGGATGCATCTGGTTGGGGAGAATCTATCTTCTTTCGGGGAGACACATCAATGCTCATAGCCTCATGTTCAGACTCCGTGGGGAAACACAACTGAACCTGCTAAGGAAGAAGGAGTCATCCTGCTTGGAAACACATACCATGAAACGAACTCAAAATGGCTTGCCCCAGAATCTATAACAAATTTTGACAAACTCTACAGATATGGAGAGGAACGGCTCTTTCGCTTTCAGCATTTGCCCCAGCCTGCGGGATCTTCTTCATATCCTTTCAAAAAGGAAACCTGAGATCTCTGTACTCTGGTGGTTTGATACGAACGGCTTCAGCACTTCGAACCTCACGGAGGTGCTTCAAGTTAATTGCCTTCAGGATAAGGATAGCTCTGGCGCTCTCGGGGTGACCTGCCCCAGTCTTGTCATGACTTTGCCCCTCATGGGCTGATCTGTGGGGAGTAGTACCATTGGTTGCGAGAGATTCATCAAATCTCGACCTGATTGCCCCGGATTACTTGATTTCCAGATGGATGACTCCCATGCCGCGATCATTTGACATAGCTTGGCCCGGTTCGCCGAGATATTCTGGCGTCCTGCATTCTGTCCTGATCAAATCTTTCCATCGTGGAAACTTTCCCGCTGTCAAGCGCTTACTCGTTAGTAAAACACACTGTTCTGCATAAAAGACATATCAAATGCAATGCATATGGCAGTTTTCAAAATCCATTCCTGTTCACTGGAAAAAATTTTGTGGCATAAAATGTATAAAATCATTCATTAACATGTCAACATTAATACAACGCTGTAATGGGAATCCTTTCTAGGAGTCAGTTCCGATGCGATCTTTACTGAAGTATGCCTTCGAAACAAACCTATTTCAATTTGGTCTTTTAAAGGTTGTAACGTGGTCAGGTTCATGGTTTATGAAAGAAAAGATAAAGGCTCAAAATTCATTTTAACCCACCCATTCTCCGTGATGTTCTCTGATCCTACGTTCAGCTAATTCGACCTTAGCGTTCTCCTTTCAAAGGTTGAGTGACAGTTAAGGAATTACACTTTTCGAAGTCACTGTCGCTCCCTTTTCATCTTTTGGCCTCCGGAGCCACACGATTTCGTTCTTGTTTGAGGATTTTTCTTTCGCAATCCCCTTTCACTTTTCGTCTTTCGTTTTTTCGTTTTCCTCTAACTTTTTCCTAGACTAACTCTTTAGAGTTTCTTCAATTTTGAAGTCCAGCGGGGTACCCTAATTTCTGCCTAAGTCGCTTGCTTTCAAGATTCGACTTAGTGGGCTTTTCTTTTTGATTCGTTTCTTTCCCTTTTTTTTGGAACAAATCGTATGACATCGGCTCGTATGACTTGTTAAAGAGATTGTGACTGTTTCACTCCTGATCGACCAGGCTTAACCATTGTGGTTTTTTAGGTACGACCTATATAGGTGTGATATATCCTCGAACGAACATTCCTTTTGTAATTTGAACGCTTGGTTAAATCAATTGAAACCTACCCTGCCCCGGGTTAATATTGCGGGTTTTTTAACTTCAGAAAGAACTCCTACAACTAGGCTCAAAGGGGTTAACAATGGATTATCTTCCTTATATCTCCGGTGTTTGTGAATTGAAATAATGTCTGTACATCATCAACAGGTTTTTATTCAAAAGCATAGCATCGGAAGCTTACGCATCACAGGGTTTCATCATCCTCCCCGGATTCCACTTAAACAAGCTTTTGGAAATAAAAGAAAGCCACGGAGTGAACACGAATGGATTAGTTCAAAACATTCATATTTATTTCATTATCAATATCAATTGAAAAACAACATGCTTTACAAGCGAAATTTGCAATTCTACAAGAAAGAAACTACAAATGTAATGAAATGACATGATAAAATGCAGATTGCCAGCTTCTGAGCATTGGCCTTTCGAACTTATTTGCTACTGAACCATCCATCTTCAAAGTTGCTTATTGGAACCACTCAGCTCAAAACGGCAACCGGGGGAACTACCTCTCTGATTTCTTTGGGTTTTGCCTGGCACGCAGGTTTGACCGATAACGGTAAGGCTGCTGATTCTGGAGAGGAGCTGATGTCTGTTGAAAAGATTGAATGAATTGTTGACCTTGAACAGTTGAACCACTTGGAAGTTGAGTCTGAATTAACAGGGACTCCTTTTGTTCAGGTGCTTTCATCCTCAAGCTTGGTCTGGGCACAGGCAACAACTAAGGACAGGGGGATTCTGACACCATTGATTGCAGGATATACTCCTGACCTACTGCAGCTTCGAGAACGCCCATCATCTTGGCAACAGCTGGAATAGGACCACCAGGTACCGTTACGCAGCTCGGCGTGAATTCAATAGCTTTTGACTCAATCAGGTCCTGAACCTTGTGCTTAAAAGCATGACAGTTCTCAATGCTATGCCCCAGTGCCCCATAGTGGAAGTCGCAACGGGCATTCATATCAAAACCTGATGGTAGCTTACCCTTAGGTGGATCCAAAATCCAAAATTCGACCAACCGAAGATGAAGCAAAACTTGCAACAACTGAGCGTATGTCATTGGAATCGGATCAAAAGTTCTGTCAGCTGATTTTACCTTCTGAGTGTACCCTCTCCTAGTCACATGATTATCCCGAGAAGCAATGCGTTGAAGAGAAAAATTCAAAGCTCTTTGTCACCTATTAGACATCTGAGGCTTATCAACCCTTGGCACAGGTTCCACCGGCACAGGTTCCACAGGCATCCTTGCTGCGGCTTCAGGTAGCTGATCATCTTCTTTCCGGAGCACATTCTTTAACACCTCCATGATCAAGCCCACCTGGGTCTTCAACTTATTGTTTTCCTCTTTGAGTGTCTTCTGATCCAGACGAAACTCTTGCATGTTCATCATAATCTTCCCTAGTTGGCCTCGGACTTCAATCAATTCAACTTGATTCTGTTCCATAACTCTGAGGGGATTCCTTCAACAAACTAGTGGAGAACAGGAAATAAGACCCACGGTTCTGAAGTACCTGCCAAGAGAGCAATCAATGCAGAAAGCAAACACATATTCACACCAAGACAAAGAGAAATCCAGGCCATAAGCACGGAGACAAACACCTCACACAAGTATGCAAAACCAACAAAAGCAACATATAAGCACACATGAGTACAAATACAATGACCTCAGCCAACAAGCCTGGTGATGGTCAGCAAGCAATAATGAACACAGGCTAAATAGACAAACAGAGAAATCAGATGCGACCCCCAGCACAGAAACCTTTAGTAACTTCCTTCATATTCAACTGAGCCCGCAGTCTGATATTCTTCCAAACACACACTTCCGGTGGAGTCTTCCATAACATTAACGGATGAACCCGCACAACTGGATGAAGGAGAATCATTAATCTGAACAACACCATGAGGCGTGATAGATATCCTATTAGAGTCTAGAAAAGTTTGAACTTGGCTTCTAAGACCCTTACAATCATTCGTTGAATGCCCCTGTGCTCCCACATGGTACTCACAACGGGCGTTGACATTAAAACCTGGAGGATACGGCGGGATCAATGGCTTAATACCTTTCGGCACTATCAGTCCACCTTTGACCAAATCTGGCAACAACTGACTGTATAACACCGGTAGCTGAGTAAACTGCCTTTCAGGTTTCCTTGGTCTTCGTCGGGCGTGTGGACGTGGTTGGCGATGATATGACTGTTGACTTTGAACATTTGAAGCGTCTGAAAATTGAGCCTGAGATGCTAGAGATTTTGAGACAACATCACTTCCTCATTCCCATTCCTCCTGGGAACTGACAACTGATTCAATCTTATCAACTAGGATATAAGTAGTATCTCGAGTCTTTCCATTCTTGAGTCCACTCTCGACATGCTCTCCTATTCTCATCAAGTCCTCAAAGCTTGCCATTCCACAACAAAACATTATGTCATAGTAACGACCCTTCAAGGTACCCAAGAAGAGGTCAACCATTTCTCTCTCCAGAAGCGGTGGTTGAACACGAGTAGCCAATTCTCTCCACCTCTGCACATATAAAGGATTCATTCTCCGCATGAGATAATTCTTGCAAATGCACGCGACTAGGAGCCATAACCAGGTTGTAGTTGTACTGCTTCACAAAGGCATTGGCTAAATCTGACCATGATTTTCTGCTATCACTCTCCAACTGCATATACCAGTCCAAAGATGCCCCAGTCAAACTATCTTGGAAAGAGTGAATCATAAGCTTGTCATCGGTGACATGTGAATTCATTCTTCTGCAGAACATAACCAAATGTAGCTTCGGACAACTATCCCCTTTGTATTTCTCAAAATTGGGCGCCTTGAACTTCGGAGGCACCACAAGGCCTGGCACCAAACACATGCTCGAAGCATTCAGATCAAGAGTATTCTTACTCATCAGGGTAGCCAGCTGATCTTCCAACAGCTACAATCTTCTCATATACTCAACAGTCTGTGGATTCTCAGTATTAACTTGTGGAGCAACTCTTGGAGATGGAACAATCCTTGGAGAGGGAACAATCCTTGGAGAATCTGGCATAGAGAAAGAGAAACTCTGATACTCTGTGTCATCGAGACAAGATCAATATTTATTTCTGACAGGAGTTTGCACAGGCTGAGTTACATTGTTCACTGGAGTCCTCCGAATATTGTTCTCTCCTCTATTCATATCTGTTATGGCTTCCATGAACTGACTCACCTGATTCTTTAACAATTTAAACCCTGCCCGAGTAACAACCAAGTTCTGCTCTCCTGAGTCCATGATCCTTCCAGAAGCTGACTCAAGTCTAATACGAATGTCGAGAAATCAACTGAAGTAGCAGACAAAAGACGGGTAAGCTCCCTGTTCTGGCTGAGGATGGATATGCAAAAATGAAATGCAGATGCAAAGACAATGCAAAAATGCAAAATGTTAAATGCACGCATAAGTGATCAAGATCACTGTGCTGAGAAGAACCAAAGCTCTGCCTTGACAAGCACATAGCACCGCTCTGATAGGAACCAACTGATACCAATAACTCCAATTCAAACTGTAGAGAAAACCGGGTAATCTGAAGGCAAAGGCTTCCTGCATAACCCCAGTCCCACTCACAGGTATGGACCTAATCCACTGATAATTGTATGGCATCCTATGCATTTCCCAGCGTCACAGACTTTCACGAAATGATGATACATTCACCATTTCTGGTTTGGCATCATCATTCCCTGAAGAGGCCTCACTTAGCCGAGTCACAAATGATCGGTCCCCAGAGTCGACAATCCTCCAAACCAATAACCCCTCAAGCCCAAAGGGCCGAAAAAGAAGTCAACCGGGAGAATCTCGTCTGAGCATGGATTTTGTGAGACACTAGTACATGCAAAGCATGCACGCGCCCACTAGTTTCCATAACTAATGCTAGGTATACACTCAAGCCTGGGTCTGGCTTATCACTCATCACAACCTCCCTCCCACAACAGCACAATAATGATATCATACTGAAAATAAAATGCGGAACGTAAAATGCGATAAATAAGTGCAAACCCAACAGATAAACACGCAAGCGCTAGGACTGACTCGCATAGGGAACCATTGGAGTCCCCAGCAGAGTCGCCAGTTGTCGCTACTGCGAAAATAAGGTGCTGGAAAAACAGAAGACTCGCCACCTTTCGTTATTTATCCCACAGAAAGGGAAAGGAAACGATCGGAAAAACCTGACGAAAAGGTATAAGACAAGGTCATCACAACCATGTTTGGGTTCGGGAGTCGGTTACGCAAGGGGAAGGTATTAGCACCCCTCACGTCCGTTGTACTCAACGGGATCCACGCTTGTTGTGTTTATCTGACGGGTTGGTTTAACTATCTACGCTAAAAGTCTGATCTGAAAAGAAAAGAAAATGACTCGGCAGAACACAACAGTTTTATGCCTACGTATTCCCGTTTGGAACGAGAAACTAGAGTCAACGTAGTTCGCCTAACTACGGGTGAAAAAAAAAGGGGGGAAGGTTGCTCGCCGAGATATCGCATCTCGTGCCTACGTACTTTCACACGGCGTGAAAGATCAGAGCAAACGTAGTTTGGGCTAACAAGACCACAGATTGGTTCGAAATGTTTTACCCGAGTAGGGTTAACGAACGGTTCCAGCAGTTGGTGTATGCAGCTCGCTCGTCGGAGACTTAGGCGTTTACCGTTTGCGGTAGAACCGAGAGTTAAAAAAACTCTCCTTATGAAAATGGTTTCCAAGGATTAAAGGTTCCAAAGGACAAAAAGAAGTTTGATCTTTGTTTTTGAAGTCTTTCAAAGAAGAAGTGTTTTGAATTTTGTTTGTAACTCATGTTGCACTAAAGACTTGGACTTAAGAGTGAATGCGTTGCATGTCACCTAAAGGGTACCACACTAAACACCCAAGCTATTGAAGAGAAACTCTCCAACAACCCTTTCTCAAGTGTTTAAGGCTCGTAGTGTACAACACGCGTTATCCTTTATTAAGTGTTTTAAAGATGTTTGAAGATGAGAAGAGAAAGGACGCACTAAAGGGGAACTAATCCAATCCTAAAGTTGTCATGCAAAGTTGATCCTATGATTGAGGTTAGGAGGGAGCTATCTAATGTTATCATGCATGGTTAGAGCCCTAATGTCTGTCATAACTTCTCTTGAACAAGAGAAGCTAGAGTCCCTAGGGGAACATGGCAAAGGAAAGCAACAGCAACAGAAATAACTATAAAGAATAAAACAGTAAGTAAAATGCATGCAATGCAGCAATACAAGCAGAAGGAGACAAACTCAACTTCTAGAGAAAACAATCAAAAGCAACACAAAACACAGGCAAGGGAGACAAACTCAACCTTCAGCCAACAAGCAAAGCCAAACAGTAACAGGCAAGCAGAGGGAGACAGACTCAACCTCTAATGCAGACAAGCAAAGGGAGCTCAGCTCAACCTTTCAATGCACTTAGGCCTAAACCAACTACATGAAAGCCTATTCTAATGCAACACACCAAAACAAACATTCATACAAATACAGCCAATCAACCAGAACACAACAAACAAAACAGCAAGCCAGTAGAGCAACAACAAAGCAGTCTTCTAGCAGTAAAGCAGCCCAACAGTCTGTAGTTGTCTTCATGTCCAATTTATCCATCAAGAGAAAAGGGAATAAGGCCTTCACCTCCAAGCTTAAACTTGCTCCATCAAGAGATGATAATCAACACAAAGATTATTGCATGATGAGGGGAAGCATGATGGAAACCAAAGGAATCCATCATGGCACTCAACCACTCATCTAAGATTGGTATCCTCAAAGGTTTTACCTTTTCTGGTAGGACTTTAGTCCTTCCAAAGGAGGGACTAGGCTCCCACAAAGGAACCTTGCATCATTGGATAGGAAATGGAATGCAAACCAAAGCAAACCACAATTATGAAAAAGGAAGAAACTCCTAAAGGCTCTAAAAAAACTAATTCTACAAGCTCTAAAAGCAAACCTCTAAAAGGGAACTAATGCACCAAGTTAAGCCTTACAATTAATTCTACAGAAGCATCAACATGCCTACTAAACCATCAAAAAAGATTTAGAAACTTACCATGAACTAATGGCCACTTTTGAAGTTCAACTAGGGGAAGCACTATGTTAGAAGCACCCTAAAAACAGCCTAAGTATTAAATCTAATTAAAATACTAAATCAACTCCTAAAAATCTGTAACATTTTATAAGGGATCCTAAAGGTATTGGGAACCTAGGGTAAAAATATCAGAACCTAAATCAATGTTTAAGGTCAGTTAAGAAATTATAAACCAAGAGGTGTCAAGTGAAGGGCCAAAAGGAGAAGCCTCTAAAAACCTACTCCAAAACTATTCTTAGAGTCATCTAAAAAATGTAATAAAAATCATACAATATCCTACAATATGTCAACATTCATAATGTAAAAAACCAAAGATTAAATCCAAACATTGCTATGGAAACAAAAATCTAGAAACTAACATGACATTATTTCTATTCATGGAACAACACATAAAAGAAAAATACAAAATTAATTGAAAAAAGAATTAAAACTGCAATTAAAAATTATGAAAATTTTCTACACATGTCAAACTATCTACAATATTTTTCTTATGATTTTATGACATCATTTACTATTTTTTTGGAGTTAAAAACAAACAATGTAATTAAATGGAAATAGAAGAAAAATGAATTAAAAGGAAACAACAAGGGGGTGCCTGAAGTAATTTCCTACATTATATTCCTATGTGGGCCTTGCGCTGAGAGGTGTAAGTAACGAACCGGATTGGGCCCAGGTGAGTGTTGGAACTCAGCATTTATTAAGCAAAATGCAGCGTTTGCTGCATACATGAGACCAACCGTGCGCGAATCTGGGTCGTACGATGCGTGGACATGGTCAAGGCACTGCTAGCGATCCAACGGTCCCTGTTGCGTGTGAGAATTTAAGTGAAAAACGGAGGGAATTGGACACGGCCGGTGGTGCTGGTGGCCGGAATTTTTTCCGGTCATCTTCTTCATTTCACCAACAATGGCACTTTCTCATTTCTTCACCAAAATTAGATTTTCTTTAACCAAAACTGTGTATTTTTTCGTGTAGAATCCAAATATCCAATTTGTTTTCACTTTCCTCCATTAAAACTCAGAATTTATAAACCTCCAAGAATCACTCAAGAAAATCAATTTTCTCAAAACTTCAAATTGATGATACTAATCTCTTCCTCTCACTTCCTACATCATGGATATCAAATTCTTTTCCATTTTCATCCACTAACAAGAGAGAAAATCAAACTACAACCTAGGGTGTCAATTCTTGAATTTTCATGGAACCTAACCAAACTAATCCTAAAAGCTTCTACATATTCCAAGGATCATAATTATGTAAAAATGGCGCAATAACTCATCAAGAATAGAGCATATGAATGAGATGTAAGAACCTTGTTCGGAGCTTCAATGGTGGCGTGTTCTTGCACGAATTCTTGATCAAAGTTGTTCAAAATCGTTCAATGATGCTTGGAGAAGCTTTTTGAATCCTTAACTCCCTCTGTAGGGCTGAGATTAATGCTTGGAGAAGCTTCCAATTCTGTTCATATCAGTTCCTTATGATGCAAGGAACATGTAGGGCTGAGATTAATGCCTTGGAAGTGAATGGATGGTTGATTTTGAATTTGTGACTTAAAGTTCAAGAAACCATGAATATCCCCATGTAAATGAATCCATTTCTGGTTTCTGGTTTTGCCATTGTTCTTAAAATATTATTTGGACTCAAAAAATGCACCAACATGACATAAATTGATTTAATTGGCATTAAATCCAAACTAGGCCTTTTCAAACTTCTTTTCATGAAATTTTCTCCATACATTCTAATTTCCAAGCTATGTCAATGCTCCCTTGAGGTTTGGTTGATCAAATAATCCCATTTGGAGCAACTTTCAAGTTGGCAAGATTTCCATTTGAAGTGCACAAAGCGGTGAACTTGGCCTATAATGAAAATGGCCTATAATCTCACTTTCCCAAAATACCCCTAACTTGTAAACCTCATAACTTGAGTTCTACAAATCAGATGAAAGACTTCTAATACATTTTGGAAAGCTAAGACCAAGACCTACAACTTTCATGTTGGCCAAAAGTTTAGGAGAAACATCCTTCTAGGTCAAAAGTGCCTTAGAAGTTGGTAGACTTTCACAGATAAAATTCACATTCATCTGATGACCTGTAACTTGTCTGGATCATAACTTAAGTTCCATAAATCCAATCAAGGACTTCTAGTACTCAAACTAAAGCTAAGGACATGCTCTACAAGTTCCATGTTGGTCAAAGGTTAAGGTGAAACTTGTACCTTGAGATAAGTGGTCTTGAAGTCAGGCACTAAATAGGGGATTTTACCCTGAGAACCCTACTTTAGCAACTCCTCACACTTTGAATTCTTCTTGAATTGATCTTGGAATAACACCTCATGTATCTCAAAACGCCATCCCCTGACTACAAAGACTTAGAATTGAGTCTTAATCTCCTTTAATTGCATAGTTGACTCAAGGTTGACCAGATGAAAACCCTAATTGCAACACCTTCAACTATGACTTTCCCCACTTGGCATAAACACTTGAATTAACTCCACCATGACCCTCAAGGCCTCCAATGAGCTTCAATAACAATCTCTACCCCTAACCATGGGCTCATGATCCCTAGATGATCCTCAGATAGGCTCCTAGACAGGAGATGAACCACATTCACTTGCTTGCCTTTCTTCAAGGACTTTGACTTGCTTCTGATGATGATAGCCACTTGATGACTTGAATATAATCTCTTGATTAGGCCTTGAACCTTTGATAACCCCAATTGGCTAAGCACACCTTTCCTGATCCCCTGTAAAATGCAACATGACTATGCAATGTGAATGCTATAACAATGATATGCTAATGCAATGAAACATAAAGCAAGTAAGAAAAATGTTAGGAAAATTTTGGGGTACAACACCCGCAAAGTTGAAAACCTGGAAAGGCGACTTTGGCAAAAATGGGTATCCCGGTGAATTGAAAACCCGAAAGGGCGATTCAGGCAAAAGTTAGGGATTTTGAAAAGCAAATGACCGCGGTGTGCGTATTGATCTTCAGAGTATATTGGATTAAGGGAGGACCTGAGGGCCGATCATCCGAATCAATCTCTTTCGAAGACGAAGCATCGGAGAAGCATCAAGGTCATGCGAGTCATAGATGGATCGATACATGGTGTTTGTCTGTGCCACATTACCGACATTTTGTATATTTCTTTGCATTTCTGTAAAATTTTGCGCAGCTTCCTCTTTTCAGGGGTTGCATCTGTTGTAAAATCTGCCTATTTACAGGCCATTTGTCAATAAAACATATACTATTCAGTAAATTGTTGTTCTTGCTTTGGTTTTACTGTTTTGTTTGCGAAAAAACGCCCGATGTTTTGATAAAACTTTACGTACATAAACTTGCAGGCTTTAACAATAATCATTAAAACTTTGATTTATTTGAATAATGTCACGGATGATGACCGAGATAGTTTCCAGTGTGCAGGATATCTTGTTGTTTGTTCATTATGCAGGGTCGTTACACTTGGGGCAAGTTTTTCAGAGGTGTATCCCCGGTAGGACCATTATTTCCCACAAAAAGAAGGTGTGTAGTTGAGACTCCTTCATCTCCAGCAGTGGGCCTGATGCACCTTGGCCCTAACAAGAGTCTGCTTCTACAGGAAAGGATATGCAAGTTTGCGGTTGAGTGTATACAATTTTCCCCAGCAGTTTGTCTGTAGGCATTTATTCCTCAGCGGTTCAGGTTTGATTTGTTCGATAGAATGAAGTCATCCCCAGAGGGTTGAGATTGGTATCCCCCATGCAGGTCAAGTGTGTGTGCTTATCCCCAGCAGATCATAGGTATGCACTTACTCCTCAGAGAGTCAAGACTGGATTCCTTCCCACCAGGCAGATGTGGAACTTTTTCCCAAGCAGCGGAGCAAAGTCAGAATTTTGTCTCCTCACAGAGTCCAAATATGTTTGATTTTGTATCCCCTCAGAGTGTGATTGCTGACTCAATCCCCAAGCAGAGGTTGATGTCGTTTCCCTTGTTGCTTATTCTCCAGCGAAGTCGGCAGAGTATACCATTCCTCAGCAGAGTAAGTTCTTCCCCGCAGGTTGGAAGCGTTTCGGAGAAAGTTTGTTGGTGCATCCCTAGTAGTTAGGATGTATTTTTATGTTGATTTTCCACTGAATAATCCCCGACAGGGTATATTTAGATCTCCAGTGGAGTGGATTTATCTCCAGATGTTTGCTTTGTACCCTAGAAGGTTTCAGTATTCTAGGAGGCCATTCAGGGCTACTTTCCCCGTCAGAGCGCAGGTTAATCTTAATGTTTGTTCATTGATTTCCCCAGTAGGTTGGTTTTGATTCCAATGGTTGGTTGTCTTTCCCTAGCCGGGTGGTTTGTTCCCCAGAAGAGTGATATTCTGGAAGGCCATCCAGGGCTTTTCCCTCAGGAAGAGTTGATTTAATTCCCAGTCGAGTGGATTGTGTTCTTGTCAGAACAATGTTACCCAGGAAAGTTCTTTTCTTGGAGGCCATCCAGGGCTTGTTTTTCCCAGCTTAAGTCCAATCATAATTGGCATGTTTCACCTCTCCCCGACGGAGTTGGCCTTGTCTCTTCAGCATTTATTTTGCCGATTTGGTTCCGTTGCATTTTTCATTCGTGCATAGCATCCTCAGAAACGCGTAACATTTCCATTTCGTATGGAGCATTACGCCATATTAAAACATATGCATTTGAAACATAAGCCAAGTTATTACCTCTTTGTTTTTAGGTATATCTTCAGCAAACGATTGATTTTTGCTTTGCTCGTATGGTATTCAGACCCCGACAATTGATGTTATATCCCTTTAGCACGCGGTATCCAGACCCGACATATTATCAGTTAATTCCTGAGCCTGTGTGGTATCCAGACCACGACAAATCTTTTGATGGATGTGTTCATTCTATCATTTCTTCCCCAGCAGAGTTGCTTGTTTAAGTTTCTCTTTCCCCATCAGAGGTTTTTTGTGAATTGTTGTTATATTCACTTATCAACTTCGTGTTGTTTTGGCCTTCGGGTTCGATGCTCGCTTTTATTTAGCGAATGCCTGTTGGTTAGCAGATGTTATCAACTTCGCGTTGATCCGGCCTTCGGGTTCGATGCTCGCTTTTATTTAGCGAATGCCTGCTGGTTAGCAGACGTTATCAACTGCGTGTTGAGTCGACCTTCAGGTTCGATGCCTGTTTTTATTTAACAGATGCCTGACAGCGATGTCATATGTTTTCTCAGTCTCGTGTTGAGCCGGCCTTCGGGTTTGATGCCTGTTTTATTTAACAGATGCCTGACGGTAATGTCAGATCTTTTCTCAGCTTCGTGTTGAGCCGGCCTTCGGGTTCGATGTCTGTTTTGTTCAAATATATGCCTGAGGGTGATATCAGATGATCTTTCTGACTTAGTGTCGTTGCTTGAACGCTAGCAGATGTTTTTTCGAATGCGTGTCAAGGCTTCTTAATTGGTAATCAGTTAGCTTGTTGCCGTTGCAACTATCAAATTCAGTTATCTCCGGAGATTTTTGTTCCCAATGACGAGTTTGTAGTTCTATTCCTACAGTTGGCAAATTTATGGGTTCTTTGTCGTTCGCTTTTCATCCCCTCAGGTCCAAGCCGCTTGAATAGGGGCATATGTTGCACCCCAAAAATTGACCAACCTCTTTTGCTTTACTTGGTTTATGTTTCACTTCATTCTTTAGCATTTGCATTTGCATAGCATTGTCCTTTACAGGGGATCAAGAGAGGTGTGCTGTTGCGGTGGAAATAGGATATCAAATTATTAATTAATTTGAATCGCATCTTTAGTTCACAACCACTCTTTGATTTATCCGAAGGAAAAGGTCAAAAGAGGAAAAATCTAATTTTGCATCGTAAAGAATGCGGGGAGAGATCTAGATAAGGGGTTGGTTAAGCTTAGGGAAGGTATTAGCATCCTAAACTTCTGTAGTACTCTACAGGACCCTTTTGTTCATTTTACTATTTGCTTTATTATATTGCTTAAGGATATACAAAGGATTGAACGATAAAAGAAAGACCTAAGGGTTAGTCCTAAGTTTACTCGGCAAGATTCGCATCTTGGGCCTACGTATCCTGGATAGGGAATGTAATCAGAGTAATCGTAGTTCCCCTTGAAAGGGAGGTTAGAAACGTCTTGACTGTGGTCAAGGTTTCAAAGGAAAGTAAACATATCTTAGGGACACGCTTACATGGAATGCGGAGACTCTGATCTCTACGTTGAAATTGTTAATTAAATTAGGGTTAAATTAGGGATTCCACGGCAGGAAACCCTAAAACAGAGTACGACGACTCTTAACCTAAAGCTAGGGTAAAGGGCATTTTCGTCCGTGGCGGGACGCCTAGGCTATTAGGGTTTTGAAAACGTCAATGGTTAAGGTTACTGACTCGGCGGTCAAAATGCTATACCTAATCCTTCGGAAGGATTTTAAACGGTAAATGATGCAAACACGACAAATTATTACATGGAGGAATTAAAGTACGGAAAGTAATGAAAGCGGTAAAAGAAAGCATCGCGACGATCACTCGCGTAAATTACAAATCCCCAAAAAAATGCAAGAAAATAACTGCGACAATAGCCTCGCATAATTACAATTGAAAAAAAGACAGTACAAAAAAAATGAAGGATAAATAAGCTGAAATGAATAAGAAGTAATGATGGTTGGCTGAAAATAACACTGGCATACATCAGGAGTTCCTTACGAAAAGATTTTAATTATGACAATTGGTTTCAATTCTAATATTTTAATTATAAAAATGGTTTTAATTTTAAAATGGAATTATTTGGTTAATATAAATTTTAAGGTTTTTCTTTTTATTTTAAAAAAATTAAGTTTAAATTATAAAAAGAATGTTAATTTTTAACTTGTATATAAAAAAAATTAAGTTTTATAAAAAAAAGATTTTTTAGTTTTAAAAATATTTTTCAGTTTTTAGTAAAAAGGCTTTTCAGTTTTTAGTAAAATTTTTTTTTTAACTTTTAGTCAAAAGGTTTTTCAGTTTTTAGTAAAAAAGGTTTTTTCAGTTTTTTTTAAAAGGTTTTCAGTTTTTAAAAAAAAAGGGAAAGAATGAGTTTTCAGTTTTTTAAAAAAAGGGAAATAATGAGTTTTAAATTTTTACTTTAACAAAAATGAATTAATAAGAGTTAGAAAGCTAAATTATTTAGTTATTACAATAAGATAATAAAAATAATAAAGCGCTAAAATAAAAAGTAATAATAAATACTATAAAATAGAAAAAAAAAACAAAACAAAAGAGACAGAAGATAAGGAGGGGCATTGCTACTGTGTTATTTCCATTAGAGTTTTGGCTATTCCTCTCTTCTTCTTCTTAGGGCCGGCGCGGCCTTCATTGATACCTCCATCTGCTTCTTTCTTAACCTAAGCTGAAACAAAAAATAAAAAAACAAAAAAAACAACCAAAAAAACCGTAATGAAATCTTCACCTTTGGAGTCAATGACGGTAGTCTTCTGAGGCGGTGGTGGCGGTTCGTTGATCTTGATGATGAAGCTTTGAAGGTTTTTTTTTTCAAAAATCTCTCCTCTTTTGATAAGTCGTGAGAACGGCCGCCGTTTTTTTTTCTTTTGTCTCCTTTTTCCTTTTTTCTTCCTTCCCCATTTCTCAAATGCAACTCATGTTTATATAGGTAACAAATTAGGGTTAACTCTAACCTAATGCCCACTTTAAAGCCCAACTTAAATAATTATTCAAAACTAAATAAAATTTAAACAAATTAAAATAAACTTAAAACTCTATTTATTTATACTAAACATTAAAAATATTATAAAAAGAATAAAATCTTTTCTAATATTTTTAATTTTATGATTTTTGGATGTTTTTATGAATAATATAGAAAAAAGTGAAAAAAATAATATTTTTTTTTAAAAAATAATTTAAATAAAGTACGAATATAATAATTAAATAATAAAAGCTATTTTTGTTATATTTTTTTATGAAAATAGAAAAGTTAGAATAAAGATAAAAGAAACAGAACAAAGAGTGAAGAAGGTGGGATTCGAACTCTCGACCTCTCACACTCACAACTCCTTACACACGGTCTCTTGCCAATTGTGCTATTTTATTCATTCAAAATAAAGTGGCACTAGAAACCCTGTAAAGGTAGGACTAATTTGAGGTGCTACAGTTGCCCCTATTTAAATAGCTTCACCGGATGATATGAGTAGCAGAGACTCGAGGAATCACATTGGAGGGATTTAAATACAGATAACCAAAAATTTTGCCCTTAGACACAGCGATATGCGTATGCTGGAATGATAAATGCAATGATGTAGACGACACGAGGGACAGACGCGACGACCGAACCTCACTTGGGACAACGACGCACTGATGGAACAACACGACACTGGGGACTTCTAAAATGATGGATCAACCGGTGCAGGCACGACTAGTTGTCACTTTAGGATGAAACGGTAACACAGGATCCACACGGTGGTAGAATCATATAAATGACAAGTGCTAGAGTTTTCGGGACATTCCTTTAAACGAAGAGATCGAGCGGGATCTTCAGGAATCATCGAAAAATAGACAAGGAGAAACAAACATCAGAAACATCCGAAAGAACATCAAATGAACTCTGAAACAAACCAGGGGTATTCAGAAGAACTTCGAATAAACTCGGGGGCAAAGAGAACACATTTCAGGGACATTCGAAAGAACGTCGAATAAACTCTGGGACAAAGAGAACACATTTCAGGGACATTCGGAAGAACATCGAATGAACTCTGAAACATACCAGAGATATTCAGAAGAACATCGAATAAACTCGGGGACAAAGACAACACATTTCAGGGACATTTGAAAGAACATCGAATGAACTCTGAAACATACCAGAGTTATTCGGAAGAACTTCGAATAAACTCGAGGACAAAGAAAACACATTTCAGGGACATTCGGAAGAACATCGAATGAACTCTGAAACATACCAGAGGTATTCGAAAGAACTTCGAATAAACTCGGGGACAAAGAAAACACATTTCAGGGACATTCGGAAGAACATCGAACGAACTCTGAAACATACCAGAGATATTTGGAAGAACTTCGAATAAACTCTGGGCTGTATCCAAAAACAAAATAACAACATCTATAGGAGTATGAGATGAAGACAAGTTTCTGAAGGTAAATCCGACACATTTAGGAAAACTATAAATGTACGGAACAAGTTGAAGACATATCTGAAAGAACATCAGATAAGCAACAAAGGAGTTCTGGAAGAACGTAAAAACTCAGTCTAGGAAAACATCAGAAAGGGATAGATCCAGAAAAACAACAGATGAGATTCTGGAAAACCATCAGATAAAGACTCAGTCTGGAAAACCATCGGAAAGAGAAATAAATCCGGAAAAATATCGAATACAAAATGTCATATCTGGAAGAACATCAGATAGTCACGACACAAAATAAATGGTAGGTGCCAAGTGAGTTGGACTTTGACCACAAGGTAAGACGTGGATAAAACACGACCTCGGGAGAAATGCAAATGAGGATGTAGCTCATGATATGCATATGTATAAGAATAATGCTATGATATATGATCCAATGTAAATACAGATGCCGACGACAAGGCTCGACTCTTCTGGTAAGATGACAAGACTGGAAGACTGATTCCTCAACACGGAGATCAAGGTTATTCTGCTCGGAGACCGAAGATGTTACTGCCGGGAATCCTTCAATTAAACTGCCCCAGATTAAACCGTCTGTTGTAGATGAGCTGGTAATGCTTCAGCTTGTCTGATTCGTGAAAATGACTGTTTTACTGTACCTTCGAAAGGCTTGCCCCAGTCTGAGTCTTGAAAAATCTTTTGGATAAAACAATACAAGAATACCTTGCTTTGAACAAATCTTGAACTGATTCTTGGAGGGATGTAAAAGGAATCTTCCCCTGATAGGATCACTTGACCAAGTTTCTCGATGTTTGAAAATTCCTTAGAGGAAAGTCAGTTTGCAAACAAAAGTGTTCATACAAACATGGTAGTTCAAAGTTCATGCAACTTTTGAAATCAAAATTATTTTTGAAAGATGAAAAATAAATGAGTCGTCGGTTAGAACACGGTGGTTTAAGACGCTCAAAATTTAAAACAAAAGTGTATTGCCAAAATAAATGATTCGCAAAGATCTTTTGGAGTCAGGTTACGCAACCTTGTTGTAGTATGCTTTCAAAATAACCTTGCTTCAATTAGGTCTTTTGAGGATTGTAACGTGGCCTGGTTCACGGTTTATAAAACAAAGGATAAAGGCTCAAAATTTATTTGTACCCACCCCATCTATGTGATGAACTTCAGTCCTACGCTCAGTTAACTCATATTATGCATTCAGATTCCTATAGGTTATGAGTTGCACTAATAATAATGATGTTGGTTCAGAAGTCAACAGACCTTTTTGAAAAGGCAACCACTACTTCCCTATAACATTTGGTTGTTTTGACATTGAGGATTTTCATGTTAAGGATTTAAAGATCTCCTCTTTTTACTATCCCTAACTTTTGCCTGAACTGTTTCTTGTGAAGATTACAGTCACCGGGACTCCCCAGTTTTGCCTAAGTCTCCTTCATAGGTTTTGACTTAGCGGGCTTTTTCTTTTGATTTTTTTTTGAAAGAAAGAGATTGTTTGGCGTAATGATCACGGTGAACCATCATCGACCTTTGGCTTAAAACATCTTCGACACTTGTTTGTTGTGCGCGAAGGAAATATGTGAATGTGACCTTTATATGAAAGGTGTATTGCCGGAACACACAATCAAGTTAACTGAGAACTACCCATGCCCCAGGTTAAGATTTCGGGTTTTTTTTGTAAAGAAAGAAACTCCAACTTCTAGGCTCAAAGGGGGTGAAAAGGGATTAACTTCCTTATTTCTCCAGTGTTTGGGGATTGAAACAATGCCTTACATCGTCAACAAAGTTTGATTGAAAGCATACTGACAGCAGTTATGGGTATAACGCTTTCGTCATCCTCCCTCCAATCTTCGCATATCAAAAAAATGGACAAGAAGTAAATATTTGAAAGATAAAGCATAAAGATGCAAATAATAGATAAAATGAAATGAAATTAAAAGTTGCAATGCTCAGTTCATTAATGTAAAAGTACAAACATAGTTTGAAAGCAAACAACTAATAAAATAAGGAAAGTACAAACAACGAGAAACAAAGGTCTAGTGACTAAGTCAATATAAAGCTGAGCCATCCTATCTGAAACACTGGCGTTTAAGAAGATAGTCTGCCAAAGTCGGACTGAAGCTTCACTTTTGATGCACTGATAAAGGATTCTTTTGGACATTTGGAGGATTATCTGTAAAAATCAAGTATTCCTTCTCTGACCAACTCGCGTACTTTAGCTTTCAGTGCGAAACAATGCTCCAAGTCGTGGCCTAGGGCACCCTCATGAAAAGCACACTGGAAATCAGCCCTGAATCCAGTTGGCGGAGGATTTGGAGCAGGTGGTAAAGCCCTTGTAGTGATCAGCCCTTTTTGAACCAGGTAAGGATAAAGTTCCGTGTAAGTCATGGGAATAGGATCAAATTGATTCCTTTTTCGAGACTGGTCTGGTCTAATAACTGGACGCTGAGGAGTCTGAGCCGGCTGTGGAGCAACAACAGGTTGAGATCCCTGGCGAGGCTTTCTGGATTTAGTCATGACAACATTGGTCTGCTTCTCCTTCTTCTTCTAGAAGTTCCCATAGGATTTCTTTTCCCCATTAGAAGATTCGGCAACTTTGGAGACCTTACCATTTTTCAAACCTTCTTCTAACCTCTGAGGTGGCTCTCCTCTGGCAATCAGTAGTTGAAACATCTCGGTGAGCTTGGTCATGCCTGATTTCAACTCATCGATCTCCATTCAGATTTATGTATTATATGCCTCTTGTTCTGACATCTTGCGTCTATAGTTAGCTCTAGTCTGATATCTGTGTCGAGGAATCAGCTTGACGACTCAAAGAAACACTGGAAGACGAGAGAACCGAGAATGAGAAACCGGGTGGAGAATGCAATGCAAAAATATGATGCTAATGCCATGCAATGATTTCAAGAATTTCAACGATCAATTGCAAACACTTTTAGGAAAGCTGGAAAAGTCTTTTTTAGACTTTAAAATGTAGGACTTTTTTAATTTGCAAAGGACTGTTGAATTCCTTGAAACCGGGAATGATGTTTTATGGATACAATGCACAAATACACAAAGTCCTAGGTTAGATGAACAATGAATGGAGTTAAGGTCAACCCATCCCAAAAGGTATGTACTATAGGGTAGTTGTACATGCAGAACAAGGTTCTAAAGAAGTGCCCAAAGTCATCAGTCCATCCTCCGGATATTATCAACCTTCCGACTGACTCGGGGGCCGATAATATTCTCAAGAGAATCTCTTTTGAGTGTAGTATCGCGTAGCAACCATTGTAGGACTATTCCCACACAGTTCCCGCATTACGTCCTAAATAAGGCCAAGGTGGTGTTAAGGTACTACGGTCCTCAATATCATAGACACCAATCAAAAATAGTAAAAGTTTTCACGACTACACTCATTCAACCGAACCATTTTCGAAAAGGTCTCAACTGAGCGGTGATTCTCAAGTCAGGTTGGTCGGGACTCACCCCCTATAAGCCTCGTCGAATATATCACCATCCTATAATAATGTCACTCAAGTCCGGGTGTAGGACTTATCTCACAACACATGGAACCAAACCCCAATCAAGGTACAATATATATACAATTAAATAAATAAAAAATCAAAGTAATTAAACATGAACAAATTAGGGGTAACCCTCAAAACTTTGAAACAGTCCCCAGTGAAGTCGCCATTTTCTATTGCGGTAGAAATAGGATATCAAATTATTAATTAATTTGAATCGCATCTTTAGTTCACAACCACTCTTTGATTTATTCGAAGTAAAAGGTCAAAAGTGGAAAAACCTAATTTTGCATCGTAAAGAATACGGGGAGAGATCTAGGTAAGGGGTTGGTTAAGCTTAGGGAAGGTATTAGCATCCTAAACTTCTGTAGTACTCTACAGGACCCTTTTGTTCATTTTACTATTTTCTTTATTATATTTCTTAAGGATATACAAAGGATTGAACGATAAAAGAAAGACCTAAGGGTTAGTCCTAAGTTTACTCGGCAAGTTTCGCATCTTGTGCCTACGTATCCTAGATAAGGAATAGAATCAGAGTAATCGTAGTTCCCCTCGAAAGGGAGGTTAGAAACGTCGTGACTGTGGTCAAGGTTTCAAAGGGAAGTAAACGTATCTTAGGGACACGCTTACATGGAGTGCGGAGACTCCGATCTCTACGTTGAAATTGTTAATTAAATTAGGGTTAAATTAGGGATTCCACGGCAGGAAACCCTAAAATAGAGTACGACGACTCTTAACCTAAAGCTAGGGTAAAGAGCATTTTCGTCCGCGGCAGGATGCCTAGGCTATTAGGGTTTTGAAAACGTCAAAGGTTAGGGTTACTAACTCGGCGGTCAAATTACTAGACCTAATCCTTAGGAAGGAGTTTAAACGGTAAATGATGCAAACATGACAAATTATTACATGGAGGAATTAAAGTACGGAAAGTAATGAAAGCGGTAAAAGAAAGCATTGCGACGATCACTCGCGTAAATTACAAATCCCTAAAAAAATGCAAGAAAATAACTGCGACAATAGCCTCGCATAATTATAATTGAAACAAAGACAGTACAAAAAAAATAAAGGATAAATAAGCTGAAATGAATAAGAAGTAACGATGGTTGACTGAAAATAACACTCGCATACATCAGGAGTTCCTTACGAAAAGGTTTTAATTTTTATGTTTTAATTATGACAATTGGTTTCAATTCTAATATTTTAATAATAAAAAATGGTTTTAATTTTAAAATAGAAATATTTGGTTAATATGAATTTTAAGTTTTTTCTTTTTATTTAAAAAAAAATTAAGTTTAAATTATAAAAAGAATGTTAAGTTTTAACTTGTATATATAAAAAAAATTAAGTTTTATAAAAAAAAGATTTTTTAGTTTTAAAAAGATTTTTCAGTTTTTAGTAAAATGGTTTTTCAGTTTTTTAGTAAAAAGGTTTTTTTAGTTTTTAGTCAAAAGGTTTTTTAGTTTTTAGTAAAAAGGTTTTTTCAGTTTTTTTTAAAAGGTTTTCAGTTTTTTTTAAAAAAGGGAAAGAATAAGTTTTCAGTTTTTTTAAAAAAGGGAAATAATGAGTTTTAAATTTTTTATTTAACAAAAATGAATTAATAAGAGTTAGAAAGCTAAATTATTTAGTTATTACAATAAGATAATAAAAATAATAAAGCGATAAAATAAAAAGTAATAATAAATACTACAAAATAGAAAAGAAAAAAAAAAACAAAACAGACAGAAGATAAAGAGGGGTGTTGCTATTGTATTATTTCCATTAGAGTTTTGGTTATTGTTCTCTTCTTCTTCTTAGGGCCGGCGCGGCCTCCATTGATACCTCCATCTGCTTCTTTCTTAACTTAACCTGAAACAAAAAACAAAAAACAAAAAAAAACCAAAAAACCGTAATGAAATCTTCACCTTTGGAGCCAATGACGGTAGTCTTCTGAGGCAGTGGTGGCGATTCGTTGATCTTGCTGATGAAGCTTTGAAGGTTTTTTTCAAAAATCTCCCCTCTTCTGATAAGTCGTGAGAACGACCATCGTTTTTTTCTTTTGTCTCCTTTTTCCTTTTTTCTTTCTTCCCCTTTTCTCAAATGCAACTCATGTTTATATAGGTAACAAATTAGGATTAAATAAAATACGAAAATAATAATTAAATAATAAAAACTATTTTTGTTTTTTTTTTTATGAAAATAGAAAAGTTAGAGTAAAATTAAAAGAAACAAAACAAAAAGTGAAGAAGGTGGGATTCGAACTCTCGACTTCTCACACTCACAACTCCTTACACACGGTCTCTTGCCAATTGTGCTATTTTATTCATTCAAAATAAAGTGGCACTAGAAACCCTATAAAGGTAGGACAAATTTGAGGTACTACATGTGCCATTAAAGATAAGTGTTTCAAGGGTTTCAAGCTCAAGCAAGAGTGCTTATTTAAGCTATTAAGTGATTATAATCATCAAGAAATGGCCAAAGGTTTTTTGAAAGAGAAGGTTGATGGTTGTTGCTTATCTCCTATTTTGGAGGTCAACAGAAGATCATCATGGGATCACAAGTTCATGGTTATGGATAAGAGATGTTTGATAAGATCAATGAGTGCTTTGGAAGCTATTGTGGAGTTTTTCTAAACATTTATTTCATCTGCAAGAGATCACAGTCAAGGGTTGTGCACCTAGGGTTTCATCTGGTCAACTCAAGGTCAACTGAGGACTTGAGGGAGTTTGAGACTTGGTTTTAGATTATTGGAGTCATGGGAAGTTATGTTGAGGCATCTAAGATGTCATGCTATGTTCAAATCAAGAAGAATCAAGAGTTCAAGGAGTTACTAAATTAGGGTTTTAGAGGATCTCAGGATAAAATCCCCTTCTTTATTGCCTAACTTCAAAGACAGGTCACATCATGATACAAGCTCAATCTAATTTTCTTATGAACATGAGACTTGTAAGGCATGTTCTAAGCTTTCCAAAAAGTTCTAGAAGTCCTTGATATCATTTGTGGAACTCAAGTTATGGCTTTGGCAAGGCAAGGGTATTTTGGGAAAGTTTGATTATAGGCCATTCTCATTATGCGTCATTTTCATGCACTTGTGTACTTCAAATGAAACTTCAACCAACATAAACGTTTCTCCAAAAGACCTCTTTTACATCATGAAACTCAAGGTTTGGGTGAATTATGTTTGGTTATGGACATGTGGGTGAAAATTCAAGTGGAAAATGGACTTTAAGTGTGATTTCAATTGAACTCATTATAGGTCTTTTTCATGTCTCATTTTGATTCAATTTTATTCATAATACACTTAAGGCAAGAATGCACAAATTAGTTTTGGTTCAAGAGGTGAATTACACGTGAATTTCAAGCTTACTTCACAAATAAGTTTCACTTCAAAACTTCCAAATTGGATCACATACAAAGCCCAACTCAATTCCATTGTGAAATTCAACTTACCAGCTGCAGATCCAAGTGATTTCCATGTGTGAAGGCAAGCTTTTTCACGTGTGCATAGGAAAATTCCATATTGGGCATTTTTGCAAATTCATCACAACAAGGCTTTATGGGCCTCCAAATGGATCAGGTATCCAACATATATAAACTCAAAATGTGAAAGGAGAGCTCAGAAGCGCATTTTGGAGCAAGAGAGAGCAAGTTCCATTTTCAAATTCTCCAAGAAAATTTCAAATCGGGTTTTCTATTTCACGGCAAATCAAAGCCAATTGAGGTGTGATTCTTCTTCCTTGAGCAAATTGGAGTGAATCTAGACAGTTTAAAGTAAGCTAGCAAGCAGTTGAAGCACCAACGGAGTGTCTCCGTTCAGTAAGTTTCTCTTTCACTTTTCTCTCATTCTAGAGCATGATCTAGGTCTATATTGGCTGCATCTGAAGCTCTACCTCGTGTAGGCCATGTTTGACTGTTTAATTTTCATGTTTGATGAAGTTTGCAGACGTGCATCCCAACTTTGATCCGTTCGGTTCTCTTTATTTAGCCATGTTTAAAACCAATGGATCATGTATTTGGAATGTACATAAGCTCAGCTTCATTTTGATATAAAGTTTGCCAAGTTTGGTGAGATTTTAGTCGCCTGAGCTCCGGTCAGCTCACCGAAGAAGACGACCGGAGCTAGGGCTCCGACGTCTGGTTCAAAACCCTCAGGTCTAATGTGTCTATGCGCTGACTCCTTGACCAATTGAGGTGGCTTATTTCTATTTGCTTGACTGGCCTGCGTGGATTGTTGACTTCCACGTCAATTAGTGATGCGCAGCATTTTGGTTTCTCTGATTTGGATTGGGCTTCATTGCTATTGGCACCCTCCATGTTGATTAACCCATTATGCACTGAACTAGTTGCCTTTGTATTTCTGTTTGCTTGATGCACCCCTAGCCTTTTATTTGTTTTATTTTATTTCTTTTTTTATTTCTGTTTTGATTTTTAATTGTTAAAAGTACCTCCAAATGTCATAAAATTCAAATAAAAATATTTTCTAATACTTTGAAATGTTAACTAATTTTTCATAATTTTTATTTTGAATTTCCTTTTACTTTTCAATTTAATTTGAATTTAATGATTGGAGGTGTTTTTAATGTGGTTTCCATTTGTTCTTGCTTGATTCTTGGACCATTTGTAATCACCTATGAGTAAGGCTTCCTCTCCATTTTGATGATGGAATGAGGTGCCTTTGAGGTTGATTTTGGTCAAGGTTTGACTTATTTTTGTTTGACTTTGGTTTGCATTTGTTTGACCCTCGATGAGTATCCTTCAAAGTGGAGTACCCTAGTTGATTAATTCATTTGGTGATGCTTTGATTGGATTTTGGTTTTGATGTTTTGGCCTCTGGTTGCCAACTGGCTTATGAGATTTGTGCATTTTATTTGGCATTTATTGAACCATTCTCCTATTTTTGGTGAACCTTTCGAGTCAAGTCACCCTAGTGGAGGTTCAAATAAACTAGTTGACCTAATTCTTTTGGGAGATGACCTTTGTGGATCCCATATGCATCCTATGCCTCTTGATTCACATTCTTGACATGTTTAGGATGCTGGTTTCAATTTTATAGGTTACACATTTGGATGGTTTGTGTTGCAAGTTACTTTTAATTAGGGCTTTCCATTTGCATTTGAATGTTGAAAGTGTTTTGAACTTTGGTTCTTTACCTTGCCCTACTTTGTAAATTATCTTGGTTTAATTTCTTCTTTGGTTTGCATACCTTCTTCTCTTGTTCTCACTTCTATCCATTGGACTTTGGAACTCATTCAAGTTGGTTTGGTGGTCTTTGTTTGCACTTTGAGTTTGACTTGAATGAGATACCACTTTGAGAACCTTTTGTGCCTTCTTTTTGCATGATCACTTCGATGCTCTTGGTTGAGACTTCTCCTTATGTTGCTTACTTCCCAAGTCTATTCTCCCATCCTCATCTTGACCATGCCTTCTTGTCTTTCTTATTTGCTTTCCTTTTGAGTTTAGTGATTGATGCTTGAATGGTTGTAGGAGTTGTGACTTCTCCCATTGCATCTCACTTTTGCTTGGGTTTGTTTGAACGCTTTTGCTTGCATTCTTATTTTTCTTTGCATCTTTTGTTTGCATTTAAGAGGTTGAGATGTGCTTTTGGTGGTTGTTGCCCCACACTTTTTTCCTCCCTCTTTTCTTTGTGTTGCATTTCATGATTGCATCTCTTTCTTCCTTCTCACTTGTGATTGATTTATCTTGTGTTTACTTAGTTTTCTTTGCCATGATCCCTTAGGATTCCAACTCCTAAAGACAGACATTAAGTGTTCAATTCAAGCATGATAACATTAGGATAGTCTTTTCCCTCTTAATCTCAATCATAGGAGCATATTGCATGATAACATTAGGGTTGAGCTAGTTTCCCCTTAGTTGTGTCTTCTCTCTTTTCATCTCAAAACTTCTTCAAAACATGTAATAAAGGATAATGAGTGTTGTACGCTACGAGCCTTAAGCATTTGGGAAATGATGATTGGGGGCCTCCTCTCAATTTTCTAGAGTGTTTAGCCTATGCCTTTGGGCGATATGCGACGCATTCGCTCCTAAGTCATAGTCTTTAGTGCAACATGAATTACAAACACAAGTCAATTCAATTCTTTTTCATAAAAGACTAAAAAACAAACATCAAACTTTTTATCCTTCGGGATTAATTGAAAACCATTTTCAAAGAGAGTGTTGTTAACTCTTGGTTCTACCGCAAACAGGTAACACCTAAGTCTCCAATGGTCGAGCAGCAATACACCTAACTGCTAAAACTAAGGTTTAACCCTACTCGGCTAAAACACTTGAACCAATCTATGGTCGGGTCAGCCTGAACTACGTTTTCTCTGATTTCTCGTACCAAAAGAGGATACGTAGGCACAGGACGACGATTTCTTGGTGAGCAACCTTCCCCCACCTTCACCCGTAGTTTTCCGAACTAAGTTGACTCTGCCTTTCCCATTGCACAAGGGAGTAGGTAGGCATAGAGCAGTGATGCTCTATCGAGTCTCTTTTCTTTTCTTTTGTCCTGTGGCCTATATCTTAGATAGTTTAATACCCTTTTAGACTAGACAACAAGCGTGGATCCCGTTGAGTACAACGGATGTGAGGGGTGCTCAAACCTTCCCCTTGTGTAACCGACTCCCAAACCCAAGATTTGGTTGCGATGACCTGTCTTCTCCCTTTTCATAGGTTTTCTATGATTGTTTCCTTTCCCTCTCTTTGGGATAAATAACAAACGGTGGCGACTCTTCTATCCTTGTCGGCCCCTCTTCACAGTGATGCCACACTAAGGAAGAAAGGGATCGCATGAATAAGATTCCATATGCATCTGCAATAGGATCTATCATGTATGCCATGTTATGTACTCGACCAGATGTCTCGTATGCTTTAAGTGCAACAACTAGGTACCAAATTTGATCCCAGTGATGCTCATTGGGTAGCTGTCAAGAATATCCTTAAGTATTTGAGAAGAACTAAGGACTCATTCTAGGTATATGGAGGTCAGAAAGAGCTTGTTGTAATTGGATACAGCGATGCTAGCTTTTAGAGAGATAAGGATCACTTCAGATCGCAATATAGTTATGTGTTATGCTTAAATAGTGGTGTTGTGAGCAGGAAAAGTTCAAAGCAAGAAACAATTGTTGATTCTACAATCGAGGTCGAGTACATTGTTGCCTCAAATGTAGCAAATGAAGCTGTTTGGATCAAGAAGTTCAGTAGTGAACTTTTCATAGTGCCTAACATTGTTGATCATTGGTCTTTATTGTGATAACAATGGTGCTACCGCACAAGCTAAAGAGCTTAGATCTTACCAACGATCCAAACACATGCTTAGGCTTTATCACCTAATTTGAGTGATAATATATCAAGGAGATGTGAAGATATGAAAAGGACATACACCTGACAATGTTATTGACCCCATAACAAAGCCTCTTGTGCAGCAGAATCATGACGGTCGTACTAGATCTATGGGTATTCAGGTTATGCGTGATTGGCTCTAGTGCTAGTGGGATTTGTTGGTGTAAGCCATAGAGTCCAATAGTTTTGGTACTTGTATCGAATTATTTATTATTAATAAAAGGCATTTCTTTATTATGTTTGTTTTTTCTAAGATAATAAAAGGCATTTCTTTATCATGTTAAATACATGATTTAATATAATTCCCAACGTCATGAAAACCTACAGGGACACACACATAAGGACAGATTTATAAGAGGTAGAGTAAATAAGGAACACCATAAGGTACGACGCACTTAGATAATTATAGAACCCCATAAGGTACGGTGCACTTAAGTATAATACGAAATATGGTAAGCTACCACGCGCTTAGGTGATATACGATACACCATAAGATATGGTGCGCATACATTTAAGTCGGCTTTTTAGCTTGTAGCTCACATCAGTGGTTCTATAAATAGAACTCTTGTGCGTAAGCATTCACACTTGATAAAAATTTAGACTGTGAAACTCTAGCCGTATTTTCGTTCTCTCTCTCACTTAAAGCCTTCAATCGTAGCAGCTAGCACTGAGACTGAAGAAATCTGTTCGCGTGGACTGAGTACAACCATTATTCGTCATACGTCGCTCATGATCACTTATTCATTTCAGAATCAAAGGTTTCATCGCCACAAGAGGTAACTGTTCTATCACTGATCATGACCATGCGTAAGGTTCACTAAGGGAATTTTTTTCAGATGTTTTTTGGATCACTTATTTCGCTTCACACAAAGCATAGATACACCTATGGATGAATTAGAGAAGGAATCACAAGTAGTTGTGGAAGAGAAACTTGTTCAAGTAGAACATGACCTACATAGGTTGAGCAAGATGTGTCACCAACCACAGAGATATGGATATCTCATAACTGATCAAAGTGATGTATTACTGATGAATCAAGATGAGCCTATAACCTACCAAGACCCATGAGTTCGAGAAGTGGCTAGAATCCATGAAATTTGAAAATGGACTCCATGTTCACAAACTAGGTCTGGACCTTGGTAGAGCCTCATGTAGGAGTTAATCCTATAAGATGCAAGTGAGTCTTTAAAAAGAAGACTGACATGAATGGTAATGTATATATCTATAAGGAAAGGCTGGTTGCTAAAGGCTATAAACAAATTCATGGGGTAGACTATGATGAAACCTTTTCACCAGTTATAATACTTAAATCTGTTCAGATTTTACTTGCTATCGCTGCATATCATGATTATGAAATATGGCAGATGAATGACAATACTGCTTTCCTTAATGGGAATATTCTTGAGGACGTGTGCATGACACAACCTGAAGGATTTGACATACTATAAGAAGCCTAAAAGATATGCAAGTTACATCGCTCAATGTATAGATTGAAGTAAGCTTCCAGAAGTTGGAATCTTCATTTTGATGAAACTATAAAACAATATGGATTCATAAAGAATGAAGATGAGCCTTGTGTCTACAAGAAGGCTAGTGGGAGCATGATCATCTTCCTGGTGTTATATGTAGATGGCATATGACTTATTGGAAACGATGTCCCTACCTTGTAACAAGTGAAAACTTGGTTAGGGAAATGCTTTTCTATTAAAGACCTTGGTGAAACATCCTATATAGATAGATGATAATCACGTCTCATGGATCATGGATAAGGAGTTAACAAGTCTTAACATAGGTATGAATATTAAGAGTAATATTTAGACTGGATTGACCCTCTATGAGACTACATAGAATGTTATGCAAAGTGTCATAAGTTACTCTCATAGTCATATTGGTGTATACCACCTTTCTACCTAAAATCACTATGGACCATAGATGTAGATTCAAGTACTTTACTGTTGATCTAACATTATCCGTGACTGGATGACCATAAAGACAGTTGATGGGTACTCCATAAAGCATGCTGGGGGACATGAGTGACCTAGATGGAATTTGTCCATCCTGCATAACAGGATATATGTCTAAGGGCCCAGTATTGAACTGGACAAGGATGACACGGTATACGCCTTCATTTCAATATAGACATAAGGGAAAAATGGTAATTGTACATAAAAGTATTATCACAAAATTTTGTCATATCGCTTGACATTTTCATGACTTGGGTAGCAATGATGTATTGCTAGATACCACTCACTATTTATTATGTTAAATGCATGATTTAATATAATTCCCAACGTCATGAAAACCTATAAGGACAAACACATAAGGACAGATTTATAAGAGGTAGAGTAAATAAGGAACACCATAAGATACGATGCACTTAAGTAAATATAGAACCCTGTAAGGTACAATTCACTTAAGTATAATAAAGAATGTGGTAAGCTACCACACACTTAGGTGATATACGATACACCATAAGATATGGTGCGCATACACTTAAGTCTGCTTTTTAGCTTGTAGCTCACATAAGTGGTTCTATAAATAGAACTCTTGTGCGTAAGCATTCACACTTGATAAAAATTTAGACTGTAAAACCCTAGCCATATTTTCCCTCTCTCTCTCTCTCTCACTTAAAGCCTTCAACCGTAGCAGCTAACACTGAGACTGAAGGAATTTGTTCGTGTGGACTGAGTTCAACCATTGTTCGTCATACATCGCTCATGATCACTTATTCATTTCAGAATCAAAGGTTTCATCGCCACAAGAGGTAACTGTTCTATCACTGATCATGACTATTCGTAAGGTTCACTAAAGGGAATTTTTCCCTGATGTGTTTTGGATCGCTTATTTCCCTTCACACAAAGCATTGATACATCTATGGATGAATTACAGAAGGAATCACAAGTAGTTGTGGAAGAGAAACCTGTTCAAGTAGAACAAAACCAACATATGTTGAGCAGGATATGTCACCAACGACAGAGATATGTATATCTCATAACTGATCAAAGTGATGTATTACTGATGGATCAAGATGAGCCTATAACCTACCAAAACCCATGTGTTCGAGAAGTGGCTAGAATCCATGAAATCTGAAATGGATTCAATGTACACAAACTAGGTTTGGACCTTGGTAGAGCCTCATGTAGGAGTTAATCCTATAGGATGAAGGTGGGTTTTTAAAAAGAAGACTGACATGGATGGTAAGGTATATATCTATAAGGCAAGATTGGTTGCTAAAGGTTATAAACAAATTCATGGGGTAGAGTATGATGAAACCTTTTCACCAGTTGCAATGCTTAAATCTGTTCAGATTTTACTTGTTATCGCTGCATATCATGATTATGAAATACGACAGATGAATGTCAATACTGCTTTCCTTAATGGGAATCTTCATGAGGACGTGTGCATGACAAAACCTGAAGGGTTTGACATACTAGAAGAAGCCCAAAAGATATGCAAGTTACAACGTTCAATATATGGATTGAAGTAAGCTTCCAGAAGTTTGAATCTTCATTTTGATGAAACTATAAAACAATATGGATTCATAAAGAATGAAGATGAGCCTTGTGTCTACAAGAAGGTTAGTGGGAGCATGATCATCTTCCTGGTGTTATATGTAGATGACATATTACTTATTGGAAACGATGTCCCTACCTTGTAACAAGTGAAAACTTGGTTAGGGAAATGCTTTTCTATTAAAGACCTAGGTGAAACAGCCTATATATTAGGAATTAGGAACTATAGAGATAGATCATATAAACTGCTTGGACTAAGTCAGAGTACATACATAGAAAAAGTGTTGGGATGCTTTAATATGCATGATTCTATGAAAGGATTCATACCTATGCAACATGGCATGTGTCTATCAAAAACATAATCCCCTTTAACTAAGGAAGAAAGGGATCGCGTGAATAAGATTCCATATTCATCTGCAATAGGATCTATCATGTATGCCATGTTATGTACTCGACCAGATGTCTCGTATGCTGTAAGTGCAACGACTAGGTTCCAATATGATCTCGGCGATGCTCATTGGGTAGCTGTCAAGAATATACTTAAGTACTTGAGAAGAAGTAAGGACTCATTCTTGGTATATGGAGGTCAGGAAGAGCTTGTTGTAATTGGATACATCGATGCTAGCTTCCAGACAGATAAGGATGACTTCAGATCGCAATCTAGTTATGTGTTATGCTTAAATGGTGGTGTTGTGAGCTGGAAACGTTCAAAGCAAGAAACAATTGTTGATTCTACAATCGAGATCGAGTACATTGCTGCCTCAAATGCAGCAAATGAAACTGTTTGGATCAAGAAGTTCAGTAGTGAACTT
This sequence comes from Lathyrus sativus, assembly GCA_963859935.3. NCBI lineage: Eukaryota > Viridiplantae > Streptophyta > Magnoliopsida > Fabales > Fabaceae > Lathyrus > Lathyrus sativus. The sequence goes on along the minus strand of OZ012737.1, from coordinate 252,809,196 downwards.
TTCATAGTGCCTAGCATTGTTGATCATTGATCTCTATTGATATAACAATGATGCTACCGCACAAGCTAAAGAGCTTAGATCTCACCAATGATCCAAACACATGCTTAGGCTTTATCACCTAATTTGGGTTATAATATATCAAGGAAATTTGAATATATGCAAAGGACCTACACCTGACAATGTTATTGACCCCCTAACAAAGCCTCTTGTGCAGTAGAATCATGACGGTCGTACTAGATCTATGGGTTTTAAGGTTATGCGTGATTGGCTCTAGTGCTAGTGGGATTTGTTGGTGTAAGCCCTAGAGGCCAATAGTTTTGGTACTTGTATCGAATTATTTATTATTAATAAAAGGCATTTCTTTATTATGTTTGTTTTTTCCAAGATAATAAAAGGAATTTCTTTATTATGTTTGTTTTTCCAAGATAATAAAGTCCCTAGAATGGCTAGTCTGTTTAATGAAATATTAAGTTGACTTAATCAGGAGATCCCATTAAACATAAGGACACTATTCTTAAATCATCTATAGTTGAGCTTTACTGTGAAGTGGGATAACCTTAAAGCATTAAGACTATTATGTAGATAGATGATGATCACGTCTCATGGATCATGGATAAGGAGTTAACAAGTCTTAATGTAGGTATGAATATTAAGAGTAATATTTACACTGGATTCACCCTCTATGAGACTACATAGAATGTTATGCAAAGTGTCATAAGTTACTCTCATAGTGATATTGGTGTATACCATCTTTCTACCTAAAATCACTATGGACCATAGATGTAGATTCGAGTACTTTACTGTTGATCTAACATTATCCGTGACTGGATGACCATAAAGACAGTTGATGGGTACTCCATAAAGCATGCTGGGGGACATGAGTGACCTAGATGGAATTTGTCCATCCTGCATAACAGGATACATGTCTAAGGGCCCAGTATTGAACTGGACAAGGATGACACGGTATACGCCTTCATTTCAATATAGACATAAGGGAAAAATGGTAATTGTACATAAAAGTATTATCACAAAATTTTGTCTTATCGCATGACATTTTCATGCTTGGGTAGCAATGATGTATTGCTAGATACCACTCACTATTTATCATGTTAAATGCATGATTTAATATAATTCCCAATGTCATGAAAACCTATAAGGACAAACACATAAGGACAGATTTATAAGAGGTAGAGTAAATAAGGAACACCATAAGATACGATGCACTTAAGTAAATATAGAATCCTGTAAGGTACGATGCACTTAAGTATAATAAAGAATGTGGTAAGCTACCACGCATTTAGGTGATATACGATACACGATAAGATATGGTGCGCATACACTTAAGTCTGCTTTTTAGCTTGTAGCTCACATAAGTGGTTCTATAAATAGAACTCTTGTGCGTAAGCATTCACACTTGATAAAAATTTAGACTGTGAAACCCTAGCCATATTTTCCCTCTCTCTCTCTCTCTCACTTAAAGCCTTCAACTGTAGCAGCTAGCACTGAGACTGAAGGAATTTGTTCGTGTGGACTGAGTTCAACCATTGTTCGTCATACATCACTCATGATCACTTATTCATTTCAGAATCAAAGGTTTCATCGCCACAAGAGGTAATTGTTCTATCACTGATCATGACTATTTGTAAGGTTCACTAAAGGGAATTTTCCCCCGATGTGTTTTGGATCGCTTATTTCCCTTCACACAAAGCATTGATACACCTATGGATGAATTAGAGAAGGAATCACAAGTAGTTGTGGAAGAGAAACCTGTTCAAGTAGAACAAGACCAACATAGGTTGAGCAGGATATGTCACCAACGACAGAGATATGTATATCTCATAACTGATTAAAGTGATGAATTACTGATGGATCAAGATGAGCCTATAACCTACCAAAACCCATGAGTTCGAGAAGTGGCTAGAATCCATGAAATCTGAAATGGATTCCATGTACACAAACTAGGTCTGGACCTTGGTAGAGCCTCATGTAGGAGTTAATCCTATAGGATGAAGGTGGGTCTTAAAAAAGAAGACTGACATGGATGGTAAGGTATATATCTATAAGGCAAGATTGGTTGCTAAAGGTTATAAGCAAATTCATGGGGTAGAGTATGATGAAACCTTTTCACGAGTTGCAATGCTTAAATCTGTTCAGATTTTACTTGCTATCGCTGCATATCATGATTATGAAATATGACAGATGAATGTCAATACTACTTTCCTTAATGGGAATCTTCTTGAGGACGTGTGCATGACAAAACCTGAAGGGTTTGACATACTAGAAGAAGCCCAAAAGATATGCAAGTTACAACGTTCAATGTATGGATTAAAGTAAGCTTCCAGAAGTTTGAATCTTCATTTTGATGAAACTATAAAACAATATGGATTCATAAAGAATGAAGATGAGCCTTGTGTCTACAAGAAGGTTAGTGGGAGCATGATCATCTTCCTGGTGTTATATGTAGATGGCATATTACTTATTGGAAACGATGTCCCTACCTTGTAACAAGTGAAAACTTGGTTAGGGAAATGCTTTTCTATTAAAGACCTAGGTGAAATAGCCTATATATTAGGAATTAGGAACTATAGAGATAGATCATAAAAACTGCTTGGACTAAGTCAGAGTACATACATAGAAAAAGTGTTGGGGCGCTTTAATATGCATGATTCTATGAAAGGATTCATACCTATGCTACATGGCATGTGTCTATGAAAAACGCAATCCCCTTCAACTAAGGAAGAAAGGGATCGCGTGAATAAGATTCCACATGCATCTGCAATAGGATCTATCTTGTATGCCATGTTATGTACTCGACCAGATGTCTCGTATGCTGTAAGTGCAATGACTAGGTTCCAATCTGATCTCGGTGATGCTCATTGGGTAGCTGTCAAGAATATCCTTAAGTACTTGAGAAGAAGTAAGGACTCATTCTTGGTATATGGAGGTTAGGAAGAGCTTGTTGTAATTGGATACATCGATGCTAGCTTCCAGACAGATAAGGATGACTTCAGATTGCAATCTAGTTATGTGTTATGCTTAAATGGTGGTGTTGTGAGCTGGAAAAGTTCAAAGCAAGAAATAGTTGTTGATTCTACAATCGAGATCGAGTACATTGCTTCCTCAAATGCAGCAAATGAAACTGTTTGGATCAAGAAGTTCAGTAGTGAACTTTTCATAGTACCTAGCATTGTTGATCATTGATCTCTATTGATATAACAATGGTGCTACCGCACAAGCTAAAGAGCTTAGATCTCACCAATGATCCAAACACATGCTTAGGCTTTATCACCTAATTTGCGTGATAATATATCGAGGAGATTTGAATATATGCAAAGGACCTACACCTGACAATGTTATTGTCTGCCTAACAAAGCCTCTTGTGCAGTAGAATCATGACGGTCGTACTAGATCTATGGGTTTTAAGGTTATGCATGATTGGTTCTAGTGCTAGTGGGATTTCTTGGTGTAAGCCCTAGAGGTCAATAGTTTTTGTACTTGTATCGAATTATTTATTATTAATAAAAGGCATTTCTTTATTATGTTTTTTTTCTAAGATAATAAAAGGCATTTCTTTATTATGTTTGTTTTTCCAAGATAATAAAGTCCCTAGAATGGCTAGTCTGTTTAATGAAATATTAAGTGTGACTTAATCAGGAGATCCCATTCAACATAAGGACAATATTCTTAAATCATCTATAGTCGAGCTTTACTGTGAAGTGGGATAACCTTAAAGCATTAAGACTATTATGTAGATAGATGATGATCACGTCTCATGGATCATTGATAAGGAGTTAACAAGTCTTAACATAGGTATGAATATTAAGAGTAATATTTACACTGGATTCACCCTCTATGAGACTACATAGAATGTTATGCAAAGTGTCATAAGTTACTCTCATAGTGATATTGGTTTATACCACCTTTCTACCTAAAATCACTATGGACCATAGATGTAGATTCGAGTACTTTACTGTTGATCTAACATTATCCGTGACTGGATGACCATAAAGACAGTTGATGGGTACTCCATAAAGCATGCTGGGGGACACGAGTGACCTAGATGGAATTTGTCCATCCTGCATAACAGGATATATGTCTAATGGCCCAGTATTGAACTGGACAAGGATGACACAATATACGCCTTGATTTCAATATAGACATAAGGGAAAAATGGTAATTGTACATAAAAGTATTATCACAAAATTTTGTCATATCGCTTGACATTTTCATGACTTGGGTAGCAAAGATGTATTGCTAGATACCACTCACTATTTATTATGTTAAATGCATGATTTAATATAATTCCCAAGGTCATGAAAACCTATAAGGACAAACACATAAGGACAAATTTATAAGAGGTAGAGTAAATAAGGAACACCAAAAGATACGATGCACTTAAATAAATATAGAACCCTATAAGGTACGATGCACTTAAGTATAATAAAGAATGTGGTAAGCTACCACACACTTAGGTGATATACGATACACCATAAGATATGGTGCGCATACACTTAAGTCTGCTTTTTAGCTTGTAGCTCACATAAGTGGTTCTATAAATAGAACTCATGTGCGTAAGCATTCACACTTGATAAAAATTTAGACTGCTAAACCCTAGCCGTATTTTCCCTCTCTCTCTCTCTCTCTCTCTCTCTCTTTCTCTCTCTCTCCCTCACTTAAAGCCTTCAATCGTAGCAACTAGCACTGAGACTGAAGGAATTTGTTTGTGTGGACTGAGTTCAACCATTGTTCGTCATACATCGCTCATGATCACTTATTCATTTCAGAATCAAAGGTTTCATCGCCACAAGAGGTAACTGTTCTATCACTGATCATTACTATTTGTAAGGTTCACTAAAGGGAATTTTCCCCCGATGTGTTTTGGATCGCTTATTTCCCTTCACACAAAGCATTGATACACCTATGGATGAATTAGAGAAGGAATCACAAGTAGTTGTGGAAGAGAAACCTGTTCAAGTAGAACAAGACCAACATAGGTTTAGCAGGATATGGCACCAACCACAGAGATATGGATATCTCATAACTGATCAAAGTTATGTATTACTGATGGATCAAGATGAGCTTATAACCTACCAAAACCCATGAGTTCGAGAAGTGGCTAGAATCCATGAAATCTGAAATGGATTCCATGTACACAAACTATGTTTGGACCTTGGTAGAGCCTCATGTAGGAGTTAATCCAATAGGATGATTGTGGGTTTTTAAAAAGAAGACTGACATGGATGGTAAGGTATATATCTATAAGGCAAGATTGGTTGCTAAAGGTTATAAACAAATTCATGGGGTAGAGTATGATGAAACCTTTTCACCAGTTGTAATGCTTAAATCTGTTCAGATTTTACTTGCTATTGCTGCATATCATGATTATGAAATATGACAGATGTATGTCAATACTGCTTTCCTGAATGGGAATCTTCTTGAGGACGTGTGCATGACAAAACCTGAAGGGTTTGACATACTAGAAGAAGCCCAAAAGATATGCAAGTTACAACATTCAATGTATGGATTGAAGTAAGCTTCCAGAAGTTTGAATCTTCATTTTGATGAAACTATAAAACAATATGGATTCATAAAGAATGAAGATGAGCCTTGTGTCTACAAGAAGGTTAGTGGGAGCATGATCATCTTCCTGGTGTTATATGTAGATGGCATTATACTTATTGGAAACGATGTCCCTACCTTGTAACAAGTGAAAACTTGGTTAGGGAAATGCTTTTCTATTAAAGACCTAGGTGAAACAGCCTATATATTAGGAATTTGGAACTATAGAGATAGATCAAAAAAACTGCATGGACTAAGTTAGAGTACATACATAGAAAAAGTGTTGGGGCGCTTTAATATGCATGATTCTATGAAAGGATTCATACCTATGCTACATGGCATGTGTAATACCCCAAATTTTACCCTTACATTTAGTCAGTCATTTCGCATAGCATTTCATTTTGAATCCATTAATCACTAACCAGTCATGGAGCATAATTTGTTTGCAGGAATTGCCCCAGGGGCATTTTGGTCATTTTAAGTGGAGACCGCAAGTTTTGAGACATCATTCCTGAGGCATTTATTTGCCACTTGGGTCAAGGTGCCTGTATGTTTTGTCAGAAATGTAATGGGACTCGGGGCCGTTCTTTGTTCGATTTTGAGACATTTTTAAACAATCTATTTCCTCTTAATAAGATGAAATTGGATTGAAAAGGAAGTGGGTACTGTTAAGATTATTTTGAGAAGTTATGTGATCAACGGGATTTTAAGTTTGAATTTGTTCAGGTATAATCATGTTGCGGGATATCCTTTATAAAATTGGTCAAGGCAAATGAGAAGTAAGTTTTAAATATTTTTGAACTTTTATTCATAAGTATTCTTAAGTTACGACTCAAGGGTGAATTTAAATGGTTTTTGAATTATTATTCATGGACATTTTAAATTTACAATTGAGAAAGTAAGTATGAATATTTGTTGGATTTCATTTCATAAATATTTATTAGTTTACAATTTGAAATGGATAGGTGAATTTGAACTTTATTCAAGAAATGCCATTGGTTTACAAGAGGATCCATTTACAACAAGTATCTATCTTAGGGAAATTCTAAGTCCTAAAACGTCTAAGTGGATCTTCACGAGGCTCCTTCGATGTTCTTCACGAATCTCCCATTAACCTGCACAACAAAGAGAATACAACACAGAATGGAAGGAAAATGTTAGAGGTTGTTTTGACACTCTCAGAACAATGTCATCATCGAGTGCCGGGAGTGGCACGACCGAAGCCGCATCTTACCCCCGTTACCGATCGGTGCCATTGGCGTCAGATCAGGTGGTTATCGTTCTTATCGTACGGGACAGCCGAGAGAGAGAGAGAGAGAGAGAGAGAGATAAAGGAAGCTTTTTCGAGCCAAAAGGAATCAGACAGTATCAGAAGTTGGCATAACAGAAGATATTCCAATGTTAAAACCAAAATTGCACCAACTCAAAACCATATCAGATAAAAGCAGGTTATTATGAATCATCCAGGCTGTATCAGAGATAGTAAGGGATACCAAACCAAGCCCAAACCAGATATGAAAAACTGAACTGAAATCCGAACTTAAAGCTGCATCAGGAAAATCAGCACATCAGTTCAAATAGAATCCAAATATTAAGTTGCATCAGTAAAGGCCATATCAGTCTATCAGAAAAAACCAGTTCAGCAATGTAAACTATGCTGGATTACTAGAACCAAACCGCAGCTGCATCAAAAGAAGGACCAAGTCCAATAATTCACAAACCACAGCAGGAAATGCCCAACTCAGTTCGTGCCATGTCACATTGGAAAATCAAAATGCAAAGCCTAAGGCTTAGTGATGAACATCATAGCCCAAATTCGCAGCCACCTATCAGTTCAGGAAAAAAGAGAAGTGAGTTTCAGTTCAGACAAAGAAGAATCGAGATGTCAAAGACAGTCGAAGTTGCCTAAAAAAAAAAGGTTTCATGAGCATCATATAAACTCATTAAGTTTCATGTTCAACAAACAACAAAACAAGCCAACAGCGGGTAGCAGAAAGTCCACCGCGTATCAGAGAGTTTAATCCCAGTGAATCTATATCAAAAAAAGACAAATCAGTTCATCATAAGCAATTCACTAAAAGCCACAGAAATAAAGGAATCAAAAATCAAAATGGATGGAACAGGGATTCAGCCCTCAGTTTAACCATCATTGGGCGTGAGAATTCGAGTGGCTGGGAGAGCCACGGCCGAAGCCGTTACCAACTCCCTACCGAACGTCGAACTGCAAGCATCGGTAATTTCGTGCAAGCTATCAGCTCAAAATATCAGCTCAGACCCGAAGGTCATCATCGCTAAGGCAACGCAACCAAAACCAAATGGCAATAGCATCCCTCAAAGGTTCAGACCAATGGTCATCATCACCATAGGACCATTCTCGGCGGCGTCGACCCGGCAGTATCCGCACCACCAGTTCCCTCTGAAAGAGAAAAAGAAGTAGGGGCCGAAATGATTTGCCGAAAAGGACCATATGCCGAAATTGGATACCATTTCATCAGCAGCAAAACCATCATGAGCATCCGAACTGCATAAAAAAACCAGACATCAAAGATCAAACAGCGTCAAGAGTCGGTATAACAGAAGGTTTTCGAATCCGTGATGAAGGCTACAACTGGACATTAGGATCAAATTGGATAACCGAAGGTGAGTCCATAAAAAGTCTACATCAGATGAATCAGAGGAAACAAGGCAAGCAGCAATAGGAATTGTAGCATCATGTTCCGATGGCTCAGACAGAGCGTCATCATCGCCGTATACCCCTTCTCGACATTTGATTCGACCAAAGCGTTAGCACCAGTTCTGAAAGAAGAAAAAGAAGAGTCAGTGAACTTGTATCAGAAAACCAGAAAGTTGAACTGAAACATGATTCGAAGCTACATCTGAAAGTTAGTCCATCAGTTTACAAATCCAGATGAACAAGCGTATCAGACAAAGTTCACAAAACCACATCAGTTCACAAGTAAAAGGTCGAAGTTTGAAGTAAGTTGGTTAGTTCCCAAGTTGAAACGAATATGAGATAAGCGAATGGATATCCATATCATTGATCCGGTTATCCAAATTCGCATCTGAAAGAAAAACAAATAATCAAATCAAATCCAATCTCAGTTTCGAGTAAACCTGGAAAAGGAAAGGGAATCACGATCAAATCCAATCAAATCTTAATCAGTAAAAAACCCCACAAGAATCAAATCGAATCTCAGGGTAATGTCCAATGTCAAAAGGCCCAAAGATCAGAGAAAGAATATAAAGAGGAACAACATCACCTCGTGAAAAAAAAAACCTAGCGGGAGAGAGAGTGTGAAAAGCGGCCGCGAAAGAGAGAAGAGGGATTTCGTCAGGACTAGTCATCAGAACGCAAGCCAAGAGATTGAGGAAGGTCCACCGACGCCACCTCCATCCACGACGAGCAAACCTTCCCTGGAGGCTCAGTTCATCGCATCATCGCCTCCGCCTCGTCAATCACCGTCACCACAATCAAAACGTAAGCGAGGAACACTCATACACCTTCATATCTAATGTTTTATGGATGATTTCAGGGCTTCATCATGGAGAATGAGAGAAAGCCATCGAAAACGAAGGGAAAGAACATGAACGAAGAGAGAATCGAAGCAAATAAGACGAAGCAAAGAAATCGGCGCCGCGGAGAATAGGGTCCTGAAACCCTAGTTCAGTTGTTTTGTTGTTTATTGGTTGCTCACCAACCGGGTTGGGTCCGAAGGTGATTACCGGCCCAACCCCTTTTATTTTCTATTTTATTTTCTATTTTTATAATTAGTATTATTTTTTTATTAAAACCTTTTTCTAATTAAATATTAAAATTGTTTTTAAAATAAACAGCAATAAAACTCTTTTCCAATTAATAGTAAAAACTGTTTTAAAAATAACAATTGATTTTTTTTAACTAAAATGTTTTTTAATAATAAACAATTTTTATTTTTTTCAAAATAATAACATAAAACTTTTTTTCAAAAAACCAAACTATGGTTGAGAATTAAATTTAACTTTTTTTTTATATACATTAAAACTTCCTTTTAAGCCTAAACCGAGAACTTTCTCTTCATGTCAATAATAAGAAACGAAATCTCGAATCTGGCACTTTTTATTTCTTCACCATCTGATAATTCATCTAATCCTGCCCACTAATGTTGTTTGTTAGTTTTGCAGTTTATTGCGTTTACCGTTATTTATTTTATTTTACTATTGTTCAATTCAAATTTCATTATCATATTGTATCTGCTCCCCTCATGTAACCTCGCGAATCCTAACAATCGCGCTTTAATTTCTGCCTTTAAATTTCTGCTTGCATGGTTAAATTAGGGCATTATCTCTCTGTTTGCATGATTCAATTATCTCACGCGTTTACCACACTTCTGTCACATTGCACACATCCGAAGGTTAGGTCTAACTGTTTGGCCGCCGCGCCAATAGTCCGTAAAACTTCACACATTAAACTTCAAACCCTTACAACCTCACAAACCCTAATTTGCATAAATGTCTCGCCGCAGACAAAATTACAACTTTACCCCTAGCATTAGGTCAAAGAGCCGCCGCGCTCATTTTAGGGTTTCCCGCCGTGGAATCCCTAATTTAACCCTAATTACAATTTAACAATTCATAACGTAGAGATCGAAGTTTAAGACTCCATGTAAGCGTGTCCTTAAGATGCGTTTATTCCCCTTGAGACCTTGACCACAGTCGAGTGTTCTTTAACCTCCCTTTTGAGGGGAACTACGATTACTCTGATTCCACTCCCGTAAGGATACGTAGGCACAAGATGCAACGTCTTGCCGAGTAAGCTTAGAATTAACCCCTTAGGTCTCTTTTCTCACTTTTAATCCTTCTGAACATATACCTTAAGCAAATAAATAAAGCAAATAGTAAACATCTGAACAAAAGGTTCCTGTAGAGTACTACAGAAGTTTAGGGTGCTAATACCTTCCCTAAATTTAACCAACCCCCGAACCCTAGATCTTCCCCCGCATTGTGTTTACGATGCAAAATAGGTTTTCCCTCTTTTGACCTTTTCCTTCGGATAAATCAAAGAGCGGTTGTGAATTGAATTGCGATTCAAACTAATTAATAGTTTGATATCCTATTTCCACCGCAACAGAAAATGGCGACTTCACTAGGGAATCCTAACTTTTGAGGGTTATCCCTATTTTGTTTATTTTTACTAATTATTTCATATAATCTTTGCTTACTTATATGTGCAGTTATTGGGGTACCTTGCTTGGGAGATATTCTGTGTGAGACAAGTCCTACACCCGGACTTGAGTGACATTATTATAGGATGGGGATATATTCGATGAGGCTTATAGGGAGTTGAATCCCGACTAAGTTGATTCGAGAATCCCGCTTAGTTGAGACCCTTTTGAAAATGGTTCGGTTGAACGAGTTTAGTCGTGAAAACTTTTACTATTCTCAATTGGAGTCTGTGATACTAAGGACCGTAGTTACCTTTAACCCCACTTTTGGCCTTTATTAGGACGTAGTGTGAGGCTATAAGGGAGCAAGTCCCGAAGTAGTGCTACACGATACTACACTCGAAAGAGGTTCTCTTGAGAATATTATTAACCCCCGAGTTAGTTGGGAAGTTAATAATATCCGAAAGATGGGCCGATGATTTTGAGTCCTTTTAGAACCTTGTTCGGCAGGTACAACTAACCTATAGTACACTCCTTTTGGGGATAGGTAGACCTTAACTCCACTCACGTCCTTCAACCTAGGACTTTGTGTATTCATGTGCATTGCATCCATAAAGCATCCCATTGCATTGTATTTCGTGGAATTCAAACATGGATATCGCGGGATACCATAAATAAAAAAATAAAAAAATAAAAAAAATAAGCAAAAAATATCAAAATTTCCTTGGTACCCCACGACATTCGTAAATGTTTGAATTCCATGAAATCTTCATTTGCATTATAGCATCATATATTTTCTTGCATTGCATGTGTCTTCCGTTTTCTCATGTTCGGTTCTCTCGCCTTCCAGTTTCTTCATCCTGAGTCCTCGGCACCAGTACAACACTAGAGCTCAAACTCGGAAAAGAATGGAGGATCAGACAAAGGAGATTGATCGCCTTAGCAACGAACTCGAAGAACTGCGAGGGGGTATGGGGCGTATGATGGAATTACTGCATGTTATGAATGCTAAGATGGATACCCAGCCCAGTGTTGTTTCCGAGATTACCGGCATTACTGTGGACCCTCCACCAAATGTGACCGTAGCAAGGGACCCACCTTATGGTCTTGCTCCATGTTTTGTGCCTCCTCAAGCCACTGTTCCGATTAATCAGCCTGTTCAACAAGCCGGTCCTTTATTTTCCGAAGTTTCTAGGGGGGCTCCTATCTTTGCACCACCCGTTGTGCACACCCGTGTGCAACCGTATTTCAATGAGCCCATCTTTGATAATCTTGATGAGAATGTTGAAGGTTATGAGAAACATGACAAGCTTCGTGAGGAAGTAGACACTATCGCCCAAAGATTGAGAAAGGTAGAAGGCGATCAAATTTTTGGGGCTGCTGCAAGGGACGTTTGTTTGGTCTCAGGTTTGGTTATTCCCCCGAAGTTCAAAACTCCGAACTTCGATCGCTATGAAGGTGCCACTTGTCCTAAGAGTCATCTGATCATGTACTATCGTAAAATGGCTGCCCATGTTGAGAATGATAAACTGATGATTCATTGCTTCCAAGACAGTTTGAAGGGTGCTTCTTCCAAATGGTACTTAACTTTGGACCAATCTCGCATTAAGAATTTCCAGGATTTATCTGACGCTTTCATCAAACATTATAAGTACAATATGGATCTGGCTCCTGACAGAAGACAATTGTTGAGTATGTCCCAAAAGAATTCTGAATCGTTCAAAGAGTATGCTCAAAGGTGGAGAGAGATCACCTCGCAGGTAGAACCTCCTTTAACCGAGAAAGAGTTAGCTGATTGGTTTGTCGACACGGTTCGTCCAGAATTTTACGAAAGGATGGTGGGTAGTGTGACTTCAAATTTCTCTGACATCGTTGCTGTGGGTGTCAAGATTGAATTGGGTATGAAAAGCGGTAAAATGACAAATACTCCTGGTGTTTCAAAGGATCAGACGAAGAAACCTTCGTTCAGCTCTCAGAAGAAGAAAGAAGGTGAAACTAATGCTATATCCTCCGGTAGATGAAGAGACCAATTTTATCAATATCCGCAAGGTTATGCTCAACCTCAAGGGTATCCGATTCAATATGCTCAACAACCCTATGTGGCAGCTGTTACGCCTTCTTTCAATCAACAAGCTCCTATGTATCAACCTATGCAACAATCTCCCGTTTATCAGCCTCCTAACTATCAACAAGCGCCCAGCGCTCCTGCCTGTCAGCAGCCAAAGAATCCAGCTCCTCGCCAGAATGGTCCGAACAAGAGACAGTATAAACCTTGTCCGCCGATTCCAATGACTTTCACCGAGTTGTATCCCTCATTAGTCAAACAAGGTCTAATTACTAATCGAGCTTTGGGTCCGCCTCCTAATCCGCTGCCCGCCAATTACAACGCCGATGCTCATTATTTATTTCATGAGGGTGCGCCTGGTCATGATCTAGAGAACTGTTATGCTCTCAAAAACCTTGTCAGGGATCTGTTGGAAAAGAAGATTTTGTCATTTGAAGATCCTCAACCGAATGTTAAAAAGAACCCTTTCCCTAACCATGAGGGTGTTAATGCCATTAGTGCTGATTCTGAGGAAGGTTATATCCTTGACGTTGTTCAGATTAAGACTCCTCTTAAGATATTCCATTCGAAACTGTTTGAAGCCGGTCTAGTAGATACTTCCCACGTTGCATGCGCAAGTTGTGAGGCCAGTATTAAGGGTTGTGTGTTGGTTCAGAACGATGTTCAGAGGTTGATTAATGAGGGTATTTTACAAGTGACCAGCCAAGCCAAGAAGGATGAAGTCGTTGTGGTTGAGCCTGTCTTCCATCAGCCTGAATCAAAGGGTAAGGTACCAGTGTTTAATCTGTCAGGGGCAAGTTCCGTCAATCCCGTGTTCAATATACCAAAGTCGTTTATCCATGAGACGAATCAGCCTAAGTCTATAATTATTCGAAAACCAAGTCCGTTTCCTTTCAGTGATCCTAAAGTTGTACCTTGGAAATATGACGTGACGATGATTGACAAGGAGTCTGGGAAGGCTATTCCAAATGAGGAGGTTAAGGACACTGTGACTAATATCGCAGAGGCAAGCAGGATGACTCGCAGTGGCCGTGTGTATACTCCCCGTTTCAATGAGGTTCCACCTAAGGAAACAACTAATATCCCAGTGCCTGTCAAAGACAAAGGTAAGGGAGCCGTTACGAATGATGAAGACGCTGAGTTTTTGAGGATCATCAAGAAAAGTGACTATAAAGTTATCAATCAACTTCATCAAACTCCTTCCAAGATTTCGATCTTATCTCTGTTGATGAGTTCACCCGCTCATAGGACGGCCTTGCAGAAAGTTTTGACTCAAGCACATGTGGATAAAGATATCAGTACCAGTCAGTTTGATAGTGTGATTGCCAATCTGACCGCATGCAACACTCTTAGTTTCAGTAACGAAGAGTTACCAAAGGAGGGTCCAAATCATAATCGTGCTTTACATATATCAGTGAAATGTCAGGAGGACAATTTAGCGAGAGTGCTAGTGGACACCGGTTCTTCTTTGAATGTTCTACCCAAGAGGGTTCTTAATAAGTTGGTTTTAAAAGAGACTGTGTTGAAACCTACTTCCTTGATCGTCAAAGCTTTCGATGGTTCTCGCCGGTCGGTAATGGGGGAGGTTGAACTTCCTATCCTGATTGGTCCGCAAGTTTTTAATATCACGTTTCAAGTCATGGACATTAATCCCAATTACAGCTGTTTACTTGGAAGGCCGTGGATCCATGCCGCTGGGGCAGTAACCTCAACGTTACATCAAAAGATGAAGTTCGTGATCGATGAAAAGTTAGTTATTATACACGGTGAGGAGGATATGATGGTCAGTAACCTGTCTTCTTTCCGTTACATCGAGGCCGATGAGAATGCTTTGGAAATCTCCTTTCAAGCACTCGAGATCGCCAACGTTGTTCTATTAGAAGTCGAAGAGACAGTGGGCCAGGGTAATCCATCTTTTGTATCTTTGAAGAGTACCAAATCAACAATTGACAGGGGCATTCCGGAAGGTTGGGGAGAGGTGATTGATGTCAAGACCAAGGCTAATCGCTTTGGGTTAGGTTACAAACCAACTCAGAATGGAGCTGCCACAACTGTCAAAGGGCGTCCGAAGGTTATCCAAGAGGTATTTGTCAGCGGAGGTTTCCAAGTCAATGCCGTCAGTGACTGTGAGGAAGATGAAGATCTGAGCAACCTGGTGTTTAAGGGTGATACAGCTTTGAACAACTGGGAGGCCGTAGAGATCCCTGTTATTTTTCCATTGTCAAAGTAATTTTTAACACTTTCACTTATGTTTTCAAATAAAAAATCCGTAGCTCTGCCCAAGGCTATGGGATCGTTTTTGTTGGGCCACCTTTCATTTTTAAAAGGATATTAATAAATGCATTTCGTTTAATTCCATTTTGGTTCATTTGCGTTTTCACCTTTAAAAAATGAAGTTGGCAATCTTTTTCAAAAATAAAACAACAAAAATAGCATTTTATTTCTTATCTTGCATATCTTCGAACATTTTAATAAAGTAAGCCTTCCATCATGCAGAGACATCGCAAACCTTGTTGGATCCAATGACTTTATTGACACTCCTGACTAGGATGCACCCATCTATCAAGCTGAGGACGAGGGTGAAGAAGATTTTGAAGTACCCACAGAACTGACAAAATTGATTGAGTATGAGTACACAGAGCTCCAGCCGCATAAAGAGCAGGTGGACTTAATTAATCTTGGTACAGATAAAGACAAGAAAGAGGTCAAGATTGGTGCAATGCTTGGGACAGAGGTTAAGCAGAGGTTGATTGAGTTATTAAAAGAATATATTGATGTGTTTGCGTGGTCGTATCAAGATATGCCTGGTCTAGACACAGATATTGTTGTTCACAAGTTGCCGCTTAAGCCAGATTGTCCACCTATCAAACAAAAGCTTCGAAGAACGAGACCCGACATGGCTTTGAAGATTCGAGATGAGGTTAAAAAACAGTTGGATGCAGGTTTCTTGGCAGTTGCAAAATATCCAGATTGGGTTGCCAATATTGTGCCAGTGCCCAAGAAAGACGGTAAAGTTAGGATGTGTGTGGATTACAGGGATCTGAACAAAGCAAGTCCGAAAGATGACTTCCCTCTGCCACATATTGATACACTTGTAGACAATACAGCCAGTTTTGCGTTGTTCTCATTTATGGATGGTTTCTCTGGCTATAATCAGATCAAAATGGATCCCGATGATCGAGAGAAGACTACTTTCATTACTCCTTGGGGGACCTTTTGCTACAAAGTCATGCCCTTCGGTTTGAAGAACGCAGGGGCAACTTACCAACGCGCTATGACAACTCTTTTCCATGATATGATGCACAAAGAGATCGAGGTGTATGTGGACGATATGATAGCCAAATCTCAGAGTGAAGAGGAACATCTAGACCATTTGGTGAAGTTGTTTGAACGACTCAGGAAGTACCAGTTGAAGTTGAATCCTGCTAAATGTACCTTCGGTGTCAGATCCGGAAAATTGCTTGGTTTTATTGTTAGTCAACGAGGGATTGAGGTAGATCCTGACAAAGTCCGAGCCATTCAAGATATGCCAGCTCCGCAAACCGAGACGCAAGTTAGAGGTTTTCTGGGGCGTTTGAATTATATTTCCAGGTTTATCTCTAACATGATCGCTACTTGTGAGCCGATATTCAAATTGCTTTGTAAGGGGCAGACGGTTGAGTGGAACCTTGATTGTCAGAAAGCGTTTCAGAAAATTAAGAATTATTTGCAAGAACCCCCTATTCTGATTCCTCCCGTACTCGGAAGACCGTTGTTTATGTACCTTACTGTTCTTGAGAAGTCTATGGGTTGTGTGCTTGGGCAACATGATGAGACTGGAAGAAAGGAACATGCAATTTATTATGTGAGCAAGAAGTTTACCGACTGTGAAAACAGATATTCACTATTGGAGAAAACTTGTTGTGCGTTGGCATGGGCCGCTAGGCGCCTTCGGCAATATATGGTCTGCCATACCACATTGCTAATTTCTAAAATGGATCCGATCAAGTATATTCTTGAAAAACCTGCTCAAACGGGGAGGCTAGCCCGTTGGCACATGTTGTTATCCGAATATGACATCCAATACGTACCCCAGAAGGCAATTAAAAGTAGTATCTTATCGGATCATCTTGCAGATCAGCCAGTTGAAGATTATGAACCTCTTAAGTTTGACTTTCCTGATGAGGATATTTTGTTGATCAAGAGAGATTGTGAAGAGCCAGATCCGAGCGAAGGTCCAGAACCAGGTCTTTGGTGGAGGATGATGTTTGATGGTTCCTCGAATTTCAATGGGCATGGTATAGGCGCCGTTTTGATGAACCCAAAAGGTGGATTCACTCCGTTTACAGCAAGGTTAGACTTTGAGTGTACTAATAACGTCGCGGAGTATGAAACATGTATTCTTGGCCTCGAAGCAGCAATTCACCTCCGAATCAAACTTCTCAAAGTAAGTGGTGACTCAGCCTTGGTTATTTACCAGGTACAAGGCAAATGGGAAACGAAGAATGAGAAGTTAATCCCTTACAAAGACTACATTGTCGAGCTGATTAAGTATTTAGACGAGATAAAGTTCGAGCATGTTCCTAGATCTGAGAATCACGTTGCTGATGCTTTAGCCATGTTAGCATCCATGTGGAAAGTTAAATTCGTTAATGAAGCACCTCTTATTCATATTGAACGCAAAGTTGAGCCCGCTTATTGTCAAGTAGTTGAAGAGGTTGAGGTGGATGAAAAGCCTTGGTTTCATGACATCAAGAACTATCTAGTTAAGCAAGAGTATCCCAATGGTGCTACCGGTCTGGACAAGAAAATGTTGAGAAGACTGGCTTCTAAATTCTTTATCAGTAATGGTGTGTTATACAAAAGAAATTACGACATGGTTTTGCTCAGATGTGTTGATAAACGGGAAGCGGACATGTTACTGCAAGAAATTCACGAGGGGACCTTCGGAACTCATGCCAATGGTTATGCTATGTCTAAGAAGATGTTAAGGGATGGATATTATTGGTTAACTATGGAAGCTGACTGCATCCAATACGCAAGGAAATGCCATAAGTGCCAAATTTACGCTGATAAAATGCATGTGCCTCCATCACCGTTGAATGTTTTGTCTTCACCATGGTCGTTCTCAATGTGGGGCATTGACATGATTGGGGCAATCGAGCCGAAGGCTTCTAATGGTCATCGTTTTATCCTTGTTGCTATTGATTATTTCACCAAGTGGGTAGAGGCTGTTTCCTACACCAACGTGACTAAGCAAGTGGTTGCCCGCTTCATCAGGAAAGAAATTATCTGCCGTTATGGAATTCCAAGTCGGATAATAACTGACAATGGCACCAATCTGAATAACAAGACTATGAAGGAGTTGTGTGACGGTTTCAAGATCACGCATCACAATTCTTCTCCGTACCGTCCTAAGATGAATGGGGCCGTTGAAGCTGCGAATAAGAATATCAAGAAAATCCTGCAAAAGATGGTCGTGACTTATAAAGATTGGCATGAGATGTTACCGTTTGCTTTGCATGGATACAGGACCTTAGTGCGAACTTCGACAGGGGCAACACCTTTCTCATTGGTGTATGGAATAGACGCCGTACTCCCCATCGAAGTAGAGATACCTTCTTTAAGGGTGTTGATGGAAGCTGAACTTGAGGAAGCTGAGTGGGTTCAAGACAGACTGGATCAGTTGAATCTCATTGACGAGAAACGCATGACAGCTATGTGCCATGGGCAATTATATCAGAAACGGATGAAAAGAGCATTTGATAAGAAGATTCGTATCCGTGAGTTCCGTCAAGGAGAGCTCGTACTCAAAAAGATCTTGCCAGTGCATAAAGATATGCGTGGAAAGTGGATGCCCAATTATGAAGGCCCATTTGTTGTAAAGACCGTTTTCTCCGGAGGGTCTCTGATACTTACAACAATGGATGGTGAAGAGCTTGCACATCCCGTGAATTCTGATGCAGTCCGAAAATATTATGCCTAAAAACCCGCTAAGTCGAAAACCTGAAAAGGCGACTTAGGCAAAAGTAAGGGTTAGAAAAAGTAATAATAATAAAAAGCTCGCTAAGTTGAAAACCCGAAAGGGCGACTTAGGCAAAAAGGAGCGTCCCGGTGGATTGAAAACCCGAAAGGGCGGTCCAGGCAAAAGTTAGGGACGAAGGCATTTCATTGCATCAGAAAACACCGATCATCGCGGACACGCTTTCCGTATGAGATCCATTTTCCAGTTCGTTCATCCTCGTCCAAAGCAAGATTCTTGATAGTCTTAGTCATTAGTGTCAGTAGGTGCCGTTGGATTCAATGTAACCTTTTCCCATATTGCCAATTTCAAAGTGTAATCATCTGTGGAGCTATGCCTTCGACAAGCTGCCATCCTTTAATAAAAGATACCGTTTTCGTTACTTAAATTCCTTGGTGCATTACTCTTGTTTTCTATTGTTATGCTAAGTGCCATTTATTCTTAAATTTTGAAAATGAAAGGTGCTTCAAAAAATTTTAAAACTGTTCTTCGAAAATGCAATTGAAAAATATAAGAAATTACTTTGACTAGTGGAAATTTCTGAAGGATCTCTTCACTCCTCGGAAATCTCATTGTTGCAGAAACACTTTTAAACTATTGCCTCATCACAGTCCCCAGCGAGACTATAAGCTGACAATTTTTTCTTGGGTAACTCGAAAGTGTCCCTCAGGTTTTCTTCTCCCCATGTGAAGACGTGATACTATGCACCCAAGCAGATTACCTTCTCCCCAGAGAATTCAGAACTTTAAAACCAGATTTGGTTCTACCATTGATCCTTCTCACCCATGATTGACGTATTGGTTGCAGAGAACGCAGGGTATCTCCGTCGAGATGTTTATTTCATCTCTCATCCCGTCTCTAGTCTGTTTCGTCAGCATACGCATGGGCATAAGCCTCACAGGCCTATTTCGTACACATACTCATTACATACTCATTCCATTACATCCTGCATATTTAACTACATACACATTAACATACATTCACATTAACATATGCAGTAACATATGCGTTAGCATTCACAGGTTCATTGTGTCTCACCATCATTGATTGTTACCGCCGAGTAACTGGGTTGGTCCATTCTCTTCAAATAGATCGTCAGCCCTAAGCATAAAATGCATATGTGTTTCCAGTTTCCCCAGCAGAGTCGCCAAAGCTCGATCCTCGTGGATGACGGTTACTTCAGCTATCTTTCCTCGCCAGGATAAGATATTTACCCTTCGAGTTCATTCCCTCGATGGAGTCTTGATTGCCATTTTTTTCTTTCTAGCTCGATCCTAGATTGAATCTCGGTCTTGTCGGTCGCTGAGCCCAACCAGACGTGCATTTATTTTGCACCGTCTAAAGATTTTCACCCTACCTTGGCAGATACGCGACTGTTCTCGTCCGAGAAGCTTATCACTGTACCCGGATGTGCATTTATTTTGCACTATCTTTCAAGAAAATCAATCACAATCCTTTACAGATACACGCCAGTTCACGCCTGGAAAATCTATCAGTACATCTTACAGCATCGGTATGCGTCTGTTCTCGCCTGAGAAGCCTATCGATATAACAATCCTACATCTTATAGCATCGGTATGCGACTGTTCTCGCCTGAGAAGCCTATCGGTATAAAACTCTACAATCATACATTTTACAATCGATCAGCAACAGTTCTCGGTTAAGAAGCTTATCGTAACATTCTTCTGCAACGGTATGCAACAGTTCTCCGCCGAGAAGCTTATCATCATTATCTGTCATCACCTCTACAAGCAGTTCTTACATGAGAAACTTATTATTGCCACTCTTGCAAATAAGCGACATTTCTCGCCTGAGAAGCTGATCCTATCTTCGTTATGACTCGCAGCAAATAGCCATCTCCATCGAGCAGTTGGGCTTCCATTTTTCCTTGTCGTCTTGAAGTATGGAGAGGTTTGAATCGAATCATATTCAGGAGAGCAACAAACCTTGAAATGAAGAAGTTCATTTACCCTTTAGTAAAAGAAGGAGCAGAATCATATTCAGGAGAGCATGAATCTTGAAGTATGAGGAAGTTCAGTTTACCCTTTAGCAAAAGAAGAAGCGGAATCATACCCGACGCGCTGTCCTCGGAAGTATGAAGAAGTTTATTTTATCCTTTAGTAAAAGAAGAATCTGAAACATATTACAGGCACCAACCTTAAATATGAGAAGATTTATCTATCAGATAAGCAGCAGCCTCTTTATTTGAGTGCTTATCCGTTTTGGCGTATAAGTCCCTTCCAACGATAAGTGACAGTTCTCCCTCGAGAAGCTTATCAGGGCACTTCCCACTCAAAGTCCATTTATTTTGGCATACAGCCGGTTCTTTTCACCCTGTATATTTGCTACGGATTCCCGAAAGGTCCGTTTGATCCTGTCACGAGAGGTAGTTTACAGAAGCTTGGATGTTTTTCTTTGCTCAATGCTCCAACATTCTGTGATCGATCTTGCAGTCGTACATGATCCAGTTTTACTTTTAGATTCCCCAATGGAGGCCGTCTCATAGGTACCATCTCCATTTGAGAATCTCGTTCCTTTTCTAAAAATGACAATTGGACGTATCCGTACCAGTTGACCATCATTTTAGGATTCCCCAGTGTTTGTGCTGTGTCCCAGCGCGTCGTTTTCCCTAGTGTGTTCTTCTCGTAGCATCTGTCCCTGTGTCGTCGTATTCGTCAGCATTTTCGCACTCATCATTCCAGCATACGCATCATATCATATTCATGGCATCGTCTGCATTAGTCTGTTCTTGTTTTGTCTATAGCATTGCATATCGCCACATATAAGGGCAAAATTTTCGGTTATCTATATTTAAATCCCTCCACCATGATTCCTCGAGTCTCCGTCACTCAAATCATCCGGTGTAGCTATTTAAATAGGGGCAACTGTAATACCCCAAATTTTACCCTTACATTTAGTCAGTCATTTCGCATAGCATTTCATTTTGAATCCATTAATCACTAACCAGTCATGGAGCATAATTTGTTTGCAGGAATTGCCCCAGGGGCATTTTGGTCATTTTACGTGGAGACCGCAAGTTTTGAGACATCATTCCTGAGGCATATATTTGCCACTTGGGTCAAGGTGCCTGTATGTTTTGTCAGAAATGTAATGGGACTCAGGGCCGTTCTTTGTTCGATTTTGAGACATTTTTAAACAATCTATTTCCTCTTAATAAGATGAAATTGGATTGAAAAGGAAGTGGGTACTGTTAAGATTATTTTGAGAAGTTATGTGATCAACGGGATTTTAAGTTTGAATTTGTTCAGGTATAATCATGTTGCGGGATATCCTTTATAAAATTGGTCAAGGCAAATGAGAAGTAAGTTTTAAATATTTTTGAACTTTTATTCATAAGTATTCATAAGTTACGACTCAAGGGTGAATTTAAATGGTTTTTGAATTATTATTCATGGACATTTTAAATTTACAATTGAGAAAGTAAGTATGAATATTTGTTGGATTTCATTTCATAAATATTTATTAGTTTACAATTTGAAATGGATAAGTGAATTTGAACTTTATTCAAGAAATGCCATTGGTTTACAAGAGGATCCATTTACAACAAGTATCTATCTTAGGGAAATTCTAAGTCCTAAAACGTCTAAGTGGATCTTCACGAGGCTCCTTCGATGTTCTTCACGAATCTCCCATTAACCTGCACAACAAAGAGAATACAACACAGAATGGAAGGAAAATGTTAGAGGTTGTTTTGACACTCTCAGAACAATGTCATCATCGAGTGCCGGGAGTGGCACGACTGAAGCCGCATCCTACCCCCGTTACCGATCGGTGCCATTGGCGTCAGATCAGGTGGTTATCGTTCTTATCGTACGGGACAGCCGAGAGAGAGAGAGATAAAGGAAGCTTTTTCGAGCCAAAAGGAATCAGACAGTATCAGAAGTTGGCATAACAGAAGATATTCCAATGTTAAAACCAAAATTGCACCAACTCAAAACCATATCAGATAAAAGCAGGTTATTATGAATCGTCCAGGTTGTATCAGAGATAGTAAGGGATACCAAACCAAGCCCAAACCAGATATGAAAAACTGAACTGAAATCCAAACTTAAAGCTGCATCAGGAAAATCAGCACATCAGTTCAAATAGAATCCAAATATTAAGTTGCATCAGTAAAGGCCATATCAGTCTATCAGAAAAAACCAGTTCAGCAATGTAAACTATGCTGGATTACTAGAACCAAACTGCAGCTACATCAAAAGAAGGACCAAGTCCAATAATTCACAAACCACAGCAGGAAATGCCCAACTCAGTTCGTGCCAGGTCACATTGGAAAATCAAAATGGAAAGCCTAAGGCTTAGTGATGAACATCATAGCCCAAATTCGCAGCCACCTATCAGTTCAGGAAAAAAGAGAAGTGAGTTTCAGTTCAGACAAAGAAGAATCGAGATGTCAAAGACAGTCGAAGTTGCCTAAAAAAAAAAAGGTTTCATGAGCATCATATAAACTCATTAAGTTTCATGTTCAACAAACAACAAAACAAGCCAACAGCGGGTAGCAGAAAGTCCACCGCGTATCAAAGAGTTTAATCCCAGTGAATCTATATCAAAAAAGACAAATCAGTTCATCATAAGCAGTTCACTAAAAGCCACAGAAATAAAG
This sequence comes from Lathyrus sativus, assembly GCA_963859935.3. NCBI lineage: Eukaryota > Viridiplantae > Streptophyta > Magnoliopsida > Fabales > Fabaceae > Lathyrus > Lathyrus sativus. Next base: position 252,785,806 of record OZ012737.1, on the reverse strand, counting down.
GAATCAAAAATCAAAATGGATGGAACAGGGATTCAGCCCTCAGTTTAACCATCATTGGGCATGAGAATTCGAGTGGCTGGGAGAGCCACGGCCGAAGCCGTTACCAACTCCCTACCGAACGTCGAACTGCAAGCATCGGTAATTTCGTGCAAGCTATCAGCTCAAAATATCAGCTCAGACCCGAAGGTCATCATCGCTAAGGCAACGCAACCAAAACCAAATGGCAATAGCATCCCTCAAAGGTTCAGACCAATGGTCATCATCACCATAGGACCATTCTCGGCGGCGTCGACCCGGCAGTATCCGCACCACCAGTTCCCTCTGAAAGAGAAAAAGAAGTAGGGGCCGAAATGATTTGCCGAAAAGGACCATATGCCGAAATTGGATACCATTTCATCAGCAGCAAAACCATCATGAGCATCCGAACTGCATAAAAAAACCAGACATCAAAGATCAAACAGCGCCAAGAGTCGGTATAACAGAAGGTTTCCGAATCCGTGATGAAGGCTACAACTGGACATTAGGATTAAATTGGATAACCGAAGGTGAGTCCATAAAAAGTCTACATCAGATGAATCAGAGGAAACAAGGCAAGCAGCAATAGGAATTGTAGCATCATGTTCCGATGGCTCAGACAGAGCGTCATCATCGTCGTATACCCCTTCTCGACATTTGATTCGACCAAAGCGTTAGCACCAGTTCTGAAAGAAGAAAAAGAAGAGTCAGTGAACTTGTATCAGAAAACCAGAAAGTTGAACTGAAACATGATTCGAAGCTACATCTGAAAGTTAGTCCATCAGTTCACAAATCCAGATGAACAAGCGTATCAGACAAAGTTCACAAAACCACATCAGTTCACAAGTAAAAGGTCGAAGTTTGAAGTAAGTTGGTTAGTTCCCAAGTTGAAACGAATATGAGATAAGCGAATGGATATCCATATCATTGATTCGGTTATCCAAATTCGCATCTGAAAGAAAAACAAATAATCAAATCAAATCCAATCTCAGTTTCGAGTAAACCTGGAAAAGGAAAGGGAATCACAATCAAATCCAATCAAATCTTAATCAGTAAAAAACCCCACAAGAATCAAATCGAATCTCAGGGTAATGTCCAATGTCAAAAGGCCCAAAGATTAGAGAAAGAATATAAAGAGGAACAACATCACCTCGTGAAAAAAAAACCCTAGCGGGAGAGAGAGTGTGAAAAGCGGTCGCGAAAGAGAGAAGAGGGATTTCGTCAGGACTAGTCATCAGAATGCAAGCCAAGAGATTGAGGAAGGTCCATCGACGCCGCCTCCATCCACGACGAGAAAACCTTCCCTAGAGGCTCAGTTCATCGCATCATCGCCTCTGCCTCGTCAATCACCGTCACCACAATCAAAGCGTAAGCGAGGAACACTCATACACCTTCATATCTAATGTTTTATGGATGACTGAGGCTTCATCATGGAGAATGAGAGAAAGCCATCGAAAACGAAGGGAAAGAACATGAACGAAGAGAGAATCGAAGCAAATAAGACGAAGCAAAGAAATCGGCACCGCGGAGAATAGGGTCCTGAAACCCTAGTTCATGTGTTTTGTTGTTTATTGGTTGCTCACCAACCGGGTTGGGTCCGGAGGTGATTACCGGCCCAACCCCTTTTATTTTCTATTCTATTTTCTATTTTTATAATTAGTATTATTTTTTTATTAAAACCTTTTTCTAATTAAATATTAAAATTGTTTTTAAAATAAACAGCAATAAAACTCTTTTCCAATTAATAGTAAAAACTGTTTTAAAAATAACAATTGATTTTTTTTAACTAAAATGTTTTTTAATAATAAACAATTTTTATTTTTTTCAAAATAATAACATAAAACTTTTTTTCAAAAAACTAAACTATGGTTGAGAATTAAATTTAACTTTTTTTTTATATACATTAAAACTTCCTTTTAAGCCTAAACCGAGAACTTTCTCTTCATGTCAATAATAAGAAACGAAATCTCGAATCTGGAACTTTTTATTTCTTCACCATCTGATAATTCATCTAATCCTGCCCACTAATGTTGTTTGTTCGTTTTGCAGTTTATTGCGTTTACCGTTATTTATTTTATTTTACTATTGTTCAATTCAAATTTCATTATCATATTGTATCTGCTCCCCTCATGTAACCTCGCGAATCCTAACAATCGCGCTTTAATTTCTGCCTTTAAATTTCTGCTTGCATGGTTAAATTAGGACATTATCTCTCTGTTTGCATGATTCAATTATGTCACGCGTTTACCACACTTCTGTCACATTGCACACATCCGAAGGTTAGGTCTAACTGTTTGGCCGCCGCGCCAATAGTCCGTAAAACTTCACACATTCAACTTCAAACCCTTACAACCTCACAAACCCTAATTTGCATAAATGTCTCTCCGCAGACAAAATTACAACTTTACCCCTAGCATTAGGTCAAAGAGCCGCCGCGCTCATTTTAGGGTTTCCCGCCGTGGAATCCCTAATTTAACCCTAATTACAATTTAACAATTCATAACGTAGAGATCGGAGTTTAAGACTCCATGTAAGCGTGTCCTTAAGATGCGTTTATTCCCCTTGAGACCTTGACCACAGTCGAGTGTTCTTTAACCTCCCTTTTGAGGGGAACTACGATTACTCTGATTCCACTCCCGTAAGGATACGTAGGCACAAGATGCGACGTCTTGCCGAGTAAACTTAGAATTAACCCCTTAGGTATCTTTTCTCACTTTTAATCCTTTTGTACATATATCTTAAGCAAATAAATAAAGCAAATAGTAAACATCTGAACAAAAGGTTCCTGTAGAGTACTACAGAAGTTTAGGGTGCTAATACCTTCCCTAAATTTAACCAACCCCCGAACCCTAGATCTTCCCCCGCATTGTGTTTACGATGCAAAATAGGTTTTCCCTCTTTTGACCTTTTCCTTCGGATAAATCAAAGAGCGGTTGTGAATTGAATTGCGATTCAAACTAATTAATAGTTTGATATCCTATTTCCACCGCAACAGCATGTGTCTATCAAAAACACAATCCCCTTCAACTAAGGAAGAAAGGGATCGCGTGAATAAGATTCCATATGCATCTGCAATAGGATCTATCTTGTATGCCATGTTATGTACTCGACCAGATGTCTCGTATGCTGTAAGTGCAACGACTAGGTTCCAATCTGATCTCGGTGATGCTCATTGGGTAGCTGTCAAGAATATCCTTAAGTACTTGAGAAGAAGTAAGGACTCATTCTTGGTATATGGAGTTTAGGAAGAGCTTGTTGTAATTGGATACATCGATGCTAGCTTCCAGAAAGATAAGGATGACTTCAGATTGAAATCTAGTTATGTGTTATGCTTAAATGGCGGTGTTGTGAGCTGGAAAAGTTCAAAGCAAGAAACAGTTGTTGATTCTACAATCGAGATCGAGTACATTGCTTCCTCAAATGCAGCAAATGAAACTGTTTGGATCAAGAAGTTCAGTAGTGAACTTTTCATAGTGCCTTGCATTGTTGATCATTGATCTCTATTGATATAACAATGGTGCTACCGCATAAGCTAAAGAGCTTAGATCTCACCAATGATCCAAACACATGCTTAGGCTTTATCACCTAATTTGGGTGATAATATATGGAGGAGATTTGAATATATGCAAAGGACCTACATCTGACAATGTTATTGACCCCTTAACAAAGCCTCTTGTGCAGTAGAATCATGACGGTCGTACTAGATCTATGGGTTTTAAGGTTATGCATGATTGGCTCTAGTGCTAGTGGGGTTTGTTGGTATAAGCCCTAGAGGTCAATAGTTTTGGTACTTGTATCGAATTATTTATTATTAATAAAAGGTATTTCTTTAATATGTTTTTTTTCCAAGATAATAAAAGGCATTTCTTTATTGTGTTTGTTTTTCTAAGATAATAAAGTCCCTAGAATGGCTAGTCTGTTTAATGAAATATTAAGTGTGACTTAATCAAGAGATCCCATTAAACATAAGGACACTATTCTTAAATCATCTATAGTCGAGCTTTACTGTGAAGTGGGATAACCTTAAAGCATTAAGACTATTATGTAGATAGATGATGATCACGTCTCATGGATCATGGATAAGGAGTTAACAAGTCTTAACATAGGTATGAATATTAAGAGTAATATTTACACCGGATTGACCCTCTATGAGACTACATAGAATGTTATGCAAAGTGTCATAAGTTACTCTCATAGTGATATTGGTGTATACCACCTTTCTACCTAAAATCACTATGGACCATAAATGTAGATTTGAGTACTTTACTGTTGATCTAACATTATCCGTGACTGGATGACCATAAAGACAGTTGATGGGTACTCCATAAAGCATGTTGGGGGACATGAGTGACCTAGATGGAATTTGTCCATCCTGCATAACAGGATATATGTCTAAGGGCCCAGTATTGAACTGGACAAGGATGACACAGTATACGCCTTGATTTCAATATAGACATAAGGGAAAAATGGTAATTGTACATATAAGTATTATCACAAAATTTTGTCATATCGCATGACATTTTCATGACTTGGGTAGCAATGATGTATTGCTAGATACAACTCACTATTTATTATGTTAAATGCATGATTTAATATAATTCCCAATGTCATGAAAACCTATAAGGACAAACACATAAGGACAGATTTATAAGAGGTAGAGTAAATAAGGAACACCATAAGATACGATGCACTTAAGTAAATATAGAACCCTGTAAGGTACGATGCACTTAAGTATAATAAAGAATGTGGTAAGCTACCACACACTTAGGTGATATACGATACACCATAAGATATGGTGCGCATACACTTAAGTTTGCTTTTTAGCTTGTAGCTCACATAAGTGGTTCTATAAATAGAACTCATGTGCGTAAGCATTCACACTTGATAAAAATTTAGACTGTTAAACCCTAGCCGTATTTTCCCTCTCTCTCTCTTACTTAAAGCCTTCAATCGTAGCAACTAGCACTGAGACTGAAGGAATTTGTTTGTGTGGACTGAGTTCAACCATTGTTCGTCATACATCGCTCATGATTACTTATTCATTTCAGAATCAAAGGTTTCATCGCCACAAGAGGTAACTGTACTATCACTGATCATGACTATTCGTAAGGTTCACTAAAGGTAATTTTTCCCCGATGTGTTTTGGATCGCTTATTTCCCTTCACACAAAGCATTGATACACCTATGGATGAATTAGAGAAGGAATCACAAGTAGTTGTGTAAGAGAAACCTGTTCAAGTAGAACAAGACCAACATAGGTTTAGCAGGATATGACACCAACCACAGAGATATGGATATCTCATAACTGATCAAAGTGATGTATTACTGATGGATCAAGATGAGCCTATAACCTACCAAAACCCATGAGTTCGAGAAGTGGCTAGAATCCATGAAATCTGAAATGGATTCCATGTACACAAACTAGGTCTGGACCTTGGCAGAGCCTCATGTAGGAGTTAATCCTATAGGATGAAAGTGGGTTTTTAAATAGAAGACTGACATGGATGGTAAGGTATATATCTATAAGGCAAGATTGGTTGCTAAAGGCTATAAGCAAATTCATGGGGTAGATTATGATGAAACCTTTTCACCAGTTGCAATGCTTAAATCTGTTCAGATTTTACTTGCTATCGCTGCATATCATGATTATGAAATATGACAGATGAATGTCAATACTACTTTCCTTAATGGGAATCTTCTTGAGGACGTGTGCATGACAAAACCTGAAGGGTTTGACATACAAGAAGAAGCCCAAAAGATATGCAAGTTACAACGTTCAATGTATGGATTAAAGTAAGCTTCCAGAAGTTTGAATCTTCATTTTGATGAAACTATAAAACAATATGGATTCATAAAGAATGAAGATGAGCCTTGTGTCTACAAGAAGGTTAGTGGGAGCATGATCATCTTCCTGGTGTTATATGTAGATGGCATATTACTTATTGGAAACGATGTCCATACCTTGTAACAAGTGAAAACTTGGTTAGGGAAATGCTTTTCTATTAAAGACCTAGGTGAAACAGCCTATATATTAGGAATTTGGAACTATAGAGATAGATCATAAAAACTGCATGGACTAAGTTAGAGTACATACATAGAAAAAGTGTTGGGGCGCTTTAATATGCATGATTCTATGAAAGGATTCATACCTATGCTACATGGCATGTGTCTATCAAAAACACAATCCCCTTCAACTAAGGAAGAAAGGGATCGCGTGAATAAGACTCCATATGCATCTGCAATAGGATCTATCTTGTATGCCATGTTATGTACTCGACCAGATGTCTCGTATGCTGTAAGTGCAACGACTAGGTTCCAATCTGATCTCGGTGATGCTCATTGGGTAGCTGTCAAGAATATCCTTAAGTACTTGAGAAGAAGTAAGGACTCATTCTTGGTATATGGAGGTTAGGAAGAGCTTGTTGTAATTGGATACATCGATGCTAGCTTCCAGACAGATAAGGATGACTTCAGATCGCAATCTAGTTATGTGTTATGCTTAAATGGTGGTGTTGTGAGCTGGAAAAGTTCAAAGCAAGAAACAGTTATTGATTCTACAATCGAGATCGAGTACATTGCTTCCTCAAATGCAGCAAATGAAACTGTTTGGATCAAGAAGTTCAGTAGTGAACTTTTCATAGTGCCTTGCATTGTTGATCATTGATCTCTATTGATATAACAATGGTGCTACCACACAAGCTAAAGAGCTTAGATCTCACCAATGATCCAAACACATGCTTAGGCTTTATCACCTAATTTGGGTGATAATATATCGAGGAGATTTGAATATATGCAAAGGACCTACATCTGACAATGTTATTGACCCCCTAACAAAGCCTCTTGTGCAGTAGAATCATGACGGTCGTACTAGATCTATGGGTTTTAAGGTTATGCATGATTGGCTCTAGTGCTAGTGGGGTTTGTTGGTGTAAGCCCTAGAGGTCAATAGTTTTGGTACTTGTATCGAATTATTTATTATTAATAAAAGGTATTTATTTAATATGTTTTTTTTCCAAGATAATAAAAGGCATTTCTTTATTATGTTTGTTGTTCTAAGATAATAAAGTCCCTAGAATGGCTAGTCTGTTTAATGAAATATTAAGTGTAACTTAATCAGGAGATCCCATTAAACATAAGGACACTATTCTTAAATCATCTATAATCGAGCTTTACTGTGAAGTGGGATAACCTTAAAGCATTAAGACTATTATGTAGATAGATGATGATCACGTCTCATGGATCATGGATAAGGAGTTAACAAGTCTTAACATAGGTATGAATATTAAGAGTAATATTTACACCAGATTGACCCTCTATGAGACTACATAGAATGTTATGCAAAGTGTCATAAGTTACTCTCATAGTGATATTGGTGTATACCACCTTTCTACCTAAAATCACTATGGACCATAAATGTAGATTCGAGTACTTTACTGTTGATCTAACATTATCCGTGACTGGATGACCATAAAGACAGTTGATGGGTACTCCATAAAGCATGCTGGGGGACATGAGTGACCTAGATGGAATTTGTCCATCCTGCATAACAGGATATATGTCTAAGGGCCCAGTATTGAACTGGACAAGGATGACACAGTATACGCCTTGATTTCAATAAAGACATAAGGGAAAAATGGTAATTGTACATATAAGTATTATCACAAAATTTTGTCATATCGCATGACATTTTCATGACTTGGGTAGCAATGATGTATTGCTAGATACAACTCACTATTTATTATGTTAAATGCATGATTTAATATAATTCCCAACGTCATGAAAACCTATAAGGACAAACACATAAGGACAAATTTATAAGAGGTAGAGTAAATAAGGAACACCATAAGATACGATGCACTTAAGTAAATATAGAACCCTGTAAGGTACGATGCACTTAAGTATAATAAAGAATGTGGTAAGCTACCACACACTTAGGTGATATACGATACACCATAAGATATGGTGCACATACACTTAAGTTCGCTTTTTAGCTTGTAGCTCACATAAGTGGTTCTATAAATAGAACTCATGTGCGTAAGCATTCACACTTGATAAAAATTTAGACTGTTAAACCCTAGCCGTATTTTCCCTCTCTCTCTCTCTCTCACTTAAAGCCTTAAATCGTAGCAGCTAGCACTGAGACTGAAGGAATTTGTTCGTGTGGACTGAGTTCAACCATTGTTCGTCATACATCGCTCATGATCACTTATTCATTTCAGAATCAAAGGTTTCATCGCCACAAGAGGTAACTGTTCTATCACTGATCATGACTATTCGTAAGGTTCACTAAAGGGAATTTTTTTCTGATGTGTTTTGGATCGCTTATTTCCCTTCACACAAAGCATTGATACACCTAAGGATGAATTAGAGAAGGAATCACAAGTAGTTGTGGAAGAGAAACTTGTTCAAGTAGAACAAGAGCTACATAGGTTGAGCATGATGTGTCACCAACCACAGAGATATGGATATCTCATAACTGATCAAAGTGATGTATTACTGATGGATCAAGATGAGCCTATAACCTACCAAGACCCATGAGTTCGAGAAGTGGCTAGAATCCATGAAATTTGAAAATGGACTCCATGTACACAAACTAGGTCTGGACCTTGGTAGAGCCTCATGTAGGAGTTAATCCTATAGGATGAAGGTGGGACTTTAAAAAGAAGACTGACATGGATGGTAAGGTATATATCTATAAGGCAATATTGGTTGCTAAAGGCTATAAACAAATTCATGGGGTAGAGTATGATGAAACCTTTTCACCAGTTGCAATGCTTAAATCTGTTCAGATTTTACTTGCTATCGTTGCATATCATGATTATGAAATATGACAGATGAATGTCAATACTGCTTTCCTTAATGGGAATCTTCTTGAGGACGTGTGCATGACAAAACCTGAAGGGTTTGACATACTAGAAGAAGCCCAAAAGATATGCAAGTTACAACGTTCAATGTATGGATTGAAGTAAGCTTCCAGATGTTTGAATCTTCATTTTGATGAAACTATAAAACAATATGGATTCATAAAGAATGAATATGAGCCTTGTGTCTATAAGAAGGTTAGTGGGAGCATGATCATCTTCCTAGTGTTATATGTGGATGGCATATTACTTTTTGGAAACGATGTCCCTACCTTGTAACAAGTGAAAACTTGGTTAGGGAAATGATTTTCTATTAAAGACCTAGGTGAAACAGCCTATATATTAGGAATTAGGAACTATAGAGATAGATCATAAAAACTGCTTGGACTAAGTCAGAGTTCATACATAGAAAAAGTGTTGGGACACTTTAATATGCATGATTCTATGAAAGGATTCATACTTATGAAACATGGAAGGTGTCTATAAAAAAAAACAATCCCCTTCAACTAAGGAAGAAAGGGATCGCGTGAATAAGATTCCATATGCATCTACAATAGGATCTATCATGTATGCCATGTTAAGTACTCGACCAGATGTCTCGTATGCTTTAAGTGCAACGACTAAGTTCCAATCTGATCTCGATGATGCTCATTGGGTAGCTGTCAAGAATATCCTTAAGTACTTGAGAAGAAGTAAGGACTCATTCTTGGTATATGGAGGTCAGGAAGAGCTTGTTGTAACTGGATACATCGATGCTAGCTTCCAGACAGATAAGGATGACTTCAGATTGCAATCTAGTTATGTGTTATGCTTAAATGGTGGTATTGTGAGCTGGAAAAGTTCAAAGCAAGAAATAATTGTGGATTCTACAATCGAGATCGAGTACATTGCTGCCTCAAATGCACCAAATGAAACTGTTTGGATCAAGAAGTTCATAGTGAACTTTTCATAGCGCCTAGCATTGTTGATCATCGATCTCTATTGATATAACAATGGTGCTACCGCACAAGCTAAAGAGCTTAGATCTCACCAACGATCCAAACACATGCTTAGGCTTTATCACCTAATTTGAGTAATAATATATCAAGGAGATTTCAATATATTTAAAGGACCTACACCTGACAATGTTATTGACCCCCTAACAAAGACTCTTGTGCAGTAGAATCTCGACGGTCATACTAGATCTATGGGTTTTAAGGTTATACGTGATTGGCTCTAGTGCTAGTGGGATTTGTTGGTGTAAGCCCTAGAGGCCAATAGTTTTGGTACTTGTATCGAATTAGTTATTATTAATAAAAGGCATTTCTTTATTATGTTTGTTTTTTCCAAGATAATAAAAGGCATTTCTTTATTATGTTTGTGTTTCCAAGATAATAAAGTCCCTAGAATGGCTAGTCTGTTTAATGAAATATTAAGTGTGACTTAATCAGGAGATTCCATTAAACATAAGGACACTATTCTTAAATCATCTATAGTCGAGATTTACTGTGAAGTAGGATAACCTTAAAGCATTAAGACTATTATGTAGATAGATGATGATCATGGATAAGGATTTAACAAGTGTTAACATAGGTATGAATATTAAGAGTAATATTTACATTGGATTGACCCTCTAAAGCATGTTGGGGGACATGAGTGACCTAGATGGAATTTGTCCATCCTGCATAATAGGATATATGTCTAAGGGCCCAATATTGAACTGGACAAGGATGACACGGTATACGCCTTTATTTCAATATAGACATAAGGGCAAAAAGGTAATTGTACATAAAAGTATTATCACAAAATGTTGTCATATCGCATGACACTTTCATGACTTGGGTAGAAATGATGTATTGCTAGATACCACTCACTATTTATTATGTTAAATGCATGATTTAATATAATTCCCAACTCATGAAAACCTATAAGGACAAACACATAAGGACAGATTTATAAGAGGTAGAGTAAATAAGGAACACCATAAGATATGATGCACTTAAGTAAATATAGAACCGTGTAAGGTACGATGCACTTAAGTATAATAAAGAATGTGGTAAGCTACCACACACTTAGGTGATATACGATACACCATAAGATATGGTGCGCATACACTTAAGTCGGATTTTTAGCTTGTAGCTCACATAAGTGGTTCTATAAATAGACCTCTTGTGCGTAAGCATTCACACTTGATAAAAATTTAGACTGTGAAACCCTAGCCATATTTTCCCTCTCTCTCTCTCTCTCTCATTTAAAGCCTTCAATCGTAGCAGCTAGCACTGAGACTGAAGGAATTTGTTCGTGTGGACTGAGTACAACCATTGTTCGTCATACATGACTCATGATCACTTATTCATTTCAGAATCAAAGGTTTCATCGCCACAAGAGGTAACTGTTCTATCACTAATCATGACCATACGTAAGGTTCACTAAAGAGTATTTTTTATGATGTGTTTTAGATTGTTTATTTCCCTTCACACAAAACATTGATACACCTACGGATGAATTAGAGAAGGAATCACAAGTAGTTGTCGAAGAGAAACCTGTTCAAGTAGAACAAGACCAACATAGGTTGAACAGGATATGTCACCAACCACAGAGATATTGATATCTCGTAACTGATCAAAGTGATGTATACTAATGGATCAAGATGAGCCTATAACCAACCAAGACCCATGAGTTCGAGAAGTGGCTAGAATCCATGAAATCTGAAATGGATTCCATGTACACAAACTAGGTCTAGACCTTGGTAGAGCCTCATGTAGGAGTTAGTCCTATAGGATGCAAGTGGGTCTTTAAAAAGAAGACTGACATGGATGGTAAGGTATATATCTATAAGACAAGACTGGTTGCTAAAGGCTATAAACAAATTCATGGGGTGGACTATGATGAAACCTTTTCACCAGTTGCAATGCTTAAATCTGTTCAGATTTTACTTGCTATCGCTGCATATCATGATTATGAAATATGGCAGTTGGATGTCAATACTGCTTTTCTTAATGGGAATCTTCTTGAGGACGTGTACATTACACAACCTGAAGGATTTGGCATACCAGAAGAAGCCCAAAAGATATGCAAGTTACAGCGCTCAATGTATGGATTGAAGTAAGCTTCCAGAAGTTGGAATCTTCACTTTGATGAAACTATAAAACAATATGGATTCTTCTTAATGGGAATCTTCTTGAGGACGTGTGCATGACAAAACCTGAAGGGTTTGACATACTAGAAGAAGCCCAAAAGATATGCAAGTTACAACATTCAATGTATGGATTGAAGTAAGCTTCCAGAAGTTTGAATCTTCATTTTGATGAAACTATAAAACAATATGGATTCATAAAGAATGAAGATGAGCCTTGTGTCTACAAGAAGGTTAGTTGGAGCATGATCATCTTCCTGGTGTTATATGTAGGTGGTATATTACTTATTAGAAATGATGTCCTTACCTTGTAACAAGTGAAAACTTGGTTAGGGAAATGCTTTTCTATTAAATACCTTGGTGAAACAGCCTATATATTAGGAATTAGGATCTAGAGAGATAGATCATAAAAACTGCTTGGACTAAGTCAGCGTACATACATAGATAAAGTGTTGAGACGCTTTAATATGCATGATTCTAAGAAAGGATTCATACTTATGCAACATGGTCTGTGTCTATCAAAAACACAAGTTTTAATAATCATGAAGTTAATCAAAGAATTCGAGGTTTAGGTATGGTGGAAGATAGATTTGGAGGTGCACCTAGTTGTCACTAAAAAGCCCAAACTACACAAGAAATCCATTATCAAAAATTTCCTAATTACACAAAGTCTATCATCATGTTCATTCATACAAGATTATTATTACAACCAAGAGGCCCATTATTTTTTTTATTACAAGCCCATGAGCTAAAAAAGAGAGAAGAGTCTATTTTGCAAAATTCATAAAAAAATCATCATACAATTGACAACATATCACGACCAAATCTCCAACAAATGATTAACCACACATTGCCAGCCAGGACTTGCACGGTACACCACAACAACTGCCAAAACTCTATCCAAAACTAATTCAAACACTGCCACAATTCATAACAGTAGCATATTCACACTTGAATTCAAAGCCAAATCACAAACAAGCCAAAACGAATTCCCTCACGCACTATGCACAAACCAACAGCAATAAATTCTTTGTAACACACCATTGCCAAGCCAAAAATGAAGGCCACAAGACAACCAACTCATGAACCTGCAAAACAAAATAAAAAAAGAGCCATCAACGTAAGCCACGTCCTACATTCAGCTACCTACACACAACAAAACCAAGTTTTACGCACCCCATAAAACCTTTCCCCAAATACCCTCAAGACTCGCCCTATAAATGGAATTTCTTTCTCCTTCATTCGGGGGCTGCAAAAAGCCAATCTCACTCTACAAATAGACCCAACCTCAAAATCCCTCTTCATCTTCCTCTTCTCCCTCAAACGAACCAAATCCATAAACCTAAATCAACAGCCCCTTTCAAGCGCTCTTACCCTGCGCAAACCTCGTCAAGTTTCCAAGAATTTTTCACAATAATAATCGTTCCAAAACCATAATCGTAAGCCGACCCTTCAAAATGAAAACTCCGTTCATGGCAAACAACTTTCACTAATTTCTTGTTCAATCTTCCAACCCTTAAACTATTCAAAAAAACTCACCCACAATTCCAAATCAAACAACAACCTTTAATCACCCTTCAATACATTCACTCTACAACCTCACAACAAACCCAGAAACCAGATTAGAAGTAGGAGAAGAAAGGAGAAAGATCGAAAACAAAAAAAACTAAAATGGAAATCAAACCCGGGTCGATGTAAAGCAGTGAATCGAATCGCGAACAAAATCGCATCTAAACCTGGAGATCGAGAGAGAAAATTTGAGAACGGAGTAAGGTTGGAAACGTGTTGCTCTGCTTCTCAAGTTTTGTCCGTGTACCCTCTGTGTCATTTTGTTTAATGTTAACCCTTTTTCAAAGCGCTCCAATTCTTGATGTTTTCTTTGGCCTTTCTTGTTTTTAGCGATTGTTGCCTTGGGTTTATGGCCCACATTCGATTTTTCTTATCCTATCTTGCTGAACAGTTATGTTTACTCTTTCCATTTTTGTTTAATTTGTTTTTTAGAAAATAATAGAGGCTGATGATCCATGGTGTAGACCTACTGGTTCTTCATGTATAAACTGTGTCATTGATTATAGGATGATGGGCTCAGTTTGATTTAAGGCCCATATTCACACCTCTACACCACCCTTGTTAATTTCTAACACATTTAATCTAAAGTTGAACTTCATTTTTTTTGTTTTCTAATTAGATTTTTTTAAGTAATAGTTATTAAAACTTCACCTTTAATTTCTTGCATTTTTAATCCATCTATCTTTTTTTAATTGTTTCTACATGATTTACTTTACATTTGGATTACCTTTTCCATTTTCTATTTATTTTGGTCGATGAACATTCAAGAGTTATGGATTGTTAATTCATCAATAAAATTCATGATTGAGATTAGAATTTTTTTTATAATTTATTTGAGCTCACTTCATTTCTTATTAATTTCAACTTTTTTGTCCTTTTTGTTTTCGTTTCTGTTGTGGTTGATGAAGTCTTTTTATTCATAGATGTTGATTGGTTGAGGTTGTTAACCTTAATTATTTCAAATCTGTAGAAAATGATCATCGAGATCATTTTCTATACTTTGGGATCATGATAGGTTACCCTCGATTAATTAACACAAGTTTGTGATTAAGACGAGACCGTTACCATTTTGGTCCATGTGACACGATTACATTGGAAAATGATCCTCAATATCATTTCTCCATCGTGTTTTTTAGCACGGATATATACTTACGCGACCTCCTATGTTTTGATCTTCGTCATAGATCGAGCTACGACGGTTTAACGCTACATTTCGTCCCGATTCAATCAAAAACAACTAACGACTAACTTTAACTTCCGTCAATATACTCTTGTTTTATTTTCAGTCAATATATCTTGATTATATTATCATTGTTCATATACTTGGTAATATTATCTTGATTATATTGTTATATATCTTTTAATATTATTCATATCATATTCATCTTATTCATATCTTGTTCATACTCTTCGAAAACATATCAACAACTATCAAAACCTTAAAAGCCTAAATTGGTAGACTGTTGGTTACTTTTCTGAGCAACAGATTATTGGACTTTATCATAAACCCTAACTTGGAGCTTTTATCCGACTCTTGCTCAAGGCTTAGTTTAGGACACTTCACACACACACGACTTTCTCTTGGGCTACTTTACAATGAACACTTTTATTTCGTGCAATTGCGTGAAACTTACATGTACCCCTCTCCCATTTTGATGTACGCATTCGTATTGCTTTGATTGTGGTTTATCTTCTAGAAACACCCTTAGGGACTAACATAGACTAAACCGTTTTCAAACTAATTCTCGACTCGTCATCAAACCATTTTCAAGCACCCCTTGTAAGTCGATTGCTCGTACACACTCGCCATCAACCTATCGCACACACTTTCACATTTCATCGTGGCTTCGTTATTAGGAGCACCCTTAGGGACTAGTATCGTTTCATACAACCAAACCCTTGATTCTTCGTCGAGCCAGTTCCATTTATAAACCAACCTGCTTTCTAACACGTCTTTGCACGCATTTAAAATCAAACCCTTAATCCAACTTCAAGCGGTATTTTAGTCAAGTTGTAAGTCGAGTGTTTTTCACCTTGCAGTCCACCTTTTTTTGCAACCAGTCTGATTTAACCGTTTTCAAACTATTTTCTTAAACAAATAACGAAAGAAGAAGATTCTTGGAGTCTAGAATTCCTTGAATCTTCGAATGGAAGACTCTTGAGGCGCACACTTTGGGTTGTTGTTCATTCAACCTTTCATCTCAAAAC
Source organism: Lathyrus sativus (assembly GCA_963859935.3). NCBI lineage: Eukaryota > Viridiplantae > Streptophyta > Magnoliopsida > Fabales > Fabaceae > Lathyrus > Lathyrus sativus. Next base: position 252,770,038 of record OZ012737.1, on the reverse strand, counting down.
ACCTAATCTTTATCTAAACATTTTCATAATCAACTTATGAAAGAAGGAGATTCTTGGAGTCTAGCATCCCTTGGACCTTCAAATGAATAGCTCTCGAGGCACGCCCCTTGAGTTGTTCATTCAATCTTTCGACTTCAAAACATTCAACCCTCTCTTCAACCCTTCCTAATTAACTCCCGAAAGAACTGAGTTCTTGGAATCTCGCATTCCTGGGATTCTTGAGTGATAGCTCTCAAGGCATGCCCTTGGGTTGTTCATCATTCAATCTTTCGTTTCTCAACCCCCTCTCTTTTTTTGGTCGTCTCCATGAACTACGGATGCTCTGATTTTTCATTCTCGTCTGAATGTAAGATACATCGGCACAAGATTGCGATGATCTTGGCGAGCTACCTTTTTCTTTTTCCACCTTTTCACACTTCTATCTTTCTCCGTCATTCCGTTCACAATTCTATCCATCTTCCGCTTCCCCATCCTTTCCCGTAGTCGAACTACGATAGCTCTAATTTCTCATTCTCGTCCGAATGAGCATACGTAGGCACAAGGGCCCCAATCCTTGACGAGCACCCTATTCCTAAACCAACCGTTTCCCCTAGCATCTCTTTCCTTTTATCGTACCATTTCGCATTTATCATTGAGAAGGAAACAAACAAGCTTAGATAACGCCCATCGTAAATTAAGCTAAGAGGTTCTCATTGAGTACAACGGACGTAACGGGTACTAATACCTTCCGCTTGCGTAACCGATTCCTGAACCCAAAATGTGGTTGCGACGACCATCGTTCTTCTCTTTCGTTTAAAAGGTTTTCTGGATATTTTCCTTTCCCATATTTTTGGGATAAAGAAAGTTCGGTGGTGAATCCGTCAAACCGCAATTACGCGCCTTTAGCGTGAGGGTCGTATATTTGAATTAATTTTTGAGGTGTGACAGCTGGTGACTCTGTTGGGGATATTTTTCTCCATGCAAGAGAGAGTCGAGCCTAACTTAGGGATTTGCAAAGTGCGTTATCTTCGTTTGCTTATTTTCTTCTCGTTTACGTATTTGTTCTCTTATTGCTTTCTCTTTTATGTATGCTTGTCATCTTTGCCTGTTGGATCTTAGGATGACATCATGAGTAATGCTCTATGCCTGAGCTTTGGTAAAAGCAGAGGGAACATCTAATTCAGAATTGGTAGTCGAGTAGTGTTGGTCACCAAGGACTCACTCCTTGTGTGCCTAGCATGAAAGCTCTCCTAGAGGAGACCTATTCGTAGATCTTGTTGTAACACAGCTAGCCTGTTGCGCGAATTGATTAATGAAGGGTCTGTGATTCTGGGAACCCTTTTAGCATCAGTTCTATATTGGTGGTCATGTAATGTTAGTCTCCAGGGACTCGCTCCTTGTGTGCCTAGCATGAGGACTCTGCTCAGGAGAGACCTTGTCGTCATTATCTTCGTAATACAGCTAGCCTGTTGCGCGATGTTGATGTGATTAGTGTCTCTGATCCTGGGAACCTTATCCATCAATGTAGAAACCATCCCGTGAGTGGGTTTATGGGTAAAGAACCTAGACCTTCCCGTATGGGATCCACCTGTAAAGGTTTCTTTGATCAAAAACTCTGGTTATTTATCTATTACAATGACCAGCTTCAGAATTGTTTGAACCTGTGATCCTCGATCCTGGATCTTGCATTGCATCTTGCATACATGTCATTGCATTGCATCAGTTATGCATCTTGCATTTTCATTTCAATAACAGGATCTCATTTCTCCTTCTTCCCTCTATAGTAAATAAAGCTGATTCCTCAACATCAGTATGCAACTAGAGCCAATACTAGACGGATGATGGAGAAGATTCAGCAAAAGCAAGCTGCCTTCAGAGAGGGGTTGGACTCTATCAAAGGTAAGATTGACCAGATTCTCGAAGCCCTCACTACGGCCAGAAAAGAGGAAGAGTTGCGTGAAGCTGCTGCCGTCAACAACAATGTTCAGGTGCAAGGGTCTACCCCGAGGCTCTCAGTTCCTGTTCTCAATCCCATCAATTATGGGATACCAATGAACTTCGCTACCACAGCTGAAGGAGCCAATTCTCAACCACTCCCAACACCTGGAGTTACTGTTGGAGTTATCCCGCAATATCAACCTGTTGTCATTCAAATCCCCATTCCTCATGCCGAAGAGAATCTGTTAGATCAATATGATGATGTGCAAAACTATCATGATGCTATCCCTATTTCCATTCCTATTTCCGCCTAAAATTCAAAAGCCATCAAAATGTGTTGTGATCTAGCTGAAAAACTTCGAGTTATGGAGGGGCATAACTCAACTTCTTTGAATGCTTTGGAATTGTGCTTGGTTCTTAATGTTGTCATTCCTCCCAAGTTCAAAGCGCCAGAATTCTCAAAGTACAAAGGCCCCAGCTGCCCTAACATCCATTTGAAGATGTGTTGTCACAAAATGGATGCCTGCGCCAGAGATGAAAAACTGATGATCCATTGCTTCCAAGACAGCTTGTCTGGAGCATCCCTTGAGTGGTATATGTAATTGGAGCATAGTAGTGTGTGCACTTGGGTTGAGTTAGTTGACGCGTTTGTCAAGTAGTACAAATACAACACCAACCTTGCTCCGAACCGTACTCAACTTCAGAGTATGGCTCAGAAGGACAAGGAATCCTTTAAGGAGTACACGCAACGATGGAGAGAGCTAGTTGCATGGGTGCATCCACCTCTTGTTGACTATGAACTGATTGACATCTTCATGGGTACCTTGCAAGGCCAGTACTACGAGAATTGGTGATCGTTGGTGAGAGAATTGAAGAAGGTCTAAAGAGTGGAAAGATCCAAGAAGGTTCTAGCAGTTAGACAGGTGCAAAGAAGCCTTTCAACAGATACAAAAAGAAGGAGGGCAAAACAAATGCCATCTCTGTGCAGAAAAGGCAAGCTCCTCAACAAACTTATGCTCCTATGCCTTATCAGGTTCCCTACTTCCAATATCCATATGTTGTTGTTGTGTAATACGCTCTAATGCCTTATCATCAAATTGTTCAAGTTGTTCAAGCTCCAATGCCTCAGCAATAGGCTCCTCAGCAACCATCATACAATCAGAAGGGGTATCAGTTTCCTCCTCAACGTCAACAACAACAAGCTGCTCAACAGCAGCGTCACCCTAATCAGTATAGGACGTGGAATCCAGATAGAGTCTTTGATCGTCTACTAGTGACATATGCTCAGATATTTACTCAATTGCTGGAGAAAAAGGCCATCACTCTGAGAGACGTAGTTCCTCCAATATCCATTCCTCCAGACTATGATGCCAATGCCCATTGTGAGTTTCATAAGGGCGCTCCAAGGTATACAATTAGAATTGCAGAGCCTTCAAACACAAAATTCATGACCTGATTGATAAGAATGCTCTCACATTCAATGGAAGACCCCAAATGTCATCAACAATCCTATGCCGCCACCAAGCTAGTGCCAACATAAAGTCAAATCAAACCAAGTCAAATCAAGTTCAGTTTCCCGAAGAAGGCAGTCATGTTGCCATTTCATCTTTTGCATTATTGTATTTTGTCTTTATTTTTTTAAGTATTGTACGCTTTAAACATTTCCATTCGTATTTGGTTTTATTAATGTAGTGATTATGCATGCTTTGAATTTGTTATGTCGTAATCACTCATTTCCTCCACTTACCACGAATCACAGACACATATTTTATCCACTTCACACTCTTTATCAACTGTTGTTTAGCATAATTTGAGGGAGAATGATGACAACAAAATACCCATAATTGCAAACTATATGCTTTCAGACAGAATCTCGTTGATGATGTACAAGCATTGTTTCAATCCCCAAACACTGGAGAGACAAGGTGTTAGTCCCTAGTTAACCACTTTGAGCCGAGAAGTAGCAGTTTCCTTCGGATATTCAAACCTTTACACTCAACCTGGGGCAAGGTAATGTTCAGTTAATCCAGTTACGCACTCGAATCACAAACAAAAAATCCCAAAGACATGACGGTTGTTCTTTAAAGACCTATGATTTGGCAGTCACAATCCTTCAACAAAATCAAAAAATCAAAAGCTTGCTAAGTCAAGTACCTCAAAGGAGACTTAGGAAAAAATCAAGGCTATCCTGATGGATCTGACAAGCGAAATAGTCCATGCAAAAGTTAGGGATCAAAAACAAAAGAAAAAGAGGTCTTCAAACCCTAAGAAAAAACAAAATAAGATTCAGTGGCCACCATGTCAAAATCAAAGGGTCACTAACATCCTTCAAAAAATAAATAAGGTGACTGTTATTTAGAGTAAACCATGAATCATCAAGCTTACACTGTCAACCCTTTTGGAAGACAAACATGTGCAGAATTAACTGAACGTAGGACTGGAGTTTATCACGAAGACGGGGTGGGTACAAATCTTCTTTGAGCCTAATATCCTTTATTTCATAAACCGTGAACCATACCATATTACAACCCTCGAAAGACATAATTGAGGCGAGGTTTATTCTAAAAACATACTATAGCAAGGTTGCGTAAACTGACTCCCCACATATTTTCTAATCATCAACATTGGTATCATTTGCGTTGTTATATCTTCCACACCTATCAAAATCAGCACAACGTCTGGACTAACGGTCCATTCGTCTCACACTATCACGACGCTTCAATAAACGACTCTTTTTCAAACTTGCATGAGTATTGCATTAAGATTACCATTTGGGAATGTATAACTTTAATTGCAAATCAGTGTTAGACATCCAAGAAACTCCAACAAGGGGCAATAAAAGAGGAACTTGAACTTCCAGTGGCGACAACCCGGAGCAAGACTACCTCAATAGCTCAATCAGGGGCAAATCCCTCAATAGCTCAATTAGGGGAAAGCCATCTCAAAGCATCAAAACTCAGTTTCCACAAATCAGAACTGGTTAATCAGGGGCAGACCATTACCATGTTCATATTGGGGCAAGACCAGGCTATCCTGACCATCAAGCAGAATTGTGATCCTCTCTGAAGCGAATTCATAAAAAATACTAAGTGATCAAGCTTGGGGAATCAAAAGCATCTTTGTTTGCTTCAATCATGGTGTTGCGGTGAGAATCGTGATACCAAGCTATTGATTAACTTGAATCTTTAATTCTTAAATTACAACCGAACTTTAATTTATCCAAAGGAACTGTCTAAAGAAAGAAAACCCCTTTTCGCGATGTAACAACAACGCTAAGAGATTCGGGGATCGGGGGTTGGTTATGCATAGGGTAGGTATTTCACATCCTAAACATCTGTATATGTGCTAGGTATCCCTTCTCTATTGTCGCCATTTGTCCTGGATATGTGCTAGGTATCCCTTCTCTATCTCTGATCAAAAGCGACGCAAGGCTGAGAAATGCAAATGCATAATGCAAATGCAATGCAAAATCAAACTGGTTTTACAAAACTCAGAAGATTGACTAGGTCAAAACCCTCATTTCATCAATCGTTGGAAAAGTTACAACTTTTAAAAATACCAGAGATCGACTGAGTTTTACAAAACTAGTTGCGACATGATATGTTTATGGTGATATGATGGGATGATGCACACATAACACAAAGGCAAGTATTCACAAACACCATGCATATACAAAGACCTCCTAGGCTCAAGATCAAAGCAAGGAGTCAAAGGTCTACCCATCCCCAAGGATTTGTACTATGGGTTAATTTGTACCTGCCGAACGGGCTCTACAGAGTTCCTAGAGTCATCAACCCATCTTTCGGATATTATCAACTTCCCAAATCACTTGGTAATCGATAATATTCTCAAGAGAATCTCGTCTAAGTGTAGTATCGCGTATCAACTATTTCGGAAATACTTCCTTATAGCCATCGCACTACGTCCTAATAAGGCCAAAGTGGGGTAGAATGTATTCTAAAAGTCCACAGTGTCATGGGCTCCTTAGTCGAAAGTAGCATTGTTTTCACGAATACTCGATCAACAATACTAAACTCTCAAGAGGGCCTACATTGAGCGGTGGTTTCTCAAGTTAGCTTGGTCGGGAATCAACTCCCTATAAGCCTTCTTGAATATACCACCATCCTATCATAAGTGCACTCGAGTCCGGGTATAGGACCGTCTCACCACTCAAAGAACCCAATATCCAACATTCAAACAAATATATTGACAAATATACATGTTAAGCAAATATTTACAAATATAGCATACAATCAAACAAAATATCCCCAGTGAAGTCGCCATTTCTGTTGCGGTGAGAATCGTGATACCAAGCTATTGATTAACTTGAATCTTTAATTCTTAAATTACAACCGGACTTTAATTTATCCAAAGGAAAGGTCTAAAGAAAGAAAAACCCTTTTCGCGATGTAACAACAACGCTAAGAGATTCGGGGATCGGGGGTTGGTTATGCATAGGGTAGGTATTTCACATCCTAAACATCTGTAGTACTCTACAGAAACCTTTTGTTTGTTTGCATGCTAAGTTTGCTAAATATTTGCTAAGGATTGGGATTGGGTAAAAGATGAAGGTTAAAACCTAAAGATAGTTTCTAATTTTGCTCGCAAAGACATCGCGTCCTCTGCCTACGTATCCTAACTAGGATAGAATCAGAGCAATCGTAGTTCACCTCACTAGGGATGAAGAACACTTGATTATGATCAAGGTTCAAAGGGGAACAAACATATCCATGCTTGTGTAGAGTTTCACGAAACTCTATAGATCTATGTTGAACTCTCAAGAAAGGGAAGTAAGTAATCATTTCCATGATTCTTACGTAGAGTTAACCAAACTCTATCCTAAAGTTCTACGTTGTAAGACCAATTGGTTCTATCCAGACCAAAAGGTGGGAAAAGTGGGAAGGTTGCTTGTCAAGATATCGCATCTTGTGCCTACGTATTCTCATTGTCCAATGAGAAATCAGAGCAGTCGTAGTTCAGACACGAACTAAGGAATAAGGATCAATTGGTTCTTTCTAGACCAAAAGAGGGAGAAGGTTCTATCTAGACCTATGAGTTTAAATCCTATTGGTTCTATCCAGACCAAAAGGGGGGAGGAAGGTTCTATCCATACCTAAAAGAGTAATGAGCTATCTATGACCCAAGGGTCAGTAGAGAGACTTTCCTTTGGAAGGAGAAATATGAGGCAACATGGATGAGAACTAAAGAATTCCATCACTTGGGGAAATCAACTTAACAAAGCAAAAATCATTCAATCATGATGAATATAAGAGATATGGTTACAACCAAGAACAAGCAAGCATATTACAATATCAAGCAATGATTTCAATCAAGATAAATGGTTACAACTAAAGCAAACATCAAGATGTTACAATATCTACGAGGGGATAAGTTCTTTCAAGACTTAATGAAAGGTAAAAACCAAAACATGTCTTAACAAAGACGGGGATATTTCTTAACAAAGATGTGGTCTTCCTAGGGCTTACAAGATGACATGTATACTTACAAACATCATGCCTAATCAAATAATGTCACAACAAATGTAAGTGAGAAGTTCAAAACTTCATGGGAGAAAACTTTCAAGTTTTAATGATGATTAAACACAAATGTTTACAAGCAAGAGTTTTAGTCAAACTCAAGTACCCAAGGATGCTAACAAGCCAAAATCATAACTTTAAAATAAAACTCAGAAGAGAATGAAATTAAAGTTTTGAAATTAATAAATGAGAGATAGAAAGGTGAAAACCCTAAAAACATTCATGGTAGCATGTGAAATGCCAGTAGAAAGTTCACATTTATGAGTTTTAGGTTTACCTCTTGAAGCAAGCTTAAGCAATAATAAAACCAGAGATATTGAGAGCTCTTACAAGGTCTTCAAATGTTCCTAGGTTGATGAATAGATGCTCCAAAGAACCTCCAAGCAAGCTAGTGGACGAAATGCCTTGTAAATAAGGAAAAACTCTAAAATACAAAGATTTCAAAGACCAACTCACTCAAACCTTGTTACATAAGTGTGGAAGTGATTTTGATAGCTTCAATACATCATATTTGATATGTTTGAAGTGTTTCTTGAGTTGGAAAAAGTTTGGAAATGGTTTTGGCAGGTGTTTTGCAAAAATAGATTTTGAGGGATTTTGGAGACTTAGTGAGATTTTGCAAGAATTTGGTGATTGTGTAAGGGAGAGAGTTCTAGATGGTTTCTAGCATGGAACTGGTGTGTTTGTGATGTAGGAAGTGAGTTCTATTTATAGCCAAAGGCCTTGGATCAAGGTATGGGCAAAAGTGAAGCAAATTGTCAATTTTAACCTTCTATCATGAAAATCTTTGAGTTTACCAATGCAATCTTACTACTTGTCTTTAAGCCACTCTACTAAGATATTCTACATCCCCTATATATTGTTTTCATCATTCTTTATAGGTTAGGAGGTGACTTGTTGAAGTAAATTTGATGATTTGACAAGGGTAGCCACCTTTTTTCTCTTTCTTCACTATTCACTTTTGCAACTTGCATTAAATAATGATTTCCTTTGATCTTTGTGCCATTTTCGTGGGAATTGATATTTAAAAAGTTCATTATCAATTCAAACATCATAAATGAGGTTTAGTCTTTGATTAGCATCGATTTGGAGAGGTTTTGGAATAAAAAAACTCATGCTGACCTAGTTTTGCGAATGTGAGTTTTTGCCAACTTGTGGATCTTGGTTCTCTCTAACCAGGAAGAGTTATGGAATCCACTTGTAATTTTTAAAAATCCCCAATTAGGTACTACAATATTTATGCTTGTGTTAGGAACTCATTCCCCTTGAAACTAGGTCAAAAACCCTTGTGTGGTTAAGGAGTTATGGCTTTGCCCTTTTCAAAACCTTAATTTCCCAACTTTTCGATTACTTATCAATTCTTGATCCAATGGTCACCAAACTTCATGAATAGATGTTATATACCATTAGGAACATAATTGGCTTCAATTTTGGGTCAAAACCATGTTGGTCAATGAGTTGACTTTTCAGTCAGACGAACTGATTGATTGAAGAACTCTGAATCGACTGTTGGTGTTCTGGGTCCTCTGAGGTCTTGAAACTTCTTGAGTGAACTTAACTAAGCCATATGAGCTTCATGGACCATGATTCCATCATTGGAACACTATTTTAATCAAAAGTCAAACTACAATTGACTTTTCCTGATCAGAAACCCTAATTGGGTGTTCTGAAGTGCACTGTTCTTAATCCTTGGGTGACAACGTCAAATTGGATTCACACTTGACCCAATCGAGTATCTTTGATGATGTGGAGACTCAATTCAGGGAGAACCAATCCAAAACATTCACTGATTAACCCTCGAAGCCTCGATTTCGGCTGTACAAAACCCTGATTCCTGTATCTTGACAAAGACAAACTTGAAATAGGTTAAGGTTAGATAATTCAATGAATATGGTCCTAAATTGATGATGAGGATCTTAGGGGTCAAAATTTGGGGTGCAACAGTTGCTCCTATTTAAATATCTTCATTAGATGGCAATGAGAGATGACAACCCTCATTGAGTCGCAGTGAAAGGTATTTAAATATAGCAAACCAGAAATTTTGTCCCTTAGATCCGATGGTATGCAAAAGGACCAATACTGAAATGCAATGAGTTCTAAATGGTGTTTTATGATGCTTGAATGCAAGACAGATGCAGAAACATGAGCAAATATAAAAGAACGGCCATACGACGTGTAACCACTCACGAGGGACCCGACACACTGGGGAAAGATTCAAGGCAAAGTAAGCAAGATAGTTCAAACATGACTAAAGATGCTGTTCAAGGGAATCTTTCACACAGGGGACACAAATTCCACCAGGGAAGACACATCTTCACTGGGGAAAAGCAGACACACCGCTGGGGAGGAAGGCAATTCTCCACTGGGGAAACGAAATAAAAGAAACGCAAACCTCACTGGGGAAAACTTTGCTGGGGAATAATTCCACTGGGGAAGCAAACCTTCATCAGGGAAAAGTCGGAACGAAGACACGAACCTCACTGGGATAACCAGATGAGAAAATTCCTATAACGAAGAGTTCAAACGGGATCTTCAGGAAAAGGTTAGAAACAAGACCAGACGCGTCGGGGAAGCTAGTATCCACTAGTTCTCTGAGACTCGACTGGGAAAGCAAAAGCTTCAATGGGGAAACCGGTGACGACCAGAACAACAAACAGTTTCAACTAGTGTTAGTTTCCACTAGACTTACTGGGGATGATGGTGACGACCAAATCAAAGTTTCAATTACAATTGGGAATTCCAAACAATATATATAAAACACAGGACTTCGGCTGGGAAAATTGGTAACGACCGACTCACAGTACTGATGACTATTAGTTTTCAAGCAATACCAGTAACCACTGGATATAAATTACTGGATTTTTCAAAGAGTTTGGTGACGACCCGGTCTGCAAATAGGAAGCATAAATATATCCCTCAATACCTTAGGAACAAAAGCTAATATCCTCAAAGCATTAGGATACAGTAGAGACACAACCCTCAACACATTAGGATTGTACCCAGGCTCTCAAAACATTAGGAACGAAAGCTGAACATCCTCGATACATTAGAGTATAGAAGAGACACAACCCTCAACACATTAGGATTAGACGAAGACCCTCAAAACTTTAGGATCAAAAACTAATACCCTCAAAACATTAGGATATAGAACACTTCATGCAAATACAACCACTTTAGTCTCTGGGGATTTCTGAACTCGGGACTCAAAGTATACATCCTCAAAGGTACACAACCTATGCTCAGGATGGCGCAAACATCTATCTCCAAAGGTACACAACCTGTGCTCGGGATAGAAACAAATATCTTCCAAAGGTACAAAACCTATGCTTGGATAGAAATGATACATCTCCAAAGGTACACAACCTGTGCTTGGGATGACGCAAACATCTATCTCCAAAGGTACACAACCTGTGCTTAGGATAGAAACGAACTTCTTCCAAAGGTACAAAACTTGTGCTTGGAATGGCAACAAACATCTATCTCCAAAGGTACACAACCTGTGCTTAGGATAGAAACAAACTTCTTCCAAAGGTATGCAACCTGTGCTTTGAATCAAACAAATACATCTCCAAAGGTACGAAACCTGAGCTTGGGATGGAAACAAACATCTTTCAAAGGTACAAAACCTGTGCTTGGAATCAAACAATACATCTCCAAAGGTACGAAACCTGAGCTTAGGATGGCAACCATCGTGCCTTAGTTTGGAATGATACACAACCAAATTGTCAGTATTTGTTGTCCATGGATTTTCATAATGTCAATTACCAACGGCCCTTACTTGAAATATGATTGGTCACCACCAAATTACTTATATCATTATCCACTTGGTTTTTAAACAATGTTGGTTACAACTGTGCATCAACGTCTTTAAGATAAACTTCTCAAATGGGACTGCCACTTATTGCTGATGAAGGATAAGCTTCTCTGAAGAGATTGCCACTTATCGCTGAAGACGATTAAACTTCTCCGAAGAGACTTCCATTTATCGTTGAGATGATAATCTTCTCGCCAGAGATTGCCACTTATTTGTTGAGGACGAATAATCTTCTCTAAAGAGATTGCCACTTATTTGTTGAAGACGAATAAGCTTCTCTACAGAGACTGCCACTTATTTGTTGATGACGGTTAAGCTTCTCCGAAGAGACTACCACTTATCGCTGAAGACGATTAAAATTCTCCGAAGAGACTGCCATTTATCGCTGAAGACGATTAAACTTCTCTGAAGAGACTGCCATTTATCGTTCAGATGATAAGCTTCTCTCCAGAGAATGCCACTCACCGCTGAAGACGATTAAACTTCTCCGAAGAGACTGTCATTTATCGTTGATAAAGGTTAAGCTTCTCCCAAGAGATTTCCACTCACCGCTGAAGACGATTAAACTTCTCCGAAGAGACTTCCATTTATCGTTGATGAAGGTTAAGCTTCTCCCAAGAGATTGCCACTTATCGCTGAAGACGATTAAACTTCTCCGAAGAGACTGCCATTTATCGTTGATGAAGGTTAAGCTTCTCCCAAGAGATTGCCACTTATTGTTGAAGACGAATAAGCTTCTCTACAGAGACTGCCACTTATTTGTTGATGACGATTAAGCTTCTTCGAAGAGACTGCCACTTATCGCTGAAGACGATTAAACTTCTCTGAAGAGACTGCCATTTATCACTAAAGACGATTAAACTTCTCCGAAGAGACTTCTATTTATCGCTGATGAAGGTTAAGCTTCTCCCAAGAGATTTCCACTCACCGCTGAAGACGATTAAACTTCTCCGACGAGACTGCCATTTATCGTTGATGAAGGTTAAGCTTCTCCCAAGAGATTGCCACTCACCGCTGAAGACGATTAAACTTCTCCGAAGAAACTGACATTTATCGCTGATGACGATTAAGCTTCTCCGAAGAGACTGCCACTTATCACTGAAGACGATTAAACTTCTCCAAAGAGACTGTCATTTATCGTTGAAGACGATTAAACTTCTCCGAAGAGACTGCCATTTATCGCTGATGAAGGTTAAGCTTCTCCCAAGAGATTGCCACTCATCGTCGAAGACGATTAAACTTCTCCGAAGAGACTGCCATTTATCGTTAATGAAGGTTAAGCTTCTCCCAAGAGATTGCCACTTATCGTTGAAGATGATTAAACTTCTCCGAAGAGACTGCCATTTATCGCTAATGAAGGTTAAGCTTCTCTACAGAGACTGCCACTCACCTGTTGAAGACAATTAAACTTCTCCAAAGAGACTGCCATTGATCGTTGATGAAGGTTAAGCTTCTCTACAGAGACTGCCACTCACCTATTGAATACGATTAAACTTCTCCGAAGAGACTGCCATTTATCGTTGATGAAGGTTAAGCTTCTCCCAAGAGATTGCCACTTACCACTGAAGATGATTAAACTTCTCCGAAGAGACTGCCATTTATCGCTGAAGACGATTAAATTTCTCCGAAGAGACAGCCATTTATCGTTGAAGACTGTTAAGCTTCTACCAAGAGACTGCCACTTACCACTGAAGACGATTAAACTTCTCCAAAGAGACTGCCATTTATTGTTGATGAAGGTTAAGCTTCTCCCAAGAGATTGCCACTTACCGCTGATGAAGGTTAAGCTTCTCCCAAGAGATTGCCACTCATCGTTGAAGACGATTAAACTTCTCCGAAGAGACTGCCATTTATTGATAAGCTTCTCTACAAAGACTGCCACTTATTTATAAGCTTCTCTACAGAGACTGCCACTTATCGCTGAGATGAATAAGCATCTTGCCAAAGATTGCCACTTATCCGTATCGCAATGTAAAATGTTCTTTTTGATAGATAGTGCAAAATAAATGCACGTCCAGGTAGGTTCGGCGACCGACAGGGACCAAAGTTCAATCCAGAACCAAGCTATAAAGAAATTGTCAAACAAGACTCCAACCATTGAGAAATGAACTCGAATGGTGACTTACCTTATCCAATCATGGAAAAAGATAACTGAAGCAACCATCATCCACGAGGATTAAACTCTGTGGGGAATTGATAAAGGATGGACGTTTTATGCTTAAGGGCTGACAACTCTATTAGAGAGAGACAACACACCCAATCACTGAGGGGGAACCAAAGTGAAACAGGAACAGGCAACAACCAGAGATAGCAATAATGCACGGATTCTATGCATATGCTTTATGCCATGCTTATGTTTATGCTGACAAAACAAAACAGGAGATGAAATAAGCATCTCGACACGGAGACCCAACCAAACTTCACCAAGATTGGACATCAAAGGGATGATCATGAAGAACAACAACTCCACCTCAAAGTTACAACCTTCTCTGGGAGAGAGGAATCTACTTAGGACACAACATCATGACTTCACTTGGATTGCCATCATGAGTTTGAATTCTTTGTTGAAGGAAAATCACCAAGGGAAGTTCCAAGATCAACCAAAGTAACAACTTAATCGGAGAGCTGACAAAGGGTATCATGAGACCAAAATCTTTCTGCCCCATTGATAGTATAACAATCCCCTTTTAGTGAGCAACAACTCTTGTGACAAAAAGTCTTTAACCTTTTTCTGCCCCAGATTACATGGTCTGTGGGAAGAAACCATCGAGAGAACTAGCATAAAGATGCTTCAATGTCTTCAAACTCTTATAGAGAGAGATTTACAAATCTCGACGTGATTGCCCCAGTTTAACGGTGCTTGCACAACAAAGTCTCGGACTGTGGAAGTGACGACTGGGGAACAAACTTGCCCCTGCTAGCTGGTAACTGCAAAAGATTTGCCCCAGACTAAACTATTCATTGAGAGCTTCATCTGATCTTGACCTGGTTGGCTTTGATTAGCTGAACGTTGTAACAAATGATTAATAAATCCTTCAAATTGGTTGCCCCAGGCTGAGCTTCTTTCACTATGTCAAATTCCCTAGCTGACAGCGTTTGTTGGGGTTCCTTTGACATTGGATTGTCTTGCATGCAATGTTGTTCATAAAAAATTAGCAATTTTCAGTGTAAATTTCATGCCATCTTTTGAAAACATTTTTTGATGAAACACACACGGCGGAGTGATCAAGTGATCAAAGTGAAAGTGATCCAATCATTTTACAAATGATGGATAAAGTGGTTAACACAAACATCAAAGATCATTAGGAGTCAGGTTATCCAACCTTGCTGTAATATGCTTTCAAAACAACCTTACCTCAATTAGGTCTTTAAAGGGTTGTAACGTGGTCTAGTTCACGGTTCATGAAACAAAGGATAAAAGCTCAAAGTTATTTGTCCCACCGACTCTCCATGATGAACTCCAATCCTACGCTCAGTTAACTCAGACTATACATTCAGGTTCTTACAGGCTTAAGAATTGAACTGATGATAGTTGGTGATGGCTTACAAACTTAGGGTAGTCACGACTCCCTTATAGTATTTGATAGCCTTTTGCTATTTGAGGATTTTTAAGAGTGATAACTCTTACAGAATTCCTCTCTTTTGTTATCCCTAACTTTTGTTTGAACTTCTTTGTTCGAATATACAGTCAACGGGATGCCCCATTTTTGCCTAAGTCTCCTTCATAGGTTTTGACTTTGCGGGCTTTTTTCTTTTTCACTTTTCTTTTTCTCTCTTTTTTTTTTGAGAAAGGAGGTGACTACCTAGTTTAATGGATGCGGTGAACCATCATCGTCTTTTATGCTGAAAAGCATCTTCAACACTTTCTTGTTGTGTACGAATGAAAACCTGAATGCACCACTTTTAAAGTGTCTTGTATGCATATATCTCTGAGTTAACTGAGAACTACCCGCCCCAGGTTTGAGATTTAAGGTTTTGTTTTTTTTGTAAAGGAAGAAAACTCCTACTCCTAGGCTCGAAGGGGTTAACGAGGGATTATCTTCCTTATTTCTCCAGTGTTTAGGGATTTAAACAATGTCTTACATCATCGACAAAGTTAAATTGAAAGCATATCAACAGCAGTTATGGATATAATTTTCATCATCCTCCCCAATCTTTGCTTTAAACAACAGTTCAGTAAAGAAAAGAAATTTTTGCATTTT
The DNA here is from genome assembly GCA_963859935.3 of Lathyrus sativus. Lineage (NCBI taxonomy): Eukaryota > Viridiplantae > Streptophyta > Magnoliopsida > Fabales > Fabaceae > Lathyrus > Lathyrus sativus. The sequence continues at coordinate 252,754,568 of OZ012737.1, read as the reverse complement.
TCGTTATCTCATAACAATGAAAGGAAAAAGAAAGAGTGAAACTAATGGACTTAATCAAAAGATGCACAAACATTTCATAAATCTTGCCAATTCAAAATGAACAACAGCTTACAAGCAATTCAAATGCAAAGAAAACACAACAAAATGCTGAAACAGTCTACAGTTGCCAGTCTTAGGGAACAAAATTCAAATTTTAGGCCCATGTGGGGAAACACCTTCAACCACCACTTGCTCCTTGTGATATAGAATTATGAGGGGTCTCACGGGTCCTTTGCCTTTGGATTTAGGAATCGCAGCACTGTCATTTGATTTATCCTCCTGAGGTTTCAGCAACTCTTGCAGTCTCAGTTTAAAACCTTCACACTCTTCAACTAGGTGCCCTGTTGTCCCAGTATGATATCCATATTCTACTTCTGGGTGGTCTTCCTTGAGGATCATGCGTTTGTCAATGATCAACTCTTGCACAAGATAACTCAATGCTATACATGCATCTAAGTTGTGTCCTTCGGCTCCTTTGTGAAATTCACAGTTCAGGTTCGCATTATGCCATGGTCCTAGCACAGGATTGGATAATCGTGGAGTCACTAGTGAGTTCTGAATCAGTAGCGGGTAAAGTTTGCTTAACGGTACTGGAGTTGGTCTACCGCAAGTCTTATTTTTCCTGACATGATTTTTCTTGTTCAATCTCCGACTTTGAGAATCTTGAGGAGGAACAAACACCGACTGGTGAGAGACTTCAGTTGAACGCCCTAGCGCCCCAGTATGATAGTCCCATTTAGCGTTGGCACCACAGTTCAGAGGGTAAGGATGAATTATTGGTTTTATCGCTACCGCGAAAATAAGGTGCCGGCAAAACAGAAGAGTCGCCACCTTTCGTTATTTATCCCTCAGAACGGGAAAGGAAACGATCGGAAAAACCTGACGAAAAGGTATAAGACAAGGTCATCGCAACCATTGTCTGGGTTCGGGAGTCGGTTACGCAAGGGGAAGGTATTAGCACCCCTCATGTCCATCGTATTCGATGGGATCCACGCTTGTTGTGTTTATCTGACGGGTTTGTTTACTATCTACCTATCAAGGCTGGTCTGAAAAAGAAAAGAAAATGACTCGGAAAAGCGTCGCGCTTTATGCCTATGTATTCTCATCAGAGAATGAGAAATCAGAGTCAACGTAGTTCGGCTAACTACGGGTAAACGGATGGGGGAAGGTGGCTCGCCAATACATCAGTATTGTGCCTACCTACTCTCAACAGATATGAGAGATCAGAGCTTACGTAGTTCGGGATAATATGACTTACGGGGATTCAGATTCATCTGTTTTATCGAGTAGGGTTAACAAACAGTTCCAGCAGTTTGGTGTACGTGGCTCGACCCTTGGAGACTTAGGCATTACCGTTTGCGGTAGAACTGAGAGTTAACGACACTCTTTTCTTCAGAAAAGCTTCCTTTGAATTATGGGCCCACGGGGCAAAAAGGTTTGAAGTTTGTTTTCTGTCTTTTACGAAAGAACTGTTTTTTATGGATGTTTGCAACTAATATCGCACTAGAGACTATGACCTGAGAGTGAATGCGTCGCATGTCACCCAAAGGGTGCCATACTAAACATCCAGACTGTTGAAAAGAAACTCTCCAACAATCCTTTCTTAGATAGCTTAAGGCTCGTAATGTACGACGTCAGTTAACCTTTATTACTGTATTTTAATTTGTTTTGAGATGAGAAGAGAACGAACAGGTCCAACTAAGGGGGGGATTATCAAGTCCTAACAGTTGTCATGCCAAGGATTCATCCTATGGTTAAAGTGTGAAATAGGGATCTCCTAGAAGTTATCATGCATAGGTTTCAACCTAAAGTTCTAATCGTCACGTCCTTATCAAAGGAAGTGAGATTCCTAGGGGATCACGTCAATGATAAACAGAAACAGATAAAGCATCAGCTTAAACAGTAAATAGTAAACGACTGTAAAATGTTGCAATGCAAGTAAGGGAGGAAATGTGTATGGGGCATCAGCCTCCACAAGCTCGTCTCGACCTCAAGCCAGATATGAATAACTGCAATCATACAGAAGAAGTAAAATGCCATCAAGCAAATACAAACCACATAGGCAAGGGAGCAGGGTTCTACCGAATACCCGCAAGCAAAGCCATACAGTAAAAATACAAGTAGAGGGAGCAACTCAACCTCTAGCGCAATCATGCTCCTAGCTTAAATTAATCTAAACATGAACTTATTCTAATGCATCAAGCAAATCAAACAAGTCATACCAATACAGTTGCACAGAAAGCAAACAGACAGGAAAGAAAGCAAATCAACAGCTTCCACAGCTTCACAGCAAAGCAATCCTCTGACAGCAACTCAGTCCAGTTTGCAACTGCTCTTCAAAGCTATTCCCTTCAATAGCAAATGTCAACTTGCTTCTTCAAGCTTCGGCTCTTCATTTGATCTCAACTGGATTTTCCTCACAAGTGAAGGTGAGAAAAATACTTAGAAGGGGGGGGGGGGTGAATAAGTATGACAAATAATCACAGATTCAAACACAGTTATTTTTATCCTGGTTCGTTGAACTCAACTACTCTAGTCCACCCTCTCAAGAGTGATTTGCCTTTCTCAGTCAAGGACTTAATCCACTATTTAATCAAACAGATTACAATAGTAACACCTAAGAACAACTGTTCTTAGTCTTCTCAAGAGCTACTGATCCCAACTGGATCCTCTTAAGGAAACCTTTTACAATCAATGTAAAACTATTACAAGAGTAAGAATGCTTCTAAAAAGCTATTATCACAATTGTGATATTTCTCTTAAGTTTAAGAACAATGTTACAGCAAATAAAATAAAAGAGCTTTTGAGAGTTTTGCTTTGATTAGTGATTTTTGCAAGTCGTTCATTACTGAAGAAGATGGAGTGGACTTCTTTATATAGGCACTTAGATCCATGAAGTCTTCTCAACGTTGAAGGTTGTGCTGAAAAGCCTGGTGCCTTTTGTCTTTACATTGGAGGCTGTGCTGAAAAAGCCTGGTGCCTTTTGTCTTTTACTTTGCAGAAACATTCCTTAGAATGGAATGCACAGATAAAACCTTTTGTCTGTGTTCTTGTGTCTAGCATAAAAGAGGAAAGAGCTGTTGAGATATGCCAACGTACATATTCAAATCTTCTTCACTAAGTAAGTTCAGCTATCAACATCAGAGTCTGGATCTTCAGAATCTCCAGAGTAGAGATCTTCTGGATCTTCAGAGTCTTGGGATGTTCTTCAGATTATGCTGAATCAGAGTATATGCAGCTTGTGTGCTTGAGCGTGTAGTTCTGTCAGATCAGATTCTTCTATTCTTTAGAGGCTTCTGCTTCAGAATCTTCAGTAGACAACACTCAGATTCTTCTGGGAGCAGCGTTCAGATCTTTATTTAAGATGCTCTTGAACCTTTGAAGCCTTTCATAATATCATTGTTCAGATCCAAATTTTCTCTTTTAAGAATATTTTCTTTAGTACCTGTAGCAAACAGTCTAGAACAAATTTAGAGTATATAATTCTTGAATACAAAATTCATAAGTGTTATCATCAAAACATAGAGATATTACTAAGAAACAATCTGTGTTCTTACAATCTCCCCCTTTTTGATGATGACAAAACATGAGAAATTTTGTTCAATAAAAAGTATGAATTATAACTCCCCCTGAGATTAATAATCTCCCCCTGAAATAAATACTTTAATAGAAAAAAAACACTTCCCTTTTTGATTGAGTATATTTCAGATTCAGAGCCTGATGCAAGAGTTTTGACTTTCAGAATCAAATCTTGATACCAGATAATTATGACTTCCTTTAGTCAGTGCGCCTGGTTATCATCTTGCTTGATTCATCTTTCAGAGTAAAGGTATCAAAGTAAGATATCAGAGTTGATTCAATACTCATATTTGCTTTGAAGATCAGATTCTGGTTGGAAAAGTCTCAGGGAAACTTCAATGAATTATGTCAGATATATCAATGTAATCTGAAAGACTTAATTTCAAAGTTAGTTAATAAAATGTCTGAATTTCAGTTTTAGTAATTGCTTATAGGTTGAACAATCAGATTCTCTTTTTCTCCCCCTTTTTGTCATAATCAAAAGGATTTTTTCAAGACATAAAGATACAGAAGAAAAGAAGCATATAGAAGCAAAAACATCAACATTCATTTAAACAGATCAGAGTACACAATCAAACAGATAGATGCCAAAAAGCATAAAAAAATAATAAGAAAAAAACAGAAGCAATAACATGTGCAAAAAACATCAAATAAAACTAAGTCTGGCGTGAGGCAATAAGGGTCAGAAGCTCTGTCATTTTGGCAGTTGACTCTTCTTGCTTAGACATCCAGGTCTTGATCTCATCAGTTGTCTTCTCTTGCTTTACCATCCAATCTTTTATTTCCTTGACATCATTCACAAGCTCTGTGACCACAGATGAAGAAGTAGCAGATGCAGTAGCAGCAGTGTTCTCTTTAGACTGGTTCTCTTCAGAAGCTTGTTCAACTAATTCAAATGCAAGAACCTCTGGAGGAGCAGCTTCCAGAAGCAACACAGGAGGAGGAGGAGGAATGTTCATCAGAGTTATCTTGATTAATTCTTCAAACTGAGTCTTTGCAAGCTTAGAGCATTTAGCTCTAACTTTTAAAGCAGCTTTGTTGAACATCCAGATGAAACACTTCCAAGCAGCATTTGAAACAGCTGGATCCAAACTTGACATGCACACATCCTTAACACGAGCATATTCAGAATCTATCTCCTTCTTGAATATTTCAAACATAGCATTAACACATGATCCTAGATTTGACTGTTCAGACTGTTCAGAGGGTTTAGGATTAGGAGTGTTAACAGGAGTAGGTTCAGATGGTTGTGGTTGAGGTGATGTTGGTTGAGATGTTTGGATGTCAGACTGAGGGAGTTCAGATGGTTGAGGAATGGTTTGTGTTTAAGATAGATTGGTTTCAGATGGTGGAGTGATGGTTTGGGTTTCAGATAGATGAGTTTCAGATTGTTGAGGGATGGTTTGGGTTTCAGATGGTTGAGTTTCAGATGGTTGAGGATGGTTTTCTGAGGTGGGGAGTTGGGTGGAATATGAAACATAGAAATGTTAACATGTTCCTTCATAGCAATGTCAGAACGTGCTTGTTTGAGAGACTCTGGTTCAAAATTAGACGAATCAGATGATTCACAATCAGAAGATTCTTCTGAGTGAACAGATGTTGAAGAAATGTTAATGGATTGATTAAGGGGTTGTATATCCAGAATATCTTCAGAAAGATTTGGATCTTCTGGAAGATCTGGTTGTGCAGAGTGTTCAGATTGAACAGTCTCTGGTTGGTTTGGTTCTGAGATGATTATATCTGGTTGGGGAATTTCTGGTTGTAGAATATTTGGTTGTGGAATTTTTTGTGAAGTAGGTTGAGGGGGTTCAGATGTAGTATGAGGTTGGGGTTTAGAGGGAATTGGTACAGAAGATGGTTGTGAATGTACTGGTTCAGATGAAGGTGGTTTGGGTTTAAAAGTTCTATGTCTAAGATTTGGAGAGAGTTGAGGTGATGAAAGGGGTGAATGAACAGCAGGTGTAGGATCAGATGTTAATACCTGATGAATAGTGTCTCTTATCTCTTCCAGAGTAGCATCTCTAGAATTGATTTTGGCTTTCTTTACTCTTTTCTTCTTCTTCCTTAGAACTTCAGATTCTTTCCTTTTCTTCTGAACCAATCCTTCTTCAGCTTTTCTCTTACTATGCCTTTCCTTCATCAGATTGGGCAGTTCTTCTCCTTGTTTCTGAACAAGGTTAGCAGGTAGAGGAATTCCTTCCTTCAGACACTCTGCAATGTAAGCCCAGACAATACCTTTTGGTTCATCTGCACTGAACATTGGAATATCTTCTATGGGTATCCTTCTGCCATTGACCTCCTCAGAGTTTATCTTCCTTAGTTTACCATTCAGCTCTAAAATGATCTTCATTCTTTTCAGAGTAAGTCCGTTTATCTCAGATCCAATGATGTATGACAGATCCTCTGTTATTTTTGCATCTGTCAGATGCTTCACCAACTTGTTTTCTATAAGGATGTCAGAAATAAGTCTTCCCAGAGGTATCCAAGTTCTAACTTTCCCAGCTTTAGCTCTGACCTCTTCTCTAGTCTCTTTGACATGAGTCAGAAGATGACTGAAAATCAGATAGGGCAGATCCACCTTAATATTCTTGCTGATGCAGTACATGAAGTACAGATGCTCTGAACTCACATAGTCTGGTGAGTTGGTTGACTTTCTGTGAAAGATTGTACTCATAAATATCTTTTCCCAGATCCTATAGATAGGTTTCAGATCTTTAACCTTACTTGTTGGTGTTCCAGCTACAGTAATCTCTTCATATACCTTAGCCATATCAATACGTGAAGAGGCTAGGTTTGTAACACCATCAGATTCTTTATAACTGAACAGTTGTCTGATCAGTTTCTCAGTTATCACTATCTCCTTCCCAAGGACAGATGAGTGAATGAACTTAGGACCAGCACTAGCGTGAATCCAGAATTCCTTTACAAGAGTTGGGTATACAGGACCCATCATTCTCTCAAAATACTTCTCCCAGCCTTGAGCTTTAATGGAAGTTGTTAGGTCAAACCCATTTTCTTCTATTGATTCAAGATTAATGAAAATCTTACACAGAACCTCAAGATCCACAACTGGAGTAAATAGAGTGCGTTCTGGTTTCTTGTACATGATATTTTTGTTGGAGATTTCAGCAGCATTTGATGAAGAAGCCATTAAAGAAGATGAAGCTATTGATTTGGGTTTAGGGTTTTGGTAGAGGTTGAAGAGTAAGCAAAAACGCATAAGTGTAGTGAGTGTGAAAAGTGTGAAAATAGTGTGATAGGTGGTATTTATAGAGAACCAAAAAAAAATAAAACATTGGGCACATCAATAGACACCTACGCACGTTTACACATAGCATTTAATGAAAATAATCATTTCAAATTAAAATTATGACAAATGGGGGGAAATCCAAGAAAAATGAGATTTTCAAAGCAGTACCTCAAACGTCAATTCAGTAGAGCACTCCATCTTTTCAGATTCTGAGTGACACGTGTTTGCTTTGTATGTGCATCTGATATCTCTCAAGAAATGAAACGTTTCCAACGTTCAGATCTTCTGAGTTTGTTAGTTTAGAGTTTCACACAAATAAATCAATTAAAGATAAATGAACAAATAATCAGATGAAATACTTCAGATCTTTAAACATTTTGCATCTGATAAGTTGCCTCTGATAAATATTACTCTGGACAAAAATCCATACAAATATTTTTCAGAATGAACTTAAATCTATCTTCAGCAAGGGGTTTTGTGAAAATATCAGCCCATTGATGATCTGTATCAACAAAAGATAGATTTATTACACTCTTCTGAACATAGTCTCTGATGAAGTGATGTTTAATTTCTATATGTTTAGCCTTAGAGTGTAAGATTGGATTTTTTGACAAACATATAGCAGAAGTATTATCACAGAAGATAGAAAGATTACTCTCATAGATCTGATAATCTTCTAGCTGACTTTTCATCCAGAGCATATGCGTACAACATCCAGCAGCAGCAATGTATTCTGCCTCTGTAGTTGATAGTGCAATAGTGGGTTGCTTCTTGCTGTACCATGAGATCAGATGACTTCCAAGAAACTGACAGCTTCCAGAAGTGCTTTTACGTTCAACTCTGTCTCCAGCATAATCAGCATCACAGAATCCAACTAATGAAAATTCATCAGATCTTCTGTAACACAGACCCATGTTAGTAGTACCTTTCAGATACCTTAGAATCCTCTTAACAGCTGTTAAGTGTGATTCTCTAGGATCTGATTGGAATCTTGCACATAAGCAGACACTAAACAGAATATCAGGTCTAGAAGCAGTCAAGTATAGAAGAGATCCTATCATACCTCTGTAGAGTTTCTGATCTACCTTCTTACTTACCTCTTCCTTACCTAGAGTGCTTGTAGGGTGCTTTGGAGTCTTTGCCATCTTACTATCAACCATATTGAACTTCTTCAGAAGCTCTTTAACATATTTGGTCTGATGTATGTAGGTGCACTCTGGAGTCTGGTTGACTTGGATTCCCCAAAAGAATCTCAATTCTCCCATCATGCTCATTTCAAACTCTGCCTGCATACATTTAGCAAACTCCTTTCCAAGCATAATATTTGTTGATCCAAAAATAATATCATCTACATATATTTGACAAATCAACAGATCTTTCTTAAGAGTTTTACAGAATAAAGTTGTATCCACTTTTCCTCTGATAAAATTTTTCTTCAGAAGGAAATTGCTCAACCTCTCATACCAAGCTCTAGGAGCTTGTTTTAAGCCATAAAGAGATTTCTTTAGTTTAAAAACATGATCTGGAAAGTTTTCACTTTCAAAACCAGGAGGTTGGTGGACATATACTTCCTCTTCTATAATACCATTAAGAAAGGCACTTTTAACATCCATCTGATATAGAGTGATGTTATTCTGTGCAGCAAATGAAATAAGAAGGCGTATAGATTCTAACCTTGCCACTGAGCATAAGTTTCAGTGTAATCAATACCTTCTTGTTGACTGTAACCTTGAGCAACTAGCCTTGCCTTATTCCTTTCAACTTCTCCCTTTCATTCAACTTATTCCTGAAGACCCATTTTGTTCCAATAACGTTGAATCCTTTAGGTCTAGGAACCAGATCCCAAACTTCATTTCTGGTGAATTGATTTAGCTCTTCTTGCATGGCAATAATCCATTCATTATCTTTCAGAGCCTCATCCACAGATGTTGGTTCAATTATTGACACTAAGCCAAACAATGAAGATTCAGATGTTCTGAGATAGGATCTTGTCCTGATTGGATCATCTTTCTTTCCAATAATCACATCTTCTGGGTGAGATGCCTTGATTCTGGAAGAAGATTCTCTGACATTTGATCTTTCAGAAATGTGTAAGTTGTCCAATTGAGAAGATAAGGGAATAGCATCTGGAGTTGCTTCAGATTCCTTCTCTTTAGCCTTTTCTGCCTCTGATCCTTCAAAGTCTGTGAGAATCACTTCTCTATCTGCAGAATTTTCAAACTGCTTTGGCTTTTTAGAGCCAAGCTTATCATCAAATCTTACATGAATAGATTCTTCCACAATCTGTGTTTCAGTATTGAATACTCTGTAGCCTTTAGAGCGTTCAGAATAACCAAGCATGAAACACTTCTGCGCTTTGGAATCAAACTTGTTAAGATTCTCTTTAGTGTTAAGTATATAACAAGTACATCCAAAAGGATGAAAATATGAAATGTTAGGCTTTCTGTTCTTCCACAGTTCATATGGAGTCTTTTTCAGAAGAGGCCTTACAGACACTCTGTTCTGAATGTAACAAGCTGTGTTGATTGCTTCTGCCCAAAAGTGTTTTGCCAGATTTGTCTCATTGATCATGGTTCTGGCCATTTCTTGCAGAGTTCTGTTTTTCCTCTCTACAACCCCATTTTGTTGTGGAGTTCTAGGACAGGAAAAATCATGAGCAATGCCATTTTCAGAAAAATATTTTTCAAAATATTTATTTTCAAATTCACCACCATGATCACTTCTGACTTTTATAATTTTGAAATCTTTTTCATTCTGGACTTGCTTGCAGAAGTCAAAGAACACAGAATGTGACTCATCCTTGTGTTTTAAGAACTTTACCCATGTCCATCTACTATAGTCATCAACAATGACTAATCCATACTTCTTGCCTCTGATGGATGCAGTTTTCACTGGTCCAAACAGATCAATATGAAGTAATTCTAGTGGTTTGGAAGTAGAAACAACATTTTTTGATTTAAAAGATGATTTTGAAAACTTCCCTTTTTGGCATGCTTCACAAAGAGCATCTGAGGTGAACTTCAGATTAGGAAGTCCTTTGACAAGATTAAGTTTATTAATCTGAGATATACGTCTCATATTAATATGGCCCAATCTTCTGTGCCAGACCCATTGCTCTTCATTAACAGACAAGAGGCATTTAACATTCTGAATTTTAAGTTCTGAAAGATTTATTTTATAAATGTTGTTTTTCCTCTTACCACTAAATAGGATAGAGCCATCCTTTTGACTAATAGCTTTACAACATTTTTGATTAAAGGTAATATCATAACCATTGTCAGTTAATTGACTTATGGACAATAAGTTATGTTTTAAGCCTTCAACAAGTAAAACATTAGCTATAGAGGGAAGTTTACCATTTCCAATAGTGCCAGATCCAATGATCTTGCCTTTCTGGTTCCCTCCAAAATTCACGTCACCTCCAGATCTAAGTTCCAGGCTTTGGAACATAGACCTTTCTCCTGTCATGTGTCGTGAGCATCCAGAGTCCAGGTACCATGACTGGCGTCCTGATCTTGCTGCTAAGAACATCTGCAACAGGGATTATTTTGCTCTTAGGTACCCAGATCTTCTTGGGTCCTTTAGGGTTAGTTGGTTTGTAGGTTTGTCTAAACTTCTGTTTTTCAACATAATGTTTATTCTGACTTGCCTTGGGTTTAAACACATAAGTATTCTTCTCAGAGCTTGTGTGTTTAATGTCATTTAAGTGACCAAACTTAAATTGAGAGTACAGAGGTGTCTTCTTGATGAAGAGTTTGTCAACAGATTTTGGATTACTTCCAGAGGAAGATTCATATCCAATACCTCTTCTGTTATTCCCACTAACACGATAGATCATAGAAGCCATTTTGCTTCTGTCTAAGCTCTTAGTAAGGAATCTCTGAAAGCTAGAGTCATATTTTTCTAAAATGTTTTCACATGACTTAGTCTCAGATTCAGATTCTTGTTGAGCTATTTCAAAGTCATTTTTGATTTTCAAATTAATTTCTTTTTGCTCAACAAGTTCTATCTTCAGAAGATAAATCTCAGATTCAAGACTGCTTTTCAGCTTCTTGTATTTGAGCTTGATATTGTTATAACTTTTCAGAACTTCTGATAATACTTTGATAAGTTCTTCTTTAGTAAGTTTAGCCATTACCTCTTCAGCGTCATCGTCAGATTCAGAATCAGATTCAGATCCTGAAGTTCCTTCCTCCTGATCTTCTATGCTGGCCATCAGTGCAACATTAGCACATTCTTCTTCTGATTCAGAAGATGATTCAGATTCATCTGAGTCATCCCATGTTGCCATCAGAACCTTTTTCTTTTTGTCAAACTTCTTCTTAGGTTTTTCTCTTTGAAGTTTGGGGCAATCATTCTTGTAATGCCCAGGTTCTTTGCACTCATAGCATACAACTTCTTTCTTGCCAGATCTTCTGTGCCCAGAAGATTCCTTTCTATGATCAGATTTTCTGAAGTTGTTGAACTTCTTTCCCTTGTGCTTCCAGAGTTTGTTGATCCTTCTGGACAGCATGGATAATTCATCTTCTTCTTCAGAAGAAGATTCTTCAGAGGTTTCTTCAATAACCTGCAAAGCTTTAGCAGATTTATTAGATTTTAAAGCAATAGATTTACCTTTCTCTTTCTTTTGAGGTTCATCTTCCTCAAGCTCAATTTCATGGCTCCTCAGTGAGCTGAAGAGTTCTTCTAAAGAAATCTTGTTCAGATCTTTAGCCATCTTCAAGGCAGTCACCATTGGTCTCCATCTGGTAGGTAGACTTCTGATGATTTTCTTTACATGATCTGATGTGGAGTATCCCTTGTCCAGAACCTTTAGACCAGCTGTGAGGATCTGAAATCTAGAAAACATAGTTTCTATATTTTCAGACTCTTCCATTTTGAACGCTTCATACTTCTGTATAAGCGCCAGAGCCTTGGTCTCCTTCACTTGAGAATTTCCCTCATGAGTCATTTTAAGTGACTCAAACATTCCATGAGATGTTTCTCTGTTAGTAATCTTTTCATACTCAGTATGAGAGATTGCATTAAGCAATATTGTCCTAGCCTTATGGTGATTTTTGAAATCCTTCTTCTGGGCTTCTGTCATTGATTTTCTATCAACTTTCTTGCCATCCTCATTTGTAGGATGTTCATAGCCATCAATGACCAAGTCCCACAAATCAGCATCATACCCAAGGAAGAAACTTTCTATCCTGTCCTTCCAGTAATCAAATTTCTCTCCATCAAACATGAGAGGCTTTGTGTTGATTCTATCTCCTTCATATTTGTTACAGTTGGATGTAGAAGCATCACCCATAATGACAAACAGATATATATCAAAGTAACTTTTCTCACTGGATCTTTACTGACACGGTTAAGTGGTAGCACACGCAGAATCGGAGCTCTGATGCCAACTGAAGGTGAGAAAAATACTTAGAAGGGGGGGGGGGGGGTTGAATAAGTATTACAAATAATCACAAATTCAAACACAGTTATTTTTATCCTGGTTCGTTGAACTCAACTACTCCAGTCCACCCTCTCAAGAGTGATTTGCCTTTCTCAGTCAAGGACTTAATCCACTATTTAATCAAACAGATTACAATAGTAATACCTAAGAACAACTGTTCTTAGTCTTCTCAAGAGCTACTGATCCCAACTGGATCCTCTTAAGGAAACCTTTTACAATCAATGTAAAACTATTACAAGAGTAAGAATGCTTCTAAAAAGCTATTATCACAACTGTGATATTTCTCTTAAGTTTAAGAACAATGTTACAGCAAATAAAATAAAAGAGCTTTTGAGAGTTTTGCTTTGATTAGTGATTTTTGCAAGTCGTTCATTACTGAAGAAGATGGAATGGACTTCTTTATATAGGCACTTAGATCCATGAAGTCTTCTCAACGTTGAAGGCTGTGCTGAAAAGCCTGGTGCCTTTTGTCTTTACATTGGAGGTTGTGCTGAAAAAGCCTGGTGCCTTTTGTCTTTTACTTTGCAGAAACTTTCCTTAGAATGGAATGCAAAGATAAAACCTTTTGTCTGTGTTCTTGTGTCTAGCATAAAAGAGGAAAAAGCTGTTGAGATATGCCAACGTACATATTCAAATCTTCTTCACTAAGTAAGTTCAGCTATCAACATCAGAGTCTGGATCTTCAAAATCTCCAGAGTAGAGATCTTCTGGATCTTCAGAGTCTTGGGATGTTCTTCAGATTATGCTGAATTAGAGTATATGCAGCCTGTGTGCTTGAGCGTGTAGTTTTGTCAGATCAGAGTCTTCTATTCTTTAGAGGCTTCTGCTTCAGAATCTTCAGTAGACAACACTCAGATTCTTCTGGGAGCAGCGTTCAGATCTTCATTTAAGATGCTCTTGAACCTTTGAAGCCTTTCATAATATCATTGTTCAGATCCAAATTTGCTCTTTTAAGAATATTTTCTTTAGTACCTGTAGCAAACAGTCTAGAAAAAATTTAGAGTATATAATTCTTGAATACAAAATTCATAAGTGTTATCATCAAAACATAGAGATATTACTAAGAAACAATCTGTGTTCTTACAACAAGTGTCAACTTGTTCTTCTTGGTCTTCAAGCTTCAGCTCCAATGGCAGTCTTCAAACACAGGGGAAATACAACCTCTAGCATCTTCAGTCTTCTAGCAAGGAACTCCATCCTCTAGCAAGGGAGAAAGATTCATCTGACAAGAGCAAGGTTTGGATAATAGACAGCATAGTGAAGACCAAAGGTCACCACTAAGCACTCCATCATCAAAGAAAGGAACCCTCAAAGGTTCTACCAACTTGTGAAGAGCCACACATCCTACCAAAGGAGGGATGAGGCCTTTACAAGGGGACCTTATATCATAGGGAGGAATGGAAGTGATCAACACCTTCCATGTTTATGAAAGAAGAGAATCTATCTAGAAGCTCTACCTACAAACCCTAATCTTAACATCTAAACAACACTCAAACCAAAAGAAGGGAAATCTTCACGTCCAAGCTTCTTCAAGCATTCCATAGTAGCCCAAGCTTGTCTTCAACACTAGCCAAGAGCAAGAGAGGCAAAACCCTAATCTAAGGGAACTAAAGAAGTCATTCTAGTTGAGTTAGCAAGTTAGGATCACCTAAAACTTAGTACTAAAGTTAATCCTAACTAAAATACTAAAACCAATTGTAAAATCTTACAAAAATAACTATGGGAATCTAATTCAATCATGAATCTACCATAAAAAATCCAGGGGTTGAATCATCCACAAAGTCCTAGAAATAAAACCTAAATCATAAGGTACTAAGCTTAAACCCTAAAACTAGAGCACCTAAAGTTTCAACTTAAAACTACCACCTAATTCCATCACAAAAATGTGATAAAATTTCTAGGGGGACATGCGTATCTATTCTACCTACACCCAAAAAATCAAGTCAAGAATCATCACCAAATGATCAAACAAAATTCAACAAAACAAGGTATCAACCATGGCCATTTTAATATCAATTAATATTCAAAAATGCAAATAAAATCAAAAATGCATGAATTCCTAATATTTTTAATCTATAAAATTCTAGATTCAATCATGAATCAGGGGAAAAAAGTTTGGAATTAATTGAGTTAATTTCCTATTTTTTGTGAATTAATTTCTAAACCACATGAAATGCACAAAATAAAGAACATAAAAAGAAATTAATCAAACTGGCGTGGCAAATAGCAACTCTGATCAGTTTAATTCAAGAATTGGGCCAAAAAGGGGGTGTGAAGAGTAGTCTGTGTACTAGGCCCATGCGCCCATGAATTCACCAGCTCAACTCAATTCAGGAAAATTCCAAGAAAAGTGCACATGCCTGGTATCGAACCAACGCTCCCTTGGGTGTACGTATCTCATCACAAGGTCTGAATTTCAATAAGTGAAACGCTGCGTTGAGGGGGGAGGGGGTACGTGGCGCCACACACGCGCTTGGATCACTAGACCAAGTCAAAATTTCCACACAGATGAAAGGTGAAGATTTCATCTTCTTCATTTGAACCTCTGCACATTCGCGCGCAGCCATGGCCACCGCCGGTGACATTTCCGGTCACCCTGCCCAACCCTAACTTCGTCCACAGCCAACCATTCGCCACGATTCCTGAATGGATCTTGCTCAAAATTTCGCCAGCAATTCAACCATACCAATTATTCATCCTCAAAACGCATGAATCGTGAAATATCAACTTCAACCGAAAATGGTATCCAACCTAAATCGTCTCTAATCACGCAATTAATCATCCTAAATCCATCTATATCAATAGGGGAACCTAACCACATGCCAATTTCTAAGCATCTCCCTATAGTTTAAGCACAAATTCAATGTGTACCAACCTGGTTTTAGACGCGTAACAGAAAGTGTTCTTGATCACTTCGACCTCCAAAACAATGCAGACACACTCCAAATTCACTCCTGAAGCCTTTGCACACCTTGATTTGGCTTGATTCTTCCTTGAACTCAAAAACCGATTTCAACTTGCAATGGTGAAACTTCAATCTCACTCTCTGCTTCCAGCACCCATCTCTTCCAAAAAAATGCACTGAACTCACTCAATGACTTATATAGAAGTGAATGACAAGGTCTAGAACTTTCTGGAATCATCCGAATGAGATTTTGGATTTTCAATTTCTCCTCCAAGAATAATTCATGGCATATGCGATATCTCCTCTCTTTTGGCCTCAGAAAGCTTGCTTTGCACTCCTCATGAGCTAAGGAACTGGATGGTGGTGATGGTTTCCTTGTTTGCAATCCAATGGTGTGAGTTGGATATGTTACTTCATCATGAAGAAATGAAATGGAAGTGCATGAATTTTACCTTAAATCAAAATTCTAACATTTCCATTGTTTCTAAAATCATTTTTCCAATCAATTTGACCTATAATTTTGCTTCATTTGATCACAAAATGAATTATTTGAATTTTTGGTCATTTAATCCTTTTAATTTTTCCTTTTTTCAAAATTTCTAGAACCAAGTCTCTCCTTGAGCCATTTCAATGCCTCCTTGATGTATTTTCAAGGTTAAAACCCCATTTTGAGCAACTTTATAGTTGAACAAAATTTCATTTGAGACATCTAAGTTGGTGAAAATAGCCTATGATCACAAATGACCTATAACTACCAAATGTCCAAAATACCCTTGACTTGTCCAAGCCATAAGTTGAGTTCTACAAATCCTATCAAGGACTTCTAGTACTCTCTAGAAAGCTAAGAGAATAAGGAACAACATTCATGTTGACCAAAAGTTCATAGAAATCATCCCTCTTAGGAAAACGCTTCTTGCAAGTTGGGAAACTTTCAAGCTCCAAATTCACACACCTCAGATGACCTGTAACTTGCCAAAGTCATAACTTGAGTTTTACAAATCCTATCAAAGACTTATAGCACTCAAATTAAAGCTAAGATCATGCTCTACAACAATCATGTTGGGGGCAAGATGATATAACAATCACATCTTGAGCTACATTGCCTTGAAGATAGGGGTCAAACTAGGGGATTTTACACTGTCAAGCCTTAGAAACCCTAGCCTGAAACTTCTCAAACTCTTCAATCATGATGAGTTAACCTTGGAATCATCCTTATAACACCTCAATGTATCAATCCATGATCACATGGCTCTTGGATCAAGTCTCAACTTCCTTCAAATCCTCAGTTGACTTAGGGTTGACCCAGTCAAACCCTAGCTGCACCCATCATGGCTGAGGTTTCTTACTCTTGCACAATGACCTGTCTAGTCCTCAAAGTGATCCTCAATACTTCTAATGAGCTCTTTAAAGACCTCAAGTCCAACTTCATGGCTTCAGAATCATCTGATGGCTTTCCACAACTTTCAAGTTAGGAGACACACACTCTTGGTTTCAACCACCCTCTCTGAGGCTCTTTCAACTTCTCTGACAAGGATATCAACCCTTGAACACCTGAATAAGCCTCCCAGTTGGCTTCATAGTCTTGTATAGCTCTTGATTGATAATCATACCTCTTGATCTCCTGCATACATGTCAATGAAATGCAAATGATAATGCTAATGTGAATGAAATGAAACATAAGCTAGGTAAAGAAATGTTGGGCAAATTTTGGGGTGCAACAGCTGCCCCTATTCAAACGGCTTGGACCTGACTGGGTGAGAAGCGAACGGCTCTCAAACAATCAAGGTGAAAGACGGTTGAATACCAACAAGCCCAGAAATTTTCCAACTGCACAAGTATACGGTACTCTTATGGGGGCAAATCTTCGAAAACTGAAATAATAGCTGCACGACAACTAGCTGGAGAAATACTGATCTGGATCTCCGTCAGGATGATTCTCTGATTTATCTGATATCATTGCATCCTCAAATCATCGAGGGATCATTGGTTACACGGTAACGGGTGATTTGCCAACCACGCACAGGTAAACGATACTCTGATTGTTAGGAACATCTTCAAAAACTGAGCATGACAGTTGCACAGCAACTCTGCTGGGGAATTGGTCACATGGTAACCGGTGAAAGGTCTAATCTCAAATCTCCGTCAGGATGATCATCTGATTTTGCTGTAAATATTCTTCCTCGGGTCATCAAGGGATCACCAGTTACACGGTAACTGGTAATGGATGGATGATCATACCGTCAGGCGTTTTGTGTCATAGCAGAAGAATTCCTCGGGACTCATCAGGTCACTAGGGACTTTTTACAATCAAGTTAATTATGCCATCGGGCATTCAAAGAAATTTCGGGCGTCCGCCGGACTTCGTCAGTAAGTCGGGAATAGAATTCTTGGTCAATCATGAACCAAATAAGGATATACAATCTTTTACCGTCAGGCACTCCGCATCAGCTGAGAGAACTGCTTCGTCAATACAGTTGGACTTCATCAGTAAGTCTGGGGTTTCAGCACCGCTGCCGGACTTCAATCATCAAGTCTTCAAGGAAATTTCAACTTCTCTTTTTAAAACCTGCTGGGGATGACACATCTCCGCTGGGGATTCTAGAGAACTATCAAGTAACTCTGCTTCGGGGATCCAGAAATCATTCTGGGTGAATCAACTCTGCTGAGGACTTCAAGAATCATCTTGGACAAATAACTCCGCCGAAGACTTCAAGAATCATCCTGAACCAATAAATCTGCTGGAGATTTCAGGAATCATCCTGAGCAAACACTCTGCCGGGGACTCTAAGCATCAACTTGAGCAACCCTCTCTGGTGACTTCACTGGGGATTTTAAGAATCATCTTAAACAATCAACTTCGCTGGGGAATTCAAGAATCATCTTGAGCAAACCATTCTGCGGAGGAACATCTGCGAAACAAGAACGGTAACAACCTAGCTCATGTTTCGTATTCATATGCTTTGACAATGGCGTAATGCTCCACGCGGTGGAAATGCTACGCGTTTAGGGTAAATGTTATGCAATCATGCAAGATGCTATGACCCCATCAGCAAAATTAATGCTGAAGGGAGAATCCTCCTGTCAAGGAGAAAGGACCACTCTGGTGGAGGAAGGACTCATCCTGCCAAGGAGAAGAAGTCACACCAATCTCAATTGGACTCCGCCTGGGGAAATGATCTTCAGTTGACTGCTGCAGGGGAATAAAGTTCTACAAGAACCACAAACTGTCGAGGAAATGATTTTAAACGTAGAAATAAACTGCACGGCCTTCGCAGATAAAACTTTCCTGGAGATAACGACTCCGATGGGGAAAAACAACATCAGCTATTCAACACTCTACTGGGGAAAACCACTCATGGCCTCAACGCTTCCAAGGACTCGACTCTCTTGGGGAGCTGCCATCTCGGCTGGGGAAGAAGGAATCATCCTACTTGCCGGGGAGAGTACAACTCTGTGGGGAATTTCAATTCCGCTGAAGACTTCAGTCTGGATCATCGGAAGCTGCGCACTGGCGAATAGTCTTCTATGCGACACTGCACACTGACCCAGTGCTAGGGAATGAACGCACACTTCAGTGTATGACTCCGCTGGGGAGATGACGATCCTTCAGGATACATCTGATTGGGGAGAGAATCTTCTCTGCTTGGGGAGACATATCAATGTCCTTAGTCCCATGTTCCGACTCCGTGGGGGAGACGCTGCTACCTTTGCTGGGGTAGAAGGAATCATCCTGCTTGGGGACGCATATGGCGTACCGCCTGGAATAGGCTATACCTGCAACAACACAAACAAACAGACAAGATACCCTTCTCAAAGGGACCTATCAAGGTTATCATCTTGTGACAATGTTCAAGTAATTCATTGTTTCAACAATCAGTGGCCTAGACCAGTAAGTTTATGTATGCGCATTTTATCAAAAACATTGGCGTTCTTTTTCGCAAACAAAACAGGTAGATGCTAAACAAACAAACATAATTGCTAAATAGTATATTTTTCATTGATAACAAACCCCTGAATGGGCAAAAATGTTTTACAACAGATGCAAGCTCCTGGAATGAGGAAGCTGCGCAAATATAAAACATAAATATACATCAGTATGTACACAAATGTCGGCAATAAGGCGTAGACAAACACCATGAGTTGATCCCTCTATGACCCACTCGACTCCGATACTTCTCCGATGCTTCAGCTTCAGAAGAGATTGGTTCAGATAAACGGCCCTCAGGTCCTCCAAACCACTAAACAAATACAGTCCATACGCGAAACGCAGTCATTTGCTTTTTCAAATCCCTAACTTTTGCCTGAATCGCCCTTTCGGGTTTTCGATTCACCGGGATACCCTTTTTTGCCAAAGTCGCCCTTCCGGGTTTTCGACTTTGCGGGTGTACATTCTTTTCTTTAATATCCCTAATTTTTTCCCGAACCTTTTTTCCTTTTTTATGGTTCGCCGGGATGCCCCATTTTTGCCTGGATATTCTTTTTCTTTCCAGCGGGTCATTTTTTAAGCAAAGTATTTTTTAACTGCGTCCGCGTTCACCGGGGATGCAAAATCTTCGCCATCCATCGTGGATAACAACAAGGCTCCTCCCGAGAAGACCTTGTTGACGACGTATGGACCTTCGTAATTGGGAGCCCACTTGCCCCGGTGATCGGAGTGTGGAGGAAGAATCTTCTTCAGGACGAGATCACCCGTCTGAAAGCTTCTAGGACGCACCTTCTTATCATAAGCTTTCTTCATTCGGCTTTGGTATAGACGACCATATGCGATCGATGCTAACCTCTTCTCGTCCATCAGGCTGAGTTGGTTTAGTCGATTCTTAATCCATTCTGCCTCATCGAGTTTCACATCAACCAAAACTCGTAGAGAAGGAATCTCAACTTCTAGCGGTAGGACAGCCTCCATATCGTACACCAGTGAGAACGGAGTTGCCCCGGTTGATGTACGTACCGTTGTACGATAACCGTGTAATGCAAATGGCAGCATCTCGTGCCAGTCCTTATAGGTCACAACCATCTTCTGCACAATCTTCTTAATGTTTTTATTAGCCGCTTCAACGGCGCCATTCATCTTCGGCCGGTAAGGAGATGAGTTGTGGTGTTCAATCTTGAAACTCTGGCACAACTCCTTCAACATCTTGTTATTCAGATTCGAACCATTATCAGTAATGATCCGTTCGGGAACTCCGTATCGACAGATGATGTCCCTCTTTATGAATCTAGCCACCACCTGCTTGGTCACATTAGCATATGAGGCTGCCTCCACCCACTTGGTGAAGTAGTCGATAGCTACTAGAATGAAGCGATGACCGTTAGATGCAGTGGGCTCGATCTTGCCTATCATGTCGATGCCCCACATGGAGAACGGCCACGGGGAGGACATGACGTTCAAAGGGCACGGCGGCACGTGAATCTTATCAGCATAAATCTGGCATTTATGGCATCTCTTCGCGAATTTAAAGCAATCTGACTCCATCGTCAGCCAGTAGTATCCTGCTCTCAGGATCTTTCTCGTCATAACGTGCCCGCCGGCGTGCGTACCAAATGTGCCTTCATGGACTTCTTCCATGAGCATACTCGCTTCTTTCTCATCTACACATCTGAGTAGCACGAGATCGTGGTTTCTCTTGTACAAAAATCCGTCAGGATTGAGATAGAAGTTCCCAGATAACCTCCTCAGAGTCTTCTTATCCTGGGTTGACGCTCTCGCGGGATACTCCTTAGTCATAAGGAAGGTCTGGATGTCGTGGAACCAAGGCTTGCCATCGGAGGCTTCCTCGATCGCAAAGACGAATGCGGGTCTATCGAGACGAGAAAGGACAATCCTTGGAGCTTCATTCCAAAAATTAACTTTATACATCGAAGCCAACGTGGCTAAGGCATCAGCCATTTGATTCTCAGCCCTGGGCACATGATGGAGTTCTACTCGATCAAAGAACGGAAGCAGCCTTCTGGCGTAGTTCATATACGGCACCAAATTCGATTGACGAGTCTCCCACTCCCCTTTAATTTGGTTGATCACAAGCGCCGAGTCACCATATACATCTAGGTTCTTGATTCTAAAATTAATTGCCTCTTCTAGACCCATGATGCATGCTTCGTATTCCACTTCGTTATTGTTATTGGTGACCAGAAACGTCAGTCTCGCAGTGAACGGGATGTGGGATCTGTGGGGAGTCGTGATGATCGACCCAATGCTACTTCCGTAAGAATTAACCGCCCCGTCAAATATCAATTTCCACTGGGATTTCCTGTCTGGACCCTCGTCGGGCAACGGTTCATCGCAATCTTTCACCTTGAGAAACATGATATCCTCATCAGGGAATTCAAATTTCATCGGCTGATAGTCCTCGATCGGCTGTTCGGCAAGGTATTCAGACAATACACTTCCCTTGATGGCCTTCTGGGAAACATACTGAATGTCATATTCCGTCAACACCATTTGCCATCTGGCAATCCTGCCCGAAAGCGCTTGCTTCTCGAAGACGTACTTGATCGGATCATTTTCGAAATTAGCATGGTTGTGTGATTGAGCATGTACTGTCATAAACGTTTGGCAGCCCAGGCTAGTGCACAACACGTTTTCTCCAGCATCGAGTAACGAGATTCACAATCTGTGAACTTTTTACTCAAATAATAAATGGCATGCTCCTTTCTGCCTGTCTCGTCATGCTGACCGAGAACACACCCCACACTATTCTCAAGAACTGTCAAGTACATGATTAAGGGTCTTCCGGCCACTGGGGGTATCAAGATCGGAGGTTCCTGCAGATACTGTTTTATCTTATCAAATGCCTTATGGCAATCCTCGTTCCAGATAATCTCCTGATCTTTTTTCAGTAGTTTGAACATCGGTTCACACGTGGCCGTGAGCTGAGAAATAAACCTTGCAATGTAGTTTATTCTGCCCAGGAAACCACGAACTTCTTTTTCTGTTTTTGGCGCTGACATTTCTTGTATTGCTTTTATCTTCGCAGGATCAACCTCAATGCCTCTTTCACTCACGATAAACCCCAGTAGTTTTCCAGACCGTACTCCGAAAGTACACTTGTTAGGATTCAGCCTCAACCTGAATTTCCTAAGCCTCTCAAAAAGCTTCAGCAAATTGACCAGATGTCCCTCCTCTGTTTAGGACTTCGCAATCATGTCATCAACATAGACTTCAATCTCATGATGAATCATATCATGAAACAAAGTAACCATTACTCGTTGGTAAGTAGCCCCTGCGTTCTTCAGACCGAAAGGCATTACCTTGTAGCAAAATGTTCCCCAAGGTGTAATAAACGTAGTTTTCTCCATGTCCTCCGGCGCCATCTTGATCTGATTGTAGCCGGAGAAGCCATCCATGAACGAAAATACGGAGAACTGAGCTGTATTGTCGACCAACACATCAATATGAGGGAGCGGGAAATCATCTTTAGGGCTCGCCCTATTCAAATCCCTGTAATCGACGCACATTCGCACCTTGTCGTCCTTCTTCGGTACAGGCACTATGTTGGCGACCCACGGAGGGTAAGTAGTGACTACTAAGAAGCCAGCATCAAGTTGTTTCTGCACTTCTTCTTTGATCTTAACGGCCATATCTGGCCGTGTCCTTCTAAGCTTCTGCTTAACGGGAGGACAATCTTCTCGCAGCAGCAAGTGATGGACCATGATGTCAGTGTTAAGTCCGGGCATATCTTCGTATGACCAAGCAAAGATGTCACTATACTCTCTCAACATCTCGACCAATCTCTGCTTGACATCACTTTGCAATGCTGCCCCTATCCTGACATTCCTGATTAGTTCTTCAGAACCCAGATTCACAATCTCAATCTCTTCTTCGTGAGGCAGAATAACTTTCTCTTCTTGTTTCAACAAGTGGGCCAACTCTTCGGGAAGGTCTTCGTCTTCATCAATCTCTTCTTCGGCTTGATAGATTGGGCAATCAAAGTCGAAGTGAGTCGTAGAAGGTCCAGAGTCGATGTCATCTGCTATGTGGATCCTGTAATAACAAGGGTTAAGCTTAAAACAAGGATATGTAGGTTAGCACAAACCCTATTGCCATTTTATTGTTTTTCAAAACGAATATAAAACAAGAATAACAGAGATCACAATATTTGAATGTGAAAAAAAATGCCTTTTCATTTATTGGTAAAATGCATGTATATAATCAAACAAGACCCTGACAGTAAAACCACTATGCCCCAGGTAGGACATAGGGTTGTACAATAATTGGAGAAAGTAAATCATTACTCTTTGCCTGTCACTTGGATGATATCC
The DNA here is from genome assembly GCA_963859935.3 of Lathyrus sativus. NCBI lineage: Eukaryota > Viridiplantae > Streptophyta > Magnoliopsida > Fabales > Fabaceae > Lathyrus > Lathyrus sativus. The sequence continues at coordinate 252,731,090 of OZ012737.1, read as the reverse complement.
CTGATGGACCAGTTGTCGAGGCTCTGGCCTGGTTTGCTTGGTTGGATCCAAGAGTCCAGGTCGCAGTCGCTGTCTTCGCCGTCTTCAGATACTGTGTTGACACTTTCAAATATCACCTCTCCACTGGTAAACTGGATCGGCCCTTTACCTCGCGACGCACTGTGAGAAGAGGAGGCTTCAGCCGTAGGAGAGTATCCTAACCCATACTTGTCCTGTTTGTTAGGTATTTCTAGAACCTGTCCCCAGCCTAGGGTAGATCCGGCTTGAACAATGGCCCGGGCTTCCTTAAAGGAAGAGAGAGTCATCTCTGGTTTCTCGGTCATTATTGGAGCCACGTCCTTGACCTTAACAGCTTCGAACGCCTGACATAGGGTTTCGTGGATTTCTCCATCCATCTCAACATACTTGAAGGACGACAAATGGCTCACCATTATGTCTTCCTCGCCACAAACAGTTACGATGTTGCCTCCGACAGCATACTTGAGCTTCGGGTGCAACGTGGAGGTCACAGCGCCAGCAGAATGGATCCATGGCCGGCCTAAGAGACAGCTGTAGGCAGGCATGATGTCCATAATGTAGAAGACTGCGTCGAAAGTTTCCGTCCTAACTTGGATTGGCAGAGTTACTTCTCCAAAGACATGACGCTTGGTTCCATCGAAAGCCTTCACAACCAGATCACTGGGTGTGCAAATCAATCCTCGAGTATCTAACTTCATCAATGCTTTCTTTGGAAGAACATTGAGTGACGACCCCGTGTCCACCAGCACATGAGACATAATCGTTCCCCTACACTCTATCGAGATGTGCAGGGCGCTGTTGTGGTTTCTTCCCTTCGGCGTCAGCTCCAGGTCAGTGAACCCTAACCCGTTTCCAGCATTCACGTGGGCTACGACCCCTTCTAACTGGTTGACCGATATTTCATGCGGTACATACGTGGCATTCAAGACCTTTAACAGCGCGTTGCGATGTGACTCCGAACACAACAACAAATTCAGGATGGAAATTTTCGAGGGTGTTTAATGAAGATGGTCAATGATCTTGTAGTCACTCTTCTTGATCAACCTCATGAACTCTTCAGCGTCCTTTACAAGTAAGTCCTTCTCTACCCCACAAGGGGTTTCCTCGACGACTTTACTCTTTCCCTTATCATTTACCTCCGCTTTGTCTGCTTTGTCCACCACAATCTCAGGTGGAGCAAATACTCTTCCGCTGCGCGTGATTCCGCCAATTCCCACTAGGTTATCCACAGACCGCCCAGATGGTTCTAGCTCCAACTTCTGTCCGTTACAGTAGACGTCTGCCCCATAATGCCATGGGACAACATTGGTGCTTTCAAAAGGTATCGGCCCAGCCTTGGTGATGGTAATCATGGGCGGCCTGAGTGCAGAAATGGTTATCGTTTGGCGAGGGATGGTGATGGTGGCAACCTCATCATCTTGCTTCAGCATTACCTCTCCCGATCCACATTCGGCCCTTCGGCTAAACTGCAAGATTCCTTCGGTCATCAGACTCTGAATCCCTTCTATCAACTGCTCACATCCATCAGGACGAGTCGCACAGCCCATACACAGTTCTCCACAGCCCGGAAAGAAGCCTCGCTTCATCAGCTTGGCTTTAACGAAGCTAAGCGGTGTCTTCAGATCCCTGACGTCAGTCAACACATCTAAGTTCTCGTCTTCAATAATGGCGTTTACCCCACCTCCCATATGATTCGACATATGGTTCTTCGTGACGTTTGGCACATTATCTGAGAAGTTGATGATCTTAGCATCCACCATATCCTGCACCTTGTGCTTGAAGGCTTTGCAGTTTTCTATCGTGTGGCCTGGTGCCCCCGAGTGAAACTCACAAGTTGCATTCACATCATAACCTGGCAGAGGTGCCCCTGTCAAGGGAGCCAGGGTTCTTTTCTGGACTAGCTGTAACTGAAGCAGAGTTTGTAACAGCTGGACATACGACATGGGCGGTGTCTCAAGGTGACGACTTGACAGAGGTGCCCTGTTCTGATACTTTCTGTACCCTTGCTGATTCGGCTGCTGCTGTGGCTGGGGTTGTTGGACTGCAGGGATGGTTATGCTAGCCACCTGCTGGCGAGGGCCTTTACCTTTCCTTCGAGTGTTGGACACGGCGCCCGTGTCTCCTTCCCGCCTTTTGCCACCATACGGTTTCTTTCCTCCTCCAGCTGAGGCTAGATCGACACCTTGAATTTTCCCCAGTTTGATCCCATTTTCAACGTGCTCGCCGGTGATGATGAGATCTGAGAAACTTCCAGACATACCACTGACCAATTTCTCGTAATAAACCCCTGGGAGGGTGGCTACAAACATCTCGATATGCTCCCGTTCAACCATCGGCGGCTGAACTCTAACTGCCAATTCACGCCACCGCTGGGCGTACTCTTTGAACCCTTCGTTGTTCCTTTGTGACAAATTTTGCAGTTGAACTCAGTTCGGAGCCAAGTCACTGTTATATTGGTAATGGTGCATGAATGCCTCAGCAAGTTCCTTCCACGTGCGCACACTGGTAGGCTCCAAACTCATGTACCATTCCAAGGATGGCCCGGACAAGCTATCCTAAAAGAAGTGCATCAGCAACTTCTCGTCTTCAGAGTGAGCGGACATCTTTCGGTAGTATGACCTTAAGTGGACACGAGGGCAGGTGGTGCCCTTGTATTTCTCAAAGTCGGGTACCTTGAATTTGGGAGGCACCTTGAAATCAGCAATCAATCCTAATTTAGACATGTCGACACCCATAGTGTTCAGGTTCTCGAAATTCCTCATCTTGTCCTCGAGTGCCTTAAACCTCAGACGTGCTTCAGCAGTCAGCTCTCCTTCAGCACCCTTCTGTGAGAACAAATCTTCTTGACCGTCTTCTAACCATGGCTGAGGCCCATACAGATTTCCAACACCTGTGTTGCCGTTGCCCAGTCCAACATTGACATTAACTTCAAAATTTCCATTACCGACGCCAGTCGTATTACCATTGAGCCCCATGTTAGCGATCACATTGCCGTTACCACTACCGTTCCCCCCGGTCACGGGGATTCCATTCTGAGGAGTTTCAACAGGTGGAGGGGTTGGAACATTCCCACCATGGAGTACACCATTGCTGTCAACCCTTGAGATCAGAGGCTGGACCAATATTCTGAGCTGGTCTTGGTCGTTGGCAACCACTTGCATGAGCTCCATGAAGCGGTCCATCCTCTCTCGGAGCTCCTGAACGTCAGTCTGCACTTGTTCCATTGCTCTAGCTTGATTCTCTCTGGTCGGATAGCGGTGGATTGGTCTTCGATCAATCCTGGAACAACTTGTATACACAAAGGGTTAGAAAAAACGACAAAGTGCTCGTTATGCAAATGCTTCATGCAAATGCAAACGTGTGTCTGTGCGTTAGGGAGATTTCTCCCCCGATCCTGAGTGCCGGAGTGCCAGTACTGATAATAAGAAGTTCGAGTCCAGTCATGGAAATAACATCTCATATATATAAAGAAAGCCCATCGAGGCCGTACACAATGTTACCGAGTACAAGCAGAATCAATAGCATGACCTCGACCAACAAGCCTAGTGATGGTCAGCATACAACAACGATCAAAACAAAAGGATTACAAATATAGTCAAGCACGACCACGGGCTCGAAACTCTTCTAACAGATCCCTCGTTTCTGGATGATCAGGCTGAGTGAGCAACCCTTCGACGAGTAACTCCCTCTGCCTAATAGTGTATTGAAGACCTTCAACTGAGTCTTCCCATGCTCCTTCTCCGAAACAATCTTCTAACTTCCGCTTCTTGGATTCAAACGTATGTTTGCGCTCCTTCAGGTTAGCAAGAGCCTTGTTGAGCAGGCCTTCAGCGGCATATCTGCGAGCGGTTTCTTCAACAAACCTCTTCTCACCAGCCTTCACCTGGGCTTTCAACTTGGAGATCTGTTGTTTCAGTTTATCCTCCCGTTCCTTGCCGTTGGCTAGGGTGGCCTTCTAATGCTGATTAAACTTGGATATTCTCTGGTACGCTTCATCCAAGTGCTGCTTCTTAGTGGCCAGTACGTCATTGACAGCTTTGAAGTCCCGACCCAAGCGCTCACGCTCAGCCATCTGCTTAGTCAAATCCGTCCCTAACTGGTTCACCAGCTCTGTTTGCCTCTTGAAGGAATGGACGGCTTCGCTTCTCTCGCTTCTGAGTTGAGCCCATTCTTTCTCCAGTTCTTCAATTGCCTTCTTCAGCTCATCTCTCTCCGCTAACACCTGATTATGCTGCTGAATAGGCACGGTGGTAAGCTCTTCAATCACTGGAGGGATTTCTGGCTGGGCAGGTGGAAACGGCATCCCTATAATATCTGCTCTGGATCTGATCTAGGTCACATACGGAGCGTAGGCTTGGCTATTACTTTTCCCCAGCAACGACTATCCCCGCTTGCAGATACCATTCCAAGCGCGCTAAAGCTTAGATAACATATCCCCCTCTAGAAGACCAGTGAGGTACAGAGATTCCTACACCTCTTCATCCTTCGGCGGAGCTCTCAAAGCATACGCAAAATGTCGGACCAATAAAGATGGATTATAGTTGATACAGCCCTTCCTGCCTATCAAAGGCACATTCGGAAACCCGCTGCAGCTGAAGATAATCTCAGTGCCCAACCTATCTCTATCAAACCAGACAATATCCTCCACTAATAGACTCATCAAACGCTTAGACCACTCAGCTGTGGCTGCAGATGAAGCAAAGGGACCCTTCTTGGGTAGGTGACTATCAAGCCATCTATAGAGCAGGGGCACACAGCACGAGACGTTCTTACCCCTTCTACTCTTGTTTTTGTAATTGACGGAATGGTAGACATCTCCTATCAAGGTAGGGACTGGATTCCCTGATGCAAAGATGTGGAAGGCGTCCAAGTCTACAAAGTCGGGCATATTGGGGAACAAAATGATGCCATATATGCACAGAGAAAGGATGGCGTTGAACACGATCCAACATTCGTCTTTGGTGCACTGTTGGGCCTTTCCCACTAAGAACTGCAAGGAGAAACCGGGAACCCTGTTCCAACTAGACAAGACCAACTCGAAGGCATCCAGATGAAGTGAAGGGGCTAGACTAGCCAAATTAGGCGCAACATCCATGTGAACAAAGGGCATCTGACTCTTGATAGGCACACCTAACAAATCAGCATACTCCTCTAGTGTAGGTGCGAGAATAAAGTCCGGGAAAGTAAAGCATCTCAAAGGAGGATCGTAGAACTGCAGCAAGGCGTGCAACCCATTCAACTCAAACACAGAAGGTTTACGAACCAAGCTGAGCAGTTTCCCATAAGCCTTTCTGAATTCACCTCTCACAGAATCATCTGCCAAAGCAATCAAACCAGTCAGCTGAACAACATCAGGAGTGGGGAGCTTGTAGGCCGCAGTCTTCCTCAGAGAACCCATGATAGCGCAATAGAAGGCAAGAAAACCTGAACCGGGGGAAACGGTACCTGCAACACAGACACACGTTAATGATATGCAAATGAGTATGCAAAGCAATGCAAAATGCAATCATGCAACATGAGATCAAGACGGCTGTGCTGTTGAAGTGATGAAGGTTCTGTATCAACAAAACCACAATACTGCTCTGTCAAGAACAACCCTATCTCTGATGAGAAGAAAACCCTGATATCGGACCATAAATCTGCTCTGTCAAGAACAAATATCCATCTGATAATGAGAAGCCCTGATGTCGGACTATAACTCTGCTCTGTCAAGAACAAACACACATCTGATAATGAGAAGCCCTGATGTCGGACTATAACTCTGCTCTGTCAAGAACAAACACACATCTGATAATGAGAAGCCCTGATGTCGGACTACAACTCTGCTCTGTCAAGAACAAATACATTGCTGAAGATAAGGACCTTTGATACAGGACCATAACTCTGCTCTGTCAAGAACAAATACATGTCTGATGATGAGAACCTCCGATACCAACAAAACTGATTCACTATCAAGAAAACCAGGTAGTCTGAAGGTTAAGGTTTCCTGCAACAAACCTGACCCTGCTCACAGGTATGGACCTAAACTGACAAAAGTCCGGCATCCTATGCGGTCATCAGCGTCACAGACTTTTAAGAGAGATGATACGATACCCAGAAGGTGTGGCATCATCGTCTCCTGAAGCGGCCTCACTTAGCTGAATCTTAAATGATCGGTTCCTAGAGTCGACGTTCCTCCAAACCAACAACCCCTTAGGCCCAAAGGGCCGGAAAAGAAGTCAACCGGGAGAACCTCGTCTGAGCTTGGATTTCATGAGACACTAGTGCCTGCAAAGCAAGCACGCGCCCACTAATTTCCACAACTAATGCTAGGTACACTCAAGCCTGGGTCTGGCTTCTCACTCATCAGAATGCCCCCCCCCCCCCCCCACAATAGCACAGATAATCGTACCATACTGAAAATAAAGTGCGGGAAATAAAATGCAATAAATAAACACAACCCAACAAGTAATCATACAAGCGCTAGGATTGACTCTCGCAGGAGACGTTGGATCCCCAGATTGACTCGCATAAGGGACGTTGGATCCCTAGGAAATTATCAAGTCCCCAGCAGAGTCGCCAGCTGTCGCTACCGCGAAAATAAGGTGCCGACAAAACAGAAGAGTCGCCACCTTTCGTTATTTATCCCTCAGAACGGGAAAGGAAACGATCGGAAAAACCTGACGAAAAGGTATAAGACACGGTCATCGCAACCATTGTCTGGGTTCGGGAGTCGGATACGCAAGGGGAAGGTATTAGCACCCCTCACGTCCATCGTATTCGATGGGATCCACGCTTGTTGTGTTTATCTGACGGGTTTGTTTACTATCTACCTATCAAGGCTGGTCTGAAAAAGAAAAGAAAATGACTCGGAAAAGCGTCGCGCTTTATGCCTACGTATTCTCATCAGAGAATGAGAAATCAGAGTCAACGTAGTTCGGCTAACTACGGGTAAACAGATGGGGGAAGGTGGCTCGCCAATACATCAGTACTGTGCCTACGTACTCTCAACAGATATGAGAGATCAGAGCTTACGTAGTTCGGGATAATACGACTTACGGGGATTCAGATTCATCTGTTTTATCGAGTAGGGTTAACAAACAGTTCCAGCAGTTTGGTGTACGCGGCTCGACCCTTGGAGACTTAGGCGTTACCGTTTGCGGTAGAACTGAGAGTTAACGACACTCTTTTCTTCAGAAAAGCTTCCTTTGAATTATGGGCCCACGGGGCAAAAAGGTTTGAAGTTTGTTTTCTGTCTTTTACAAAAGAACTGTTTTTTATGGATGTTTGCAACTAATATCGCACTAGAGACTATGACCTGAGAGTGAATGCGTCGCATGTCACCCAAAGGGTGCCATACTAAACATCCAGACTGTTGAAAAGAAACTCTCCAACAATCCTTTCTCAGATAGCTTAAGGCTCGTAACGTACGATGTCAGTTAACCTTTATTACTGTATTTTAATTTGTTTTGAGATGAGAAGAGAACGAACAAGTCCAACTAAGGGGGGGACTATCAAATCCTAACAGTTGTCATGCCAAGGATTCATCCTATGGTTGAAGTGTGAAACAGGGATCTCCTAGAAGTTATCATGCATAGGTTTCAACCTAAAGTTCTAATCATCACGTCCTTATCAAAGGAAGTGAGATTCCTAGGGGATCACGTCAATGATAAACAGAAACAGATAAAGCATCAGCTTAAACAGTAAACAGTAAACGACTGTAAAATGTTGCAATGCAAGTAAGGGAGGAAATGTGTGTGGGGCATCAGCCTCCACAAGCTCGTCTCGAGCTCAAGCCAGATATGAATAACTGCAATCATACAGAAGAAGTAAAATGCCATCAAGCAAATACAAACCACATAGGCAAGGGAGCAGGGCTCTACCGAATACCCGCAAGCAAAGCCATACAGTAAAAATACAAGTAGAGGGAGCAACTCAACCTCTAGCGCAATCATGCTCCTAGCTTAAATTAATCTAAACATGAACTTATTCTAATGCATCAAGCAAATCAAACAAGTCATACCAATACAGTTGCACAGAAAGCAAACAGACAGGAAAGAAAGCAGATCAACAGCTTCCACAGCTTCACAGCAAAGCAATCCTCTGACAGCAACTCAGTCCAGTCTGCAACTGCTCTTCAAAGCTATTCCCTTCAATAGCAAATGTCAACTTGCTTCTTCAAGCTTTAGCTCTTCATTTGATCTCAACTGGATTTTCCCCACAAGTGTCAACTTGTTCTTCTTGGTCTTCAAGCTTCAGCTCCAATGGCAGTCTTCAAACACAGGGGAAATACAACCTCTAGCATCTTCATTCTTCTAGCAAGGAACTCCATCCTCTAGCAAGGGATAAAGATTCATCTGACAAGAGAAAGGTTTGGATAATAGACAGCATAGTGAAGACCAAAGGTCACCACTAAGCACTCCACCAAATGATCAAACAAAATTCAATAAAACAAGGTATCAACCATGGCCATTTTAATATCAATTAATATTCAAAAATGCAAATAAAATTACAAATGCATGAATTCCTAATATTTTTAATCTATAAAATTCTAGATTCAATCATGAATCAGGGGAAAAAAGTTTGGAATTAATTGAGTTATTTTCCTATTTTTTGTGAATTAATTTCTAAACCACATGAAATGCACAAAATAAAGAACATAAAAAGAAATTAATCAAACTGGCGTGGCAAATAGAAACTCTGATCAGTTTAATTCAAGAATTGGGCCAAAAAGGGGGTGTGAAAAGCAGTCTGTGTACTATGCCCATGCGCCCATGAATTCACCAGCTCAACTCAATTCAGGAAAATTCCAAGAAAAGTGCACATGCCTGGTATCGAACCAACGCTCCCTTGGGTGTACGTATCTCATCACAAGGTCTGAATTTCAATAAGTGAAACGCTGCGTTGAGGGGGGAGGGGGTACGTGGCGCCACACACGCGCTTGGATCACTAGACCAAGTCAAAATTTCCACACAGATGAAAGGTGAAGATTTCATCTTCTTCATTTGAACCTCTGCACATTCGCGTGCAGCCATGGCCACCGCCGGTGACATTTCCGGTCACCCTGCCCAACCCTAACTTCGTCCACAGCCAACCATTCGCCACGATTCCTGAATGGATCTTGCTCAAAATTTCGCCAGCAATTCAACCATACCAATTATTCATCCTCAAAACGCATGAATCGTGAAATATCAACTTCAACCGAAAATGGTATCCAACCTAAATCGTCTCTAATCACGCAATTAATCATCCTAAATCCATCTATATAAATAGGGGAACCTAACCACATGCCAATTTCTAAGCATCTCCCTATAGTTTAAGCACAAATTCAATGTGTACCGACCTGGTTTCAGACGCGTAACAGAAAGTGTTCTTGATCACTTCAACCTCCAAAACAATGCAGACACACTCCAAATTCACTCCTGAAGCCTTTGCACACCTTGATTTGGCTTGATTCTTCCTTGAACTCAAAAACCGATTTCAACTTGCAATGGTGAAACTTCAATCTCACTCTCTGCTTCCAGCACCCATCTCTTCCAAAAAATGCACTGAACTCACTCAATGACTTATATAGAAGTGAATGACAAGGTCTAGAACTTTCTGGAATCATCCAAATGAGATTTTGGATTTTCAATTTCTCCTCCAAGAATCATCCATGGCATATGTGATATCTCCTCTCTTTTGGCCTCAGCAAGCTTGCTTTGCACTCCTCATGAGCTAAGGAATTGGATGGTGGTGATGGTTTCCTTGTTTGCAATCCAATGGTGTGAGTTGGATATGTTACTTCATCATGAAGAAATGAAATGGAAGTGCATGAATTTTACCTTAAATCAAAATTCTAACATTTCCATTGTTTCTAAAATCATTTTTCCAATCAATTTGACCTATAATTTTGCTTCATTTGATCACAAAATGAATTATTTGAATTTTTGGTCATTTAATCCTTTTAATTTTTCCTTTTTCTAATATTTCTAGAACCAAGTCTCTCCTTGAGCCATTTCAATGCCTCCTTGATGTATGGTCAAGGTTAAAACCCCATTTTGAGCAACTTTCTAGTTGAACAAAATTTCATTTGAGACCTCTAAGTTGGTGAAAATAGCCTATGATCACAAATGACCTATAACCACCAAATGTCCAAAATACCCTTGACTTGTCCAAGCCATAAGTTGAGTTATACAAATCCTATCAAGGACTTCTAGTACTATCTAGAAAGCTAATAGAATAAGGAACAACATTCATGTTGACCAAAAGTTCATAGGAATAATCCCTCTTGGGCAAACGTTTCTTGCAAGTTGGGCAACTTTCAAGCTCCAAATTCACACACCTCAGATGTCCTGTAACTTGCCAAAGTCATAACTTGAGTTTTACAAATCCTATCAAAGACTTCTAGCACTAAAATTAAAGCTAAGATCATGCTCTACAACAATCATGTTGGGGGCAAGATGAGATAACAATCACATATTAAGCTACATTGCCTTGAAGATAGGGGTCAAACTAGGGGATTTTACACTGTCAAGCCTTAGAAACCCTAGCCTGAAACTTCTCAAACTCTTCAATCATGATGAGTTAACCTTGGAATCATCCTTATAACATCTCAATGTATCAACCCATGATCACATGGCTCTTGGATCAAGTCTTAACTTCCTTCAAATCCTCAGTTGACTTAGGGTTGACCTAGTCAAACCCTAGCTGCACCCATCATGGCTGAGGTTTCTTACTCTTGCACAATGACCTGTCTAGTCCTCATAGTGATCCTCAATACTTATCATGAGCTCTTTCAAGACCGCAATTCCAACTTCATGGCTTCAGAATCATCTGATGGCTTTCCACAACTTTCAAGTTAGGAGACACACACTCTTGGTTTCAACCACCCTCTCTGAGGCTCTTTCAACTTCTCTGACAAGGATATCAACCCTTAAACACCTGAATAAGCCTCCCAGTTGGTTTCATAGTCTTGTATAGCTCTTGATTGATAATCATACCTCTTGATCTCCTGCATACATGTCAATGAAATGAAAATGATAATGCTAATGTGAATGAAATGAAACATAAGCTAGGTAAAGAAATGTTGGGCAAATTTTGGGGTGCAACAGGTTTCAGCTCCTTTGGTATTATCAATTCTCCTTGGATCAAGTCTCGCAATATCTGATTGTGTGACATTGGAAACGCACTTTCTGGTTTCCTTGGTTTTTGTAGGGAGTGCTGACGCGATTGACGGTTATCTGGTGGTTGATACCGAGAATGTCCTTGAGTTGGAGGAATCATCGGAGATAATGCATCCCTAGTTTCTCTGGACGTCACATGGTCAAGGTGACCTTCCTTTTTCATCATGTTCTGTAATGTCTCTAGAACCCAATTCATCTGACACTTGAGAATTCGGATGTCCTCTTTTAGCATTTCCCGGGCTTTCAAATGTCCCTCCATTGTCGCCATTTGTCCTGGATATGTGCTAGGTATCCCTTCTCTATCTCTAATCAAAAGCGACGCAAGGCTGAGAAATGCAAATGCATAATGCAAATGCAATGCAAAAGCAAACTGGTTTTACAAAACTCAGAAGATTGACTAGGTCAAAACCCTCATTTCATCAATCGTTGGAAAAGTTACAACTTTTAAAAATACCAGAGATCGACTGAGTTTTACAAAACTAGTTGCGACATGATATGTTTATGGTGATACGACGGGATGATGCACACATAACACAAAGGCAAGTATTCACAAACACCATGCATGTACAAAGACCTCCTAGGCTCAAGATCAAAGCAAGGAGTCAAAGGTCTACCCATCCCCAAGGATTTGTACTATGGGTTAATTTGTACCTGCCGAACGGGTTCTACAGAGTTCCTAGAGTCATCAACCCATCTTTCGGATATTATCAACTTCCCAAATCACTTGGTAATCGATAATATTCTCAAGAGAATCTCGTCTAAGTGTAGTATCGCGTATCAAATATTTCGGAAATACTTCCTTATAGCCATCGCACTACGTCCTAATAAGGCCAAAGTGGGGTAGAATGTATTCTAAAAGTCCACAGTGTCATGGGCTCCTTTGTCGAAAGTAGCATTGTTTTCACGAATACTCGATCAATAATACTAAACTCTCAAGAGGGCCTACACTGAGCGGTGGTTTCTCAAGTTAGCTTGGTCGGGAATCAACTCCCTATAAGCCTACTTGAATATACCACCATCCTATCATAAGTGCACTCGAGTCCGGATATAGGACCGTCTCACCACTCAAAGAACCCAATATCCAACATTCAAACAAATATATTGACAAATATACATGTTAAGAAAATATTTACAAATATAGCATACAATCAAACAAAATAGGCTAAACCCTCAAATTCATCCATATCCCCAGTGAAGTCGCCATTTCTGTTGCGGTGAGAATCGTGATACCAAGCTATTGATTAACTTGAATCTTTAATTCTTAAATTACAACCGGACTTTAATTTATCCAAAGGAAAGGTCTAAAGAAAGAAAAACCCTTTTCGCGATGTAACAATAACGCTAAGAGATTCGGGGATCAGGGGTTGGTTATGCATAGGGTAGGTATTTCACATCCTAAACATGTGTAGTACTCTACAGGAACCTTTTTTTTGTTTGCATGCTAAGTTTGCTAAATATTTTCTAAGGATTGGGATTGGGTAAAAGATGAAGGTTAAAACCTAAAGATAGTTTCTAATTTTGCTCGCAAAGACATCGCGTCCTCTGCCTACGTATCCTAACTAGGATAGAATCAGAGCAATCGTAGTTCACCTTACTAGGGATGAAGAACACTTGATTATGATCAAGGTTCAAAGGGGAACAAACATATCCATGCTTGTGTAAAGTTTCACGAAACTCTCTAGATCTATGTTGAACTCTCAAGAAAGGGAAGTAAGTAATCATTTCCATGATTCTTACGTAGATTTAACCAAACTCTATCCTAAAGTTCTACGTTGTAAGACCAATTGGTTCTATCCAGACCAAAAGGTGGGAAAAGGGGGAAGGTTGCTCGTCAAGATATCGCATCTTGTGCCTACGTATTCTCATTGTCCAATGAGAAATCAGAGCGGTCGTAGTTCAGGCACGAACTAAGGAATAAGGATCAATTGGTTCTTTCTAGACCAAAAGAGGGAGAAGGTTCTATCTAGACCTATGAGTTTAAATCCTATTGGTTCTATCCAGACCAAAAGGGGGGAGGAAGGTTCTATCCAGACCTAAAAGAGTAATGAGCTATCTATGACCCAAGGGTCAGCAGAGAGACTTTCCTTTGGAAGGAGAAATATGAGGCAACATGGATGAGAACTAAATAATTCCATCACTTGGGGAAATAAACTTAACAAAGCAATAATCATTCAATAATGATGAATATAAGAGATATGGTTACAACCAAGAACAAGCAAGCATATTACAATATCAAGCAATGATTTCAATCAAGATAAATGGTTACAACCAAAGCAAACATCAAGATGTTACAATATCAACGAGGGGATAAGTTCTTTCAAGACTTAATGAAAGGTAAAAACCAAAACATGTCTTAACAAAGACGGGGATATTTCTTAACAAAGATGTGGTCTTCCTAGGGCTTACAAGATGACATGTATACTTACAAACATCATGCCTAATCAAATAATGTCACAACAAATGTAAGTGAGAAGTTCAAAACTTCATGGGAGAAAACTTTTAAGTTTTAATGATGATTAAACACAAATGTTTACAAGCAAAAGTTTTAGTCAAACTCAAGTACCCAAGGATGCTAACAAGCCAAAATCATAACTTTAAAATAAAACTCAGAAGTGAATGAAATTAAAGTTTTGAAATTAATAAATGAGAGATAGGAAGGTGAAAACCCTAAAAACATTCATGGTAGCATGTGAAATGCAAGTAGAAAGTTCACATTTATGAGTTTTAGGTTTACCTCTTGAAGCAAGCTTAAGAAATAATAAAATCAGAGATATTGAGAGCTCTTACAAGGTCTTCAAATGTTCCTAGGTTGATGAATAGATGCTCCAAAGAACCTCCAAGCAAGCTAGTGGACGAAATGCCTTGTAAATGAAGGAAAAACTCTAAAATCCAAATATTTCAAAGACCAACTCACTCAAACCTTGTTACATAAGTGTGGAAGTGATTTTGATGGCTTCAATACATCATATTTGATGTGTTTGAAGTGTTTTTTGAGTTGGAAAAAGTTTGGAAATGGTTTTGGCAGGTGTTTTGCAAAAATAGATTTTGGAGACTTAGTGAGATTTTGCAAGAATTTTGTGATTGTGTAAGGGAGAGAGTTCAAGATGGTTTCTAACATGGAACTGGTGTGTTTGTGATGTAGGAAGTGAGTTCTATTTATAGCCAAAGGCCTTGGATCAAGGTATGGGCAAAATTGAAGCAAATTGCCAATTTTAACCTTCCATCATGAAAATCTTTGAGTTTTCCAATGCAATCTTCATACTTGTCTTTAAGCCACTCTACTAAGATATTCTCCATGCCCTATATATTGTTTTCATCATGCTTTATAGGTTAGGAGGTGACTTGTTGAAGTAAAGTTGATGATTTGATAAGGGTAGCCACGTTTTTTCTCTTTCTTCACTATTCACTTTTGCAACTTGCATTAAATAATGATTTCCTTTGATCTTTGTGCCATTTTCATAGGAATTGATATTAAAAATGTTCATTATCAATGCAAAAATCATAAATGAGGTTTAGTCTTTGATTAGCATCGATTTGGAGAGGTTTTGGAATAAAAAAACTCATGTTGACCTAGTTTTGCGAATGTGAGTTTTTGCCAACTTGTGGATCTTGGTTCTCTCTAACCAGGAAGAGTTATGGAACCCACTTGTACTTTTTAAAAATCCCCAATTAGGTACTACAATATTTATGCTTGTGTTAGGAACTCATTCCCCTTGAAACTAGGTCAAAAACCCTTGTGTGGTTAAGGAGTTATGGCTTTGCCCTTTTCAAAACCTTAATTTCCCAACTTTTCGATTACTTATCAATTCTTGATCCAATGGTCACCAAACTTCATGAATAGATGTTATATACCATTAGGAACATAATTGCCTTCAATTTTGGGTCAAAACCATGTTGGTCAATGAGTTGACTTTTCAGTCAGATGAACCGATTAATTGAAGAACTCTGAATCGACTGTTGGTGTTCTGGGTCCTCTGAGGTCTTGAAACTTCTTGAGTGAACTTCACTAAGACATATGAGCTTCATGGACTATGATTCCATCATTGGAACACTATTTTAATCAAAAGTCAAACTACAGTTGACTTTTCCTAATCAGAAACCCTAATCGGGTGTCCTGAAGTGCACTGTTCTTAATCCTTGGGTGACAACCTCAAATTGGATTCACACTTGACCCAATGGAGTATCTTTGATGATTTGGAGACTCAATTCAGGGAGAACCAATCTAAAACGTTGACTGATTAACCCTCGAAGCCTCGATTTCGGCTGTACAAAACCCTGATTCCTGTATCTTGACAAAGACAAACTTGAAATAGGTTAAGGTTAGATAATTCAATGAATATGATCCTAAATTGATGATGAGGATCTAAGGGGTCAAAATTTGGGGTGCAACACATGGTGTCTTCAACGAACGGTGTATCGAGGAAATCAATCCCTCCCACCACCCAAAGTCTAATCTGCATTGGCAACTGCCATAAATCCATCATGCAGTCACCTGATTTCCAATCATCTGTCTGCCTCATATGCATCATACGCATCATATGCATCGCATTTGACATCACAAGCATCATGTGCATCATACGCATCATATGCGTTTCATTTGATATCATAAGCATCATCTTGCATCATATGCATACAAAACCAATCATACTTCCCCAGCACTTGCATCTCCGCGCCTCAGCATTTACATTTACATTTCCATTTGTTATGGAACATCATTCTAGCATCAAGCATTCATACATATGCGAGTCAAGGTCCAGGATCAATCTCGAGATTTCCAAGGTGGTCTTCAGCCCAGTCAAGGGCATCTTCATCAAATTCGTGGGCGTTCCCCACAAAGTTGTATCAACCTTTTATTGGTCAAATCAAGTTTCAAAGCAACATTCAGCCCATCTAGAGGCATCTCCTTCAAATTCGTGGGCGTTCCTCGCGAAGTTGTTCAACCTTTTATTGATCAAGTCAGAGAGTTCAAAAGTGATCTTCAGCCCATCCAGGGGCATCTTCTTCAAGACCGTGAGCGTCCCTCACGAAGTTGTTCAACCTTTTATTGATCAAGAGCTCAAAGACATCTTCAGCCCAGTCAGGGGCATCTTCAGCAAATTCGTGAGCGTTCCTCATGAAGTTGTATCAACCTTTTGTTGTTCAAGACAAGTTATAAAGAAAACCCCAGCCCATTCAGGGGCGTCTCCTTCAAGTTCATGAGTGTTCTTCGTGAAGTTACTTCAACCTTTTGTTGATGAAGTTATGATCTCCAAGCAAGTCAGTGGGTGTTCCTTATTGAGTTGTGTTCTTAACCTTTGCTTTTTGAAGTTGGCGTCCCCAGCTCAACCAGTGGCATTTCTCCGAGTCAGTGGGCGTTCCCTGTTGATTTGTTTCAATTCGACGTTTCTTTAGGGTGTTCCCCAATGAGCTGGTTCCATTCAACCTTTTGTTGACAAATGTGGTGTTCCTTAGTGACTTCCTTGCTTCAACCTTTATTAATGTCTCAAATAAGCCTCACTCATCATATCTCCAGCAAACATGACCATTTGTCAATTTCCTTACTATCATCCTTTTGGTGATAGCCAAACCTCGTCAATTCAACCTAGCCTGCATCCTTTTGGTGTTGGTGACCTTCAAAAGTCGGAAGTTTCTATCATCCTTTTAGTGGTAGCAACTTGTGGTTTTTGGTGTTAACTACCATATTTTTGGTGATAGATATGTCATCCTTTTGGTTCTAGATAAGTGTGTGTATGTGTTCTCTATCATCCTTTTGGTGATAGACCCTGCACTCTTTTGGTGTCGGGATTGTCTGTGTGAATAACTATCATCCTTTTGGTGATAGGTCTGTCATCCTTTTGGTGTCAGATATGTGTCTGTGTATTCTCTATCATCTTTCTAGTGTTAGAACCACCATCCTTTTGGTGTCGGGATTGTGTACGTGAGTAACTATCATCCTTTTGGTGATAGGTCAATCATTCTTTTGGTGTCACATATGTGTGTGTGTGTGTGTTCTCTATCATCCTTTTCGTGATAGACCTGCCATCCTTTTGGTGTTGGGATTATGTGTGTGAGTAACTATCATCCTTTTTGTGATAGGCTTGTCATCTTTTTTTGTGCCAGATATGTGTGTGTGTGCTCTGTATCATCCTTTTGGTGATAGACCTGCCATCCTTTTGGTGTCGAGATTCTGTACGTGAGTAACTATCATCTTTTTGGTGATAGGTATGTCATCCTTTTGGAGCCAGATATGTGTGTATGTGTTCTCTATCATCCTTTTGGCGATAGACCCACCATCCTTTTGGTGTCGGGATTGTGTGCGTGAGTAACTATCATCCTTTTGGTGATAGGTCTGTCATCCTTTTGGTGTCGGGATTATGTGCGTGAGTGAGTATCATTCTTTTGGTGATAGGTCTGTCATCCTTTTGATGTTGGGATTGTGTATGTGAGTAACTATCATCCTTTTGGTGATAGACCTGCCATCCTTTTGGTGTCGGGATTGTGTGGTTGTGTTCTCTATCATTCTTTTGATGATAGACCTGTCATCCTTTTGGTGTCGGGAATGTGTGTGTGCATTCTCTATCATCCTTTTGATGATAGACCCACCATCCTTTTGGTGTCAGGATTGTGTGTGTGTGTGTGTGTGTCAACTATCATCATTTTGGTGATAGGTCTGTCATTCTGTTGGTGTTAGATTGTCTCTGTTATTATCCTTTTGGTGATAACAACCTTTGCAATCTATTTAGTGTCTACTCGTGGGTTGACATTGATTCGTTATTCCCCTTCCCAAGCATTTTATCTCTTTTCGGACAAATTCAGGGTCTTCTTCATATCTAATTGACTATCATCCCTTTGGTGATGACGACCTTTGCAATCTGTTCAGTGCCTACTCATGGGTTGACATTGATTCGTTATTCCCCTTCCCAAGCATTTTATCTCTTTTCGGACAAATTTAGGGTCTTCTTCATATCTAATTGACTATCATCCTTTTGGTGATGATGACCTTTGCAATCGGTTCAGTGTTTACTCGTGGGTTGACATTGATTCGGTATTCCCCTTCCCAAGCATTTTATCTCTTTTCGGACAAATTCAGGGTCTTCTTCATATCTAATTGACTTTTATCTTGAAAGAATGAACGTCGTAGTAGTTCATCTTACTAGGTTCAAGCTAATTAGATATGGGCATCTGTCATACCCCAAATTTGTCCTACCCTTGTATATACTTTCACTTATACATCCTTCCACCAATCATTATTAAAGAAAAAACCAAAAATATATTATTCTCCTGTTGCCTATGTCTGTGCTTCATTTGAGGATGTCCAGTCAGGAATGTGTGCAGTATGGATTGAGATTCCTCTTGGTTTGACCTAATCTTAGTCAAGCAGGATTTTGTGTCGTGATCAAGGTCAGGGTACATTAAGATGGTGTGAGTTTGATATTCAATTAGGGTTTTGTACTGATCCAAGGCATTTGTGAATTGATCAAGTTACTAATCTGTATCAAGTCAAGTATTTTATGGCTGAGGTTCATTAAGGGCTAATTCTTCAAATTAGGGTTCTAGGCAATGAAGCTCATATTTCAAATTCTAATTCTCAAAGAATGGTTCATCAGGTCTATATTTTTATCTAAGAGGGTCTATAATGAAAAGTCTGGTATTATGAGTCAAGTTGCAAAATTCAGAGATTGATTCATGGTCGGTTTTATTTCTTAAGGTTAATTCAAATTGCGTTCATTTCAAGCAAGAAGTTATGGATTTTGGAGTTTAATTCTAATTAGAATGTCAAGTTTTAATGATCATGAAGTTAATCAAAGAATTCGAGGTTTAGGCATGGTGGAAGATAGATATGGAGGTGCATTTAGTTGTCATTAAAACGCTCATACTACACAAGAAATCCATTATAAAAAATTTCCTAATTACACAAATTCCATCATCATGTTCATTCACACAAGATTATTATTACAACCAAGAGGCCCATTATTTTTTTTATTACAAGCCCATGTGCTAAAAAAGAGAGAAGAGTCTATTTTGCAAAATTCATAAAAAATCATCATACAATTGGCAACATATCACGGCCTAAATCTCCAACAAATGATTCACCACACATTGCCAGCCAGGACCCGCACGGTACCCCAAAACAGTTGCCAAAACTCTGTCCAAAACTAATTCAAACACTGCCACAATTGATAACAGTAGCATATTCACACTTGAATTCAAAGCCAAATCACAAACAAGCCAAAACCAATTCCCTCACGCACTATGCACAAACCAACAGTAGAAAATTCTTTGTAACACACCATCACCAAGCCAAAAATGAAGGCCACAAAACAACCAACTCATGAACCTGCAAAGAAAAAAGAAAAAAAAAGAGCCATCAACGCAAGCCACGTCCTGCATTCAGCTACCAACACACAACAAAACCAAGTTTTACGCACCCCGCAAAAACTTTTCACCTTACGTAAAACAGCAGAACAACGTCACAAATTCCCTTCACAAACCTTTCCCAAAATACCCTCAAGACTCACCCTATAAATGGAATTTTTTTTCTCCTTCATTTGGGGGCTGCAAAAAGCCAATATCACTCTGCAAATTGACCCAACCTCAAAATCCCTCTTCATCTTCCTTTCAACCACTCTTACCCTCCGTAAACCTCGTCAAGTTTCCAAGAATTTTTCATAATAATAATTGTTCCAAAACCTCAATCGTAACCCGACCCTTCAAAATGAAAACTTCGTTCATTGTAAACAATTTTTGCTAATTTCTTCTTCAATCTTCCAACCCTTAAACTATTTAAAAAATCTCACCCCCTATTCCAAATCAAATAACAACCTTTAATCACCCTTCAATTCACCCACTCCACAACCTCACAACAAACCCATAAACCAGAATAGAAGTTGGAGAAGAAAGGAGAAGGATCGAAAACAAAAAAAAACTAAAATGGAAATCAAACCCGGGTCGATGTAAAGCAGTTAATTGAATCGCGAGCAAAACTGCATCTGAACCTGGAGATCGAGAGAGAAAATTTGCAAACGGAGGAAGGTTGGGAACGCGTTGCTCTGATTCTTGTGTTTTTGCGGTGTACCCTTTGTTTCATTTTGTTTAATGTTAACTCTTTTTCAAAGCGCTACAAGTCTTGAGGTTTTCTTTGGCCTTTCTTGTTTTTAGCGATTGTTGCCTTGGGCTTATGGCCCACATATGATTTTTCTTATCCTATCTTGCTGAACAATTGTGTTTACTCATTCCATTTTTGTTTAATTTGTTTTTTAGAAAATAATAAAAGTTGATGGTTCATGGTGTAGACCTACTAGTTCTTCGTGTACAAACTGTGTCATTGATTGTGGGATGATGGGCTCAGTTTGGTTTAAGGCCCATATTCACACCTCTACACCACCCTTGCTAATTTCTAACACATTTAATCTAAAGTTGAATTTTATTTTTTTAGTTTTCTAATTAGATTTTTTTAAGTAATAGTTATTAAAACTTCACCTTTAATTTCTTGCTTTTTTAATTCATCTATCTTTTTTTAATTGTTTCTACATGATTTACTATTACATTTGGATTACCTTTTTCATTTTCTATTTATTTTGGTCGATAAACATTCAAGAGTTATGGATTGTTAATTCATCAATAAAATCCATGATTGGGATTAGACTTTTTTTTTTTAAATTTATTTGAGCTCACTTCATTTCATATTAATTTCAACTTTTTTTTCCTTTTCGTTTTCATTTCTGTTATGGTCGATGAAGTCTTTTTATTCATAAATGTTGATTGGTTAAGGTTGTTAACCTTCATTATTTCAAATCTATAGAAAATGATCATCGAGATCATTTTCTATACTTTGGGATCGTGATAGGTTACCCCCGATTAATTAACACAAGTTTGTGATTAAGACGAAACTGTCACCTTTTCGGTCCGTGTGACACGATTACATTGGAAAATAATCCTCAATATCATTTCTCCATCGTGTTTTTAGCACATATATCAACTTGCGCGACCTCCTATAGTTTGACCATCTTCATAGATCGAGTTACGACGGTTTAGCGCTACATTTCGTCCCGGTTCAATCAAAAACAACTAACGACTAACTTTAATTTCCATCAATATACTCTTATTTTATTTTCAGTCAATATATCTTGATTATATTATCATTGTTCATATACTTGTTAATATTATATTGATTATACTATTGTGAATATTATCTTGATTATATTGTTATATATCTTGCCATATTATTCATATTGTTCATATCATATTCATCTTATTCATATCTTGTTCATACTTTTCGAAAACATATTAACAACTATCGAAAACCTAAAAGCCTAAATTGGGGGACTGCTGCTTACTTTTCCGAGCAACAGATTATTAGACTTTATCAAAAACCATAACTTGGAGCTTTTGTCCGACCTTTATTGAAGGCTTAGTATAGGACACTTTGCACACACACGGCTTCCTCTTGGGCTACCTTACAATGAACCTTTTTATTTCGTGAAATCCCGTGTAACTTACATGTACCCATGTCTGTAGCACCCCAAAATTTGCCCATTCGTTTTGATCTTAACTGGATTTTGTTTCTCTGCATTTTTTCATTTTTGCATATCATAGCATTCGTTCTTGAGGCATGGGATCAAGGTATTTCTGTGGCTCAGAGTTTGCTTTTAGTGCAAGAGTCTGGATATTGAGCATCAGAGGCTCCGGCTTTTATTTTGCCCAGCAATCGAGCGGTTGATTTTATTTTATTTTGCAGGATAATTTTAGCTCAGGAGGCAACATTCAGGCAGTCTCAAGCATTCCCATGGCTATAATGTTCAAGAGCAAGATTAGGAGGATTAACAGGGCTTGGAATAGTTGAAAACGGGCAATTGTACACTTTTCCCTCCAAAAGGCGCCAAAATTCAAATCTTAAAGGTGTTAATCGATTAACCCAGATGGTTAACCGATTAACCAAGACAAATTTTGCCTCTGCACGTGAGTTTTCAATAGGCAGCCACTTTGGGGTCCATTTTGATCACTTGTGAAGTTGATTTTACACCAGAAGAAGGATCTAGAACCACTTTGAATTTTGGTTAATTTTCAAAATCATTTCAAGTTCCTTCCAAATTCTCATCCCTAATCCCATTCCAATTTTCATATCCTCACTCCTAATCTAGGGGGTATTTAAATGATTTTGCTCCAAACCTCAAAGGAGAATCCTCATAATTTCATCTCCATTTTCAGAATTCACTCACTCTTGAATTTTTCTCTCAACTTTTCACTCCCAAAACCTCCATTAGAGCTCTCACCTTGAATTCTTTGATTCTTCATTGGACTCATTGAATTCTAGAGCTAAACTTTCATCCTTCATCCTTATTATCTCCATTTCTCCATTCAATTTTCATGCTAGTGTGGATCTGAACTTGGAAGATAATTTAGAGGAGCTTATTCGGATCGATTTTGCTTAATTTTGGTGGATCTTCACTTCTACTACAAGAAATCACTTGGATCTTGAAGGATTTTCGGATTTCTTGCTTGGATCTGCTCAATTGAAGTTGAATCAACAATTACCAAAGCAAATCTCCACTTTGTAGGTTGGGATTCTAGATCCGATGCTATTTTGAGCTTATTTTGCATATTCGATGTGGATTTTCATTTTTATTGACTTTTGGCCGATTTGATCCATGTATTCGAGATCTTGATGTTTGAACATGTTTACTTGTTGATTGAATCACTGTTTTCTGGTTTAAATTCGTACATAAGTGATTATATGATCATATGGATTATTGGAGAAGTGATTAATTGCTGAAAGTGCTTTTGAATTTCTGTTTTTCTGCCTCTGGTACAGTGTTAATCGGTAACCCATAGCGTTAATCGATTAACCAATGTGAATTTTCAGATCTTCAAGTTTTTTCAATGGTTAATCGGTTAACCTATAGTGTTAACCGATTAACACTGTACTAGAATGTGTTATTTGCTGTTTTCCAAGCTTCTTTTGGTATCACCTCATTTTGAATCTTCATGGATCAGTATGATGCATTTGATTGAGATGTTTTGGATATTGTGTCGCTGTTCTTGATTGTTTAATCATGATTTCTTCGACACGCGTTGTTCGATTTCCACTTGAATGCATACTTTTATGGATGTTGTTCAAAGTGATGAGTGTTCATCTTTTGTTTTGCTTGAGTATGAAGAATTGCTTATTTAAGATGTACTTGTGGTGGCTGTTGTCCCACACATTTTTCCTACCACTTTTCTTTGATGATTGATGGTAATGGTCATAGGAGCTCGCTTCTCCCATTTCATCTCATCCTCGCGTCTTTTGTGCTTGCATTTCATGTTGCATTTCATCTTGCATTTCATCTTGCGTTTCTTTCCTATTTGCGATTTATTTATCTTGTGTTTTCTTTGTCTTTTGCCATGATCCCTTAGGATTCCTAGTCCATCCGTTTAGGATTGGAGTAGGAGAGACATTAGGTGCTCAATCCAAGCATGCTAACATTAGGGTAGATTTCCTCCTTTCAATCCTAACTTTAGGAGCACTTTGCATGACAACGTTAGGGCCGAGTTCCCCTTAGACCTTCTGTGCATCTCTCTTCTCATCTCAAAACACATTCTAACTCATCTAATAAATACGATGAATGTTGTACGCTACAAGCCTTAAGTACACGAGAAATGATGAGTGAGGGGTCTCCTCTTGCTTGTCTAGAGTGTTTAGTGTACGTCCCGTTTTGGTGCGATATGCAACGCATTCGTTCCTATGTCATAGTCTTTAGTGCAACGTGAATCACAAATCAAATTAACTCACTTAACTAAAAAGCACAAAAAAAAACATCAAACCTTTTTATCCTTCGAGATTAATTGGAAATCATTTTCAGAAAGAGTGTGTTAAGCTTTGGTTCTACCGCAAACAGGCATTGTCCCTAACTGCTAGAACGAAGGTTTAACCCTACTCAGTTAAAACACTTAAACCAACCTGTGGTCGTGTCAGCCCGAACTACCTTTGCTCTGATTTCTCGTACCAGACAAGGATATATAGGAACAAGACGGTGATGTCTTGGCGAGCAACCTTTCCCCATCTTCACCCGTAGTTTTTTGAACTACGTTGACTCTGACTTTCCCATTGCACGAGGGAGTACGTAGGCATAGAGCGGAGATGCTCTATCAAGTCTCTTTTCTTTTTCTTTTGTCCCTGTGAGCCTGTAGCTTAGATAGATTAACACACCCTTTGATTAGACAACAAGTGTAACACCCCGTTTCCCAAAATAAAATAAAACGATTAAAATAAGCACATATCAGAGTTTCTTCCACTTACGGGATGTCACAATTTTTCCACAAGATTCCACATAACATTTCTCAAAATCATTTTCAGTAATATTGCAGCGGAAAAATAAAATTAGTCTCCCATAAACCACATAATATGTATATATACATCATCATATATACAAAAAATCGGCCATCTGCCCAAAAAAAAAAAAAAAAAAAAAAATATATATATATATATATATATATATATATATATATATATATATATATATATATATATATATATATATATATATATATATATATATATATATATATATATATATATATATATATATATATATATATATATATATATATATATATATATATATATATATATATATATATATATATATATATATATATATATATATATATATATATATATATATATATATATATATATATCCATCAAGCATCATCACACATCCCACAAAAGAACAGATACGCCACATGGGGCACACATAAACAACAAATGACAACAAACTCCCAAAAGCCCCGGTGTTACGTATCAGAGCATGTCCTACAACGACGCCACAATCCAAGCTAGCTAAACACCTGGATTGTCTGTACTTCCGAAGAAGCACATAACACAACAACAACAAAGGGGTGAGATTCACGATCAAATATTAATGGTATAAATATACATGAAATAAAAGGCAGAAAGCAATAAATCATTTATTTCATATACCACATATTCGGACCTACTGTCCCATCATCAACAATCACAACACATACACAAGTCACTATGCAACACATGCACTGGACTCCACAAAATGCGGTACCGACTCCACTCAGGATAGATCGCATACACTCCCTCTGAGCAACGATTTATCCCTACCACGCTCCTCCTGAGCTCATATAATCAAATATCAACGTCCCCCACTTGGGACACGGGTGGTCGCATACACTCCATCCGAGCAACGATCCAAATTCCCGTCCACGCTCCCCACTGGAGCACGTGAGCCACACAGGCCTCACGTCCACACGCTCCCTATTTGGAGCACGTGAGCCACACAGGCCTCACGTCCACACGCTCCCCATTTGGAGCACGTGAGCCACACAAGTCTCACGTCCACACACTCCCCATTTGGAGCACGTGAGCCACACAGGTCTCACGTCCACACGCTCTCCATTTGGAGCACATGAGTGAATCGCATACGCTCCACCGAGCAACGATTCACCACGTCCACATACCATGCAAGACGCTATGCATAACCACACGGTACACACATTGCACACGATCCTACGGATCCAATCGCATCATAATATGCATACATACATAAGCACACAGAGTGCATCGATCCTACTGATCCAATCACCACACAACAACACGTCCATACAATGCTCACAAGGCATATTCGATCCTACTGATCACAACTACCACACAACATATCACACACTATGCACATAATGCATACCGATCCTACCGATCCAATCGTCAGACAACAGCACATAATCACAACGCATATAAAGCGTATCGGTCCTACGAACCCACTTACCACAACACATCACTACAACATATTCAATGCGTAACGATCCTATCGATCCGCATATTTCGCACACTATGCATACACCTCACGTTCGCATCCACACATATCCATTCCTAGTCGAAGGATACATAGCCACTTTAGGCATCACAGCGTACTTCAGTTCAATCATTCGTATCAACAAGTATTCAAGCACACGCCCTCTACATCACCTTCATGCTCTCAACCGATCCACAATAACCACGTACTCGCTCACGACCAACAAGGGTCCAACCACGTGAGAACGGAACAACACAACATAAAAGTCACAAAATGCTGTCATGTTCGCCGCCATTCGCCTGGCGAAACCCCGCAGCGAACACTCGTTGGGAATCGCCCCGCGAAACCCCTAGCAAAGCCAAACAGAAGCAAAACGCAGCATTCGCATCCCAGTTCGCCTGGCAAAGCCTGGAGAAGGCTCGTCCCCATTCGCCCAGCGAATGCACACGAATTCTGCAGAAAACAACTCTCAGCTCAGAGTCGGCAACGCACTCCGAGCTCAGCCAATTCTATTCCAAGCCAAACCCCAACATACCAGAAAATCGTTCCACTACCCGACTATAACATCCAACTCAGTTCTGCTCGGTAACGCTTACATCTACGCAATTACCAACTTCCGGTATAACTTCGAATTCACCCGGAAACCCCCAAATTCCCTCAATCAACACACGCAACGAAATCAAACATCATAAACGCAACCATTGCAGAATCATAAACACAAAATCAACATCACATTAACATCAAACTATGGGGATTAGGGATTTTCCCCTTTTCTACCAATTTCATGCATAACCAATTCGATCGATTAATCCCCCCTTACCTCGAATGCGCTCTGATGATGATGAAGCTTCGCAATCCACACGAAAATCTTTCTTGCTCAAGCTTCTGCTCTTGATCGCTCTCTTTGATCGTGTTCCTCTTCCATTTCTCTTCTTCGTGCGTGTTCTTCTCTTCTTCCTTCACTTTCTATTTTCACAAATGCCAAATCTACCCTTAATACCCCAAAAATCACTTATATTCCAAATAAATAAATAATTCTCATTTTCTTAATTTCCAAAAATTAATATTATCACTTCATAATACCAATATTAATAATAATAATAATAATAATAATAATAATAATAATATCAACATTAATATTAATTTTTAATTATTATCGTTATCGATTATCAAATATTAATATTATGCCTCTAATTCTTCTTCAATTCCCAGACCAAAACATGCTGACGAATAAAAATAACACTGGAACTAAAAATAATTAAAATGGACGTTACAACAAGCATGGACCCCGTTGAGTACAATGGACGTGAGGGGTGCTAATACCTTCCCCATGCGTAACCGACTCCCGAACCCAAGATTTGGTTGCGATGACCTTGTCTTCTCTCTTTCTCGTAAGTTTTCTTCTATCGTTTCCTTTCCCTCCCTTTGGGATAAATAACGAACGATGGCGACGCTTCTGTTTTCTGCCGGGTGTTTTTCGCAGTTGCGACAGCTGGCGACTCTGTTGGGGATGCGATGGTTCGCTATGCGAGTCAATCCTAGCGCTTGTCAGTTGTGTGTCTTTGGGTGTTTCCTTTGGCTTTCTGTACATTATCTGTTGTATATTATTGCATGTGCATTTTGTTATCATATTATGCTGCTGTTGTGCTGTGGGGTGGTTTGTTCCATTGAGAGATAAACCCAATACTCAGGCTTGAGTATACACACAGGATTAGTGTGGAGAGTAGCAAGAGCTTGTGTGGCGTTTAGCCATGCAATAGCTCGTGCGAAATTCATGTCCAGACGAGGTTTTTCTTTGGAAATATTCTATCTTGCGTGTCTGGTGCAGTTGAGGGAGTATTGACTTAGAAAGACTAACGACTCTGAAGACCGATCATTGGGTAGTTAGCTAAGTGAGGCCGCTTCGTTTGACTATGATGCCAAATCAGAAATGGTGAACGTGTCGTCGTTTCTCGAAATTCTGTGACACTGATAACCTGCATAGGATGTCGTACCATCCAAGACTAGAACCCACATGTGAGAGGGAATGGGTTTTGATGGAAACTTTGACCTTCAACCAACCCGGTTTTCTTGTCAGTACGGACTTTTGATCCTGAGTACTCCGGTTTTCTGTTATCTCATTATTCTAATTAAAGCAGAGCTATGGTTGTATTCAGCCAATAGCACAACAACAAGTTTGAGCATTTGATACGTTGATCCCATGTTTGCATCTGCATAATCATCCTACATTTAACATTGCATGTCTATGTGTTTGAAAGGTTCTCGTCTTTCCCTTGATTCCGGTACTGATCTTCTGTAGAGATGGAAGTAGACAAAAAGAGGATTGTTGTATACCATTTTCCGACACCTAAGGTAGGACCTTTATTTGGTCTGATCTCCATGGCTGAGCCGGGCGTCTTGGAAACCTTCCGGAAAGATTTTACCCGATTTATGAGAAGATTATCGTGATGTTCTTATCCATCTTTGTTCTTCTTGTTTATTGAAACTGGAATCAAGTGGGAGATCTCCCTGTAAATACATAGACATGTATGCATTTCGAATTTGCATTTCATTTGCATAGCAGGTGTCCGAGGTTGGGTTTTGTTGTCCTGATCTGGTTTTTCTTCAGAATTTCAGACGTCAACTTGTAGAGAAGACAAAAGATGACTATGGAACAGATTCAGGCAGAGTTGAGGGGGTCCGAAGCTAGATGGGACAATTCATGGTGGGCATGCAAGCCTTATGTCTGGATCAGAAGCTGCTCAAGGAGGAAGTCCATCAGTAGAAGACTCAGATTGGCCTGATCACAGAAGTGATAAGAAACGTGCTAAGAAAGGAGGGCGGTCAGGTGCCTAAAACTGCAGCAGAGATAGTTATCCCACCTTTACCTATGGAACCTCTCCCAAGGCGTGGTGTGCCTCAAAGATCTTCTTGTCAACCTGAGGTTCCAGGATTTCCCCTTCAGCAGCTACTTCCTGTTTCCCGAGATAATTTTAAGAGTAGTAGGCGTGCTCAGAGGCCGAAGCAGCCCAACAGAATCTTTGACCAGATCCCGATGACCTATACTCAGTTGTTGCAACTCTTACTTCAACTTTGATTGGTTGAACTTCGGACTCTGGCTCCATTTACTGGTGAGCCACCACCAGGCTATGATGTAAGTGCCCATTGCGATTTCCATTCTAGGGCACCGGGGCATAATGTCGAAAACTGCAAAGCTTTTAAGCACAAAGTTCAGGACTTAATTAATTCAAAGGCAGTTGAGTTCATGCCGGGTGGCATGAGTGTACCAGATGGTCTCATTCCGGTTACTACAGAAGAGATGGATATTCCGGCTTTCTTCCCTGAAGCTGCATCAGGTCAGGAGTCTGTCTTGCAATCTATGATTTTAGAATCTCCATGCCCACAGCTGCTGCCTATTCCTAGGCCAAGCTTGAGGATGAAAGTACCTGAATAAAGGGAGTCCCCGATACCTCAGACTCAATCTCCAGATGTTTCAACTGTTCAGAGTCAACGATCTTTTGGGTCTTTGTATCAGATATCATTTCCTCTCTAGAGTCAACGGTTGTACCGTCATCAGTCGCATCAGCGCGCCTGGTAAAGACCAAAGAAGCCAGAGAGGCATTTCACTCGGTTGCCAATGTCGTACAATCAGATGTTGCCAGATCTGATAAGAGGTGGATTGATAGTGCCAAAGAAGATCAATTCGGAGATTCCTCCGTATCTGCCAGGTTTTAATGTCAACGCCCGCTGTGAGTACCATGCTGGGGCACAGGGGCATTCAACCGAGGACTGTAAAGTGCTTAAAAGCAAGATTCAGACTCTGTTGGACTTTAACAGGTTCTCAATCACACCTCAGGGAATCCATATCAACAATCTTCCTTCGTCCACCCATGTAGGTTCAGCAGTGGAAGAATTTATCGAGGGCAGAGGTTCAGAAGAGTATCAGACTGACTTCGACGAGCAATCCTGAAGATGGCTGATTCAGCGGCAAGTCAAGATTTGAAAGCCCGGTTCCCAAAAGCTGGCAATCTTTGTTTTATCATGTCATTTCTTTGCATTTGTAGTTTCTTTTCTGTTTAAGTGCAAATCTCATTTGTAAAACCAGTTTGTTTTCAATTGATAATGATAATGAAATGAATATGCAGGTTTTTGATTAAATCCATTTGTGTTCACTCAATGCTTTTTATTGATGTCAAACGCTTGTTTAAGCGGAATCCGAGGGAGGATGACGAAGTTTTAAGATGTGCAAGCTTTCGATTGTATGCTTTTGAATAAAACCTGCTGATGATGTACATGCATTATTTCAAATTCCCAAACACCGCTGGAGATATAAGGATGATAATCCCTTGTCAACCCCTTTGAGCCTAGTAGTAGGAGTTTCTTTCTAAAAATGAAAAAATCCTCAATCTTAACTTGGGCAAGGTAGGTGTCAGTTAATTTGATCGAGATTCCAAATTGCAAAAGGAGCGTTCTCGTTCGAGGATCAATCACACCTCTAGAGATCGTGCCTAAAAAATTGCAGCGGTTATCCATCACCGACCAAGGAGTGAAACAGTCACAATCCCTTTAACAGGTCAGACAAGCCAGGGTCACACGACTTGTTTTAAAAAAAAGGGGAGAAAGAGAAAAAGAAAGGAATCAAAAGAAGAAGCCCGCTAAGCCGATAACTTGAGAACAAGTGGCTTAGGAAAAAATTAGGGCATCCTGCTGGACTTTGAAATTAGAAGAAACTCAAAAGAGCCAATCCAGACAAAAGTAGGGAAATCGAAAAAATGAAAAAAAAACAAGTCGTGTGACTCCAGGCACCAAAGAAGGAAAGCGAGTGGCTGTCACTCCAAAAACTTGTGGTTTCCCAAACCATCACTCTTGTCATTCAACCTTTGGGAGGTGAGCGCTTGTGTCAAATTAGCTGAATATAGGACTGGAGAACATCAAGGAGAATGGGTGGGTTAAAATAAACTTTGAGCCTTAGATCCTTTCTTTCAAACCGTGAACCTGACCAAGTTACAACCTTCAAAAGTCCTAATTGAAGCAGGTTTGTTTCGAAAGCATACTTTTGTAAAGATCACGTCGAAACTGACTCCTAAAAGGATTCCTCTTACCATGCTGGTACTAAGGTTGACATTCTGATAAGTAATTCGTTCGCTATATGTCACAAAATTTTTCCAGTGAACAGACCTGGATTTTAAAACTGTCATATGCATTGCATTAATATATATTTTGTGCGGAACAATTTGGTTTACTTGTGAGTAAGCACTTGACATCAGGAGAGTTTCCACAGTGGAAAGTTCGATCGTGATAAGATGCATAACCCTAAATACTCCGTTGAACCGGGGCAAGCTATATCAAATGATCACATCATGGGATTCATCCATCCTAAGGTCGGTTAATCTGAAGGCAATCAGGTCGAGAATCGATGAATCTCTCGAAGTCAGTCAGGGGCAAAGTCATTGCTAGGCTGGGGCATGCCACCCTAAGAGCCCAAAAGATATCCTTATCCAGAAGCCCATACCTCTTCGAGGTTCAGAGTGCTGAAGCAGGGCATATCAAGCCATCAGGGTACAAAAATTTCAAGTCTCCTCGTGAGGAAGGTTTTGCAGAGATCCCACAGGCTGGGGCAAAATTGAAAACAAAGGAATTGTTCCTCTCCATATCTTCAAAGCTTATCGGAGTTGATCAACCAGGGATGAATTATTTCATGGTGCAGATTCTGGGGCAAGCCATCTCGAGGTCGTCTCATGGAAAACTTTTCTTTTCAAGATGAATTGTCCCAGAGATCAGACTGGAGCAAGTTGAACTGCACTGGGGAAGTTTAGCCCAGCGAGTCTTTGAAAGGGTGATTACTTCGGATGGAATGCAGTTAGGAATTTTGTTCAACAAAGATGTTTACCTCTCCATAGTAAAGATTCAGTATCCCCTAGGGTAATGTTGTTAAGTCAGAAGTATTGTCACCAGTGGAGGTGTGTAGTATACCCCCAGCGGAGCAGAGCTTTGTCTCCCTACAAAGGCTAATCTCCGACAGGGTGAATTTGTTCTCAGTGTATTCCCAGCAAAGTAATGTTGAAAGATATTCCCTCAGCGGCAGGGTGAATTTCAAGTCAGTGTTATTATCCAATAGAGTCGACGCCTTTTTCCCTAACGGAGTCGACGTTCTGGTGTTTCCCTAGTAATATTAATATTCAGGATTTTCTTCCTTGAGCAGAGTTCAGTGCTGATTCCCTCAATAGAGCAGATGTTTAAGAAGAATGTGATCCATTCCCTAGTAGAGTGGAGTTCTCAGTAGAAGTCTCTAATATTCCCCAGCAGAGCGGGTTATTTCTTGTACATCCCCAACGGAATGGATTCCCTTCCAAGCAGGGTAAAGTTTTCAAGGAGAATCATCTAGGGTCGTGTTTCCTCAGCAGAGTTGATTTCACCCCAGCGAAGTTGGTCTTTTCTCTCTAGCATTTATTTTGCTGGAGTGGTTTCTTGGCATTTGCATTTTGCATAGCATCCTCTCAAATGCATAGCATTTCCATTTCCTATGGAGCATTACGCCATTTTCAAACATATGCATCTGAAGCATAAGCCAGGTTTGATGCCTTTGATGCCGGTTGCCTTTGATGGCAGAAGATGTTTGATCCAGGAGATTTTTGTGTTATCCCCAGTGGGATGGATCTTTGGGTTATTCACTTTATTGGATTCTTCCCAGTATAGTCGTTTGGTTTTTCCTCAGCTGATTCGTTTGGTTAAACTTCTTTTATTCCCGAGAGTTGTTTGTTTGAACGTTTTCATTCTCCCCAGGTGAGTCACTTGGGAGTGTTTTCTTCCCTGGTCAAGCCTGTTGTTCAGATGTTTCTTTTCCCCAACAGAGTTGCTTGGTGAATGTTATGTTCCCGGCAGAGTCATTTGTTTAAACCTCTCTTCTCCCTATCGGAGTTTCGTTGCAAGTTGTGAGTCGATTGATTCTGTTGCCGCCTATTCTGGGTGTCTTATCCCAACTTTTGGTTGGTAATCACCAGCGTAGTCCGAATTATGGTGTTTTGGTATTCCAACTTTTGGTTGGTGAGATTTTGTTGATTTTATTCCAACTTTTGGTTGGTAGTCTTCCTTTCCTGGATTTGTTATTCCAAATTTTGGTTGGTAATCCTTTGGTGGTGGTACGGTTATCCCAACTTTCGGTTGGTAGTCCTCCTCTATTCCCCGGCGGAGTCGTTATCCCAACTTTTGGTTGGTAATTTGTGGCTTGTCAGTTTCGTTTGATTCCAAATTTTGGTTGGTGAGATTTTGTTGATTTTATTCCTACTTTTGGTTGGTAGTGTTCCTTTCCTGGATTTCTTATTCCAACTTTTGGTTGGTAGTCTTCCTTTCCTGGATTTCTTATTCCAACTTTTGGTTGGTAGTCTTCATCCTTTGGTGTGATTCCAACCTTTGGTTGGTAGCTTTGTTTGATTCCAACTTTTGGTTGATGAGATTTTGTTGATGCAATTCCAACTTTTGGTTGGCAGCCCTTGGTTTCTCTTGTGGAGTTTGATCCTAACTTCTGGTTAGTAATCTCCAGTTTGGTCGTTTTGTTAACATTATTCCAACTTTTGGTTGGTAATCTTCATTTCCTGGTTGACGATTCCAACTTTTGGTTGGTAGTCTTTGCTTTGGGTGGATGATTCCATTTTTATGGGTAGTTTTCAACTATTAGGGGTTGGTACTTTTTCCCGTAGAGTCCGCTTTTGATCGGTGTTCTGGTGATTCTAACTTTTGGTTAGTAACCTTGTGCTTCAGCTTTTGGGGTTGGAAGGTATTCCTTGTGTATTGGAAGTGATTCTGACTTTTGGTTGGTAGCTTGTGGTCGGTTTCGTCTCATCTGGTGATTTCAACTATTGGTTGATAGCTTGGGTTCAACTTTGTTCGGTATTTCGGTGATCCCAACTTTTGGCTGGTAACTTGTGGTTATTACTTTCGTTGCATTCGGACTTTTAGTCAGTATACTTCCCCAGTAAAGTAGTCCCGCCATTTCAACTTCGGTCAGTGTTGTGGTGATTCCAACTCTTGGTTGGTAGTGTTTGGTTTTATTCTCCAGAGAGTAACCCTTATCCCATCTTTTGGATGGTATCCTTTGATTGTTATCTTGTGGTAGACGCTTGTTCCCCAGAGATTTGTCTGGTTAGTCTACTCTTTCCCTAGTGGAGTCCTTTTCAAGTTGTAAAGTCGTTGAGTTACTTCTTGCACGGTTTGGTGGGTATTCTTTGACTTTTATCCCAACTCTTGGTTGGTATCCTTGGGTTGTTATCCCAACTCTTGGTTTATATCCTTGGGTTGTTATCCCAACTCTTGGTTTATATCCTTGGGTCGTTATTCTAACTCTTGGTTGGTATCCTTGGGTCGTTATCCCAACTCTTGGTTGGTATCCTTGGGTTGTTATTGTCGCTACTGCAAAAAAAGGTGCCCGCAATGACAGAAGAGTCGCCACCTATCGTTATTTATCCCAAAGGAGGGAAAGGAAACGATCAGCAAAAACCTGGAGAAAAGGGATAAGATCGGTCATCGCAACCAAATCTCGGGTTAGAGAGTCGGTTACGCAAGGGGAAGGTATTAGCACCCCTCACATCCGTTGTACTCAACGGGATCAACGCTTGCGTTGTTTATCTAAAAGGGTTGTTTATCTATCTACCTAAAGGTATAGGTCAAAAGAAAAGAAAAAAGACAAGAAAGGAAAAGGACTCGACAGAGCATCGCTGCTCTGGGCCTACGTATTCCCTCGTGCAATGGGAAAGTCAGAGTCAATGTAGTTTGGCTAACTACGGGTGATGGGGGAAGGTTGCTCGCCAAGACATCGCGCCTTGTGCCTACGCACTCTCAACAGGTATGAGAGATCAGAGCGAACGTAGTTCGAGATAAAACGGAACACATGTTTGTTCAAATGCTTTTACCCGAGTAGGGTTAACAGGTAGTTCTAGCAGTCGGTGTATGCAGCTCGCTCGTTGGAGACTTAGGCGTTATCGTTTGCGGTAGAACTAAGAGTTAACAACACTCTTTTATCTGAAACTATTTTCCTGGTTAAAGAAACCCCAAAGGGTAAAGGAAGTTTGAATGTTTGTTTTGAAGTTTTTTTATCAGGAAGAAGTGTTTTGAATGAATGTTTGTAATTCATACTGCACTAGAGACTATGACTTAGGAGCGAATGTGTCGCATATCGTCCTAAGGACATATGCTAAACACTCTAGGTAATTGAGGAGAAGCCCCCCAATCACCATTTCCTATGTAGCTTAAGGCTCATAACGTACAATACTCATTAGCATTTATTAAGTGTATTACTGTGGTTTGAAGATGAGAAGAGAGAAAAGGACTCTACAGGGGGGACTAATCAAAACCCTAATGTTGTCATGCAAAATGGTCCTAAGCTTGAGTTTAGAAGGGAATCTATCCTACTTGTTATTATGCAAAGGATTCAACCTAAAGTTCTATCATCACTCCTTAAACAAGGAAGTGAGAGTCCTAAAGGAACATGGCAAAGGAAAGCAAAACAAAGCTATCAAGCAGATGAAGTATAAAATGTGAATGCACATACAATGCAGCAATACAAGCAAAGGGAGGACACCTCAACCTTTAATGCAAACATGTCAAGTATCAAAGGCATATAAACATCCAAGCAAAGGGAGGCAAGCTCAACCTTTAAATGCAAGCAAGATATGCACAAAGAAAGCACACAAGCAAAGGGAGGCAACCTCAACCTTTAAATGCAAGTAGAAAATGAAAAGAGAAAAGCCTATGTATGCCTATGTTAACTCTAATGCACATAGTCACACAATCAAAAAAAGAAATGAGAGAAAGCATAGTATAAACCAAGGGAACCCACCATGTCATGGAATGTGTATCAACACAAGAGTCGATCAAAGGCTCAAACTTCTCATGGAATGCACAGAGTTCTTCCTAAGGAAGAACCAGACTCTTACAAGAAGGATCCTGAGATTCTAGTACATAGAGAAAAGAGAAGGTATGTACAAGGTACTTGAGTCCTCAAAGGCTCAACTTCTCATGGAATGCACAGAGTTCTTCCTAAGGAAGAACCTGGCTCTCACAAGAAGGATCCTAAGATTATAGGACTTGGAGGAGAGAAGGAGTATAGTGTGAACCCAATGAACCCACCATGTCATTGAATGTCCATCAAAGGCTAAAACTTCTCATGGAATGCACAGAGTTCCTCCTAAGGAAGAACTAGGCTCTCACAAGAAGGATCCTAAGATTATAGGACTTGAGAAATGAAGAGAATAATGATGGGAGGCATAGTGAAAACCTAAGGAATTCACCATGTTCTCAACCAAACTCATCATTCAAGAACAATCCTCAATGGTTCAACTTATCATGGAATGCATAGAGTTCCTCCTAAGGAGGAACTAGGCTCTCACAAGAAGGATCCAAATATCATAGGACTATGAATTAGAAGAATCATGTGAAGAAAGAAAATCATTCAAAGGCACCTTATGGAAAGACTAAAGGGAAGTCCTAAAGGGAGCCTAAGTTGTGAACTAATTAGGAACATGGTTTGAACTTGGAAATGCACTTACAAGTGCCTTAAGATGTTAAGGGTATGGATATGGGAGAGCTAGATGCACAAGCATTGCACAAGGATCACCTAAAATGTAAACTATGTCAAGGGCATGGTTGAAACTACCCTAATGAAGGTCAGAAATCTAAAATCTACCAAAAATAGTAAAGCACATCTAAAAATTCTAAGAAAAATCCTAAGGGACCCCTCTAGTCTTAGAGACCAGGGGTCCAAAAATGGGGAGGAAATTCTAAGTCTAAGTAGGTTAATGGAGAGCAAAACCCTAGGGTGCTCTATGGGCAAGGCAAGGGAAAGAGGTTCTAAAGAAACTATCCAAAACCTATCCTAAAGGCATATAAAAAATAAGGGAAAAATACTACACTATCACTTAATGTCTCAAGATTAAGCACAGAAAAAATCAGAAGTTTATTTGATGTTTTGAGCAAGAAAGGAAATCACAAAGGCATGGCATGTCATTTTTCACATTTACAAAGCATATTAAAAGGAAAATACACAATTAAATGGAAAAGAATTAAAATGAAATTAAAAAATATGACAAATTAATATACATGTCAAGGTGTACAAACATATTTTTTTCATGATTTATTGAATCATGTATCATTTTCAAATGAATTAAAATGAAACATAAAATAAAACGGAAATAAAAGAAAAAGAAAATGAAAATGGAAAATGTTGTGGTGCAAATAGCAATGAAAACACGTGCAAAGGCCAATTGGGCTCAAACAGGGGGTATGGATAGCATGGGGAAGCCCAGCCCAAACCAGTGTTTAAGTGAAACTCATAGTTTCATATAATCAGATGTAGCAAGTCAAACAAGGTGCACGATAGGTCTTGTTCTGGCACGTTGGATCAAGAATCAAACGCATCCAAAGGATCACACACGCACACTTGGCTCAGGCTTTGTTCAAACGTGGAAATGGAGGGAAAATAACTAGGTGACCAGAACCACTGTTCCGGTCATCTTCTCCGTTGAGTACTCAGGCAAGGCAACATCCAAACTTAACCAAATCAAGCAAACTCTTAGTCAAAATTCATCTACATCTCACATAGATCACAAATTCATGGTTCATTTTAATTTTCAGTGGATAAACAAGCCAAATCGAGGCCAAACAGAAATCAACATCACAATGAAATGTTCATAATCAACAGCCAATTGTATCCATAATCCAAGCATGCAGTTCATACATCATAAATACACAAAAATGGCGCGCAATCATGGCATAATGAGTGAGAAATTTGGATTAGAAGAATACCTAGTGGAGAGCTTCCTCTGAGCCTTGTTCCTTGCAAATCCTTGAAGCTTTTGATCCAGAATCACTCACTGATTCTTGCTAGAGCTTCTTGGATGATCAATTTTGCTTTAATCTTCAAGAATGAGCGAATACGATTTTCAATTTGCTTCCAACTGCTCCAACTTTTTTGTAACTGAATTCTGATCAAAAACCTCTCTTTTTTGGCTGAACATGATCAGGATCTTACATAGAATGTGTTTTGATGGATCAAAAGCCCAATGGAGGCCTAAACCAGCTCAATGGATTTTCAATTTTCCTTGCTCATGGTGAACTTGAAGCTTGCGAAACAGAGCTTGTTCAGCTTTGAATTTGTGCCATTCATCTTGCTGGCAACTTATATGATCTAATGGTGGAGGATTCATCCTTGTTTTGTGCTCAATGGCATGATTTTGGTATGTGACTTAAAGATGAAACAACATGTGAAATGTCATATTGTCGCTACTGCGAAAATCGGCGCCGGCTGAACAGAAGAGTCGCCACCGTGCGTTATTTATCCCAAAGGAGGGAAAGGAAACGCTCGAAGTAAACCTACCGCAAAGACGGGAAAGGAATGGTCATCGCAACCAAATCCTGGGTTCAGGAGTCGGTTACGCAAGGGGAAGGTATTAGCACCCCTCACATCTGTCGTACTCGACGGGATCCACGTTTGTTTTCTAGTACGGATTGGTTCTATCTATTCTACAGGTCCGGGGTTAAAAGAAAATAAACTGACTCGGCAAAGTATCGCACTTTATGCCTACGTATTCCCGTCTGGAACGAGAAATCAGAGTCAACGTAGTTCGCCTACCTACGGGAAAGGAGAGGAAGGTTGCTCGCTAGGATATCACATTCTATGCCTACGTACTTTCATACAGCATGAAAAATCAGAGCAAACGTAGTTCGGGCTACGGAAGATACAGATTTGTCTGACTGTTTTTTATCCTTCTGAAAAAGGTTTTCTCCTGATTACGGGTCCAAGCGGACAAAAATGACAATTTGATTGGTTTTCAGTCTTTTTACGCAAGAACTGTCTTTTATTGATGTTTGAAATCTTATTACCGTGTTTTGAATGATTTTGAGAGGGAAGAGAAAGAACTCTAAAACCCTATGGTTAAAATGGGAATCAAAACTACCCTAATGTTGTCATGCATGGATTAACACCTAATGTCTGTCATATTTCTCTCTTGTGCAGAGAGAAACAGATATCCTAGGGGATAAACGGAAAAGAAACAACATATATACAGTAAACAATAAAATGCATGGATGCAGCAGTTCAAGCGAGGCAAGGGAGTCCCACTCAACCTCGAACCTGAAAAACAATAGGCAAAGTGAAACAGCTTCACTTCAAACCCAAGGGGAAAATTAACAAACAATACAGCAAAGAAAATAAAACCCCAAAACCAGCTCTGACAGCCCACCAGCTCCTACAGCAGCAGCTCTGAAAAACATCAAACTCTAACAGTTGATAAACAGCAAAAACATCAACCTTCAACTGAATCCCAAAATCAAACTTCAATGGCCTCCAAGCTTTAGGTAAGCTCCATCTTCAAGGCAAGCACTCCAGAAGAGAATCACTTAACAGAATAAGTTGGAATGATAAAACAGCTTATTGACAACCAAAGGAAGCCTATAAGTGTTTATCATCATGAGAGACTGGTTCCCTCAAAGTTCTACTTCTAAGATAAGCCACTTATCCCTCCAAAGGAGAGATGTGAATATCTTAGAAGGACTTTTAGTCATTGGGAGGAATGGAAGCACACGAAGCTTTCCATGTTTATGAAAGAAATTTGGTCTATTCTAAGGCCCTGCTTATTCCTATTTCCTATGTCTTCAAAAACATCTTCAAGCACAAGAAAATTCATGCATCCAACTTTGATCCCCCTCCTCAATCTTCTCTTATGTTCCTTCCTTCTCCACAAGCCCAATCCAAGCCCCATACCCCATAGCAAAGCCCATCCCCAAGCAAACAATACAAAAGCCCATAATGACCACACCAAACAAACACACTATTTACAAAAATCAAGTAAAATAGTAGTATATTACTTAAAATCCTAAAATTAATTCTAAGGGGATTTATACATCTACCCTACATACCCTATATTTCCCAACTCCTAATTCAAGCTAAAAACCCAAAATCTAAGTGTTATGATGCACCTATGTCAAGTTTAACCCTAATTCTAGTCACCATAATGTTCATTATTCAAAGCTAGACAAGATTAAATCACAAAAATGTGAGATAAATCTCTAATGGAACCTAATACTCTAATATAACCATAGGAAAAAGAATCACATCAAAATGTGAAAGGAAATGGCTAAACAAAATTCAACAAATTGGATATACAAACTAAAATGCAATAAAAGCAACTAAATCTAGAAATTCACCAAAAATAGAAAAATGACTAAAATTCTAGTTTTATTTTTTCTATAATTTTCTTGAGACAAATATGAGAATGAGAAGAAAAAATCCATCCAAAAATAATATTTTTTCATTTTCATATGATTTTTCAAAGAAATTAAGAAAATGAGGAAAATATGGAGAAATGCAAAATGTATGTGACAAATAGCAATCCAAAACAACATAAAAAGCTAATGGGCCCAAGATAGGGGTGTTGAAAGCAAGCGCGCCCTATGCCCATGTTCAGAAATTAAAACAAAAAATAGAAAGAAAAAAGAATAAACATGCGGTGCAGGAAACAACAAAATTCAGTGTAAATTGGTATGGGCCTCTGAAAGGGGGTGGGGATAGCAACTGCCTAAGGCCCAAAACAAAACGCATGGGAGAGGGGGTGCGCCTGGGAAAACATGGGGATGGATCAGCAATCCCCTAATGGGCCTAAGCCCGAGTTCAACTTCAACCCTATCTGCAGCAAGCTAAACCTAAACTCCTCTAACCCTCCCTCACTACTGTTCATCTTCCTCACCGAAACCTTAACTGCGCTTACATCCTCCCACCTCAACTCTCTGAAACCTCCTCTGAAACAACCTTCATCAACATAAATTAACCACACAAACTTCGTCCTACACTCAAATCGCCAGCAAAAATCCTTCAAAAATTCACCGTCGCCACCAATTAATGACCAAAACTCAGTTCACAGTACCAATCCTTAACCCACTCACCTCACAGAACTCCGATGCTCAAGCCAAGTTACGAAATTCTAACCTAATCGTTTCAAACCTAACCATCCTAAAAAACCTAAATCTATAGCTAACAACCTATTACGAACATGCAACGAATCGGAGGAGAAGAAAAAGAAACCTGGATGAGGATGCTATTGAAGATCTGGATGAAGAGGACCTTGAGCGTCTGTTTTGAAAGTCTTGAGGAAGATCTGGAAAAGAAGAAGCTCGCTGAAGAAAATAGGTGAAGGCGTTCTTGGATCGAGGACGCGCTTCTGAAGATCGTCGATTGAGTCTGAGGAAGTTGATGACAGCGTTGTGTTCCTGGCGATTTAGCGATGAAGATGGACGAGATCGATGAAAAATCTGACGATTCTGGACTCAAGATGATGAAGATCTGGCAAATTCTGGAAAATGTGTTCTTGAACACTGATGAAGATTCCGGCGATCTTGAGTTTTCCGGCGAGGAAGTGGATGAGCGACGATGGAGAATATCAGTGAGGATAGAAAGATCTGGAAAAATTTTTCAGTTTCCGGTGATCTCAACAACTTCTGATGACGGTTGCGGCGGAGAGGCGGTGGTCCGGCAGCGTTTGCATGAGTTCCGGCGATGAGTGATTAGTGGAAAACACGTGGCGCTCGCATGCAGTGGGTGGTGGCGGTGAGTGTTCAGGGCGAGACAAGTGTCACAGAGGGAGGATTAGGAAAGGACACGTGTGATCAGAGAGGAGATAGTGGAGTGTGTGTTGTCAGTGAATGGATGAAGTGGCTAACCCTGAATTGCACGCGTGGCTCCCTATTTAAATGACACCTGGCACGAAATTGGACCTGTGAATTGGGCTTCAGACTTGGATAAATGGCCCATTAAACTAATGACTCAGAATTAATGAATTAACCATGATTAAATGGAAATGAACTGATTAATTAACTAAACGAAGATTAATACAAAACCCTAATTAAACTAAAACGAAAATTAATTAAAACCTAATTAAAAGCTCTAATTAATCCTAATTAATGACCAAACGAAAATTACTAATAACCCTAATTAATCCTAAAAACAAAATTAATCCTAATTAACCTAGAAAAAGATTATTTAATACCTATTAAAAAAATTCCATTTAAATCTGAAAAAAAAATCAATTAAAAACTAATAAAATCTATATAAAAGACCTATTAAATCTATACTAAATCTACTTATTAAAAGAAAAGTAATATCTATTTATATCTATTTAAAAGACTATTCTATTTAAGGATAAAAACTAATATCTAAAAAATTAAAAATCTATTAAATCTCTTAAAAAAAGGAATATCTATTTAAAAATCTAAAAACTATTAAGAAAATATCTACTAAATTCTAAAAACAAAATACTAACCTATTTACCATCTAAAAAAATAAATAACCCTATTAAAAATCTATTAAATGCATTAAAAATATAGAAAATAAAAGAGAAAAAACTAAAAATTGCCAGGAGGCCGATTAAATCAATTATAGAACGATTGCGCAACCATAGCGTAACCCGGGCACCGAGATGGCCTGAAAACACAGGGAACGAGCACCAATTCTCAAAATCCGCTTATTCAAACCGTCTTGAACTGCCTGAAACGCCAGGGGCTGCAATCCCGGCAAAATCGATCTGACTGAGAAAAATGCAATGCATGCAGTATGCGAATGCGAATGCAAAATGCGTTGAAACATAAACCGGATATGGGAACCGGTTGGGCAAATTTTGG
Organism: Lathyrus sativus; assembly: GCA_963859935.3. Taxonomy (NCBI): domain Eukaryota; kingdom Viridiplantae; phylum Streptophyta; class Magnoliopsida; order Fabales; family Fabaceae; genus Lathyrus; species Lathyrus sativus. The sequence continues at coordinate 252,688,507 of OZ012737.1, read as the reverse complement.
GGTGCAACAGTTGCCCCTATTCAAGCGGCTTGGACCCGACTGGGTGAAGAGCGAACGATCTTCAAACATTCGAGGTACGAGATGGTTGAATACCAAAGAAACCCTGAAATTTGCCAACCGCAGAAATAGCCTGCACCACTGCTTGGGGAACGACATTCGTCGCGTGAACCTGATTGTTACGGCAACAACTGGTCAATTATCTGATACGATTTTGATTTCACCCTCAACCACCTGCGTCGCGCCACATGTGTTGGACTATCTTTACAAAAACACCTCTATCCACAACTGGACTAACCTTGTCAACACAAGAAGAGAAACAAATTTATCAACACGAGCAAAGATCCTATCATCACAGGAAAAACCTTATCCACGATTGTCCTCAAATTTCGTCAACACAAAAAGCCCTAAATTCGTCATCACAAAGGGATTCTATCATCATAGGGATAAAACTTACCCTCCTCCGGACTCATCGTTCCGTCAACACAAAGAAATCAAACTTGCCCTCATCAGGAATCCTCATTCCGTCAACACGGAGAAATCCCGGCGACTTCGCTGGGGATGAGTTGTCCGCATCTCGTCAACACGAGGAGATCCTATCAACATAGGCAATAAAATCTTATTTGCGTCTTATCAACACGAGGAACCCCTATCAACATAGGAATAAATTGTCCATGTCAGGACTCACATCTCGTCAACACGAGGAAATCAAACTTGTCCTCATCAGGAATCCATATTCCATCAACACGGAGAAATAAGTCGTCGACACGAAGAAATCCTATCAACATAGGCACAAATTGTCCTCATCAGGACGCACATTCCGTCAACACGGAGGGAGTAATTCGTCAACACGAGTAAATCCTATCAACATAGGCATAAATTGTCCACAACTGGACGCACATTCTGTCAACACGGAGGAATAAAACTTGTCCTCATCAGGACTCCACATTCCGTCAACCGGAGAAAGCAAACTTCGTCCTCAACAGGACTCCATATTCCGTCCACACGGGAAATCGATTCGTCAACACGAAGAAATCCCATCAACATAGGCATAAGTTGTCCTCATCAGGACACACATTCCGTCAACATGGAGGAAGAAATTCGTCAACACGAATAAATCCCGGCAACTTCGCTGGGGATATTCTGAAAACCAATGACCGACACCCGTTCTGACAACAATCGACCACTTCTGAAAGTTTGATTCATGGAACCCTGAGATGCTACTGCAACAACAAACTTGACAAAACAGTCCGCTGATCGGATACGAGAAAACCTCAATCAGCAACTCTGTGGTGATGATAATAAACTGAATCACATCATCATATGTCTCACGGCAAGACCTTGATTGTCTGAAAAGACATCTGGGCTTTAGAACTCCATACTCCTGTTGAGAAACACACCTGAAAGCAAAAGGTTAACCAACCGGACTTATGTTTCACAATGCGCATGTTTGACAATGGCGTAATGCTCCATATAGTATGGAAATGCTACACGTTTTTGGTATATGCAAATATGACACTATATGCGAATGCACATGCAAGTTCAGACTGCTGGGAAAAGCTCTGATAAACTTGCTTCATCAACAACGGCTGCTGAGGACAAATACCACTCTGCTGGGGGGAATGAACGGGTATCTCAATGTATGCTGGGACATACAACCAACTCTGCCGGGGAGAGCTTCAAACCTTCAATTTCCACGGGGAGGAAGGAAAACACCTTTTGGGGAGAGAACACTCCGCTGGAGAAGAAACGACTCTTTCGGGGAACATTAACCGACTCCGCTGGAAACAGGGAGTGACTCCACTGGGGGAGAATAAACAAACCTACTGGGGATAGGGCACCCTTGCTGGGGATAATAACTGTCTGGGCACAGTTTACAACCCTGGAATTATCAATCTAAACGACTCCACTGAGGATAAGGAATCCTTTTGGAGAAACACCACTGTCTGAATACAGCTTACAAACTTTTAAAGTTATCAAACTCTGCTAAGGGTAAACGACCCTGCTGGGGAAAGTAAACCATCTGGCCACAGTTTACAAACTCGGGACTGAGGATAGGCATCCTGTGGGGAGCATTAATCTTGACCTGCTGGAGAATATCCTTTGGGGATAAGCTGCGACTAGCTGGGGAAATTGATCCTTCTTCAGTAAGGAACAGTGTCATCTCAGCTTCGGGGAATGAAGTGCGACCTGCGTGGGGATTCACATCACATAATGATCAAGTCCTTTTGTCAAGAGCCTCTGGTTAGGACTATAATTTTCTGATCGTCCACTTCACATGGGCAAGAACCCTGCAACACCACAAACGAGACAAAACAAGTCTATACAATCAAATCTATTCAAGTTAGCGTCAGTGACATCATTTTCAGTCAATTCGAAGTTTTAGCAATTATTGGCAAGGGCCAGCAACGTTATGCAACTGCTAGTTTTATCAAAACATTGGCGTTTTTCACATATAAAACAGTAAAGAACAAGTATCAAATACTGCATAACATGTTTTATTGATTAGGCCTCTGAATAGGCAGAATTTTATACACTGGATGTAACTCCTGAAAAGAGGAAGTCACGCACAATAAATATACAAGTATGCACAGGAAGCATAAATACAATGACAAATCAAATTTGCGCATATGTCGGCAACGTGGTGCAGACAAACATCATGAGTTGATCCTCCTATGACTCGCCTGACTCTGGCGCTTTCCCGGTATTCAAATTTCTGAAGAGATTGTATCTGATAAACGAACCCCCAAAGTATTCTCCCAACCACCAAGCAATGCAGCATCAAATTCGGACCGCAGTCATTTGCTTCTTAAATCCCTAACTTTTGCGTGAACCGCCCTTTGCGGGTTTTCAGTTCACCGGGATACCTTTTTTGCCGAAGCCGCCCAGTGTAGGTTTTCGACTTTGCGGGTGTACATCTTTTCAATTTTATCCCTAACTTTTTCCCGAACCTTTTATTCTGTTTTTAGTTCGCCGGGATGCCCCATTTTTGCCTGAACTCTCTTTTTTGTCCAGCGGGTCAATTTTAAGCAAACTATTTTTTAACTGCGTCCGAATTCACAGGCGACGTAAAATCTTCACTGTCCACGGTGGACAACAACAATGCTCCTCCTGAGAAGACTTTCCTAACAACGTATGGACCTTCATAATTAGGTGTCCATTTGCCCCTGTGATCAGTTTGTGGCGGGAGGATCCTTTTCAGCACAAGGTCGCCCGTCTGAAAGCTCCGAGGGTGTATCTTCTTATCATACGCTTTCTTCATCCGGCTCTGGTACAACCGACCATATGCCAGAGAAGCTAGCCTCTTCTCATCCATTAAACTCAGCTGATTCAACCTGTCTTTAACCCATTCTGCCTCGTCAATTTGGACATCTCGTAATACCCTCAGGGAAGGAATCTCAACCTCCAGTGGTAACACCGCTTCCATTCCGTATACCAACGAGAACGGGGTTGCCCCGGTTGATGTGTGTACCGTCGTACGATAACCGTGCAAAGCGAAAGGTAGCATCTCGTGCCAGTCCTTATACGTCACAACCATCTTTTGAACAATCTTCTTTATGTTCTTATTGGCCGCTTCGACAGCGCCATTCATCTTGGGTCGGTAAGGAGAAGAGTTGTGATGTTCAATCTTAAAATTATGACACAGCTCCTTCATCATCTTGTTATTTAAATTCGAACCGTTTTCGATAATAATCCGCTCAGGGATTCCATATCTGCAAATGATATCTCGTTTGATAAACCTGGCTACCACCTGTTTGGTCACATTAGCATATGATGCCGCTTCCACCCATTTGGTAAAATAATCAATTGCTACCAAAATGAACCGGTGTCCGTTAGATGCCGTCAGCTCAATCTTTCCAATCATATCAATTCCCCACATCGAGAATGGCCACGGTGATGACATCACGCTCAGAGGACTCGGAGGCACATGGATCTTATCCGCATAAATCTGGCACTTATGACACCTCTTCGCAAACTTGAAACAGTAAGTTTCCATAGTTAGCCAGTAATAACCTGCCCGCAGCAGCTTTTTGGTCATAGCATGCCCACCAGCATGTGTACCAAACGTACCCTCATGTATTTCCTCCATGAGCAACTTCGCCTCTTTTCCGTCTACACAGCGTAGCAACACCAGGTCGTGATTCCTTTTGTACAGAACACCGTCCGGATTCAGATAGAAATTACCAGCCAATTTTCTGAGAGTCTTTTGATAGCGACTGGATGCCCCAGCCGGATATTCCTTGTTCTTCAGGAAATTTTGGATGTCAAAATACCAGGGTTTATCATCAGACGCTTCGTCAATGGCAAAGATAAATGTGGTCCTGTCAAGCCGAGAGATAACAATCATGGGAGCCTCGTTCCAGAAGTTAACTTTATACATGGAAGACAATGTAGCCAGGGCGTCAGCCATTTGATTTTCTGCTCGCGGCACATGATGCAATTCCACCTTGTCAAAGAAAGGCAACAATCTCCTTGCATAATTCATATAGGGTATCAAATGGGGCTGACGTGTCTCCCATTCTCCTTTTATTTGATTCACCACCAGAGCTGAGTCTCCGTATACATCCAAATTTTTGATTCGCAAATCAATGGCTTCTTCAAGCCCCATAATACAAGCTTCGTATTCGTCTTCATTATTGGTAACCGGAAAGGTCAATCGAGCAGTAAATGGGATGTGCGACCCATGTGGAGTAGTGACGATTGCCCCTATTCCGCTACCATAGGAGTTTACAGCTCCGTCAAAGATCAACTGCCACTTGGAATCCGTCTTTGGTCCTTCATCCGGAAACGGTTCTTCCCAATCTTTCATCTTCAGGTACATGATATCCTGGTCAGGAAAATCAAACCTCATCAATTGGTAGTCCTCAACAGGCTGCTCAGCTAGATACTCCGATAACACACTCCCCTTTATAGCCTTCTGTGAAACATACTGGATGTCATATTCGGTCAAAACCATCTGCCAACGGGCAATTCTCCCAGATAGTGCTTTCTTTTCAAATACGTATTTGATAGGATCCATCTTCGAAATGAGCATGGTTATATGATTCAGCATGTATTGTCTTAAACGCTTGGCGGCCCAGGCTAGCGCACAACAAGTTTTTTCGAGCATTGAGTATCGAGACTCACAGTCAGTAAACTTCTTACTCAGGTAGTATACCGCATGCTCTTTACGCCCTGTCTTGTCATGTTGACCGAGAACACAACCCATACTCCCCTCAAGAACCGTCAAATACATAATCAAGGGTCTCCCTGCCACTGCAGGTATCAAAATAGGAGGTTCCTGCAGATACTGTTTTATTTTATCGAACGCCTTTTGACAATTTTCATTCCAGGTCACAGCCTGGTCCTTTTTCAACAGCTTGAATAATGGCTCACACGTAGCTGTTAGGTGAGAGATGAACCTAGCAATGTAGTTCAATCTCCCTAAAAACCCGCGCACCTCTTTTTCTGTTTTAGGCGTCAGCATTTCTTGTATTGCTTTTATTTTCGCAGGATCAACCTCTATTCCTTTTTCTCTCACGATAAACCCCAGCAGTTTACCCGATCTCACCCCGAAGGTGCATTTGTTAGGGTTCAGTCTCAGTCTGAACTTCCTAAGCCTTTTGAACAGTTTCAGCAGATTCACCAAATACTCCTCCTCCGTCTGGGATTTTGCAATCATATTGTTGCGGTGAAATTTGGATGTCAAGCTATTGATTAACTTGAATCTTAATTCATTTACAACCGGTCTTTTATTTATCCGAAGGAAAGGTTAAAGAAAGGAAAAACCTAAAAGGGAGAGATCTAAGGTTCGGGGGTTGGTTAAATTTAGGGAAGGTATTAGCACCCTAAACTTTCGTAGTACTCTACGGGAACCTTTTGTTTATTTTTTTTTATTTATTTCATTAATTATTTTGCTTTAGGGTATATACAAAGGATTGAAAATTAAAAAGACCTAGGGTTAATTCTAAGTTTACTCGGCAAGACATCGCATCTTGTGCCTACATATCCTTACGGGAATGGAATCAGAGTAACTGTAGTTCCCCTCAAAAGGGAGGTTAGAAATGTCTTGACTGTGGCCAAGGTTTATTCAGAGACTCCAATCTCTATGTAAAAAAAATGTTAATTAAAATTAATATAGGGTTAAATTAGGGATTCCACGGCGGAAAACCTTAAAACAGAGTACGGCGACTCTTTTGGCCTAACACTAGGATAAAAGCAATTTTGCCCACGGCGGGACACCTAGGCTAAACAGGGTTTGATCCATTAGAGGGGTAAGGCTATTGACTCGACGACCAAAAGGCTGGACCTAATCCTTCGGAAGGATAAAACTGTAAGAAATGTGAAAATATGACAAATCATTATATGGAGGAATAATTAAGGTACAAAAATAAGAAAAGTAATAAAGGCAGAGGGTATAAAGAAACAAAGAAACATTTCTGAAAACATGAAGAATATGAAAATATGTAATGACACTTAGAATGAAGTGAGGGAGGAAAATAGTGTGGGGCTGTGGCCACCACAAGCACATCTCAACCTCGAGCATGCACATGAAATGCCAAAAGAAAGAAAAGTAATAAAAGGGTACATAAAATGACACGACAAACATCAAACATCAGGAGTTCCTTACGAAAAGGTTTTAATTTTTTAATATTTTAATTATAAAAAAAAGGTTTTAATTATTTTTTAATAAAAAATATTTAAGTTAAAATTATAAAAAAAATTAAGTTTAAATTATAAAAAAAAGTTTTTTTGGAGGAAAAGTCTTTTCAGTTTTTTTTTTAGAACAAAAAAGGTTTTTCAATCCAAAAAAAGGTTTTTCAGTTTTTTTTGGGAAAATGCTTTTCAGTTTTTTGGGAAAAGGTTTTTTTTTTTTATTCGGAACAAAAAGGCTTTTCAGTTTTTAAAAAAGGTCTTACTAAAAAAAAAGGTTTTAATAATAAATAAAAAAAAGGGTTTTGATTTTAAAAAAAGGTTTTGTTAAAAAAGGGTTTTGATATTAGAATCTACGGACCTAAACACACATGGAGATTAACATGGCAAAATATGCACATAAACATGAAAAAGCAAAAGGTTTAGTAATTTAACGGACCTAAACACATTAACATGGCAAAATATGCACATAAACATGAAAAGGCAAAAGGTTTAGTAATTTAACCTACGAAGCGGAGGTTTGCTTCGATAAATGTGAAAAAGGTTTGAATAAGGGAACACTGGAGAGCTCCAATCCTTCTGACGAGTTGTGGGAACGACCGCCTTTCTTCTCTGGGGATCTCCTTTGTTTCTCCCTTTCTTTCTCCTCTTTTCTGAAGAAAACCTTCTGACCCCCTTTTCAACAAGGCAACACATGTATATATAGGGAACAAATTAGGGTTAACACCAAATTGTCAATAATGTCCCTAAAGCCCATTTTAAAGCCCAAACTAAATAATTAGTTAAGAAAAAATAAAATTTAAATAATTTAAAATAATTAAAATAAACTTAAAATAAAAACTAATAATCCTATTGATTCCTAAAATCAAAAATATTATAAAAAGAACAAAATTTTTTCTAATATTTTTTATTTTATGATTTTTTGGATATTTTTATGAATAATTTAGAAAAAAGTGAAAAAAAAAATAATATTTTAAAAAATGATTTAATTAAAATACGAAAATAATAATTAAATAATAATAAAAAACTATTTTTGTTATTTTTTAATGAAAGATAGAAAAATTTAGAGTAAAAATAATAAAAAACAAAAAAAGACAAAGGTGAGATTCGAACTCTCAACCTCTCACACTCACAACTCCTTACACATGTCCTCTTGCCAATTATGTCATTTTTACTTTTTAGAAAAAAAATGCATGCCATATGATATTTACCTGCAAAAAGTCAAACGACTACACAAATTTGTTAGTAATTGATTAAATGCAATAAAAATGCAATGAAATGCGACGACAAATCTTAGGGCAAAATTTGGGGTATTACAGTTGCCCCTATTTAAATAACTTCACCGGGTGATTTGAGCAACGGAGACTCGAGAAATCATGGTGGAGGGATTTAAATACAGATAACCGAAAATTTTGCCTTTAGACGCAGTGCTATGCAATGATATGGACAAAACAAAACGAACTATAATGCTAAATATGATATGAATCTGATATGATGCGTATGATGAAAATGACAAATGCACGGATACAGACGAAACAACGTCACAGGGGACGACCCATCGAGGAATTGCACTAGGGAAGAAGACATGTCATATCTGGAAGAACGTCGGATAGACACGACACAGAATTGTTGATAGGTGCCAAGTAAATTAGAAATTGTCCGCAAGGTAAGACGCGGGTAAAACACGAGCTCAGGAGAAAAACGCAAATGGGGATAAAACACCCATGATGCCAAGTAAATAAATTTTACCCACAAGGTAAGACGCGAGTAAAACACGACCTCAGGGAGAAAAAAAAAAGTAAATGGGGGTAAAACACCATGATGTTAGGTAAACCCATGAATATCTGGTAAACGGGGAATAAAACACCCGAGATAAAGGTACATGGGGGATAAAACACCCAAGGATAGAAGGTAAATGGGGAGTAAAGCACACAAGATAGACATGTAAATGGGGAGTAAAGCACCCAGGATAGAAATGTAAATGGGGAGTAAAGCACCCAAGATAAAAATGTAAATGGGGAGTAAAGCACCCAAGATAAAAATGTAAATGGGGAGTAAAGCACCCAAGATAAAAATGTAAATGGGGAGTAAAGCACCCAAGATAGAAATGTAAATGGGGAATAAAGCACCCAAGATATGCACATGTATAGGAATTATGCTATGACATATGATCAAATGCAAATGCAGACGTCGACAACAAGGCTCGACTCTTTTGGTGAGATGACAAAACTGGAGGACTGATTCCTCAACACGGAGATCACTGTCATTCTGTTAAACTGTATCAAGTTGATAGTCACTGTAGGAATGATGAATAACTGCTTAGGGATTATGCCAGTAAACTGCCCCAGGTCAAATGAACTGATAACTGCTTCTGCTGTCTGATTCGTGGAATCGACTGTTTTTCTGTATCCTCGGAGGGCTTGCCCCAGTCTGAGTCTTGAACAATTCTCTGGATAAACCAAATCTGAGAAGATATTGCCTTGAACAAATCTTGAACTAATTCTTTGACAGGATGTAAAAGGAACTTGCCCCTGATAAGATCACTTGACCAAGTTTCTCATTGTTTGAAAATTCCTTAGAGGAAAGCCAGTTTGCAAACAAAAATATTCATACAAACATGGTAATGCAAAGTTCATGCGATTTTTGAAAAATTATTTTTGAAAGATGGAAAATACATGAGTCGTTAGTCAGAACAAGGCGGTTCAAGACACTCAAAGTTTAAAATAAAAGTGTATTGCCAAAATAAATGATTCGCAAGGATCTTTTGGAGTCAGGTTACGCAATCTTGTTGTAGTATACTTTCAAAATAACCCTGTTTCAGTTAGGTCTTTTGAGGGTTGTAACGTGGCCTGGTTCACGGTTTATGAAACAAAAGATAAAGGCTCAAAATTTATTTGTACCCACCCAATCTACGTGATGATCTCCAGTCCTACACTCAGTTAACTCATGTTATGCATTCAGGTTCCCATAAGTTAGGGATTTCATTGATCGTCGCAGTGATGATTCAGAAGTCAAAGGGACCTATGAAAAGGCAGCCACTACTCCCCTATAACATTTGATTGTTTTGACATTGAGGATTTTCAAGATAAGGATTTAAAAATCTCTTTGTATTATCCCTAAATTTTGCCTGAACTGTTTATTTTAGAGTTTACAGTCAGCGGGATGCCCCAGTTTTGCCTAAGTCTCCTTCATAGGTTTTGACTTAGCGGGCTTCTTTTGCTTTTTTTATATTATTTTTTTTGTGAAGGAAAGTGACTGTTTGATTTTAATGATTACGGTGAACCATCATCGACCTTTTGATTAGAAAACATCTTCGACACTTGTTTGACGTGTGCGAAGGAAAATTTGTTAATGAAAGGTGTATCGTATGAACACACAACCAAGTTAACTGAGAACTACCCATCCCAAGGTTAAAATTGTGGGTTTTTTGTAACGAAAGAAACTCCAACTTCTAGGCTCAAAAGGGGTAACGAGGGATTAACTTCCTTATTTCTCCATTGTGTGGGAATTGAAACAATGCCTTACATCATCAACAAGGTTTGATTGAAAGCATACTGACAGCAATTATGGGTATAACGTTTTCGTCATCCTCCCTCCGATCTTAGCATATCAAAATTTTGGACAAGAAGTAAACATTTGAAAAATAAAGCATAAAGATGCAAATAAATGGACGGAAATGAATTGAATCAAAAGTCGCAATGCTTATTTCATTAATGAAAGTACAAACATAATTGAAAGCAAACAACTTAAACAAAATAAGAAAAGTGCAAACAACGAGAAACAAAAGGCCTAGTGATAAAACTTCATTTCTGATGTACTGGCAAGGGATTTTTCTGAACATCCGGATGACTGTCTGTAAAATCAAGTATTCCAGTTCTAACCAATTCACATACTCTAGCCTTCAATGCAAAACAATGCTCCAAGTCATGGTCTGGGGCACCCTCATGGGAAGCACAATGGAGATCAGCCCTAAATCCAGCTGGAGGATTAAGAGGAGGTGGTAAAGCCTTTGTAATAATCAGTCCTTGCTGGACTAAGTCAGGATATAGCTCTGTGTAAGTCATGAGAATAGGATCAAAGTGACTCCTGTTCCGTTTCTGGTCTGATATCTGTGTCGAGGAATCAGCTTGACGACTCAAAGGTACACTGGAAGACGAGAGAACCGAGAATGAGAAACCGGGGGACAAATGCAATGCAAAAATGTGACGCTGATGCCATGCAATGGTTTCAAGAATTTCAACGGTCGATTGCAAACATTCCCTTTTAGGAAAGCGAGAAAAGCTGTTAGACTTTAAAATGTAGGACTTCTTGAATTTGCAAAGGACTTTTGAATTCCTTGAAACTAGAAATGATATGATGCTTTATGGATGCGAAGCACAAATACACATAAGCAAACAAAAGGTCCTAAGTTAGAGGAACAATGAATGGAGTCAAGGTCTACCCTTCCCAAAGAGGTATGTACTATAGGTTGATTGTACCTGCAGAACAAGGGTTCTAAATCAGTGCCCAAAGTCATCAGTCCATCTTTCGGATATTATCGACTTCCCGACTGACTCAAGGGTCAATAATATTCTCAAGAGAACCTCGTTCGAGTGTAGTATCGCGTAGCAACCATTGTAGGACTACTCCTACATAGTTCCCGCACTACGTCCTATATAAGGTCAAGATGGTGTAAAGGTACTATGGTTCCCAGTATCACAGACTCCAATCGATAATGGTAAAAGTTTTCATGACTACACTCGATCAACTGAACCATTTTCAAAAGGGTCTCAACTGAGCGGTGATTCTCGATTTAGCTTAGTCGGGACTCACTCCCTATAAGCCTCGTCGAATATATCGCCATCCTAGAATAATGTCACTCAAGTCCGGGTGTAGGACTTATCTCACAACATAGTAATTCCCAAGCAAGGTACCCCTGAACAATATATATACAAATGAGCAAAAATATTAATGAAACAAATATATAATGAAAAATAAACAAAATGGGGATAACCCTCAAAAGTTAGGACTCCCCAGTGAAGTCGCCATTTTCTGTTGCGGTGAAATTTGGATGTCAAGCTATTGATTAACTTGAATCTTAATTCATTTACAACCGGTCTTTGATTTATCGGAAGGAAAGGTTAAAGAAAGGAAAAACCTAAAAGGGAGAGATCTAAGGTTCGGGGGTTGGTTAAATTTAGGGAAGGTATTAGCACCCTAAACTTCCGTAGTACTCTACGGGAACCTTTTGTTTATTTTTTTTTATTTATTTCATTAATTATTTTGCTTTAGGGTATATACAAAGGATTGAAAATTAAAAAGACCTAGGGTTAATTCTAAGTTTACTCGGCAAGACATCGCATCTTGTGCCTACATATCCTTACGGGAATGGAATCAGAGTAACTGTAGTTCCCCTCAAAAGGGAGGTTAGAAACGTCTTGACTGTGGCCAAGGTTTATTCAGAGACTCCAATCTCTATGTAAAAAAAAATGTTAATTAAAATTAATATAAGGTTAAATTAGGGATTCCACGGCGGAAAACCTTAAAACATAGTACGGCGACTCTTTTGGCCTAACACTAGGATAAAAGCAATTTTGCCCACGGCGGGACACCTAGGCTAAACAGGGTTTGATCCATTAGAGGGGTAAGGCTATTGACTCGGCGGCCAAAAGGCTGGACCTAATCCTTCGGAAGGATAAAACTGTAAAAAATGTGAAAATATGACAAATCATTATATGGAGGAATAATTAAGGTACAAAAATAAGAAAAGTAATAAAGGCAGAGGGTATAAAGAAACAAAGAAACATTTCTGAAAACATGAAGAATATGAAAATATGTAATGACACTTAGAATGAAGTGAGGGAGGAAAATAGTGTGGGGCTGTGGCCACCACAAGCACATCTCAACCTCGAGCATGCACATGAAATGCCAAAAGAAAGAAAAGTAATAAAAGGGTACATAAAATGACACGACAAACATCAAACATCAGGAGTTCCTTACGAAAAGGTTTTAATTTTTTAATATTTTAATTATAAAAAAAAAGGTTTTAATTTTTTTTTAATAAAAATATTTAAGTTAAAATTATAAAAAAAATTAAGTTTAAATTATAAAAAAAAGTTTTTTTGGAGGAAAAGTCTTTTCAGTTTTTTTTTAGAACAAAAAAGGCTTTTCAATCCAAAAAAAGGCTTTTCAGTTTTTTTTGGGAAAATGCTTTTCAGTTTTTTGGGAAAAGGTTTTTTTTTCTTCGGAACAAAAAGGCTTTTCAGTTTTTAAAAAAGGTCTTACTAAAAAAAAAGGTTTTAATAATAAATAAAAAAAGGGTTTTGATTTTAAAAAAGGTTTTGTTAAAAAAGGGTTTTGATATTAGAATCTACGGACCTAAACACACATGGAGATTAACATGGCAAAATATGCACATAAACATGAAAAAGTAAAAGGTTTAGTAATTTAACGGACCTAAACACATTAACATGGAAAAATATGCACATAAACATGAAAAGGCAAAAGGTTTAGTAATTTAACCTACGAAGCGGAGGTTTGCTTCGATAAATGTGAAAAAGGTTTGAATAAGGGAACACTGGAGAGCTCCAATCCTTCTGACGAGTTGTGGGAACGACCGCCTTTCTTCTCTGGGGATCTCCTTTGTTTCTCCCTTTCTCTCTCCTCTTTTCTGAAGAAAACCTTCTGACCCCCTTTTCAACAAGGCAACACATGTATATATAGGGAACAAATTAGGGTTAACACCAAATTGTCAATAATGTCCCTAAAGCCCATTTTAAAGCCCAAACTAAATAATTAGTTAAGAAAAAATAAAATTTAAATAATTTAAAATAATTAAAATAAACTTAAAATAAAAACTAATAATCCTATTGATTCCTAAAATCAAAAATATTATAAAAAGAACAAAATTTTTTCTAATATTTTTTATTTTATGAATTTTTGGATATTTTTATGAATAATTTAGAAAAAAGTGGGAAAAAAATAATATTTTAAAAAATGATTTAATTAAAATACGAAAATAATAATTAAATAATAATAAAAATCTATTTTTGTTATTTTTTAATGAAAGATAGAAAAATTTAGAGTAAAAATAATAAAAAACAAAAAAAGACAAAGGTGAGATTCGAACTCTCAACCTCTCACACTCACAACTCCTTACACATGTCCTCTTGCCAATTATGTCATTTTTACTTTTTAGAAAAAAATGCATGCCATATGATATTTACCTGCAAAAAGTCAAACGACTACACAAATTTGTTAGTAATTGATTAAATGCAATAAAAATGCAATGAAATGCGACGACAAATCTTAGGGCAAAATTTGGGGTATTACACATATCATCAACATAAACCTCGATCTCTTTATGCATCATGTCATGAAAGAGAGTCGTCATTGCACGCTGATACGTTGCCCCAACATTCTTCAATCCGAAGGGCATCACTTTGTAACAAAATGTTCCCCAGGGCGTAATGAAGGTAGTCTTCTCCATGTCTTCTGGCGCCATTTTAATCTGATCATAGCCCAAGAAGCCATCCATGAAGGAGAATACGGAGAATTGAGCGGTGTTATCGACCAGCACATCGATGTGAGGAAGTGGGAAATCATCTTTCGGGCTCGCTTTGTTCAAATCACGGTAATCTACGCACATTCTCACTTTACCGTCTTTCTTTGGCACTGACACAATATTAGCGACCCATGAGGGATATTTTGTAACAGCTAGGAAACCAGCATCCCACTGCTTTTGAACCTCCTCCTTAATCTTCACAGCCATGTCCGATCTAGTTCTTCGGAGTTTCTGCTTAACCGGCGGGCATTCTTCTTTTAGCGGCAGACAGTGCACAACCATATCCGTATCCAGCCCAGGCATATCCTCATACGAACAAGCAAAAATATCACTGTACTCTTTGAGCATTTCAACCAATCTTCGCTTGACGTCGCTCTGCAGCGCGGCCCCTATACAGATGTTCCTTTCAACCCCTTCCGACCCCAGATTGACGATCTCAATGACTTCCTCGTGAGGCAGAATGATTCTTTCTTCTTATTTTACCAACCAATACAACTCTTCTGGAACATCGCCATCTTCAACAATCTCTTCTTCGGCCTGAAATACTGGGTGCTCAAAGTCGAAGTGAGTCATAGGCAGTTCATAGATGTCATCTGAAATAGTAACCCTGCAAAGGAAATGGTTAAATGCTTCAAAACGCATACAAAGTAAATAACCACGTTGCCATTTTATTGTAAAAAATAAACAGGAAAAATAGAGATCACAATATTTGTACATGAAAAACGCCTTTTATTTAACGATTAAACAGTGCAATGTACATAACAGAATGACCCTAAGCAAAATCACGACGCCCCAGGTAGGACACCGGATTGTTCAACAATTAAGAAAATAAAGCATTACTGTTTAGTTGTCGCAGGAACAGTCTCCTGAATAGACCAATTGCAAAGCCCTTGTCCTGGCACGCTCGGCTGAATCCAGACGTCCATATCGCAGTCGCCGTCTCCTTCCTCGGAATCTGAAATAGCATTGATGGTCTCGTGATATACCTCACCAGCCGTAATTGTTATTGGTCCTTTGAAACGGGGTGCCCCTGCAGTAGGCGTTGATGATGAAGGATGATATCCAACTCCAAATCTGTCCATTTTCACGGGAATATCCAATACCTTGCCCCAGCCCTTGGTCTCGCTGGTCTTTACTAGAGCCTGAGCCTCTTTGTACGACGACACTGCCACCTCTGATGCTTTGCTTGGCCCTGGAACTTTGTCCTTAATGCGCAACCCCTCAAAGGCTTGATAGGGTGTTTCATGAATCTCGTCGTTGACTTCCACGTACTTGAATGACAACAAATGGCTGACCAGTATATCCTCCTCTCCACAAACTGTGACGACACTGTCCCCCACCATGTACTTCAGCTTTTTGTGTAAGGTAGATGTGACTGCCCCAGCACCATGGATCCATGGTCGTCCAAGAAGACAGCTATACGCTTGCTGGATGTCCATAATATAGAACTCGGTTTCGAATACTTCAGGACCCACTTGCAGAGGCAAAGTTATGGATCCGAAAGCTGACCTCCGCGTACCATCAAATGCCCTGACCACCAAGTCACTAGGCGTGCAGACGATCCCCCTGATATCCAACTTCATCATTGCTTTCTTTGGCAGCACATTCAAGGAAGACCCTGTATCCACCAACACATGGGACATGACCGTGCCCCTGCATTCAACTGAGACGTGCAACGCCATATTATGCTCTCTTCCCCTCGGGGTCAAATCAAAATCCGTAAATCCCAAACAGCCTGCGTTCACGTGCGCCATCACCCCCTCCAACTGATTCACAGAAACATCTTGGGGGTACGAACGACGTGTCCAGAATTTTCAATAACGCATTCCTATGGGCTTCGGAACACAATAACAACGACAATATGGAGATCTTCGACGGCGTTTGTTGAAGGTGCTCGACGATTTTATAGTCACTCTTACGGATAAGACGCATAAACTCTTCTACATCTTTCAGTGACGTTTCGTTTTCATTCCTCTGCACTGGAACATTCTCATTCGCTTTACCTTTACCTTTTGCCAATCGTTCAGCCTCTACCTCAGGCGATATAAAAATTCTCCCGCTCCTTGTCATCCCTCCAGTCCCGACGACATTGTCCACAACCCCAGCTGGCCGTTTACTGATATCAATTTTCTTCCCATCACAATATGCTTCCAGCCCATAAGTCCATGGTACTGCCTTGGTGCTCTCATAAGGGACTGGCCCTGCCTTTGTAATAGTGATCGTCGGCCGCATGGCTGGCGTTGTTATACTTATCGTTTTCCGTGGAATTGTCACCAAAGCAACATCACTCTTCTCATCAGCTAACTCCTCTGCAGGTTTCTCAACTGTCGTTCTATCAAATTGCAATGTGCCTTCATCTATCAAGGTCTTAATACCTTTCTTCAATTCAGCACAACCCCCAGCTTGGGTCCAGCATTCTAGACAAAACTCATCGCAGCCCGGATACACACCTCCTTTCAATAACCTGCTCTTTACTTCACACAACGGTGTTTTTAGTTCATCAACATTCATGACCAGATTCAAACCCTCCTCCGTCAAAATAGCATTTGCCCCATGGTTGGGCATAAGCTGTTGTACTATATTTGGACCCGCTTGTCCAAAATTTATGGCCTTGCTATCTAGTAAATCCTGAACTTTATGTTTAAACGCATGACAGGCCTCTATGTCATGCCCGGGTGCCCCAGAGTGGAAGTCACAATGTTTGTTAACATCATACCCATAAGGAAGGGTTGGTCCCGTGGGCGGTGCCAAGGTCCTCTTTTCAACTAAATTCAGCCCTAACAGTGTCTGAAAGAGTTACGCGTACGTGGAAGGAGGCGCTTCAAACATTCTTTTCGGCTTCGCATTCGGCAATCTTCTTTGGCCAACATTCTTCCCCTGCTGCTGTTGTTGCTGCTGTGGTGGTATCTGTTGTAATGGTTGTGGTTGTTGATGAAACAAGATTGTAACACTTGCTACATGTTGAGGACGCACATATTGATTTTGTCCTCTGCCCCTGCCTCGGCCTCGGCCACCAAAAACAACACTAGTGTCGCCCTAACGTCTACCCCCAAATGCTTTTCTATTACCTCCTGACGAAGTAGATTCCCCATCCTGGAATCTTCCCACCTTAATACTATTCTCAATCATCTCACCCATCAAAATCAGATCAGAGAAACTGCCCAACGCAACAGGAAACAACTTCTCGTAGAATATCCCCGTGAATGTTCCAATGAACATATCGTTCATCTCCTTCTCCACTAGAGGAGGATGCACTCTTGCCGCCATGTTTGCGCCACCTTTGCGCATATTCTTTGAAACTCTCCCCCGTTTTCTATGACAAGCCTTGCAGCTGGACCCTGTTTGGTGCCAGGTCACTGTTATACTTGTAATGTGTCACAAACGCCTCAGCCAGTTGCTTCCATGTTTTGATCTGAGTGGGCTCTAACCCCATATACCACTCAAGTGAGGGTCCAGATAAGTTGTCCTGAAAGAAATGCATCAGCATCCTTTCATCATTTGAGTAAGCGGACATCCGTCGGTAGTAAGAGCGAACATGCATCTTCGGACAAGTGTCTCCCTTATATTTATCAAAGATGGGAGCTTTAAACTTCAGCGGTACCCTTAGGCCAAGCACCAATCCCATCGTGGTCATATCTAAACCAGAAGTATTCTGATTCACTACACCCTTCATTTGTTCCTCAAGCATTTTGATCCTATGAACAGGATCCACAGGTCCATCCATACCCCTACCAAAAAAGGCATCTTCTTGTTGGTCTTCCACCCAATTAACATTCTCATTTCCGTACCCATCATACCCATTGTTACGACCAAACCGAGTCTGATTCATCATAGGGCCCCGTCCTCTGTTACATACCCTTGAGTGACCCCGGCAGGTCCAAAAGGCATTATTCCAGCACCATTTCTGTTACCGAATCCACCATAGCCCTGATTAGCATTACCAAAACCATCATATCCGACACCCTGAGCGTTGAAGTCGAACTTCCCATCCTGGTTGACGTAATCAAACCCCTGGTCGTTATAGCTGAATCCGTTGTTACCAAAGCCATTACCTCCATTGTTATCACCGCCCAGATTGGCATCTCCGAATCCAACATCGTTAATGACAGTCTCATTACCAATTCCTGTATTACCATTCCCGGCGCCAGCGCCATTGTTCACATTCACAATAGGTATATTCACCACAGGTGGAGCTACAGGCGTAGGAGTACCATCCCCATGAATAGTGTCAACACGTACATAATTGTGGTCTTCGTTTCCATTCCCGACATTTCTCGCCAGCAATGGCTGCACCAAAGTCTGCAGGTTTTCCTGCCCCTTCACAATTGTCTCCATTGTCTGGATGAACAGCGCCAGCTTTTCACACATCTCCTGCATCTCGTTTTGCATCTGGTCCATGACTCTTTTGCAGTTGGTACGAGTAGAGTATCGGTGAGGACATTGACTTTCAATCCTGGAGAAACCTGGCGAGATGCAGAAAATGAGATACAGTTTCAATAATTACCTGATAATGCAATATGAATGTGTATGCAAATGCAACATGTGTCTGTGCATTAGGGACTATCGCTCCCCAATTCTAGTGCCAACGTGCCAGTGCGGTGATAGTGATAGCAATAAGAAGCCCGAAGCCCAATCATAGAAAAACATCTCATACATTGTAGAAAATCCCATCAAGTCAGGAATACAATATTAATGAGCGTACAATAAGAAGGCATGACCTCAACCAACAATCCTGGTGATGGCCAGCACAATGCGAATAAAGCATACACATCAATACATGAGATACTCAAGTGCGACCATACGCCTGGTACTCCTCTAATAATCTCTTAGTCTTGGGATGATTTGGTTGAGTAAGCAATCCCTCGACAAGTAGATCTCTTCGCTTGAGAACACGTCGTAAATCAACAACGGACTCCTCTCGTGCCCCTTCTCCAAAGCAGTCATCTAACTTCCGCTTCTGGGACACAGCCTCCTTTTTGCACTCGACGGCTTTGTTCAATGAGTTCTGAAGACTATATCTTGTCATAACCCCCTCTTCATACTTTCTCTTGCTAGCCTTCAACTGATCTTCGAGTTCAGAAATTTGCTGTTTCAATTTGTCTTCCCTCTTTTTGTTGTTGGTTAGTGTAGCATTCCACGTCCTGTTGCACGAAGAGATTTCCCGGTAGGCGGCATCAAGTGACTTCTTCTTGGACTATATCATGAGAGCTTCTGAATTATTTTCCCAGGCGTTCACGTTTCTTTGTCTCTTCTGTCAGTTCGGAACCTAGCCTGTTTACCAACTCAGTCTGTTGTTGGAAGGAATACACAACTTTGTTCTTCTCACTCCGAATTTGAGCCAATTCCTTCTCTAACTCTTCATTGATCTTTATCAAGTCTTCTTTTTCTTTCACGACCTGCTCGTAGACCTCGATAGCCATAGTGGTTGGTTCCTCAACTGGAATGGGAACGAGACGTGATACTGCTGGAAAAGGCATTTGCACCTGTCTTACCCTCTCTTGAATCCACATCTTGTAAGGCATATAGGCTTGACAATCATTCTTGCCTAGTAATGGTTTCCCTCTTCTGCAGATATGATTCCAAGCGTGTTGAAGCTTGGCCAATAATTCCCCACTCAGGTCACCAGTGAAATACAGAGATTCCTGTATTTCTTCCTCCTTCGGTGGACTCTTCAAAGCATACATGAACTGTCGAACCAACAAAGATGGGTTGTAATTAATACAGCCCTTCCTTCCAATTAAAGGAACATTGGGAAACCCGGCACAATTGAAGATAATCTCTGACCCCAATAAGTCTCTGTCAAACCATACAATGTCTTCTGAAGAAAGTCCCATTAGACGCTCAGACCATTCAGCTGTATCTGCAGATTCAACAAAAGGACCCTTCTTGGGCAGATGGCTCTCAAACCACATATTCAGCAAAGGTACACAACAATGGACATTTTTCCCCCTTCTATTTTCATTCTTATAATGCAAGGAATGATAGAAATCCCCAATCAAGGTAGGCACCGGGTTGCCTGCAGCAAACAAGTGGAATGCATCCAAATCAACGAACTCAGGCAGATTAGGGAACAGTATAATCCCATAGATGCACAAGGCAAGAACAGCGTTAAACACAAACTAGCAGCCACTTTTGGCATATTCTTGAGCTTTGCCAACCAAAAATTTGAGGGAAAACCCAGAAACTCCATGCCAGGAAGTCAACAACAACTTTGTAGGATCCATATGCAAGGGAACAACTAAGTCCTCCAGCTTAGGCTTAGCATCAAAGTGAATGAAGGGCACTCTGTTATGAACTGGCAACTCTAGAAACTCAGCATACTCCTCCATGGTCGGAGCCAAAATGAAGTCCTGGAACATAAAACACCTCAAGGAGGGATCATATAACTGCATCAATGTGTATAACCCATTCAGCTCGTATGTGGTTGGTCTGCAAACCAAATTCAGTAGTCTCCCATAACTCTTTCTAAAACTTCTCTTCACATCATCGTCAGCTAAGAAAATCAGACCCAACAGAGAAGTCACATCAGGGGTAGGCAACTTATACGCAACAGTCTTCCTCAAAGTACTCATGGTGACAGATAGAAGTCCGGAGCACTAGAATCGGGAAGTATGAAAATGCACCTGCAGCACAGACACACGTTAATGATATGCACATGATGATGCAAACAATGCAACAAAAGACCAAGTGCCCCTGGCTGAGAAGTCCAATCCACAATATTGGCCTCAAATAGACCCACAACCTGCTCAAGGCCATCCACAATGCTCCACCTTGGTCTCTAACAGACCCAATAATACTATCCTCAAATATCACACCACTGAATCTCAATCAAGAAAACCGGTAATCTGGAGGTCAAGTTACCTGCATGTCCCAACCCCTCTCACAGGTAGGTATCCTAATAACTGACACAAGGTATGACATCATATGCGGTCGTTGGCGTCACAAACTTTCAAGACTGATGATACGATACCCAGAAGGTGTGGCATCATCATGTCCTGAAGAGGCCTCACTTAGCCAACTTCCAAATGATCGGCCCCCAGAGTCGACAATCCAACTAACCAACAACCCCTTCAACCCAAAGGGTTGAAAAAGAAGCCAACCAGAAGAACCTCGTCTGAGCGTGGATTTCATGAGACACTAGTACATGCAAAGCATGCACGCGCCCACTAATTTCCACTCTAATTCTAGGTGCATTCAAGCCCAGGTCCGACTTATCTCTCAATCATAGAACCCCCTCATACCCACAGCAATAATAACGATAATATAATGCTGAATGTAAAATACAGAAAACGTAAATCCATACAAAATCCACGACGGGAAAACAAGCGCTAGGATTGACTCGCGTAGGGAACCGTTGGAGTCCCCAGCAGAGTCGCCAGCTGTCGCTACTGTCGCTACTGCGAAAATCGGCGCCGGCTGAACAGAAGATTCGCCACCGTGCGTTATTTATCCCACAGGAGGGAAAGGAAACGCTCAGAGTAAACCTACCGCAAAGACGGCAAAGGTACGGTCATCGCAACCAAAACCTGGATTCGGGAGTCGGTTACGCAAGGGGAAGGTATTAGCACCCCTCACGTCCGTCGTACTCGACGGGATCCACGCTTGTTTTCTGGTACGGATTGGTATTCTATCTACTCTACAGGTCAAGGGTGAAAAGAAAATAAAATGAAATGACTCGGCAAAGTATCGCACTTTATGCCTACGTATTCCCGTCTGGAACGAGAAATCAGAGTCAACGTAGTTCACCTACCTACGGGAAAGGAGGGGAAGATTGCTCGCTAGGATATCGCATCCTATACCTACGTACTTTCATACAGCATGAAAGATCAGAGCAAACGTAGTTCGGGCCACGTACGACACACGCCTGTTTTGATTGTTTTTATTCCTTCTAAAAAAGGGTTTTTATGATTATCGGTCCGAGCGGACAAAAATGACGTTTTGATGAGTTCACATTCTTTTACGGAAGAAGTGTCTTTTATTGTGTTTGAAATTTTATTGTGTTTTTCTGTTTGTTTTGAGAAAGGAGAGACAGAACTCTAACCTACGGTTGAAAAGGGAATCAAACTAACCTAATGTTATCATGCATGGGTTAAGACCTAATGTCTATCATGCTCCTCTCTTGCACAGAGAGAAACAAAGATCCTAAGGGAATAGACGGAAACAGAAACAATAGCATATATACAATAAAGCAGTAAAATGCATGGATGCAACAATACAAGCGAGGCAAGGGAGTCCCACTCAACCTCGAACCTAGAAAACAACAGGCAAAAGTGAACAAAATTCACTTTCAACCTAACAGGTTAAACAGCAAGCAATACAGTCCGGGAAAACCAATCAATACATCAAGAATTAAACAGCTAAAATAAACAGCAACAACAGCTCTGCACCAACATCTGTCTTCAAGTCATCATCAACTATCCTCAAGCTTCAAGCAAGCATCAGTCTTTATCTTCACAACCCTCAAGCAAGGTCTCTGTCTTCTGTCTTCAAGCCTTCAGTCAAGGTCTCTATCATCAGTCTGCCATGGCTTTTCTTCAAGTCTCAAACTCCAAGCTGAGGAATCAATCACAAGAATGAACTGGGGTGCTAAGCAATTAGTTGACCACCAAGGGTGGCAAACAGCCTGCTGACAACACATAGGATATTTCTCTCAAGAGTTCTATCTCTTAGACATTATCACCAAGCCTTACAAAGGAAGGGGTGGAATTTCTTAGAGAGACTCTGCATCATAGAGAGGGATGGAGGCAAGAAAGACCTTCCATGTTTGTGAATCAAGCTTTCTACTCTAGAGCTCTGCCTAACTCCTAGATCCTACACTCCTCAACAGCTGCCAGCAAAGGATACTCCTCATCAACTCTGGAAGTTGGTCTTCATTCTCTTAATCTCCAAGTGGGCTTCATCAACACAGTCTTCAGCTCTCCCAGTCCCCAAACAAACCCAATACCCCACACAGACAAATAATAACCCTAGAGAGGGCACACCACACAGTCAAGCAAGTACAAGCAGTATACTAATAGTAATAGTAGAAGAGGGGAAGCCTAGTAATTTCTAAGGGATCTATTAGCTACCCATAACCCCTATAGTCCCATACCCCAAAAATTCAATCTACAACTCCTAAAAGAATTGACTTAATACACCTATGTTATCTCCTAAACCCTAGTTTTGATCACACTAATCACACCTAAACAAATCATCTAAAATTTTAATCTAAAATTATGAATTAAATTTTATATACAAGCTAAAGATCTAATCTAATCACCCTAAAAAGAATGAATCAAAAATATAAAAGCATCTAATTAAACTAAAATCAACAATATCATGCATGAAACTAAACATTATTTACAACCTATTTAAAAGAAAAATATACTAAAAATATAAAAATAAAATGAAATGCTAATTTTTTTGTATGATAATTTTCTTAACAAAAATATGAAAAATATGCAAAAACAACCAATTAAAAATAAGCATTTTTCATTTACTTATGATTTTCCAAAGAATTAAAAAAATGAAAGAAATTAATATGAGTTAAATTGGAAATGGGGTGCAGTAAGCAATTATTCTAGTTAAAACATAATGATGGGCCCAGACTGGGGGGCGCGCATAGCAAAGCGCGTCTGGGCCCAGTGCACAGAAAACACAAAAAAAAAAGGGTAAACGGTGCAAATAGGAATTAATTCAGTTAAAAAGCATTGGGCCTGCGTTGAAGGGGTGCGAATAACAACTGACTATTGAGCCCAGTCTGAAGGGTTTAATGAAACGGTGCGTTTGGCACCCAGGGTTCCCTCCAAATTTTGTTTGAATGTGAGCCATCAGATTGGGATCCAAGTCCAAGTCAAACACCTAATCGTGTGGTCCTCCTTCATCTTCAACCTTGGACAAACCCTAGAACTAGAAATCCTCCCCCATGCACGCATCTTTCTCCTCCTCTGTTCTCCCTCAAACCTCAATGAAATTCGACGCTATAAAAACCAAAAGTGATCCATTCTCTTCCTTCTACACAGCCATGGCAATAGTTTCTTCTAAAACTCAATCAAAATTCAAACCCGATAGGTAGAAAGTACTGACTCCACCACTTTGCACTGAGATCAAACATTCCAATTCTTGCCAACTCTTACCCTAACATAATCTACACGCCATGCTGATCAACCTAAGCTATATATCTAAGATTATCGTGCTTTAATCTAAGAGTTCTAAGCCACAACAGATTTAGTGCACCATTGGTAACCTCCATGAAACCTTCTCAAACTTTATGGGAATGATCCTCTAACCTAACCTAACAATCTTAACCTAATAATTCACTAACATGCTAACTAAATCAATCAATTCGAAGGGAAAACTAACCTGGTGTGATGATGAAAACAGGTGCTGAATTCTTCAGATCCAATGCTTGCAATGATCTGGATTTGATCCACACACTTGATCCTTGATTCTGTATGCAGTATTTCTTGCTCAAACCTCTTGAATCTTGCAATCACAACCTTCTTGCACCTTGGATGATGAAGTTGGTAGCATACGATTTCCTCTTCAATTCAACCAAATTCTGATGGAAACTTGATCCTTGAATGATTTAGATGATAATTGGATCAAGAACTTTGGAAATTGATGGAGATTTGATGGAGTTTGAAGTGATTTTGCAAAGTGGAAGAATGAGGTATAACTTGGTATTTTGATCACAATGATTCACCAACCAATGCATGAAGCCTCTCAATTCAATATATAGATGACATTAGAAAGCTCTAGAACTTTGTAGAAACTTCCCATGCACACTTTCCTTGAGTTTTGGATTATGTTACCTCATACATAAGTAACCAAGCATAACTTCCAAATTTTGAACCAAACTCAAAAATCCACTTTTTCCAATGTTCTTAAAACATTTTTTCCAATCAAAATGACCTATAATTTCATCCCATTTGGCCAAATTATGAAAAATCTCAATTTTAGGTCACTTTTTATTCATTAAATTCACCAAATTTGAAACCTTGAGCTATGAGCATTTCCAAACTTTCATGATCACTTTGCTAGACTCAAAATGTCATTTGGAGCAAGTTTGATGTTGTTAAGTTTTTCATTTGAAGCTTCCTTGTATGAGTTTTTGGCATAGGCTTGAAATGACCTGTAATTCTCAAATGACCAAAATACCCTTTGCTTGCCAAGACCATAAGTAGAGTTCCACAAATCAGATGAAGGCATACCATACCTTTCTAGAAATCTAAGACAATTAGGAACAACTCTTATGTTTACCAGAAATCCATTTGAAATCTCCTTGAGGGGTAAAAGTTGCTTAGAAGACAAGTAACTTTCACAGACAAAATTTAAGAGGCCCCAGATGACCTGTAACTTGCAAGGACCATAACTTGAGTTCTATAAATCTCCTTGATGTCTTCCACCACTAAAATTAAAGGTCTTGAGATCCTATACAAGTTTCATGTTGGCCAAGGATCCATTTGAAGCTTTCATTTTGACTTATCTTGCTTGGAATTTTGACCTAAATCAGGGGATTTTACACAGAAACCCTAATTTAGAAACTCCTATTCTTCTTGATTTCTCTTGATTTCTTCTTGGTACAACACCACATCCTTATCTACATGTCAAATGATGAGCCCCACATCTCTCAAATAGGCCTTGATGCCCTTCAATCAATCATTTGACCTAGGGTTGACCCAGGGTTGACCCAGATGAACCCTAGTTGGCTGTCTTCAACTGCAACTCTTGTGATCACATCAATGACTTGTCTCACTTTCAAAATGGCTCTCCATGTCCTCCATGATGTCTATATACCCTCCATGCTCAATTCACAGCCCACAATTTCTTTGATGATCTTCAAATACTCAAGATAGGAGAGAGATCCACTGCTTGATCCACTGGCTTCTTAGACTTCAATTCTTTCTGATGACTTGGATATGCTTGAATCTGAATAATACCCTCTTGATAGGCTCATAGAGATATGAATAGTGCTTGGTCCCTTGTTGGATGATTTGCTATGCTATGCTATGCAGATGATTAAACTATGTACATGACTCTATATGCAATGCTAATGCAATTGAAACATAAACCAAGTGAAATAGGTTGAGCAAATTTTAGGGTGCAACAGCTACTACGAAAATCGGCGCCGGCTGAACAGAAGAGTCGCCACCGTGCGTTATTTATCCCAAAGGAGGGAAAGGAAACGCTCGAAGTAAACCTACCGCAAAGACAGGAAAGGAATGGTCATCGCAACCAAATCCTGGGTTCGGGAGTCGGTTACGCAAGGGGAAGGTATTAGCACCCCTCACGTCTGTCGTACTCGACGGGATCCACGCTTGTTTTGTAGTACGTATTGGTTCTATCTATTCTACAGGTCCAGGGTTAAAAGAAAATAAACTGACTCGGCAAAGTATCGCACTTTATGCCTACGTATTCCCGTCTGGAACGAGAAATCAGAGTCAACGTAGTTCGCCTACCTACGGGAAAGGAGGGGAAGGTTGCTCGCTAGGATATCGCATCCTATGCCTACGTACTTTCATACAGCATGAAAGATCAGAGCAAACGTAGTTCGGGCTACGGAAGATACATATTTGTCTGACTGTTTTTTATCCTTCTGAAAAAGGTTTTCTCCTGATTACGGGTCCAAGCGGACAAAAATGACAATTTGATTGGTTTTCAGTCTTTTTACGCAAGAACTATCTTTTATTGATGTTTGAAATCTTATTACCGTGTTTTGAATGATTTTGAGAGGGAAGAGAAAGAACTCTAAAACCCTATGGTTAAAATGGGAATCAAAACTACCCTAATGTTGTCATGCATGGATTAACACCTAATGTCTGTCATATTTCTCTCTTGTGCAGAGAGAAATAGAGATCCTAGGGGATAAACGGAAAAGAAACAACATATATACAGTAAACAGTAAAATGCATGGATGCAGCAGTACAAGCGAGGCAAGGGAGTCCCACTCAACCTCGAACCTGAAAAACAATAGGCAAAGTGAAACAGATTCACTTCAAACCCAAGGGGAAAATTAACAAACAATACAACAAAGAAAATAAAACCCCAAAACCAGCTCTGACAGCCCACCAGCTCCTACAGCAGCAACTCTGAAAAACATCAAACTCTGACAGTTGATAAACAGCAAAAACAACAACCTTCAACTGAATCCCAAAATCAAACTTCAATGGCCTCCAAGCTTTAGGTAAGCTCCATCTTCAAGGCAAGCACTCCAGAAGAGAATCACTTAACAGAATAAGTTGGAATGATAAAACAGCTTATTGACAACCAAAGGAAGCATATAAGTGTTTATCATCATGAGAGACTGGTTCCCTCAAAGTTCTACTTCTAAGATAAGCCACTTATCCCTCCAAAGGAGAGATGTGAATATCTTAGAAGGACTTTTAGTCATTGGGAGGAATGGAAGCACACGAAGCTTTTCATGTTTGTGAAAGAAATTTGGTCTATTCTAAGGCTCTGCTTATTCCTATTTCCTATGTCTTCAAAAACATCTTCAAGCACAAGAAAATTCATGCATCCAACTTTGATCCCCCTCCTCAATCTTCTCTTATGTTCCTTCCTTCTCCACAAGCCCAATCCAAGCCCCATACCCCATAGCAAAGCCCATCCCCAAGCAAACAATACAAAAGTCCATAATGGCCACACCAAACAAACACACTATTTACAAAAATCAAGTAAAATAGTAGTATATTATTTAAAATCCTAAAATTAATTCTAAGGGTATTTACACATCTACCCTACATACCCTATATTTCCCAGCTCCTAATTCAAGCTAAAAACCCAAAATCTAAGTGTTATGATGCACCTATGTCAAGTTTAACCCTAATTCTAGTCACCATAATGTTCTTTATTTAAAGCTAGACAAGATTAAATCACAAAAATGTGAGATAAATCTCTAAGGGAACCTAATACTCTAATCTAACCATAGGAAAAAGAATCACATCAAAATGTGAAAGGAAATGGCTAAAACAAATTCAACAAAATGGATATACAAACTAAAATGCAATAAAAGCAACTAAATGTAGAAATTCACCAAAAATAGAAAAATGACTAAAATGCTAGTTTTATTTTTCTATAATTTTCTTGAGACAAATATGAGAATGAGAAGAAAAAATCCATGCAAAACTAATATTTTTTCATTTTCATATGATTTTTCAAAGAAATTAAGAAAATGAGGAAAATATGGAGAAATGCAAAATGTATGTGACAAATAGCAATCCAAAACAACATAAAAAGCTAATGGGCCCAGGATAGGGGTGTTGAAAGCAAGCGCGCCCTAAGACCATGTTCAGAAATTAAAACAAAAAATAGAAAGAAAAAAGAATAAACATGCGGTGCAGGAAACAACAAAATTCAGTGTAAATTGGTATGGGCCTCTGAAAGGGGGTGGGGATAGCAACTGCCTAAGGCCCAAAACAAAACGCATGGGAGAGGGGGTGCGCCTGGGAAAACATGGGGATGGATCAGCAATCCCCTAATGGGCCTAAGCCCGAGTTCAACTTCAACCCTATCTGCAGCAAGCTAAACCTAAACTCCTCTAACCCTCCCTCACTACTGTTCATCTTCCTCACCGAAACCTTAACTGCGCTTACATCCTCCCACCTCAACTCTCTGAAACCTCCTCTGAAACAACCTTCATCAACATAAATTAACCACACAAACTTCGTCCTACACTCAAATCGCCAGCAAAAATCCTTCAAAAATTCACCGTCGCCACCAATTAATGACCAAAACTCAGTTCACAGTACCAATCCTTAACCCACTCACCTCACAGAACTCCGATGCTCAAGCCAAGTTACAAAACTCTAACCTAATCGTTTCAAACCTAACCATCCTAAAAAACCTAAATCTATAGCTAACAACCTATTACGAACATGCAACGAATCAGAGGAGAAGAAAAAGAAACCTGGATGAGGATGCTATTGAAGATCTGGATGAAGAGGACCTTGAGCGTTTGTTTTGAAAGTCTTGAGGAAGATCTGGAAAAGAAGAAGCTCGCTGAAGAAAATAGGTGAAGGCGTTCTTGGATCGAGGACGCGCTTCTGAAGATCGTCGATTGAGTCTGAAGAAGTTGATGACAGCGTTGTGTTCTTGGCGATTTAGCGATGAAGATGGACGAGATCGATGAAAAATCTGACGATTCTGGACTCAAGATGATGAAGATCTGGCAAATTCTGGAAAATGTGTTCTTGAACACTGATGAAGATTCCGGCGATCTTGAGTTTTCCGGCGAGGAAGTGGATGAGCGACGATGGAGAAGATCAGTGAGGATAGAAAGATCTGGAAAATTTTTCCAGTTTCCGGTGATCTCAACAACTTCCGATGACGGTTGCGGCGGAGAGGCGGTGGTCCGGCAGCGTTTGCATGGGTTCCGGCGATGAGTGATTAGTGGAAAACACGTGGCGCTCGCATGCAGTGGGTGGTGGCGGTGAGTGTTCAGGGCGAGACAAGTGTCACAGAGGGAGGATTAGGGAAGGACACGTGTGATCAGAGAGAAGATAGTGGAGTGTGTGTTGTCAGTGAGTGGATGAAGTGGCTAACCCTGAATTGCACGCGTGGCTCCCTATTTAAATGACACCTGGCGCGAAATTGGACCTGGGAATTGGGCTTCAGACTTGGATAATGGCCCATTACACTAATGACTCAGAATTAATGAATTAACCATGATTAAATGGAAATGAACTGATTAATTAACTAAACAAAGATTAATACAAAACCCTAATTAAACTAAAACGAAAATTAATTAAAAACCTAATTAAAAGCTCTAATTAATCTTAATTAATGACCAAACGAAAATTACTAATAACCCTAATTAATCCTAAAAACAAAATTAATCCTAATTAACCTAGAAAAAGATTATTTAATACCTATTAAAAAAATTCCATTTAAATCTGAAAAAAAAATCAATTAAAAACTAATAAAATCTATATAAAAGACCTATTAAATCTATACTAAATCTACTTATTAAAAGAAAAGTAATATCTATTTATATCTATTTAAAAGACTATTCTATTTAAGGATAAAAACTAATATCTAAAAAATTAAAAATCTATTAAATCTCTTAAAAAAAGGAATATCTATTTAAAAATCTAAAAACTATTAAGAAAATATCTACTAAATTCTAAAAACAAAATACTAACCTATTTACCATCTAAAAAAACAAATAACCCTATTAAAAATCTATTAAATGCATTAAAAATATAGAAAATAAAAGAGAAAAAACTAAAAATTGCCAGGAGGCCGATTAAATCAATTATAGAACGATTGTGCAACCATAGCGTAACCCGGGCACCGAGATGGCCTGAAAACACAGGGAACGAGCACCAATTCTCAAAATCCGCTTATTCAAACCGGCCTGAACTGCCTGAAACGCCAGGGGCTGCAATCCCGGCAAAATCGATCTGACTGAGAAAAATGCAATGCATGCAGTATGCGAATGCGAATGCAAAATGCGTTGAAACATAAACCAGATATGGGAACCGGTTGGGCAAATTTTGGGGTGCAACACATGTTTCTTTGGTTCAATTTGAAAATCCATAAATGTCAATGTGTTTGAAGTATGGAATTCACTCAAAATATGCACAAATTTGCACAACTTTGGTCCATCATGAATTAATTTGATTTTTTTTACTCTTAATGACTTTTAATGCCCTTTTCATGAAAATTTCTTCATCAAGTGTTCAATCCAAGCCATATCAATGGTTCCTTGATGTTTGGTTGAGCAAATGACCCCATTTTGATCAACTTTCAAGTTGGAAAGATTTTCATTTGAGATGTGCAAGGTGGTGAAATTGACCTATAATCCAAAATGACCTATAATCAAAATTTCCCAAAATACCCCTGCCTTGCAAGCTTCATATCTTGAGCTTCACAAATCCAATGAAGGACTTATAGTACTCTTTGGAAAGCTAAGATCATGAGGAACAACTCTCATGTTTGGGTCAAGATGAGGAGAGACATCCTTCTAGGTCAAAAATGTCTTGGAAGTTGGTTGACTTTCAAGTACCAAACTCACATTCATCTGATGACCTGTAACTTGTATGCTTCATAACTTGAGTTCTAGAAATCAGATGAATGACTTCTAGTACTCAAAAGAAATATAAGAACATTCTATACAAGTATCATTTTGGTGTCAAGATGAGATGAAACTTTCATCTTGAGTTATGTGGTCTTAAAGTTGGGGCACCAAGATATGGGATTTTACACTGTCAAGCTTAGAAACCCTATCTTAGCAACTTCTCACACTCTTGAGTATTGATGAATTGATCTTGAAATGATTTATTAAATGTCTCAACACAACCTTCCATGATCATAATTTCTTGGAATTGAGTCTTAATCTCCTCAAGACTCATAGTTGATTTAGGGTGGACCAGATGAAAACCCTAATTGCACCACCTTTAGCTATGGCCTCTTGCACTTTGAACAATGACTTGGATAGGCTCCACAATGACTCTCAAGGTATCTCATGAGCTTCTATGATGTTTTCCACCAATATCCATGGACTTGCAATTCTCTGATGATTTTCATTTGATCCTCAAGATAGGAGATACAACCATTTCAACCATCCACTCCTTCAATGAGCTTTGACTTTCTCTGGTGACTTGATGAGGATGATAAATTGAATATAGCTTCTTTACTAGCCTTAGGAACCTTGGGTAGCCTCCTCCTGCTAGGCACATCTCTTGATCCCATGCACAAATGACAATGCAATGCATATGCTAATGCTATAATGAATGCAATGAAACATGACCAGGTAAAGAAAAGGTTGGGAAAATTTTGGGGTACGACAGTTATCCCAACTTTTGGTTGGTATCCAGGGTTTGTTATCCCAACTTTTGGTTGGTACCCGTTGCTTCAATCTCAACTCTTGGTTGGTATTTGTTGGCTTTTATTCCAACTCTTGGTTAGTATATTTTGGTTTTTATCCCAACTCTTGGTTGGTATCCTTGAGTCGTTATTCTAACTCTTGGTTGGTATCCTTGGGTCGTTACTCCAACTCTTGGTTGGTATCCTTAGGTCGTTATTCCAACTCTTGGTTGGTATCCTTGGGCCGTTATTCCAACTCTTGGTTGGTATCCTTGGGTCGTTATCCCAACTCTTGGTTGGTATCCTTGGGTTGTTATCCCAACTTTTGGTTGGTACCCGTTGCTTCAATCCCAACTCTTGGTTGGTATTTGTTGGCTTTTATCCCAACTCTTGGTTGGTATCCTTTGGTAGTATTCCAACTCTTGGTTGGTATTCCTTGGTTCGTTATCCCAACTTTTGGTTGGTATCTTTTGCTGGTTATCCCAACTCTTGGTTGGTATCCTCTATTTGTTATTCCAACTCTTGGTTGGTATCCTGTGGTTATTCTCCCAACTCTTGGTTGGTATCCTTTGTTTTCTATCCTAACTCTTGGTTGGTATCTCTTGGTTGATGTTTTGTATTGGACTATTATCCTCAGCGTGTCGTATTCCAACTTTTGGTTGGTATTCGTTGTTTTGCATCCCTGCAGGTTGCAAATTTTCGGGTTCTTTTGGTATTCATTCACCTTATACCTTGAATGTTTAAAAGCTGATGCTTTTCATCCCTTCAGGTCCAAGTCGATTGAATAGGGGCAGCTGTAGCACCCCAAAATTTGCCCTTCAGTTTTGATCTTAACTGGCTTTTGTTTCTCTACATTTTTGCTTTTTCGCATATCATAACATTCGTTCTTGAGGCATGGGATCAAGGTATTTATGTGGCTCAGAGTTTGCTTTTAGTGCAAGAGTCTGGATAGTGAGCATCAGAGGCTCTGACTTTTATTTTGCCCAGCAATCGAGTAGTCGATTTTATTTTATTTTGCAGGATAATTTTAGCTCAGGAGGCAACATTCAGGCAGTCTCAAGCATTCCCATGGCTATAATGTTCAAGAGCAAGATTAATAGGATTAACAGGGCTTGGAATAGTTGAAAACGGGCAATTATACACTTTTCCCTCCAAAAGGCGCCAAAATTCAAATCTTAAAGGTGTTAATCGATTAACCCAGATGGTTAACCGATTAACCAAGGGAAAATCAGGCCAAATTCAAAATTTTAAAGGTGTTAATCGATTAACGCAGATGGTTAACCGATTAACCAAGACAAATTTTGCCTCTGCACGTGAGTTTTCAATAGGCAGCCACTTTGGCGTCCATTTTGATCACTTGTGAAGTTGATTTTACACCAGAAGAAGGATCTAGAACCACTTTGAATTTTGGTTAATTTTCAAAATCATTTCAAGTTCCCTCCAAATTCCCATTCCTAATCGCATTCCAATTTTCATAACCTTACTCCTAACCTAGGGGGTATTTAAATGATTTTGCTCCAAACTTCAAAGGAGAATCCTCATAATTTCATCTCCATTTTCAGAATTCACTCACTCTTGATTTTTGCTCTCAACTTTTCACTCCCAAAACCTCCATTAGAGCTCTCACCTTGAATGCTTTTATTCTTCATTGGAATCATTGAATTCTAGAGCTAAACTTTCATCCTTCATCCTTATTATCTCCATTTCTCCATTCAATTTTCGTGCTAGTGTGGATCTGAACTTGGAAGATAATTTAGAGGAGCTTATTCAGATCGATTTTGCTTAATTTTGGTGGATCTTCACTTCTACTACAAGAAATCACTTGGATCTTGAAGGATTTCCGGATTTCTTGCTTGGATCTGCTCAATTGAAGTTGAATCAACAATTACCAAAGCAAATCTCCGCTTTGTAGGTTGGAATTCTAGATCCGATGCTATTTTGAGCTTATTTTGCATATTCGATGTGGATCTTCATTTTTGATTGACTTTTGGCTGGTTTGATCCATGTGATTCGAGATCTTGATGTTTGAACATGTTTACATGTTGATTGAATCATTGTTTTCTGGTTTAAATTCGTGCATTAGTGATTATATGATCATATGGATTATTGGAGAAGTGATTAATTGATGAAAGTGCTTTTGGATTTCTATTTTTCTGCCTCTAGTACAGTGTTAATCGGTTAACCCATAGAGTTAACCAATTAACCAATGCTATTTTCAAGTTTTTTCAATGGTTAATCGGTTAACCTATAGTGTTGACCGATTAACATTGTACCAGAATGTGTTATTTGTTGTTTTCCAAGCTTGTTTTGGTATCACCTCACTTTGAATCTTCAAGGATCAGTATGATGCATTTGAGTGAGATGTTTTGGATATTGTGTCGCTGTTCTTGATTGTTTAATCATGATTTCTTCGACACACGTTGTTTGATTTCCACTTGAATGCATACTTTTATGGATGTTGTTAAAAGTGATGAGTGTTCATCTTTTGTTTTGCTTGAGTATGAAGAATTGCTTGGTTGAGATGTGCTTGTGGTGGCTGTTGTCCCACATCTTTTTCCTCCCACTTTTCTTTGATGATTGATGATAATGGTTGTAGGAGCTCGCTTCTATCATTTCATCTCATCCTCGCATCTTTTGTGCTTGCATTTTATCTTGTGTTTCTTTCCTATTTACGATTGATTTATCTTGTGTTTTCTTGGTCTTTTGCCATGATCCCTTATGATTCCTAGTCCCTCCATTTAGGATGGGAGTAGGAGAGACGTTAGGTGCTCAATCCAAGCATGCTAACATCAGGGTAGATTTCCTCCTTTCAATCCCAACTTTAGGACCACTTTGTATGACAATGTTAGGGCCGAGTTCCCCTTAGACCTTCTGTGTGTCTTTCTTCTCATCTCAAAACACATTCTAACTCATCTAATAAATACGATGAATGTTGTACGCTACGAGCCTTAAGTACACGGGAAATGATGAGTGAGGGATCTCCTCTTGCTTGTCTAGAGTGTTTAGTGTACGTCCAATTTAGGGGCGATATGCGACGCATTCGTTCCTATGTCATAGTCTTTAGTGCAACGTGAATCACAAATCAAATTAACTCACTTCACTAAAAAACACAAAAAAAAAAATCAAACCTTTTTATCCTTCGGGATTAATTGGAAATCATTTTCAGAAAGAGTGTGTTAAGCTTTGGTTCTACCACAAACAGGCATCGTCCCTAACTGCTAGAACGAAGGTTTAACTCTACTCAGTTAAAACACTTCAACCAACCTGTGGTTGTGTCATCCCGAACTACGTTTGCTCTGATTTCTCATACCAGACGAGGATACGTAGGCACAAGATGGCAATGTCTTGGTGAGAAACCTTTCCCCACCTTCACCCGTAGTTTTCTGAACTACGTTGACTCTGACTTTCCCATTGCACGAGGGAGTACGTAGGCATAGAGCGGCGATGCTCTACCGAGTCTCTTTTCTTTTTCTTTTCTTCCTGTGAGCCTGTAGCTTAGATAGATTAATACACCCTTTGATTAGACAACAAGCGTGGATCCCGTTGAGTACAACGGACGTGAGGGGTGCTAATTATCGCAACTGCAAAAAACACCCTGCAAAAAACAGAAGAGTCGCCACCTTTCGTTATTTATCCCACAGAGAGGGAAAGGAAAGGATTGGAAAAACCTAACGAAAAAGGGAAAGACAAGGTCATCGCAACTAAGTCTGGATTCGGGAGTCGGTTACGCAAGGGGAAGGTATGAGCACCCCTCATGTCCGTCGTACTCGACGGGATCCACGCATTATTGTCTATCTAAAAGCGTGATCAATCTATCTACGCTAAAGGTCAAAGGACAAGAGAAAAAGAAAAGAGAGACTCGACAGAGCATTTCCACTCTGTGCCTACGTATTCCCTCGTGCAATGGGAAAGTCAGAGTCAACGTAGTTCGGCTAAGTACGGGTGAAAAGGGGGGAAGGTTGCTCGCTAAGACATCGCGTCTTGTGCCTACGTACTTTCATCTGGTATGAAAGATCAGAGCAAACGTAGTTCGGGCTAAAAGACCACAAGTTGGTTCAAAAGTTTTTAGGCCCGAGTAGGATTAACAAGTAGTTCTAGCAGTTGGTGTATGCAACTCGACCAATGGAGACTTAGGCATTACCGTTTGCGGTAGAACTAAAAGTTAAGAACACTCTTTTTATCTGAAAAGATTTTCCTGATTAGAATCCTGAAGGATGAAAAAGGTTTGAGGTGTTTTTGTGTTTTTTTAGATAAGAAGTGTTTTAAATTTGAGTGTTTATAATGTATGTTGTACTAAAGTCTAAAACCTAGGATCGAATGCGTCGCATATCGTCCTAAGGACGTATAATAAACACTCTAGGAAATTGAGAGGCAACCGCTCAATCACCATTTCCCAAGTACAAGGCTCATGGCACAACATCCATTATCTTTATTAAGTGTGTTAAGATTGTATGAAGATGAGAAGAGAAGAAAGGGCCACTAATGGGAGACTAATCAATCCTAAAAGTTATCATGCAAAGTGGACTTAAAGTTGGGATACAAAATGGAACTACCTAATGTTATCATGCATGGTTAGGCACCTAATGTCTATCATAACCTTAAAAGGTTATAGAACTTATGGGGAACATGGCAAAGAAAAGCAAAAGAAGAAGAAGAAAGAACATAAAAAGATGCAAGAATGCAAACATAGAAGGCACAAGTAAGAATGAAAGTGGGAGGAAAATAGTGTGGGGCAGTAGCCTCCACAAGCTCATCTCAACTAAGCATGCATATGGGGATGCAAGAAAAGAAGAGAAAAATAAATGCACAAGATGATATCAATCAACAAAGAAAAGCTACACAAAGATGCACAAAAAGTGGGATGGAATGACCTAAGTCAAACAACATCAACCACAAGTGCCAAAAGCCAAACCAAATGAAATGTAAAGAAGCTCAAAACAAAAGTGAGGATGGGAGGCTATATGAGGACAGCAAGGAACTCATAATATGCACTCAACCATAAGCATCACCAACATAGTGCAAAAGAAGCACAAAAGAGTCCTCAAGGATTCATCATTTTAGGTATGCTTCAAGTACCTCCTAAGGAGGGACTAAGATGCCTTAAAT
Source organism: Lathyrus sativus (assembly GCA_963859935.3). Lineage (NCBI taxonomy): Eukaryota > Viridiplantae > Streptophyta > Magnoliopsida > Fabales > Fabaceae > Lathyrus > Lathyrus sativus. The sequence continues at coordinate 252,651,441 of OZ012737.1, read as the reverse complement.
GAGACTCAAAAGTCATGGGACAGAATGGGAGATGAGAGAAGAGAGATCAAAAGAAAAAGCAAACCAATCAAGAGAAAATGCAAGCAAAAATACCAGGGAGAGCAAGCATGCATCACTTAGAAACCCTAATTAAAAGCTCAAAAGAAAACAACCAAATGAGCAATAAAAACCAAATGTTATGACCTAAAAATGAGCAAGAATCATCCTTAACATGTTAGCAACATGAATCAAAAGGCATTGAGGGCTCAAAGGATCCAAAAATGTCATCTCCAAGACAAACTAGGTCAATGTGTATGTATGAACCTCCCTTGGAGGTAACTTGACTTGCAAGTTACCTCAAAATTAGGAAAATGGTTCAAAAATGATCAAATAAAATGCACAAAGCACCTAAACATGTTGGCAAACAGAGGCCAAAAGATCACAATCAAAATCAATTCACAACACCACCAAAGAAATTGATTCACAAGGGTGTTCCATTGTGAATGAGGATTGTCGAGGGTCAAATGAAATGCAACAAAAGTCAACCCAAAAGTCAACCAACAGAGGCAAAATGGTCTTAAAAAATTCATCAACTCATCATGGACATGAGGATGAATTTTGAGTCATTGGACCAAAGGGAATGAGGAGAAACAAAATAAAAACCAAACAATGTCAAGATTTAATTCAAACAAAATACTTCCAATGTTTAATTCCATTTTTAATTGAAAATAAAACCAAAAAATAAAATAAAAAATTCTAAAAATAAAAGGACATTTCTAATTGTCTAAAACATATTTTTGTGGAATTTTTGGACCATTGGAAGTATTTTAATTTGATTTAAATCTAAACAGATAGAAAACAAAATAAAAAATAAAATAAAAATAAAATAATAAAACATGCGGTGGGAATAGCAAATAAAAAGCGTGTAAATCAAAGTTGGGCCCAAACAGGAGGTGCAAAAAGCAAACAGAGGCCCAATCCAAACAAGTCAGCCAAAAAAATGAGAATTAATCTCAACCACATGATGGTATTACCAGTCCAACAATCCAAAGGCCCAGATGTAACACCCCCTTCTATACCCCCAAATAAATGCATATACAAATTTATCAGAGTGAAAATTTTAGAATAAGGTATAAAGGAAGAATATCACAATTTCACCAATGAAACACTTTAACATTTTCTCCATAAAATATGTAACATTTTCATGGTTTAGAAATCACATTTCAACATTTAAATTTAAGCGGAAGATAAAATCATTTAATCATTTCCAAAATATTAATTCACATACAAATAAGATATCCAGATTGATACATCATATCAGGTAATTACAAAACCACATCAGCTGATACATCGTAATGTATCACAAAAGAATAACTATACTAGTCTAACTACCCGGTGTTACATATCAGAGCAGCCGACTCAAAAGAATGAAGATAACTTCACAAAAAAACTCCAGCATCCTAATTTGCAATGCCTCGTAGAGCATTATAAAACAGCAGAAGGGTGAGAAATATTACCATAATAATCAATGCATAAGATTATATATATATATATATATATATATATATATATATATATATATATATATATATATATATATATATATATATATATATATATATATATATATATATATATATATATATATATATATATATATATATATATATATATATATATATATATATATATATATATATATATATATATATATATATATATATATATATATATATATATATATATATATATATATATATATATATATATATATATATATATATATATATATATATATATATATATATATATATATATATATATATATATATATATATATATATATACAGGTATCACATAATTACATTCTACATTTCTCACCACAAATTTAATTCATAGTCATATTTATCATGTTGTAAATATAAACAAACATGAACATACCCAAACATATCCCTTCATACATATTCCCCAATCATCCAAAACCCATCATATTCACAAGCATACTTCATATATCCATGACATTTATGCTATTACCACATCATCAAACAATGCACACATATCCACGATATGTTCCCATGCATTTCTCACAATTATTAACGATGCACACATATCCACGATATGTTCCCATGCATCTCTCCTAATTAATTAACCGATGCACACATATCCACGATATGTTCCCATGCATCCCCCACATTTATTAACCAATGCACACATATCCACGATATGTTCCCATGCATTTCTCACAATTATTAACGATGCACACATATCCACGATATGTTCCCATGCATCCCCCACATTTATTAACCAATGCACACATATCCACGATATGTTCCCATGCATTTTTCACAATTATTAACGATGCACACATATCCACGATATGTTCCCATGCATCCCCCACATTTATTAACCAATGCACACATATCCACGATATGTTCCCATGCATCTCATACATTTGCATACAACAACATACACTCATAATTCATCGAATAATACACACATAATCATTACTATGTTCTCGTGTATTTTCTAATCGATGCAAACATTATACATATCGCAATCTATGATTCACGCCCAAAGACTACCCACAACACATACACATACAGTATATAACATTTCATTCCATTAAGGATCGAACCCGATCGAACCACAACACAACATAGAATGAAATCACAAAAAAACGAAATCCTGTCATGTTCGTCACCACCTCGCTAGGCGGGCACCTGGCAAACGCTCGCTACCTGTTCGCCTAGCGAACAAACTCGCGAACCCCAACAGAAGCTACTGGAAGGCTTCGCTACTTGCTCGCTGCAGCGAGCTTCCCAGCGAACCATTTCACTATCTGTTCGCTACACTTTCGCTACCAGCGAACACACCAAAATCCATTCTGTCCAAGTCTGGGACCATTCGCTATCTGTTCGCTGAGCGAACCCCTAGCGAGCATTCGCTACCTGCTCGCCTAGCGAGTTGCTAGCGAATGTCTGCGTATTTTGTTTTTCACTTACTGTTATCCAACTCAACCAACTCCAAAAACCCCAAACTCACCAATCCAATTCCAATACTCTTAGTCTAACATTTCTAGACTATTCTACATCATCTATTTCAGTATCTAACCGATTAAATTGAGTTCTACCGATTAAATCCAACTTTTGCCCTAAATGGAAAATAGGGGAAAACATCCAACAATCCTACTCAAACATACACAATCACATACATTGATCAAATAATAATGTTTCTCACCCTTACCTTGATTGGATTGAAGCTTTGGGTTGTTACAACCCTCCCCCACTTTAGGAATTTTCGTCCTCGAAAATGTTACCTGGTTCAAACAGTTCTGGATAAGACTCCCTCATTTGGCTCTCCAGTTCCCAAGTCACATTTCCACCAGCCGGTCCTCCCCAAGCGACCTTCACCAAAGAAATCTCCTTGCCTCGAAGTTGCTTCAATTTCCGATCCTCTATCCGCATAGGTGATGTCTCAACAGTCAGGTTATCTCTCACCTGCACATCATCTAATTGGACTACATGAGACGGATCCGCAATGTATTTCCTTAACTAAGATACATGGAATACGTCATGAAGATTAGAAAGCGACGGTGGTAAAGCCACACGATAGGCCACTCCTCCTATCCTCTGCAAAATCTGATAAGGACCAATGAAACACGGCGACAACTTGTGCGACTTTAATGCCCTACCAACACCTGTCATCGGAGTGACTCGAAGAAACACATGATCTCCCTCTTGAAATTCAAGTGCCTTCCTCTTCTTGTCATAATAACTCTTCTGACGACTCTGAGCAACTCTCATCTTCTCTTGAATCATCTTGATCTTATCAGTAGTCTGTTGAACTAACTCGGGTCCAACAACAGAACTCTCTCCGGACTCAAACCAACACAACGGTGTCCTACACCGCCTACCATACAACGCCTTAAATGGTGCCATACCGATACTCGAATGAAAACTGTTGTTGTAGGTAAACTCAATCAAAGGCAAGTAGCTATCCCAACCTCCTCCTTTTTCCTATACACAAGCTCTCAAAAGATCTTCAAGCGACTGAGTCGTCCTCTCCGTCTGACCATCTGTCTGAGGATGATAAGCTGAACTCAAACGCAACTTAGTACCCAAAGCACTCTGCAAGCTCTCCCAAAATCTCGAAGTGAACCTCAGATCTCTATCCGAAACAATACTCGACGGAATACCATGCAAACACACAATCCTCTCAATATACAATTTAGCCAACTTCTCCAACGGGTAATCCACACGCATAGGGATAAAGTGAGCAGATTTAGTCAATCTATCCACAATAACCCAAATAGCCTCAAAATTACTCGGCGTCCTCGGCAAACCCGATACAAAATCCATGGAGATACTATCCCATTTCCACTCAGGAATAAACAACGGCTTCATCAAACCCGATGGCTTCTGATGCTTAATCTTTGACTTCTGGCAAGTCAAACAAGAATACACAAATTCCGCGATATCCTTCTTCATACTAGGCTACCAAAACACTTTCCTCAAATCCTGATACATCTTAGTAGCACCCGGATGAATACTCAATCCGCTACGATGTCCTTCATAGTCAACTGTGTCAACGACAACGATAACTTAGCGAATCCTTCAATAAACTTCCGATAATAACCGGCTAAACCAAGGAAACTTCTAATCTCAAAAACTGACTTCGGAGTCTCCCATTGCGATACCGCTTCAACCTTCGACGGATCAATCGCAATACCATTACTCGAAATTACATGACCAAGGAAACTAACTTCCTTCAACCAAAACTCACACTTAGAAAGCTTTGTAAACAAATGCTTCTCTCTCAACACAGATACCACAATCTTTAGATGCTCGGCATGCTCTTCTTCGCTCTTCGAATAAACCAAGATGTCGTCGATAAACACAACCACAAACTTATCCAAATAAGGATGGAAAATCCTATTCATGTACTCCATAAATACACCTGGTGCATTAGTCACACCAAATGGCATTACAGAATACTCATAGTGTCCATACCTCGTTCTAAAAGCAGTCTTCTGAATATCCTCAGCTTTCACGCGAATCTGATGATACCCAGATCTCAAATCAATCTTGCTGAACACACTCGCACCAACCAACTGATCCATCAGATCATCAATCCTCGGAAGTGGATACTTGTTCTTAATAGTTACCTTGTTCAACTGTATGTAATCCACACAGAGCCTCATATAACCCTCTTTCTTCTTAACCAACAACACCGGTGCACCCCACGGCGACACACTCGGACGAATAAACCTCTTTTCAAGCAAGTCCTCAAGTTGACTCTTCAACTCTTTCAATTCTGATACCGACATACGATAAGGAGCCATCGATATCGGACTAGTTCCAGGAATTAAATCTATTGAAAACTCCACTTCTCGCTCCGGTGGTAAATCCTTTATCTCTTCAGGGAAAACTTCCGGAAAATCTCTAACAATTGGTAAAGCACCAATCTCTTCACTTCCACCAATTCTCAAAGTTGCCATAAGCATTAATACCTTAGCTCCATCTTGCACTGATTCTTTCACTTGTCTCGCTGTCATAAACAAATCTCTTGCAACGTCCGATTCCGAAAAAATAACCGTCTTGTCAAAACAGTTAATATATACCTGGTTGAATTCCAACCAATTCATCCCAAGGATGACATCGAGTTGGTCTAGGTGAAGACACACTAAATCAATTCCAAAATCTTTATCGAAGATACTCAACGGACAATTCAAACAAACATACGGTGTAGTTACCGAATCCATAGCAGGAGTATCAATAACCATACCGTCACCAATCACAGACAACTCAAGATTTAACCTTCTAACACAATCCAAAGAAATAAAAGAATGCGTAGCTCCGGTATCAATTATAGCGATCAAAGGTGTACTATTAATAAAACACGTACCTCTGATCAAGCGATCGTCACTAGCAGTCTCAGATCCAGATAGAGCGAACACTTTTCCGCTTCCTTGATTCTTCTTCGGCTTATCACATTTGGTACTAATGTGTCCTTGCTCGCCACATTTATAGCAAGTCACATTTGCACCGCTTCTGCATTCAAGGGCTTTGTGGCCTAGCTTGCCACACTTAAAACACGCCTTCTCAACACTCTTGCATTCCGAAGCACGGTGTCCCTCTTCACCGCACCTATAACACTTCATCGGAGTAGAAACTCCCCCACTAGGCTTCTTGCTGTAACCCATTCTTTGTTTCCCTTTGTCTGCAGGAGTCACATAAGGTTTTCCTCTGGATTGACCTTTTCCTTTCTTATCACTTAGGCTCTCGTAGTGGCTAGATCGAGCCCTACTATCCTCATCATAAATCCTACTCTTGTTCACCAATTCAGAAAACCGCCTGATTTCCTGATACCCAACAGCTTGCTTGATCTCAAGTCTCAAGCCATTCACAAATTTGAGACACTTAGATCTCTCAGCATTAGCAGTGTTGTAGTGAGGACAAAACTTGATCAACTCCTCAAATTTTGCCGCATACTCAGCTACCGTTGAATTACCTTGCTTCAGCTCAAGGAATTCAATCTCTTTCTTCCCGCGCACATCTTCTGGAAAATACTTCTCCAGAAATGTCTCTCTAAAAAGATCCCAGGTGATCACAATATCATCCTCTTCAAATCTTTGGCGAGTATTACCCCACCAGTCTTCGGCTTCCTCTTCGAGCATGTGAGTCCCAAACTGCACCTTTTGTGCATCTGAGCAATTCATAACCCGAAAAATCTTCTCGATAGCTTTCAACCAAATTTGTGCTTTGTCAGGCTCGTGGGTTCCCTTGAACATCGGGGGATTATTCCTTTGGAACCTTCCCAAAGCACGGAATTCCTCATCACCATTATTCCCCACATTCAAATTGGCCGGAGGATTCTGCCCAATCGCTCCCGCCAACCTTGTCAAAGCTTCTGCGATCGCTTCATCGTTCCTCCCTGCAACCATCTTACTAATTCCAACAACAGAACCACGTAAGAACGACCAATATTGATGATGCAACACACGCATATCAATAACACACAGGGAAAAACACTCTAACAACTTGGCCGGACGGACCGACCTGCTCTGATACCACTATTGTAACACCCCCTTCTATACCCCCAAATAAATGCATATACAAATTTATCAGAGTGAAAATTTTAGAATAAGGTATAAAGGAAGAATGTCACAATTTCACCAATGAAACACTTTAACATTTGCTCCATAAAATATGTAACATTTTCATGGTTTAGAAATCACATTTCAACATTTAAATTTAAGCGGAAGATAAAATCATTTAATCATTTCCAAAATATTAATTCACATACAGATAAGATATCCAGATTGATACATCATGTCAGGTAATTACAAAACCACATCAGCTGATACATCGCAATGTATCACAAAAGAATAACTATACTAGTCTAACTACCCGGTGTTACATATCAGAGCAGCCGACTCAAAAGAATGAAGATAACTTCACAAAAAAACTCCAGCATCCTAATCTGCAATGCCTCGTAGAGCATTATAAAACAGCAGAAGGGTGAGAAATATTACCATAATAATCAATGCATAAGATTATATATATATACAGGTATCACATAATTACATTCTACATTTCTCACCACAAATTCAATTCATAGTCATATTTATCATGTTGTAAATATAAACAAACATGAACATACCCAAACATATCCCTTCATACATATTCCCCAATCATCCAAAACCCATCATATTCACAAGCATACTTCATATATCCATGACATTTATGCTATTACCACATCATCAAACAATGCACACATATCCACGATATGTTCCCATGCATTTCTCACAATTATTAACGATGCACACATATCCACGATATGTTCCCATGCATCTCTCCTAATTAATTAACCGATGCACACATATCCACGATATGTTCCCATGCATCCCCCACATTTATTAACCAATGCGCACATATCCACGATATGTTCCCATGCATTTCTCACAATTATTAACGATGCACACATATCCACGATATGTTCCCATGCATCCCCCACATTTATTAACCAATGCACACATATCCACAATATGTTCCCATGCATTTTTCACAATTATTAACGATGCACACATATCCACGATATGTTCCCATGCATCCCCCACATTTATTAACCAATGCACACATATCCACGATATGTTCCCATGCATCTCATACATTTGCATACAACAACATACACTCATAATTCATCGAATAATACACACATAATAATTACTATGTTCTCGTGTATATTCTAATCGATGCAAACATTATACATATCGCAATCTATGATTCACGCCCAAAGACTACCCACAGCACATACACATACAGTATATAACATTTCATTCCATTAAGGATCGAACCCGATCGAACCACAACACAACATAGAATGAAATCACAGAAAAACGAAATCCTGTCATGTTCGCCACCACCTCGCTAGGCGGGCACCTGGCGAACGCTCGCTACCTGTTCGCCTAGCGAACAAGCTCGCGAACCCCAACAGAAGCTACTGGAAGGCTTCGCTACCTGCTCGCTGCAGCGAGCTTCCCAGCGGACCATTTCGCTATCTGTTCGCTACACTTTCGCTACCAGCGAACACACCAAAATCCATTTTGTCCAAGTCTGGGACCATTCGCTATCTGTTCACTGAGCGAACGCCTAGCGAGCATTCGCTACCTGCTCGCCTAGCGAGTTGCTAGCGAATGTCTGCGTATTTTGTTTTTCACTTACTGTTATCCAACTCAACCAACTCCAAAAACCCCAAACTCACCAATCCAATTCCAATACTCTTAGTCTAACATTTCTAGACTATTCTACATCATCTATTTCAGTATCTAACCGATTAAATTGAGTTCTACCGATTAAATCCAACTTTTGCCCTAAATGGAAAATAGGGGAAAACATCCAACAATCCTACTCAAACATACACAATCACATACATTGATCAAATAATAATGTTTCTCACCCTTACCTTGATTGGATTGAAGCTTTGGGTTGATCTTGATCTCTTCCAAGTTTTTCCTCTTCTCTTTTCTCCTCTTCCTCTATTCTTTCTCCTTCTTTCTCTTATATTTCCTTTTCTTTTCACAATGTTTCTATATTTTCCTTTTCCTTATATAATTCTTTTATTTCTTTCCACTTTATTTCCCTCTTCAATTTTCTATCAAAATTCCAAATCATTAAAATTAATTCCAATAAACCAATTAATTAACATAATTAATTATTTAATGAAATTTGGGCTGTTACACTAGAAACAGACATGCGTGCAGTCAACATTAGAATATAAAAAACAAATAAATCATAGCCATCAGATTAAACCCAGTCAAATGATCGAACGGCTAGGATATAAGCCCATGAAACGCAACGTTTCTTTAAAGGCCCAGTCAAACCATCATGGCCACACAATGAGATTACCAGACGACCATCCAAGGGTCCAAAACAAGCCATGTCAAAAATGAAACTCAGCACAAAATTAGAATCAAACATGGACCATCAGATCAAGGTCTAGTCAAATAATCTAACAAGAATCCAACGGCCACATAGTCATCTCCCACATTCAAACCTGAAACAAGGGAGGGAAAACCAGATGGCTGGAAACACTGTTCTGGTCGTCTTCTCCGGCGAAGCTCCGGCAAGGCACACACAAAACTCAACCAAAACATACAAAATCTTAGTCAAAACTGATCTACATCTCGCGCAGAATCCAAATCCATAGTTCAATTTAATTTTCAATGGATAAACAAGCTAGATCGAAGCCAAACAGAAATGAGCTCACCACACAAATCATCACCAATGCCAGCCAATTTTAGTTAGAAACAATCTACATAGTTCCTAGGTTTTAATCATGCAAAAATGGCAAGCAAATGCATCATAAACAGAGAGAAAAGTTGAAATGAAAATACCTAGTGGAGAGCTTCCACTGAGCCTTCAATTCTTGATGAAAATTGTTGAAAATAGACCATAATCACTCCTTAATCTTCAATGAAACTTCTGATTTGCTTAATTTGGCTTGAAATGGTGTGAATCTGAAAATTCGTGTTTCACTTTTCTTGAGCTTTTTCCAAATGTGTTCTCTGCATTTTCTCCACCAATTTTCCTTCTGAAAGTTTGTACACGACCCTGAGATTATATGCAATGGATTTGGAAGCAAAGAAAGCCCAATTGCAGTTCCTAAAAGCCCAATTGAAATCCAATTTTTCTTGGTTTGGAGCTTTATGAATGTGCACGAAAATGAAGCTTACACAGCTGCAAATGAATCCATTCATGTTACTTGGGATGTAGGGAACCTCAATGGCTAGGATTGATCACTTGTTTGATCTTAATGGTGAATGTAGCATGTATACCTTCATGATGAAGCAAGCTTGAAATTGACATACCAAAACTCATCAAACTCAAATTCTGAAAACGCCATTGTTCTTAGAATTTGATTTGCACTCAAAATATGCACAAACTTGCACAAAATGGATACAATATGATTTAATTTGATTTTTGTGTTTTTAATGATTTTTCCATGAACCTTCCTTCATTCAATCTTCTATCCAAGCCATATCAATGATTCCTTGAGGTTTGGTTGAACAAATGAACCCATTTTGAGAAAGTTTCATGTTGGAAAGATTGTCATTTGAAGTAAGCAAAGTGGTGAATGGACCTATAATGAAAAGGACCTGTAATCTTACTTTCCCAAAATACTCCTGCCTTGCAAGCCTCGTAACTTGAGTTCTACAAATCAGATGAAGAACTTCTAGTACTCTTTGGAAAGCTAAGATCATGAGGAACAATTCTCATGTTTTGGTCAAGTTTAGGAGAAACATCCTTCTAGGTCGAAAATGGCTTGGAAGTTGGTTGACTTTTGTTGACCAAAATCACATTCATTTGAGGACCTGTAACTTGCCAGCATCATAACTTGAGTTCTAGAAATCAGGTGAATGGCTTCTAGTACTCAAAAGAAAGCTAGACACATGCTCTACAAGTTTCATGTTGGGGTCAAGATGAGATGAGACTTGTATCTTGTGATATGTGGTCTTGAAGTTGGGCACTAAATAGGGGATTTTACACTGAGAACCCTAATTTAGTAACTTTTCACACTCTTGATTCTTGATGAATTGATCTTGAAATGATATATTAGATATCTCAACACAACATCCCATGACCATAGATACTTGGAATTGAGTTTTAATCTCCTTCAATTTCATAGTTGATTGAGGGTTGACCAGATGAAAACCCTAGATGTACCACTCTTGACTGTGGCCTCTTCCACATGACACAACAACTTGAACAAGCTCCCACATGGCTCTCAAAGCATTCAATAAGTTTTCTTACCATCCCATATCCATAATTATGAATTCAAAATCCTCTGATGATCTTCAACTAACCTCCAAGTTAGAAGCTGATCCACATACATCCATCAACTCTTTCACAAAACACTGACCCCTTCCTGGTGACTTGATGACCATTCATGCTTGAGTAACACCCCTTGCTTAGGCTCAACACTTTGGGAAACCTCCTCTTGCTATGCACAACCTCTTGATCCCCTGTTCAATGAAAAATTATATGCAATGCAAATGCTAGAAGAAAAATGAAATGAAACATAAACCAAATTAAGAAAAGGTTGGTCAAATTTTGGGGTGCAACACTAATACCTTCCCCTTGCGTAACCGACTCCCGAACCCAAGATTTGGTTGCGATGACCTTGTCTTCTCCCTTTCTCGTAGGTTTTCTTCGATCGTTTGCTTTCCCTCCCTTTGGGATAAATAACGAACGGTGGCGACTCTTCTGTTTTCTGCCGGGTGTTTTTCGCAGTTGCGACACTCTCCCATTTCGATATATGCATTCGTATTGCTTTGGTTATTGTTTATCTTCTAGAAACACCCTCAAGGACTGGCGTAGACTAAACTATTTTTAAACTAATTCTCGATTCATCATCAACCTATCGTTTCTCATAACCAAACCCTCGATTCATCGTCAAGCCGGTTCCATTTATAAACCAACCTCCTTTCCAACACGTCTTTGCACGCAAATAAAATCAAACCATTGATCCAACGTCAAGCGGTATTTTAGTCAAGTTGTAAGTCGAGTGAATTTTTCCTTGCAGTCCACCTCTTTTCGCAACCAATCCGATTTAATCTTTTTCAAACTATTTTCTTAAACAAATAACGAAAGAAGAAGATTCTTAAAGTCTAGCATGCCCTTAATCTTCGAATGGAAGACTCTTGAGGCACACACTTTGGGTTGTCGTTTATTCAACCTTTCGTCTCAAAACACCTAATCTTTATCTAAACATTTTTGTAATCAACTTACGAAAGAAGGACTTTCTTGGAGTCTAGCATTCCTTGGACCTTCGAATGAATAGCTCCCGAGGCACGCCCCTTGATTTTTTTTTCATTCAATCTTTCGACTTCAGAATGTTCAACCCTCTCTTCAACCTTTCCTAATCAACTCCCGAAAGAACTGAGTGTTGCGGTGAGAATCGTGATACCAAGCTATTGATTAACTTGAATCTTAATTCATTAAATTCACAACCGGACTTTAATTTAACCAAAGGAAAGGTTAAAGAAAGAAAAACCCTTTTGCGCGATGTAATAACAACGCTAAGAGATCGGGGTTGGTTATACCTAGGGCAGGTATTTCACATCCTAAACATCTGTAGTACTCTACAAGAACCTTTTGTATGTTTGTATGCTATAAGTGATAAATGTTTGTTATAGTTATGGGTTTAGGGTAAAGGTTGTAGGTAAAGACCTAAGGATAGTTTCTAAGTTTTCCCGCAAACATATCGCATCCTCTGCCTACGTATCCTAACTAGGATAGAATCAGAGCAACCGTAGTTCGCCTCACTGAGGATTAAAAAGTACTCGACTATGGTCAAGACTCTAGGGGAACAAACATAACAATGCTTGTGTAGAGTTTAACCAAACTCTCTAGATCTATATTGAATACTCAAAGGATATTGACTTTTACAAAAGCCAAGGGTGAATAAGTAATAATGACAATGATTCTTACATATAGTTTAACAAACTCTATCTAAAAGTTCTAGTTGAAGGATATTCCTAACAAGGGGGAGATCTTCTAGACTTAAGGCAAAGTCTAATGGATATAGGTTCTAACTTAACTAAGTTAGGGTTCAAAGGTGACTTAACAAAGTCAAAGGGAGGGTAATGAGCTATCTATGACCCAAGGGTCAATAGAGAGACTTTCCTTTGGAATAAGGTAAAAGAGGCAACTGGATGAGAACTAACAAGTTCCATCACTTGGGGAATTACTTAACAAAGTACAAACACAAAAGAACATTCATTCAAACATGATGAACATATAAGAGAGTATGGTGACAACCAAGGAGGATATGTAAGTATGTGACAACAACAAGAAAAGATTACAATCAAAGCAAATGGTTACAACCAATAAAGCACAAAGATATTACAATACCTAGAAGGGAACATGATGGAGGTTCTTACAAGACCAATCAAATAAGATAATATCAACTTGAAGAAAACTTGACAAAGACGAAAAAGGAATGAGGTAACAACCATTAAGACAACAAAATGTGATTCAAGTAAGGTAAAGCGAAAGCAAGTTACAACTTGAGACAAATATATCATAGGGTTCAAAGAAATGTCAAATATAACCACATAAGACTAACAATCACACATTGATGACAATCAAGTACAAGTAAACATATAAGATATGTTGTAACAAATCAAGTAAGAAATTCAAAGTTCAAGAGGAATCATACATGTTCAAAAGATAACTTTCAAAAACAAAATTCAATCCTAAGGATGTTATGGTTCTAACAAGACATCATAACAAGCAAGGTAGGGGCATGGGATCATGTTCAAGAGGTTACATCATCAAGGAGCCCACAAAGATAAACATGAACAAAAAGAAATCAAGCATCTAAGCTACAACTTAAACCAAACATGGAACATGAATCAAGTAAGACCAAGTGTGACAACATTTTTCATGATAGAGGCATGAAGTATGGTAACAACCAAAAGAGATTAGGGTGATCATATGATAACATGAAAAGGCAAAGAGTTGACGAACATCAAAGTATACGTTCATGGTTTCATAAGAGAAAACAAAGCAATATTCATGGTAACAACCAAGACAAAACATAAACCCTAGCATGTCAATGTTCTAACAAGGCACATAAACAAAAATAATGAAGCATGGCAAATATATTCAAGAGGTCACAACATCAAGAATCATGGCAAAGTTCACAGATGAAGTTCAAAGTGTTACATGCATATTCAAGCATTCACAAAGGAAAGAAACAAACCCTAAACATGTTATGCCTCTAGAAAGACAAATAAGCAAGTAGAATAAGACATGGTAAACACATTCAAGAGGTTACAACATCAAGAATCATGGTAAGGTCCACAAATGAAGTTTAACATGCTATTTCCACATATATGCATTCACAAAAGCAAGTATGAACATGGTAAGGAAAGGAACCAAACATATTTGAGCATTTAAACATGTTAAAAAACATATGTGAATCATACAAGATCAACCTCACAAGAAAAATCAAGTTCCAAGTTAGAAAAGTTTACAAACACCATGGTGAAAACCCTAAAAACACATGCTTTTCAAGTGAATCAAAGTATTTCTAGGATAATGATCCTTGAATTATTTCTTCACTAAATGAAATTAGACATGAAAAAGAGTAGTTTTCAAAAATAATGGCATCAATAGCATTAAAAATGAGTAAGTTATGATCATTCAAAGTTGGTGTACCAATGGGGGCAAAAACTAGGGCAAGGCAAAGTAAGGCAACTTAGGTCATTTGCATGAAGAAGTGGAACTCAGTCAAAACTTAACCAAATGAGGTGAAAGAAAGTTGAAATTGTGTGTTTTTAAACAAGGAATTAAATGGTACAATTTGTTTTTTTTATATAATACACTCATTGAAAAATTCGATAGCATCATTGTTTAGGCAACTTTGGTCACAACCAAAAGCAAGAGCATATGGACAGTCCAAAAAAAAGCAAGGTTTGATGAAACAAGTATACAAACATCACATATACATCATTTATAGTGATTGGCTCAAGAAAAATCAGAAAATGCACACATGGTTTGGCAGATTGGAATCAACATGCACATGGTGACCTAGTTTGCCTTAATTTCTGACCAACATGTTGGACAGTCAAGAAATTACAATTTCTAATGCAAATGGTGGTTCATACATGACATATAACACACATATAACATGTTCAAACAATTTCTAGCACAAAAGCATGGTTACAACTCAACATAGCATGTGAAATGCAAATCAAAATTTCAAGTTTCAAAGGTTTAGGCTTACCTCTTGAAGCAACCTTGCCAAATAAGAAAACTAGAGGTCCTTGCCATCTTGATATAGTCTGAAAATGGTCTTTGGATGATGAAAAGCAGCTCCAATGATCCACAACCCCACTGTTGAACAAAATGGCTTGAAAAGTGAAGAAAAACCTCATAAATCCATGATTTTGCAAAGCAACATGGTCCAATCCTTGTTACAGAAGTGAAAACTCGGTTTGGACAGTTTCTATATACTATTTCTAAAGTGCTAGATGTGTCAAAAGAGTTAGAAATGATCGGTAATGAGTTATGGCTTGAAAGATGCAGAAAGTTGACTTTTTTGGTTTTGGAGGTTGACTTTAAGAAAGAAATCGTTTCTGGTGCAAATGGCAGATTGGACGGCTCTAGAGGATCATTTGAAACTTGTGTGGAGTTTTATAAAGAGCGTGGAATGATTGGAAAATGGTTTGGTGCAAGTTCTGTCCAAGACAGATTTTGGCACTTTGGAGTTTTTGACTTGGCTTGCAAGAAGGTTTGCAACTGTGGAAGGATAGGTTTTGTGGCTGGTTTCTTGGTTGCAATTGTGTGTCTTTGTTGCATAGAAGTTGTCCTATTTATAGGAAAAGCCACATGATCAAGGGTGAGGACATATTTGGAGTTTTGATCTTTGGAGGGAAAAAAGGAAGAAAATCTGTCCGAGATTTGGTGCAGTTGGAATTCAATGTCCTTAACTCAGAGTGATGCACAAATCAAGTTGTATAAGGGAAATGGAAGTGACTGAAGTGTGGCTAGGGAGTAGGGGAATTGCAGATGCAGATTTCTTCATGAAAAAGTTTCTCTTTCCTCTTGATTTTTTGATTAAAATATTGCAACTTGGCTTGTCATCTTTTCAAGCCCTTTGAAAACTCCATCCTTTATAAATTTATACTCATTACGCTCTCTAAATATCATATCAAGACTTGATCAAACGGTTGAGAATAGCTTTGGTGGTTGGCAAGTTGATTTGTGACGAATTTGAAATGGTGCATTCAAGTGTTTGGACCCCAACTTGCTTCCTTTGAAACTCCTAGATCACAAATGCTATGGAGGAGTTCTTATACTTTTTGGAAAGCCCTCATCATTATCTAAAACTTTCATGTTTTGGGAATTTTCAAATTCCAAGTGGAACTAGGTCAAAAACACCCTTGAAGTTGGCTAAAAACATGACTTGACAAGTGCTAAAAATGTGAAATTTCACCAAGTCTTTTCCCCTCTTGCACTGATTTTGATCATAACTCCAAATCTATCCATTTTTTTGCATATGGGTCACTTTTACACTTTTGTATAAATTTTCAAGACCTTTCCAACAAGCTTTGAACCACTCCATTTGGATGTGTGGTTAAAAGTTATGGTTTTGCCCCTTTCAAAATCCTAATTCCCGACTTTTTCGATTACTCTTCAATCCTTGATCCAATGGTCACAAAACTTCACAAATAGATGTAATATGACACTAGGAACATGATTGCTTTCAACTTTGGGGTCAAAACCCTTTTGGTCAATGAGTTGACTTTTCAGTCAGACGAACCGATCGATCGGAAAACCCCGAATCGAGTGTTGGTGTCCTGGGTCCTCTGAGGTCTTGAATCTTATTGGGTGGACTTCAATAAGTCATATGAGCTTCATAAATCATGATTCTATCATTGTAGTACCATTTAAATCAAAATTCAAACCACAATTGACTTTTCCTTATTAGAAACCCTAATCGGGAGTCTTGGACTGCACTGCTCTGCTTCTTTGGGTGACAACCTCAAATTGGATCCATACTTGATCCAATATAGTATATTTGATGGTATGGGGACATCTTTCATGGAGAACCAATCCAAGACATTTACTGATCAAACCATCAAAACCCCGATTCCTGACTGTATGGTGCCTTAATTCATCTGCATCTTGACAAAGACAGACTTGAAATAGGTTAAGGTTAGATAATCAAACGATGATGCTCCTAGAATAATTATGAAGATCTAAGGGTCAAAATTTGGGGTATGACACTGAGTTCTTGGAATCTCGCATTCCTTGGATTCTTGAGTGATAGCTCTCAAGGCACGCCCTTGGGTTGTTCATCATTAAATCTTTCGTTTATCAACCCAAAATCAAATGAATTCAACCCCTCTCTTTTCGTGATCATCTTCAAGAACTACGGACGCTCTGATTCTTCATTCTCGTCTGAATGTAAGATACGTAGGCACAAGATTGCATGATCTTGACGAGCTACCTTTTTCTTTTTCCACCTTTTCACACTTCCATCTTTCGCCGTCATTTTGTTCACAATTCTATCCATCTTCCGCTTTCTCATCCTTTCTCGTAGTCGAACTACGACATCTCTAATTTCTCATTCTCTTCTGAATGAGCATACGAGGCACAAGGGTCTCAATTCTTGGCGAGCACCCTATTCCTAAACCACCAGTTTCCCCTAGCATCTCTTTCCTTTTATCGTACTGTTTCACATTTATCATTGAGAAGAAGACAAACAAGCTTATATAACGCTCATTGTAAATCGAACTAAGAGGTTCCCATTGAGTACAATGGACATAAGGGGTGCTAATACTTTCCCCTTGCGTAACCGACTCCCGAATCCAGAACGTGGTTGCGACGACCATCGTTATTGTCTTTCGTTTAAAAGGTTTTCTCGATATTTTCATTTCCCATCGTTTTGAGATAAATAAAGTTCGGTGGCGATTCTGTCGAACCACAATTTCGTGCCTTTAGCGCAAGGGTCGTATGTTCGAATTGATTTTCGAGATGCGACAGATTGTAGATGACAAATAAAATAAACTAACTAGTTAGAGAAGCAACCTAATATTAATTAATGATAGCACAATATTGAAAACATTATTGTCTATTTTAATTCTTTCAGCATATAAAAAAAATAGATGAATCAAGAACAAGTTCAAGAAAACTTAATTGTAACCAAATAACATTCAAATTGAAAGAAAGAAAACAAATTTTCATTAATCAATGCTTGGTGAGGAGGTGATCAACTTCTAAATGCATTCCAAAAACCTTAACCGTGCTGCCGTGAATAAAGCCTACACCACAGGTAACATGGAGATTAGAATATGCAGCAATATCATCATCCAATATAGAAATAAATAATGACTAATAATTCAAATTCAGATTCAAACAAATAAATCATTCTAATAAATGATGTAAAACTATCATGAGAAAATGATGTAAATCAAATTCAAACAAATAAATAATTGTAATAAAGAAACTTACTTTCAACAATACCAAACCAAGCTTTCAACATAATTAGGGCGATTCAACAACCAAAGTCTATTGTGCATCAAAAATTGTGCATCATCCTTCTCTAAATAGTATAATGGCAACACAAGTCGAACTCATTATTAAAGTCACAATCTCCCAAAATATCATGATAACAAATTGATTCTGTTAATAAATATGGTTGGGCTTAACTTAACCCTACAAAATCGATTTGTAGAATGAGGATTGTCCCCACTTATAAACACATGTTCATGTTATATATTGTCTGATCTGGGACTCTTAATAGATTCCAAGACTGCTCAACTCCAAATTCTTTCATTTGCCATATTACAAAATGAGTTTGTTTGAAATCATGAGAAAAAACAAAGAGAATCCTTTAATACACTTAGTTTTGGTACAACAATTGGCATTTCATTAAAACCACGAGGAGGCCACAACTTAATACGTGTCTCCATTCCCAAATTAAGTGAAATAATTACAAATTTCTTGACATTAATATTCTTGCAATCATAAATAGAGAAGAAGTGTTTGTGAATTACCAACAAAACAACACTACCCCTCATATGCAAAAAACTCAAGGAGAAATCATGTTTCACGGGAGAATTTTGAATATTTCTCCAAACATTTTACCCAAAGTAAGAACTGTTACCTGTTTTTTACCAGGAATGAAATACATCACCTTATAAGTATTCGTTGAATTATCATAACCAAACTTCAAATTACCAGGTGAATAGATGATGCCACTAAGGGATAATTTTTCTGATATTGTCCTCGTGGCGGGGTTTCAAATACAGAGCCGCGTCTCTGAAACTGTATAGTCATAGTTCAAACAATTACTGTACAAGCAGAGTAAGCCATTGCAGAAGCCAACTATATGGAAATAGTCCTTGTTCTTGAGTTGATAATAAGGATCTCTTGGAAATTTGAAAATGATTGGAAGGTTTTCAATCCTACAAAAAGTTGTGAAGCAGGAGACAGGATTCCTTTCCTAGTGTATACAAGTTTGAGGTCTTCATTTCGTGCAGATCAATTAAGATGCAATTTGACAAAGGAGGGATCAAAGAGGGTGGAATTCAATTTCTTGCTCACACATCTCAACCGAACAACGGATTTGACAGGAAGAAAGGAAAGCACGTCGGAAATCAGAGATATACCGGCGCCTTGGGAGGATGTCTTGACTAAAGATTCGTTTGGTTGTGTGAGGGTTTTGCAGTTTCAAAATTGGAGTATATAAGGAGAAACTATGAGCCACAATTTATCATTTAAACCAACAGAATACATTTAATACAATAACAACTATGTATTTCGCAAATTTAACTGTAAATGTTAAATTACTTATATGATTTAATATTTTAAAATATTTTGATTGAATGTATGTGTAATACATTTTTACACATTTTTATTCTATTCACATTATAACATGCATTAAATAAAACTATCTTACATATATGGATATGAATTTTAAAAATATTTTAAGCCAAAGGTTAAAAAATTAATATCCTTGACCAAAAATAAGTAACATCATAAAAGGATATAACTAATTTAGATGTATATGTAAAAAAAATGCCAATATGTAAAAAAAATGCCAATATATAAAAATTAAATAATTTTTAAATTTATTTTTCATGGGGAATATTTTAGTTTCATTAGTTTATATTGTGATTATGAAATGGTCAAAAAAGTTGCGTTATTGGCTGACAACACAATGAATTAATTGTTTAGCGTCTAATACTAGTACTTGATATCACATAAAACTACTTTGAGTAATAAGTATAAGGACAGTGAGTTATGATATAAGAAAAGTTACATAAAACATATTTATATAAACCATCCAGTTGATCTCATAAAACTAAAACATTAGATAAAGAGCGATTTCAAGTTAAACATCCTTCATCTTCTCATTATTCTTTTTTTTCATCAATCTCATATATAGGTCTTTTTGTTTGGCTACATCAGACAAAACAACATATGTGTAAAATACTATAGCTCCTTTTGGTTGACTACATCAGACAAAACAACATATGTGTAAGATGTATTTTATCCAACATGTGAAATAAGATGTTTCAGCATGTATTCCAGCATCTGATTTGTTGTTAAGAATAGTTGTTTAGCTAAAGTGTTTGATAGTACCAGTTAAGCAAGAGTTGTTTAGATAAAGTGCTTGAAAGAACCAATTAAAAAAGAGTTATTTAGCTAAAGTGTTTGACATAACCAGTTAAGCTAGGGGTTCCAAGATGTATCTAAAGTGCTAGTTAAGCAGTAAGCATAAGGTTTGGATTCTGACTATCTTCAAATGTTCTTCAGAAAGGTGTGGTGTTGACTTCTTCAAGATGTTGAAGTTTGCTTTGGGGAAGAAATATGTGATGTCAACCCAAAATCAATTGGAAAAGATTTGAATTTTTTTTCAACCAAAGAAGATTTGATTGAATGTACCCTAAAGGAAGTTTTGGTTCAAGATTTACTCTACAAAGAATATTTATATGAAGAAGACTTATTTTGGATGCTTTGGTGTAACAAGTGGAACACAGTGTTCCAACATGTGTGCTGCAAGATCAGGTATATGTCAATAGATAGATGTTAAGTGCAGTTATAGTGAAGAAGGGTGTACTGTAACATCTAGTCCCTATCAACAGACAACAGATAGATGTTATTGTAGTTAGAGTGAAGAATGGACACATGTGAAACATGATGTTCCAACATACGTGCAAGATCTGACCATAGTTCAAGAGGCCAACGTTGTAGCATTTTTGGAGCGAAAAATCTAGTCAAGACTCAATAAGATTTGGGGTTATATTTGTGCAATGCATTTATGTGATTTGTTTAACAGTTGTTGAAGATCAAATCAATTTAAATGGAGATTTAAATTTGAATTTGAATTAATAACAAATCATATCTTTTGTTGGATATCTTCATAAAGCAAATCAAATCCAACAATATCTGTTATTATTCTGGATGAAATTAAATCAGAATTCCAAATAAGAAAAGCTTAGAATTGCATTGCTATTTAAGGAGACCCAAACCTCACTTTTGAGGTGTGCATGTTTTAAATATACCTAGTGTTAGGATTTATCTTTTAAGTCTTTGTTTGTGTTATCTTTACGCATCACTTTAGCACCTCCTTTCACATCTTAAGGCATAGAATTCAGTTTGATGCTTGTAAAGCTTTGTTCCAAGCCACTAAGTCTATGAGCTTAACAACAAAGTGTTTCTTGTATTTCATGTTAATTTCATAATAAGGATTAGTGTAGAATCTAATGTTGTACACCACTATATTTCAGTAACTTGGCATAGTTGGTTTGCCTTAGTTGAGTTGTAATTTCAATAATCAATAGACTTGTTATTGAGGTTGATCATTAGGGTTTTGTGATTGAAGAAAGTGTGGGTTCTCATATATAGGGGGATACCTAAATAGAAAGTCAATAAAATTAGGGAAAGACATAAAACATCTTAGGGTTTGATGGTCCTTATATGACTAATTATTCTAATTCGAAGTAGTGAATTTCCTTTTTTGGGTAGAGTGCCCCCCAGACAGGTGTGATTTCACCGAACTGGGTTATCAATTTCTTGTGTTCTTTTTATTCCTTTTCTGCTTCAACATCTTATATAAGTTAAGTTATTATACACTATTGTGTTACTGATATATCATGTTGGACAAGTTGTCCTAACATCATGTCTGACATTTGTCTACTCATGAATAAATTTTCATCATCTGAAATACAACAACATTAAAAGACTAAGGCTATGTCTCAGTTCCATAGAATATAACATAGGCTGACTCTTGAGTTTCTAATTACTATTTCATAATAGTACTATCTTTTAATTTAGATGAAAGTTATATATTTAAAATCTATTTTCCATGTAACTTTAAGTTATCAACTTATTATAATTTATTCTCTCACTTGACGTTGAGCATAGTTCTACGACTTAAATGTATGTGGATAAACCACAACTAGTCTAGAATAAAATAAACTATAACTTACCTAACTTACTCACTTCAAATGTCATTAAACGTAATACTGCGGATTTAGGAAGACAAGAATAAGGTAAACAAGATATAATCATTTTATCTTGAGCTCCCTTATAATATGCAGAAAGAACCAAATATGATTAGTCAAATTGTCTCACTTATTTAAATAGAGAGGATCAATTTAGAGTTGCAAGAAAAATAGAGAGAAAAAGGCTTCAAAAGAGAGAAAAGGGGAAAGAAACCTTTTGCAACCAGTCTCACTAAATCAGCGGTTTCGAATTCGTTAACCATTGGATCAAGCCCAAATTTGGAGGGAATGTTTGCAACACATGTGTCTACCTTTTGAATGTTTAGATCTTTAAAATAAAGTCTGAGCTGAGAGATATCTGCTTCACACCAAAGCTGCAAATTTGGGTAATTTTTAAACTTCTTCATTCTTATTTGTAAGCTAGTTTGCTTTATTATTTTGCTGTTGTTAGCACTAGTTTGTGAATCACTTTAAGACTCTCTTGTATCCTAATTTTATTATACTAGAAATATTTCTTTAGTCTGGACGACTCGTTTTTTTTACTCTCATATGGAGGGGGTTTTCACGTTGAAATATCTGTGTTTTCTTAAGCCTTTATTTGTTCTATTTGTTGTCATATATTTGTTGTTGATCTTTAAGGTTCTTACAAGTTTGTATAATTTTATATATGATATGTATTGGTCTGTTATTGTGTGTTAATTTCCCACTAGAATGGCCTCATAGATCTTGGTTAAAGGCTATTTTACTTGTTTGAAATGGAGTCAAATAATAATATGAAGATGATATTGTTGAATGGTTCTAATTACCATTTGTTGAAGGGCAATATAAAATACTTAGTATTTGTGAAGAAATTGAATTTACCGGTGTTTAGTTCCACAAAGCCGAATTCTATTTTTGATGAAGAATGGTAGTTTAAACATCTAAATGTATGTGGTTTTATTCGACAATACTGTCGCTACCACGAAAATAAGGTGCCAGCAAAACAGAAGAGTCGCCACCTTTCGTTATTTATCCCTCAGAGCGGGAAAGGAAACGATCGGAAAAAGCTGACGAAAAGGTATAAGACAAGGTCATCGCAACCAATGTCTGGGTTCGAGAGTCGGTTACGCAAGGGGAAGGTATTAGCACCCCTCACGTCCATTGTACTCGATGGGATCCACACTTGTTGTGTTTATCTGACGGGTTTGTTTACTATCTACCTATCAAGGCCGGTCTGAAAAGAAAAGAAAATGACTCGGCAAAGCGTTGCACTTTATGCCTACGTATTCTCATCAGAGAATGAGAAATCAAAGTCAACGTAGTTCGTCTAACTACGGGTTACGGACGGGGGAAGGTGGCTCGCCAATAAGTCATTATTGTGTATACGTACTCTCAACAGGTATGAGAGATCAGAGCTTACGTAGTTCGGGATAATACGGATTACGGGGTTTCAGATTCATCTATTTTATCGAGTAGGGTTAATAAACAGTTCCAGCAGTTTGGTGTACGCAGCTCGACCCTCAGAGACTTAGGCGTTACCATTCGCGGTAGAACTGGGAGTTAACGACACTCTTTTCTTCAGAAAAGCTTCCTTTGAATTATGGGCCCACGGGGCAAAAAGGTTTGAAGTTTGTTTTCTGTCTTTTACGGAAGAACTGTTTTTTATGTTTGTCTGTAGTTTGTACAGCACTAGAGACTATGACCTGGGAACGAATGCGTCGCATATCGTCCAAAGGACGTATACTAAACATTCTAGACGATTGAGAGGAGGCTGCTCAATTATCATTACCCAAGTGGCTTAAGGCTCGTATCGCGCTTATACTAACTTGCCTTTATTACATTTTTTACTGTTTTTTGAGATGAGAAGAGAGAACAGGCTCAACTACGGGGAGACTATCAAGTCCTAATGTTGTCATGCCAAGGATTCATCCTATGGTTGAGGTTTGAAACAGGGAACTCCTAGAAGTTATCATGCATAGGTTTCAACCTAAAGTTCTAATCATCATTTCCTTATCAAAGGAAGTGAGATTCCTAGGGGATCATGTCAATCATAAACAGAAACAGATAAAGCTTCAACTAAACAGTAAACAGTAAACGACTATAAAAAGCATGCAATGCAAATGAGGGAGGAAATGTGTGTGGGGTATCAGCCTCCACAAGCTTGTCTCGACCTCAAGCCAGATATGAATAACTGCAAAAATGATAGAAGAAAATAAAATGCCATCAAGAAAATCACAAACCACATAGGCAAGGGAGCAGGGATCTACCGAATACCCGCAAGCAAAGCCATACAGTAAAAGTACAAGCAGAGGGAGCAACTCAGCCTCTAGTGCAATCATGCTCCTAGCTTAAAACAATTTAAACATGAACTTATTCTAATGCATCAAGCAAATAAAAAAAGTCACATCAATACAGTTGCACAGAAAGTAAACAGACAGGAAAGAAAGCAGATCAACAGCTTCTACAGCTCCACAGCAAAGCAATCCTTTGACAGCAGTTCAGTCCTCAGTCTGTAACTGTTCTTCAAGTCTATTCTCTTCAGGGAATGAAAGGTACTCTATCTTCAAGCTTCAATCTTCAATAGCAAGTATCAACTTGCTTCTTCAAGCTTTCAATGCATCAGTCACAAGTATCAACTTGTTCTTCATCTTCTTCAAGCTTCAGCTCTTTCTTCAATCTCAATTTGATCTTCTTCAAAGAAGTGTCAACTTGTTCTTCTTGATCTGTAAGCCTCAGCTCCAATGGCAGTCTTCACACAAAGGGGAAATGCAACCTCTAGCATCTTCAATCTTCTAGCAAGGAACTCCATCCTCTAGCAAGGGAGAAAGATTCATCTAACAAGAGCAAGGTGGGATAGGGAGAACAAAGTGAAGACCAAAGGTCACCTCTAAGCACTCCACCATCAAAGAAGGGAACCCTCAAAGGTTCTACCAACTTGTGAAGAGCCACACATCCTACAAAGGAGGGATGAGGACTTCACAAGGGGACCTTATATCATAGGGAGGAATGGAAGTGATCAACACCTTCCATGTTTCATGAAGGAAGAAAGTCTATTCTAAGAGATCTCCCTAAAAACCCTAATCCTTAAACCTAAACAAACTACACCAAAGGGAGAGCAATCTTCAAGTCCAAGCTCCACCATGCATTCCACATCAGCCCACACAAGTCTTCATCACCATCCAAAAGCAAGAGAAGCAAAACCCTAGTCTAAGGGAACTAATGAAGTCATTCAAGTTGAGTTAGCAAGTTAGGATCACCTAAAACCTAGTATTAAAGTTAATTCCAACTAAAATACTAAAATCAATTATAAAATACTACAAAAATAACTATGGGAACCTATGTCAATCATGACTCTACCATGTTAATTCCAGAGATCAAATCCTCAAATAAGACCTAAAAATAAATTATACACTACAAGGTACTAAACTTAAACCCTAAAGGGAAGCACCTAAAGTTTCAACCTAAAAACAACACCTAATTTCATCACAAAAATGTGAGAAAAATACTATGGGAGCATAAATGTCTAAGCTAATCATAAACAAAAAATCAAGCAAAAACTCATCACCAAATGATCAAACTAAAATCATCAAACAGAGGTATCAACCATGGTAATTTTATTATCAAATAAAATGTAAAAAATGCACATAAAATAAAAATGCATGGTTTTCCTAATATTTTTATTCTATAAAATTCTAGATTCAATCATGAATCAGGGGGAAAAAACCTGGAATTAATTGACCTAGTTTTCTATTTTTAATGAATTATTATCAAACTAGTATGAAATGAAGAAAAGAAAAGAGAAACAAAAGAAATTAACAAAACTTACGTTGCAAATAGCAATTATGATCAGTTCAATTCCTTAGGTCGGGCCAAAGTGGGGGTGTGAATATCACTCAGAGTCTTAAGCCCATTGTCTCCAATTAATGAAACGGTGCGTATAAGCTTCAGGGTCAAAGTCTGACTTTCAAAACCAATCGTGGCCGTGTGTTTGTCTTACTTGGTCAAGCTTCAAGGATGATCCAACGCTTGCAGTGCATCATCCCCAATTTGAATTCAGATGGAGGGAGAGTTTAGACGATGGCCTGAGCAGTGGCGCCACCGTCTTCTCCGGTGAGGTCAAATACACAGGTCATCAAAGATTACAAAATTATACATCATCTTGTCCAGTTTTTAATGCTGATCACGAATCTACCACTAGAATCATCTAGTTCCTTCTCTAACTCAAAACACGATAGCATCTTCAGAATTTGTCAAAATCTTGAATCTCACCATTCTCCAAATTAAAGGCATCAATCCAATCCTCATCTCATGGTGATCAATTTCCCCTATCTAATCTTGATTATCTATCCAAGAATCCCTAGAGTTCAGCCTCAACAGAAATTGATCATCATCCTAACTTGTCTCTATTCATGCAATTAATCATCTCAAATCCATCTATACATTGCAAGGATCCTAAGCACCTATAGATTTTTATCTATCTCCTCCTAAATTATGCACAAAAACGAAATGTACCAACCTGTGTTCAGAGGTGTAACAGAAGCAGTTCTTGATCACTTCAACCTCCAAGATGATGCAGATACACTCCAAAACTCCTTCTAAAGCCAATGCAACCTTCAATTTCCCTTGATTTGGCCTGGAACTCAGAACTCGATTCTCTCTTGCAGCTCTGAATTTTCAAACTCACCTTCTACTACCAGCTTCAAACTCTTCCAAAAAAATGGCTAAACACACTCAATACCTTATATAGAACTCATTGGGATCATCTAGAACTTTCTCAAAGCTTTAGAATGAGAAATTGGATTTTCAAATTCTCATTAAAATCTCCTCCACACCAGTCATGATATGCACTCTGTTTGGGCTTCAAAATGCTTGCTTTGCACTCCTCATGAGATATTGAATCTGAATGGTGATGATTCACTCCTTGTTTTCATCCAATGGCTCATGTTTGATATGTTACTTCATCATGAAGAAACAAAGAAAAAGGGAATGATATTGGAGTCAAATCAAAATTCTAATATTGCCAAAGTTTCTAGAATGCATTTTCCATTCTAAAAATGATATTATTTTGCTTCATTTGCACACAAAATGATTTATTTGAATTTTTGGTCATTTATGCCTTTTTAATCCTTCCTTTTTCACAATTTCTTGAACCAAGTCTCTCCTTGAGCCATTTCAATGCCTCCTTGATACATGTTCAAGGTTAAAACCCCATTTTGAGCAACTTTCAAGTTGAACAAAATTTCATTTGAGATGTCTAAGTTGGTGAAAATGACCTATAACCAAAAATGACCTATAGTCACAACTTCCCAAAATACCCTTGACTTGTCAAAGCCATAACTTGAGTTCTAAAAATCCTATAAAGGACTTACAGTACTCTCTAGAAAGCTAAGAGAATAGGGAACAACATCCATGTTTACCAAAAGTTCATAGGAATCATCCTTCTTGGGCAAAAGTGTCATGCAAGTTGGGTAACTTTCAAGCTCCAAATTCACATGCCTCAGATGACTTGTAATTTGTCTAGCTCATAACTTGAGTTCTATAAACCCTATCAAGGACTTCTAGTACTCAAATTAAAGCTAAGCTCATGCTATACAACAATCATGTTGGGATCAAGATGAGATGAAGATCCTATCTTGATCTACATTGCCTTGAAGACATGGGTCAAACTAGGGGATTTTACACTGCCAAGTCTTAGAAACCCTAGCTTGAAACTCCTCAAACTCCTCACTCATGATGAGTTAACCTTGGAATCATCCTTATAACATCTCAATGTATCAATCCATGATCACATGGCTCCTGAATTAAGTCTCAACTTCCTTCAAATCATCAGTTGACTTCGGGTTGACCCAGTCAAACCCTAATTGCACCACTCATGGTTGAGTCTTCTTTAATCTTGCACAATGACCTGTCTAGGCCTCAAAGTGATCTTCAAACCTTCTCATGAGCTCTCTCGAGACCTCAAGTCCAACTTCAAGGCCTCAGAATCATCTGATGGCTTTCCACAACTTTCAAGTTAGGAGACCTACACACTTAGCTTCAATCACTCTCTCTGAGGATCTTTTAACTTCTCTGACAAGGATATCAACCCTTGAACATCTGAATAACCTTCTTAGCTTGCTTCATAGTCTTGTATAGCTCTTAATTGGTAATCATACCTCTAGATCTCCTGCATACATATCAATGAAATGCAAATGATAATGCTAATGTGAATGAAATGAAACTCAAGCTAGGTAAAGAAATGTTGGTCAAATTTTGGGGTGCAACAGTTGCCCCTATTCAAACGGCTTAGACCTGACTGGGTGAGAAGCGAACGACCCTTAAACAATCAAGGTAAAAGACGGTTGAATACCAACAAACCCGGAAATTTGCCAACTACACAAGTACATGGTACTCTGATGGGACAAATCTTCGGAAATTGAAATGATAGTTGCACGACAACTAGCTGGAGAAATAATGATCTGAACCTCCGTCAGGATGATTCTCTGATTTATCTGATATCATTGCATCCTTAAATCATTAAGGGATTACTGGTTACATGGTAACAGGCGATCTGCCACCTGCACAGGTAAACGATACTCTGATTGGTAGGAACATCTTCAAAACTGAGCATGCCAGTTGCACGGCAACTCTGCTGGGGAATTGGTCACACGGTAATTGGTGAAGGGTCAAAGCTCAAATCTCCGTTAGGATGATCATCTGATTTCGCTGCAGCTTCTTCCTCAAATCATCAAGGGATCACTGGTCACTCGGTAACCGGTGATACAGGGCTGGTATTACCGTCAGGCATTCTGCGGCACTGCGGCAGAAGGATTCCTCGGGACTCATCAGGTCATTAGGAACTTTTTAACAATAAAGTTAATTATGCCGTTGGGCATTCAAAGAACATCTTGGGCGTCAGCTGGACTTCATCAGAAAGTCGGGAATAGAATTCTTTGGTCAATCATGAACCAAATAGGGATATCCAAACTTCTGCCATCAGGCACTCCATGTCAGCTGAAAGAACTGCTTCGACATCACATTTGGACTTCATCAGTAAGTCTTCAAATGGAATCCTTAATCATTCACAGACCAATAAGGATATACATTCTTTTGCCGTCAGGCACTCCGCGTCAGCTGGGAGAACTGCTTTGACCTCGCAGTGAGACTTCATCAGTAAGTCAGGGGTTTCGGCACCGCTGCCGGACTTCAATCATCAAGTCTTCAAGGAAATTTCAACTTCTTCGTTCAAACCTGCTGGGGATGACACATCTCCGCTGGGGATTCTGGAGAACTATCAAGTAACTCTGCTTCGGGGATCCATAAATCATTCTGGGTGAATCAATTCTGCTGAGGACTTCAAGAATCATCTTGGACAAATAACTCCGCCGGGGACTTCAAGAATCATCCTGAACCAATAACTCTACTGGAGATTTCAGGAATCATCCTGAGTAAACACTCTGCCGGGGACTCTAAGCATCAACTTGAGCAACCAACTCTGGCGACTTTACTAGGGATTTTAAGAATCATCTTGGACAAATAACTTCGCTGGGGAATTCAAGAATCATCTTGATCAAACCATTCTGCGGAGGAACACCTGCAAAACAAGAACGGTAACGCCCTAGCTCATGTTTCGTATGCATATGCTTTGACAATGGCGTAATGCTCCACACGGTGGAAATGCTATGCATTTACGGTAAATGCTATGCAATCATGCAAAATGCTATGACCCCATCAGCAAAATAAATGCTAAAGGGAGAATCCTCCTGTCAAGGAGAAAGAACCACTCTGGTGGAGGAAGGAATCATCCCGCCGAGGAGAAGAAGTCACACCAATCTCAATTGGATTCTGCCTGGGAAACGAACTTCAGCCGACTGCTGCAGGGGAACAAAGTTCTATAAGAACCTGAACCCGCTTAACCACGTATTCAAACCACAAACTGTCGAGGAAACGATATCAATCGCAGAAATAAACTGCACGACATTCGCAGCAAAACTTTCTTGGAGATAACGACTCCGGTGGGGAAATACAACATCAGCTATTCAACACGCTACTGGGGAAAACCAATCATGGCCTGCACGACTTCCAAGGACTCGACTCTTTTGGGGAACTGTCAACTCGGCTTGGGAAGAAGGAATCATCCTGCTTGCTGGGGAGAGTACAACTATGTGGGGAATTTCGATTCTACTGGAAGACTTCAGTCTTGAACCATCAAAGCTGAACACTTGCGGATAGCCTTCTACGAAAACTGCACCCTGACTAGGTGCTGGGGATAAACATACACTTCAGTGTATTACTCAGCTGGGGAGATGGTGATCCTTCAGGATACATCTGATTGAGGAGAATCTTCTCTGCTTGGGGAGATGGTGATCCTTCAGGATACATCTGATTGAGGAGAATCTTCTCTGCTTGGGGAGACAAATCCATGCTCACCATCCCATGTTCCGGCTCCATGGGGAGATGCTGCTGAACTCGCTGGGGTAGAAGGAATCATCCTGCTTGGGAAACATACGACGTACTACCTAGAATATGCTACACCTCTAACAACATAAACAAACAGACAAGATACCCTTCTCAAAGGGACCTATCAAGGTTATCATCCTGTGACAATGTTCAAGTAATTCATTGTTTCAACAATCAGTGGCCTAGGCCAGTAAGTTTATGTATGCGCATTTTATCAAAAACATCGACGTTCTTTTTCGCAAACAAAACAGGTAGATGCTAAACAAACAAACAGAATTGCTGAATAGTATATATTTTATTGATAACAAACCCCTGAATGGGCCAAAATGTTTTACAACAGATGCACGCTCCTGGAATGAGGAAGCTGCGCAAATATAAAAACATAAATATACATCAGTATATACACAAATGTCGGCAATGATGCGTAGACGAACACCATGAGTTGATCCCTCTATGGCCCACTCGACTTCGATACTTCTCCGATGCTTCAGCTTCAAAAGAGATTGATTCGGATAAACGGCCCTCAGGTGTTCCAAACCACTAAACAAAGAAAGTCCATACTGTCGCTTCCGCGAAAATAAGGTGTCGGCAAAACAGAAGAGTCGCCACCTTTCGTTATTTATCCCTCAGAACGGGAAAGGAAACGATCGGAAAAACCTGACGAAAAAGGTATAAGACAAGGTCATCGCAACCGTTGTCTGGGTTCGGAAGTCGGTTACGCAAGGGGAAGGTATTAGCACCCCTCACGTCCGTCGTACTCGACGGGATCCAGGCTTGTTGTGTTTACTGGACGAGTTGGTTTATCTATCTACCTATCAAGGCTGGCTTAAACAGAAAAATGACTCGGCAAAGCGTCGCGCTTTATGCCTACGTATTCTCATCAGAGAATGAGAAATCAGAGTCAACGTAGTTCGACTAACTACGTGTTACGGGGAAGGTGGCTCGCCAATACGTCAGTATTGTGCCTACGTACTCTCGACAGGTATGAGAGATCAGAGCTTACGTAGTTCGGGATAATACGGTCTACGGGAATTCAGATTCATTTGTTTTATCGAGTAGGGTTAAACAGCAATTCCAGCAGTTAGGGACAAGGCCTGTTTGCGGTGGCGCTGAAGTTTAACGGCACTCTTTTCTCCAGAAAAGCTTCCTTTTGAATTATGGGCCCACGGGGCAAAAAGGTTTGAAGTTTGTTTTCTGTCTTTTACGGAAGAAGTGTTTTTTATTGTGTTTGCAATTTCAATCGCACTAAAGACTATGACCTGAGAGTGAATGCGTCGTATGTCACCCAAAGGGTACCATACTAAACATCCAGACCGTTGAAAAGAAGCTCTCCAACAATCCTTTCTCAGATAGCTTAAGGCTCGTAACGTACGAAAGAAATCATCCATGATTACTGTATCTTGAGCTGTTTTGAGATGAGAAGAGAACGGGCTCAACTAAAGGGAGACTATCAAGCCCTACTGTTGTCATGCTAAGGATTCATCCTATAGTTGAGGTTTGAAACAGGGAACTCCTAGAAGTTATCATGCACAGGTTTCAACCTAAAGTTCTATCATCACTTCCTTATCAAAGGAAATGAGAGTCCTAAGGGATCATGTCAATGATAAACAGAAACAGATAAAGCATCAGCTTAAACAGTAAACAGTAAACGACTGTAAAATGCATGCAATGCAAGTGAGGGAGGAAATGTGTGTGGGGCAGCAGCCTCCACAAGCTCATCTCAACCTCAATCCAGAATGAATAACAGTAATCATACAGAAGGAATAACATGCTATCGAGCAAAATATAAGAACAACTGCAATCATACAGAAGGAATAACATGCTATCAAACAAAATAACCACATGGGCAAGGGAGCAGGGCTCTACCGAATACCCGCAAGCAAAGCCATACAGTAACAATACAAGCAGAGGGAGCAACTCAACCTCTAGGGCAATCATGCTCCTAGATTAAAGTCAGTCTAGATATGAACTTATTCTAATGCATCAAGCAAGTCAAACAAGGCACATCAGCACAGAAAAGAACACAGACAAGAAAGAAAGCAGATCAACCCCTATCTTTTCCCATTCCAAGCTTCAGCTCTTCTAACAGCAACCCAGTCTTCAGACTTCAATCACCCTTCAAGGCTATCATCTTTCATGACAAGTATCAACTTGCTTCTCTAAAGTTTCAATCCATCAAACATAAGTATCAACTTATTCTCTCTTCTCCAAGCTTCAACTCCTCAGTCAATTCCACCTTCAGGCTTCACTCTTAACTGTAAGTATCAACTTGACTCCTTCAGGCTCTCCAAGCATCAATGTAAGTGTCAACTTATCCTTTAGTCCTCAAGCCTCAGCTCTACATTCAATCTCAATTGAATCCTCTTCATAAGTATCAACTTAGTCTTCAAGCTTCAGCTCTCTTTGCTTTACCAGTATCAACTGGGTCTTCTTCTCCTACAAGCTTCAACTTCTCAGAGCAATCTTCAATCACATGGTAGTGTCAACTTCATCCTTCAATCTTTAAGCCTCAGCTCTTCACTCAATCTCCATTGGATCTTCTTCACAAGCATCAACTTGTTCTTCTTGCTCTTCAAGCTTCAGTTGCAATGGTAATGCTCAAGGAATCATCCTCTTCCACACTCTTCAATGAAGTCCTCATCTTCAAACTCAAGCCCAACATCTTTCAAGATACTCAGCCCAGAAGACAATTGTTTTAACAGGATGAGTGGAAATGATAAACAGCTTACTGACAACCAAAGGAAGCCTGTAAGGGTTCATCATTATGAGAGACTGGTTCCCTCAAAGTTCTACTTCCCAGATAAAGCCACTCATCCTTCCAAAGGAGGGATGTGAATATCTTAGAAGGACTTTTGGTCATTGGGAGGAATGGAAGCACAAGATGCTTTCCATATTTGTGAAAGAAGTCATTCTAACCCTAAGGCTCTCCCTATGTTTCCTATCTCCTAAATCTTCATCAGACACCTTCAGGCACAAACAAATCCAAGATCCAAGCAACTTCAAGCATCCTTACCTTGTCTTCAACTTGTCTTCAATCTCAACCAAAGGCAAACCAAGCAAAAACCCTAATCTAAGGGGACTAAGGAAGTTAAACTAGTTGAATTAGTAAGTTAGGATCACCTAAAACCTAGTACTAAAGTTAGTCCTAACTAAAATACTAAACTCAATTGTAAAATCCTACAAAAATATCTATGGGAACCTAGGTCAATCATGACTCTACCACATTAATTTCAGAGATCAAACCATCAAATTAGACCTAGAAATAAATTCTACACGATGAGGTATTAAACCTAAACCCTTAAAGGAAGCATCTAAATATCAATCTAGAAAGCACACCTATTTTCATCACAAAAATGTGAGATAAATTCTATGGGATCATACATGTCTAACCTAATCACACACCAAAAATTAGGGTCAAAATCATCACCACATGATCACACAAAATTCCACAAAATTATGTATCAAACATAACCATTTTAATATCAATTAAAATGTAAAATCCCATAAAAATCAGAAATTACATGAAATGAAAATATTTTTTCTCTAAAAAATACTAGACTCAATCATGAGTAAAATGCAAAAAGAATGGGATTAATTGGATTAATTTTCAATTTATTATGATTTTTCCAAGAACCATGAACAAAAATGAAAAAATAATGAAAATCCAATTAAAAGAATAAATGCACGGTGCAAATAGACATAAAACACAGTTCACTGTGACAATTGGGCTCGCTGGGGGGTGTGGATAGTGGTTATTTCATTAAGCCCAAAACCAACTAGTAAGTGAAACGCATCGTTTCACTTACTCAGACTCTCTCACAACTTCAAATTAAAACATGGCCGTTGGATTGCTTCCTCAGTCAAAGGTCTTCATCTTGATCCAATGGTATCCTCATCATCTTCTTCGTTTGAACCAAAAATGGAGGGAGAACTCCATTGAAACAGAGCTCAAACATCAATCTCCTCCTCACTCGGGCTCCCTCAAATATCCATCAAAATCCATGATCTAAAGCCCTAAATCACTCTAAATTGAACACTGAATCTAACCCTAGCCTCAGAATTCATTGAATCAACCTCTAACCTAAAACACGATCAAGTATCAAAATCATGCTCAGACCTCAATTGTCACCATTCTCCAAATTGAAAGGTTCAAAATGTTCACCATGTCACACTGATCAATTCTTGCTATAATACTCATATTATCTCTCAATATCCAGCATGTTCTTGATCCAAACAGAAATTGTGTCACCTCATTGATCATCATGAAATCTTCTCTAAGTTTCCAGAAACGATCTCCTAACCACATACTATCAATCTAACCTAACAAAATGCCCTAATTCTTCTTAAATTAAGGTGTGGAAAGAAATTTACCAACCTGTGAATTCTTGAGTAACAGATGCACTAGATCTTCACTCCAAGCTCTCAAACCTTCCAAAATCCTTCAGTGTACCAAGTTCTTGCTTCTGTATGCAATAATCTTGATGGAAAATGCCTGGAACTCCAAATTCGATGATGACTTGCAGGTGCTGAAAATCAATTGCTCATACACGATTCAGTCATGGATTTGCTTGGGATTTGCTATGGAAACACTCACACACATCGAAGAAAGTTGTTAGGATCAAAAGAAATGATCAAAGTGGTGTAGAATGCAGAAATCGATTTCAACTTGCAATGAACAAAGTGAAATTGCAAAATCTCTTCTCTCAATCAATTCTCACCAACCTTTCTCTCAAACCCCTTCTAATGAATATATAGAACATGTTGGACCTCTCTAGATCCTTCTGGAATCATCCAAGGAGAAGTTGAGTTTCTCATGTCATCCAAAATCTCATCTCATGCCATACTCACCCCAATTCTGTTTCCCTTGTTGCAGCAGCTTGGTGTGATCCCAAAATCTCCCCAAGTGAGATATTAGAGGTGTTACAAGGCCTTGGCAGCTTGTGTATTGATCTCTCATGTGTTTTGCAAATGTTACTTAATGTGCAAGCAACTACTTTTCAAAGCAAGTCCACAAATTAGACCTCAAATCAAAATTGTGGCTAAACCAATGTTCTTAA
Organism: Lathyrus sativus; assembly: GCA_963859935.3. Lineage (NCBI taxonomy): Eukaryota > Viridiplantae > Streptophyta > Magnoliopsida > Fabales > Fabaceae > Lathyrus > Lathyrus sativus. Next base: position 252,615,459 of record OZ012737.1, on the reverse strand, counting down.
AATGTTTTCTAGAGTCAAAATGATATATTACATGCCATGGTTTGGATGTGTAGGTTGAAAATATCAATTTCCAACTTTGGTTTATTTAACTTATGCCCTTATTTTAGGTCATTTTTGCAACTTTGAGCTACAAGAATTTCCAACATCTCATGACCTCCTTACCAGCCTTAAAACATCATTTTGAACAAGTTTGATGTTGAACATTTTTCCATTTGAAGCTTGGAAATAGGAGTTATGGCCTTATGCTTGAAATGACCTGTAATCTCCAAATGACCAAAATGCCCTTGACTTGTCAAAGCCATAACTTGAGTTCTACAAATCCTATCAAGGAATTCTAGTACTCTCTAGAAATCTAAGAGGATAAGGAACAACATTCATGTTGACCAAAAGTCCATAGGAATCATCCTTCTTGGGCAAAAGTTTGATGCAAGTTGGGTAACTTTCAAGCCCCCAGATTCACATACCTCAGATGACCTGTAACTTGTCAAAGTCATAACTTGAGTTCTACAAATCCTATCAAGGACTTCTAGTACTCAAATTAAATCTAAGAACAAGATCTACAACATTCATGTTGGGGGAAAGATGAGATGACAATCACATCCTGGGCTAAACTGCCTTGGAGATAGGGGTCAAACTAGGGGATTTTACACTGTCAAGCCTTAGAAACCCTAGCTTGAAACTTCTCAAACTCTTCAATCATGATGAGTTAACCTTGGAATCATCCTTATAGCATCTCAATGCATCAATCCATGATCACATGGCTCTTGTTTTAGGTCTCAACCCTCTCCAAATCATCAGTTGACCTAGGGTTGACCCAGTCAAACCCTAATTACACCACTCATGGCTGAGTCTTCTTAATCTTGCACAATGACCTATCTAGGCTCCATGATAGCTTTCAAGACATCTCCTAAGCTCTCTCAAGGCTTCAAGTCCACATTCTTGGCTTCAGAATCATCTGATGACTTCCCACAACTCTCAAGTTAGGAGACACACCCTCTTGGTTTCAACCACTCTCTCTGAGGATCTTTTGACTTCTCTGAAAAGGACATCAACCCTTGAGCACTTGAATAACCTTCTTAGCTATCTTCAAACTCTTGTATAGCTCTTAATTGGTAATCATACCTCTTGATCTCCTGCATACATGTCAATGAAATGCAAATGATAATGCTAATGTGAATGAAATGAAACATAAGCTAGGTAAACACAAGTTGGTCAAATTTTGGGGTGCAACACATACGCGGAACACAGTCATTTACTTTTTCAAATCCCTAACTTTTGCCTGAATCGTCCTTTCGAGTTTTCGATTCACCAGGATACCCTTTTTTGCCAAAGTCACCCTTCCAGGTTTTCGACTTTGCGGGTGTACATTTTTCCATTTATATCCCTAATTTTTGCCCGAACCTTTTTCCTTTTTTATGGTTCGCCGGGATGCTCCATTTTTGCCTGGATATTCTTTTTCTTTCCAGCGGGTCGTTTTTAAGCAAAGTATTTTTTAACTTCGTCCGCGTTCACCGGGGATGCAAAATCTTTGCCATCCATTGTGGATAACAACAAGGCTCCTCCCGAGAAGACCTTGTTGAAGATGTACGGACCTTCGTAATTGGGAGTCCACTTGCCCCGGTGATCGGAGTGTAGAGGAAGAATCTTCTTCAGGACGAGATAACCCGTCTGAAAGCTTCTAGGACACACCTTTTTATCGTAAGCTTTCTTCATTCGGCTTTGGTACAGACGACCATATGCAATCGATGCTAACCTTTTCTCGTCCATCAGGATGAGTTGGTTTAGTCGGTTCTTAATCCATTCTGCCTCATCGAGTTTTACGTCAACCAAAACTCGTAAAGAAGGAATCTCAACTTCTAATGGTAGGACAGCTTCCATACCGTACACCAGTGAGAAAGGAGTTGCCCCGGTTGATGTACGTACTGTCGTACGATAACCGTGCAATGCAAATGGCAGCATCTCGTGCCAATCCTTATAGGTCACAACCATCTTCTGTACAATCTTCTTAATGTTTTTATTGGCCGCTTCAACAGCGCCATTCATCTTCGGCCGGTAAGGAGATGAGTTGTGGCGTTCAATCTTGAAACTTTGGCATAACTCCTTCATCATCTTGTTATTCAGATTCGAACCATTATCAGTAATGATCCGCTCGGGAATTCCGTAGCGACAGATGATGTCCCTCTTTATGAATTTAGCCACCACCTGCTTGGTCACGTTAGCATACGAGGCTGCCTCCACCCACTTGGTGAAGTAGTCGATGGCTACTAGAATGAAGCGGTGACCGTTAGATGCAGTGGGCTCGATCTTGCCTATCATGTCGATGCCCCACACGGAGAACGGCCACGGGGAGGACATGACATTCAATGGGCACGGCGGCACATGAATCTTATCAGCATAAATTTGGCATTTATGACATCTATTCGCGAATTTAAAGCAATCTGATTCCACCGTCAGCCAGTAATATCCCGCCCTCAGGATCTTTCTTGTCATAGCATGCCCGCCGACGTGCGTACTAAATGTGCCTTCATGGACTTCTTCCATGAGCATACTCGCTTCTTTCTCATCTACACATCTGAGTAGCACGAGATCGTGGTTTCTTTTATACAGAACTCCATCAAGATTGAGATAGAAATTTCCAGACAGCCTCCTCAGAGTCTTCTTATCCTGGGTTGACACTCCCGCCAGATACTCCTTAGTCATAAGGAAGGTCTGGATGTCATGGAACCATGGCTTGCCGTCGGAGGCTTCCTCGATCGCAAAGACGAATGCAGGTCTATCAAGACGAGAAAGGACAATCCTTGGAGCTTCATTCCAAAAATTGACTTTATACATCGAAGCCAACGTGGATAGGGCATCAGCCATCTGATTTTCAGCTCTGGGCACATGATGGAGTTCTACTCGATCAAAGAACGGAAGCAGCCTTCTGGCATAGTTCATGTACAACACCAAATTTGATTGACGAGTCTCCCACTCCCCTTTAATCTGGTTGATCACAAGTGTCGAGTCACCATATACATCTAGGTTCTTGATTCTCAAATCAATTGCCTCTTCTAGACCCATGATGCATGCTTCGTACTCTGCTTCGTTATTGGTGACCGGAAACGTCAGTCTAGCAGTGAACGGGATGTGGGATCCATGGGGAGTCGTGATGATTGCCCCAATGCCACTTCCGTAAGAATTAACCGCCCCGTCAAATATCAATTTCCATTGGGATTTCCTGTCTGGACCCTCGTCGGGCAACGGTTCATCACAATCTTTTACCTTGAGAAACATGATATCCTCATCAGGGAATTCAAATTTCATCGGCTGATAAACTTTGATCGGCTGTTTGGCGAGGTATTCAGACAATACGCTTCCCTTGATGGCCTTCTGGGAAACGTACTGAATGTCATATTCCGTCAACATCATTTTCCATCTGGCAATCCTGCCCGAAAGCGCTTGTTTCTCGAAGACGTACTTGATCGGATCCATCTTCAAAATTAGCATGGTTGTGTGGTTGAGCATGTACTGTCGTAAACGTTTGGCAGCCCAGGCGAGTGCACAACACGTCTTCTCCAACATTGAGTAGCGAGATTCACAGTCTGTGAACTCTTTACTCAAATAATAAATGGCATGCTCCTTTCTGCCCGTCTCGTCATGCTGACCGAGAACACACCCCATACTATTCTCAAGAACTGTCAAGTACATGATTAGGGGTCTTCCGGCCACTGGGGGTATCAAGATCGGAGGTTCCTGTAGATACTATTTTATCTTATCAAATGCCTTCTGGAAATCCTCAATCCAGATAATCGCCTGGTCTTTCTTTAGCAGTTTGAACATCGGTTCACACGTGGTCGTGAGCTGAGAAATAAACCTTGCAATGTAGTTTATTCTGCCCAGGAAACCACGAACTTCTTTTTTCGGTTTTTGGCGCTGGCATTTCTTGTATTGCTTTTGACTTCGCAGGATCAACCTCAATGCCTCTTTCACTCACGATAAACCCCAGTAGTTTTCCCGACCGTACTCCGAAAGTACACTTGTTAGGATTCAGCCTTAACCTGAACTTCCTAAGCCTCTCAAAAAGCTTCAGCAAATTGACCAGATGTCCCTCCTCCGTTTGGGACTTCGCAATCATGTCATCAACATAGACTTCAATCTCATGATGAATCATGTCATGAAACAAAGTAACCATTGCTCGTTGGTAAGTGGCCCCTGCGTTCTTCAGACCGAAAGGCATTACCTTGTAGCAAAATGTTCCCCAGGGTGTAATAAACGTAGTTTTCTCCATGTCCTCCGGCGCCATCTTGATCTGATTATAGCCGGAGAAGCCATCCATGAACGAAAATACGGAGAATTGAGCTGTATTGTCGACCAACACATCAATATGAGGGAGCGGGAAATCATCTTTAGGGCTCGCCCTATTCAAATTCCGGTAATCGACGCACATTCGCACCTTACCGTCCTTCTTCGGTACAGGCACTATGTTGGCGACCCACGGAGGGTAAGTAGTGACCGCTAAGAAGTCAGCATCAAGCTGCTTTTGCACTTCTTCTTTGATCTTAACGGCCATATCTGGTCGTGTCCTTCTAAGCTTCTGCTTAACGGGAGGACAATCTTCTTGCAGCGGCAAGTGATGGACCACAATGTCAGTATCAAGTTCGGGCATATGTTCTTATGACCAAGCAAATATGTCACTATACTCTCTCAGCATCTCGACCAATCTCTACTTGACATCACTCTGCAATGCATCCCCTATCCTGACGTTCCTGACCAGTTCCTCAGAACCCAGATTCACAATCTCAATCTCTTCCTCGTGAGGCAGAATGACTTTCTCTTCTTATTTCAACAAGCGGGCCAACTCTTTGGGAAGGTCTTCGTCTTCATCAATCTCTTCTTCGGCTTTATAGATCGGGCAATCGAAGTCGAAGTGAGTCGTAGAAGGTCCAGAGTCGATGTCATCTGCGATGTGGATCCTGCAATAACAAGGGTTAAGCTTAAAACAAGGATATGCATGTTAGCACAAACCTTATTGTCATTTTATTGTTTTTCAAAACAAATATAAAACAGGAATAACAGAGATCTCAAAATTTGAATGCGAAGAAAAACGCCTTTTGATTTGTTGGTAAAATGCATGTACATAATCAAACAAGGCCCTGACAATAAAACCACTATGTCCCGGGTAGGACATAGGGTTGTACAATAATTGGAGAAAGTAAATCATTACTCTTTGCCTGTCACTTGGATGGTATCCCTGATGGACCAGTTGTTGAGGCTCTGGCCTGGTTTGCTTGGTTGGATCCAGGAATCTAGGTCGCAATCGCTGTCTTCGTCGTCTTCAGGCACTGCGTTGACACTTTCAAATATCACCCCGCCATTGGTAAACTGGATCGGCCCTTTACCTCGCGACGCACTGTGAGAAGAGGAGGCTTCAACCGTAGGAGAGTATCCTAACCCAAACTTGTCCTGTTTGTTAGGTATTTCTAGAACTTGCCCCCAGCCAGGGGTAGATCCGGCTTGAACAATGGCCCGGGCTCCCCTGAAGGAAGAGAGAGTCATCTCTGGTTTCTCAGTCATCACTGGAGTCACGTCCTTGACCTTAACAGCTTTGAATGCCTGACATAGGGTTTCGTGGATCTCCCCATCCATCTCAACATATTTGAAGGACGACAAATGGCTCACCATTATGTCTTCCTCACCACATACAGTTACAATGCTGCCTCCGACAGCATACTTGAGCTTTTGGTGCAACGTGGAGGTCAAGGCACCGGCAGAATGAATCCATGTCCGGCCTAAGAGACAGCTGTAGGCTGGCATGATGTCCATAATGTAGAAGACTGCGTCGAAAGTTTCCGGCCCAACTTGGATTGGCAGAGTTACCTCTCCAAAGACATGGCGCTTGGTTCCATCGAAAGCCTTCACAACCAGAGGGAGCAAATACTCTTCTGCTGCGCGTGATTCCGCCAATTCCCACTAGGTTATCCACAGACTGCCCAGAGGGTTCCAGTTCCAACTTCTGTCCGTTACAGTTGACGTCTGCCCCATAATGCCATGGGACAGCGTTGGTGCTTTCAAAAGGTATCGGCCCAGCCTTTGTGATGGTAATTGTGGGCGGCCTGGGTGCAGAAATGGTTATTGTCTGGCGAGGGATGGTGATGGTGGCAACCTCATCATCCTGCTTCAACATTACCTCTCCAGATCCACATTCGGCCCTTCGGCTAAACTGCAAGATTCCTTCGGTCATCAGACTCTGAATCCCCACTATCAACTATTCACATCCATCAGGACGAGTAGCACAGCCCATACACAATTCTCCACAGCCTGGAAAGAAACCTCTCTTCATCAGCTTGGCTTTAACGAAGCTAAGTGGTGTCTTCAGATCCTTGACATCAGTCAACAAATCTATGTTCTCTTCTTCAATAATGGCATTCACCCCACCTCCCCTATGGTTCGGCATAGGATTCTTTGTGACATTCGACACATTATCTGAGAAATTGATGATCTTAGCATCTACCATATCTTGCACCTTATGCTTGAAGGCTTTGCAGTTTTCTATCGTGTGGCCGGGTGCCCCTGAGTGAAAATCACACGTTGCATTCACATCATAACCCTGCGGAGGTGCCCCTATCAAGGGAGCCAGGGTTCTTTTCTGGACTAATTGTAACTGAAGCAGAGTCTGTAATAGCTGAGCATAAGACATGGGCGGTGTCTCAAGGTGACGACTTGACAGGGGTGCCCTGTTCTGATACCTTTTGTACCCTTGCTGATTTGGCTGTTGCTGCTGCGGCTGCTGCTGCGGTTGGGGTTGTTGGACAGCAGGGATGGTTATGCTAGCCACCTGCTGGCGCTGGCCCTTACCTTTCCTTCGAGCGTTGGACACCGCGCTCGTCTCTCCTTCACGCCTTTTGTTACCGTATGGTTTCTTTCCTCCTCCAGTTGAGGATAGATCAACATCTTGAATTTTCCCCAATTTGATCCCATTTTCAACGTGCTCGCCAGTAATGATGAGATCAGAGAAACTCCCTGACATACCACTGACCAATTTCTCGTAATAGACCCCCGGGAGAGTGGCTACAAACATCTCAACAAGCTCTCGTTCAACCATCGGCGACTGAACTCTAACTGCTAATTCACGCCATCGCTGGGCGTATTCTTTGAACCCCTCGTTGTTCCTCTGTGACAAGTTCTGCAGTTGAACCTGGTTCGGAGCCAAGTCACTGTTATACTGATAATGGTGTACAAAGGCCTCAGCAAGTTCCTTCCATGTGCGCACACTGGTGGGTTCCAAACCCATGTACCATCCAGGGATGGCCCGGACAAGCTATCCTGAAAGAAGTGCATCAGCAGCTTCTCGTCTTCAGAGTGAGCAGACATCTTTCGGTAGTATGACCTTAAGTGGACACGAGGGCAGGTGGTGCCCTTGTATTTTTCAAAGTCGGGTACCTTGAATTTAGGAGGCACTTTGAAATCAGAAATCAATCCCAGTTTAGTCATGTCGACACCCATAGTGTTCTGGTTCTTGAAATTCCTCATTTTGTCCTCGAGTGCCTTAAACGTCAGACGTGCTTCAGCAGTCAGTTCTCCTTCAGCACTCCTCTGTGAGAACAAATCTTCTTGACGATCTTCTAGCCATGGCTGAGGCCCATACAGATTCCCAGCACCTGTGTTGCCATTGCCTAGTCCAGTGTTACCATTAGCCTCAAAGTTTCCATTACCGATGCCAGTCGTATTACCATTGAGCCCGATGTTAGTGATCACATTGCCGTTACCACTTCCTATTCCCCCCGGTCACGGGGATGCCACCCTGAGGAGTTTCAACAGGTGGAGGGACTGGAACTCTCCCTCCATGCAGCACACCGTTGCTGTCAACCCTTGAGATCAGAGGCTGGACCAATGTTCTGAGATGGTCTTGGCCGTTGGCGACCACTTGCATGAGCTCCATGAAGCGGTGCATCCTCTCTCAGAGTTCCTGGACGTCAGTTTGCACTTGTTCCATTGCTCTAGCTTGATTCGCCCTGGTCGGATAGCGGTGGATCGGTCTTCGGTCAATCCTGGAACAACCTGCATACACAAAGGGTTAGAAAAAACGACAAGGTGCTCATCATGCAAATGCTTCATGCAAATGCAAACGTGTGTATGTGCCTTGGGGAGATCCCCTCCCCCCCCCCCCCCCCCGATCCTAGTTTCTGAGACAAATAAAGTCTATGATCCAATCATGGAAAGGAAATCCTCATATATTCATCTGAAAAGCCCGCTCGGGTAGCGTACAACTGTAATCACATACAACTGAAGCAATAAGGCACGACCCCAACCAACAGACCTGGCGGTGATCAGCATATCAATGCATAAACTGTACAAAGAAAATACAAAAAGATCAGGTGCGGCCACGGGCACGACAATCTTCTAACAACTTCTTTGTAGCGGGATGATCTTGCTGGGTAAGCAAACCCTGGATCAGCAGGTCCCTCTGCCTGATGGACTCTGGGAGGTTCTCCGAAACGCTCCTAGAAACACCTTCTTCAGAATGGTTCTCGACTCTACTCCTTTTAGCATCAGCCCGGAGCCGAAAATCTTGCAAATTCGCCTCGGCCTCAACCAATCTATATTGGACGTCTCGTTGCAGTGAGGCTTCAGCCTCTATCTTCTTGTCTTTCACCATAATCTGAGCTTCTAGCTCGGCTACTTGCTGCTTCAGCTTTTCTTCCCGCTCTTTGTATTTGGCTATGGTGCTGCTCCAGACCCTCTCGTATTGGGTTAACTTCTGGTACACTCTGTCCAGATCCTGTTTCTTGGTTGTCAACACGCCATGTACTGACTTCAGGTCCAACCCCAGACGTTCCCTAGCATCAGTTTCTTTGGTCAGGTTGGAGCCTAGATGGTTGATAATCTCAGTCTGCTTCTTGCAGGTATAAACGACTTCACTTTTCTCTTTCCGAAGTTGAGTGATCTCTTTCTCCAACTCCTCGTTGGCTTTTCGTAGCTCTTCCTTCTCTTGGAGTACTTGGTTGAATTTCTGAATATCAACTGTAGTAGGCTCTTTGTACACGGGAGTACACAATGGTTCCACTGCAGGAAACGGCATTAGAAACTTGGCGGCTCTTTCTCGAATCCAAGTCACATACGGACCAAAGGCCTTGTTGTTGCTTTTTCCTAGCAAGACTTTCCCCTTTCGGTGAATTTTGCTCCAAGCATTCTGTACCTTGACCAAAGTGTCACCTTCAAGCAACCCTGTGAGATACAGAGATTCCCGTATCTCCTCCTCTTCAGGAGGACCTTGTAGTGCATACCCAAATTGTCGTACCAGCAGAGATGGATTGTAGTTGATACATCCATTTCTTCCGACCAGGGGGACGTTAGGAAAGCCACATCAGCTATACACAATATCTTTGCCCAGCAGACCTCTATCAAACCAGATAATATTGTCAACAGTCAAACCCATCAAATGCGCGGACAAAGGTGAAGACTCAGCAGAATCAATGAATGACCCCGACTTAGGAAGATGGCTAGCAAACCACTTATACAGTAAAGGAGCACAACATGCCACGTTCTTCCCCTTTCTATTTTCGTTCTTGCTGTGAACTGAATGGTAGACATCTCCAAGGAGAGTGGGTACTGGATTCCCGGAGGAAAATATATGGAAAGCATCCATAATTATGAAGTCCGGATGACTTGGGAATAGCATGATCCCATAGATACAAAGAGCTAAGAAGGCATTGAACACATCCCAGCGACCCTTCTCGACAAACTTTTGGGCTTTTTCCATCAGGAAGTGCAAAAGGAAACCATGAACTCCAATCTTCCTGGATACCATCCCTTCCAACTCAAAATCATCTACATGAAGAGCGTCAGTCAGCTTACTCAATTTGGGTTCGCCCTCAACAGGGTAATAAGGCATTTGATTCATCAAAGGCATCCCCAACAGGTCTGAGTACTCCTTCAGGGTCGGAGCTAGGACATAGTCTGGGAACACAAAGCATCTGAGCTGTGGGTTGTAAAACTGCAGAAGAGCATAGAGGCCATTCAACTCGTACGTAGGAAGCTTATACACAATACCCAGAAGTCTCCCATAACTCTTTCTGAAACTCTCCATCACTGTCTTGTCAGCCAAAGAAATCAAAGTCTGCATCTCTCGGATGCCAGGTGTTGGTAGCTTGTAAGCCATTGTCTTTTTCAGAGATGCCATATCTGCCATGAGGATCAAGATCACTAGAACAAGGGGAGAAATATGCACCTGCAACACAGACACACGTTAATGATATGCAAATGAGGATGCAAACAATGCAAAATGCAAACATGCAGCAGATGACTGTGCTGTCGAGGAGATGAAGGCTCTGTATCAACAAAACCACAACACTGCTATGTCAAGAACAACCATATCTCTGATGAGAAGACATCCTGATATCAGACCATAAATCTGCTATGTCAAGAACACACATATCTGATTCATCTGTTTTAGATTCAGAGCTTACGTAGTTCGGGATAATACGGATTACGGGGTTTCAGATTCATCTGTTTTATCGAGTAGGGTTAACAAACAGTTCCAGCAGTTTGGCGTACGCAGCTCGACCCTCAGAGACTTATGCGTTACCGTTCGCGGTAGAACTGGGAGTTAACGACACTCTTTTCTTCAGAAAAGCTTCCTTTGAATTATGGGCCCACAGGGCAAAAAGGTTTGAAGTTTGTTTTCTGTCTTTTACGGAAGAATTGTTTTTTATGTTTGTCTGTAGTTCATACAGCACTAGAGACTATGACCTAGGAACGAATGCGTTGCATATCGTCCAAAGGACGTATACTAAACATTCTAGACGATTGAGAGGAGGCCGCTCAATTATCATTACCCAAGTGGCTTAAGGCTCGTCTCATGCTTATACTAACTTGCCTTTATTATGTTTTTTACTGTTGTTTTGAGATGAGAAGAGAGAACAAGCTCAACTACGGGGAGACTATCAAGTCCTAATGTTGTCATGCCAAGGATTCATCCTATGGTTGAGGTTTGAAACAGGGAACTCCTAGAAGTTATCATGCATAGGTTTCAACCTAAAGTTCTAATCATCATTTCCGTATCAAAGGAAGTGAGATTCCTAGGGGATCATGTCAATGATAAACAGAAACAGATAAAGCTTCAGCTAAACAGTAAACAGTAAACGACTGTAAAAAGCATGCAATGCAAGTGAGGGAGGAAATGTGTGTGGGGTATCAGCCTCCACAAGCTCGTCTCGACCTCAAGCCAGATATGAATAACTGCAAAAATGATAGAAGAAAATAAAATGCCATCAAGCAAATCACAAACCACATAGGCAAGGGAGCAGGGCCTACCGAATACCCGCAAGCAAAGCCATACAGTAAAAGTACAAGCAGAGGGAGCAACTCAACCTCTAGTGCAATCATGCTCCTAGCTTAAAACAATTTAAACATGAACTTATTATAATGCATCAAGCAAATCAAACAAGTCACATCAATACAGTTGCACAGAAAGCAAACAGACAGGAAAGAAAGCAGATCAATAGCTTCTACAGCTCCACAGCAAAGCAATCCTTTGACAGCAGTTCAGTCCTCAGTCTGTAACTGTTCTTCAAGTCTATTCTCTTCAGGGAATGAAAGGTACTCTATCTTCAAGCTTCAATCTTCAATAGCAAGTATCAACTTGCTTCTTCAAGCTTTCAATGCATCAATCACAAGTATCAACTTGTTCTTCATCTTCTTCAAGCTTCAGCTCTTTCTTCAATCTCAACTTGATCTTCTTCACACAAGTGTCAACTTGTTCTTCTTGATCTTTAAGCCTCAGCTCCAATGGCAGTCTTCACACAAAGGGGAAATGCAACCTCTAGCATCTTCAATCTTCTAGCAAGGAACTCCATCCTCTAGCAAGGGAGAAATAGTCATCTAACAAGAGCAAGGTGGGATAGGGAGAAGCAAAGTGAAGACCAAAGGTCACCTCTAAGCACTCCACCATCAAAGAAGGGAACCCTCAAAGGTTCTACCAACTTGTGAAGAGCCACACATCCTACCAAAGGAGGGATGGGGCCTTCACAAGGGGACCTTACATCATAGGGAGGAATGGAAGTGATCAACACCTTCCATGTTTAATGAAGGAAGAAAGTCTATTCTAAGAGATCTCCCTAAAAACCCTAATCCTTAAACCTAAACAAACTACACCAAAGGGAGAGCAATCTTCAAGTCCAAGCTCCACCATGCATTCCACAGCAGCCCACACAAGTCTTCATCACCATCCAAAAGCAAGAGAAGCAAAACCCTAGTCTAAGGGAACTAATGAAGTCATTCTAGTTGAGTTAGCAAGTTAGGATCACCTAAAACCTAGTATTAAAGTTAATTCCAACTAAAATACTAAAATCAATTATAAAATCCTACAAAAATAACTATGGGAACCTATATCAATCATGACTCTACCATGTTAATTCCAGAGATCAAATCCTCAAATAAGACCTAAAAATAAATTCTACAATACAAGGTACTAAACTTAAACCCTAAAGGGAAGCACCTAAAGTTTCAACCTAAAAACAACACCTAATTTCATCACAAAAATGTGAGAAAAATACTATGGTAGCATACATGTCTAAGCTAATAACAAACAAAAAATCAAGCAAAAACTCATCACCAAATGATCAAACTAAAATCATCAAACAGAGGTATCAACCATGGTAATTTTATTATCAAATAAAATGTAAAAGATGCACATAAAATAAAAATGCATGGTTTTGCTAATATTTTTATTCTATAAAATTCTAGACTCAATAATGAATCAGGGGGAAAACACCTGGAATTAATTGACCTATTTTTCTATTTTTAATGAATTATTATCAAACTAATATGAAATGAAGAAAATAAAAGAGAAACAAAAGAAATTAACAAAACTTGCGTTGCAAATAGCAATTATGATCAGTTCAATTCCTTGGGTTGGGCCAAAATGGGGGTGGGAATATCACTCAGAGTCTTAAGCCCATTGTCTCCAATTAATGAAACGGTGTGTATAAGCTTCAAGGTCAAAGTCTGACTTTCAAAAGCAATCGTGGTCGTGTGTTTGTCTTGCCTAGTCAAGCTTCAAGGATGATCCAACGCTTGCAGTGCATCGTCCCCAATTTGAATTCAGATGGAGGGAGTTCAGACGGTGGCCTGAGCAGTGGCGCCACCGTCTTCTCCGGTGAGGTTAAATACACAGGTCATCAAATATTACAAAATTATACATCATCTTGTCCAGTTTTTAATGCTGATCACGAATCTACCACTAGAATCATCTAGTTCCTTCTCTAACACAAAACACGATAGCATCTTCAGAATTTGTCAAAATCTTGAATCTCACCATTCTCCAAATTAAAGGCATCAATCCAATCCTCATCTCATGGTGATCAATTTCCCCTATCTAATCTTGATTATCTATCCAAGAATCCCTAGAATTCAGCCTCAATAGAAATTGGTCATCATCCTAACTTGTCTCTATTCATGCAATTAATCATCTCAAATCCATCTATACATTGCAAGGATCATAACCACCTATAGATTTCTATCTATCTCCTCCTAAATTATGCACAAAAACGAAATGTACCAACCTGTGTTCAGAGGTGTAATAGAAGCAGTTCTTGATCACTTCAACCTCCAAGATGATGCAGATACACTCCAAAACTCCTTCTAAAGCCAATGCAACCTTCAATTTCCCTTGATTTGGCCTGGAACTCAGAACTCGATTCTCTCTTGCAGCTCTGAATTTTCAAACTCACCTTCTGCTACCAGCTTCAAACTCTTCCAAAGAAATGGCTGAACACACTCAATACCTTATATAGAACTCATTGGGATCATCTAGAACCTTCTCAAAGCTTCAGAATGAGAAATTGGATTTTCAAATTCTCACCAAAATATCCTCCACACCAGTCACGATATGCACTCTGTTTGGGCTTCAAAATGCTTGCTTTGCACTCCTCATGAGATATTGAATCTGAATGGTGATGATTCACTCCTTGTTTTCATCCAATGGCTCATGTTTGATATGTTACTTCATCAAGAAGAAACAAAGAAAAAAGGCATGATATTGGACTCAAATCAAAATTCTAATATTGCCAAAGTTTCTTGAATGCATTTTCCATTCAAAAAATGATATTATTTTGCTTCATTTGCACACAAAATGATTTATTTGAATTTTTGGTCATTTATGCCTTTTTAATCCTTCCTTTTTCACAATTTCTTGAACCAAGTCTCTCCTTGAGCCATTTCAATGCCTCCTTGATACATGGTAAAGGTTAAAATCTCATTTTGAGCAACTTTAAAGTTGAACAAAATTTCATTTGAGATGTCTAAGTTGGTGAAAATGACCTATAACCAAAAATGACCTATAATCACAACTTCCCAAAATACCCTTGGCTTGTCAAAGCCATAACTTGAGTTCTACAAATCCTATCAAGGACTTCTAGTACTCTCTAGAAATCTAAGAGAATAAGGAACAACATTAATGTTGACCAAAAGTTCATAGGAATCATCCTTCTTGGGCAAAAGTGTCATGCAAGTTGGGTAACTTTCAAGCTCCAAATTCACATGCCTCAGATGACTTGTAATTTGTCTAGCTCATAACTTGAGTTCTATAAACCCTATCAAGGACTTCTAGTACTCAAATTAAAGCTAAGCTCATTCTATACAACAATCATGTTGGGATCAAGATGAGATGAAGATCCTATCTTGATCTACATTGCCTTGAAGACATGGGTCAAACTAGGGGATTTTACACTGTCAAGTCTTAGAAACCCTAGCTTGAAACTCCTCAAACTCCTCACTCATGATGAGTTAACCTTGGAATCATCCTTATAACATCTCAATGTATCAATCCATGATCACATGGCTCCTAAATCAAGTCTCAACTTCCTTCAAATCATCAGTTGACTTAGGGTTGACCCAGTCAAATCCTAATTGCACCACTCATGGTTGAGTCTTCTTTAATCTTGCACAATGACCTGTCTAGGCCTCAAAGTGATCTTCAAACCTTCTCATGAGCTCTCTCAAGACCTCAAGTCCAACTTCAAGGCCTCAGAATCATCTGATGGCTTTCCACAACTTTCAAGTTAGGAGACCTACACACTTAGCTTCAATCACTCTCTCTGAGGATCTTTTAACTTCTCTGACAAGGATATCAACCCTTGAACATCTGAATAACCTTCTTAGATAGCTTCATATTCTTGTATGGCTCTTAATTGGTAATCATACCTCTAGATCTCCTGCATACATATCAATGAAATGCAAATGATAATGCTAATGTGAATGAAATGAAACACAAGCTAGGTAAAGAAATGTTGGTCAAATTTTGGGGTGCAACAAATACGTAAAAGGTAATGTTTATAATCATACTGCTAATGAGACACATGAAAAAAATTTATAAGAGAAGATAAAGTCTTTTATATGCCTATAAATCAAGGAATAATAAAGTGTTCTTATTGAATAGCTTCATAATTTTAAAGTATAGGATGAATTCTATTTCACATCACTTGAGGGAATTTCAAGAGCTCCTTGATCAGACGTCGGGAATGGGTATCAAATTTGATGATGAACGTTTGGGACTACTTCTATTTCTGGAACATTATAATATGGAAAATTAAGTTATATTAGAAGAACAATTTCACGTCCAATACTAGACAAGAGTTCTTTAACTCCTTATCCATTTTTTTCTTTGACAGTAAAAACTTAGTTTAATGATCCTAGTTCTTCAACTGCCCTTGCCTTCACCTCTAGTTTTTTTCTTGCAAAATATTATTTACTTTTCAAACAAAATTAGAGGTGGAGAGAGGGGTGGTTGAAGACCTATAATTATTAAACAAAGTTCTAATTGTTAAAGAATAACATGCAGTTAACAGTGTGAAGAATTCTTGTCAAGGATTGAGCATGTACTTGTTTTCTAATACAATTTTATCTATCATATCATGATTTTCTAATGCAGTTTGGAAATTTATATATTCGGTAAGGGATTGGAAAAACACTCAAACCACATAATATATAATAAATTCATCTTTTAAACAAACATTAACCACCACAACATTCATAAAAACATTCATCAATGACAAACATGTACAACAAACATATCAAATCATAGAATGCTTCAGAAACGTACCATACATGTTCCATAATGGCATGTCCAAAGTGAAATAAGGATGAAGTTAAATTTATATCCGTAAAATTGTGTATATTTTGAATGGATGTCATTCTAGATCTTTGACACAAGTTTGCAACGCTAACTTTAGCTTCGTCCTCTTTATTGAGACAAGCATCCCTACCTATAAGTCAAAACAAGAAGAAAGCTCAAACATCATGAAACAAGCTAATGAAACAGATTTAATATATATATATATATATATATATATATATATATATATATATATATATATATATATATATATATATATATATATATATATATATATATATATATATATATATATATATATATATATATATATATATATATAGAGAGAGAGAGAGAGAGAGAGAGAGAGAGAGAGAGAGAGCGAGAGAGAGTGAACCTGTAAATACCCATTGTCTAATTTCGTATCCTAAATTTTGACCATATTTTTCTTCCTTTTCAGTTAACTTAGATTTAGATTACTGACATGCCCAGAGCCCCTTACAAGTCATCTGATCAACCCTAATGACCTAAAGAGTTTGATTTTACATTAGGGTTTAATTTCTATTTTAGGATTTTCTAGGGTATAATTTAATTGGACAAACTAATATATAGTTTTATTCACTACTTAGAAAAAACATATAGGTTACAATCGGTTAGAAAAACTGTTAATTAGGTATTTAGGTAGAAAAATTATTAATTTGGTATTAAGGTAGAAAATTTATTAATTATTATATCTTATTTAGTTAATTTAGTAATTGTACCGGACAGGCCCAATGGCTAGGCATGCCCCAATCCACTCTTGCTCCCAAAACGGTCCAATTACTCAAGTTCAACAAATTTGGAGAAGCATTTACCTTTCTACCCCTCCACTAGGGGAGGTTGGCCGATTTACCCCAGGGTCAGTTACTTCTCCTTGTCAGTTCTTGCCCGTCACGCACTGTTCCACCATGCCCGTAGCAACAACTAGTTTTTGGCACCTCTGCCCATCCTAACGGCTAGTTTTTGACAGTTACCTATTCTTCAGGGAACAGTTATCTTACTCTGAAAATAGGGACCAATGGCCAAGCGGTGGGTGCCATATAAAAACCCTTTCATTTGAGAGGGTCTGATATTCAATATTCATCCTAATACACACATACTATGTACTTGCCCTCTTTTCTCCTGATTCTTACTTTAGAATTAGAGTGCCTTTTAGGTATACCCCCTCTCTTTCTCTCACACCCAGCATCACAAACATTGTCTCTGGGCCACTTCAGGTTCTGATCAGCCGTCAAGATCAGTGCCACTATCTGTGGGAAGCTCTATTATCCCTGTCTCTCTTCCATCTTAGATTCGAGACCAAAACAGTTCTTCCAAACTCCAATCTTGGCTAGCCGTGGCAACACCCACGATGCTCGCAACTCTTCCTTCCTCCCCGTCAGCAAGACTGATACTGACGGAATAACCACCTCTCTTGGGGGCAAGGGCCACCAACAAAGGGATGGAGCCACCGTGTCTCCCTCCCCCGTTTGTGCCGATCACAATAAGGTCCAACCCATCCAGGACCACCTTCCAGTCCCAGTTCCGCCCAGCTTCGACCCGTCCATTGCGACCCTCCTCGATGATCTCAACAATACCAACCTCCTAATCCTCCATCAAAATGTGAGGTTTGGAGCCCTAGAAGATTCCAACCGTCCAAGATCCTCTCTGCCGAGGAAAGAGCACCAGAGATCACAGAGTCTTCTTTCGCAGTACAGAAGAAACCATTGGGCACCTTCAGAGCCAGAGTCCTAAGTTGTCAGAAAGCGCGACCACATCTCCCCCTGGAACCAGTATTCCCTGAGACCCAAGAGGACCAGAAAATATCAATGAGCAGAGTCCCAGCATTCGCCTCCGCCCAGATCCAAAGGCCACGCACGAACCCCATCTCTCCGTCGAGATCACCATCCTACCTATAAACGAGGCACCCGCTCCCCGTCGTGGTCCAACAGTAGCAGTGACGACGAGCCTCGCCGCCCATTGTCCCAAGAGATTATAGCTCTACGCCTGCCAAAGGGACTGGAGAAACCCCCCTTCTTTGGGCATGTATGATGGTACTACAGAAACTGACGAGCACATCGAAAATATCGATGCATTGCTCGATTACCGTGGCGCCTGGGGCGCCATCAAATGTAGATTTTTCCCGACCACCTTGAGGAAAAGAGCTAAGACCTGGTACAAGAGACTCCTCGATGATTCCTTCACATCATAGAGGCAATTGGGGAGAATGTTCTCCAGACACTTCACGACCTCTCGCTGCAACTCAAAGACCAAAACCTCCCTTGAGGCCATCATTCAAGGGAAGGATGAACCTCTTTGAGCAAATATCAAAAGGTTCAACAAGGAAGATTCTACGTCTCCACGATGCATGACATGAAGAAATTCTTGCATGAGCATGGGCTTCATCCCCGTACAGAATTTGCCAAAGCATTAGGCATTCAGCCTCTAGCAACGCTGGATTCCTTCCTCCTCAAAGCGCAAACATATATCTAGTATGAGGAGAAAGAAGCTACCAGCGCTGCCCGAGACTCGAGGCACCGGGAAAATGCCAGGTCCTCCAAGCCAGATGAACCCTTGACATCTTGTTGGGGAGATAGAAGACGCGAAGATCGCCCCTGGGAGACCCGGGACAACAAAGGGACTTCTGGTTGGTTCCATGAATATACTTCTCTAACAGTCTCTCATGAAAAGATCCTCTTCGAGTGCGCCAACTCGAAATTCCGGTAAGCGGGAGTTTGGTTCCCTAAAAAAATACCATCCAAGCCAAATAATGACAAGTCGAAGTATTGTCGGTTCCACAAGAGGCACGACCATATGACCAACGACTGCATCCACCTGAAGGATGCCATTGAGATACTGATCAGGGACGAAAACTTAAAGCAGTTCACCAAAAGGAAGGATGCTCCTTGACAAGACGCCCAAGAGTCCAAGGAGATCCAGGTAGAGGTTCCTTCCTCCGAAGAAACCAGCCTTCAGGTCGCCATGAGCATCTCGTGGCCTAAAGACTTCTACATCCCCGAGGGGCTCAGCGTCCCTTAGAGATGGAAATAGGCTAGGCTAGGCTAGGCTTTATAAGGCCTGAGCCTGGCCTACGATAAACTTAAAAGGCCTGAGCCTAGCCTATGGTCTATTATAGGCTCTCTTTTGTAGCCTGGCCTGGCCTTTTTGAAAGCCTGGTCTGGCCTGAAAGCCTATTTACAAGCCTTTTTCTCATTAAGGTTCTCAATTATTCCATATTACTTAAGAAGCTTTATAGGCTGGCCTATATTTGTATCAATAAGTTCTTTTGTCTTCATTCTGAGGCCATTTACAAACATCTGCGTTTGTTCTATTTGGTCCATGTTATGTGTATTTGGTCCATGTTATGTGTGAGACAAGCAACCAATAACCTCTTAAACCTTTTGTATGCATCACCAAGTGACGCTCCTTCCTTCTGTTTAAAATTCACAATATCATATCTTTTTCGAATATAAACAGAAGCTAGAAAATACTCATTCAAGAATGTTATTTCCATCTCCTCCCAAGTAGTAATACTCCTGGAAGGTAAGGAATATAACCACTCTTCAGCATCTTCGGAGAGAGTGAATAGATATATTCGTAACTTTTTAGCTTCTTCCGAATGCCCCTCAATTTTCAATGTTGTGCTCATCGTAAGAAACCTCTGTAAATGCTTATTTGCATCTTCATTGGTTTTTCCAGTAAAAGGTCTCTTTTCAAGCTGTCAGATTATTGTCGGGTGCAGTTGGAAGTTTTCTACATTAACTAGTTGATTCACGAAGGTCAACCGACCTGCTGGAGCATTTGCTCCTCCATAATCACCCAGAAGTCTTTCTGCTGGTGGAGTTCCATTCATTCTCACTCCTTCTGGTTATGTCTCTATGTCTGTGTTGGACTCTGAATCATAATGCTCAGAATGAACCAAAATTTATTGTTCTAGCATTGCCAGTCTTGCTTGTTTCGCTTGACGGTGTCTCGTGTGCAGTGATCTTTCGGGCTCTATGTTAAAAAGAAACTCAGCTGCGGGCTTTCCTCGCATACACAAATTAGAAAAATATTAGTTATAATAGGAATTAATCTAAAAATAAACAAAAGTAAAATTTTAGTCGCAGAGCGACAAAATTTCAATTGAATAAAATTTAGCTTATATTTTGGTGGTCCCCGGCAACGACGCCAAAAATTTGATCGGAAAAATAGCAAGTGTATTATTCTGCTCATTGTAGTTAAAATAGAGGATTTATCCCCAGTATCGATCTCGAGGACTGCGTCATGCAATATAAGCGTAATTTGAATTCAATCAAACAAAAATCAATTGGAGTTTTTAGATTTGGTTTGACTATGAGAAAAGACAATATTTAAAATAAAGAAAAATAATGAATAAGATTCAACAAGATATGAGGGCATTCTAGGGGCAATGTATGAATTGCCTCGCAAAAATATCAATCCTTATTTCTTAAACATAACCATAATTTTATCAAGTTCTTGACTGCAAATTTTGTTCACTCCTAAAACCTTAGTGAGAAAACCTCTTAAAATCATAATCAATTTACTATGTCCATAAATAATCAATATGAAATCAAGCGTTGAAAATAGTTTCAGCAGTATTCAAGTGCAACAGGCTAATCCTAGTCTTAAGAAATATCTATTGAGGCATTCTCGATCAAATTATGTTAACAATGATTTTTCCGACCTAAGGTTAATCGTAAAACTAAAGCAATTTGTCCGATTGAAAAAGTTATAAAATCATTGAACGATAAAACTTGATTAATAAAATAAATGCTTATGTCATTCACATGAAGAAAATAACATCAATACGATAGCAATTCAAGAACACCCCATAGCATTGGAGGGTTTAGCTTCTCATAATAATAAAAGTAAATTCAAAAATTAGATTTAACATTACAAGAATCTTTGGGGATTACTTCGATCTTCAATTGCTCCTGCCCTTGAAAACCTTATGTTCTCCCTTTGTTCTTGATCTCTCAATCTTTTCTCGTCAAATTCTTCTCATGTCAAAAAGTCTTTTTTTTCTTGTCCAAATGTGTCTTAAATACTAACAGATCCAATACAGAAGTTAGGAAATTCCGAAAATACCCTCAGGGGTCAAAACAGTCAAATATGATAGGAAATTAGGGGATGACACGCCCAATCCAACACGGGTCGTGTCAGCTAACACGGGCAACCATGTTGGCTCCCTGTTCCAAAGATCAAATAAATAATCATGCCAGACTTACTGACACGGGCACCCGTGTCAGCCCCCTGCTTTCTCCTCAAACACGCTTGTAAAACTCCTCTAACTTTTCCCGAATCTCCTATTTCTTCGCCCGAGTCCTTTGTCTTTCTCCATATGGACCCGAAATCATCAAAACCACTATCAAACGCGTAAAATGCACCAAATATAACATAATCACTAGAAAAACATATGATCCGAGAAAAACATAAAAACAATAGATTTTATTCAAAAATAATAAAAAGACTAACATAAACGTTACCAGTTCGTGGATTAGATGTCGAATAAGTGTGAGAAACAACATAAAAATGGTGACTGATCAATATGTATCCTTTTTTCTAATATATACGCATATATAGAACAACCTATTTAGCATATTTTTAATATATATGAAAATATAGGTCGGCCTATAAGGCTTCATAGGCTTTTTTAATAGCCTAAGCCTGGCCTATTTAATTAAATAGGCTTTTAAAAAAGCCTAAGCCTGACCTTTTTATTAAAAAATCCTGGCCTGACCTGACCTTATATAGGCTAGGTTATAGGCCCATGTAGGCCGGCCTAGCCTATTCCCACCCCTAGCGTCCCTCCCTACTTCGCCGTACACATCCCGTGGGAGACCTTCCCCTCCATCATGCTCATCTCCGGAGGGGGCTTCAACAAGGTTACATAGGGTCTGTCAAAAGAAAGTTCGAGCACCTTATCAGCAACAGCTCGAACCAGAACTCCACCCTCGAGAGCGTCCAACGAGAGTTTATTCCCATCTGTTTCTACCGCGAGGAACTCCTCGGCGAAGCCTCCAATGCCACCATCCCTCTACTCGTGAGATCCCAAATGGCCAACTTTGACGTCCGACGATTCCTCGTCGATCAAGGAAGCTCAGTTGATATCATGTATTCTCAGTTGTTTTCCATTCTCCAGTTAGACGAACCGCACCTGACGCCCTACGTAGGCTTTGACCTGCAGGGTTTCAACAGGTCAGTGATGAAACCCTGGGGGTACGTAGAGCTGATCGTGACTTTCGGGTCTACTAAAACGGTCAGGACTATCAAAGTCAAGTTCCTGGTCATCGACTGCTCATCACTATACCAATGCATCTTCGGGCGGCTAACTCTGGCCGAATTGGTAGTCGTGCCCTCGACTGTGCACCTGAAAATGAAGTATTACACTTCAAAGGGTCTTGTGGCAACCCTACACAGAGACATCAAAGCAGCAAAGAGACGTTTCAAGGCAGGCTCCAAAAGGCTGAACATTATCGCCGCCAAGCCAAAGACTCTCGGCAAGCCTTCTCTACCCTGCAGCTCCGAAGAGACAAAGTCGCTGCCCTGCATTGATTCCACCGACCTTGACAGCTGCTTCTCTGAAGACGAATTAAGGAATCAGAAAGGGAATAGGAAGAAGATTCAGCCATCTTCGAGCATCCCCTCCACATCTACTAGTAGCAGCAAAAATTTCCATCCGGTGCGCGCAATTCTGGATGGAGAGTTTGAACTTGTCCTACTCAGCGACGACCCCCAATGAGGAGTGAAGATTGGGACTGGACTCCCTGACCTAGCGAGGAAATAGCTAAGAGCCTGCCTCCAGAAGAATGCAGATCTGTTCGCGTGGAGCGCCGCGGAGATGTCAGGGTTAGACCCTGACGTTGCCTGTCACCATCTCACAATTGATCCCGCCGCTAGGGAAGTAGCTCAATGTAGGCAAAGGAAATCTCCAGAGAAAACGGAGGCTGCCGAACAGGGTGTAAGAGACCTCCTAGAGGCAAACTTTATCTTGGAAGCCAAGTACACTACTTGGTTGTCCAATGTTGTACTTGTAAAGAAAAATAATGGAAAATGGCGAATGTGCATTAAATACACCGATCTTAATCGAACCTTCCCTAAAGACGCATATCCCCTCCCCAACATAGATAAATTAATTGATAATTCTGCTAATTTTGAATTTTTATCTTTCATGGACGCGTATTTGGGCTATAACCAAATACCCATGGCAAAAAGCGATAAAACGTACATAACTTTCATGACTGAATCGGGTAACTGTTACTACAACGTGATGCCCATCGACTTGAAAAATGTTGGCGCTACCTACCAAACAATGATGAACAAGGTCTTCCAAGGAGAAATCAGGGATATGCTCGAAGTCTATATGGACGACGTGATCGTGAAATCCACGAGGAACCCGATCGCACGATCCATCTGAAGAAAGTCTTCGAGCAGGCCAGAAAGTACAAGACGCGCTTTAATACGGAGAAGTGCATGTTCGGAGTATGAGCGGGAAAGTTCTTTGGCTTCTATATATTTGAACAAGGAATTAAAGCTAACCCCGACAAGTGTAGAGCCTTCTCCAAGTTCCTTACGCCAAACTTGAAGAAGTTCACCCAATACCTAAACGGGATGCTCGCTTTGCTGTCCCACTTTGTGGCTAAATCTACTCAACACGCCCTCCCCTTCTTCAAATTCCTCCACAAAGAGGCGGCTTTCGAATGGACGGAGGAACACGATAAAGCCCTTCTCCACCTAAAACAAGCTCTGTCGGAATCATCGGTCCTCTCCCGGCCAGATAACATGGAAACCATATATCTTTATCTCGCCGTTGCGACCAAGGCTGTCAGCGCCGCCCTCATTCATGAATCACCCGAAAGACAGAAGCCTATCTACTTCACGAGAAAGGAACTGCAAGGACCATATCTAAGGTACCAGTATATAGAAAAATTGGTCCTAGCCCTTACCAACGCTGCAAGAAGGCTGAGGCACTACTTTCTGGCCCACACAATCGTGGTGCGCACGGACCAGCCTGTAAAGCAATTGTTGAGTTGTCCAGACATGGCTGGAAGAATGCTCAAGTGGTTGCTGGAACTATCCAAGTTTTACATCTAGTATGAGAGAAGAAAGGCCCTCAAGGCCTAGACACTGGCCAACTTCATCGCAGAAATGACCCTGCCCAATTCCCCCACTTGTGGTGCGCACAAATGGACAATCTTCATCGATGGAGCATCTAGCTCAGCAGGGAGCGGGGCAGGTGTCATCTTGGAAAACAAGGAAGGAATCCTCATCGAAGTCTCTCTTACATTGTTTTTCCCCATTTCCAACAACCAGGCTAAATACAAAGCCTTCCTCATAGGTCTACGCCTCGCCAAAGGCCTAGGGGCTGAAGAAGTCGTCATCTACATTGATTCTCAACTTGCGGCCCTCCAGGTTTGGAGAGAATACCATGTAAAGAATGAAAATATGTCTGAATACTTGGCCCTGGTTAAGGAAAAGATGACAAAGTTTACATCGGTGGGAGTAAAACATGTTCCCCGCAAACACAATGTCTGGGAAGATGTTTTGTCGAAATTGGCGAGCACGAGAAAGAAGGGGGAAACAAATCTGTCATCCAGGAAATACTTCCACGACCCAACATTGAGAAAGATTCCACGACCCTCGACATGCACGTCATTAGCGACAAACATTGTTGGATAACCCCCGTCTACAATTACCTCGCCAAGGACGAACTACTGTCCGACCCCAAGAAAGCCAGCATAGTCAGGCGCAAAGCCTGCTTCTACATTCTTGTCGAAAGAAAGCTTTACAGGCAAGGGTTTTCCATCCCTTTCCTCAAATGTATCGAAGAAGAGATGGTCGCCCATGTTCTACGCGAGATCTACAGGGGAATCAATGCCCAACACCTCGGGGGAGATCCCTCGCCAAGAAGGCTCTACGTGCAGTATATTACTGGCCAACCATGCAGCATGACGCGAAGGAACATGTGAAGAAATGTGACAAGTTCCAACGGCACAGGGACATGCACTTAGCACCGCCCAATGAACTCAAAGTAATGTCCTCCCCGTGGCCTTTCGCATGGTGGGGCCTGGATATCCTAGGACCATTCGTCGTAGGGTAAAATCAGAACAAGTACCTGATAGTAGGCGTTGACTACTTCACGAAGTGGATAGAAGCGGAGGCTCTAGCCAAAATAACGGCTCACAACATACTTCATTTCTACAAGCGAAGCATTCTTGCCCACTTTGGCATCCCCCAAGCGATCGTCATCGATAAAAGGATGCAATTCACGGACAAACAATTCCAGGAGTTTTTCGCCCAACTAGGCACCAAACAACATTTTGCGTCCGTCGAGCACCCCTAGACTAACGGGCAAGCCGAGGAAGCAAATAGGGTAATCCTACGGGGCCACAAATGGAGACTAGATGAAACGAAGAAACAGTGGGACGAGGAGCTGCACAACATGTTCTAGGCCTATCGAACTACGCCCCATTCTTCGACCGGGGAAACCCCTTTTCGCCTAGCATACAGGACTGAGGCGATTATCCCCATTAAGACTCATGTGCCCTCCAGACGGACTGAAGCGCTTCTGGACGAGGAAATAAACAACGAGGCACTAAGGAAGGAGCTTGATCTCGTCGAAGAGGTCCGATCAGGAGCAGCCCTCCCCGAGGCCTCGCTAAAACAAAAAATTGTGATCAGGCACAATGCCAAATTTATACGACGAGAATTCTAAGTAAGCAGTCTCGTCTTAAGAAGGAATCACAAAGACTCCTGTGAAGGCAGACTCACTGCAAACTGAGAAGGACCCTACCGTGTTAGAGCACAAATAGAGAATGATGCCTACTACCTAGAACATCTTAACAGGGAAGAACTCACTCGACCATGGAATGCCGAAAAGCTAAAACAATATTATAGCTAAGACCTCAACTGTCGGTGTGCTTCGTCAACACGGCGAACATAACGTACCAACCATAGGTGCGCGCCCAGGTACAAGCGCTGCTCTACCAAAGTAAATCTGGGAAGGCTTTTGTTCAAGAACAAGCAAAACTCGTGCCCAACATCGGTCCCTCGACTGATTCCATCGTCGCCAAAGTACCATGAAAGGCAGAACACTCAGCTCGCAATGGGAAGTTCACACTGCGAACTCGGGCCACAAACGCGACCTGAGCTCCGCTCTCTTGCCTGGAAGCTACCTAGGCCTTTCGACCAGTTTCCCTCACTGTCGAACATCATTTGTCGAGCATACCCCAAAACATAACAAAACCATTAACTAAGGTAGCTCATACGACAAGTATTGAGCAACGTGTGACACTTAGAGAAAATTAAGCAAAGTATAAACATGCACGAATATAAATATTAACATAAAAACGGCCACAAGGACTGCTATTATGCTTGTTACAATACAAAGGAGCCAAGCCCCACACAAAATAATAGAATTACAAAAACTTGACGCGTAGGCCTTAAAGTACAAATAAGAGAAAAGTCACTCCTCTGCCTAATGAGGATCTTCACGAGTAGCCTGCGCATGCTCCTCGCCAATTTGAAGGAATTCAGGGATGACTATCCTACTACCAGCAACGCAATAGAGAAACCCGATACTCTCAATAAACAACTCAACCTCGGGATTCACGATATTCATTTTCTCCACGGTGTTGTTGAAGGCCTCCTCGACAATGGCTAGGCAATCATCCTCGTCCTGGATAATGCGAGCGACCAACTCTTCCCGAGTCGTCAACTTTTTCACATCCTCGTTCTCACCCTCGACAGGGACAGCGACGACTTTCAGTTGCTCGACCTGATCTTCAACTGCTTTCTTTTCAATAGCAAGGATATCTTTCTCTACTGACAGCTCTTCCTGACACTTTTTCATCGCCTCCTCGGCGGCCCTGGCCCACTCCTCTTGGGACTTTTTAGCCTTCTCTTTTAGGTCCGCCACCGCAGCATGGGTCTTCTTCAGCTCAGATTCGTGGTGGGAACCCTCCTCGGTGTAAACCATCGCCATCTCCATAATCCTCATCAGGGAGGAAGCATCCTGGGCAAGCATGGTCCTTTTCCTCGAGCAATCCATCTCCTCGAGCTTCAGGGACTCCGCCTGAGGAATTGTCAAAGACGAACCCTCGAAGAACCTCTTGTTATGCAGGCACGAAGGCAGCTCAAACCTACTCTTCTCCTTTTCCTTTCCGAGTTCCACAATCTCTCCTGTATGTTGACGTTTGAGCCTCGAGCTCACAGGCAAGGGCAATGTCTGGATGGTCGGTGGGGTAGACGAGGAGATCCCCGACCCAGTTTGAGAAGGAGGCACTCTGTAACAGCCCCTTTAATTTATTCAGTCATTTTATACTTTGTTGTGTGTGTATTGTTGTGATGTCCTTAATTAAGGATATGAGGTTAGGAGTGAGAGTGAGAGCTGACCTTAGTTGGGGTAATGTGGACCTAGAATAAGGGATAATTTAATAACAAGATTAGGAGCATTGTGATTATTAATATTATTTTTTCAATTATTAATAATTATAATATTAATAGGATAATGCTTATTATTATTGTTATTATTATTATTATTATTATTATTAGTAATATTAATTAAATTAAACGTATTAAAATATGATTAAGAGGGTTTATAGAGTATTAATGGGTTTAGACAGTTAACAGGTGAAAGAGGAAAAATACTGAGGAAGGAGAGCTAGGGCAAAAGAACCAGTTTTCTCCATTGTTGTCAAGAAAGAGCTCAAATCCAAGGTAAGGGGGAGAATGGATTTCAATATGGGTGACTTAACATGAGAGGGTAGTGAGAGGTCCTTTCTCTTATAGGAATTTTGTCTGTTCTCACCGTTTTGTTTGATTTTCGTGATGTTGTGATTTCCATGTGATTGTTGTTGTGTTGAATGATCATTCAATGATATTGTATGTATGATTCTGGTATGAATATGAACTTTTGTGTGGAAACTCCTTGAATCTGTGATGGAATGTTGTGGTTTAACAAATCTGAAACTAAGGGTTTAACTGTAGTCGAAACTAGATCTAATAATTATAATCTTGACAGAATAGAAGATAGGATTCATTGGAATCGATTAAAAATTTGAGTTTTAGGATGAAGGAGGAGGTAGAATGATGAATCTAGAGAGGAAACTCGTGAGAATGATGAGATATGACTTTTTTTTTGACAGATCTGCTGGTCATACGCGTATTGGGGGTGTCAATACGCGTATGGGGGACTTCCCAAGGGCCGTACGCGTAGCAGACGTGCTCTGTCCCCAGTGCCAGCATAACCATCTGGTAATACGCGTATGGGCCTGGGCAATACGCGTATAGAGGTAATCATACGTGTAATGGGTGACTCTGATGGGGTTTGGGAGGTAGAAGCCTCTGGGCTTACGCGTAAGGGAGGACCATGCGCGTATGAAAGCAGGCAGTACACATATGGGCCATGCTGATACGCATATGGACAATCTGGGATAACATTTCCCCAGTTTTGTGATTTCTGTCTAGCGTTCGCTTGGGACACATTTCTGTTGATTCGGTAGGATTAATATGAATGAAATGAACCTAGAGATAGGAGTAATGAATTAAATCAATAAAATGTGGAATGATATGGGTGTGCCTTTAAGGGGTGTATTTTGATGATTGTGAGCCACGATTATCGAATGTGGATAATGTTGTGCGATGGTGGTAATCCCCAAGAGGATTACGGTGAGCGGATGGCTCGTGTGGATCTTGGACGATCGTGAAATTATGCTTCAATTATTATATTGCATAATTGTATTGTCATGCATTTCATGTCATGTGTCTTGTGGAGATGGCTAGGTGGGAATCCATGATGGGTGTCTAGTTTCATCCGGACTTCATATGGAAGTCGTTGTGGAGATAAGTTGTAGTTCAGAGGAACGTATACAACTTATCCGGATTCCGACGGGAATCGGGTTCTAGGGTGAACCGTATGTATTTATGTTGGTACCACCTGCAATGTGTCGAGTTAGTGAGTCACATTGCATAACTATAATTGAATATGGGCTATTGATGCCGAGTAATTGATGTGGCACGTGTATGTGTGTTGTATATGTATGATTGTATGTGTTGTGTGTAACTACTCCTTAGCATGTGTATTTCACCGCTTATTTATTGAATGTAGTTCTCACCCCTTTTCTATTTGTTGTGTCTGTGCTCCTTGGGGAGTGCAGATGACCAGGTACCTGAGTTGTGCTTGGAGTGTGTTGTTATTCGATCGAGTCTTAGGAGTCACTCTGATACGTAACATGGGATGATAGGATTACGTTTAATTGACTTATTTTCTTGATTTATTGTTACATATCTTTTAACTGTTGGGTTAATAATGAATAACCACCGGTTCCGGAGATCATATTATACATTGATTTTATTCAGTTGTTTAATTGAAAGCTAGATAGCTACTGATTTATTTGAAATGAAGGAAGTGACTTAGTGTGACATCCTACAGATTTTGGAACACTGATGTATTTTCTATAATATTCCTATAATACATGTACGGGGTAAAGTGAGGTGTTACAATTGGTATCAGGGCCGGTCGGTCCGTCTAGCCAGTGATGTAGTAGAGTTTGACTATAGCATGTTTATGGTCATGTGCTTTTCTAACCTGTGTTTTCGTGGATGTTGAGATGTATGGCTGGTAGGAATGACGCTACGATGGCTGCCACGTTACAAGCTGTTGCGCAGGCAGTGGAGAACATTGGTCAGAATATCAATCGGAATGCTGGAAATAGAGAGTTTTGTAATTTGGAGAAGTTCCAGAATAACAAGCCACCTAAGTTTGAAGGCAGACATGATCCAAATGCAGCACATAAATGGTTGAAGGATATTGAGAAGATCTTCATAGTCATGGGGTGCCTAGAGGAACAGAAGGTACACTTTGGTACCCATATGCTGGAAAGTGAGGCTGAGGACTAGTGGGACAACACCTGTCACAGATTGGAAGCTGGTGAGGGTCCCATTAGTTGGGCAGTGTTCAGAGCAGAGTTTCTGGAATGGTATTTTCCGGAAGATGTTCGCGGAAAGAAGGAGAATGAATTTATTGAGTTGAAGCAGGGGAACATGACGGTGGCAGAATATGTGGTTAAGTTCGAAGAGCTGGTGAAGTATTATCCTCATTACAATACTGATGCAGCTATGAGTTCGAAGTGCATTAAGTTTGAGAACGGGCTGCGTCTCGAGATCAAACTGGGTGTCAGTTATCAGAAGATCAGGTACTTTCCTGAGCTGGTGAACAGGTGTAGAATCTATGATGGAGACAACAGAGCTAGAATCGTTCACTATAAGAATCTAAGTGACAGAAGAGGAAAGCGGAGACATGAGCATACACCTTACCGTGCTCCGGCTGATAAAGGAAAGCAGAAAGATGTTGCTGGGAAGAAACCAAGTGGGGGAGGAAATCCTTCCAATCCTCTCAACTGTTTCAGATGTGGTGGCGCAGGCCACCATGCAAATGAATGTCAGAATAAGGTGAAGAAGTGTTTTAAGTGTGGAAAGCAAGGCCATGTGGTCGCGGGTTGTAAAACCAACACACCAACCTGTTACAACTGTGGTGAGCAAGGTCATATCAGTACCCACTATCAGAAATCGAAGAAGTCTCAGACTAGTGGGAAGGTGTTTGCATTGGTGGGAGCTTAGCCTACTAGTAAGGATCATTTGGTCAGAGGTACGTGTTATATTCATAACACTTCTTTGATTGCTATTGTTGATATGGGTGCAACTCACTCGTTTATTTATGTGGATTGCGTGAAGAGACCGGGGCTTGTGCCGTCTACTTTGACTCCATCTATCGGATCAATCACTACATCTTTAGTGAGTTTGAATTGTCCAGTGTCGATCTTTGGTAAAGATTTTGGAGTGGATTTGATTTGTCTACCACTCAGCGAGCTGGATGTTATTTTAGGGATGAATTGGCTTGAGAGCAACTATGTTTATATTGATTGTTATAGGAAGAGGTTGTTATTTCTGACTCTTGAAGAAGAAGAAATGGATAGTCTTATATCTACTAAGGAGTTGAGAATCTTGGTGGAAGACGAAGCTAAGGTGTTTGCGGTGTTTGCTTCATTATTTATGGAGGGTAAGTCGTCGATCGAGGAATTACCTATTGTGAGGCAATTTCTGGAAGTGTTCCCAAAGAATGTTGCAGAGCTACCTCTAGAGAGAGAAGTAGAGTTTACGATTGATCTTGTCCCTGGTACCAGACCTATATCTATGGCACCATACAAAATGTCAGCGCCAGAATTGAAATCTCAGTTGGCTGAGTTGAAATCTCAGTTGGGAGAATTGTTGGATAAAAAGTTTATTAGACCCCGTGTGTCGCCATGGGGAGCGCCAGTTTTGTTAGTAAAGAAGAAAGATGGCAGTATGCGCTTGTGCATCGATTATCGCCAGTTTGTAGTAGTTTTCATTGATGACATTTTGATTTACTCCAAGTCAGAAGCAGATCATGTAGAGCATTTGAGGGTTGTGTTACAAGTACTGAAGGATAATAAATTGTTTGCAAAACTTTCGAAGTGTGAGTTTTGGCTGAGCGAAGTGAGTTTTCTTAGACATGTTATTTCTGGAGGAGGCATAGCGGTGGATCCATCGAAAGTGAGTGTTGTGCTTCAGTGGGAGGCTCTGAAGTCAGTGACGGAGATTAGAAGTTTCTTGGGCTTGGCAAGGTATTACCGTAAGTTCATCAAAGGGTTTTCTAATTTGGCTCTTTTGTTGACCTAGTTGACTAGAAAAGGCCAGGCATTCGTGTCAGATGCGTCGTGTGAAGAAAGTTTCCAAGAACTAAAGAGAAGATTGACTACCGCACCAGTGTTAACCTTACCAAATCTGAATGATCCTTTTGTGGTATATTGTGATGCGTCTAAAATGGGGTTAGGCGGTGTTTTGATGCAAGATGGCAAGGTTGTGGCTTACGCTTCACGACAATTGAGGATTCATGAAAGAAATTATCCTACTCATGATCTAGAGTTGGTTGTATTGGTTTTCGTACTAAAGGTTTGGAGGCATTATTTGTACGGGTCGAGATTTGAAGTGTTTAGTGACCATAAGAGTTTGAAATATCGGTTTGACTAGAAGAAATTAAATATGAGGCAACATAGATGGCTGGAATTTCTGAAAGATTATGACTTATCTTGAGTTATCTTCCCGGTAAGGCTAACATCGTGGCAGATGCTTTGAGTCGAAAGACGATACATATGTCGACCTTAATGATTAAGGAAATGGATTTGATTGAGAAATTTAGAGACCTGAGCATGGTTTGTGTGT
Organism: Lathyrus sativus; assembly: GCA_963859935.3. Lineage (NCBI taxonomy): Eukaryota > Viridiplantae > Streptophyta > Magnoliopsida > Fabales > Fabaceae > Lathyrus > Lathyrus sativus. The sequence goes on along the minus strand of OZ012737.1, from coordinate 252,583,106 downwards.
TAACTTCGGAAAGTGTAATGTTGGGGATGTTGAAAGTGAATAATGAGTTCCTTCGTGAAATAAGAGAAGGTCAGAAACTAGATTTGGAATTAGTAGACTTGATGGCCGTAGGCGGAACGGGTAAAGAAGGAGACTTTAAAGTAGATGATTCTGGTGTGTTGAAATTCAAAAACTGAATTTGTGTGCTAGGTAATCCTTATTTGAAAAAGGTAATTTTGCAGGAAAGCCATAGGAGTAGCTTGAGTATTCATCCAGGAGCTACGAAAACGTATCAGGACTTGAAGAAATTATTTTGGTGGTCGGGTATGAAAAAAGACATAGCCTAGTTTGTGTATGCTTGTTTGACTTGCTAGAAGTCAAAGGTGGAACATCAGAAGCCATCTGTTTTGATGTAACTAATGGAAATACCGGAGTGGAAATGGGATAGTATTGCAATGGATTTTGTGACTGGATTGCCGAATACGGTAAGAGGTTTTGACGCGATTTGGGTAATTGTGGATAAACTAACAAAGTCAACACGTTTTATACTGATTAACATCAGTTTTCCTTTGACAAAGTTAGCAGAAATTTATATCGGAGTGATAGTGAATTTACACGGGGTTCCGTCGAGCATTGTATCTGATAGAGACCCGAGGTTTACTTCTGGATTTTGGAAAAGCTTGTAAGAAGCTTTATGTTCCAGTTTGAAATTGAGTTCTGCTTATCACCCACAGACCGATGGTCAATCTGAGAGGACTATTCAGTCAATGGAAGATTTGTTGAGAGCTTATGTACTCGAGCGGGGAGGCGCTTGAGATGCTCATTTACCGTTGATTGAGTTTACTTACAACAACAATTATCATTCTAGTATTGGAATGGCACCTTTTAAAGCATTGTATGGTAGAAGGTGTAGGACACCTCTATGTTGGTATGAGTCGGGCGAGAGTACGGTACTCGGACCCGAGATTGTGCAACAAACCACAGAGATAATCCAGATGATTAGAAAGAAAATGAAGGCGGCCCAGAGTAGGCAGAAAAGCTACCATGACAATAGGAGGAAAGACTTGGAATTCAGCGAGGGTGACCATGTATTTCTTAGAGTCAATTGGTGACCGTTGTTGGTCGTGCGCTGAAATCAAAGAATTGGATCCTAAGTTCATTGGACCGTATCAAATTCTGTAGAGGGTTGGAGCAGTTGCCACCCGAACTTTTAAATCTACATGATGTGTTTCATGTATCACAACTTCGGAAGTATGTTGCTGATCCATCTCATGTACTTCAGAGAGATGAAGTGCAAGTTCGAGATAACCTTACGGTGGAGGCGATGCTGTTGAGGATCGGAGACCACAAGATGAAACAACTAAGAGGGAAAGATATCCGAAATTGGGGAGGAGCTGCTGGAGGAAGCGTGACCTGGGAATTGGAGAGCAAGATGTGAGAGTTGTATCCGAAATTGTTCTCATCAGGTACATTTTCGAGGACAAAAATATTTTAAGTGGGGGAGAGTTGTAACACCCCATTTAAATTATTCAGTCATTTTATACTTTGTTGTGCATGTATTGTTGTGATGTCCTTAATTAAGGATATGAGGTTAGGAGCGAGCATGAGAGCTGACCTTAGTTGGGGTAACGTGGACCTAGAATAAGGGATAATTTAATAACAAGATTAGGAGCATTATGATTAATAATATTATTATTTCAATTATTATTAATTATAACATTAATAGGATTATGGTTATTATTATTGTTATTATTAGTATTATTATTATTATTATTATTATTATTAGTAGTAGTATTAATTGAATTAAACGAATTAAAATATGATTAAGAGGGTTTAGAGAGTATTAGTGGGTTTAGACAGTTAACATGTGAAAGAGGAAAAATACTGAGGAAGGAGAGCTAGGGCAGAAGAACCAGTTTTCTCTATTATTGTCAAGAAAGAGATCAGATCCAAGTAAGGGGGCATAATGGATTTCAATATGGGTGACTTAACATGAGAGGGTAGTGAAATGTCCTTTCTCTCGTAGGAATTTTGTCTATTCTCACCATTTCGTTTGATTTTCATGATATTGTGATTTCCCTGTGATTGCTGTTTTGTTGAATGATCATTTCATGATATTGTATGTATGATTCTGGTATGAATATGAAATTTCGTGTGGAAATTCCCTGAATCTGTGATGGAATTTTTGGTTTAACACACCTAAAACTAAGGGTTTAACTGTAGTCGAAACTAGATCTTATAATTAGAATCTTGACATAATAGAAGATAGGATTCATTGGAATCGATTAAAAATCTGAGTTTTAGGATGAAGGAGGAGGTAGAATGATGAATCTAAAGGGGAAACTCATGAGAATGATGAGATCTGAGTTTTTTTGACAGATTTGCTTGTCGTACGCATATTAGGGGTGTCAATAACGTATGGGGGACTTCCCAAGGGCCGTCCACGTAGCAGACGTGCCCTGTCCCCAGTGCTAGCACGACCATCTGTGATACGCGTATGGGCCTGGGCGATATGTGTATGGAGGTAATCATACGCGTAAGGGGTGACTCTGATGGGGTTTGGGACGTAGAAGCCTCTGGTCTTACGCGTAAGGGAGGGCCATACGCGTATGACAATAGACAGTACGCATATGGGCTATGCTGATACGCGTATGGATAGTCTGGGATAACTTTTCCCTAGTTTTATGATTTCAGTCTAGCGTTCGCTTGAGACGCATTTCTGTTGATTCGGTAGGGTTAATATGACTGAAATGAACCTAGAGATAGGAGTAATGAATTAAATCGGTAAAATTGGTAAATCGGTAAAACATGTTTTGATGATTATGAGCCACGATTATCGAATGTGGATAATCTTGTGCGATAGTGGTAATCCCCAAGAGGATTACGGTGAGCGGATGGCTCGTGCGGATCTTGGACAATCATGAAATTATGCTTGAATTATTATATCGCATAATTGTGTTGACATGCATTTCATGTCATGTGCCTTATGGAGATGGCTAGGTTGAAACCTATGATGGGTGCCTAGTTTCATCCGGACTTCGTGTGGAAGTCGTTGTGGAGATAAGTTGTAGTTCAGAGGAACGTATATGACTTATCTGGATTCCGATGGGAATCGGGTTCTAGGGTGAACCGTATGTATTTGTCTTGGTACCACCTGCATTGTGTCGACTTAGTGAGTCACATTGCATAACTGTAATTGAATATGGGCTATTGATGTCGAGTAATTGATGTGGCACGTGTATGTGCGTTGTATGTGTATAATTGTATGTGTTATGTGTAACTACTCCTTAGCATGTGTATTTCACCGCTTATTTATTGAATGTAGTTCTCACCCCTTTTCTGTTTGTTGTGTCTGTGCTCCTTAGAGAGTGCAGATGACCAGGTACCTGAGTAGTGCTTGGAGTGTGTTGTTATTCAATCGAGTCTTAGGAGTCGCTTTGATACATAACATGGGATGATGGGATTACGTTTAATTGACTTATTTTCTTGATTTATTATTACATATCTTTTAATTGTTGGGTTAATAATGTATAACCACCAGTTGTGAAGATCATATTTAAACATTGATTTTATTCTGTTGTTTAATTGAAAGCTAGATAGATACTGATTTATTTGAAATGAAGGAAGAGACTTAGTGTGACATCCTACTGATTTTGGAACACTGATGTATTTTTTATAATATTCCTATAATACATGTACGGGGTAAAGTGGGGTGTTACAATTGGTATCAGAGTCGGTCGGTCTGTCCGGCCAGTGATGTAGTAGAGTCTGACTATAGGATGTTTATGGTCATGTGCTTTTCTAACCTGTGTTTTCGTGGATGTTTAGCAGTATGGATGGTAGGAATGATGTTGCGATGGCTGCCGGGTTACAAGTTGTTGCGCAGGCAGTGGAGAACATTGGTCAGAATATCAATTGGAATGCTGGGAACGGACAGTTCTGTAATTTGGATAAGTTCTAGAATAACAAGCCGCCTAAATTTGAAGGCGGACATGATCCAGATGCAGCACAGAAATGGTTGAAGGATATTGAGAAGATCTTCAGAGTCATGGGGTGCTCAGAGGAACAGAAGGTATAGTTTGGTACCCATATGCTGAAAAGTGAGGCTGAGGACTGGTGGGACAACACCCGTCACAGATTGGAAGCTGGTGAGGGTCCCATTTGTTGGGCAGTGTTCAAAGCAGAGTTTCTGGAACGGTATTTTCCGGAAGATGTTCGCGGAAAGAAGGAGATTGAATTTATTGAGTTGAAGCAGGTGTAGCACGCCAGAAATTGCCTTTCGTTTTAATCGTAATTGGCTTTTGTTTCTTTGCATTTTGCATTTTTTGCATATCATAGCATTTGTTCTCGAGGCATGGGATCGAGGTATTCCTGTGGCTCAAGTTCATTTCGGTGCAAAGATTGAGGGACGAACCAGCGAGCATCAGAGACTCGGGCATTTATTTTGTCTGGCGGTCAGGCGGCCGATTTTAATTTTATTTTGCAAGAGAACAACAGTTCAGAAAGCATCACTCAGGCTCATGTCAAGCATTTTTACAGTGATAACGTTCAAGAACGAGATTCGTAAGCTAAACAGAGCTCCAAACAGTCAAAACAGGGCAAATGGACAGATTTCCCTCCAAAAGGCGCCAAAATTCAAAATTTGAAGGTATTAATCGGTTAACCTATATGGTTAACCAATTAACCAAAGGGAAATTAGGCCAGATTTGAAATTTTAACAGTGTTAATCGGTTAACGCATAGGGTTAACCGATTAACCAATGTAATTTTTGCCTTTGTACGTGATTTTTCAATGCAGAGCCATTTGGAGTCCAATTTTGATAACTTAAATTCAAATTTATCACTTGGGAAGGATCTAGAATCATTTCATAATTTCATTTCCCTCCAAAATCCCATTCCTAGTGGCAAACCACAATTCACAAGCCAATTTCCAAACCTTGCTTTGGATCCAAACCAAGAGAGTACTTAAGTGATTTACTCTAAACCAAACCATCTAATCTCTCATAATTCTATTCATTTTTCAGAATTCACTCTTGACCTCTCAAATTCTCTCTCAACTTCTACATTCTAAAACCCTCACTCAAACCTCTTCATCATTTGGATTCATTGATTTTTCATTGAAATCAATGGATTCTTGAGCATAAACCTCCATTTATCATCATCATTGGATCAATTTTCATAATCAATTTTCGTGCAAATTGAGATCTGATTTTGGAACTTGAGTTGGAAGTGCTTATTTGGAGTAATTTGGCTTAAAAGTGTTTGATCTTCATTCCTCTTGCAAGAATTATTGTGGATCTTGAAGTTTTTCGGATAATCTTGCTTGGATCTGCTCAAATTTAGTTGATTAACATTTACCGAAGCAAATCTCCGCTTCGAAGGTTGGAATTCTCGATCCGATTTAATTTTTGAGCTTATCATGTTAATCTTCATATTCGATTGAATTTTGGTTGACTTCGATCCGTTCGAATTGTGATATTGCTGTGTAATTGTGTATCCATGCTGTTGGATCTCTGTTTTCTGTTGTTAATTTCGTGCTTAAATGATAAGTTGAGCTTTTGGATCCTTGGATAAGTTGTTTTTGTGCTGGAAGTGCTTTTCTGTTGTTGTTTTTGGCGTCTGGTACAGTGTTAATCAGTTAACCTATATGGTTAACCGGTTAACCATTTCAAACTTTCAAATTTTTTCTCAAATGTTAACAGTTAATCGGTTAACGCATAGGGTTAACCAATTAACCTGTTCAAAATTCCATATTTTCCAAACTTTTTAAGGTGTTAACCGATTAATTGTATGTGTTAACCGATTAACACTGTGCCAGAATGTTATATTTGTTGTTTTGCTTGCTTGTTTGCATACCGTTTCGATTCGAATCATCATAGATCAGTGTGATGTATTAGGATTGAAATCTTTTGGATATTTGTCGCTGTTTGTGGTTGATTAATCATGCTTTTGTTGACATGTGTTCATTCTCCACTTGGTTGCATGCTTGTGTATGTGGTTCGAGGTGAGCATTTGTTTGCATGTTTATTTTCTTTCATCTCTTGTTTTTCTCCACATGTTTGCATCATTTTGCATCGCTGTTGAGGTCGAGACGCGCTTGTGGCGACTACTGCCCCACACATTTTTCCTCCCTCCCACCATTCTAAATGTGCATTTTCATGTTTGCATTTTCTACTTGCGATTGATCCTTCCTTTGTTCTTCTTGTGCTTTTTGCCATGATCCCCATAGGATTCCTAGTCCCTCCGTTTAGGATGGGAGTAGGAGAGACATTAGATGTTCAATCCAAGCATGTTAACATTAGGGTAGATGTTTCCCCTTTCAATCCAAACTTTAGACCACTTTGCATGACAACATTAGGGTCGAGTTTCCCTTAGACCTTCTATGTGTCTCTCTTCTCATCTCAAAACAATTATAATCCATCTAATAAAGGCGATAAACGTTGCGCGCTATGAGCCTTAAGCTACATGGGGAATGATGAGTGAGGGGTCTCCCCTCGCTTATCTAAGGTGTTTAGTATACGTCTCATTTTGGGCGATATACGACGCATTCGCCTCCATGTCACAGTCTTTAATGCAACGTGAATCACAAACCGAATTAATTCACTTCACTAAAAAATACAAAACAAAGTTCAAACTTTTTCCTTCGGGATTAATCTGAAACCTTTTTTTCCAGAAAAGAGTGTTGTTAAGCTTCAGGATATTTAACCCTACTCGGGTAAAACACTTAATCAACATGTGGTTTCGTGTAGCCCGAACTACGTTTTCTCTGATCTTTCATACCAGATGAAAGTACGTAGGTACAAGATGTAATGTCTTGGCGAGCAACCTTCCCCCCTTTTCTCCCATAGTTAGCCGAACTACGTTGACTCTGACTTTCCCATTGCATGAGGGAATACGTAGGCACAAAGCGACGATCCTCTACCGAGTCTCTTTCTTTTCTTTTTGTCTCGTAAGCCTGTAGCGTAGATAGTTTAAACACACCCTTAGATAGACAACAAGCGTGGATCTCGTCGAGTACGATGGACGTGAGGGGTGCTAATACCTTCCCCTTGGATAACCGACTCCTGAATCTAGGACTTGGTTGCGATGACCTTGTCTTTCCCTTTTTTGTCAGGTTTTTCCGATCGTTTCCTTTCCCTCTCTGGGGGATAAATAACAAAAGGTGGCGACTCTTCTGTTTTCCGCCGAGTGTTTTTCGCAGTTGCGACAGCTGGCGACTCTGTTGGGGACCCTGATTCCCTATGCGAGTCAGTCCTAGCGCTTGTCTGTTGCGTCTTTGGGTGTTTACTTTTGTGCAGTTATTTTGCTTTATGTACATTATCCGTCGTATATTATTGCATTGCATTCTTGTTGCTGCTGTGCTGTGGGTTGGGTTGTTCTATTGAGAGATAAGCCAGACCTGGGCTTGAGTATACACATAGGATTAGAGTGGAGATTAGCGAGAGCTTGTGTGGCGTTTGGCTGCACAATAGCTCGCGTGAAATTCACATTCAGACGAGGTTTTTCTTCGGAAATATTCTATCCTGCGCGTCTGGTGCAGTTGAGGGAATATTGACTTGGAGAGACTGTTGACTCTGGAGACTGTTCATTTGGGAAGTCAGCTAAGTGAGGCCGCTTCGTTAGACTATGATGCCAAACTAAAAATGGTGAACGTATCATCGTTTCTCGAAAGTTTGTGACGCTGACAGCCCGCATAGGATGCCGAACCTTTGAAGACTAGAACCCACATGTGAGAGGGATGGGTTTTTGCAGGAAACCTGGCCTTCAACTAACCCTGGTTTTCTCGTCAGTGCAGAATTTTGATCCTGAGTGTTCCATCCAGTGTATTATCTCAGTGTTCTGATTAGAGCGGAGCTCTGGTTGAATTCAGTCAACGACACAACAACAAGTTTTGAGCATTGGATACCTTGATCCCATGTGTGCATTTGCATAATCATTCTGCATTTAACATTGCATTTTTATGTGTGTTACAGGTTCTCGTTTTTCCCTTGATTCTGGTACTTGTCTTCTTCAGAGATGGAAGTTTGCAGAAAAAGGATTGTTGTGTACAAGTTTCCGGCACTTGAGTTGGGACCTTTGTTTAGTCTGATTTCCATGGCTGATCCTGGTGTTCTTGTAGCTTTCAGAGAACAGTATGGTGGAATTCTGAAGTTTGTTCGTAAGCTTACGACTTATGAGCATGGAGCTATTCATACCCTGTTGCAGTTTTATAATCCTCCGCTGAGATGCTTCACGTTTCCGGACTATGTGTTGGTTTTGACTTTGGAAGAATTTGCTTACATCTTAGGTGTTCCGATTCTGAACAAAGTGCCCATCTTCAGCTCCGAAGAAGAACCTAATCTCGAGAAGTTGTCTGCCGCTCTTTATTAGAGCGCCTCTGACTTGGCAAATCATGTTATTAGCAGAAATGGAGTTTCCGAATTTACTTTACCCTTCTTGGCTGACAAAGCCCGAGAGTATGCTGAAAAGGGTTGTTGGGTGGTTTTCAGTGCTATCTTGGTTCTGTGTGTTTATGGCATTGTGTTGTTCCCCAATGTACCGGATTTTGTGGATTTTGATGCTTTTCATATCTTTGCTTCTAAGAACCCTGTACCTACTCTGCTAGGAGACTTATATCATTCAGTGCATTACAAGAACGAGGAGAGAAGGGGAAAGATGGTTTCTTGTTGTGCACCGCTGTTGCATAAGTGGTTTGTTGATCACCTTCCTCGCTCTGGAGCTTTTGTGGATGCCACAAACTCGTCTGAATGGTCGAAGAGGCTTATGGGTTTAACGGAGAAGAATATTGTCTGGTTCAATCGAGACTTGCTGGGTCGTGAGCTTATCTTTAGTTGTGGTAGCTTTCCTAATGTGCCCTTGATGGGGACGAAAGGCGGTATCAATTATAATCCTTCTCTTGCTGTGAGACAATTCGGTTATGCTTTGAAAGGACCTCCGAAAGAAGAGGAAGTGCAGGAATCTCTGTATTTCACAGGTGTAGCCGATCCTGGTATCTCAGTCCGATTCGTGGATGCTTGGGGTAAGATTCACAAGAAGGGAAAGCTTTCTTTAGGCAAAGGAGATTGTAGAGTCTATGATCCATACTCGGATTGGATTCAGAAGAGGGTTGAAGAGGTATTATTTTCGTTTTCGGTTGAAGCACCGTTGTATCCCTTAGTCATTGAGCTGCCTACAACTGTCGATATCCTGAGATATACCAAGCTCTGGGCAGAGAAGGAAGAGCTGCGCAAAGAGAATGAAGAGTTGAAGCAGGAAATCAGTCAGCTGAAGCATGATAAGGGTGAAGCTGTGTATTTGGCCAAGACAAATGCAGAACTGTTGACTAAGTTGAAGGAAGAACTTGCTGATCAGGTACAAGCAAGGAAGCAAGTCGGTCTTGATCTGAAAAGCACCTGTGATGTTCTGAGAAGTAAGAAGGAGGATTTAGATAGAGCCTATCTGAAGATATCCAAATTCGAAGAGCAGTGGAATGCTACTATGACCGCCAACAAGAGTAGAGAAGACTAGCTTCGTGTTCAGGTCGATAAGCTGAAAGCGCAATTCAAGGCTAAGGAGAGGGAGGTATTGTTAGAATGACCGAGCAGAAATACCAAGAGACTTTGTCAGCACTTGAAGACTTCAAGATTCGGGCAGAGGTGAAGAAACCCAGGCTTGAGGATGCCTTTGGCGAAGATGCTTGGGAGGACCATTTTCATTATCTCTGGGATGTGATACGCAAGAGGGATGTCCTTATCCGAGAACTGATGGAGAGGCCAGACCATCCAGACACAAAGGAGATGCTCGAGGAGTCTCAAGAGTGGCGTATAGATCATGGCTACTAGGGGTTTTATCTTTTGTAGTTTCATTTGCTTTTGTATCTTGATCATCACCAAAGATGTTGGATGAGATCAATACCTCTTTATATGCGGATATTTCTCATTTGGTTGTATTATTTCAGCTTTATTTGGTATATGAGAAGTTTTATTATGGTGTTCTTATCCATCTCTGTTGTTCTTATTTATTGAAACCGGAATCAAGGGGGGAGATCTCCTGTGCATACATAGACATGTTTGCATTTTGCATCTTGCATTCTCATTTGCATCGCAGGTTGTTCTTGGTGGCCTTGTGTTCTTATCTTTTCTTGGTTTTCTTCAGTTCAGGATTGAGGAGTTCAGTTTCCACAAGTATTCTACTCGAGGGAATCAGCAAAAGGTGATGGATCAGGTTCAGGCAGAATTACAGGAGGTCAGGGCTCGCATGGCCCAATTCATGGAGCTGATGCAGACTGTTGCTAGTCGACAGGAACAGTTGAGAACTCTAGTCCAGCTGTTGATAGTACGGGTTGATGAAGATGGTGTTTTTCACGGAAGAGTCAGTGTTATTCATCCTCCGATTGGTGGGTCTATTCCTCAGGGCATTCCTATTGTTGTTGTATCTCCAGGCGGAGGAGCTGCTGGTGAAAACGGTAATATTGCTGGTAATGGCAGTGTGTGCGATGTGCACGGGGTTGTTGGGCCTCATTGGAAGGATAATCAGGATGATATATTTTCTGTAAAAGATCTGGAGGGTGGTTTGCCAACTAAAGCTGACTGAAGGTTCAAACTTATTGAGGAGAAAATGAAATCGTTTGAGAATCAGAACTCTTTGGGCCTGGGTATGTCTAATCTTGGTTTGGTTCCTAGGGTCAGGATTCCCCCCAAATTTAAGGTGCCCGATTTTGATAAGTACAAAGGGACGACTTGTCCCAGAGTACACATTCGGGCTTACTACAGGAAAATGTCTGCTTATTCTAGTGATGAAAAGCTGCTGATGCATTTCTTCCAGGATAGCCTGGCAGGGGCTTCGTTGGAATGGTATACGGGGCTTGAGAGAACCCATATTCGTAGTTGGAAAGAATTGGCCAAGGCTTTTGTGCGTCACTATCAATATAATAGTAATTTGGCACCCAATCGGGTACAATTGCAGAGTCTGTCATAGAAAAATTCTGAGAGTTTCAAAGAATACGCCCAAAGGTGGCGGGATCTGGCTGCAAGAGTGCAACCTCCTTTGGTTGAAAGGGAGTTGATAGACTTGTTCATGGCTTCGTTACCTGGAGTGTATTTTGAAAATTTGATAGGCTGCATGTCTGCAGGGTTTTCTGATCTGGTAATCGCTGGCGAAAGATTGGAGAGTGGAATCAAGTCTAGTAAGATTTCAAATGGTGGTGGATCCTCATCGGGAGGAACGAAGAATCCATATTCTGCAAACCCCAAGATAAGGGAGGGGGATGCAAATTCTATCTCGCACAAGGGTAAGGGTAGAGCTCAGTCCCGTTATCCTCAACAAGTCGCTACAATAGATATCTCGGCTGCAGCTCATCAGCAAGCAATGTTCAACGACCTTATGCTGCCAGACAAAGAACGGCTAATAGACAGTTTGCGAATCCTCCTATGCCGTATTCTCAGTTGTTACAACGATTGCTGCAATTACAGTTGGTTCAGAAGAGGACCTTGGCTCCTCTCACTGGTTCGCCACCTATTGGGTACGATGCGAACGCTCATTGTGATTTTCATTCGGGTGCTCTAGGGCACGATATTGAACATTGCAAAGCTTTCAAGCATAAAGTGCAAGACTTGCTTGATTCCAAAGCTATCAATTTCACCAATGAGAGGCCTAATGTGACTCAAAACTCGATGCTGAATCATGGTGTGGCTGGGACCAATGCCATTATCAAGGGGGAGAAGTTGAATCTGATAACTAATGTTGAGGATTTGAAGACTCAACTGGGTTTTGTGAAGGTTTGTTTGTTGAAGAAAGGGGTGTTTCCTAGTTGTTATGCCGACTGCTCAGAATGTGAAGCGCAGCTTGAGGGTTGTGATCTTTTGAAGAAGGGTATTCAGAGAATGACTGATGAGGGTTGTTTGCAGTTTGATAAAGTCGTGAAAGAAGATGCCGAGCATAAAGTGAGTGATGACGAAAATGAAGTTGCCACTATTTCCATTCCATATCGGACTATCAATATTTCAGCGCCTGCTAGGCCAGCTCCGGTGACCATTACTATACCTAGGCCCATGCCATACGAGAGCACTAGAGCTATCCCATGAAATTATGGGGGAGAGGTGTTCTGTAATGGGCAAAATCAAGAATGGACAGAATTGGCAAGCGGAAGTTTGTCGGTTGAGAATATAGTGGGAGCCGGAGGTATTACCAGAAGTGGTAGGGTCTTTTCTCCACCGAAGATTATTGCTGATAAGAATGACAAGGGCAAGCATAAGGCTGTGATTGAAGAGAATGGCCAACCCCAGGTTGTTACTGAGGATCTTTCAAATGATGTAGAGGAATTTATGAGGTTAATTTGGAAGAGTGACTACAAAATTGTGGATCACTTGAATCAAACTCCTTCGAAGATTTCTATCCTTTCATTGTTGATGAGTTCGGAGACGCATCGCAATGCTCTATTAAAAGTCTTGAATGCAGCGTACGTACCCCAAGAGATTTATGTTTTGAGGGGGTAGTCGCTCATGTGAATGCTGGTAATGGTCTCGGCTTTACTGATTTGGATCTGACTCCTGCTCAGAGGAACCATAACCGTGCTCTGCACATATCATTGGAGTGTAGAGGATTTCTGATGACACATGTCTTGGTGGATACGGGATCATCCCTCAATGTGCTTTTGAAGAAGGCATTGATGAAGTTGGACATTCAGGGTTTGTTATGCACGCCAAGTGATTTGGTCGTGAGGGCTTTTGATGGATCTAAGAGATCAGTATTTGGAGAAATCACGCTGCCTATTCAAATAGGGCCAGAGATCTTTGATGCAACTTTCTATATTATGGATATCCAGCCAGCATACAGTTGTTTGCTTGGCCGCCCTTGGATACATGTTGCCGGGGCAGTTACCTCAGCATTGCATCAAAAGCTGAAATATATGGTGGAAGGGAAGATAGTCACCGTGTGTGGTGAAGAGGACATTATGGTTAGCCATCTGTTATCCTTCAAATACGTGGAAGTGGATGGTGAGATCCACGAAACACTCTACCAGGCATTTGAAACAGTTCAGATTCAGGGGAAGTCTCCTGTAGAAGCCAAAGGCCCATAGGTTTCAATGTCGTCGCTCAGGGAAGCCCGTGCTATTGTAGAATCTAGCTCGTCTCAAAAGTGGGGCCAAGTTCTTGATGTTCCTGTCAAGCAGGACAAGTTCGGCCTGGGATACAAACCCTCCAGTTCTTTTCAGATTCCGAGATACAGGGGACCGGTGCAGTTCACCAGCAGTGGTGTGATATTTGATAGGATTAATGTCGTTAAAGACTATGAAGGTGACAGTGACTGCGATATGGATGCCTGAATTCGTCCATGTACTCCTGGACAGAAGCTGTGCAACTGGACTGCCAAAGAAGTCATTCATGTTAATGATGCAGAGTAATGTTCATTGTTTTGATTATGTTCAGTCCTACGTTCTGCCCAAGACGCAGTGACCCATTTGTGGGGCCTTCTTGTTATTTGCAATTTATCATTAAATAAAAGACGTTTCACATTCAAATATTGTGATCCCTGTTTTTCTAGTTTTTGTTTTGCATGTATACTTAACAGAAAAATGACAATGTGTTTTGTTTGTTGCATCACATAATAAACATAACATCCTCATGCAGGTCTTTTCTAGTAGATGCCATCAATTCAGGTTCGGCTATGACTTCGTATGACTTTGATAATCCCGTTTATCAAGCTGAAGATGAGACTGACGAAGACTGTGAACTACCTGAAGAGTTAGCCAGACTTCTCAATCAAGAGGAAATGGTCATTGTGCCTCATCAGGAGGATATTGAGATTATCAATCTGGGCACCGAGGATGACAAGAAAGAGGTTAAAGTGGGGGTTGCATTGGAAGACAGTGTCAAGAGAAGATTGGTTGAAATGCTCCGTGAGTATAAGGATATCTTCGCTTGGTCTTACCAAGACATGCTTGGGCTGGACACATATATTGTGGTACACCGGCTACCTCTCAGAGAAGAATGCTCGCCAATCAAGCAAAGTTGAGACGGGCAAGGCCTGACATGGCAGTCAAGATCAAAGAAGTTCAGAAGCAGCTGAATGCGGGGTTTCTTGCTGTCACGAATTACCCTCCGTGGGTCGCTAATATTGTTCCTGTGCCTAAGAAGGATGGAAAGGTCAGGATGTGCGTTGACTATCGAGATTTGAATAAAACGAGCCCTAAAGACGATTTCCTGCTCCCTCATATCGATGTGTTGGTTGATAACACCGCTCAGTATTCTGTGTTTTCATTCATGGATGGCTTCTCTGGGTATAACTGTCATACCCTAAATTTGCCCACCTCTTTTCTTTTGATCAAAAGCATCAATACGAGCCATCAGGTGGGTGTTGTTATCACAAAGTTATCAAAGAATCATCAGAGGGAGTTCATAAGGGGCATGAAAAAGTAGAAAGGAAAAGCCTGTTGAGTATCTTAAAAGTCATAAGGGGATTGGAATGATCATCCAGTTCATCTGCACAGTATCCAAGCAAAAAGAGGAAATTAGGGTTTTCACAGTTAAAAGTCGAGGTTTCAATGGTTTGATCAGTCGACATCTTGAATTGATTACCAATGAAATAAGGTCAAGGATGCTACATTGCTTCAAATATGAATTCAATTTGAGGTTGGCACCCAAATATTGAAGACATTGCAACTCAGACCCGATTAGGGTTTTCGATCAGGAAAACGTAAACTGTAGTTTGACTTTTCCTTTGAAAGGTGTTCTAGTGATGCAATCTTGATTCATAAGGCTTATATGGCTTAGTGAAGTCCATTCAAGAATATTCAAGGCCTCAAGACACCCAGATCGTCAACAGTCGACTCGGTAGTCACAGATCGATCGAACGGTTGACCGAAAGGTCAACTCTCCAACCATAAGGAATTTGACTTCATGATGTGAATCAAAAATGTTCCTAATGACATATTGCATCTACCCATAAAATTTCATGACAATTGGATGAAGGGTTGAGGAGTAATCGCAAAAGTCGGGAATTAGGGTTTTGAAAGGGGCAAGACCATAACTCCTTAACCACACATCCAATTGAGTTGGTTCAAAGCTCATTGGAAAACTCTTGACAAGTCCTACAAAATTCTCCAAGTGGCCCATGATCAGAAAATGCATAGATTTGGAGTTATGATCAAATTCATTTCAAGAAGGGAAAATAACTTAGAGAAATTTCACTTTTAAGCTTGTTTTTCAGCAACTTTGAGAGGCTTTTTGGCCAAGCTCCTTTGAGAATCTGAAATTCATGAAAACATGAAAGTTATAGAGCTACATGAGAGCTTTCCAAATTGTGGTAGAACTCCTCCATAGCCCTTATGAGCTGAGAGTTATGAATTTGGCAAGATAGGCTTTTAACACTTGAGTCCCACATTGATGATTCTTCACAAACTCAAATTTCAGCCACTTAAGCCATTCCCAATTTTTTTAATCATGTTTTATTTGATGTGTAGAGGTTTGGTTGATTGGAAAATGCAGAAGAATGAGGAAATGGAGAGTTGGAAAGTGGCATTGCAAGTTGCATTAAAATATTCAAAAAAATCAAAAAGGTGAAAGAGAAACTTTTATGAGAAAGTCTTGCAGCTGCCATACCCCTAGCCTTTTAGCCTCACTTCAGTCATTCATCCCACTTGCTTTCTGATTACCTTGAGGCCAAGAAACCACTTTTGCAAGATTTGAACAATTTGCCAATTTTTCTCTCTTAAAAGGCAAACTTCAATTCTGCCCTCTCCTCATGTTTCCCTATAAATAGAGCCATCCTCTACTTCATTCAACACACAAGAGAAATCTCAAAAAACTAGAGAAACAATAGCTCTCATTTCCTTCTCATTCCTTAAGAATCTCAAAATCTCAAAACCTCCATTTTTTACCAAAAAGTTGTCTTGAGTAAAACTCTGCTCAAGACCAGTTCTACCATCTCCAAGCCTCTCAAAATCATCCACACAATCCCTAAATATGGTGTAGAAGGTGTCCATACACTAAAACCTCACAAAAATATCATTTTCACAAAAGTCAACCTCCACACCCTAATAGTTTGACTTTCTTCCACTTTGAAAGCCAAAATCTCACTTGAACCACTTCCTACCATTCTAACACTCCTAAAACCTCCTATACATCATACCTCAAGTGTCTAAGCCATAAAAAACCAGCTGGATATCACACAAATACAACTGTCTTGAAATTTGGTTTGTTGCTTCAAGAGGAAGCAAGCTCTATCTCTTTGCAAAGAAAGGAGGATCTCTGGGTTTCTAAGCTCTTTAGCTTGCTCAAAGTTTGTCTACAAGAGGTATGTGACATTCCAACTCCCTGCTAATCATACATTATCATGTTTTGTCATTTTGAGATGATTTTGTGAAAATGTAGCCATGGCTGCCCCATTGTGGTTCTTTATCAAGAACTCTAGTTTCCATGATCATGATACTTGTTTTCATTAATATTTTGTCATTTGTAAATGATATGTGGATTTTGTATTACCAAGTTTGTGATTAGATTTCATGCTTAGCTTGTTTGTGAGATTTTGGTCATGTGAGAGTTTTAGGGGTCAATGTTTTAGGGGTCAATGTTGAAATGTTGATATGCTTGCCCTAGGCTTGTTAGACCTAGCTCATTAGTGATGTTTGACTCAACTTGTAAGTTGCTCATAGATTCTCCCCTTGCCCTTGATCACGTTTGAATCAATGTGGCCTTTGTTTTCACATTATGCTATTTTCATATCTTTCTTGCCTATCATTACTATGAAGTGGGTGTTGAGTGGTTATGCTTGCTATTTCTTATGCCTCAAGTCTTTGTTTAGTGTTTGATCTTGGTGGAGATGTGAAAGATATGAATTTTGCTATTTGGGTTGTCTTGAAGTCTTGTATTCTTTGCTGTCAAATTGGAATCAACATGTCATTTTTTGGTTTGGTGTGTTTTGGCTTAACTTTAAGATTGGAACTCATTGGTTTAGCTATTTTAAGAATGTGTATGGTGTTTTGGTGCTCAAAATCTTCCTAAGTGTTCAAACTGCTTCATCATTGCTTTCACTTGCATTTTTTTTCAAGATATCATGGTACCAACTGATCACATCCTGTTTTAATCCATATCTACATGATTTAGGTGCATAACATCATTGTCATATATATTTGAAACTTGTGTGTGATGCCAAAACACCCCAACTGTCATGAAATCTTGTATTTTTTCTGTCAAAATGTGATTTGAGAAGAAACTGTCCACAAGGAGTAGCATTAGGAGTTTTTGACATGAGATTTGGTTTATTGATTTGCAGCTGTCTTGTTATTGTCTAGACTTGTCATTTCCTATGTGCTTGATTTGTTTTAAGTATTACCACTGTATTTTGCTCATCATGAATCATGTTGCATTCAAATTCATCATCAAAATCCCAAAAACAGTTTTGCACTTTTATTGCCATCAAAATATCAGTTTGAGTTTGGAAAGAAATATGTTTGAAGTTTGAACACAGAACCAATTGTTATTGCATATGTGATGTGTGTATACCATTTGTTTAGCATAAAAACCTCAGAATTTGAAAAAACCACCTGCTGCCACAACTGTCTTGCCAAGACAGATTTTTCAACTTTTCACCATAACATGCCAATTTTCATTCCAACTGTCATATGCTCATTCTTGAAGTTAAAACTCATTCCTTACCATGATTATGATATGTGCACATTGTTCATTTGACCTATTCTTTCCTGCAACATCAAATTCACCTCCAATTGCTTCTCATGCTAGAATGAGCCACAACATACCAAAATTCTTGTTTGCTTGCATTTTGTTTGATCTCTGAGTTGTAACTCATTCATAATCATATGTATAATGTGTTTAGATGATTGTTTTGGTCAATGTTTACCTACATTTGCATCTCACCCTCAAACTGCTCTTTTAAGCCAAAACCTACCATGAACATTCCAATTTCTTTCTTGCTTGCAATATGCCTAGTTTCTAAGTTGTGACTCATTTTCTTATGCATTTGTGAAGTGTGTGTGTGATGTTTGTCAACATGAGACCACTTGATTGTGATTGGACCAGTTTGTACCATCTGCTGCTAACAGTTTTGAAAACCACTACGACACACACTTCACTTTTTGTGGCTTGATCAGTTTTGGGGTATCTCATTCATAGCCAGACCTCTAATAGCATATAAAACTTGTATGTACATTCTCAATCATTTTTTTTATGTCCTATTCTTCTGTCATGATAGCCTCACTCCACATGTTGCTACTTCTGTTTAAGTGTGATTTGTTTTTATTTTAACTTGCTGCCATGAGCATTAAGACTTGGGGCTGTTACTAGTTTTTCTGCACCTACTGTCCCCAGTTTGCCAAGATGTGTTTGAAACTACTAATACAGTGATAACCCCTGATACCCTTAAGTTCATAGTGAATCCTTAATCACATACAGCCTGGTTTGAGGTTTTTGTTTTGTTCAGTCTAGATTTGTTTGTTCAACTGGAATGAGATGCATAGTGTTGTCATTTGAAACATTGTCATGTTTTGAAATCTGTTTCTTTATGCTGTCAAGATTTTTTGTTGTTGGTACAGACTAGGGTGATTTGTTGTTGGCTGCAATTTTGCTACATGTTTAGTTTACTAGGCTAGCAGTTTGGTTGATCCCTTATGGATCCATGACAGAACTGGATCCTTCTTTTGAATTTGTTCACAAGGAAAGTAGTTGCAACATAACCAAACCATACCTTGCTTGCTGTCAAACATTTAAACACATGAATATCATGCTTGCTGACAGAGATTGATCTTTATAGGGCTTGATGGATTAAAGTAATCTTAGTCTTGAGTTTTTTTTTTGTTTCAACTAATTTTTGTTTTTTTCCACTTACTGCTCAGTTCAGTTTGAGGTTGGCTGACCTCTTTTGAGATTTCATGTTGTTTTTTAGTTCTTTGTTTGGCTATTTGAATTAGTGTTGGTATTATGTCAACTTTGTTTTACACTATTTTTAAACAAAACTGTTTTCAATTGGTGAAGAGGATTGTTGTTTATGGTTTAGCACTGCAACTTGTAAGATGAAATCTCAATCAATTTGAGAGCTTTGCAAATCAATTAATAGGAACCTTACTATGCTCATTTTACTCTTTTTTTTACTGATGAAACTACTGACTGACCAATTTTACTTTAAGCTTGTTAGTTTTCTATACCATCAACTCTATTCTCAAGATCACAGCTGGTGTGTATTGAGGTTGGCTCTTGGTTCTTAATAGTTTCGTTGCTATTTTGGAATTGTTGGTGCTATTGAATTATAAGTCCATAAAGCTTTAAATTTCATCATTTCACAACTATTGTGCCAATTTTTCATTCTAGGATCTTTGGACCTTTTTTTTCTTATTGTAATCTTTTCCATAACATATTTCAAGTGTGCTCAGACCCTTGCATACCCCATAGCCTACCTGTTTTGATCTCTTGAACTCAAAATGCACATCAAAACTTCTTTATGCATTTGTCTTCGAATTTTCTTATGTGCACATCTTTTTGAAAAACCAACTGTACCATCATGATCCTTGTTCAATTCTACCCAAGTTAGATCTAAAGTTTGTTAAAATTGATGGAGAATTGAGCAAGTTAGCATCAAAACACAAATCAGTTATATGCCTTGTTCTTGCTCTTTCATTTGCCCAGAAAATTCACAAAGCGCGCCTTATATGTTTATGGGGGTGGCTATATCAACGGATGATGTATAGCCACCCCAGTGGCAAGCAACTTATTCTTAAACACACCTTTCACCAGCCAGACCTGGGTTCGATCCCTGAGAAGGATCAACCCTTTTGTCCTTTTTTCATTTTTCTTACACGCGCATGAGTGAGCTAAGGGGCGTGGGTTCAACTCCCACCCCTTGCACTTTTTTGTTAATTTTACTTATTAAATATGTTTTGTACATTTAATTCATCAAAACTTCCAAAATCCATATCTTTCTCATTTTTCATCCTTTTTGGTCCATTCTTTTTGCAACATGTTTGTTTTAATGTCTATTTTCATATAATGTAAAAACATTACATGTTGTTATTAATTGTGACGCCTTTTTCCTATGTGGAAATTTGTTCCTTCATTGAGATCGTTATCCTACTTGCTGTTGATTTCCTTTTGAATGTGCTTGATTTTCTTGTGAGTTTTTTTTGCATCCCATGTTAGTTAACATGCTAAGGTTTACTCTCTTTTGGTTATCACCATGAACGTACATATTTTCCTCATAAAAAACCCTCGGTCCCGTACCAAATTCATTTTCATAAATACCTTCAATTATAAAAATCATTTCCTCTTTGTGTTGAATTATATTAAGAAAGGATTAAGTGTAGACTTTTTCCTGTCTGAGTGTTAAGATACTCATTGTAGTGTGAGTGGTCTTGATACTCATTTTTCAATACTAAGACACAATTTTATCCGTCACCTATCCTTATCTACCATCTCTCTCCTTTCATAACTCCCCTCCGAAACCTTTATGACCTAAAACCTCGGTCACGCACCGAGTGCATTTTCAAACTCATTTTCGTAACAAAACTTGATTGGTCGTGGAGTGGTTAGGCGTAGGCCTTCTCATATCCCGAGTGCTAACATTTACCGTAGGGTTTACAGTCGCAAAACACTTACCATTCAAAGCCAAAATACTTTAATAAGAGAATGAAGTTCTTTTTATATTTGAATTAAAGAGAGAGAGGATTGAGTGTAGTCTTCTTCCTCTCCAAGTGTCAGGATATTCACTTTAGTGTGGGTGGTCTTGATACTTGTCTTTCAATACGAAGACGCTACGTTCACCACACCACTTTCATAACAAAAACTTTGAGATAAAGAATTGGGTACTACTCGTAGGGGTTACTATCCAAGGACTTATCTCACCCCTAAAAACAATTCAACCAATCAAACGTGACATCTTGCCTCGCATGGCGAAAACTAATAATTCTTTCAAAAAGGATATGTTACGTTTGTTCTATTGCAAACAGGTAAAGCATAAGTCTCCTCACATGCAAGCATCAAAAACTCCTAAACTGCTAGAATGCGCACGATAGCATCATCCATAAAAATATCAACAAACCGTAGGCCGAACTACGGCTGCTCTGATTCTTTACTTATTCAAGTAAAGATAAGTATGCACGAGGGCCCCAATCCTTGCCGAGCATATTCCCCCATATCTTTAGTTCCCCGAACTACGTCGACTCTGACTTTCTCACATCTATTGAGAATACGTAGGCATATGACTGCGAAGTCCTACCAAGTATGTTCTTTCTCTCTTCTTCCTCATTGCCTCCTTCCTTAGTTTCTAAACCCTCTTTCTTTACCCTTTGGAAAACACTTTTATAGCATAATATTTAAGCATATATAATCACACATTGACAAGCAAATGGTTCCCATCGAGTACGATGGATGCGAGGGGTGCTAATACCTTCCCCTCGCATAACCGGCTTCCGAACCCGTTCTTGGTGGCGAAACCATCTTATCCATTTCTTTTCTTAAGGTTTTATCGATATTTTCCTTTCCCTTCATGGGATAAATAAAGTTCGGTGGTGACTCTTCTGTCCATCCCTTTTTGCCTCCCCGTCGTTGCGCGATGCAATTTTCGAGTAGCGACAGCTGACGACTCTGCTGGGGAGTCCTAGCAAGCCAAACCAAATTTGCTTGCCGCATGTGTGATTTATCTGTTTATTTATTTATTTTTGTTTGTATTGTGTTCTTTCTAACATGTTGGGATTATTGGGTTGGTTTATGAGGATAAAGCTTTCTACCCGAGCTTTCTAGTATACACTAAGATTAGGAGGTGGTTTCTTTATGATTTGCGAGACTTAGGGCTCGTTGAGTTGGATCAAATCCCACCGCTCAGATGAGACCCCTTTGGGATGATTATGTCTTACGAGTAGTCGTAATGGCGTTTTTATTCCAACTTGGGAGTCTGCGATTCTGAGGACCTTTTAGAACCTTATTCCAAGGGTCGCTAAAACATAACTTTGTGTTCATCCTTTGAAAGGATTACCGTCTTACGAGTAGTCGTTTTGATGGGAAACTTTTTTAGGGTTAGTACATGGGACTTTGTTTAAAACCTTTGGGATACCCTCTCTAAACCAGTAGATTACCCACCCAATGGGAGAGAGGCCTTTTGTGTTGTTTTGCAGGTTCTATGACTTTGATCTCGCTTTTTTGTGCTTTATCATGTGCATTCATAAAACATTGCATTGCATAGCATTTTTTGCATATCAAGAGACTTAAGAGACTATGATTATCTCAGGTATTGGTGAACACAATGACTGATCAGAAAAGGAGAAGCACAAATTCCGTCAAGTTTAGAGAACCAAAGTTGGAATTAATTCAAGACATTCTGATTGACGTGCCAAAGGCTATCAAGATCAACTTTTAGGGGAAGTATGGGAAATTGCTTGATCTCATCCATTCTAAGGTCTATACTTGGGCTCTGTTCGCTATGACTCAGTTTTATGATGCGCTTCTCATATGTTTCACTTTTCAAAACTATCAGTTGGCCCCTACTCTTGAGGAATATTCTCACATTTTGAATATCAAGATTAAGAATCAACCTATTTACACTGGCTTGGAAGAAGAACCAAAGCCTTCTGCCATCGCTCTTACTCTTCGTATGACCAAAGAGGAGGTCAAAGAGGGACTAACCAATAAGGGAGGGGTTCAAGGCTTTCCTTTGAAATTTCTACTAGATAAAGCTGCTCAGTACAAGACTGTGGGAGATTGGGAAAGGTTTGGTAATGTTGTTGCTCTAATGATTATTGTCCTCTTTCCAAATGTAGACAATTTCATAGACATCGCTGCTATCATTCTCTTCATGCAAAAGAATCCTATCCCTACCCTCCTCGATGATGTCTACCACTCTATTCATTGGAGAAGTGAAAAGAAGACTGGAATGATCCAATGCTGTTCTCACCTATTATTCAAATGGCACATCTCCCATCTACCGAAGGGTGGACCGTTCGTAGAAAACAAGAAGAAGCTGAAGTGGTCTCAGCGTATTATGTCTCTAGGAGCCAATGATATTTCTTGGTATTCTCAAGAGTACTACGATGTGGAGATTATCTTTAGTTGCAGGGAGTTCCATAATGTACCTTTAATCAGTAGGGTTGGTTGCATCAATTACAACCTAGTCATGGCATTGCACCAATTGGGCTATGCTATGGAAGATGAGCCCGAAGCAGAGAAAGTTCAAAACTTCTTTTTGCCTGTCACAACAGAAGATCCTGCATTTTCCAGGAAGATTGCTAAAGCATGGGCCAAGATTCATACAAAAGGGAGGAAAGACTTGAAGGCAAAGAATTGTGTGGCTAAGGAACCATACAACCAATGGTTGCTAGCCAGAGTGGCTGAAAGATTGATGCCTTTTCCCTCAGAACCATCTATGCAAGAAGGACCTCCTGCTCTCACCCATGTATCTATGGAAGAGTATGAGAAACTGAAGTTAGTGGTAGAAAGGTTGACTAAAGAAAATCAAAAATTCGAGGCTGAAATTCACCAAGCAAAAGTGGAGAGTGGCCAGTACAAAAGGAAGGTAGAGTTTGAACAAGACCGAGCAGCCGAGAATAACAAGAAATTGAAGTTAGAAACAAACTTGAGAATCAAATACCAGCAGGGTTTCGAAGGGGCGGATACATCATTAACAACTCTTCAACAATGCCTAAAGGATACCAAGGCTACTTGTGATCGAGCATGGCATTTCTTTGAATTAGCTTCTACTGAAAAGAATGAGACACGAGAGAATCTTGAAGTTGATATTGAGGACCTTGAAAAGAAACTAATAAAGGCCTTGACCCTAGTGGAAAACGAGCGACAACTCAAGGAGGGAGCATTAAGGGCTTCATATGTCACTCCTGACATGTGGAACAACAAATGTTTGGAATTAGAGACCGCTCAAGAAACAGCTACTCTATGGAGGAATCGTTTCGACACCTTGCAAAGGGATAGTGCACAGTGGCTTGAGAAGGAGGCTCATCTCAATGAATTGTTGGACACCCATGTGGATTCTATTTGTTACTACCAGTCGACTTTAGACATGTGTCGCACTAGGTATAACAATCTGGTGGAGCATTGCAATCTCATGATTCAAGATATCCCATGGAGGTTGGAAAGCGCAATTCAAGACTTTGAAGGAAATGATATCCCTCCTTCTATTCACCACTTCATCCAACTCTGCGACCAAATGGTTAGAAGATTTATGTTCGAGACAAAAAAGCTTGAAGAACGCCTCCGAAAGAAAGAGTTTTAGTTATTAAGTATCTTTCTTGTAACATGAATTGTATTTTCAGCTTATTCAGCAATCGTTTGTATCGAATTCTCTCAAATTAATGAAAGTTTGCTTTTTGGTCTAAATTGTGTATTTCTTTATTATTCAGTCATAGTTCTATAATACCAATGATAATCATAAAACTCGAAAGTCTCTTGAACATTGCATACGTTTTGCGCATCATTCCTTTTTTGCATTTCCTAAAACCCGATCTTACATGCCGCTTACCCTTTCAGAGAGAGAGAAAGGGAGAGTAAAAGCAAGCTGACTTCTCGACATCAGTACAACACAAGGAATAATCAAAAAAGAGTCATGGATCAGCTAGAGCAAGACCAGGCTACTTTGAGGAACGAGATGCTAGGTATAAAGACGCAAATGAATTAACTCATGGAGGTGATTCAGAACATGGCCAGAAGTCAAGAAGAAATAAGGCAAGCAGCCGAGAGGAACGCTAACCAGACTTTGACTGGTGCAGTTCCTAACGCAGATGGCGCAGTTCCAACTCCTGCCGATGCCATCCCAACCCCTGTTGGGGCAAATCCTACCTCTGCAGGTGCTGCACCTATCAACACAGTCCATCCCCCAGTCGGTACAACTCATCCTCATGGTACCACGATTCCACCACCAGTTCACTATGATGATCATGAAGGCTTCTACGAGAATTCAGGCGAAGTATATGTGCTACAAACTGCTGAATTAGAGAAGAGGTTCAATGCTTTACAAGAAATGGTAAAGTCGCTGCAAGGCCCCGATGTTTTGGGACTAGATGCCGCTGAGATATGTCTTGTACCTGGAGTTAAGATACCCCCAAAGTTTGTGATCCCAACCTTCGAGAAATACAAGGGTAACAGTTGTCCTATGACCCATATAAGGTCTTACTGCATGAAGATGGCCGCGTATTCCGATGACGAGAAGCTGTTAATCCATTTCTTTCAAGATAGTTTAACAGAGGCTTCTCTGGAATGGTACATACATCTTGGACGATCCAATGTGAAAATTTGGAAGGAGTTAGCAGACGCTTTTGTGAGACATTATCAATACAACACTGACATGGCTCCAAACCGGATGCAGCTTCAGAATTTAATCCAGAAACCAAATGAATCGTTCAAAGACTTTGCTCAGAGGTGGAGGGGAGTAGCTGCAAGGGTACAACCCCCATTGATAGAAAGAGAGCTGACAGACCTTTTCATGGGCACGTTTCAGGGACCGATCCTTGAACGACTAGCATCCACAACCTCTACAGTGTTTTCTGAACTTGTCACGGCCGGTGAAAGGTTAGAGAGTTTTATGAAGGAAGGAAAGATTCAGAATGCTAGCGGGTCTTCAAGCGGTTTCAAGAAACCTTATCAGGGATTCGTTAAGAAGAAGGAAGGTGAAACTAGTGTTGTGTTCGCAGATAGAGGCAGAACTCACCAAGGTTATCACCATGTTGCTGTCGTCGCTCCGCAGCAACCGTTGTCCATTCCAGCAAGTCAACCCGCCGTTCAACAAAACAGACAACAACAACCCTATCAACCAAGACAAAATCAGTACCAAGGTCAGCAAAGGCTGAGAAGACCAGAAAGAAAATTTGATCCAATTCCATCAACTTACGCCAGACTACTACCATTCTTGTTGAAAGGAGGCCTTGTTCAGCTTAGAGAAATGAGGAATCCCCCAAATGTTCTCACTTTTGGCTATGACGCCAATGCCAAATGTGAATTCCATTCTGGCGCCCCGGGCCATAACATTGAAAATTGCCAGACTTTGAAGCACATTGTACAAGATCTTATCGATTCAAAAGCGATAAACTTCACTCGAAATACTCCAAACATCAAAACTAATCCAATGCCGGCTCATCACTCAATAAACATGATTAAAGACTCAAAGCGGATCCGATTAATTTCGGATATTGACAAATTGAGAACTCCTCTTTCCACTATTAAGGAGCAACTCCTGTTAAAGAACATTTATCCAGGATGTTCAACTGACTGCCACGTTTGTTTGGGCGAATCTCAAGGATGTACTAAGTTGAAGAAAGGCATCCAAAACTTGATTGATCAAGGTGTATTGGTAGCAGAACAACTGTCAAAGTCTGAAGAAGTTGCTACTCTTGAAATTCCATTTGAAACATTGGAGATACCATATGATGATGGGTATGAGCTGTGGATTCCTTCGGGTAATTTGACTCGTACACCATTAACCATACCCTGTGATGAGGAAGAATGGGACAACATGTATGGATAGATCTCTATCTCACTACAAATCCCATATGATCCAGTTGAGATACCTATGTCTCCACCATCAATGAACCAGCTTGTCATTTCGGCTCCAGCTCCGTTTCCATACGAAAGCACTAATGTTGTACCTTGGCTATATGACGAGGTTGTCTTTCTCAACGGGCGGAAGATAGAAGAAAATGATGTCTTAGAAGAGAAAAAGACTGTAGAAAACATCGTGGGAACCGGTGGTGTCACTAGAAGTGGTCGGATTTTTGCTCCAACTACACCACCTATCAACAGCAGTGACAATACAAAGAAAGATGTTGTCAGACCAAGCACCATTGAACATGGGCAATCATCTAAGCAGAAAGATGTCCCAGATAATGAAGCAGATGAGTTTCTAAGAATCATTCAGAAAAGCGATTACAAAGTGATTGACCAACTCAATCAAACTCCCTAGAAAATATCCATGCTGTCATTACTAATGTGTTCAAAAGCCCATCAAGAAACCCTATTAAAATTCTTGAAGGCAGCTCACGTGCTGGAGGAGATATCAGTGGTGCAGTTTGAAGAGGTGGTGGGGAATATAGCATCAGGTCATATTTTGAGCTTTAACAATAATGAATTACCTTCCGAAGGTAAGAATCATAATAAGGCCTTACACATTACTATCGAATGTGTGGACGTCGTATTTTCTAGAGTACTTGTTGATACTGGATCATCGCTGAATGTGTTGCCCAAGAGCTCGTTGTGCAAGCTGTCAATTGAAGGACTTGTGATGAAGCCGAGTCAGACTATTGTAAAAGCTTTTGATGGAGCTAAGAGAACTGTGGTAGGAGAGGTGGATCTCCCGATCAAGATTGGACCTCATACTTTCATCATTACATTTTATGTAATGGATATATATCTCGCTTACAGTTGCCTCCTTGGTCGTCCGTGGATTCATTCCGCAGGTGCTGTAACTTCAACTTTGCATCAAAAGATCAAATTTGTGATTAACAATCAGATGGTCATCATTGAAGGTGAAGAAGATGTTCTTGTGAGCCATCTGGCTTCTTTCCGCTATGTGGAAGTAGGAGGTGAAGTGCACGAGACCCCGTTTCAAGCCTTTGAAGTGATCAATGTTGAAATGATTTATGAAAAGCCAGTATCTTCAATAGTGACTTGGAAGGACACGAGAATAGTGATAGAGGAAGGACATCCATGAGGATGGGGCAGAGTGTTGGAATTGTCCGTTAACAAAAATGGAGCTGGTCTAGGTTACAAGTAGAAGAATACAACCGATAGAGGCAAGGGGCTTGCAACTCCGTTAGTTTTTACTAGCGGGGGCCACCTTGTCGATGGTCAAGTCATGTTTTTAGAAACTGAAGCCGAAGATCATGAAGAGCTGTGCATGGTGTATCCTAGGGCGCCTAATCAAACTTTGAGCAATTGGAGAGTCGTCGAAATCCCTGAAGTTACCCTAGTAGACGAGTAATTCCCTGTTTTTATTTTACCTAAAAAATCCTATGCTCTGCCCAAGGCATATGGATCATGTTGTAGAGCTTTTGGCTTTTACAAGCACAACTTATCATCAATAAATAAACTTTCGCATCCATTTTATGCTCTCTTTCTTTCATTTTTACTTTTTGCACATAAAATTATTTTTAAAAGGCAATGTTCTGTTTTGTTCTCTTTCTTTCATCTTTTTCTTAAAAGCATGAAGTCATTCATCGTGAAGATCTTCCTCTGTTCCTGTCGATAACGACCCCGCTATGGTCCGATATGATTTTGATAACCCCATCTACCAAGCCGACGAAGACGGTGAGGAAGATTGTGATCTCCCAGAAGAGCTAGCTAGATTGCTAAAACAAGAGTCAAAGGTCATTCAGCCGTATCAAGAAGAGGTCGAAATCATCAACATGGGAACTGAAGAGGACGTCAAGTAAATCAAGATAGGTGCAACTTTGGAGTCAGAGATTAAGACAAAGTTAGTCATATTGCTTCAAGAGTATGTTGATGTATTTGCTTGGTCCTACAAAGATATGCCTGGTCTAGATGAAGATATTGTGGTGCACAAGTTACCCCTCAAAGAAGGTTGCCCGCCGGTGAAGCAAAAGTTGAGGAGAACGAAGCCAGAAATTTCCTTTAAGATCAAAGAGGAGGTGCAGAAGCAACTAGACGCTGGTTTTTTGGCAGTATCCAGCTATCCGTAATGGGTAGCGAATATTGTCCCAATACCGAAAAAAGATGGGAAGGTGCGAATGTGTGTCGATTACAGAGACCTCAACATAGCAAGTCCGAAAGATGACTTCCCTCTACCACACGTTGATGTACTAGTAGACAACACAACCCAGTTTTCGGTCTTCTCATTTATGGATGGCTTTTCTGGATATAACCAGATTAAGATGGCGCCCGAAGATATGGAAAAAACGACTTTTATCACCCCATGGGGAACTTTCTGTTACAAGGTCATGCCATTTGGGCTCAAGAACGCAGGTGTGACATATCAGCGAGCAATGGTCACTCTTTTTCATGACATGATACATAAAGAGATTGAGTGCTATGTAGACGATATGATTGCAAAATCCCAGACTGAGGAGGAACATCTCATCCACTTGGAAAAGCTATTCGCCAGACTAAGGAAATTCCAGCTGACATTAAATCCCAACAAATGCACTTTTGGTGTAAGATCTGGTAAACTGCTAGGTTTTATTGTAAGCCAAAAGGGGATTGAAGTCGATCCAGATAAGGTCAAAGCTATCCAAGAGATGCCGGCACCTAAAACAGAAAAGGAAGTCCGAGGTTTCCTTGGGAGGTTGAACTACATCGCTAGGTTCATATCTCATCTAACGGCCACTTGTGAGCCCATCTTCAAACTACTTCGAAAGGATCAAGCAGTGGTATGGAATGATAATTGTCATAAAGCCTTTTAGAAAATAAAGGAATATCTACGAGAACCACCGATCTTGATGCTTCCAATACCCGGACGACCCCTAACCATGTACTTGACTGTGCTAGAAGGATCCATGGGATGTGTGTTGGGTCAACATGACGAAACTGGTAGAAAAGAGCATGCAATTTATTACCTCAGCAAGAAGTTCAACAACTGTGAATCCAGGTATTCAATGCTAGAGAAGACATGTTGTGCCTTGGCTTGGGCAGCAAAACGCTTGAGACAATATATGCTCACCCATACGACCTTATTGATCTCCAAGATGGACCCTGTCAAATACATATTCGAGAAGCCCGCTCTCACCGGACGAGTGGCCCGTTGGCAAATGGTATTAACAGAGTATGGCATCCAGTATGTTACGCAAAAAGCTATCAAAGGAAGTGTACTCTCTGACTACCTTGCTCACCAACCTATGGACAACTACCAGTCCATGCGCTTTGATTTCCCCGACGAAAACGTCATGTTTGCCAGAGATTATACCATGCCAGGCCCAGATGATGGACCTGAACCAGGGTCGTGATGGACGCTCGTGTTCGATGGCGCCGCAAATGCTAAAGGTTGTGGGATTAGGGCAGTCATCACTTCTCCAACTGGTTTTCACCTACCATTCACTGCCAGATTCTGCTTCAAATGTACTAACAACATGGCCGAATATGAAGCTTGTATTTTCGGAATTGAGGCTTCCATCGACAATAAGATCAATATTCTGGAAGTCTATGAAGATTTTGCGCTTGTCATATGCCAGATTAAAGGGGAATACGAAACACTTGACCTCAAGTTGATTCCTTACAAAGATCACGTCTTGAAACTAATCCCGTACTTTGATGAGATCACTTTTCATCACATCCCTAGAGGGGAAAATCAGTTGGCTGACGCTCTAGCAACACTAGCGTCCATGTTTCAAGTCAAGTGGGAGAACGAGGCGCCATCCATCCGCCTGGAGTATCTGGACGAACCCGCTTATTGCCTGGAAGCTGATACAGAGGAACCTAAAGTTGATGATCATCCTTGGTTCTATGATATCAAGAGGTACCTAGAGACACAGGAATATCCAGAAGGCATAACTATCACTGACAAGAAGTACCTCAGAAAGCTCTCCTCGAAGTTCTTCCTCAGCGGTGACGTGTTGTACAAGCGGAATTATGATTCGGTTTTGCTCAGATGCATGGATAAACACGAAGCAGAACGCATCATAAATGAAGTGCACGAGGGATCTTTTGGAACACATGCTAGTGGTCACACTATGGTTAAAAAGATTTTGAGGGCGGGATGCTATTGGATGACAATGGAAACGGATTGTTGTATCCATGTCCAGTCATGCCACAAGTGCCAAATATACGCAGACGAAGTTCATACTTCACCACTCCCTCTGAATGTGTTGACTTTGCCCTGGCCTTTCGCCATGTGGGGTATAGATGTAATTGGACGCATCGAGCCAACTGCTTCGAAAGGACACCGTTTTATCTTAGTGGCCATTGACTACTTCACCAAATGGGTAGAAGCCGCATCTTATGCCAACGTCACTAAGCAAGTAGTGGCTCACTTCATCAAGAAAGAGATTATTTGTCGATATGGAATCCCGAACAAGATCATTACGGACAACGGCTCAAACCTCAACAATAAGATGATGGAAGAATTGTGTAAGAGCTTCAAGATTGAACACCACAATTCAACACCCTATCGCCCCAAAATGAATGGAGCTGTTGAGGCGGCAAATAAGAATATCAAGAAAATCGTCTAGATGATGGTGAAAACTTACAAA
The DNA here is from genome assembly GCA_963859935.3 of Lathyrus sativus. Lineage (NCBI taxonomy): Eukaryota > Viridiplantae > Streptophyta > Magnoliopsida > Fabales > Fabaceae > Lathyrus > Lathyrus sativus. The sequence continues at coordinate 252,552,011 of OZ012737.1, read as the reverse complement.
GACTGGCATGAGATGTTGCCATTTGCGCTGCATGGCTACCGCACCTCAGTGCGCACTTCCACAGGGGCAACCCCGTTTTCTCTCGTATATGGCATGGAAGCAGTATTGCCCGTTGAAGTAGAGATTCCCTCCTTGAGGATTTTGGCAGACGTCAAGCTAGATGAAGCTGAATGGATACAGGCCAGACTCGACCAGCTTAATCTCATTGACGAGAAGCGCATGACAGCCATCTGTCATGGACAGTTATACCAGAAACGGTTGAAGAGGGCCTTTGACAAGAAAGTTTGCCCACGACATATTCATGCAGGAGATTTGGTACTGAGGAAAATTCAGCCAACTCACGTTGATCCAAGGGGAAAATGGGCACCAAATTACGAAGGCCCATACATAGTAAAAAAGGTTTTCTCCGGAGGAGCCTTGATCCTCTCGACCATGGACGGTGATGATCTTCCATCCCTTGTGAATTCGGATGTAGTTAAAAAATATTATGCCTAAAAAATAGACCCGGTGGACCAAAAAGAGAATCCACGCAAAAATGGGCGTCTTGGTGGGCCATAAAAATAGCTCAGGCAAAAATTAGGGACTAAAAAAATAAAAAAATAAAAAATAAATAAAAAAAAAGAAAGTAAAAATATCCTGGTAAGCTGAAAACCCGAAAGGGCGGCTTAGGCAAAAGTTAGGGATTCGAAAAGGGAAAAACTGCATCTTGAAAAGACGTGCGAACCCTCCTCCATAATCATCAAGCTCTCGACTGAGAAAGATCAATTCAATTGTTACATTCAGAACCAAGGCATGAAGGGTTTTCAGAGACATATGGGCCATAGCGGATTTGAAACTCGGCAGGAATCGTTTCCAACATTGTCTTAGTTTCTTTTATATATTTCGTTCAAAGCAATTACCTCTTTTAGGAATTGCCTTCTTTTGTAATTTTCCCATTTATGGTTTTTCATCAATAAAAATTACTTTCATCGAAGTTTTCTCTGTTCTTTTTATTTTACCATATGGTTGCAAGTTTCGTTTATTTGATGATGGGTTTTTGCATATAACGACATTATGGTAAGATTGAATTAAGGGACGACTCACTCTTTTAGGGTAATTAAGGGGTGACCACGACTCCGTGATTCTAAGGAGTACACAGGAACACCGTTCTAAATCTTGAAATGACTTGACTGACAAGGCCGTCAAGCCGGTCCTGAGTTGAAGGTATCAGCACCTCCAAGTTTTTATTACATCATGGAAAGATGATGTCAGGAAGTCAGGCTTATCCTCTACCTCCCCACGTAAACCCGAAGTCTAACCTGCATTGGCAACTACCAAAATCCGCCACGTCGGCGCTTGCATTTCCAATTACCCGTCATAATCATATGCATCATACGCGTCGCGTCCGACTTCATAAGCATCTTGCATCATATGCATGTCCAGAACCATATCATTCTTTCCCCAGCTCTTGCATCTCCGCGCGTCAGCATTTGCATTTGCACTTCCATTTTTTGGAACATTATCATCATCAAACATTCGCATGTGCAAGCTCAGATCCAAAATCAATCTTGAAGATTTCCAGGATCATTAGCCCAGTCAGAGGCAGTCTCCGCGTGACAATGAGTGTTCCCCCCACGGAGTGGTGCAAGTTTTGTTTGGACCAATTTTAGAGCTTCAAAACGACCATCAGCCTAGTCAGGGGCATTATCTGCAAAAAGTGTGGGTCTATCAAAAGCAGTTTCAGCCTGATCAGGGGCACATCATTCAGTAACATGAGCGTTCCTCATGGGAGTTATTATCATCCTTCTCTATGATAGTAGCTTGCAGCGTATTTTCCATTATCCTTTTGATAATGGATTCCCTACACCCTTTTGGTGTTAGGGTTGATCTTGTTTCCGCTTCATCATCCTTTTGGTGATGGGTCTGATATCCTTTTGATGTCATGACTAGCGTATGTTCCATTATCCTTTTGATAATGGACTCCTTGCATGATTTTGGTGCTAGGATCGATTTTATTTCCGTTCCATCATCCTTTTGGTGATGGGTCTGGCATTCTTTTGCTGTCATAACCGGTGTATTTTCCATTATCCTTTTGGTAATGGATTCCCTACACCCTTTTGGTGTTAGGGTTGATCTTGTTTCTGCTTCATCATCCTTTTGGTGATGGGTCTGATATCCTTTTGATGTCATGACTAGCGTATGTTCCATTATCCTTTTGATAATGGACTCCTTGCATCCTTTTGGTGCTAGGGTTGATCTTGTTTCCGCTCCATCATCCTTTCGGTGATGGGTCTGGCATCCTTTTGATGTCATGACTGGCGTATTTTCCATTATCCTTTTGGTAATGGATTCCCTACATCCTTTTGGTGTTAGGGTTAATCTTGTTTTCGCTTTATCATCCTTTTGGTGATGGGTCTGGCATCCTTTTGGTATCATGACTAGCATAATTTCCACTGTCCTTTTGGCAGTAGGTACCTCACTTTATTTTGATTTCAGGGCAACGTTATGAGTATACTATCATCCTTTTGGTGATAGGCTTGTCATCCTTTTGGTGTCAAGTTTTCTCTGTTAACATCCTTTTGGTGTTAGCAACCTTTGTAAAATATCTAGTATACCATTCCCGAGTATTTACTTTCCCGGACAAATTCAGGGTCTTCTATATCTAATCATCTTCTACCTCGAAAGAATGAATGTCGTGGCAGTTCATCTTACTAGGTTTAAGCTGATTAGATAGGGGCATCTGTCATACCCTAAATTTGCACACCTCTTTTCTTTTGATCAAAAGCATCAGTACGAGCCATCAGGTGGGTGTTGTTATCACAAAGTTATCAAAGAATCATCAGAGGGAGTTCATAAGGGGCATGAAAAAGGAGAAAGGAAAAGCCTATTGAGTATCTCAAAAGTCATAGGGGGATTGGAATGATCATCCAATTCATCTGCACAGTATCCAAGCAAAAAGAGGAAATTAGGGTTTTCGCACAGTTAAAAGTCGAGGTTTCAATGGTTTGATCAGTCGATGTCTTGAATTTATTACCAATGAAATAAGGTCAAGGATGCTACATTGCTTCAAATATGAATTCAATTTGAGGTTGGCACCCAAATATTGAAGACATTGCAGCTCAGACCCGATTAGGGTTTTCGATCAGGAAAAAGTCAACTGTAGTTTGAATTTTTCCTTGAAAGGTGTTCTAATGATGCAATCTTGATTCATAAGGCTTATATGGCTTAGTGCAGTCCATTCAAGAAGATTCAAGGCCTCAAGACACCCGGATCGTCAACAGTCGACTCGGTAGTCACCGATCGATCAAACGGTTGACCGAAAATTCAACTCTCCAACCATAAGGAATTTGACTTCAAGATGTGATTCAAAAATGTTCCTAATGACATATTGCATCTACCCATAAAATTTCATGACAAATGGATCAAGGGTTGAGGAGTAATCGCAAAAGTCGGGAATTAGGGTTTTGAAAGGGGCAAGACCATAACTCCTTAACCACACATCCAATTGAGTTGGTTTAAAGCTCATTGGAATCTTTTAAGCTTGAGAAATTTCACTTTTAAGCTTGTTTTTCAGCAACTTTGAGAGGCTTTTTGGCCAAGCTCCTTTGAGAATCTGAAATTCATGAAAACATGAAAGTTATAGAGCTACATGAGAGCTTTCCAAATTGTGGTAGAACTCCTCGATAGCCCTTATGAGCTGAGAGTTATGAATTTGGAAAGATAGGCTTTTAACACTTGAGTCCCACATTGATGATTCTTCACAAACTCAAATTTCAGCCACTTAAGCCATTCCCAAATTTTTTTAATCATGTTTTATCTGATGTGTAGAGGTTTGGTTGATTGGAAAATGCAGAAGAATGAGGAAATGGAGAGTTGGCAAGTGGCATTGCAAGTTGCATTAAAATATTCAAAAAATAAGTGAAAGAGAAACTTTTGTGATAAAGTCTTGCAGCTGCCGTACCCCTAGCCTTTTAGCCTCACTTCAGTCATTCATCCCACTTTCTTTCTGATTACCTTGAGGCCAAGAAACCACTTTTGCAAGATTTGAACAATTTGCCAATTTTCCCTCTTAAAAGGCAAACTTCCAATTCTGCCCTCTCCTCATGTTTCCCTATAAATAGAGCCATCCTCTACTTCATTCAACACACCAGAGCAATCTTAAAAAACCAGAGAAACAATAGCTCTCATTTCCTTCTCATTCCTTAAGAATATCAAAATCTCAAAACCTCCATTTTTTACCAAAAAGTTGTCTTGAGCAAAACTCTGCTCAAGACCAGTTCTACCATCTCCAAGCCTCTCAAAATCATCCACACAATCCCTGAATATGGTGTAGAAGGTGTCCATACACTAAAACCTCTCAAAAATATCATTTTCACAAAAGTCAACCTCCACACCCTAATAGTTTGACTTTCTTCCACTTTGAAAGCCAAAATCTCACTTGAACCACTTCCTACCATTCTAACACTCCTAACACCTCCTATACATCATATCTCAAGTGTCTAAGCCATAAAAAAACTAGCTGGAAATCACACAAATACAACTGTCTTGAAAGTTGGTTTGTTGCTTCAAGAGGAAGCAAGCTCTATCTCTTTGCAAAGAAAGGAGGATCTCTGGGTTTCTAAGCTCTTTAGCTTGCTCAAAGTTTGTCTACAAGAGGTATGTGACATTCCAACTCCCTGCTAATCATACATTATCATTTTTTGTCATTTTGAGATGATTTTGTGAAAATGTAGCCATGGCTGCCCCATTGTGGTTCTTTGTCAAGAACTCTAGTTTCCATGATCATGATACTTGTTTTCATTAATATTTTGTCATTTGTAAATGATATGTGGATTTTGTATTACCAAGTTTGTGATTAGATTTCATGCTTAGCTTGTTTGTGAGATTTTGGTCATGTGAGAGTTTTAGGGGTCAATGTTGAAATATTGATATGCTTGCCCTAGGCTTATTAGACCTAGCTCATTAGTGATGTTTGACTCAACTTGTAAGTTTAGATTCTCCCCTTGCCTTTGATCATGTTTGAATCAATGTGGCCTTTGTTTTCACATTATGCCATTTTCATATCTTTCTTGCCTATCATTACTATGAAGTGGGTGTTGAGTGGTTATGCTTGCTATTTCTTATGCATCATGTCTTTGTTTAGTGTTTGATCTTGATTCATGATGTATGTCTTGGTGGAGATGTGAAAGATATGAATTTTGCTATTTGGGCTGTCTTGAAGTCTTGTATTCTTTGCTGTCAAATTGGAATCAACATGTCATTTTTTGGTTTGGTGTGTTTTTGTTTAACTTTAAGATTGGAACTCATTGGCTTACCTATTTTAAGAATGTGTATGGTGTTTTGGTGCTCAAAATCTTCCTAAGTGTTCAAACTGCTTCATCATTGCTTTCACTTGCATTTTTTTTCAAGATATCATGGTACCAACTCATCACATCCTGTTTTAATCCATATCTACATGATTTAGGTGCATAACATCATTGTCATATATATTTGAAACTTGTGTGTGATGCCAAAACACCCCAACTGTCATGAAATCTTGTATTTTTCTGTCAAAATGTGATTTGAGAAGAAACTGTCCACAAGGAGTAACATTAGGAGTTTTTTACATGAGATTTGGTTTATTGATTTGCAGCTGTCTTATTATTGTCTAGACTTGTCATTTCCTATGTGTTTGATTTGTTTTAAGTATTACCACTGTATTTTGCTCATCATGAATCATGTTGCATTCAAATTCATCATTAAAATCCCAAAAACAGTTTTGCACTTTTATTGCCATCAAAATATCAGTTTGAGTTTGGAAAGAAATATGTTTGAAGTTTGAACACAGAACCAATTGTTATTGCATATGTGATGTGTGTATACCATTTGTTTAGCATAAAAACCTCACAATTTGAAAAAACCACCTGCTGCCACAACTGTCTTGCCAAGACAGATTTTTCAACTTTTCACCATAACATGCCAATTTTCATTCCAACTGTCATATGCTCATTCTTGAAGTTAAAACTCATTCCTTACCATGATTATGATATGTGCACATTGTTCATTTGACCTATTCTTGCCTGCAACATCAAATTCACCTCCAATTGCTTCTCATGCTAGAATGAGCCACAACATACCAAAATTCTTGTTTGCTTGCATTTTGTTTGATCTCTGAGTTGTAACTCATTCATAATCATATGTATAATGTGTTTAGATGATTGTTTTGGTCAATGTTTACCTACATTTGCATCTCACCCTCAAACTGCTCTTTTAAGCCAAAACCTACCATGAACATTCCAATTTCTTTCTTGCTTGCAATATGCCTAGTTTCTAAGTTGTGACTCATTCTCTTATGCATTTGTGAAGTGTGTGTGTGATGTTTGTCAACATGAGACCACTTGATTGTGATTGGACCAGTTTGTACCATCTGTTGCTAACAGTTTTGAAAACCACTACGACACACACTTCACTTTTTGTGGCTTGATCAGTTTTGGGGTATCTCATTCATAGCCAGACCTCTAATAGCATATAAAACTTGTATGTACATTCTCAATCATTTTTTTTATGTCCTATTCTTCTGTCATGACAGCCTCACTCCACATGTTGCTACTTCTGTTTAAGTGTGATTTGTTTTTATTTTAACTTGCTGCCATGAGCATTAAGACTTGGGGTTGTTACTAGTTTTTCTGCACCTACTGTCCCCAGTTTGCCAAGATGTGTTTGAAACTACTAATACAGTGATAACCCCTGATACCCTTAAGTTCATAATGAAACCTTAATCACATACAGCCTGGTTTGAGGTTTTTGTTTTGTTCAGTCTAGATTTGTTTGTTCAACTGGAATGAGATGCATAGTGTTGTCATTTGAAACATTGTCATGTTTTGAAATCTGTTTCTTTATGCTGTCAAGATTTTTTGTTGTTGGTACAGACTAGGGTGCTTTGTTGCTGGCTGCAATTTTGCTACATGTTTAGTTTACTAGGCTAGCAGTTTGGTTGATCCCTTATGGATCCATGACAGAACTGGATCCTTCTTTTGAATTTGTTCGCAAGGAAAGTAGTTGCAACATAACCAAACCATACCTTGCTTGCTGTCAAACATTTAAACACATGAATATCATGCTTGCTGACAGAGATTGATCTTTATAGGGCTTGATGGATTAAAGTAATCTTTGTCTTGAGGTTTTTTTTTGTTTCAACTAATTTTTGTTTGTTTCCACTTACTGCTCAGTTCAGTTTGAGGTTGGCTAACCTCTTTTGAGATTTTATGTTGTTTTTTAGTTCTTTGTTTGGCTATTTGAATTAGTGTTGGTATTATGTCAACTTTGTTTTACACTGTTTTTAAACAAAACTGTTTTCAATTGGTGAAGAGGATTGTTCTTTATGGTTTAGCACTGCAACTTGTAAGATGAAATCTCAATCAATTTGAGAGCTTTGCAAATCAATTAATAGGAACCTTACTATGCTCATTTTACTCTTTTTTTTTACTGATGAAACTACTGACTGACCAATCTTACTTTAAGCTTGTTAGTTTTCTATACCATCAACTCTATTCTCAAGATCACAGCTGGTGTGTATTGAGGTTGGCTCTTGGTTCTTAATAGTTTCGTTGCTATTTTAGAATTGTTGGTGCTATTGAATTGCAAGTCCATAAAGCTTTAAATTTCATCATTTCACAACTATTGTGCCAATTTTTCATTCTAGGATCTTTGGACCTTTTTTTTCTTATTGTAATCTTTTCCATAACATATTTCAAGTGTGCTCAGACCCTTGCATACCCCATAGCCTACCTGTTTTGATCTCTTGAACTCAAAATGCACATCAAAACTTCTTTATGCATTTGTCTTCGAATTTTCTTATGTGCACATCTTTTTGAAAAACCAACTGTACCATCATGATCCTTGTTCAATTCTACCCAAGTTAGATCTAAAGTTTGTTAAAATTGATGGAGAATTGAGCAAGTTAGCATCAAAACGCAAATCAGTTATATGCCTTGTTCTTGCTCTTTCATTTGCCCAGAAAATTCACAAAGCGCGCCTTATATGTTTATGGGGGTGGCTATATCAACGGATGTATAGCCACCCCAGTGGCAAGCAACTTACTCTTAAACACACCTTTCACCAGCCAGACCTGGGTTCGGTCCCTGAGGAGGATCAACCCTTTTGTCCTTTTTTCATTTTTCTTACACGCGCATGAGTGAGCTAAGGGGCGTGGGTTCAACTCCCACCCCTTGCACTTTTTTGTTAATTTTACTTATTAAATATGTTTTGTACATTTAATTCATCAAAACTTCCAAAATCCATATCTTTCTCATTTTTCATCCTTTTGGGTCCATTCTTTTTGCAACATGTTTGTTTTAATGTCTATTTTCATATAATGTAAAAATATTACATGTTGTTATTAATTGTGACGCCTTTTGCCTATGTGGAAATTTGTTCCTTCATTGAGATCGTTATCCTACTTGCTGTTGATTTCCTTTTGAATGTGCTTGATTTTCTTGTGAGTTTTTTTTTTGCATCCCATGTTAGTTAACATGCTAAGGTTTACTCTCTTTTGGTTATCTCCATGAACGTACATATTTTCCTCATAAAAAACCCTCGGTCCCGTACCGAATTCATTTTCATAAATACCTTCAATTATAAAAATCATTTCCTCTTTGTGTTGAATTATATTAAGAAAGGATTAAGTGTAGACTTTTTCCTCTCTGAGTGTTAAGATAATCATTGTAGTGTGAGTGGTCTTGATACTCATTTTTCAATACTAAGACACAATTTTATCCATCACCTATCCTTATCTACCATCTCTCTCCTTTCATAACTCCCCTCTGAAACCTTTATGACCTAAAACCTTGGTCACGCACCGAGTGCATTTTCAAACTCATTTTCGTAACAAAACTTGATTGGTCATGGAGTGGTTAGGTGTAGGCCTTATCATATCCCGAGTGCTGACATTTACCGTAGGGTTTACAGTCGCAAAGCACTTACCATTCAAAGCCAAAATACTTTAATAAGAGAATGAAGTTCTTTTTATATTTGAATTAAAGAGAGAGAGGATTGAGTGTAGTCTCCTTCCTCTCCAAGTGTCAGGATATTCACTTTAGTGTGGGTGGTCTTGATACTTGTCTTTCAATACGAAGACACTATGTTCGCCATACCACTTTCATAACAAAAACTTTGAGATAAAGAATTGGGTACTACCCGTAGGGGTTACTATCTAAGGACTTATCTCACCCCTAAAAACAATTCAACCAATCAAACGTGACATCTTGCCTCGCATGGCGAAAACTAATAATTCTTTCAAAAAGGATATGTTACGTCCGTTCTATTGCAAACAGGTAACGCATAAGTCTCCTCACATGCAAGCAGCAAAAACTCCTAAACTGCTAGAATGCGCACGATAGCATCATCCATAAAAATATCAACAAACCATAGGCCGAACTACGGCTGCTCTGATTCTTTACTTATTCAAGTAAAGATAAGTAGGCATGAGGGCCCCAATCCTTGCCGAGCACATTCCCCCATATCTGTAGTTCCCCGAACTACGTCGACTCTAACTTTCTCACATCTATTGAGAATACGTAGGCATAGGATTGCGAAGTCCTACCCAGTCTGTTCTTTCTCTCTTCTTCCCCGTTGCCTCCTTCCTTAGTTTCTAAACCATCTTTCTTTACCCTTTGGAAAACACTTTTATAGCATAATATTTAAGCATATATAATCACACATTGACAAGCAAATGGTTCCCATCGAGTATGATGGATGCGAGGGGTGCTAATACCTTCCCCTCGCATAACCGGCTTCCGAACCCGTTCTTGGTTGCGAAACCATCTTATCCATTTCTTTTCTTAAGGTTTTCTCGATATTTTCCTTTCCTCTCATGGGATAAATAAAGTTCGGTGGCGACTCTTCTGTCCATCCCTTTTTGCCTCCCCGTCGTTGCGCGATGTAATTTTCGAGTAGCGACAATAACCAAATCAAGATGGCCCCAGAGGACATGGAAGAAACTACTTTCATCACACCGTGGGGGACTTTTTGCTATAAGGTGATGCCCTTTGGATTGAAAAATGCAGGGGCAACTTATCAGCGGGCGATGGTCACTTTGTTTCATGATATGATTCATCATGAGGTGGAAGTCTATGTTGATGACATGATTGCAAAGTTGCAGACAAAGGAGGGACATCTGGTCGATCTTCAGAAATTGTTTGAAAGGCTGAGGAAGTTCAAGCTGAGGCTGAATCCTAACAAGTGCACCTTCGGGGTGAGATCTGGAAAGTTATTGGGTTTCATTGTCAGTGAAAAGGGTATTGAGGTAGATCCTGCCAAAAAAAAGCTATACAAGAAATGCCTGAGCCGAGAATGGAAAAAGAGGTTCGTGGCTTCCTGGGGAGATTAAACTACATTGCGAGGTTTATATCTCATCTTACAGCCACTTGTGAACCAATATTCAAATTGCTAAGAAAAGATCAAACGGACAGGTGGAATGAAAATTTCCAGAAGGAATTCGAAAGAATAAAAGAATATTTACAGGAACCTCCAATACTCATACCTCCAGTTGCAGGGAGACCACTGATCATGTATCTCATGGTTCTTGAGAATTCAATGGGATGTATACTCGGTCAACAAGACGAGTCAGGTAGAAAAGAGCATGCCATCTACTACTTGAGTAACAAATTCACTGATTGTGAGTCGAGGTACTCGATGCTGGAAAAAACATGTTGCGCACTCGCTTGGGCTGCTAAGCGTTTGAGACAGTACGTGTTAAACCACACAACCCTATTGATTTCGAAGATGGATCCAATCAAGTATGTCTTTGAAAAACAAGCACTCTCCAGAAGGATTTCCTGATGGAAAATGGTATTAACATAGTATGATATTCAGTACGTTTCCCAGAAAGCCATTAAGGGAAGCATTCTGTCGGAATATCCAGCGGAACAGCCGATTGAGGATTATCAGCCAATGAAGTTTGACTTCCCAGATGAAGACGTCATGTTTTTGAGGATGAAAGACTGTGATGAGCCTTTACTTGACGAGGGTCCTGAGAGAGGATCTCAGTGGAAATTGGTTTTTTACGGAGCGGTTAATTCATATGGTAATGGAATCGGCGCAATCATTACTACTCCTCACGGGTCTCATATACCATTCACCGCCCGATTGACATTCGCCTATACCAATAATGAAGCTGAGTATGAAGCTTGTATTATAGGTTTAGAAGAGGCCGTTGATATGAGAATTAAGAATCTAGATGTATACGGTGATTCAGCGTTAGTCGTTAACCAAATCAAAGGAGAGTGGGAAACTCGTCACGCCAACCGGGTACCTTATAGAGATTATGCAAAGAGACTGCTGCCTTTCTTCGATAGAGTTGAGTTCCATCATATGCCGAGGGCTAAGAATCAGATGGCGGATGCCTTGGCCACACTAGCCTCGATGTATAAAGTGAATTTCTAGAATGAAACTCCTGCTATCACCATCATGCGTCTTGATAGACCTGCTTTTGTGTTTTCCGTTGAGAAAGCATCCGATGGAAAGCCTTGGTATTTCGATATCAAGCATTTTCTCAAGAATCAAGAGTACCCATCTAGGGCATCCAGTAAAGATAAGAAGACTCGGAGGAGGTTAGCTGGAAATTTTTATCTGAACAAAGACGATGTGCTCTATAGGAGGAATTTCGACGTGGTCTTGATGCGTTGTGTTGATGAACTTAAAGCAAACCTGTTGGTGGAGGAAGTCCATGAGGGTATTTTTGGCACTCATGCCAACGGACATGCAATGGCTAGAAAATTGTTGAGAGCTGGGTATTATTGGATGATTATGGAATCCGATTGTTTCAAATATGCCAGAAAATGCCATAAATGCCAGATTTATGCTGACAAGGTGCATGTGCCACCATCTCCTCTGAATGTGGTGACGTCTCCTTGGCCTTTTGCCATGTGGGGAATTGATATGATTGGAAATATTGAGCCGACTGCTTCTAATGGACATCGCTTCATTCTGGTCGCGATTGATTACTTTACGAAGTGGGTAGAAGCAGCGTCCTTTGCCAATGTCACGAAGCAGGTGGTCGCCCGATTCATAAAGAAGGACATCATTTGTCGTTATGGTATTCCTGAAAGAATCATTACTGATAATAGTTCAAATTTGAATAACAAAATGATGAAGGAGATGTGTCAGAGTTTCAAGATTGAACATCACAATTCTTCTCCATATTGTCCGAAGATGAATGGCGCTGTTGAGGTGGCTAATAAGAATATCAAGAAGATTATGCAGAAGATGGTTGTGACCTAAAAAGACTGGCATGAGATGTTGCCTTTTGCTCTCCACGGTTATCGTACTTCGGTGCGTACCTCAACCGGGGCAACTCCTTTCTCACTAGTATATGATACGGAAGCAGTCTTGCCATTAGAAGTTGAGATTCCTTCTTTAAGGGTTTTGTCGGATGTAAAGCTGGACGAAGATGAGTGGGTGCAAACCAGGTCGAATCAGCTGAGCTTGATTGACGAGAAGAGATTGGCGTCTATTGCTCATGGCCGGGTGTACCAGAGTAGGATGAAGAAAGCCTTTGATCAGAAAGTGCATCCTCGGTGCTTCCAGACGGGTGATTTGGTGTTGAAAAGGATCCTTCCTCCTCAGACAGATCACAGGGGAAAATGGACTCCTAACTATGAAGGTCCGTATGTGGTAAGAAAGGTTTTCTCTGGCGGAGCCTTATTGCTATCTACCATGGATGGTGAAGATTTTTCGTCCCCTGTGAACGCGGACGTGGTTAAAATATACTTTGCTTAAAAGAGACCCGCTGGACACAAAAAGAAAAGTCCAGGCGAAAATGGGGCATCCCGGCGAACCATAAAAAGAAAATGTTCGGGCAAAAATTAGGGATAAAATAAAAGAATGAACCCGCAAAGTTGAAAACCTAAAAAGGCGACTTTGCCAAAAATGGGTATCCTGGTGGATTGAAAAACCGAAAGGGCGATCCAGACAAAAGTTAGGGATTTAAAAAAGCAAATGATCACGGTCTGTGTTTGATATGTACGCTTGTGAGCATTTATCCCGAGGGAAAGGAATCAGTCCAGTAAGTCTTCTCAGAAGACGAAACATGGGGAACATCGAAAACATACAGGTCATAGCCGAATCGACACATGGTGGTTGTCTGTTTCCACATTGCCGACACTTGTATATTGTATTTATTTTCTTTTTTTTGAGCAATTACCTCTTTTCAAGAATTGCATCTGAATTGTAATCTGCCTATTTACAGGCCTTTCATCAATAAAGTATTCACTTCAGTCAAAGAGCTTTCTTTTTCTTGTCCATTTTACTATTTTGTTTGCGAAATATCTGTTATTTTGGTAAACATTGCAGGTAAAAGCAAGAGGTTATACAGAGCATAACGAAAGCGCTGACTTTGATTGATCGGCAAGTATCATGGATGGTAACTAAGGTAACCATTTCGCATGTAGGACATTTTTGGTGTTTTTCTTTGTTGCAGGTCAACAGGGTTATCTCAGCAGAGTGAGATTTCCTTACCTTCAACAGCGCAAGATCGTAGCAAGTGGCAATTGTTGTTAGCCGGGTATTCTCAGCAGGTTAAGTGTGATACTTCCGGCATAATGGACTTGTTCCCCGCAGGTTAAGTGAAGTCAGGCATGAACAACAAAGAGGTTTGCTTCCCATAGCAGAAATTTCGCATCCCCAGTGAAGTGGTCACCTTCTCTCCGGCAGAGCTGTGTCCTCTCCCCGGGAGAGTCCGATTATCAAGTTTGAAATGTTGTATCTCCAACAGAACAAAGCTTTGTCTTCATGAGAAAGTGAGTCCCCGGCAGGGTGGAGTTTGTTCCCAGCAGGGCAAGATAGAAGAGAGTCCCCAACAGGGTGGTTTGTAAACCAGGTTTCTTCTCCACCGGAGGCAACGTCGGTGACGCCCTTTCCTAACAGAGTCGGTACTTAGGATTTTCTCTAGCAGGTGCAGTGCTGATTCCCTCGACAGAGTAAGTGGTGGAACAAGAGTGTGGGATTTCCCTAGTGGAATGGAGTTCCTAGTCGAAGTATCTGATATTCCTCAACGAGACAGGTTAATGCATGATGTAATCCCAAGCAGAGTGAATTTTCTCCCCGAGAAGGATGGAGTTTCTAGAATGCCAGTCAGGACTGATTTCCCGAGCGGAGTCAAGTCCATCTCGGCAGTTGGCCGTATTTCTCCTGCAGGGTCGGTTCCCTCAGCAAAAGGGGTGTGATTTAAGCAAAGGGTTGCTTGTGTTTCAGCCAAGCTGTTCAATTCCCCAGAAGAGCTGTATTTCAGCAGGATATGATTTGATCCCCAGCGGAGCGGATTTTTGTTCCCGGAGGCCGTACAAGGCTTGTTTCCCCCGTAAGTCCAGTTTACTGGCGTGTGCCAACTCTCCCCGGTAGGGTTGTTCTCTCTCCCCGGCAGGGTGGATATCTTTTCTCCCTAGCATTTATTTTGCTGGTTGGTTCTTTTGCATTTGCATTTGCATTAGAATTCTCCCAAATGCGTAGCATTTCCATTTCGTATGGAGCATTATGCCATTTTCCAACATACGCATGTGAAACATAAGCCATGTTGTTATTTATGTGTTTCAGGTGTATCCCCCGGAGAATTGATCTTTGGTATCCAGAACATGGTAGCTTTTGGTTAGCCCGCATGGTATCCAGACCCCGGCTTACGGTATTCCCCAGCAGTATCATCGGATTTCAGCTAATTATGTTGTTTTGGGACTCATTTGGTGGTCAGATCATGATGTGTGTTTGCAATGTATGGCTCTATCCGCCGAGTACCCAGACTCCGGTTAGTCCCTAGTTGGTGAGGTTTGCCTCTCTCCGTTGAGTACTCAGGCTCCGGTAAAGACAATTGTGGTGTTCAGACCATGGTAATGTCAGACATGTGTTCTTTGTCCGTTGAGTATGCAGACTCCGGTCGATGCCATCGAGCATTCAGACTCTGGCAAACTTCATTGATTCATTGTGTCCATACAGTATTCAGACTCCGGCAGTTTGAGATGGTATTCTTAAATTCACATAGTATCCAGACTATGGCAGCTCCCGCGTGGTGTCCAGACCCCGACTTGTGTTATTTGCCCCCAGCAGTATCATCAGGTGTTGATGGGTGATATCTTTGCAAACTCAGGTGGTATTCAGGCCATAATGAATGTTTCTTCATCCGTTGAGCGTTCAGGCTCCGGTCAATTTTTGTCGAGCGTCCAGGCTCCGGTTATTTCGTCGAGCGTTTAGGCTCCGGTTATTTCGTTGAGCGTTCGGGCTCCAGTTTTTGTTCGTTGAGTATCCAGACTCCGGTCAGTTCCGTTGAGTATTCAAGCTCCGGTAAATCTCTAATTCGGGTTGCATTGTTTTCTCCGTCGAGTATACAGGCTCCGGTACATCCCTAGTGAAATCGTCAATTCCGTTGAGTATCTAGGCTCCGGTTGTCACGTCGAGCATCCAGGCTCCGATTTTTGTTTGTCGAGTGTCCAAACTCCAGTCATTACATTGATTATCCAGAATCCGGTCAGTTTCGTTGAGCGTTCAGGCTCCGGTAAATCTTGTTGGTTATCCAGTCCGTTGAGTACCCAGACTGTGGTCATTACGTTGAGTATTCAGACTTCGACAAATTTGGCTGATGTATTCTGTTCGTTGAATATCCAGATTCCGACAATTGGAAGTATTACACTTTAGCCGATATGGTATCCAGACCAAGGCACGATTTAGGATAGACGTGTTCATTTTGTTATGAATTTCCCCACAGAGTTACTTGGTTAAGTTTCTCTTCTTCCCCGTGCAGAGTTATTTGTTTAAATTTCTCTTGTTTCCCCGCCAGAGTTGCTTGGTTAAGTTTCTCTTCCTCAGCGGAGTATACAGATGTGTATTAGATTCAGCTACTTCCGGAGATTTACATCTCCAATCAGGGTTTGCAGTTTATTTCTGCAGGTGACAAATTTCCAGGTTCTTTGGTATTCAATCGTCTTTTGCTTTGATTGTTTGAAAGTCGATGCTTTCATCCCTTCAGGCTCAAGTCGATTGAATAGGGGCAGCTATAGCACCCCAGAATTTGCCTTTCGTTTTAATCGTAATTGGCTTTTGTTTCTTTGCATTTTCCATTTTTTTCACATCATAGCATTTGTTCTCGAGGCATGGGATTGAGGTATTCCTGTGGCTCCAGTTCATTTCGGTACAAAGATTGAGGGACGGACCATCGAGCATCAGAGACTCGGGCATTTATTTTGTCCGTCAGTCAGGCGGCCAATTTTATTTTTATTTTGAAGGAGAACAACAGTTCAGAAAGAATCACTCAGGCTCATGTCAAGCATTTTTACAGTGATAACGTTCAAGAACGAGATTCGTAAGCTAAACAGAGCTCCAAACAGTCAAAACAGGGCAAATAGACAGATTTCCCTCCAAAAGGCGCCAAAATTCAAATTTTGAAGGTGTTAATCGGTTAACCTATATAGTGATAACCTATATGGTTAACCGATTAACCAAAGGAAAATTAGGCCAGATTTGAAAATTTAACAGTGTTAATCGGTTAACGCATAGGGTTAACCGATTAACCAATGTAATTTTTGCCTTTGTACGTGATTTTTCAATGCAGAGCCATTTGGGGTCCAATTTTGATCACTTAAATTCAAATTTATCACTTGCGAAGGATCTAGAATCATTTCATAATTTCATTTCCCTCTAAAATCCCATTCATAGTGCAAAACCACAATTCACAAGCCAATTTCCAAACCTTGCTTTGGATCCAAACCAAGAGAGTACTTAAGTAATTTACTCCAAATCAAACCATCTAATCTCTCATAATTCTATTCATTTTTCAGAATTCACTCTTGAGCTCTCAAATTCTCTCTCAACTTCTACATTCTAAAACCATCACTCAAAGCTTTTCATCATTTGGATTCATTGATTTTTCATTGAAATCAATGGATTCTTGAGCATAAACCTCCATTTATCATCATCATTGGATCGATTTTCATAATCAATTTTTGTGCAAATTGAGATCTGATTTTGGAACTTGAGTTGGAAGTGCTTATTTGGAGTAATTTGGCTTAAAAGTGTTTGATCTTCATTCCTCTTGCAAGAATTATTGTGGATCTTGAAGTTTTCCGGATAATCTTGATTGGATCTGCTCAAACTCAGTTGATCAACATTTACCGAAGCAAATCTCCGCTTCGAAGGTTGGAATTCTCGATCCGATTTAATTTTTGAGCTTATCATGTTAATCTTCATATTCGATTGAATTTTGGTTGATTTCGATCCGTTCGAATTGTGATATTGTTGTGTAATTGTGTATCCATGTTGTTGGATCTCTGTTTTCTGTTGTTAATTTTGTGCTTAAATGATAAGTTGATCTTTTGGATCCTTGGATAAGTTGATCTTTTGGATCCTTGGATAAGTTATTTTTGTGCTGGAAGTGCTTTTCTTTTGCTGTTTTTGGCTTCTGGTACAGTGTTAATCGGTTAACCAGTTAACCATTTCAAACTTTCAAATTTTTTCTCAAACGTTAACAGTGTTAATCGGTTAACGCATAGGGTTAACCGATTAACCTATTCAAAATTCCAGATTTTCCAAACTTTTTAAGCTGTTAACCAATTAACACTGTGCCAAAATGTCATATTTGTTGTTTTGCTTGCTCGTTTGCATACCGTTTCGATTTGAATCATCATAGATCAGTGTGATGTATTGGGATAGAAATGTTTTGGATATTTGTCGCTATTTGTGGTTGATTAATCATGATTTTGTTGACATGTGTGTTCATTCTCCACTTGGTTGCATGCTTGTGTATGTGGTTCGAGGTGAGCATTTGTTTGCATGTTTATTTGCTTTCATCTCTTGTTTTTATTCACATGTTTTCATAATTTTGCATCGTTGTTGAGGTCGAGACGCGCTTGTGGCGGCTGCTGCCCCACACATTTTTCCTCCCTCCCACCATTCTAAATGTGCATTTTCATGTTTGCATTTTCTACTTGCGATTGATCCTTCCTTTGTTCTTCTTGTGATTTTTGCCACGATCCCCATAGGATTCCTAGTCCCTCCGTTTAGGATGGGAGTAGGAGAGAGATTAGATGTTCAATCAAAGCATGTTAACATTAGGGTAGATGTTTCCCCTTTCAATCCAAACTTTAGGACCACTTTGCATGACAATGTTAAGGCCGAGTTTCCCTTAGACCTTCCGTGCGTCTCTCTTCTCATCTCGAAACAATTCTAATCCATCTAATAAAGGTGATAAACGTTGCACGCTATGAGCCTTAAGCTACATGGGGAATGATGAGTGAGGGGTCTCCTCTCGTTTATCTAGGGTGTTTAGTATACGTCCCGTTTGGGGGCGATATACGATGCATTCGCCTCCATGTCATAGTCTTTAGTGCAACGTGAATCACAAACCGAATTAATTCACTTCACTAAAAAAATACAAAACAAAGTTCAAACTTTTTCCTTCGGGATTAATTGGAAACCTTTTTTTTCCAGAAAAGAGTGTTGTTAAGCTTCGGTTCTACCGCAAACAGGCTTTGTCCCTAACTGCTAGAACGGATGTTTAACCCTACTCGGGTAAAACACTTAATCAACCTGTGGTTTCGTGTAGCCCGAACTACGTTTGCTCTGATCTTTCATACCAGATGAAAGTATGTAGGCACAAGACGCGATGTCTTGGCGAGCAACCTTCCCCCATTTTCTCCCGTAGTTAGCCGAACTACGTTGACTCTCACTTTCCCATTGCACGAGGGAATACGTAGGCACAGAGCGACGATGCTCTGCCAAGTCTCATTCTCCTCCAGGTATGAGTTTGAAGTGCATTAAGTTTGAGAACGGGTTGTGTCTCGAGATCAAACTGGGTGTCGGTTATCAGAAGATCTGGTACTTTCCTGAGCTGGTGAACAGGTGTAGAATCTATGATGAAGACAACAGAGCTAGAATCATTCACTATAAGAATCTAAGTGATAGAAGAGGCAAGCGGAGACATGAGCATACACCTTACCATGCTCCGGCTGATAAAGAAAAGCAGAAAGATGTTGCTGGGAAGAAACCAAGTGGGGGAGGAAATCCTTCCAATCCTCTCAAGTGTTTCAGATGTGGTGGCGCCGACCATTATGCAAATGAATGTCAGAATGAGGTGAAGAAGTGTTTTAAGTGTGGAAAGCCAAGCCAGGTGGTTGCAGATTGTAGAACCAACACACCAACCTATTACAACTGTGGCGAGCAAGGTCATGTCAGTACCCACTGTCAAAAACCGAAGAAGTCTCAGACTAGTGGGAAGGTGTTTGCATTGGTGGGAGCTCAGCCTACCAGTGAGGATCGTTTGGTCAGAGGTACATGTTACATTCATAACACTCATTGGATTGCTATTGTTGATACGGGTGCAACTCACTCGTTTATTTATGTGGATTGTGTGAAGAGACTGGGGCTTATGCCGTCTACTTTGACTAGAGGGATGGTGATTAATACTCCATCTATCAGATCAATCACTACATCTTTAGTGTGTTTGAATTTTCCAATTTCGATCTTTGGTAATGATTTTGGAGTGGACTTGATTTGTCTACCACTCAGCGAGCTGGATGTTAATTTAGGGATGAATTGGCTTGAGAGAAACTATGTTTATATTGATTGTTATAGGAAGAGGTTGTTATTTCTGACACCTGAAGAAAAAGAAATGGATAGTCTTATATCTACTAAGGAGTTGAGAATCTTGGTGGAAGATGAAGCTAAGGTATTTGTTGTGTTTGCTTCGTTATCTATGGAGGGTAAGTCGTCGATCTAGGAATTACCTGTTGTGAGGGAATTTCCTGAAGTGTTCCCAAAGGATGTTGCAGAGCTACCTCCAGAGAGAGAAGTAGAGTTTACGATTGATCTTGTCCCTAGTACCGGACCTATATCTATGGTACCATACAGAATAATCTTCCCAGCACGGGTCACACACTGGGTAGGAAGAAAGCCATCCACAAAAGCCACCAATTTGGCATAGTTGGCTCGGTCGTCGTCCTCCAGCTGGTGAGAAGTGGTGATGTATTCGTCGGTTGGGCGGGTAAAATGAGCCCTGCTCCAGCAAAAGGGAAACTTGAAGAGCCTCCGTGCAAACACTTTGCCATGCTTGTCAACTAAGGTTTCTCCATCCTCGTCCGTCGAGACCTCCCAAACAAAAGTTGAGTCAGTGGCCTTCTCGGACACGGGCTCAATAACATAGAACCTTTCCTTGAAAGTTCTAATGGACTCAGAAAAAGGTTTGAACAACTTTCTCCCCTACTTCAGGGAGACCCAACCAAACTTCCTCCTCGAGACTTGTCGCTGGAAATGGAAGACGGTGAAGAAGGGGGGAAGAATAGCTCCAATATCTAAATAATCACACACTAGCTCGAATGCCCGTATAAAAGCGATCGAGTTTAGGTGTAACTGTGTGTTAGCTCCTAAATTCGACGCCTCAGTTAGAAAGAACGTATTTAAGACAAAAGGGTGGAAAATAACTTGAATATAAGAAAATGGTCGAAAGAAGCAAAATAGCTAAGTCGAAGGACTCACCCAGAGGCCAAGAGTTCGACCGCCTGCTGAGAAGAATGGTTTATCGAAGGATTTGAAATTTAAAATATTGGAGGGAACAGTTTGCTTGTGGAAAATTGAGGGAGACACGTGTCACCTTATGAGTAATAGATCCATGCATTTGTGACAAATGGCGAAAGGAGATTATGGTAGAGGTTATGAGAAGTTATTTCTTTTTACTTTAAATAGGGTGTCTTAGACATGTCCAAAGTGTGTTGTAATTTACTATTGTACAAATTACTCTTGAAATTACTCCAAGTATCCGAGTGTAGAGAATGCGAGTATTGTAAGAGAATGTACATGATGTAAACACACCATCTTTTAACTTAATGCAATTTACTTGTTTTTACTTTAAGTTTTACAAAGTCTTTTATTGTCTTTACCCCTTTTCCTCCTTACCTTATTTCTCTCCTTCCTATGCAATTCTTTTCTCTTCGTCCTCAATCTAACTTCACCTTTACCAACAAACTTTCTTATCTTTTATTAGAAGCCTTACTTTACCTTTAAATTAACCCGTAGTCGAATAGATGTTCTTTTAGGATTCTTTTATCCCAATACTGTTCGAGTGTGAAACTTGAATAAGCTCTTAAAACCAAAAAATAAATCTTTTAGCACATGTCCTAGGATCAATCTGATCGATCCTGTGAGTCACCAAAGTTAGATTTGGAAGATCAACGGTTGTTTTCTGATTTTCAAGGGAAACAAAATGGCACGCCCAGTGGGACAGTGCTAGAGAATCTATTTTATAAAACTAAACTTATAAAAATTTTGCAGTTATACTGGTCCCTTTTCGTGAGAAGGTACATTTTTATGTTACTAAGAAGTGGTAAAATTACCGCTATAAACGAAGAGACGCTATCAAGACGAAGCAGTAAGAACATGGCTATGGATACAAACCAGCCCGATAACTCCAACCAACAAGGAGACGGTTCCACGAAGGAGTAAGAGATGAGGGAGTTCCCCATCCGATATCGTCGACTGGAGAACAAACGATGCTTCCTGTGAGGCCAGTGCCGACGCCTTCAGTACTTGGGATGGGGTCGACAGTGATAAGGCCTTATACTCAGCCAGTGTTGGAATACATTGGTAACCAAACGTCGAATCCTCAGATTTTGTTAGGAGGAAGTTCGACGTCCAGGCAGTTTGTGCCCCTGGTTTTTCACAATCACTAAGAAACCCCTCATATGGGATGCCCACTGCTATGATGCAAGGGCTCCAAAGTGCACCTCCTATATTCTTAGATCAGGCGATGGCTTCGCCGCTACAAGGGTCAGGGTCAGGTGTGAACATGGGCCGAAACCCCCAGAGTTTAGGGTATTCGACACAAGGCCCCAATTTGACCAACACCTCAGTTGCTTGTTTGAGACAGCAGATGGATGAAAGTAACCTACAGATGGTTCAGACTTCGTCACAAACCATGGGTGAAATATTTCAGCCATTAATCCAAAATACAACCCAGACCAATCAACAATTGGCGGTACAATTAACGAGATTGGCCAAATTTATGGGGCTACCTCCCGTAACCAGAAACCAAGCCGCAGTAGTGGATGTTTCACGAGACAACTTGGCGAATATGGTAGAAGTCGACGTAGGAAACCAAGGATAGTCCCTCCGGTAGTCGAAGGGCTTAGGGAAGAGCCTTTGCAAAACCAACCCCGTGGCTTGGGAGAGATAAATCCAGGAGTAGTAGTTGTGAATCAAAACCAAGACGCAAATAATGTAGTCCAGCATGTTCGTCGAAACAACATAGCCATAGACAATAATCTAGCGGCCATGGTCGAGAGAATTATGGCCAGAAATGGGTTAAACACTGGTTTCACCAGGACAAACTACACTTCACCTATAGTAGACTATATCCTTCAGGCCGAGTTACCTCCTAGGACGATAGTACCTAAATTCACTAAGTTTTCAGGAGATATGACGGAATCCACCGTCGAACATGTGGCTCGTTACCTAATCGAGGCTGGAGAGATAGCGAACGATGAAAGCCTTAGGATAAAATACTTCCCAAGTTCTCTCACTAAGAACGCCTTTACCTGGTTCACAACGCTTCCCCCTAACACGGTATGTAACTGGACCCAGTTAGAGCGTTTGTTCCATGAACAGTTCTATATGGGTCAGACGAAAATTAGCTTAAAGGAACTCACTAGTGTGAAGCAAAAGTTCTCTGAACCAATAGAGGAGTACCTTAATAGGTTCTGTTTGCTTAAGGCCAGATGCTTCACGCAGGTCCCTGAACATGAGTTGGTCGAAATGGCTGCTGGTGGTCTCGACTACTCTATTAGGAAAAAGTTGGATACCCAGTACCTAACGGACATGGCCCAATTGGCCGATCGAGTTCGACAACTCGAAAGACTCAAAGACGAGAAGGCTAAGTTTAATAAAAATAAAAAGGTAGCTTTTGTCGAATTTAATGATAACGTCGAAGGTCTGTGTGATGAGTCTATGAGTTGCGACGATGACAAAGTGGACCTTGCTGAACTCAAGCAAGGACCACCTTACTTGTGCTAAGTATTAGCTCCCCCACAAGGGAAGAGTTATGTCGAATCTGAAAAGAATGATAGGTTTCCAAAGAAAACATATACTTTCGACATCACAAAATGTGATGAAATCTTCGATTTGTTAGTTAAAGACGGACAAATGATAGTGCCTTCTGGCGCCAAAATTCCGTCCATAGAACAAAGGAAGAAAAGAGGGTTTTGTAAATATCATAACTTCTTGGGTCATAAAACATCTCAATGTTTTCTTTTCAGGGACCTTGTTCAGAATGCGATCCAAGAAGGACGTTTAAAGTTCGGAGAGAAAGTTGGTGGCCAAATGAAGGTCGACTCAGATCCTCTACAAACGGCATACGCAAATTACACAGAGCCAGTCGAGGCTAATATGCTCGAAGTTGTCGACGTTTATGACTTTTCAATCGAAGTAACAGAGGCTGCTGGCAATCCCATAGACGAAGTTGTAATGGCAAAAGTTATCATTAGCTTCGGACCAGAAAGCTATGTTTGAATGGAAGTTGATAGCTATGACCAAAGGGATGAAACCAAAGGCCCAAGCAACAGGAACAATCTGAGTTGGGAGATAGTGACCAAGGAAACGGCTGATGACTTTGCTAAGATTGATGAAACCATCAAAGGCGTGGAGTTAAGCTTGAAGAAGCTTCATCTGGCCAAAGAAATTGAAATTAACATGGTTCAAATCACTCAACATGAGGAGGTAGCGGATAGTGAGTCGAACTACGAGGAAACACATATAAGGGAAGCCTACCCAGAGCAAGAGAAATCCATCGTTTCTTTTCTTCACCGCTGCCAGGAGAAAGGTTTTAGTGTGATGCTTTGTCCCCGATGCAGCACCATATTCGACAAGAAGGCTGCACAAAAGCTGGAAGGGACACGAAGGCTGAGGAAAGAGAATGAAAGGCCAAGATTCGACCCTCGAAGAGGCCTTCAGCAGAGATCTGACCCTCGCATAAGGCCTCTGATGAACAAGCCCACTAGCTTTAAGCCCAATGCTGAGGCCACTGATGGAAAGTGGACGAAGCCCAATGAGAACAAGCAGCAAGGGCAGAAGAGATGGAAAACTTCGAAGTACAACGAGGATCTTCGTTAAGCTATCGAAAAAAATTTCAGTCTTCGAAGGCTGCTCATGTGTCAGAAAATTATAAAGGGAAGAATCCCATGTCTCGATCCCAATGGAGACGTGAGCAGAGAAGAAAGAAAGCACATAGAGAAGGTGCACATAAAGACCAACCACAATCCAGCACCAACATTCTCATTAAACAGGAGGGTCGAACAAAGGCTTTTGGGAAGACACCTGTAGGAAGAAAGTTGTTTCCAACACAGGTCGAAGAACAAAGAAAATCGGTCGACGATGAAATGACCGATAATCTTGATGAAGATTCTGATGATACGTTGGATATTTTGGTCAACATAGTATCAGTAATGCTCGGGGAATTCGACAGGGTCTCTATAGTTTAGAACTCAAACGCATATACAGACTGGAAAGTAACGACTCATAAGCCGGTATGCTATTATGTAATGAACAACAGCTGCGTCGAGGAGCAAAATGCTTTCTTTGAACGGCCAACAGAGGCGATGAAAAACCATCTGAAGCCTCTTTATATTACGGCACAAATAGAGAAGGTCCCAGTTAACAAAATACTGGTGGATTGCGGCGCTACGGTAAACTTAATGCCGCATTTTCTGTTGAACAAAATTGGGAAAAGTGAGACGGACACCAAGCCACACAACATGGTGCTATCAAACTATGAAGGGAAAGTGGGTTCGACCATGGGGGTCATTTAGGTGAATGTCACGGTCGAAACCATCACCCTCCCGACTGTCTTCATGGTGGTGGAGACCACTGCCAATTATAATCTATTACTTGGAAGAGAATGGATCCATGGAGTGGGGGCAGTACCATTGTCGATGCATCAGAGGATCGCCATCTGGAGACCAGATGGTATTGTCGAAAATATCGAAGCAGATCAGGGGTACTTTAAAGCACCTATAAACCATATTGATAGAGGACAGTTTGACAAACATTTGGCCGGTATAGGGCCATGTGAACCTGCAGACTTCGACTTTACACCTAATGACGAAGTGTATTGCTCGTTATATCTACATCCCATCGAAGGTTTCCGATGGGACAAGGAAGTTCCAGGCGAAAGGTTACCATACCTTGGCGAACTTCCCGTAGACCCCACTGGCTAGGAAAGTGAGTTCGATGATGATGACTGAAGCCGCAGCGCTTCAAAGGATTTCGGCCTACGTGGCCGAAACTAAACTACAAACGGCCTTGGAGGCTGCTAATAATTAAATGGCTGAGGGAGCCAATGAAAAATCCAAACAAGCAGGTTCAGTTGGGTATTTCGACCCTAAGATTCAATACGAGGGGCAGAGACTCGACGCCATATATGACGATGAGCCTTTGGGTTTTGAAAAGGATCCTTTGGCCAGCGATGTCAAAATGTTGGCGCAAGATCCACTAGAGGAAGTTGACCTGGGAGATGGAGTAATCAAAAGGCCAACTTATATCAGCGCCAGCCTCGACCCCTAACTTAGAGTCGAAACCATTCAGTTGCTACGAGAGTACAAGGATTGTTTTGCTTGGGACTACAACGAAATGACAGGTCTAAAAAGAGATCTAGTCGAGCATAAGCTACCAATCAAGCCTGGCAAAAAACCAGTCAAGAAGAATCCAAGACGTTTCGCCCCTGAGATCCTTTCAAAAATAAAGGAGGAAATCGAAAGACTCCTCCGATGCAAGTTCATCCGTACAACCAGATATGTCGAATGGCTAGCCAATATTGTACCAGTCATAAAGAAAAATGGATCTTTAAGGGTCTGTATAGACTTTAGGGATTTGAACTCAGCAACCCCTAAAGATGAGTATTCGATGCCAGTGGTAGAAATGCTAGTCGATTCAGCCGCTGGCCACGAATACCTTAGCATGCTGGATGGATATTCTGGTTACAACCAGATTTTCATCGCTGAGGACGACGTTCCAAAAACAACGTTCCGTTGCCCAGGGGCCTTAGGCACCTACGAATGGGTAGTGATGCCTTTTGGCCTAAAAAATGCTGGGGCAACGTACCAACGGGAGATGAATTCAATTTTCCATGACTACATTGAGTCCTTTATGCAAATATACATTGATGACATTGTGATAAAATCTGTGTCAGGAAAGGCTCATGTGGAACATCTGCACAAATTCTTCATGAGAATGAGGAAATTTGGCCTCAAGATGAATCCCCTCAAGTGTGCATTCTGTGTGCAAGCTGGAGATTTTCTGGGTTTCGTAGTCCACAAGAAGGGGATCAAAATCAACCAAAACAAAACGAAGGCCATCATGGAAGCGAAAGCGCCATCCAACAAGAAGGAACTTCAATTCTTGTTGGGCAAAATAAATTTCCTAAGAAGGTTCATATTGAATCTCAGTGGAAAAACACAAGTCTTATCACCGTTGCTTTGAGCCACTAAGGAGAAGTTCGAATGGACGAAAGATCAGCAAGAGGCTTTGGACAAGATCAAAGACTACTTGACTCATCCTCCAGTCCTTGCACCTCCATGTCGAAATAAAAGCATGAGACTGTACATAGCAGCGTCAGACAAAACTCTAGGGAGCATGCTTGCTCAAGAGGATGAAAGTGGCGTCGAAAGAGCCATTTACTACCTTAGTAGAGTTTTAAATGATGCAGAAACTAGGTATAGTGAGATAGAGAAATTATGCTTATGTTTGTATTTCTCATGTATGAAGTTGAAGCAATATATAAAACCAGTTGATGTTTACGTTTCGTCACATTTTAATGTTATTAAGCATATGTTGTCCAAACGTATTTTGCATAGTTGAATTGGTAAGTGGGCATTAACATTAACTGAGTATTCATTGACTTACAGACCGCTGAAAGCGGTCAAAGGGCAAATAGTGGCAGACTTTATTTTCGACCACTCCATAAATGAAAGCACCCTGAACTTTGTCAAACTAGAGCCTTGGAAGCTATACTTTGATGGGTCTAGTCACAAAAATGGGACAGGCATAGGTCTTTTGATCATTTCGCCTGACAAAATTCCAACAAAATTCAAATATAGAGTCGAGGGCCTATGTTCTAATAACGAAGCTGAATATGAAGCTTTGATCGCCGAACTTGAAATTTTGTTAGAATTGGGGGCAACCCAAGTCAAAATAATGGGAGATTCAGAGTTGGTTGTAAAACAGCTAACAAAGGAGTACAAATGCGTTAAAGAAAATCTCATCATGTATTTCGTAATAGCTAACAGACTACTCAAAAAATTTGAAGTCTGCACTATTCGATACATACCACGAATACACAATCAGATAGCCAATGACCTGGCGCAAGGTGCCTCATGGTACAGGGTCTCGAAGGAGAACTTGCAAGAGGCAATTGAGGCTAGATGTAAGGTGGTATTCATGGGCTTGAGACCATCAGACTTGAATGTCACGAAATTTGGCTACGCCGACGAGGAAACCTTTGAGATTTTTACAGTCGAAGGTCTGACAGACAAAGATTGGAGGAAACCTTTCGTCGAATACCTTCAGAACCCTTCAGCGACTACAGAACAAAAGATAAAATACCAAGCACTAAGCTACGTCTTGTTGGGGAATGAGTTATTTAAGAAAACTGCTGAGGGAGTTTTACTTAAATGCCTCAGTGAATCTGAAGCATACTTGGCATTGTCCTCAGTCCATGGTGGGACATGCAGAGCACACCAAGTAGGCCATAAGATGAAATGGCTGTTGTTTCGCCAGGGGATGTACTGGCCTACGATGCTGAAAGATTGCATCGAGTTCGCCAAAGGTTGCCAGGAATGCCAAATTCACGCTGGCATACAACATGTCCCAGCAAGCGAGTTGCATTCCGTAGTCAAGCCATGGCCATTTAGAGGTTGGGCTTTAGACCTTATAGGAGAGGTTTGACTTGCGTCTTCCAAAAACCAGAAGTACATTTTGGTAGGGATAGAATATTTTACCAAGTGGATCGAAGCTATACCTCTACCGAAGGTAGACCAAGAAGATGTTATCGAATTCATTCAAAAGTACATCATCTACAGATTTGGCCTACCAAAGACAATAATGACAGACCAAGGGTCAGTATTTACGGGTAGGAAGATGCAGGAGTTTGCTAAAGAAATGGGATTTAAACTCCTTACCTCGACACCTTACTATGCCTAGGCCAATGGCCAAGTCGAAGCGGAAAACAAAGTGATAATTGGCATGATAAAGAAACAGATTGGAAGCAAGCCAAGGAATTGGCATAATACATTGGATCAAGTCCTATGGGCATGTCGAGCATCCCTGAAGGAAGCAACCACCACTTCCCCTTATCGACTCACTTTCGGCCATGACACAGTATTGCCAGTTGAGATACACATCCAGTCATTAAGAATTCAAAGACATAATGAAATCCCTCGAGAGATTTATTGGGACATGATGCTTGATGAGTTAGTCAACTTAGACGAAGAGAGATTAAAAGCTCTAGAACTCTTGAGAAGACAAAAGAAAAGAGTGGAGAAATCATATAACAAGAAGGTCAAAGCAAAGACTTTCCTGGTTGGAGATTTTGTATGGAGGGTAATCCTGCCGATGGATCGAAAAGTGAGGTCCCTAGGTAAGTGGTCCCCAAAGTGGGAAGGACCATTCCAGGTATCGAAGGTATTCTTCAACGGGGCATATGAAGTGACAGAGCTGAGTAAGGATGAGAGGATATTAAAAGTAAATGGCAAATATTTAAAGAAGTATAAGCCTGCACTTCAAGAGGTGAAAATATCAACAGAATAATTGTCAAAGATAAAGCGAAGCCATAAATGGTAGTTTAAAATATGCCAAAATGGCCCAATGTCTTACAAACAAAATAAATGGCTCACAAAGGCCAGTATAGTCTTCTCTATTACAAAACCTAACAAATCAAAAAGGAAGATTCACCTTCATCTTAAGGTAAGTCGATTTTTGAAGTTCGAGACGACTTTGGCATGGAGCTTTATCTGTCCTCAGCTGAGCAACTTCAGATTCTAAACGACGGGCTTCCTCAGCGTAGGTGACGGCATGCTCAAGCTCAGCTGTTAAGGAGGAGTCGCCGAAGGAAGATAATTCAACGTTCTTTTTCTTAGCCTTCGCTATCTTACCACGGAGCTTTTTAATCTTCCGTTCCCAGCAGGCGATGTTCGCCGCGTTAGTCAGGACCTCTTGTTTATTTTTCTCCTTCGTTTCTTCCAACTCAGTAATCTTCTCCTCAAAGTCGACAACAGCGCTCCAAGCGACAGCTTCGCTGCCAGCCTTCGTCTCAATCTCACCCTCAATCTGGGGCAACAATCGATAGTCTTTGTAAACCTGGTCGATCAGGGTACCAACTTCTTGAATAACATTTGCAGCCTTAGGAGTAAGGGATTTAATGTGCACTTTTTGAAGAAGAGCTTTGAGGGGAAGATGGCTGGCAGGGCCCATCTGCAGGAGGGTAAAAAGATCCCCTTTGAAGATCTTTTGCTTGACCTTGTCGAGGGCACTGTTAGTTGGTGGCTTAGAGGTATGCCCTTCGGAAGTCGAAGTACTGGGAGTACGGATAGAAGAATGACTTCTCCTACTCAACAAAAGCATGATGTATTGTCGAGGGTTGGAAACCTTCAACGCATCCAGTTCGGCTGGAGTAAGTTGAGTTTCGCCTGGGAAGAAGTTCGTTGGAATATCCTTTGGGGTAGAAGGAACATGAGTCTTCATTGTTTCAGCAGTTTCAGGTTCTTTGACGGAGGTGTCCACAATTTTAAATTCTTTATCTTGGTTGTCCTTTGCCTTGTCGCCATCCTCCTCCATGTCATCCCTAGTGCCTTTGTCACTGGATTCATGCAATTCAGGCTGGAGCTTAGCCTGATCCTCAATGTCTTGATCAGCCTCAACAGTTTTTCCATCTACAGCTACTGTCTGACCCAAAGGGGAGTTGGTCGTATCAGCCAGAGTTGTTTTCCCCTCCGAAGCGTCAACTTCATCATCCACCGTAATAGGATCAACCTGAGGATTGTCGTCTTCATGATCAGAACCGTCAGTCTGAGACTGTTGGGTAGTGGTCTTTGCAGGAGATGGAGGGGCTGTGAAAGAATCAGGTTTATTTATTTTACCAAGTGAACTCACACCAGAACCCAAATCAGAAGTGGGATGATAGGTAGGCTCACCTTGGCTATTCAAGGGGTATAGCGATAGAGGAACCGCGGTGGGATTAGATTGTGAAGTTCCAGCATCATCCTAGAAAAGGTGGACATTAGAAAGAATAAAGACTAAAGGATCAGTGCAAAGGCCCAAGGTAAGGTAGATGTACAACATACCTTGACAGTTTCGTCAGCAGGACTCGAATTATCACTTTCCATGGGGACAGCAGCTTGGATCGAAGCCTCCCCTACGGGAGTGGGAGTAGGATCTTGAGGAGGATTGGTAGGTTGAGGTGTGTTGGTTGCAACAAGAGCGGATGGAGCATCAGGAGCATCCACATCATGGATAATCTTTCTTTTTCTTTTCACTTGAAGACTCTCACGAGGAGACTCATCTTCGTCATCAGAATCAAGAATAACTTAGGGAGCAGCCCTTTTTAATCTTCTTTGAGGGGTAGGTGGTTTTCGACTAGCCTGAAAACAATATGAAACAAGGAGATTGATTAAAGGGATCGAGATAGTAAAAAGCTGCGGAAGGCTACCTTTTGACCTTCGTCCTTGACTTCAGTTCTGGCTGTTGGGGCAGCACGTTTCGGAGCAATTGAAAAATAGATGATACTTAAAGCAGTCAGCAACAATAAAGCTCAGAGAGGGAAGTCCAAATCGAAGGGGGATGAACCTTCAAGAATGTCGGATTTGATACGAACATCTTCGATACTGACATGAAGGTGTCCTTTAAACGTATCGAGTGTATGTTTAGTCGGAACCACCCGTTGTGCTTTGGGCTTAGACTGCTGTCGAAGAATTTTTATAGCGTCTCCACAAATAAACCAATCTGGAAATGGAGGGGCAAGAGCCACGCCAAAACCAGCGGTTGGTAGTCGAGGGACTTTTGGGGGAAAAAGTTTAAAGGCAACCTCATACCGTTTCTCGCGAGGAACAAAAGAGGGAATCTTTAAACTATCCAGTTTTTTGGAAAATTTTTCTTTCAAAGTGACAGCAGCCTCGCGGATGGTTCGACTAACATCATCTGGTTGATAGGCAATTTCGAAATACTTCTAGAAGGCTTGGATCTCTTTGATATGAGTAGACGTACCTTTCTTGATTTTCTCCTGCACATCAATGAAAGCTTGGTCAATCAAGCGAGTAAAACTAGGAGCGTCAAGAAATTCTGAGGCATAATGTTTCGACCACCAGTCATAGAAGTTTTGGGAGCAAAAGTTAGAAGGTTCAAAGTGAACAGGTGTGAGGTAGGACTTGTGAGCGTGGCGTGCCAGTTGCATCGAACAATCCAGAGGAGATAACACAGTAAAGGGGAGAATGATATGTGATTTCTTGTCATATAGGCATTTGGGCAAGGTTTGAATTAAACCGAATTGCCTGGACACCAAGTTCGGTTGATAGGCTAGCAAGCTGAAGTGACCTTTTACAAGGTTTAGTTTGTGAATCAGTAGGCGGGGAATGAGGAATCTCTCCCAAATCAGCTTTGACTCCTCTTCGTGTTTCTTTAAGGGAGCAGGGAAGGGTCTAGTAAACCATTCTGGGCCACATTTTCGTTCTGCGAAGGGAGCCATCTTCGCAGTAAACTCATGTCGTTTTGCAAACATACGAACAAAGCTGGATAAATTAGATCGAAGGGAATGACCTTCCTCGCTAGGAGTAAGTTGAGCCAGGTGAGGCCATTTGACTCTTCTCTCAGCAACTACAGGCGAACGTTCATCAACTTCACCTTTGTTGGGAAGACTGTGCTCAAAAGTGGCATTAAGCCACAGCTGAAGAAGCCAAAAGGGGCCCGACAATAGTAAGTTGCCATGGCTGTCAGGATCTTTCAATTTACCCGCTCCGTCGCCTAAGGCCTCATAAAGACTGGAAAGGATCATTTCACTGAGGAAAACGCCTCTCTTCACATGTAGTTGGTTGGCCAGGACCAGATACTTTCGCGCCACCTGGAAAGATTTGGTACAAAATACACAGCGGGATAACCACATGGCCAAAAAGGCTATGCGTTCTTCATCATCAACAGAGGTATAAGTTTTATTGTGGTAATGTTGGACAAAAGATGTATAAGTGTGTTTAGTATTGGCAAAACCAATGTTGTCATGACTATCGATCTCGGGATCATAAACAAGGTTGTAGGGTTTAAGACCTACAATGGCAGCTACGTCGAGTAAAGTGGGTGTCATCATCCCACAAGGAAGGTGAAAAGTTTTGTGAGTCCTATCCCAGAAGAATAAGGAAGAAGCCAACATCAGGGGGCAGTACGAAGGACCTACCTTCGACATCATAATCAGATCGTAAATCCCAGTGTCCTTCCATTCCTGGGCTTTTACTTTCTCTATTTTCGTCAGCCAGTTGAGATAAAGTTCGGAATCTTTGAAGTAGGGAGTGGCCCTAAATAATCTGGCCCCATCATGAAGGTACCTAAAGTCTACATCGAAAAGGCTCAGGCTATTAGGACCGTCAGTGGAAATTTTGTTAGAGTCTCTTTGCCCTAGGGGTTTAGTGGTTCTATAAGAAGGGAAGAAGTCTTTAATGGCGGAGTAGTCAAGACTTGGAGGGGGTAAAGGCCCAGACATTGCTAAAGGTCTCCCTGCAACAGTAACAGGAATGATTACCTGAGATTCGTAAATGTGGCGTTTCTCCTCCGTCAGGGGTTCGCGGATGAACTGTTGATTCTTCACCACCTGGGGGCCGCTCAAGCTAGCAAAGGGAGGAAGTGTGGAGGCAGAAGTTTTTCCTTTAGATGGCATTTTCTTCTTTTGATGATCAGCCATTTCTGAAGAAAGTGAGAGTTTGTTGGTTGAAAGCAGAAAATTAGAGAAAAAGCAAGGAAAGTTGTGAAGAGTTAGAGAAGTTGTAAACAATGAAAACATCAAAGGGAAATTACTTATATAAGGCATGGAAGACTGAAAGTTTTCATCATTAAGGGGCTAGAGTTAGTGGGCCACGTGTGTGTTCAGATGTGGGATGTCAGAGGTAGTAGTTGCAATTCACGTCTCAGAGGTTGGAAAGGTGATGATGGCCCACGATTTTGTTGATTCCCGAGAAAATAGCCATGATGATAGTGACATCATAAACATGCATCAAGGTGACGGAACAGTAGCTTGTGTGCTCATAGCTGTCTTTTCTTTTTCTCTTTAATTCCTTTTCACCTTCCCAGACTTGCATTGACGGAAAGAGTATTGTACGACACAAAGCGGCGTCGAAGGTCATACGCTGTCAAAAAATGTGTTTTTCCACAGTCAAAGTTGAAAAGACATTTTTGGGGGGCAATTATTTTGTTTCCCTTGATAATCGGAAAACAACCGCTGATCTTCCAAATCTAACTTTGGTGACTCACAGGATCAATCAGATTGATCCTAGGACATGTGCTAAAAGATTTATTTTTTGGTTTTAAGAGCTTATTCAAGTTCCACACTCGAACAGTATTGGGATAAAAGAATCCTAAAAGAACATCTATTCGACTACGGGTTAATTTAAAGGTAAAGTAAGGCTTCTAATAAAAGAGAAGAAAGTTTGTTGGTAAAGGTGAAGTTAGATTGAGGATGAAGAGAAAAGAATTGCATAGGAAGGAGAGAAATAAGGTAAGGAGGAAAAGGGGTAAAGACAATAAAGACAATAAAAGACTTTGTAAAACTTAAAGTAAAAACAAGTAAATTGCATTAAGTTAAAAGATGGTGTGTTTACATCACATACATTCTGTTAGACTATGGCACAGATCTAGAAGGGGGGGTTGAATAGATCCCCAATTAAAAATTTGAGTCGGCGCTACCAATTTAAAATTGGTTTTGAAAATGTTTTAAGTGCGGAAGCGGCCGAGGAAAAATATAGTCTAAAACGAACGGTTATTGGAAAACCGGATATATGTAAGCCTACGGATTTATGACAATTCGGAAAAATAAAATCACAACACAAACTATGCTTATCAATTATTTACTTCAATTTGCAAGGTTACCTAGTTCCAATGAAAAACAAGGCACACAAAAACTAGAAGCAAAATAAGACAATTTTAGTTCAGGACTTTTGTCGAACAGTTTGTGTGCACAAATACCTCAAAGGATATTTATGTTGAGTAAGAGATTGGAAGTGCCCTAGTACAATATTTTTATTGTACTTAGTAGTTAAAAACAGAGTTTCAACACCTTACTCAATTTGTATCACAGTTTGACAATAATCACTTAAGCTAGAATCACTTATTTTATAAGCTGAATTGAAAATGACAGAAAATGAAGAACACACGATTTGATGAGGCAGTTCCCCCGTCGTCCTCGCTTCGGGGTACGTCTGCCCTCAATTCTAAAATTAAAATTGAGATATATTGAATATATATCACCTGTTGGAATGAACAGTTTACACAAGAGTTGATAGACAATGATACAAACAATCTCAAATGTTGTTGATGCTTGCTATCACTTCTTGCACCTTGATTCAAGATGAATCAAGCCCTTCAATTTGTTGTGAATGACCTCCGATTCCAGCCACCTTAATGAAAAACCTTCCGTTGTTCAAACCTTCGGCTCGGCTGATCTTAGACACCAACAAATTAAACCTGGAAAGTCTTCAACACTTCAACGCCCTCGCTACTAAACTGATGAACCTTCCGTTGATCAATTACCTTCGCACCTGCTTGAATGTTGAATGAACTATTCCGTAGCAAAAACCCTCAAAACCTTCTAGTCTTGATGGGTAAAACCCTCAAGGTTTTCTGCAAGAAACACCTGCCCCAATTTCCACTCGAACCGGATCTTCAATCAACGCGTTCGAACCTTATCACCCTTGAACAAGACACCAATCACAGCAAAAATGATTGTGTGTATTTGTGTATTTGTGTGTTGTTTGAAGGATGAAGATGAAGAAATATGTTGCACCTATTTCACGTTTCTTGCCCTGACAATTTACTCAAGATTTCAATTGTTAGTTGTTAAAATTTAGCGAAACTCTATTTATAGTAATAACCAAAACAGTCAACTGAACAGAATTTTAAACACAGCAAGAAAAACAGCACAGCGCGCGAACGGTCGACCATAGGGTCGGCGTGCACTGACCCATGGGGAATCCTCAGCTCCATGCGCTGAGTGGCATGGTCGACGCATGTCTTCATGCGCTGATCCATGGAAAATCAAAACACTCATGCGCCGACTGTACGGTCGACGCATAGCTTCCATGCGCTGAGCCGTGAGAAATGCCAGGCTTCATGCGCCGACTGTATGGTCAACTCACTACTTAGAAACCTGCAAAAATAACAGCTTTTTCCATTTTGTGCATCCTGCCACATTCAGTTATGCCACATATTAAGGTATAATGATTTAACAATGAAAAAGAGGTATAGCATGATGAGGTATTGCATGATGCTTCTAATTTGTCCAAGGTTGTGTTTTGTCATCATCGAAAACTCGGAGGCCTGTATTGTGAGACAACTTGCCCTCACATTCTCCCTCTTTTTGATGATGACAACCTGTTGCACACAACATGTGATGTCTTTAATCATAGTTGTACGCTCTCCCCCTTTCTTTTTCAGTCAAAGCATTTGTGGTGGTTGACGCTTTTCTCCCCCTTTGACAACATCAAAAAGAAACCGAGAACTATAAAGTCTTGACGGATTAACAATATAACTAACATAAAATCAAGAGAAAGCCATACAATACAGCCAACAGATAATAATTAAGCATACACCAATATTAATACATAATATTGATAAGAAACATAAAGTAGCAGCACATAAAGTCTTGACAGAATTTAGGAATTAAACAAAACACCATAACAAAGTTTGCAACCAAAAACAACAAAAGAGACTATGATGCATGCAATCAAAACAGCAAATGAAACCATAATAAGACGAACACAAGCTAATAACCCCGTCCACGTCCACGACCACGGCCACGCCTCTCATAGAAATGGGGATGACGTTGAGGATGAGCCAAATCAGTGAACTCTTCAGTGATGTTGTTCAGGAAGTCGAGACTCTCAGTAATTGCCTGTTCTTCAGCTTGATGGGAGTGAACAAGAATCTCAAAGCGAGCATCCAGCTGTGTGGAGATTCCACTGATCCGCTCATTTTGAGTTTGCAGCTCAGAGCGAACTTGTTCCATCCGTTCATCCTGACTTCTCATAAAATTCTGCTGCTGTTCCTGCATAGTGGTAATGAAATTACGTTGGTCTAATTGCATGGACTGCATCATTTCCAGAATGTCGGAGTTGTTGGATGGCTGTTGAGGAGAAGGAGGTGCCTCAGAGCTATGTTGATAGGGCTGATAGAATCTCCCAAGTGTGGTCCACCCAGTGTATTGCCATTCACCCCAGCCTTGGTTATTTTCCTCACTGTCAGTTTCTTGTTGACCCGTGTCAGCAGTCCAGTCATTATTGAGGTTGGAATTTGGTGGCGGCTCTTGATAGTTGTCTGGAGGCTCATATGTTTGACGCTCTGTATGATCAGCTTGGTCTGGTTGCATTGTGTCAGCAGCCTGTGTATCCCGTTCTTGTTCTTCTTCACTTTCATCTGAACCATCTGCACTTGCTTCATTCTCTTCACCTTCGGACTCATCTGCACTCTCATCACTTGATGATTCGGACTGAGGCATATTTGCGCGGCGATAGAATTTGTACTTCTGGTATTTGCGAATCCAGACGTATCCCATCATTGAGAAAACTTTTGGACTGAATTCTTTGTCAGCGGAAATAGAAGTGTATGCAAAGGAGGGGTAGTTCACATTTGCAGAATTGAGGACCTCTTGGATGAAGGATCCATAGGCAAGTCCCGTACTTCGTTTGGAGTCATGCAACTCATGCATGCGACTCGCAATGTAATATGGCCAGTTGATTTTGATGCCGTGACCCAGGATATGTATGAGATGAACTTCAGCCTGTTCCACCCTTGATAATCCACCCTGTTTGGGCTGCAGAATGCGCGCCACAATCCACTGAAGAATTCTTGCTGAAGTTTTGAGTTTTCCGGAAGTGACAGATCGTGGAAAAGCAGCACTGTTCACAATGTGGGCAGGATAGGGTCGCTTAAGCATACCATTCAGAGCAGTTTTGAACTCATAACCTTCAATTGTGCGTGAATCAGTTACTTCAGCCAGAGGAGGTTCATTTTCCTCCACAGTCATATCAAAATATTTGTTCCAAATTTCAGAAGTTAGAGATACCTGAGTGGGTCCGATAACGGAGTGGAAATTTTCACCATGAAATTTATCATTGAGACCAGTATAGAATATACGTACCAGGTCTTCACTGTACTTGGCATTGCATTCAAGAAATCTCTCAATGCCGTGATATGTGAGATAGGTCATGATTTCTCCAAGATGCATGCGTTCGGCGACAAGTTCGTAGAATGCATGTTGTCGTACAACCTTTCTTCGACCAATATCCTTTTTGAAGTTCTCTCGGAGGGATGGATGAACAAGTGATTCGGGGGTAATGGGTATTGAGGCAGATGTTGACCCTCTTGACCTCTTTTTGGTGGGTCTATAAGAAGATGAAGCCATGGGTAGAGATTTTGGTGGGTGATGAGAAATGGGAGAATTCGGAAATGAGAGGATTTTGCTGTGGGTTCAAAACAATAGTTTCCCCCTTTTTAAGAGAAACTTAGGGTTTGTTGGAGAGTGGAAGAGACAAGGAGTAGTGGAGGGTAATAGATGCAACTCCCTAGGAATATGAGTGAATACATGTAACTACCTTTAATGAGGAGACCTGAAACGAACAGGCAGAAAAATAAAACTGAATTTTTCAGCGAGCCGTCGACCATAGCTCTGCATGCGTCGACGCATGCTGTAAAATTTTCAATAAATTTAAAAGTTAAACAGAGTGCGTCGACCTCTGTTCTGGTATGGTCGACTCAAGACCTGAAAATGCAGAATTTTGCCTCGTTTCATATGACATGATGCTTAATAAATGCAGACAATAATGCCACAACAAAAATGTTCAATCAAGCAATTAAATACGCAACAGATGAGTTACATATGCACCACAGTTAACATATTTTACTTTGAGATCACAAAGAAAACTTGTATGTAGAGAGAGAAGGAAGAGGAACAATATCACCTCAATGCCGGATAAGCTTGATAAACAACATACTTGTACTTGCAAAAAAAATCAAGTTTGTTAGAAGTACAAAATAGAAGTGAATGAAATAAGCTGAAATAAGCAAATTATGACTCCCGCTCCGAAATGTCGAGAATACCGAGTTCTCGACGAATATGAAAGAAAGGTTCGGTGGCTAGCGGCTTAGTAAAAATATCCGCTAGTTGGTTCTTAGTATCAATATGTTCAAATACAACGTCGCCTTTCTCAACATGATCTCGAAGAAAATGGTGTCGAATTTCGATATGTTTAGTGCGAGAGTGCAATACCGGATTCTTTGTAAGATTAATAGCACTGGTATTGTCACATGGGATTGGGATACGTTCAAGTTTGATATTAAAGTCCAATAGTTGTTTCTTAATCCACAGGATTTGAGCGCAGCAACTACCGGCGGCAACGTATTCCGCTTCGACGGTTGACAAAGCAACTGAAACTTGCTTTTTGCTATGCCAACTAACCAAAGAATTTGAAAACAAGTGACACGTACCACTAGTGCTTTTCCTATCCAACTTGCAACCCGCAAAGTCGGAGTCGGAATAACCTAACAACGAACAATCACTACCTTTGGAATACCACAAGCCATACTTTGGAGTACCGGATAGGTACCGGAGTATTCTTTTAACAGCTTTTAGGTGGGATTCCTTAGGACATGATTGGTATCTTGCGCACATACACACGCTAAACATAATATCAGGACGCGGCGCAGTGAGATAGAGAAGTGATCCAATCATACCTCTATACCTTTTTACCTCTACGTCCTTACCGCTTTCATCCTTATTCAAATTTGCACATGTAGGCATGGGGGTGTCTATGGCCTTGGATTTTGCCATGTCAAATCTCTTGAGAAGGTCCAAACAATACTTTGTTTGACTCACGAAAGTTCCTTCCTTGAATTGTTTAATCTGCAAGCCGAGAAAGTATGTGAGCTCTCCCATCATACTCATCTCGAATTCACCCTGCATAAGAACAGAAAACTCTCTCACGAGATTCATGTTAGTAGATCCAAAGATTATATCATCAACATAGATTTGAACTAATATCAAGTGCTTTCCTTGACGTTTAATAAAGAGTGTCGTGTCAACCTTTCCTCTTGAGTAACCTTGATCAAGTAGAAATTTACTTAGGCGTTCATACCAAGCTCTAGGAGCTTGCTTGAGACCATACAACGCCCGTTTTAGTTTATAAACATGATCGGGGTACTCATGAGATTCAAAACCCGGAGGTTGTGCAACGTAAACCTCTTCATTTATGTACCCGTTAAGGAACGCACTCTTGACATCCATTTGAAATAACTTAAAATCTTTCGCACATGCGAAAGCAAGAAGAAGGCGTATAGCCTCGAGTCGGGCAACCGGAGCATAAGTTTCCTCATAGTCGATGCC
Source organism: Lathyrus sativus (assembly GCA_963859935.3). Lineage (NCBI taxonomy): Eukaryota > Viridiplantae > Streptophyta > Magnoliopsida > Fabales > Fabaceae > Lathyrus > Lathyrus sativus. The sequence goes on along the minus strand of OZ012737.1, from coordinate 252,512,416 downwards.
CTCCTCTTGGTTATACCCTTGCGCGACTAAACGCGCCTTGTTACGAGTTATTACCCCGTTTTTGTCCAGCTTGTTCCTAAACACCCATCGGGTGCCGATTACTCGATGACCTCGCGGAGGAGGGACAAGGTCCCAAACCTCATTTCTAGTAAACTGATTTAGTTCCTCCTGCATTGACAGAAACCAATATTCATCGAGTAGGGCTTCCTTAGGATTTTTAGGTTCCATTTGTGACACGAAAGCGAAGTGATAACAGAAATTACTTAGCTTCGATCGAGTAGTGACTCCCTTTGTGATGTCTCCGAGAATGTTGTCGATTGGATGATCTTTAGAGGATTTCCAAGCTTGAGGGAGATCATCGTTTGTAGGCGGATGAACTTCCTCGTTTGCTTCATGATATACATCCTTATCCTTCTCAACTTTGACTTCGTCAGGTTGATCAATCCCTGTTTCTCCATCTTTGAGTATGTCTTCTATGGATGTACCTGCACCATGAACAACACTATCCTTTCCGATATTTCTCGGATAGGACTCATCAAAAGTAACATGCACAGACTCTTCTACAGCAAGTAATCGTTTATTGTAAATTCTATATGATTTACTCGAGTGAGAGTATCCGAGAAAGATACCTTCATCGGCTTTGGAATCAAATTTGCCCAAGTTTTCCTTACCATTATTTAATACAAAACATTTACATCCAAACACGTGCAAGTGAGAGACATTTGGCTTTCGCCCTTTTAAGAGTTCGTACGGTGTTTTGTTTAGAATGGGGCGAATAAGTACCCTATTCAAAACATAACATGCGTACTAATGGCGTCGGCCCAAAAATATTTAGGTAAACCACTCTCATTGATCATTGTTCTTCCCAACTCTTCTAAAATACGGTTTTTGCGCTCCACAACCCCGTTTTGTTGAGGAGTGCGTGGAGCGGAGAAGTTATGATCAATACCATGGTTACCACAATATTCTTCAAACAAATGATTTTCAAACTCACCTCCATGGTCGCTCCTTATGGACACTATGTTTGTATTTAACTTGTTTTGGGAAAGCTTAGCAAATTTTTCAAAAGCGGCGAATGTATCACTTTTACTTACTAAGAAGATGGTCCAACAAAACCTAGAAAAGTCGTCCACTATTACGAACCCGTAATAGTTTCCTCCTAGACTTTTGATCCTAGACGGCCCAAACAAGTCCATGTGTAGAATTTCAAGAGGTCTCGTTGTTGAAATTATCTTTTTAGATTTAAATGAGATCCTCGTTTGCTTCCCTTTTTGACAAGCATCACAAAGGTGATCCTTGGTGAACTTTATTTTGGGAAGTCCTAAGACTAGGTCTTTTGAGACTACCTTATTGAGTAAGTCAAAATTAACATGCGCTAAACGCCTATGCCATAGCCATGAGTCTTCACTCATAGATATGAGGCATTTGTCGCTTGTTAATGATACTTCATTTAAGTCAAGCATATATACATTGTTTACTCTAAAACCTTTAAACATATTCTTCTTATCATTTTCATGCACAATTTTGCAACAATCTTTTGAAAAGGATACATTGTATCCTTTGTCGCACAGTTGGCTAATGCTAAGCAGATTATGTTTAAGGTTTTCGACAAGCAATACATCGAAAATCATAGCAGAGGCGGAATTACCTACACTACCTTTGCCTAGTATTGCTCCGCGGTTGTTATCACCATAAGTTACATACTCTTTCTTCTTAGCCACAAAGTCTATGAATAAGGATATGTCTCCAGACATGTGTCTTGAGCACCCACTATCGAGAACCCATCTTCTCTCGGTGGTCTCGACACATTTCACCTGTCAAAACATAATTAGCACAAGGAGGTACCCAATGGCATATTGGGTCCTAATAGGTTAGCGACAAAATGGCTGCGTTTGGGCAACCATTGGTAGATGCCTTTAGGAACAAGAAATCTTCTAAAATGGCATTTACCAATGGAGTGGCCTTTCCTGCAACAGTATAAGCAAGCAAAATCAACTTTAGAGACACTTTCACTTGCTTGATCCCTAATTACATATGCATATTTTTGGTATGGATTAATCATACTTTTTCTAAAATCCTTTTTATCAATAGCAAATGTAATTTTAGGCTCGAGTGCCTTGTTTAATTTGGCCTTGAGGTGTCTAACCTCACCTTGCCAAATATGACAAGTGCCACACCCGAAGTTGAAAGGGTTTCTATCGTCCTTACAATCCGATTCATTGCCTTTCACAATGGAAGCCTTTAGGTCCTCTAATTTCTTTTCGGACTCTTTAACCTTATGCTCTAAATACGTAAAGATTTTCTTATTAGAAGCAAGTTTCTTGAAGGCTTCAACTGCTTCATTATGTAAGGCATGAAATGCGGCTAGTAATTCTGAATGCGACATATTTGATGACTTATCATATTTAGAGTTACGTACCTGTTTTTTCTTATTTTTCTGATTTGCGGAGAGGCATAGATTCACGGACTCTTCTTCATCACTAGAACTTTCATCAGAGGAGGAAGAGTCGCTGTCACTTTCCCATGCTATGTACGCTCTCCTCGGCTTTGATGATTTCTTGTGTGATTTTGACGATTCCTTGTCCTTTCCCTTTTTATTCATTGGACAGTCCGGTTTGTAGTGACCGGGCTTTCCACACTTGTAGCACGTCCCTCTAGTCTTTTTACCTTTCGAGTCATCATCCTTGGAGTGTCTTGATTGTTTCCGGAAGTTTACCAGGTTCTTCTCGAAATGTTGTATGTCGTTCTTCCTCACGTAACGGTTATACCTTTTAACAAACAACCCCATATCTTTGCTTGTGTCTTCTTCTTCTTCGTCGCTCGAGGAATAATCATTTTGCTCTTTTGCTTGAGACTTCGAGGAGGAAGTCTTGAGAGCTATCGATTTCTTTTCACTCACCTTCGCTTTGTCTTTCTTTTCCATCTTTTCACGTTGGTCTAAGCTCAAGAGTACCTGTTCATGCTCTTGCAATTTGCCAAACAATGTTGTTAAGTCTAATGTGGTAAGATCATTTGCCTCTTTGATGGCGGTCACTTTTGGCTGCCATTACCTGTTAAGACATCTCAAAACTTTATTAGTAGCAACATCATTGGAAATAGGCCTACCTAGTGAATGTAAGCGATTGATAAGATGAGTAAATTTCTTTTGCATGTCGGCAATGGTTTCCCCTTGCTCCATGAAAAAGAGATCAAACTCTTGTATAAGAGTGTTGATTCTAGCTAACTTAACATCGGTTGTCCCCTCATGGGCTATTTGTAGTGAATCCCACATGGCCTTAGCAGTAGGACAATGGGATACATGGTAATATTCATCTACACCTAATGAGGAGATTAAGATGTTTTTAGCTTTCCAATCATAATTGTATTTTTTCTCATCGTCATCGATCCATTGTGCTTCAGGCTTTGGCACAACTACATTATCTGCATTGGTCATAGTAATTTCTATTGGACCATTAAGGATAACGTTCCATATTTTTCTATCTATGGAGTTTATATGCACACGCATACAGTCTTTCCAATAACTATAATTTTCACCGTTGAAAACAGGAGCCCTATTATACGCCCCTTTAGGTTCGTTTGCCATTTTCTATCTCGTTGTATTTGAAGCACCGAATAACCGGAGCTCTGGATACCACTTGTTAGACTATGGCACGGATCTAGAAGGGGGGGTTGAATAGATCCCCAATTAAAAATTTGAGTCGGCGCTACCAATTTAAAATTGGTTTTGAAAATGTTTTAAGTGCGGAAGCGGCCGAGGAAAAATATAGTCTAAAACGAACGGTTATTGGAAAACCGGATATACGTAAGCCTATGGATTTATGACAATTCGGGAAAATAAAATCACAACACAAACTATGCTTATCAATTATTTACTTCAATTTGCAAGGTTACCTAGTTCCAATGAAAAACAAGGCACACAAAAACTAGAAGCAAAATAAGACAATTTTAGTTCAGGACTTTTGTCGAACAGTTTGTGTGCACAAATACCTCAAAGGATATTTATGTTGAGTAAGAGATTGGAAGTGCCCTAGTACAATATTTTTATTGTACTTAGTAGTTAAAAATAGAGTTTCAACACCTTACTCAATTTGTATCACAGTTTGACAATAATCACTTAAGCTAGAATCACTTATTTTATAAGCTGAATTGAAAATGACAGAAAATGAAGAACACACGATTTGATGAGGCAGTTCCCCCGTCGTCCTCTCTTCGGGGTACGTCTTCCCTCAATTCTAAAATTAGAATTGAGATATATTGAATATATATCACCTGTTGGAATGAACAGTTTACACAAGAGTTGATAGACAATGATACAAACAATCTCAAATGTTGTTGATGCTTGCTATCACTTCTTGCACCTTGATTCAAGATGAATCAAGCCCTTCAATTTGTTGTGAATGACCTCCGATTCCAGCCACCTTAATGAAAAACCTTCCGTTGTTCAAACCTTCGGCTCGGCTGATCTTAGACACCAACAAATCAAACCCGGAAAGTCCTCAACACTTCAACGGCCTCGCTACTAAACTGATGAACCTTCCGTTGATCAATTACCTTCGCACCTGCTTGAATGTTGAACGAAATATTCCGTAGCAAAAACCCTCAAAACCTTATAGTCTTGATGGGTAAAACCCTCAAGGTTTTCTGCAAGAAACACCTGCCCCAATTTCCACTCGAACCGGATCTTCAATCAACGCGTTCGAACCTTATCACCCTTGAACAAGACACCAATCACATCAAAAATGATGGTGTGTATTTGTGGATTTGTGTGTTGTTTGAAGGGTGAAGATGAAGAAATATGTTGCACCTATTTCACGTTTCTTGCCTTGACAATTTACTCAAGATTTCAATTGTTAGTTGTTAAAATTTAGCAAAACTCTATTTATAGTAATAACCAAAACAGTCAACTGAATAGAATTTTAAACACAGCAAGAAAAATAGCACAGCGCGCGAACGGTCGACCATAGGGTCGGCGTGCGCTGACCCATGGGGAATCCTCAGCTCCATGCGCTGAGTGGCATGGTCGACGCATGTCTTCATGCGCTGATCCGTGGAAATTCAAAACACTCATGCGCCGACTGTACGGTCGACGCATAGCTTCCATGTGCTGAGCCGTGAGAAATGCCAGGCTTCATGCGCCGACTGTATGGTCGACTCACTACTTAGAAACCTGCAAAAATAACAGCTTTTTCCATTTTGTGCATCCTGCCACATTCAGTTATGCCACATATTAAGGTATAATGATTTAACAATGAAAAAGAGGTATAGCATGATGAGGTATTGCATGATGCTTCTAATTTGTCCAAGGTTGTGTTTTGTCATCATCGAAAACTCGGAGGCCTGTATTGTGAGACAACTTGCCCTCACACATTCTCTTACAATACTCGCTTTCTCTACACTCGGATACTTGGAGTAATTTCAAGAGTAATTTGTACAATAGTAAATTACAACACACTTTGGACATGTCTAAGACACCCTATTTATAGTAAAAAGAAATAACCTCTCATAACCTCTACCATAATCTCCTTTCGCCATTTGTCACAAATGCATGGATCTATTACTCATAAGGTGACATGTGTCTCTCTCAATTTTCCACAAGCAAACCGTTCCCTCCAATATTTTAAATTTCAAATCCTTCGATAAACCATTCTTCTCAGCAGGCGGTCGAACTCTTGGCCTCTGGGTGAGTCCTTCGACTTAGCTATTTTGCTTCTTTCGACCATTTTCTTGTATTCAAGTTATTTTCCACCCTTTTGTCTTAAATACATTCTTTCTAACTGAGGCGTCAAATTTAGGAGCTAACACTGTGATGCGCCAGGTCAAGGTGCACAAAGATGACCCTCTAAAAACCCAAAAAGGGAAACCTCAACCCTATCTCCTTGAAGACATATTCATACATAGGGAACTTCTCCCCGTACGATGAGCAAATACGATCGTCTTCTTTAGGGAAATGGACCTTCCAATCTCCCTCAGACCTCACCTATGTGAAGACATCCCCTTCGTAAGAGGTAAAAAGAGAGGCATGCTCCCCAAGCTCTTCCACAAACCATTCCTCTGCAATGGTCCTCGAAACAGGAACTTCCCCAGTGTCCCGAGGCATGGAAGTGTCATCAGTCTCAGTATCCTCCGAGGAGCTCTCCTCGGACAAATATCTCAAGGTTTCTTCTTAAGCTTCGCGCGACATCTCTTTTACCTGAAAAGCAGAGGATAAAAGTGAATTTGATGGCAAAGTCAAATCTACCCTTCCATCGCTAGTCAAGTGAAAGGGCGCGCGAAGGCCCGAGGACAGCGTCCCTGGCCTAAGCCCTACTCAAATGGCACAATCACTATATGAGGAGATGTTTGGGACAATTCCCCTAACGTGCGCAGGGAAAAGCTTCCCTGGTACAAAAGCCAAATTTTCCATTGGGAAACCACCGGAAAGTCACGGTTCTTTCCGGCGACAAACGCTTTCGTGTCGCAACAACATCATAATCAATTGAACATCACAAGCTTCTAAAAGATCAAGCGACTTCGGCAGCAGAAGAAAATGGCCAAACCAAAAACCACAAGAAAACAACCCCTATGCTGCCTAGCTTCGCCCTAACCACATGCATTCTAAGAGGCAGAAAGTAAACAAGCCTATAACATGAGATCAGTTTAAGTACTTATTATTGTACCCCAAATTTTGAACCCTAGATTCCATCATCTTTCTAGGAGCATCAACATTGTTTATCTAACTTTAACCTCTTTCAAGTTTGATCTTTGTCAAGAAACAGGTGAATTAGGGTTTCACACAGTCAAGAATCAGGATTTCTGTGATGTGATTGTGAGGGCAAAGACTCAGATACTGGATATGCGTGTTTTGATGATGTCAAACCGAGCCGCATGGAAGAATAGTCATTTAGCATTATCACTATGATGCATGAGCATACCTTATTTCTCATGCTTGATTTCTGTGAGTATTGCATTTAAAGCTATCAAAATATGCGTCATACAATCAAACTCAATTGGTCTATCATAACTTTCATCTAAAAGAATCAAAAATATGAATTTAAGCATTTTTTGGTGTTTCAGGTCTTTGAGTCGACCTAAACTCTGCTCTGATCGACTCATGGCAAGTGTCCTAGAAGTGCATTTTTCTCGGGTCTGGTATGGTCGACCTACCGGTCGACGCATATTGTTGTCATTTGTATTTGTCAAAAAATTCAGGCTTTTCATCGACGCATAGCCTTGTTCCGGTCGACGCATAGCTGTGTGTTTTGCACAATATGTTGCCTTGGGTTAGCTCAGGTCGACCCTGCACTCTGCATGGGTCGACCACTCGCTGTTTGCTGCATAATTTTTGTGTTGTCTATTATTTTTGAAAGTTGGTTTTATCAGTTATAACAGTTTTGTCTGGTATAAACATTCAGTTGCTCTATTCATTTCATATCAATTGAATCAATTACAAAAACAAGAAAAGTGAAAGAGGTGTCAATTCAAGTTCTCATCATCTTCATCTTCTACATTTCATAACACAACAATCACACACAATAATCTTTGATGTGCATTATGGATTGTCTAAGGTGATAACGTTCAAAGCCGTGATTGGGTAATCCGGTTCGGGTTGAGGAATTGACAGGTTTTTCTTGAATAAAACCACTAGGGTTTTATCCTCCAAGATTCTCTGAATTTGGGGTTTTTTGGACAAGTCTTCTCAACATATATTCGGCTGAGTGAAGGTGATCGAGGAGCGGTGGGTTCCATCGATCTAGTAGCGTAATCGGTGAAATGTGAAGGAGAATTTCGGGTTTGACACGCGAGTGTTTGAGATCAGTCGGGATGGGGTTTAAAGACGAAAGGTTGTTCAAACATAGAGTTGTAATCAGAGGTTCATACACAAGCTGTTGAAGGACTTGATTCGACTCGAATCAAGGGACAAGAGGAGATATCTTCTACAACAACAAAGGAGTTTGTTTGTTTGATTGCTATTTCTTTCTTGTATATACGATTCTACAACAGGTTAAATTTATATTATAAGAGCTCAATTCTATTGTTAGAATTGAGGGTAGACGTACCCCGAAGCAAGGACGGCGGGGGAACTGTCTCAACAAATCCTTGTGCCTTTTACCTTATGCTTTTACATTTGCTTAATATTTGTGTGGTTTTAGTACAAGGAATTATATCAAATTTAGGATTGTTTTGAGTAAGTGCTGGATTGTTTTTTATTCTAGTACAATCGTTGATTGTATAAGGAAATTAGAGAAAATTACTCAAAGTTGAACTAACTTGTAGTGCTCTGCACTCCAAGTGTTTGATAAATTGCTTGAACGAAAAGCCTTGTGTGCTGTCCATTTATTGTGGTAATATTTGAAGGCATTAGAACTAGTCATACCACACTGTGAGCTAAATCAAATTGAGAGTGTGACTAGCGTAGTGATTCTCATTACTCGTTATCCGATTCCATCGGCTAAAACTCATATCTGGTTTTCTAGTAACCGTTCATTATAGACGGTAATTTTTCCACAGCCGCTTCCGCAAATTAAACAAAATTTTTAAAACCATTTTATTGGTAGTGCCGACTCATTTTTTAAATAAGGGATCTATTCAACCCCTCCCCCCCCCCCCCTTCTAGATCCGTGCCATCGTCTAACAAGTGGTATCAAGAGCACTGGTTCACTCCGTGCTTCAAGTATAACTTAGTAGAAAATGGCTAACGAACCTAAAGGGGCCTATAATAGAGCTCCTGTTTTTAATGGAGAAACTTATAGTTATTGGAAAGATTGTATGCGGGTGCACATTAATTCCATTGATAGGAAGGTGTGGAATGTTATTCTTAACGGTCCAATTGAAATAACTATATATGATGAGAATAACATGATTGTGCCTAAGCCTGAAGCACAATGGACTGATGATGACGAGAAGAAATATAATTACGATTGGAAAGCCAAAAATATTTTGATCTACTCATTAGGAGTTGATGAATATTATAGGGTTTCTCATTGTTTAACGGCAAAAGCTATGTGGGACTCATTTCAAGTTGCCCATGAGGGAACCAATGATGTTAAGCTAGTGAGAATTAATACGCTAACACAAGAGTTTGATCTCTTTCACATGGAGAAAGGGGAAACCATTACGGACATGCCAAAGAGATTCACTCATCTCATCAATAGATTGCACTCACTAGGTAGGCCAGTTGCCAATGATGTTGCTACTAACAAGATTTTGAGATGTCTTAACAGGGAATGGCAACCGAAGGTAACCGCCACCAAAGGAGCTAACGACCTCACAATTTTGGATCTCACAACATTATTTGGAAAGCTGCAAGAGCACGAACAAGTGCTTCTAAGCCTAGAGTAATATGAAAAAAAGGAAAAGAAGGAGAAAATAAAAAATACTGAAAAGAAGTCTATTTCTCTCAAGACTTCTTCCTAAAAGTCTTAAACTAAGGAGCATAGTGATTACACTTCGAGTGACGACGAAGATGATGACAAGAGTTAGGATATGGGGCTGTTTGTAAAGCGTTACAACCGCTATGTCAAAAAGAACGACATCCAACACTCAGAGAAAAATCTTGTCAACTTCCGGAAACACTCAAGGTACTCTAGAAATGACGACACTAAAGGAAACAAGACAAGAGGGTCATGTTATACTTGCGGAAAGACCGGACACTACAAATCGGATTGTCCCTTGAACAAAAAAGGGCAAAGAAAAAGAAACAAGTAAATCACATAAGAAGCAATCTAAGCCAAGGAGAGCGTATATAGCTTGGGAAAGCGATAGCGATTCCTCCGAGGATGAAAGCTCAAGTGATGAAGATGAATCTGTAAACCTTTGTCTTTCCGCCCATCAAAAGAACAAAAAGAAACATGTACGACATGCCAAGTATGAAAATTCCTCTAAAATGTCTCATTTTGAATTACAAACTGCTTTTAATACTTTGCATTGTGAAGCAAAAGAAGCCTTTAAAAGGCTTGCCTCAAATAACCAAACCTTTGCTCACCTTGAGCAAAAGATTCGTGATTCCAAAAAGAAACTTGAGGCACTAAAAGCTTCCATAGTGGAAAGTACAAAAGTAGGTTGTGAGGATCTAAGAAAAAGAGTTGTTAACTTTGGGTGTGATACTTGTTACATTTGGCAAAATGAAGTTAGAAACCTAAATTCCAAACTTAACAAGGCTCTAGAGCCCAAAATTACTTTTGCCATTGATAAAGCTAATTTTAGAAAGAGTTTGGTTAACCCATATCAAAAATACACATATGTTGTAAGAGATCATGATAGCAAAAGTAATTCAAAAGTTAACTTTTCTTGCTTGTATTGTTGCAAAAAAGGTCACACCATTGCTAAATGTCGTTTAGGAGATTTTTGGTTCCTAAAGGCATTTATCAATGGTTGCCTAAATGCGACCATATTGTCACTCACAACTTAGGATCCAATAAGTTATTGGGTACCTACTCTTGTTAACTGTTTTTCATAGGTACAACATCTTGAGATCATTGAGAGAAGATGGGTTCTCGATAGTGGCTGCTCAAGACATATGACAGGAGACATATCTCTCTTCATCGACTTCATGGCAAAGAAGAAGGGATATGTAACCTATGGAGACAGCAACCGTGGTGTAATACTTGGAAAAGGTAGTGTAGGTAATCCCTCTTTCACTACTATCTCTGATGTATTGCTTGTCGAGGGCCTTAAACATAATCTCATTAGCATTAGCCAATTATGCGACAAAGGATACAATGTATCATTTTCAAAAGATTGTTGCCAAATTGCGCATAATGATAAAATGAAGGATATGTTTAATGGTCTAAGAGTAAACAATGTCTATATGCTGGATTTGGATGAAGTATCTTTGACAAGTGATAAATGTCTCATGACAATGAGTGAGGACTCATGGTTATGGCATAGACGTTTAGCACATGTCAACTTTAATTTGCTAAACAAGGCAGTTTCAAAAGATCTAGTCATAGGTCTGCCCAAAATTAAATTTACCAAGGATCACCTATGTGATGCTTGCCAAATGGGAAAGCAAACGAGGATCTCTTTTAAATCTAAAAACATCGTTTCAACTACGAGACCTCTTGAGCTTCTCCATATGGATTTATTTGGGACATCTAGAATTAAAAGTCTAGGTGGTAACTATTACGGTTTTGTAATAGTTGATGATTTTTCTAGATTCTGTTGGACTATCTTCTTGGCTAGCAAGAGCGATACATTCGCAGCCTTTGAAAGATTTTTTAAGCTTTCTCAAAATAAATTAAATACAAACATAATATCAATTAGGAGTGATCATGGAGGTGAGTTTGAAAACCATTTGTTTGAGGAATATTACAGTAAACACAGTATTGATCATGACTTCTCCGCTTCGCGTACCCCTCAACAAAATGGGGTTGTGGAGCGCAAAAATCGTATTTTGGAAGAGTTAGGGAGAACCATGATCAATGAAAGTGCATTGCCTAAGTATTTTTGGGATGACGCCATGGTGCTTATCCGCCCAATTCTAAACAAAACACCGTATGAACTTTTAAAAGGGCGCAAGCCAAATGTTTCTCACCTACATGTCTTTGGTTGTAAGTGTTTCATGTTGAATAATGGAAAGGAAAGCTTAGGTAAATTTGACTCCAAGGTTGACGAAGGTATCTTCCTCGGATACTCTCAGTCAAGTAAAGCCTATAGAATTTACAATAAAATATTACTTACTGTTGAAGAGTCTGTACACATAACATTTGATGAATCTTATTCGAGAGATGTCGGAAAAGGTAGTGTTGTTCATGGTGCAGGTATATCTTCGGAAGACATACTCAAAAGTGCCAAGCCGGGAATTGATCAACCCGACCTAGCCAAAATTGAGGAGGAAAAAGATGATCGTCATGAAGAAACCGAGGTAGTTCATCCGTTTGCAAAAGATGATCTTCCTCCAGCTTGGAAGTCTTCCAAAGACCATCCCATCGACAATATCCTCGATGATATATCAAAGGGGGTTACAACTCGGTCTAAGATAAGTAATTTATGTTATCGTTTCGCTTTCGTTTCTCAGATAGAACCTAAGAACCCAAAAGAAGCCTTACTCGATGAACATTGGTTCTTATCTGTGCAAGAGGAACTTAACCAGTTCAAGAGAAATGAGGTTTGGGACCTTGTCCCTCCTCCGCGAGGTCATCGAGTAATTGGCATCCGATGGGTGTTTAGGAACAAACTAGACAAAAACGGGTTAATAACTCGCAACAAGGTGCGTTTAGTCGTGCAAGGGTATAACCAAGAGGAAGGCATCGACTATGAGGAGACTTATGCGTCAGTTTCCCGACTCGAGGCTATACGCCTTTTACTTGCCTTCGTTTGTGCGAAAAATTTTAAGTTATTTCAAATGGATGTAAAAAGTGCATTCCTTAACGGCTATATAAATGAAGTTTATGTTGCCCAACCTCCGGGTTTTGAGTCTCATGAATATCCTGATCACGTATACAAGTTAAAACGTGCCTTGTATGGACTCAAACAAGCCCCTAGGGCTTGGTATGAGTGCCTAATCAAGTTTCTACTTGGTAAAGGGTATTCAAGAGGCAAGGTCGACACAACCATCTTCATTAAGCGTCAAGGAAAACACTTAATTTTGGTGCAAATTTATGTTGATGATATCATATTCGGATCAACTAACATGAATCTCGTGAGAGTTTTCTAACCTAATGCAGGGTGAATTTGAGATGAGTATGATGGAGGAGCTCACATATTTTCTCGGGTTACAAATCAAGCAGCTTGAGGAAGGAACTTTTGTAAGTCGAACGAAATATTGTCTTGAGCTTCTCAAGAGGTTTGACATGGAAAACTCTAAAGCCATTGACACACCAATGCCGACCTGTGCAAATCTAAATAGAGATGAAAGTGGTAATGATATAGAGGTAAAAAGATATCGAGATATGATCGGCTCTCTTCTTTATCTTACCGCCTCTAGACCCGATATCATGTTTAGTGTTTGCATGTGCGCTAGATATCAATCTTCTCCTAAGGAATCCCATCTAAAAGCAGCTAAGCGCATACTTCGATACCTTTCGGGTACTCCAAAGTATGGGCTATGGTATTGCAAAGGAAACGATTGTTCCTTGGTTGGATTCTCCGATTCCGATTTTGCCGGGTGCAAATCGGATAGGAAACGTACCAGTGGTACTTGTCACTTATTTTCAAACTCTTTGGTTAGTTGACATAGCAAGAAGCAGGATTCTATAGCTTTGTCAACCGCCAAAGAGGAATACGTTGCCGCCGGTAGTTGTTGCACTCAAGTCCTATGGCTTAAGCAACAATTGTTAGATTTTAATCTCAAACTTGAGCGTATTCCGATCTTTTGTGACAATACGAGTGCCATCAATCTTACCAAGAATATCGTGTTGCGTTCACACACTAAGCATATCAAAATACGACACCACTTCCTTAGGGATCATGTGGAGAAAGGCGATGTGGTTTTTGAACACGTTGATACTAAAAATCAACTAGCTGATATTTTCACAAAACCTCTTGCTACTGAGCCTTTCTTTCATATCTGACGGGAACTAGGTATTCTCGATATTTCGGATCGTGTTTAGTGAAATTTCTTGCACATCTTTTATATATCTATGTCTATATCTACTTTGATTATCGGATATCTAACAAATTGAAGATGTTGAAAGTATATGTGTGTATTCATCTAGCTATATTTGGAATGGAGGTAATATATTTCCTCAACTATCTCTCTCTCGATACTCATGTTCACAAAATGCATCAAATTATGTGTTACATTTGTCATATATGTCGTATTATGTGTATGTTATGTCTTTGAATGCTTAAAATGTGTTTTGGCTGGTTATCTATGTTTTTATGTATGCCCATTATGATCAAAATGTCAAAATTTGCTAGTTTTACCTGCATGAGTCGACCTAAACAAGGTCCGGTCAACTCACAAATATGTCTCCAAAATTGAAATTTGTTCGGGTATGCTCAGGTCGACCTACCGGTCGACGCATACCTTTTGATTTTTGAACGTGTAATTTTGAACATATTATGCGTCGACGCATACACAGAGCAGTCGACGCATCGCGCAAATTCTTTCAATTTTTTTTGCAACCCGTTCAAAATTCCCTCTTTAAATCTCTTTTATGACTCATATTAACGTGTATCATTACATTTGCATAGAAACTTCACACCTACATCACATGCTACTCTACTATTCTCCTCTTCCTAAAACCTATAAGCTATTACAAAAGGGTCAAAGTCTTAAACTTCTCTCCATATTCAAGAATTCTCTACAATATTTGCAATCATCATCAACCAGTTTCCTCTTCTTCTCTTTGCAAGCAAAAACCATGGCTACTCGAAAAGTTACCAGTAAAAGATCCACAAGAGCTTCCTCCTTTGCATCTCTCTCGGTGACCGCCGTATCACTGGTTCCTCCTGAGTTTTCCGAGAGCTTTGCTAAAAACTTTGGCAAGCGATTTGTGGTGAAGCAACATGCCTATTATCGCCTCTCTGTGGAGTGAATGCACATTCATCAGGTAATCAGTCTTCTTGATTTTCAAGGATTACGAACTACAACCAAGACCTTGTGAGGATCTTCTATATGTGTCTTAATGGTAAGTTTCCGGGTTCTGAGTTTCACACTAAAATTGGAAATACAAAGGTGTGTGTAAATAATGTTGTTTGGCTGAAATCATTTAATGCACCTCCAGTTTCTGATGTGCCTCTCGTTAAGGTCACTGACACCCACACAATTCATGGCTATGAGTTCAAAGAAGCTTTGAACTCAATGCTGAAGAAGCCGTATGCGGCTGATATTGTGGCTAGTGAGTTATTTCTGAAAACTGTCACTACAGGTAAACTAAAACCTATGGATAGAATTTTGCAATGGATTGTGGCGTTTATTCTGCGGTCTAAGAAAGGAGGATTTTCTCTAGTTGATCAGGCCGAAGTTCATTTGATCTATATCTTGAAGAAAAGGATCAAAATAAGTTGGCCCTATTATATTGCTAGTAGGATGTATGCCCTCCGAGATTCGGGTCGAGGTACCGCTCTCTCCTATGGTTCATTCATTCAGAAGATTTTGAACAACACTCAAGTTACACTATCGGGGATTCCATATAGATCTCTCACTCCGGATCAAGAGTTTTGTCAGAAGACTCTTACTATGATGGGTTATTTATGGATGCTAGAAGAACATCGTTATCGATTTGTTGTCAAAGCAACCGCCTCTCAGTTGGAAGACTCCGATGGGAGTGATGAGGAAGATGAAGAGGACGAAGAAGAACAAAATAACCAAGGTGATAGACAACCAAGGGAAGTTGTCAATCACATAAATGTGAGTTGGGATAACCAATCCCCTACCTGAGATCATGGAAATAGTCAAGGTTGGGGCGAATGGAAAAATACTGGTTGGACATCGTTACGTGACAACTATCAGCCTCCACAGTATTCGGAGTATCAGGAAACTCTACAGTGGGGTCATGAGGAGTCTTCACATTGGGGCTATGAGGAGCCTCCACAGTGGGGCTATGAAGAGCAAACACACTTCACGAATCCCCCGCAATAGAATTCTGTCGAACTCCTCAAGATGATGAGGAATATGCAATTAGAATAGTGTGCTTTCATGACTGATCAGGATGAACGTCTCTCACAACTTCAGACATAATTTGAGACGCTGGCGGAAAACTTCAACACATTCTCCTCTAATATCAATCAACGGTTCGATGCTCTGGTTGAATCATCTGAAAGTCAGCACCAAGTCATTTCAAATAGCCTCAACACCTTGAACCGTGCCGTTTTGGAGTTTACTGACATGGTTGAGGCTCAAATGCTTCTGCCGTATCCGTATCATGGGAGAGGCCAACATTTTAGGGGGAGGAGATATTGAAGGCTATGCATTCTGTATAATTGCATTTCACCATTTTGTCATGTTGTTGTGAATTTTTCCTTGTATTAAGCATTTCTAATGTGATTAATGTCTTGCTTCATGAACTTACTTGTCATTACTTGAGTTAACTTCTAATGTATTCATTTTATTTCTAGCAACAATTACTATTTTTGTCTATGTATGGTGCTAATTATCTTTTTATTTCTTGATCATTAACTTTGTCATGTGTGGATGATTGTTAATGTTTATCCTGTTGTGCATGTTTTGATATGAGCATTTGTTATTGGTTTATCATTTCTTAACAGAAATTTCTTTCTTTTTGATGTTGTCAAAGGGGAAAAAAGTGTCAAGCTGTTTAGTAGTTGTTTAGTAGAACCATAAAGATCAAACATTAAGACGTCGCACTTAACGCATATGAGTAAGTGAGAATTAAAGGCATCAAGCAAGGGGGAGGATAATGTTGGATATCATACAAACAGGTTATACGTGTTTTGCCATCATCAAAAAGGGAGAGTATGTGAGGGCAAAGCCTCAGATACTTGATATGCGTGTTTCGATA
This sequence comes from Lathyrus sativus, assembly GCA_963859935.3. Lineage (NCBI taxonomy): Eukaryota > Viridiplantae > Streptophyta > Magnoliopsida > Fabales > Fabaceae > Lathyrus > Lathyrus sativus. The sequence continues at coordinate 252,496,031 of OZ012737.1, read as the reverse complement.
ATGTCAAAATTGAGCCACATGGAAGAATAGTCATTTGGCGTTATCACCATGATGCATGAGCATACCTTATTTCTCATGTTTGTTTGCTTGCACTAAAAATCTCGAGTACTGCATTTAGAGCTGTCAAAATATGCGTCATACGTGTCAAACTCAATTGGTCTATCATAGCTTTCATCTAAAAGAATCAAAAATATGAATTTAAGCATTTTTTTGATGTTTCAGGTCTTTCAGTCAACCTAAACTCTGCTCCGATCGACTCATGGCAAGTGTCCTAGAAGTGCATTTTTCTCGGGTCTGGTATGGTCGACCTACCGGTCGACGCATATTGTTGTCATTTGTATTTGTCAAAAAATTCATGCTTTGCGTCGATGCATAGCCTTGTTCCGGTCGATGCATAACTGTGTGTTTTGCACAATATGTTGCCTCGGGTTAGCTCAGGTCGACCCTGCACTCTGCATGGGTCGACCGCTCGCTGTTTGCTGCATAATTTTTGTGTTGTCTATTATTTTTGAATGTTGGTTTTATCAGTTATAACAGTTTTGTCTGGTATAACTATTCAATTGCTCTATTCATTTCATATCAATTGAATCAATTACAAAAACAAGAAAAGTGAAAGAGGTGTCAATTCAAGTTCTCATCATCTTCATCTTCTACATTTCATAACACAACAATCACACATAATAATCTTTGATGTGCATAATGGATTTTCTATGGTGATAACATTCAAAGTCGTGATTGGGTAATCTGGTTCGGGTTAAGGAATTGACAGTTTTTTCTGGAATAAAACCACTAGGGTTTTTTCCTCCAAGATTCTCTGAATTTGGGGGTTTTTAGACGAGTCTTCTCAATATATATTCGGCCGAGTGAAGGTGATCGATGAGCGGTGGGTTCCGTTGATCTAGTAGCAGTAATCGGCGAATTGTGAAGGAGAAGTTTGGGTTCGACATGCGAGTGTTTGAGATCAGTCGAGCTGCGGTTTGAAGATGGAAGGTTGTTCAAATAGAGAGCTATAATTGGAGGTTCATACACAAGCTATCGAAGGACTTGATTCGACTTGAATCAAGGGACAAGAGGAGATAACTTCTACAACAACAAAGGAGTTTGTTTGTTTGATTGCTATTTCTTTCTTGTATATACGATTCTACAATAGGTTAAATTTTTATTATAAGAGCTCAACTCTATTGTTAAAATTGAGGGCAGACGTACACCGAAGCAAGGACGTCGGGGGAACTGACTCAACAAATCCTTGTGCCTTTTACCTTACGCTTTTACATTTGCTTAATATTTGTGTGGTTTTAGTACAAGAAATTATATCAAATTTAGGATTGTTTTAAGTAAGTTCTGGACTGTTTTTTACTCTAGTACAATCGTTGATTGTACAAGGAAATTAGAGCAAATTACTCAAAGTTGAACTCACTTGTAGTGCTATGCATTCCAAGTGTTTGATAAATTGCCTAAACGAGACGCCTTGTCTGCTGTCGATTTATTGTGGTAATATTTTAAGGCATTAGAACTAGTCATACCACACTGTGAGCTAAATCAAATTGAGAGTGCGACTAGCGTAGTGATTCTCATTACTCATTATCTGATTCCATCGACTAAAACGCATATCTTGTTTTCTAGTAATTGTTCGTTATAGACGGTAATTTTTCCACGGCCGCTTCCGCAAATTAAACCAATTTTTAAAACCATTTTATTGGTAGCGCCGACTCATTTTTTAAATAAGGGATCTATTCAACCCCCCATTCTAGATTTGTGCCATCGTCTAACAGTAATCAGTCAAGGTCTTGGATTGATTCTCCATGAAGAAACTCTTCATATCATCAAGGTTACTATATTGGATCAAGTATGAATCCAATTTGAGTTTTCTCCCCAAAGAAGAAGAACAGTACAGTTCAGGACCTCCGATTAGGGTTTCTGATTAGAAAAGTCAACTGTAGTTTGACTTTTGATTTAAATGGAATTCAAATGGTGGAATCATAGTTCATAAAGCTTATATGACTTATTGAAGTCCCCTCAAAAAGTTTCAAGGCCTCAGGGAACCCAGAATACCACTAGTCGATTCAGAGGTTTTCGATCGTTCGGTTCGTCTGACTGAAAAGTCAACCCACTGACCAACAGGGCTTTGACTCAAAGATGAAGATAATTATGTTCCCAATGTTATGTCATATCTAATCATGAAGTTTTGTGACCATTGGATCAAGAATTGAGAAGTAACCGAAAAGTCGGGAAATTAAGGTTTTGAAAGGGGAAAGACCATAACTTCCTAACCACACATCCAAATGAAGTGGTTCAAAGCTTATTGGAAAGGTCTTGAGAAGTCCTACAAAAGTTCCCTAGTGACCTATGTTTAAAAAATGAATGGATTTTGAGTTATTATCAAAGATAAGGAAGAGGGGAAAAACACTTGGAAAAAATTTCATGTTTTTGGCACTTTTAAGCCAATTTTTCTGCCAACTTCAAGGGGATTTTTTACCTAGTTCCACTTGAAATTTTAATTTGTGCAAAACATGAAAGTTGTAGAGAATGTTGAGGCTTTCCAAAAATTACAAGAAATCCCCCATAGCATTTGTGAGCTAGGAGTTTCGAAGGAGGGAAGTTGGGGTCCAAAAGCTTGAAATGCAAAATCCCAACTTGTCATGACATGTTACAAAACCATTTATTTGTTGTCAATCTGGTTGGTTTAATTTGATTAGTAGATATATAGACCATAAACAAGGTGTTACACGAAAAATCCAAGCATTACACAAAGATTAAAGGGTGGAACCAAGGAAAACTTCCATTTACGGCATAAAGTGATCCATGCCATTTTGATAAAGCAACACTTTCCCCAAAATCTTCCTTGAGCCACTCCCTTACCTCCTTCTATACTCCAAAGTCCCTCTCAATCTCAAAAACATGTCTTGAAACCATCAAGCTTTGTACTTGATCACATAAATCAAGGGAAGTCATCATGACAGGTAAGTTAATTCTCAAATGGTTTAGTTAGCAAGAGACTTCAAACTCAACAAAATCCTTGCTCTCCATTCTCCCTATAAATAAAGGACTCTCTACACATCAAACACACATCATAACAACCATTATTTCAAGCAAAAACAAGTCTCCCATTTCTGTTTTCCATTTTCTTGCTAGCTAAGAAATCTCTAAAAAACACCAAAATCTGTCTTGGGCAGAACCCACTCCAAAATCATTTCCAACCTTTGAAACTCTTTATAAACACTCCTAGCAACCCACAAATGATGTATTGAATCTTCCTCAACCATTATTTCCACCATAACCCTTTTCTTTCCAAAAAGTCAACCCTTAAACCAAAGAAATATGACTTTCTGCATTAACCAAGAAAACTCTCTATTTAGACTTGTTCCAAACTTTCCAATACTTCATAAACCTCAATTATAAGGTGTATTCACTATCCAAACCATCACAATTCAACTGTATCATGATTTTCCAAATCTATCACTAGAATCCATTGGTTACTTCTTGCCTAAGTAATTTTGTTTGCACAAGGAGCTTGCTTGGAAGGAGTTTGAATCTTTTAGACATTGCATTGTAGGTGTAGAGAAGCTACCTAACTCATTTATACTCAACCAGAATTTTTGCATAAAGAGCTTTCTAGGAGGTCTTCAAGAGGTAAGTCACTTTTGTCCACTATACTTTTTATGCACCATGCTTATCTTTGATGTACATTAGCTGCTTAGAATCTCTTGCAAATCATGTTTGAACTTTGGTAAATAGCTATTTTCATAAGATTGTAAACTGTCATGAGGTTAGGTATTTGATATTATGGTTTTTTTTTAATCCTATGAGCCATTTTGTCATTCTGCTTAGGACCAGTACGATGCTTATGCCTGGACTCATTTATAGGTCATAATGAACATGTATGAATAATGTATGATGACAAATTGTTATGTTTGTGAACCATTCTGTTTGTGCATTTTGAGATGGCTTGAAGTTTTTACTTTCATGTGTAAAGTCATGATTCTGTTTGAACCAACGTTGGAATGATCCAAGAATCACACTTACATGTTATTTGAGTTGTGTGAATCACATTTGATTGTTGAGCCATTACCTAATTGAAACTGTCATGAACTTTTTTGCTTGACAACATGCTACCTATCCATTTCCCTATGTCAGTTACGGCTCTGGTTTAGATATGAGCCCTAGGTGCTTTTGAACACTCTGTACATGATATTTAAAATGTGTTTGGACCTTCTTTCTAGTTATAGCATGATTGAACAAGTCATTGGTTTTGAAAATGCACTTTTACCTCAGTTTTGCATTTGTCTTCGAATTTGAAAATGTACTTACTTTCAGAAAACACTAAGGACGTCATTGCATTCCTTATTCAATTTCTCTCAAGATAGACTAAAGTTTCATCAAAATCCATTAAGATTTGATATAGTTTGGATGGTTCACGTTTTTGAAGTTTTTGCCTTGGCTTGGGTCAGGTTTTTGCTCAGAAATCCATTAATATGAGGTTCATTATTTTATGGGGTGGTTTGATACTTTGGATGTATCACCACCCTAGTGGTTAAAACTTGCGCGCCTTATACTCTCTTTGCCTTGCCCACACGAGTTCGATCCTTGCCAGGGACAACTCTTTTTGCTTTTTACCATTTTCATGTGTTTTAACAATATCTTGATTCTCTCCCATTTTGTTACCACACGCGCTTTATAGCTGGTTTGGTAATGTTTTACACATGTGAACCATAGGGCGTGGGTTCAACCCTTGTGATTGACATTTCATTTATTTTTACCACTTTTCCTCATGATTTCTTCACAAACTTGATTTCATCATAACTTGTTCATTTTTCAACATTTTTGCACCATTCTTTTTGGAAATTGTTCTTCATCATGTCTATTTTAAAATAGTAGGAAAAGAATTAAAGGATTGATATCCTAGAAAGACTTTGAATAACCTGGAAATCATGTGTATTTAGGGTTTTCACCCTAATGTTTTAAAACTTTTCTCAATTTAAATTGGATTCTATCTTGTAAGATTGATTGTGTATGATTCATATGTGTTTGTTAACATGCTTGAGTAATCAAAGTTGCTTGGTCCAATTTCTTACCATGTTTAATCTTTGCTTTTGTGAATGCATCTATTGAAAACCACTTTGACCTTTGTTTGTGAACCATACCTTACTTCTTGATGTTGTAACCTCTTGAAAGTGTTTATTATGCCTCTCTTTATTTGTTTATGTGTCTTGTTAGAACCACAACATGCTAGGGCTTGCTTTATCTTGGTTTTGACCATAAAACCTGTATGTCTTTCCCCTATTGAAATCTTGAACTCATACTTGAATTGTTGTAACACTTATGGTATGCTTATTTGCTTGATTTTCATCAATATATGATTATTGGTCTCATGTTGTTACATTTGACATCCTTTGATCCCTATAACAAGATTGCCTCAAGTTGTAACTTGCTTGCATTTAAACTTGTTTAAATTACATGTTCTGTTGATTATTTTGATGGTTGTTACCTCATTGCTCTTCATCTTTGTTAAGATGTTTAAAGTTGATCTTGCCTTATATGTTTGGTCTTGTAAGAACCTCTATCATGTTCCTTTTAGATATTGTGATATATTTAGTTGTAACCATTTAACTTGATTGTAATCTTTGCTTGATGTTGTCATATGCTTGCTTATCTTTCCTGGTTGTTATCATGCCCTTTTATATGTTCATCATGTCTGAATGAATGCTTATGTGTGCTTTTAACTTTATTAAGTTATTCCCTAAGTGATGGAACTTGTTAGTTCTCATCTGTTTGCCTCATCTTTCTCTTATTCCAAAGAAAAGTCTCTCTGTTGACTTTACAGTCATAGATAGCTTATTACCCTCCCTTTGACTTTGTTAAGTCATCTTGAACCATAACTTAGTTAAGTTAGAATCCATATCCATTAGACTTTTTCTCTAAGTCTAAAATACCTACCCCTATTAGGAGTACCCTTCAATTAGAATTTTAAGATAGAGTTTGTTAACCCTATGTAAGAATTATTGTCGTGATTACTTACTCCCCTCTTGACTTTTGTAAAAGTCAATTCCTTTGAGTGCACAACTTAGATTAAGAGAGTTTTGTTAAACTTTATTCAAGCATTGTTATGTTTTTTCCCATTTGAACTTTGATCATAATCAAGTGTTCATTCATCCCTAGTGAGGTGAACTACAGTTCCTCTGATTCTATCCTAGTCAGGATACGTAGGCAGAAGATGCGATATCTTTGCGAGCAAACTTAGAAATTATCCTTAGGTCTTTACCTACAACTAAACTTATACCAAGCCATAGAAAACATTTATCAAGTATAGCATACACATATACAAAAGGTTCCTGTAGAGTACTACAGATGTTTAGGATGTGAAATACCTACCCTAGGCATAACCAACCCTCGATCCCCGATCTCTTAGCGTTGTTGTTACATTGCGCAAAAGGTCTTTCTCTCTTTAACCTTTCCTTTGGGTAAATCAAAGTCCGGTTGTGAATTTAATGAATTAAGATTCAAGTTAATTAATAGCTTGACATTACGATTCTCACCGAAACAAAAATGGCGACTTCACTAGGGAATATTGACTTAAAACTTGAGGGTTTAGCCTATTTTGTATGATTGTATGCTATATTTGTGAATGTTTGCTTACATGTGTATTTGTCAATATATCTTTTTGTATGTTATGAACATTGGGTGTCATGAGTGGTGAGGTAAGTCCTAGCCCGGACTTGAGTGACACATATGATAGGATGTAATATGATCAATAGTTGACTGTTGGGAGTAGTCCTAGCAAGTTTGACATATGATGTAATCACGCTTAGTTGAGACCTCCTTGAGATGATTGGTGATGTATGAGTAGTCATGCATTTCATTAATCGTTTCAACCTGAGAGTCCGTAAAACTGAGGACCTTTAGTAACAATTATACCCCACTAAGCCTTTTTAGGACGTAGTGCGAAAACTATTAGGGAGTAGTCCCAAAATAGTTGTTACGTGACGCTACACTCAGACGAGTTTATATTCAACTCACATGAGTGGTTGTGTTAGTTGATAATCTCCGAAGGATTTACTATGACTCTGGGAACTTTGATAGAACCCGTTCGACAGGTATAATTAACCTATAATACAAATCCTTGGGGATGGGTAGACCTTATAACTCCATGCTTTGAGATTGAGCTTAGGGAGACCCTGTGTATGCATGTGCATTATGTTTGTGAATATTTTCCTTTGTGTTATGTGTGCATCATCTCATCATGGCATCTCATGTTGCAACTATTTTTGTAAAGCTCAGTTGATTTCTTTATGTGAAACCTTAGATATATCATGGATATTGGGAAAAGAAACACCAAGAAATACAATTTCAAGAAGCCTGATACATCCGAGTTAAGAAAACTAGGGATTGTGGTTTCAGAAGACTTTGGAAAAAGATATGGGAAGATAATGAGTATAGTCAAGACAAGGATGAAAGAAGGAATCCTCAACACTTTAGTTCAGTTCTATGACCCATTGTATCACTGCTTCACTTTTCCCAACTATCAGTTGGTGCCAACTTTGGAAGAATATGCTTACTACATGGGAGTCCTTGTAAAAGATCAGAAACCTTACAGTGCATTGGAAAGTTTACCTTCACCAAATGAAATAGCAAATACTCTTCACCTTGAAGTATCAGAGATTAAAGCTAATCGTGCCACCAAAGGAGAAGTTAGAGGTTTCCATTTAGATTTCTTAGTTAAGAAGGTTGCTTATCTTGCCAAAGAAGGTAGTATGGATGCATTCAAAGCAGTACTGGCTCTCTTAATCTATGGATTAGTGTTGTTCCCAAAAGTTGAAGAATTTTTCAATTCCTCTTCTATCACCATATTTCTAAGTGGCAACCTAGTGCCTACCTTGTTAGAAGATACTTATCATTATATTCATCATCAGACTCTTCAAGGAAAAGGAACTATTCTTTGTTGTGCACCTCTACTATACAAATGGTTCGTTAACCATTTGTCAAGAACTGACGCTTTTAAAGAAAATCCTAATGGATGGACATGGTCTCAAAGAATAATATCTTTAACGCAAGCTGACATTCATTGGTACAATCCTTCCTACGACAGAGGAGTTTATTTTGACCGATGTGGAACTTTTCCGAATATACCACTCATTGGAGTAAGAGGAGGAATTAGTTACAATTCCGCCTTGGCCAGACGTTAGTTTGGTTTTCCAATGAAAGATAAGCCCACCAATTTACTGTTATCAGGATTCTTCTACCTCAACACTGAAACAACGGGGAATGTGAGAAATAGCATAGTTGATGCTTGGGAGAATGTTCAGAAAAAGACTAAAGCTGATATAGGGAAAAGGAATTGTGTAGCTTTTGAGCTGTTCACTCAGTGGGTCCAATTCAGAGCTCAAGATTTGAAGATGCCATACCTCCTAGAAAAGAATGCACAGATTTTTATAGCGTCATCCTCTTCTACCATTCCCATTGAAAAAATGGAAGAATACCAAGAGTTGCTTCAAAGAGCCCAACTTGAGAGAGATACTTGGGAAGGGAAGTACCATGCACTGTTCTCCGAAACAACAAAAATCATAAGAGAAGTGCAAGAAAAAGATGAATTGATAGGTTGGCTCGAACAACATGTGATCAATGGGGAAGCAACAAAAGAGAATTTATTTTTCTCCAGTGTCAAGCCTACTCAAAGTGTTCATGAATATTCAAACGTCCCACCTACCTCAGGAGCTTGGAAAGGCATAGTGGAAAAATTGGTGATGGAAAATGCAATGCTAAAGAAGTTGAAGAGGTCTCGCAACTGAAGTTCTTGTTAGAAACTTAGACCATAAGACCTAGTTTTCTAATGTAAACCTAAGCTTCTTGTATTGTATTTTGAAAGTTATAACTTGTTCCAACAATTAATGAAATAAGGGGTTTGACTTAATTAATCTTCTGAGTTTTGTAAAACCAGTTGCATTTTGCAGTTGCATTCTCACATTCTTGCTAACCATTCAAGGATTTCAAAAAAATTTCTTTTGCAGACATTGTTATGGAACACCGAAGCAGGTTTTCATTTCTGAGCTTGAGATTGGATAATCTCAGGATTTTAGGAGGCCTTCTCAGGAACCCTGCCGCATTTATCGCCAAGTATGGAGATCCACTACCACTGCTAAACACAAGAGTTAACGAAGACATGCTGCTAGCACTCGTTGAATTCTATGATCCAGTGTATCATTGTTTCGTCTTCTCGAATTTCCAGCTGCTCCCAACTCTGGAGGAGTATTCTGCCTATTTGAAGATTACTTTGACCTTCTATCCTTCCTATGGTAAACCAAGAAGGAAAGACTTACCAAAGCATTACATCTTGAATCAACAGAGTTGCCTGCTCATTTGATAAACAGGGAAGGTTTCTTCGGAATGGAAGCAAGACCATTCATGGAAAGAGAAGAATTCCATTATGATAACAAAGACTTAGGAATCTTTGAAGCAATCCTGGCTTTCCTAATCTATGGACTGTATCTCTTCCCCATCTGCGATGAGTTCATCAGTGAGGAGGCCATCAAACTCTTCATAATCAGAAATCACGTGCCCACGCTGCTGGCTGATGCCTACTTTGTTATCCATCACCGGAGGATGTATGATCTCGGGCTGTTCTCATGTTGCACAACGCTTCTCAACAAGTGGTTTATTTGGCACTTGCCCGAAACTCAGATTCTCTGGAATCTCCCTAACAAAAATGCTTGGATTGAAAAATTAGCATCACTCACTCATTATGATGTCAACTTATACGATATCAAAAATAGGGGAGTTGCTATGATTCAAAGCTGCGGGGACTTTCCAAACATACGTCTCATAGGCACGAAAGGAGTCATCAGCTATAGCCCAATCCTTGCTCGCCGTCAACTAGGATATCAAACTGGGGCAGAACCAGAGCCAGACCTGCTAAGAACTTGTTTCTGTGAAAAAGGTAGTGATGAAAACTTTGAAACCCTTTCCCGTTTAGCCTGGTATCGTCCTTGTATGCAAGGAATGACTACAGAAGAGAATGTGAGCTGCCTAGCCGCAAAAGCATATCTCCTTTGGTCAAAAGAGATAGCTCTAAGAATTTTCTACAGTCATACTTACGAAATCTCTATGGAACCTGAATTACTCATACCCATAGATGAGCTGATGTTCGCTTTACTCAAAGCAGAACATGAAAATGCCGAGTTATGGGAGTTGATCTGTCATAATTAACACCAGTCTAGGCCTCAAGAAGGGGAAGGATCGTCTTGTTAGAATGATCAAGATTGCAAATTTCCTACTTTTCTAAGATTGTAATCTTAGGAATCTATGAATGTAATAGCTACTTGCTGAAAACTATGTTGTAAGAAAGGTTTTGTTTATTAACAAGAGCCATCTGTTGTAACAGACTCTAATTTATCAATAAAAATATGCTTTTCAAATACGTTGTTACATGTGTTGTTAATTTTGTTTGTAAATGAGATTGTTGCTTTTCCTTGAATGGTTGGTTTTGCATTTGCATTTGCATTTGCATATCATTTACATAGTCTTGCATAGGTTCCGTGGAACATCTGTTGTTCTTTTCCACCAGAGGGAGGAAGAAAGTCACATTGAGTTCCCATCACTATAACACCCGAACCAGCGCTCAAAGAAGAATGGCTGATCAGGACCAAAGAATCAATCAGATTGACAACGATCTTGAAGGGATAAGAGGCAACGTTAGCCAGACCATGGAAGTCCTCCAAGTAATAAAGGCAAAGATGGACTCACAAACTACAGTAATCTCTGAAATCAACACAACAACAACAAATCCTCCTCTAGTAATAGCCTCAGCAACTGAACTTCCATTCGGTATCTCCAAGGATTTTCTATCACCACTCAGTAATCCCCAACAGTTTAATCCTCAGCCACAGATTGTTCTATTAACAACGGATCCTCTCTACACTCAAGCAGGGGGTCAAGCACAAGTCCGACTGATCTTCAACAACCATCAACCGATATTCGACATACCTGACGGGTCTGAAATCGAAGATGAAAAGCATGAGAAGTTGAGAGCTGAAATGGACATAATGGCCAGAAGAATGTGCGCCATAGAAGGTAACAATGTTTTTAGGACTGATGCCAAAGACATGTGTTTGGTCTTGGGCTTGGTATTTCCTCCCAAGTTTGTAATTCCCATGTTTGAGAAGTACAAAGGATCAACCTTCCCGAAGGTCCATCTGATCATGTACTGTCGACGTATGGCCCCACATATTGAGAATGACAAATTGTTAATACACTGCTTTCTAGACAGTCTCAAGGGTGCCTCCGCCAAATGGTGCTTAGGCTTAGATTAGGCAAAAATACACTGCTTTAAGGAATTATCGGATGCATTCGTCCAACAATACAAATACAATATGGATCTAGCACCGGATTGTTGTTAGCTTCTTAGCATGACACAAAAAAGCTCTGAATCCTTCAAGGAGTATGCGCAAAGATGACGCGAAACTGCTGCCCAAGTGGAACCACCTTTGATTGAAAAATAATTGGCCGATTGGTTTGTAGATACAGTCAGGCCGTAATTCTATGAAAGATTTATTAGCAGTATTACGACAAATTTTCTGACATTGTGGCCGTAGGCGTAAAAGTGGAAGCAGGCTTAAAATGCGACAAGGTATCAAACTCAGCTACTAGTGCTAGCACAAGTACGACAAAGAGAGCATTTAGCAGCTTCCACAAGAAAAAAGGGGAAGTCAGCACAGTGATGCATGAAAAGAGGGTGCAGAATCAAAGGGGCCCGCGACAACGGTATCACCAATCGCCATATGTAGTGGCAGTAACGTCGGTGTTCCAAAATCAGTAGAGTCAGCAAAACCCTCAGCTGGGGGTGCCTAATCAGTATTAGAAATACAACCACCAGCCTTATAATAACCAACAGGCACAACAACCCAGGGCTCAAGCTCCTAGGTCAACCTACCGAAGCGGGAAACCTAGAATACAGCCGATACCCATGAGCTACGCTGAGTTGTATCCAATGATGGTGGCAAGAGGACTCATTCAGATAAGGAAACTAGGTGCTCCACCTAACCCTTTACCTCCTTATTAAAATCCAAACGCGTGTTGTCCTTTCCACGAGAACGCTGCTGGGCACGATCTAGAAGGATGTTTTGCACTCCAACACATTGTCCGGGAGTTGATAGAAAAGAAGATACTATCATTCGAGGACAATCACCCCAATGTAAAAGATAACCCTCTGCCAAACCATGGTGGAGTGAATGCTATAACTGAAGAGGGTGAAGAATCTGAGATGAAGACGGTAACTGCAGTCTCCGAATTTAAGACACCATTGGTAGAATTACACAAAAGACTAGCTCAGACATTGTTGCTCAAAAGCACCCATGAAGACTGTGAAGAATGTAGCCAGAATCCACAGGGTTGTAGCCTTGTGCGAAGAGATATTCAATTGTTAATCAACAAAAGAATGCTACAGGTTAGTAGCAAAAAGAGGAAGAAAGATGTGGCAGTTATTGAACTAGTGTTCAACATGCCAAAATAATCCAATAAAAGTGCAGTGTTCAAAACTAACGACAACAAAATGACCCGGCCCAAAGCCGTCAGACCAGTGTTCCACAATGATCCTGCGTCTAAATTTGGAAAGGACAAACCAAGGTTCGATCCAAGGAGAGGGCTCGGTCCTCATCTGAGAGCCATATCATGGAAGCATGACTACTCTTGGTATGACATGAATGCTGGAAGAAAACAAGAGGATGTAACCAACATCGTTGGGGCAAGCAAGATGACCCGCAGTGGTCAAATATATTAGCCCAGGATGAATCCTATTGTCCCTCAACCAGCTGTCGTTGCTCCCAAAGCTACTATTACTGTTCCCAAAGAGGTTTCTCCAAAAGAAGTGATCTTCAAAGAACCCACCGATAATGGAAAAGAGATCCCCAAAGATGACGAAGAGGAGTTTTTGAGGATAATTCGCCGAAGCGATTATCGGGTGGTAGACCAACTCAACCAGATGCCATCCAAGATCTCAATCATGTCATTATTGCTAAGTTCCCCTGCTCATCGACAAGCCTTATTGAAGATACTCACACAAGCCCACGTAACGAAAGATATCACTGTGGGGCAATTTGACTCTGTTGTTACAAATATCACAGCTTGCCATACACTAAGCTTCGACGACGATAACTTGACCGCTGAAGGGCGCAAGCACAATCGTGCTTTGCATATATGCGTTAAATGTGAAGAGGACATGCTCTCCAGAGCGCTTGCTGATACTGGGTATACACTCAACGTGATGCCCAAAAGAACCTTAGCAAAATTGATCTACAAAGGAGCCGAGATGAGGCCCACCTCTTTAACCGTAAAAGCCTTCGATGGATCAAGAAGAACGGTAATAGGAGAGGTTGACTTTCCAATCATGGTAGGACCTCAGGTCTTCAAAATCACCTTCCAGGTAATGGACATAAATCCTACATACAACTGTCTGATGGGAAGGTCGTGGATACATACAGCGGGCGCTGTCACATCTACGTTACATCAGAAAATGAAGTTTGTTACCAATGACCAGTTGGTCATAATACATGGAGAGGAAGATCTGATGGTAAGAAATCTATCTTCCTTTCGATAGATCAAAGCTGATGAGGATGCGCTTGAGACGACATTCCAAGCTTTGGAGATTGCTCATGTCGTGTTGGTTGAGGATTCGGCCGTATTCCGTGGACCATCTTTTGCCTTTGTGCGAAGTATGAAGGCTGCAATGGAAGAAGGGCTCCCACTGGGATGGGGAGAGGTCATAGAGGTAAACGCTTGCGCCAAGAACGACAGACAAGGGTTGGGTTACAAACCAACTCCAGAAGACGCACCTGAAGAAAGCACCCTGAAGCGGAAGACCCTAAAGGAAATATTCATAAGTGGCGGGGTACAAGTGAATGTCGTTATTGATGAAGACGAAGAAAGCAACCTCGACAGCCTGGTGATCCGAGGCGGAGCAGTTTTATGCAATTGAGAGACAATGGAAATTCCTATCATTTTGCCTTTAGAGTAATGCATTTGCTTGTTAGCTTTTGTTTTCTTTAAAAATTCCTGGTCTTGCCCAAGGCCAGTGAATCATTTGTATGGGCCACTTTGCAATTTAAAAGATTAATGAATGAAGAAGTGTTTTTGTTAAAAATCTTGTTTTGTTTTCTCCTCGTCATTTTCACTTTTTGTAAAAAAGGAAAAATGGCAACTTTTTGAAAATTTAAAATCAACCCATCATCTACATGTTTGCTGTGTGTGTGTCTGATCATTCTAAAACCTGTAAAACCATGCAGAAACCCTCTATCACCCACAAAATCAATGATCGTTCGATCCCTTCTGGTAGTGATCCGTTTGTTTTTCAAGCCGAAGGAGAGAGTCATGAAGATTCTGAAGTCCCTGAAGAATTGATAAAGATGACTGAGTATGAGGACACCTATCTTCAGCCCTACAAAGAAAAAATTGACTTCATCAACTTAGTTCTGAAAAAGAAAGAAAAGAGGTCAAAATTGGGGCGTCGCTAGGGGCAGAAGTCAAAGACAAACTGATAATGCTTCTCAAAGATTACGCTGATGTGTTCACTTGGTCTTATCAAGACATGCCAAGGTTGGATACTGACATTGTGATGCATAAGCTCCCCCTAAAACCTGAGTGTCCTCCGGTCAAGCAAAAGCTTCAAAGATCCAACCCCGACATGGCTTTCAAAATCAGAGACAAAGTCAAAAAACAAATTGACACAGGCTTCTTAGCAGTATCAAAGTACCCATAGTGGGTGGCTAACATTGTGACTATCCCTAAGAAAGATGGTAAGGTCAGAATGTGTGTAGACTACAGGGATCTGAACAAAGCTAGTCCGAAGGATGACTTCCCCCTGCCACATATCGACACTTTGATGGAAAACACAACTAGCTTTGCGGTATTCTCATTCATGGATGGATTCTCCGGCTACAACCAGATAAAGATGGATCCAGCCGATATGGAAAAAACAACCTTCATCACACCCTGGGGCACTTATTGTTAAGGTCATGCCTTTCGGACTGACAAACGCAGGGGCCACATATCAGCGAGCCATGCTCGCACTCTTCCATTATATGATGCATCAGGAGATTGAGGTATATGTGGATGATATGATCACAAAATCTATAAATGAAGAAGATCACTTGGATCATATGCTAAAATTGTTTGAGAGGCTTTAAAAATATCAACTGAGGCTAAATCAGGCTAAGTGCACGTTCGGGGTTCGTTCTGGCAAATTACTTGGGTTCATTGTTAGTCAACGAGGAATCGAAGTGGATCCTAACAAAGTTAGAGCAATTCAAGAAATGCCAGCTCCTCAAATGGAAAAACACGTCAGAGGTTTCCTTGGACGATTAAACTACATCTCCAGATTCATCTGTAACTTGACGCCTACCTGTACGTCGATCTTTAAGGTGTTACGAAAAGATCAAAGGGTCGTATGGAATGAGAACTGTCAGTCAGCATTCGAGAAGATCAAGGAGTATCTTCAGGAGCCTCATATATTGATTCCTCCAGTACCGGGAAAGCCGCTATTCATGTACATGA
The DNA here is from genome assembly GCA_963859935.3 of Lathyrus sativus. Classification (NCBI taxonomy): domain Eukaryota; kingdom Viridiplantae; phylum Streptophyta; class Magnoliopsida; order Fabales; family Fabaceae; genus Lathyrus; species Lathyrus sativus. Next base: position 252,480,497 of record OZ012737.1, on the reverse strand, counting down.
CAATGTTGGAAGATTAATGGGTTGTGTCTTAGGCCAAACTGACGAATCAGGAAAGAAGGAACATGCAATTTACTATCTGAGCAAGAAGTTCACAGATTGCGAGAGTCATTACTCACCTTTAGAAAAGGCTTGTTATGCTCTAGCCTGGGCGGTCAAACGTCTAAGACAATACATGATTGTTGCACCCTAAAATTTGCTCAACCTTATTCACTTGGTTTATGTTTCAATATCATTAGCATTTGCATATAGAGTCATGTACATAGCCTAACCATCTGCATAGCATAAGCATAGCAAGTCATCCAACAGGGGACCAGGCATTATTCTCATCTCTATGAGCCTATCAAGAGGTTATTATCTGAATTCAATCTCATTCAAGTCATCAGAAAGAATTGGAGAGCTAAAGAAGTCAATGGAGCAAGCAAGCAATCTATCTCCTATCTGAGGGTATCTGAAGATCATGTGAGCTGTGAATTGAGAGCATGGAGAGTATCTAGACATCATGGGATACTTAGAAAGTCATTTGGAGAAGGAGACAAGTCATTGGTGTGATCACAAGAATTGCAGTTGAAGACAGTCAACTAGGGTTTCATCTAGGGTCAACTCTAGGTCAACTCTAGGTCAATTGACTGATTGAAAGGCATTAAGGTCTATTGGAGAGATGTGGGGTTCATCATTTGACATGTAGAAGAGGATATGGTGTTATTCTAAGAAGAAATCAAGAGAAATCAAGGAGAAGAGGAGTTTCTAAATTAGGGTTTCTGTGTAAAATCCCCTAGTTTAGGTCAAATTTCCAAGCAAGATAAGTCAAAATGCAAGCTTCAAATGGATCCTTGGCCAACATGAAACTTGTAGAGGATCTCAAGACCTTTAATTTGAGTGGTGGAAGACATTAAGGAGATTTATAGAACTCAAGTTATGGTCCTTGCAAGTTACAGGTCATCTGAGGTATCTGAAATTTTGTCTGTGAAAGTGACTTGACTTCCAAGCTATTTTTACCCCTCAAGGAGATTTCAAATGAATTTCTGGTCAACATAAGAATTTTTCCTCATTGTATTAGATTTCTATAATGGTATAGTATGCCTTCATATGATTTGTGGAACTCTACTTATGGTCTTGGCAAGCAAAGGGTATTTTGGTCATCTGAGGATTACATGTCATTCTTAGCCTATGCCTAAAACTCATACAAGGAGGCTTCAAATGAAAAACTTCACAACATAAAAGTTGCTCAAAATGACATTTTAAGGCTAGAAAAGAAGTCATGGAAGTTTGGAAATGCATGGAAGGAGACTTGACCAAAGTTGGTGGAAAATGACCTAAAAAAGGCATATAAGTTGAAAAAGTTGAAATAAAAAATTGGTTTGAGAGATCTACAAATCCAATATGGGTTATCCAATATACCAAATTGATTCCAAACATCATTTTAAAGACATTGGTTCAGCCACTTGTTTGAGTTAAGGGTTAATTTTTGGACTTGCTTTGTTATTTTGTTACTTGCATAATAAGATGCACATGAGAAGTTCAACATAAAGCAAAAATAAAGGCATGAAAGCTCACATACACTCCCAATATCTCATGAAAGGAGATTTTAACACAAGTTTACAAAGGTGCAAGCATGAGATAAGAGATATTCAAAGTATCATGGCATGAGAAGTTCATGAAATTTCCACAACTTTCTAGAATCCTCCAAGATCATTCTAGAAACTTCTCAATCAGTTAATCATCATCTATATAATGAATTGAAGCCATTTGTGCAAGGGTTTGGTGCATTGAAGGAGAGAAAAGAGTGAACTTCATAGTTGCTTCCATTGTAAGAAAGTGCAAGAATCACCATAATCTTCCATTTCTGATCACTTCTTTTCTTCATTCATCATCCATTGAAGTTTGTGAGTGGGAATGAGCATGGAGCAAGGTCCAACAATGGAGGATTGAGGAGTTAGGGTTCACATTGCAAGAAGGCATATCAGAACTGCAGCCAAGAATCCAAGTTTCTTCATCCATTTCTTTTGCATACAGTAGGACCAACATCTCCCAAGGATCATTAGTGAAGCTTGCCAGGCCTTGAAGTGCACGATTCCACCACTGTTTCATCAAGATTGCAAGGTATGCATTTCAATCTATATCTCTTCATCTAGGTAGTATTAGATGGAATGGTTAGGATCAAAATGCTTAGAGACCATAGGTGTTTGATTCCTGAGAAGTGGAGAGATTTCTGTGAGGTTCCATGGCAGAGTGTTGAAATTTTGATGATCGAGGATAGGTTGTATATCGAGTATTAATGAGCGTGCATTGGCTTGATGAGATCAGGGTAACATGGTGAACAAGATAGGACAGTTGAATTGGAATTGTGAGGCTCCATTGATGAGTGCAGTTAGTATTCTATGAGATTCCACCTATCGGGTTTAATCATAGAGGGGGTTTTAGAGAAAACTAAGAGCATGGTCGTGTAGAGGGGAAGAAATATAGTGATTTTGGTCTTTACAAGTTTTGATTTCATGGGAAATTGAAGGAGAACAAAGGGCTTGATTATGGTTGCGTGGAAGCTGTGAACCTCTGCAAACCCTAACTCATTTGGGACGATGAAGGACAGCCATCGGATTGGTTCTATTATTTGACCTTTTCACCCAATCGTGTGGACCAGATTTGAATTGAGAAACGGAGGGAGAGACTGAAGTGAAACGCAGCGTTTCACTTAAACGCGCGTTTGGGCCTTTGATCCAATTTTCTAACCCCACCCCCATTTTGAGAGGCCCAGCATTTTACACGTGATTATGTTACTTTCTACACCGAAGTTTTATTCTTTTTTCTTTTATTTTTTAATTCAATTTCTGAAAGGCGCTGGGCCTTGCACCATGTTCTATCTGCACCCCACTTCCCAAGCCCACCTAGAAAGCAACTGGGCGAGTTTACTTCTGACACCCCTCCCCCTTTTATTTCATATTTTGTTATTTTAATTTCTTTAATATTTTTCTCATCTTTAAAAAATCATAAAAAATAGGAAAATTGCGATTTTTAATTCCTTCTTTTTGCTATAGGTCCATTATTCTGTCTAGAAAAATATGAAAAAATAAAATTGACATTTTATTTTGTTTTACTATTTTTCATGCATTTTTCTTGTAAATAGCATTTTATTAAGTTTAGTTTGATACTTAAATTTGTTGATTTTTGTTCTAATAGTTGCTTTAACATTTTTAATCCATTCTTTTTAGGTTGTTTAGTTTAGACATTCAACTTGTACATACAATTTAGTTCCCATTTTTAGGACTTAATTTTAGGTGTTTAGTTTAGGTGTGAATAACATGAACAAAATTAGGGTTTAAGTGATAACATAGATGAAGTAGTTCATTTCCCTTAGGAGTTAGAGATTGAATTTTGGCCATGGGACTATAGGGATTATGGGTAGTTATTAGATCCCTTAGAAAATATTAGGATTCCCCTACTGCTATTAGTATACTACTGTATTTGTTTGACTGGTGTGGTGTGCCCTCTCAGGGGATTATTGCTTGTTTGTGTGGATATTGGGATTGCTTGGGGATTAGGAGAGCTGAAGACTTGTGATGATGAAGCCATTGGAGATCCAGATGCTGAAGACCAACCTCCAAAGTTGAAGAGGAGATTCTTGCTAGCAGCTGTTGAGGAGACTAGGGTTTAGGAGCTAGGCAGAGCTCTAGAGTAGTAAACTTGATTCTCAAACATGGAAGGCCTTGACTGCCTCCATTCTTCTCTGTGATGCAGAGTCTCTCTAAGACACTCACCCCCTTCCTTTGGAAGGCTAGGTGCTACTGTCTAAGGGATAGAACTCTTGAGAGAAAATATCTTATGTGTTAGTAGCAGTTTGTTTACCACCCTTGGTAGTCAACTAATTGCTTAACACCCAATTCACTCTTATGATTGATCCCTCATCCTGGAGGTTAGGACTTGAAGAAAAGCCATTGTAGACTAAAGGCTGATAATCAGAGACCTTGCTTGAAGGCTGTGGAGATGGAGATTGATGCTTGCTGAAGCTGGAAGTCAGATGTTGATGCAGAGCTGCTGTGGCTGTTTATTTTGGTTGCTGTTCATTTCTGATGTATTGATTGGTTTTTCTGGACTGTATTGTTTGCTGTTTACCCTGCTGGGTTGAAAGTGAATCCTGTTCACTTTTGCCTATTGTTTTCTAGGTTCGAGGTTGAGTGAGACTCCCTTGCCTCGCTTGTATTACTGCATCCATGCATTTTACTGCTTTACTGTATATATCTGATATTGTTTCTGTTTCCGTCTATTCCCTTAGGATCTCTGTTTCTCTCTGTGCAAGAGAGGAGCATGATAGACACTAGGTCTTAACCCATGCATGATAACATTAGGTTAGTTTGATTCCCTTCGCAACCGTAGGTTAGAGTTCTGTCTCTTCTTCCTCAAAACAAACAGAAAAATACAATAAAATTTCAAACACAATAAAAGACACTTCTTCCGTAAAAGGATGTGAACTCATCAAGACGTCATTTTTGTCCGCTTGGACTGCTAATCAGAAAAACCTTTTTCAGAAGGAATAAAATCAACCAAGACAAGCTTGTGTCGTACGTGGCCCGAACTACATTTGCTCTGATCTTTCATGCTGTATGAAAGTACGTAGGCATAGGATGCGATATCCTAGCGAGCAACCTTCCCCTCCTTTCCCGTAGGTAGGCGAACTACGTTGACTCTGATTTCTCGTTCCAGACGGGAATACGTAGGCATAAAGTGCGATACTTTGCCGAGTCATTTTCTTTTCCCTTTTAACCCTTAACCCTTTAGTTTAGATAGAATAACAATCCATACCCGAAAACAAGCGTGGATCTCGTCGAGTACGACGGACGTGAGGGGTGCTAATACCTTCCCCTTGCGTAACCGACTCCCGAATCCAGGTTTTGGTTGCGACGACCATACCTTTCCCGTGTTGTGCGAGGTTTACTCTGAGCGTTTCCTTTCCCTCCTGTGGGATAAATAACGCACGGTGGCGACTCTTCTGTTCAGCCGGCGCCGATTTTCGCAGTAGCGACAGCTGGCGACTCTGCTGGGGACGGAATGTCCCCTGGCTGCTAAGAACTGCGATAGTTCTTATGCATTTGGGATCCAACGTCCCTTAAGAGAGTCAATCCTAACGCTTGTTTTCCCGTCGAGGATTTTGTATGGATTTATATTTCTGACCTTTACTTTCAGCATATTATTATTGATTATTATTGCTGTATTTTGGGGTGTGACGGGTGTTCTGATATTGAGTGAGAAGCCGGACCTGGGCTTGAGTGCACCTTAGACTTAGAGTAGAGATTAGTGGGCGCGCACGTGCTTTGCATGTCCTAGTGTCCCGCGAAATCTACACTCAGACGAGGTTCTTCTGGTTGGCCTCCTGTCCTGCCCTTTGGGTGGCTCGGGTTGCGGGTTAGTTGGATTGTCGACTCTGGGGACCGATCATTTGGAAGTTGGCTAAGTGAGGCCTCTTCAGGATTTGATGATGCCACTCCTTCTGGGAATCGTATCATCAACCTTGAAAGTCTGTGACGCCGACGACCGCATAGGATGCCATACCTTTGTCAGTTACTAGGACATCCACCTGTGAGAGGGTTTGGGGTTATGCAGGTAACTAGACCTTCAGATACCGGTTATTTCTTGATCAGAGATCCTGGGTATTTATGGAGAGTTATGAGGTCTGTCAGAGACCATTTGGAGATGTGTTATGAGGTCTGTCAGAGACCAGTTGGAGATGTGTTCTGCGGTCTATCAGAGACCAGTTGGAGAGTTCTGAGGTCTGTCGGAGGCCAGTTGGAGATATGATTTGAGGTCTATCAGAGACCAGTCAGAGTTATGTTATGGGTCTATCAGAGACCAGTATTGGAGCTGTGTATGAGGTCTATCTGAAACCAGGGTTTGAGGACTTCTAGAGAGTCTATCTGAGACTTCTTGATATGGTTCAGGCTATTCAGCTACGGCATTTGGTCCCTGTTGCATGTCACTTGCATTGCATTGTTTGCATACTCATCATCATTGCATCCTACTAACGTGTGTCTGTGCTGCAGGTGCATTTGCATATCCCCCGGTTCTAGTGCCCAGACTTCTGAGTATTGATCATGGCTGGTTTGAGGATGACAGTTGCGTATAAGCTACCTATCCCCGAAATTACTCCACTCCTGGGTCTGATTTCTCTTGCAGATGAGGATGTCCGTAGAAGCTTCAGGCAGAGTTACGGACGGTTGTTGAGTTTAGTTCGCAAGTCCACTGATGATGAATTGAATGAGCTGTACACCTTAATGCAATTCTATGACCCGGCTTTGAGATGTTTCACGTTTGCAGACTTTATCTTGGGGCCTACCATGGAGGAGTATGTAGAGTTTACTGAGCTGCCAGTTCAGAATGCAGTTCCTTTTATTCACTCAGCCGCTGAGCCCAATTTGGAGGATTTAGCCAAGGCCCTGCATATGAATGCTTCTGAGTTATTGATGACTGCGTGGCGAGGGGTTCCGGGTTTTTCTCTTCAGTTTCTGGTTGGTAAGGCTCAAGAGTACGCCAAGAATGGGTGTTGGGTGGTCTTTAACGCTATTTTGGCCCTCTGCATTTATGGGATAGTGTTGTTCCCTAACTTCCCAAACTTCGTGGACATGGATGCATTTCATCTATTTGCTGCTGGTAACCCAGTACCAACGCTGATCGGGGACTTTTACCATTCGATGCACTACAGGAATGAAAACAGGAGAGGCAAGAACGTCTCTTGTTACGTACCTTTGCTGTATATGTGGTTCAAGAGCCATCTTCCCTCGAGGGGACCTTTCGTGGATAATGCAATCACGCCCGACTGGCCAGAGCATATGATGAGGTTAACTTCTGAAGACATTGAATGGGTTGATCGAGATCTGCTGGGATCTGAGCTTATCTTCAGTTGTTATGGGTACCCTAATGTCCCGCTGATAGGAAGAAAAGGGTGTATCAACTACAACCCATCCTTGTTGGTCCGTCAGTTCGGATATGCGCTGAAGAACCCGCTAAGGGAGGAGGAAGTACAGGAATCTCTGTACTTCACCGGAGACGTGAAGGGGGAGTTACTAGCCAAGCTGCAGCATGCCTGGACGCGTATTAACCGAAGAGGGAAGCCGTTGTTAAGGAAGAATGACTGTCAGGCTTACGCACCTTACAGAGTTTGAATCCAGGAGAGAGCAAGTCAGTTGCTGATGCCATTTCCAGCAGCGCCAATCCCTGTTCGTATTCCGGTAGCAGAGCCAACTACTATTTCTAGGGAAGCCTACGAGCAAGTTGTGAAAGAAAAGGAAGCCTTGATGAAGATCAACGAAGGGTTAGAGCAAGAGCTAGCCCAGATACGCAGTGAGAAAAACAAGGTCGTGCATGCTTTCCAACAGCAGATTGAGCTAGTAAACAGACTAGGGGCTGAATTGATCGAGGAGAAGAAGTAGCGCGAACGTCTGGGGCAAGAGTTCAGAAGCTCCCATGACATGCTGGAATCCAAAAAGAAGGCACTTGACATCGCTCACCGAGAAATCTCTTCTTGCAATAAGACTTGGAATGCCACGCTCACCAACAATAAGAAGAGGGAGGATAAGTTGAAGCAGCAAATTTCCGACCTCGAAGAGCAGTTGAAGTCTAGCATCAAGAAGTGTGAAGAAGAAGTGATGACCCGGTATAGTCTCCAGAACGCACTGAACAAGGCCATCAAAGGCAGAGATGAAGCTGTGTCTTAGAAGCGTAAACTAGAGGATCGCTTCGGAGAAGGGGCATGGGAGGAAACTGCTGAAGACGTGCGACGTGTTCTCAAGAGAAGAAACCAACTTGTTGAAGGGCTGCTTACCCGACCAGGTCATCCGGAGACCAAGAAGTTGCTAGAAGAGTACCAGACTTATGGGAGTGCTTGATCACTTCATGTATTACCTTGTATGCTTTATTTGCATAGTGCTGACCATCATCAGGATTGTTGGTTGAGGTCATGCCTTCTTATTGTACTCTCAGTGATATTGTATTCTTGGCTCATTGGTTTCTCTGCAATATATGAGGCTTTCTGTGATTCAACTCCGATCTTTATATTGTTAGCACTGTCACTGCACCGGCACCTTCACACTAGAATCGGGGAATGCCATTCCCTAATGCACAGACACACACATTGCATTGCATTCATATTCATATTGCATTACAGGTAATTATTAAACTGTATCTCATCTCCTGTATCTTCCAGGTCCTCCAAGATTAGCGACCGAAGAATTCCCTGGCATTCAACCAGAAGCAGCAGTAAGGAAGTCATGAGTCAGGATCAGACTGAGATGCAAGAGGTGCACGACAACATAATGCGGCTCATACAGGTAATGGAAGCCATGGCCAAGAGTCAGGAACAGTTGCAGAATATGGTGCAGCCTCTGATTGCACGGGCTAATGATAGGGCTGCCGATTTTGCTCAGTAAGAGAGTCAAGGTTTTCTCCCAGGCCGCAGACGCCAACTTGTGGGGATAGACATCAAGCAGGTTCAAGCAGAATTAACGGATGTTCGAGGCCAGCTGGGGCAGTTCACGAAAGATATGCAAGTGTTGCGCTCGAATCAAGAGACGCTAGAAGAAGAGAACTGCCGACTGAAGGCACATATAGCGTTGATGGCCGAAATATTAAGGAACATACTCAGAAGAGAAGGAGGGAAAATGTCTGAGGACGCGGCTGGCTTATTTGTTCCTCAGGGGTCTGAAGAACTATTACCCACGCAGGATAGGCTTAAGAGACCCTCTCCACGATTCGAAGCTCAGGATTCTCCTCGTCAGCAGTCGCAATTGATTTTGCAGGATAACCCAAGGAGGGGTGGCAAGAGGATGAGGCCTTCTAACAGAGTATTTGATGAGATCCCTGTGGATTATGATCAGCTGGTGCAACTCTTGTTCCAACTTCAATTGGTTGAGCCCCGCATTTTGGTTCCACTGACAGGGCAGCCGCCACCAGACTATGACCTGAACGCCCATTGTGCCTTCCACTCCGGCGCACCGGGGCATAACATTGCAAACTGCAAAGTTTTTAAGCATAAGATTCAAGACTTGCTGGATGAGAAAATAATTGAGTTTGTACCAGGGGGCATAAGAGTTTCAGGGACTGATATTCCCATTTCTCTGTCAGAGGTTGCAGATGAATCGAGGTATGTCCCAGAGCCACTGGAAGCTAAGTCCCCATGTCCACAACAGTTGCCGATGCCAGGGTTGAATCTAAGGATGATAGCGCTTGAGCCTAAGGAATCGTCCGAGCAAAGCCAGCAGCATACAAGATGCCAGTATCCGGCTCAACAAAGAATTCGGGGAAAGAAGTCAAGGAGGGTGTTTGAAAAGCCTCCCTCAACGTACGCAGATTTGTTACAGACACTACTAAGATTGAACTTGGTGGAGAAAAGAACTCTGGCGCCAATAACAGGCACTCTGCCGGATGGCTATGATGCAAGCAGGCACTGTGAATTCCACTCCGGGGCTCCCGGGCATGATATTGAGGGCTGCCACGCGTTCAGGCATAACGTCCAAGATTTAATCGACAGCAGGGTTATTAACTTCTCTGATAGGGTCCCCAGGGTGGTGCAAGGCCATAGACAAGCAAAAGTCGGGGTGATGAAAAAGTTTCCCAGATTTGATCAGGCCGTTGAAAGAAGATCGAGACAGCAGTAGACTACCCCTGATGATAGTTTCTGAGGATGGTTGACTCGCCAATAAGTCAAAGTGCAGGAAGTCCAGTTCTGAGACACTGACATTTTTCATGTTATCTTGTTCATGTCCTCGCATTTGTAGTTTCTTTTCTGTGTAATTGCAAATTTTCGCTTCTAAAACTTGTTGTTTTTTCAATTGATATTGATAAACGAAATGAATATGCATGTTTTGAATTAATCCAGTCGTGTTCACTCTCTGTGTTTCTTTAATGCTTAATGCTTGTTTTAGCAGGAATCCGGGGAGGATGACAAAAACAGATGACGAATAATATGTCGATTGTATGCTTTTGGATAAAAAGCTTGTTGATGAAATACAGGCATTGTTTCAATCCATAAACACCGGAGATATAAGGAAGATAATCCATTGATAACCCCTTTTGAGCCCAGTAGTAGGAGTTTTTTTGAAAATGAAAAACCCTAAATCTTAACCCGGGGCATGGTAGGCGTCAGTTAATTTGACCAAGCGTTCAAATCGCGAAAGGAGTGTCCGTTCGAGGATAAATCACACCTATATGGGTCGTGCCTAAAAAACCACAATGGTTAAACCTTGCCGACAAAGAGTGAAACAGTCACATTATGCCACAAAAAGTCAGACAAACCAGTATCACACGACTTATTCAAAGAAAAAAAAACGAAAAGCGAAAAGAATCAAAAAGCCCGCTAAGTCAAAACTTGAAAACAAATGACTTAAGCAAAAATACGGGCATCCCGCTGGACTGGAAAATCAGAAGAATATCAAAGGATACTCAGTCCAGGCAAAAGTTAGGGAATGAGAAGAAAAAAAAACGAAAGACGAAAAGGATTGTCAAAGAAAAGAAAAATCCTCGAAAAGGACAAAGTCGTGTGACTCGAGGCACCCAAAGACGAAAAGCAAATGACTGTCACTCAAAAACAAAAAAAATGTGTGGTATCCTGAACCATCGCTCCTATCATTCCACCTCTAACAGGTGAACGCTGAAGTCAGATTAGCTGAACATAGGATTGGAGAACATCACGAAGAATGGGTGGGTCAAGATAAATTTTGAGCCTATATCTTTCCTTGTTAACCGTGAACCTGACCACGTTACAACCCGAAAAAAGTCCTAATTGAAACAGGTTTTGGTCAAGAGCATACGTCGGTAAAGACCGCGTCGATTCTGACTCCTAAAAGGGTTTCTCTTACCAGCTTTCATATTGACATTTTGATAATTGATTCATTACATGTCGCAAAATTTTTCCAGTGAACAGACTTGGATTTTGAAACTGTCATATGCATTGCGTTTAATATATCTTTTATGAAGAACAACTTGTGTTACTCGCGAGTAAGCGCATGCCGACAGGAAAGATTCCTACAGTGAAAGGTCTGATCGGGATAAAATGCAGAATGCTTAAATGTTTCGTGAATTAGGGCAAGCTATACTGATTAATTCAGGTAGGGTCGGTCATCCTAGAATCAGTAAATCTGGGGCAGTCAGGTCAAGAGTTGGCAAATCTCTCATAGCTATGGACCTTGCTCCACGAATCAGTCAATCAGGGGCAAAGGCATTACCAGACTAAGGTCACCCTAAGAGCACGAGAGCTACCTTTGACAGAGCACCTCTTCGAGGGTCGAAATTGTAGAAGCAGTTCATGTCTGGCCGTCAGGACACAAAGACTACGGGGTCCATTCCAAAATTGTTGCAGGTTACATAGCCGTACGAGGAAGACGATCAAAAGATTGCAATAACGAAAGACTCGACCCCCACGCAGGTTATGCATGTGCTTCCTGAAGAAGGATCGAATTCCCCAGCTAGCCGTAGCTTATCCAAAGCACATGTTCCAGCAAAGTTATTCATCCTTAACAGAGTTTGGCGGATTCCTTATTTCAAGCAGAGTGGTTCAGCCGCAGCGGATTAATATTTGTGAGCTGAATTCAGACAGTTCACCTCTCCCCGCAGGGTCATTTAATCTCTCCCTAGCGGAGTCAGTTGATTTTCCCCAAGAGAATCGTCCCATCCCCAGGGGAGTGCTCTTTTCAGCAAGTGTTTTCTTTCCTCTCAGCGGAATTCGAAGATTAAGATTCTCCCCAGCAGAGTTGGTTGGGAGTTTTGGCATTTATGTTGTCGGAACACCATATGATACCTGTTCACTCTCCAACAGAAGCCCAATCATACTGTGCACGTCTGCTATTCCCCAGCAGAGTTATATTCCCCCAGCAGGGTGTTTCTTCAACGAGGTGTTTGGGTTAAGTTCCCAATTTCCCAGCAGGGTTGACTTCACTCTTCCAGCATTTATTTTGCTGGAATAATTCTGTAGCACCTGGCTATTCCCAGTGGAGTTGGCGTTATCTTCAGTATTTATTTTGCTGAAGCAGTTCCTGTATTCTAGCAATTCAGGGGGAGAGAGCTCTTGCTCAAATGAACTACCAAGCATTCAAAATCTCGGCATGAGACATTCAATGATAATGTCAGTTTCGGCAGTATTCCCCACAGAGTTACCAGGATAAGTCCCTCTTTATTCCCAAGTAGAGTTATTTGTCATCAAGGGTTTCGTGGATCAAAGTTTCAGAGGCTGCCTCCGGTTATCAGAACAGGCGTTCGGTAGTTTGGTTTCCAAATATCCCTAGTAGAGTCCGCCTCAAAGTCGCTGTCACGTCAGTGCTAAGAAGTTTGTGGGTTGGGACCAATGAAGATGTGAGTTCTGACGTGGACAAGTTTTATTTCCCCAGCGGGTCGAAGATTGGGTTGGGACCAATGAAGATGTGAGTCCTGACGTGGACAAGTTTTATTTCCCCAGCGGGTCGAAGATGCCTGAGTCCTGACGTGGACAAATCAAGACGAAACGCGAGTCCTGACGTGGACGAGTTTATTCCTTACGTGGAAAAGTTATGATTCCTTACGTGGAAAAGAAGTTGATTCCTTACGTGGAAAGAGAAGTTGTTTCCTTACGTGGAAAAGTTTAGTCCTGACGTGGACAGATTCAGATCAAGTTGGTTTCCTAACGTGGAAAGATGGAGATTCCTTATGTGGAAAGTTTGATTCCTAACGTGGAAAGATTGCATTCCTTACGTGGAAAGAGTGGAGTCCTTACGTGGACAGATCAAGTTGGTTTCCTAACGTGGAAAGAAGAATGATTCCTTACGTGGAAAGAGAAGGTTCAGTTCCTTACGTGGAAGAGCAAGTTTATTCCTTACGTGGAAAGATTGGAGTCCTTACGTGGACAAATCAGAAAGTGATATATTCCTAACGTGGAAAGGGAGGTCCTAACGTGGACGATGTAGTCCTAACGTGGACAAGTTATTCCTTACGTGGAAAAATGGTGATTCCTAACGTGGAAAAATGAGATTCCTTACGTGGAAAGAATATGGTTTTCTAACGTGGAAAGATGGTGATTCCTTACGTGGAAAGCGGGTATTCCTTACGTGGAAAGATTGAGTCCTTACGCGGACATATCAAGATGGATTCCTTACGGGGAAACAAGTGTATTCCTAACGTGGAAAGTTTAGTCCTGACGCGGACAGACCCAGACGAAGTCTTATTCCTTACGTGGAAGAGAAAAATGTTATTCCTAACGTGGAAATGTTATTCCTAACGTGGAAAGAAGTTTATTCCTTACGTGGAAAGATTGGGGTCCTTACGTGGACAGATTCAAATCAAGATAGTATTCCTTACGTGGAAAGATTGATTCCTTACGTGGAAAGATAGTATTCCTTACGTGGAAAGATTGATTCCTTACGTGGAAAGATAGTATTCCTTACGTGGAAAGAAAATTGATTCCTTACGTGGAAAGATATGATTCCTTACGTGGAAAAAAGATGTATTCCTTACGTGGAAGGGTGAGTCCTAACGTGGACGATGTTATTCCTAACGTGGAACGGTTATTCCTTACGTGGAAGGGTGAGTCCTAACGTGGACGGTGTTATTCCTAACGTGGAATGGTTATTCCTTACGTGGAAAGGTGAGTCCTAACGTGGACGGTGTTATTCCTAACGTGGAACGGTTATTCCTTACGTGGAAGGGTGAGTCCTAACGTGGACGGTGTTATTCCTAACGTGGAATGGTTATTCCTTATGTGGAAAGGTGAGTCCTAACATGGACGGTGTTATTCCTAACGTGGAACGGTTATTCCTTACGTGGAAAGACGAGTCATCCCCAGCACGGTCGCTAATGGATCAGTTGGTAGCCATAACAGTCAGATCCAGGCAGTGGATGTCGTTCCCCAAGCAGTGGCGCAGCTTATTTCTGCGGTTGGCAAATTTCCGGGTTCTTAGTATTCAACCGTCTCGTACCGCGAATGTCTGAAGGCTCCGGGATCTTCACCCAATCGGGTCCAAGTCGCTTGAATAGGGGCAACTGTTGCACCCTAAAATTTGCTCAACCTTATTCACTTGGTTTATGTTTCAATATCATTAGCATTTGCATATAGAGTCATGTACATAGCCTAACCATCTGCATAGCATAAGCATAGCAAGTCATCCAACAGGGGACCAAGCATTATTCTCATATCTATGAGCCTATCAAGAGGTTATTATCTGAATTCAATCTCATTCAAGTCATCAGAAAGAATTGGAGAGCTAAAGAAGTCAATGGAGCAAGCAAGCAATCTATCTCCTATCTGAGGGTATCTGAAGATCATGTGAGCTGTGAATTGAGAGCATGGAGAGTATCTAGACATCATGGGAGACTTAGAAAGTCATTTGGAGAAGGAGACAAGTCATTGGTGTGATCACAAGAATTGCAGTTGAAGACGGTCAACTAGGGTTTCATCTGGGGTCAACTCTAGGTCAATTGACTGATTGAAAGGAATTAAGGTCTATTGGAGAGATGTGGGGTTCATCATTTGACATGTATAAGAGGATATGGTGTTATTCTAAGAAGAAATCAAGAGAAATCAAGGAGAAGAGGAGTTTCTAAATTAGGGTTTCTGTGTAAAATCCCCTAGTTTAGGTCAAATTTCCAAGCAAGATAAGTCAAAATGAAAGCTTCAAATGGATCCTTGGCCAACATGAAACTTGTAGAGGATCTCAAGACCTTTAATTTGAGTGGTGGAAGACATTAAGGAGATTTATAGAACTCAAGTTATGGTCCTTGCAAGTTACAGGTCATCTGAGGTATCTGAAATTTTGTCTATGAAAGTGACTTGACTTCCAAGCTATTTTTACCCCTCAAGGAGATTTCAAATGAATTTCTGGACAACATAAGAATTGTTCCTCATTGTCTTAGATTTCTAGAATGGTATAGTATGCCTTCATATGATTTGTGGAACTCTACTTATGGTCTTGGCAAGCAAAGGGTATTTTGGTCATCTGAGGATTACAGGTCATTCTTAGCCTATGCCTAAAACTCATACAAGGAAGCTTCAAATGAAAAACTTCACAACATCAAAGTTGCTCAAAATGCCATTTTAAGGCTAGAATAGAAGTCATGGAAGTTTGTAAATGCATGGAAGGATACTTGACCAAAGTTGGTGGAAAATGACCTAAAAAAGGCATATAAGTTGAAAAAGTTGAAATAAAAAATTGGTTTGAGAGATCTACAAATCCAATATGGGTCATCCAATATACAAAATTGATTCCAAACATCATTTTAAAGACATTGGTTCAGCCACGTTTTTGAGTTAAGGGTTAATTTTTGGACTTGCTTTGTTATTTTGTTACTTGCATAATAAGATGCACATGAGAAGTTCAACATAAAGCAAAAATAAAGGCATGAAAGCTCACATACACTCCCAATATCTCATGAAAGGAGATTTTAACACAAGTTTACAAAGGTGCAAGCATGAGATAAGAGATATTCAAAGTATCATGGCATGAGAAGTTCATGAAATTTCCACAACTTTCTAGAATCCTCCAAGATCATTCTAGAAACTTCTCAATCAGTTAATCATCATCTATATAATGAATTGAAGCCATTTGTGCAAGGGGTTGGTGCATTGAAGGAGAGAAAAGAGTGAACTTCATAGTTGCTTCCATTGTAAGAAAGTGCAAGACTCGCCATAATCTTCCATTTCTAATCACTTCTTTTCTTCATTCATCATCCATTGAAGTTTGTGAGTGGGAATGAGCATGGAGCAAGGTCCAACAATGGAGGATTGAGGAGTTAGGGTTCACATTGCAAGAAGGCATATCAGAACTGCAGCCAAGAATCCAAGTTTCTTCATCCATTTCTTTTGCATACAGTAGGACCAACATCTCCCAAGGATCATTAGTGAAGCTTGCCAGGCCTTGAAGTGCACGATTCCACCACTGTTTCATCAAGATTTCAAGGTATGCATTTCAATCTATATCTCTTCATCTAGGTAGTATTAGATGGAATGGTTAGGATCAAAATGCTTAGAGACCATAGGTGTTTGATTCCTGAGAAGTGGAGAGATTTCTGTGAGGTTCCATGGCAGAGTGTTGAAATTTTGATGATCGAGGATAGGTTGTATATCGAGTATTAATGAGCGTGCATTGGCTTGATGAGATCAGGGTAAGATGGTGAACAAGATAGGACAGTTGAATTGGAGAATTGTGAGGCTCCATTGATGAGTGCAGTTAGTATTCTATGAGATTCCACCTATCGGGTTTAATCATAGAGGGGGTTTTAGAGAAAACTAAGAGCATGGTCGTGTAGAGGGGAAGAAATATAGTGATTTTGGTCTTTACAAGTTTTGATTTCATGGGAAATTGAAGGAGAACGAAGGGCTTGATTATGGTTGCATTGAAGCTGTGAACCTCTGCAAACCCTAACTCATTTGGGACGATGAAGGACAGCCGTCGGATTGGTTCTATTATTTGACCTTTTCACCCAATCGTGTGGACCAGATTTGAATTGAGAAACGGAGGGAGAGACTGAAGTGAAACGCAGTGTTTCACTTAAACGCGCGTTTGGGCCTTGGATCCAATTTTCTAACCCCACCCCCATTTTGAGAGGCCCAGCATTTTACACGTGATTATGTTACTTTCTGCACCGAAGTTTTATTCTTTTTTCTTTTATTTTTTAATTCAATTTCTGAAAGGCGCTGGGCCTTGCACCATGTTCTATCTGCACCGCACTTCCCAAGCCCACCTAGAAAGCAACTGGGCGAGTTTACTTCTGACACCCCTCCCCCTTTTATTTCATATTTTGTTATTTTAATTTCTTTAATATTTTTCTCATCTTTAAAAAATCATAAAAAATAGGAAAATTGAGATTTTTAATTCCTTCTTTTTGCTATAGGTCCATTATTCTGTCTAGAAAAATATGTAAAAATAAAATTGACATTTTATTTTGTTTTACCTTTTTTCATGCATTTTTCTTGTAAATAGCATTTTATTAAGTTTAGTTTGATACTTAAATTTGTTGATTTTTGTTCTAATAGTTGCTTTAACATTTTTAATCCATTCTTTTTAGGTTGTTTAGTTTAGACATTCAACTTGTACATACAATTTAGTTCCCATTTTTAGGACTTAATTTTAGGTGTTTAGTTTAGGTGTGAATAACATGAACAAAATTAGGGTTTAAGTGATAACATAGATGAAGTAGTTCATTTCCCTTAGGAGTTAGAGATTGAATTTTGGCCATGGGACTATAGGGATTATGGGTAGTTATTAGATCCCTTAGAAAATATTAGGATTCCCCTACTACTATTAGTATACTACTGTATTTGTTTGACTGGTGTGGTGTGCCCTCTCTGGGGATTATTGCTTGTTTGTGTGGATATTGGGATTGCTTGGGGATTGGGAGAGCTGAAGACTTGTGATGATGAAGCCATTGGAGATCCAGATGCTGAAGACCAACCTCCAAAGTTGAAGAGGAGATTCTTGCTAGCAGCTGTTGAGGAGACTAGGGTTTAGGAGCTAGGCAGAGCTCTAGAGTAGTAAACTTGATTCTCAAACATGGAAGGCCTTGACTGCCTCCATTCTTCTCTGTGATGCAGAGTCTCTCTAAGACACTCACCCCCTTCCTTTGGAAGGCTAGGTGCTACTGTCTAAGGATAGAACTCTTGAGAGAAAATATCTTATGTGTTAGTAGCAGTTTGTTTACCACCCTTGGTAGTCAACTAATTGCTTAACACCCAATTCACTCTTATGATTGATCCTCATCCTGGAGGTTAGGACTTGAAGAAAAGCCATTGTAGACTAAAGGCTGATAATCAGAGACCTTGCTTGAAGGCTGTGGAGATGGAGATTGATGCTTGCTGAAGTTGGAAGTCAGATGTTGATGCAGAGCTGCTGTGGCTGTTTATTTTGGTTGTTGTTCATTTTTGATGTATTGATTGGTTTTTCTGGACTGTATTGTTGATTGTTTACCCTGCTGGGTTGAAAGTGAATCCTGTTCACTTTTGCCTATTATTTTCTAGGTTCGAGGTTGAGTGAGACTCCCTTGCCTCGCTTGTATTGCTGCATCCATGCATTTTACTGCTTTACTGTATATATCTGATATTGTTTCTGTTTCCGTCTATTCCCTTAGGATCTCTGTTTCTCTCTGTGCAAGAGAGGAGCATGATAGACACTAGGTCTTAACCCATGCATGATAACATTAGGTTAGTTTGATTCCCTTCGCAACCCTAGGTTAGAGTTCTGTCTCTTCTTCCTCAAAACAAACAGAAAAATACAATAAAATTTCAAACACAATAAAAGACACTTCTTCCGTAAAAGGATGTGAACTCATCAAGACGTCATTTTATCCGCTTGGACTGCTAATCAGAAAAACCTTTTTCAGAAGGAATAAAATCAACCAAGACAAGCTTGTGTCGTACGTGGCCCGAACTACGTTTGCTCTGATCTTTCATGCTGTATGAAAGTACGTAGGCATAGGATGCGATATCCTAGCGAGCAACCTTCCCCTCCTTTCCCGTAGGTAGGCGAACTACGTTGACTCTGATTTCTCGTTCCAGACGGGAATACGTAGGCATAAAGTGCGATACTTTGCCGAGTCATTTTCTTTTCCCTTTTAACCCCTAACCCTTTAGTTTAGATAGAATAACAATCCATACCGAAAACAAGTGTGGATCCCGTCGAGTACGACGGACGTGAGGGGTGCTTAATACCTTCCCCTTGCGTAACCGACTCCCGAATCCAGGTTTTGGTTGCGACGACCATACCTTTCCCGTGTTGTGCGAGGTTTACTCTGAGCGTTTCCTTTCCCTCCCGTGGGATAAATAACGCACGGTGGCGACTCTTCTGTTCAGCCGGCACCGATTTTCGCAGTAGCGACAATGATTTGCCATACTACTCTATTAATCTCCAAGATGGACCCAATAAAGTACATCTTTGAAAAGCCGGCTCAAACTGGAAGGTTAGCCAAATGGCATATGCTCTTGTTAGAGTATGATATTCAATATGTTACCCAAAAATTCGTCAAAGGCAGTAATGTATGTTCAAAGTTTGAAACCAGAACCCGGTCCTGAAGAAGGTCTCGAACCTAGATCCCGCTGGAAGATGATGTTCGATGGAGCGTCTAACAAAAACGGACATGGTGTTGGAGCTGTTCTAGAAATCCAACTGGAGGGTATAGTGTTATTACTGCCAGACTTTGTTTCTTCTGTACCAACAACATAGCTGAATATGAGGCATGCATCCTGGGACTAGAAGCTGCTATCGATCTTCGCATTAAGATCTTAGAAGTGATTGGCGACTCTGCCTTGTTAATCTACCAACTTAAAGAAGAATGGGAGACTCGAGACGAGAAATTGATTCCATACAAGGATTATATTCTGGAGATGATTGAATACTTTGACGAAATTACTTTCAAACATGTTCCAAGAACCGAGAACCATATTACAGATGCTTTAGTTATGCTAGCATCAATATGGAAAGTTCAGTTTGTTAATGAGGCACCCTTGATTTGCATTGAAAGAAAGATTGCACCAGCATATGTCATGATGACAGAAGAAGAATCTGGCCAAAAGCCTTGGTTTCATGACATCAAAAATTTCTTCAAAACCAAGAATATTCGGTTGACGCCTCTAGAATCGACAAGAGAGCCATACGAAGATTGTCATCTAAATTTTTCATCAGCAATGACGTTCTATACAAGAGAAATCATGATATGGTTCTGCTCAGATGTGTTGATGAGAAAGAAGCAGATCTACTGATGATAGAAGTGCATGAAGGAACGTTTGGCACTCATGTGGGCGGCCATGCCATGGGAAAGAAAATTTTGAGTGCTGGCTAATATTGGTTGACCCTGGAGACAGACTGCATCCTTTTCGCTCGAAAATGCCACAAATGTCAAATCTATGCCGACAAGATGCATGTTCCTCCACATCCTCTTAATGTGTTAACATCACCTTGGCCATTCGCAATGTCGGGCATAGATATGATTGAGGATATCGAGCCTAAAGTGTAACAACCCAATTTTCAATAATTAATTATTTGTGTTAATTAATTGGCTTATTTGGATTATTCTAATTATTTGAATGGTTAGATGATTGTTTAAATGGATTGATAGATGTTTTGAGAGAGAGATTAAATTGGAGAGAAACCGAAGGGAAGGATATATGAAGGGGGAGCAGAACGAAAATGTAAAATAGAAAACATGAAAGAAAAGTGGAGAAAGAAGAGAAAGTAGAAGGAAAAAGAAGGAAAAGCTTGGAAAGCTCAAGAACGACTTCTAGCTTCCGATTAATCGAGGTAAGGGTGTAAAATCTTACTATCTTAATCAATGTGTATGATTATGTATGTGTGTGTTTGGATTTGTTGGGGGTTTCCTACATTTTCCATTTTAGGTCGAAATGAGTTTAATCGGTAGAAACTGAGTTTTATCGGTTAGAATTTGGAATAGATGGTGTAGTATAGTCGGGTGATGAGTGGGCCGTGCTACTGGAACTGATTTGGATTAAATCGGTCGGTTTGTGAGGTTGGGCTTTTGGACAGGCATGGGAGTTCTGAGTTCGCAGGTTCGCCAGGCGAATGGCAGCGAAGCTTCGCCGGGTGAAGCCCAGCAAGCAGCAGCGAACCAAGTCAGTAGCAAACATCCTGTCTTCGCTGGCAAGTTCGCCAGGAGAATGTGTATGGCGAAGGTTCGCCGGTGAGTGTGCTAGCGAGTAATTCCAGAAATCTCCCAGTGGTCTTCGCTGGCGAGTTCGCCAGGCGAACGAAGTAGCGAAGGTTCGCGAGAGGCTTCGCCAGGCGAAGGTCAGCAAATGTGGTAGCATTTGTTTTATTTTGGTTGGTTCCATCCAATGATGATGTATTTGATATAATTATGTAGCGTATAGCTTGTGCGCTGTTATATGATGTGTTGTGGGTAGCCGTATGGCGTGAATCCTAGATTATGAATCGATTATGAATATGTGGCCTTTTGGCATATGTGATACATTGTTTAAATTGATTGAAATTCATGATGAATGTGATTGAGTTTGTTGCCGTTTGGCACGATATTTGTAAGTGTATATTGCTTGTATGTGATGGTGGGTGAAGAATGCATGAGAATATATATATGGCGAGTACGTACGCATTGTTTGGTAACGTAAGAATGGTGTGGGAAATGTGTATATGTGTTGAGTTGTACTCACTGGGGTAGAATGACTAAGATGTCGTTCCTGGTGGAATAATTACCGGGGTAGAATAACTGAGATGTTGTTCCTGGTAGGGTATAAGTGATGTACCCATACTCCCAAAAAGGAATGGGTGTTAATTGATGAGTTTTATATGAGCCATATGGCATAAATATCATTGTTGTAGGAAGGATGCGATATGTATATATTGTGAGTTATAAATGTGAATCTAGAATGAAGCGATATGAGATGAATGATGAACATATGTATATATGCATTGTGATATATATATATATATATATATATATATATATATATATATATATATATATATATATATATATATATATATATATATATATATATATATATATATATATATATATATATATATATATATATATATATATATATATATATATATATATATATATATATATATATATATATATATATATATATATATATATATATATATATATATATATATATATATATATATATATATATATATATATATATATATATATATATATATATATATATATATATATATATATATATATAATATATATATATATATATATATATATATATATATATATATATATATATATATATATATTATATATATATATATATATATATATATTATATATATATATATATATATATATATATATATATATATATATATATATATATATATATATATATATATATATATATATATATATATATATATATATATATATATATATATATATATATATATATATATATATATATATATATATATATATATATATATATATTATATATATATATATATATATATATATATATATATATATATATATATATATATATATATATATATATATATATATAATATATATATATATATATATATATATATATATATATATATATATATATATATATATATATATATATATATATATATATATATATATATATATTATATATATATATATATATATATATATATATATATATATATATATATATATATATATATATATATATATATATATATATATATATATATATTGTGAATGCATATTGAATATACGTGCTGGTATGTGATGGATGATGATTGTAAATGTGAACCATGTTTGAATAGTGTGAATGAAATGATGAGTATATCTATATATTACGATATGTATATATTGTGAGTGCATAATGAATATATGTGATTAATGTGATGAATGCATGAGTATGTTTGTAAACATGTGTGCATTTCAAGAGTGTCATGAGTCATGTTGCATGTGAAGCATCATGGTATGCATTCTTGTGTTGATTGATTCCTCGGTGAATCTGTAGAACCTCGTGTGCCCTTGTGGGGTGTGAGCGATGGTTATTTATTGATTCCTCGGTGAATCTGTAGAACCTCGTGTGCCCTTGTGGGGTGTGAGCGATGGTTATTTATTGATTCCTCGGTGAATCTCCAGAACCTCGTGTGCCCTTGTGGGGTGTGAGCGATGGTTATTTATTGATTCCTCGGTGAATCTGCAGAACCTCGTGTGCCCTTGTGGGGTGTGAGCGATGGTTATTTATTGATTCCTCGGTGAATCTGCAGAACCTCGTGTGCCCTTGTGGTGTGTGAGCGATGGTCATTTATTGATCCCTCGGTGGATTTGCATAACCTCGTATGTTGCGATGGTTATATTTGATTTCGCGTAGAATCTGCAAAACCTCGTGTGCCCTTGTGGGGTGTGAGCGATGGTTATTTATTGATCCCTTGGTGGATTTGCAGAACCTCGTATGTTGCGATGGTTATATTTGATTCCGTGTAGAATATGCAGAACCTCGTGTGCCCTTGTGGGGTGTGAGCGATGGTTATTTTTGGTTCTTCAATTGAACCTGCTGAAATGAGTCGGTACCGCATTTGCATCTGCATAGAGTCGTGTGTCGGTCTCTATGAGTCGCATGTTGTCATCTTTATATGATATATGGTGAAATAAACATGAATGTAGATGTTTATGTGAATTGGTGATGAAATGAACATATTTTGTATGTTTATATGGATTGATTGGGACTATGGATGTACGCATGATAAATATGCTTGAGGGTTATCCATATTTGTTTATATGTAAATAGCGATGTATATGAGTGAATCGTGAATGTATGCATGATGAGATGCTTGGTTATATATACATATATGTATACATTGTAATGTATGTTAGTGAATGGTGATGTATTGTGGTAAGAAGTATAATATGGACATTCTATGTCATAGAAATATATTATATGCTTTGCTATTGTGTTAATATGCATTGTGGTGAGAAAAGGTGGAATATATATATTCTGTACTTGTGCATTTATATATATATATATATATATATATATATATATATATATATATATATATATATATATATATATATATATATATATATATATATATATATATATATATATATATATATATATATATATATATATATATATATATATATATATATATATATATATATATATATATATATATATATATATATATATATATATAATGATTATGTGCATTGATTATTATGGTAATGTTTCTCACCCTTCTGCTGGAATAATGTCCTTTATGACATCGTGCAGGTATCTTGGAGTTGTACTGCTAGTAGTGGCGAGGTCTCTGCTGGTGCAGTCGTTTAATATTTTAATTATGTTGGGTCGAGTCATGCTCTGGTTATGTAACACTGGGATCGTTGGGTTTATGCCTTAGAGATATATTATGTATTCTAAGTTGTGTTTTAAATGTATTTGAATTATGTGATAATGGCCTTTGTGCTTAAGTGTTGATGATTATGTGAGGAACATGAATATTCTGTGAAGGGATTTATGTAAATAAATTGAATCCGCTGCTACATGCAAGATGAAAATTTAATAGCATGACTATCTATTTCAATGTTACATGAATATGACAAGTGAATGTTGAGATTTGTAAATTGTGTGACGCCCTTTTGTGAAAGCATGTTAATTTACTCTAATTAATTATGTATTTTTATGTGGGGTTAGAAGGGTGTTACCTTAGCATCCAATGACCATCGTTTTATCCTCGTCGTGATCGATTATTTCACCAAGTGGATAGAAGCGACATCTTACGCGAATGTAACCAAACAAGTGGTTGCCCGTTTCATCAAAAGAGAGATCATCTGCCGGTACGACATTGCCGACCAAATAATCACTGACAATGGGTCAAATTTGAATAACAAGATGATAAAAGATCTTTGTGATAGTTTTAAAATCAAACATCACAATTCTTCTCCATACAGACCAAAAATGAACGGTGTTGTTGAAGCTGCAAACAAAAACATCAAGAAGATAGTACAAAAGATGGTCGTAACCTATAAGGACTGGCACAAAATGTTAGCATTTGCCTTACATGGGTACAAAACATCAGTGTGCATTTCAACAGGGGCAACCCCCTTTTCTTTGGTCTACGGGATAGGCGCGGTACTACCCATTAAAGTTAAGATACCTTCGTTAAGGATCTTAATGGAAGCCGAGCTTAAGGAAGCCGAATGGATAAAAGAGAGATTTGATTCGCTGAATCTCATGATGAAAAAAGGATGACCGCCATGTGTCATAGCCAAATATACCAGCAAAGGATGAAAAGAGCTTTTGATAAAAGAGTTCACCGCAAGGAGTATAAGGAAGGAGAACTCGTGCTCAGAAAAATCCTACTAAAACAAAAGGATTTGTGCGGAAAGTGGATGTCCAACTATGATGGCCCTTTTGTCGTAAAAACTGTTTTCTCTGGAGGATCTCTAGTTCTTGAAACAAAGGACGATGAACAACTTAAATACCTCATCAACTCGGATGCAGTAAGAAAGTATTATGCCTAAGAAGAGGGTTTTACTAAGTTAGAAACCTAGAAAGGTAACCCAAACAAAAGAAACGTCTCGACAAATTGAAAACCCGGAAAGGGAATTCAGGAAAATTCAGGGGTAAAGCTTTCACTTGAATCAGAGATAATCAAGGAGATCATTGTTCACCATTCTCGTCAGAAGCAGCAAATCAAATGGATTACTAGTTATTAGGGCCGGATCATTGTTGGATTTTGTAACCTTTTTATTTGTTTTGCCATTTTTCTAAAGAAATTGTATTTGTTCCCGATACTTTGCCATTTGTAAGTTTCTTGCCTATTAATGAAGTCAGATTTTGAACCCATCATTGTTATGATCTATGTTTTTCTTGTTATGCAAATTTCACTTATTCGTTAATAATGATTTTTGAAAGCAAAGTGTTTTGAAAAATTAAGTTTTTGATTTAAGAAAAACTAATCTAACAAAATAAGTTAAAGCTCTAAAAGGTGACATGACGATATTAAATTTCTCTCAAAGTAGTAAAAAGTTTGACGCCATCTTCGGACAAGGTTGTGCCCAGTAGTCGCCCCGCTACTAAGTCGTGACTCCTCTTCTGCTAGTTTGCAAGAGCAATGACCAGATCACTTCTAGAAAGTTACTCCTCCCCCCTGTGAAAGATTTTTTATTCGGATAGTGACTTAAGACTCGGTGTGATGGGTTTCCCCCTCTGTGGTTTCTGTTTTGTTTTCCTTCTCTCTTGCGGGTCGGTCTGCATTTCCATTTGCATCATATTGTCAGCATATGCATTTGTTTGCATGCTTCTGTTTTCTGGTTGTTTCCTTTGAGATCCTTTGGTCGTCACCAATATTTTGCTCTAATCCATTGCCATGGGCTCGTTTCTTAGTTGACACCCCAACTTTGTCAAGTTGCTTGGATTAAGTATTATTGTGATAAGTGCTTATATCCCCAAGGAGACTATTTGTAACTAGAAATATTTGATACTTTCTACTGGTGTTTACCAAGATGATTAGTTGTTACTAATATTTTTCTTTGAGATCCGGTCGCCATAAACCTTTCCCAGTAAGTCTAGTGGTTACTGGCATTATATAAATCCAATTGTTATTGGTATCTTTGATTTGGTTATCACCAATATTTTGAAAGTCCACTGGTTACTGACATTGTTTAAATCCAATTGTTATTGGTATCCTTGATTTGGTTGTTACCAATCTTTCTAAGTTTAGTGATTACTGGATTTGTTTAAATCTAATTGTTATTGGTATATTTGATTTGGTTGTTACCAATCTTTGTAAGACCAATGGTTACTAGCATTGTTTAAATCCAATTGTTATTGGTATCCTTGATTTGGTCGTTACCAATCTCTGTAAGTCCAGTGGTTACTGGCATTGTTTAAATCCAATTGTTATTGGTACCTTGATTTGGTTGTTACCAATCTTTGTCAGCCCAGTGGTTACTGGCATCGTTTGAAAATCCAATTGTTATTGACACCTTAATTTGGTTGTTACCAATATTTGTAAGTCCAATGGTTACTGGCATCGTTTGAAAATCCAATCTTATTGGTACCTTGATTTAGTTGTTACCAATCTTTGTAAGTCCAATAGTTACTGGCATTCGCTTGAAAAAACCAATTATTATTGGTATGAGGTTCAGTTGTTACCAATTTCCCCAACTGAAGTTTAGTAGTTACTATCATTGTTTGAAATCCAATTGTCATTGGTACTTTGATTTGGTTGTCACCAATTCCCCCAATATGAGTCCAGTAGTTACTGGCATTACTTGAAACCCAATCGTTATTGGTATCACCATATCCTCTTTAAAATCTAGTCGTCACTAGTCTGTGGTTATCAGGAATGCTCACTCATCTCGGCTCAGGATGTCTGGTTGTTACCAGTGTCCCCGGCGAAGCCCTAGGTATCCCCAGTAGGTCTTGGAGATCTAGTTGTTACTAGTATCCTCGGTGGGTCTAGTCTTGTTTCTAGTCTTTTCCTAAAGATCCCGTTCGAACTCTTCATTATAATGAAGTTCTCTATCTGGTTTGTCCCCTGATGAGGTTCGTGTCTTTGGTCTTCTGCTTTCTCTGGTGGAGACTTACCTTTTCCTCAGTGAAGATTTGTCTTCCCCGGTGGAGTTTGTGTCCCTGTGTGGATGATTCCCTTGAAGTACCATCATTAGTCATGTATGAAATATTGATTGATATGCCTTGGATCTTTCCCCAGTGTGTCGGGTCCCCTGTGAGTGGTTACTCGTTGCTTTGTTGTTCTTTTCTTTTGCTCGTGTGTCAGCATTTGATTGCATCTAAGCATCATAAAGCATCATTTAGAACTCATTGCATGTTAGAATTTTTCCTTTTGCATACCATCATATCTAAGGGATAAAATTTTGCGGTTTGCTATATTTAAATACCTTTCACTACGATTCTATGAAGATTGTTATCTCTCATTGCCATTTGGTGAAGATATTTAAATAGGGGCAATTGTTGTACCCCAAATTTTGACCCCTAGATTCCATCATCATTCTAGGAGTATCACCATTGTTTATCTAACTTTAACCTCTTTCAAGTTTGATCTTTGTCAAGATACATGTGAATTAGGGTTTCACACAGTCAAGAATCGGGGTTTCTGTGATATGATCAGTCAAGGTCTTGGATTGATTCTCCATGAAGCAACTCTCCATATCATCAAGGGTACTATATTGGATCAAGTATGAATCCAATTTGAGTTTGCTCCCCAAAAAAGAAAAACAGTATAGTACAGGACCCCTGATTATGGTTTCTGACTAGAAAAGTCAATTGTAGTTTGACTTTTGATATAAATGGAATTCCAACGTTGGAATCATGGTCCATAGAGCTTATATGACTTATTGAAGTCCCCTCAAAATTTTCAAGGCCTCAGGGAACCCAGAATACCAACAGTCGATTCGAAGGTTTTCGATCGTTCGGTTCGTCTGACTGAAAAGTCAACCCACTGACCAACATGGTTTTGACTCAAAATTGAAGATAATTATTTTCCCAATGTTATGTCACATATAATCATTAATTTTGGTGACCATTGTATCAAGAATTGAGAAGTAATTGAAAAGTCGGGAAATTAGGGTTTTGAAAGGGGAAAGACCATAACATCCTAACCGCACATCCAAATGGAGTGGTTCAAAACTTGTTGGAAAGGTCTTGAGAAGTCCTAAAAAAGTTACACAATGACTTATGTTCAAAAAATGAATGGATTTTTAGTTATTATTAAAGACAAGGCAAGAGGGGAAAAACACTTGGAAAAAATTTCATGTTTTTGGCACTTTTAAGTCAACTTTTCAGCCAACTTCAAGGGGATTTTTGACCTAGTTCCACTTGGAATTTGAATTTGTGTAAAACTTGAAAGTTGTATATCATGTTTAGGGCTTTCCAAAAAGTAAAAGAACTTGCCCGTATCATTTATGAGCTAGTAGTTTCGAAGGAGGGAAGTTGGGGTCCAAAAGCTTGAAATGCAAAATCCCAACTTGTCATAACATGTTACAAAACCATTTCTTTGTTGCCAATATGGTTGGTTTAAGTTGATTAGTGTCTAGATAGACCATAAACAAGGTGTTACACGAAAAATCCAAGGATTGCACAAAGATTACAGGGTGGAACCAAGGAAAACTTCCATTTATGGCATAAAGTGTCCATGCCATTTTGATAAAGCAACACTTTCCCCAAAATCTGCCTTGAGCCACTCCCTTACCTCCTTCCAAACTCCAAAGTCCCTATCAATCTCAGAAACATGTCTTGAAACCATCAATTTTTGTACTTGATCACATAAATCAAGGGAAGTCATCATGACAAGTAAGTTGGTTCTCAAATGGTTTAGTTAGCAAGAGACTTCAAAGTCAACCAAATCCTTGCTCTCCACTATCCCTTTAAATAGTGGACTCACTACACATAAAACACACACCAGAACAACCATTAGTTCAAGCAAAAACAAGCCTCTCATTTCTATTTTCTATTTTCTTGCTAGCTAAGAAATCTCTAAAAAACACCAAAATATGTCTTGGGCAGAACCCACTCCAAAATCATTTCCAACCTTTGAAACTCTTTAAAAACACTCCTAGCAACCCAAAAATGATGTATTAAAGCTTCCTCAACCATTATTTCCACCAGAAACCTTTTCTTTCCAAAAGTCAACCCTTAAACCAAAGAAATTTGACTTTCTGCATTAACCAAGAAAACTCTCTGTTCAGACCTGTTCCATACTTTCCAATACTTCAAACACCTCAATTATAAAGTGTATTCACTATCGAAACAATCACAATTCAACTGTATCATCATTTTCCAAATCTTTCACAATAATCCATTTGTTACTTCTTGCCTAAGTAATTATGTTTGCACAAAGATCTTGCTTGGAAGGAGTTTGAATCTTTTAGACATTGCATTGGAGGTGTAGAGAAGCTACCCAACTCATTTATACTCAACCACAAGTTTTGCATAAAGAGCTTTCTAGGAGGTCTTCAAGATTTAAGTCACTTTTGTCCACTATACTTTTTATGCACCATGCTTATCTTTGATGTATATTAGCTGAATATACTTAGAATCTCTTGCAAATCATGTTTGAACTTTGGTAAATAGCTACTCTCATAAGATTGTAAACTATCATGAGGTTAGGTAATTGATATTGTGGTTTTTGTTTTCATTCTATGAGAAATTTGGTGATTCTTCTTAGGATCAGTACCATGCTTATGCTTGAACTCATCTATAGGTCATAATAGTTATGTATGAATAATGTATAATGAGAAATTGTTGTGTTTGTGAACCATTCTATTTGTGCATTTTGAGATGGCTTGAAGTTTTTACTTTCATATGTAAAGTCATGATTCTGTTTGAACCAATGTTGGAATAATCAAAGAATCTCACTTACATGTTATTTGAGTTGTGTGAATCACATTTGATTGTTGAGCCATTACCTAATTGAAATTGTCATGAACTTCTTTGCTTGACAACATGTTACCTATCCATTTCCATATGTCAGTTAAGGTTTTGGTTTAGATATGAGCCCTAGGTGCTTTTGAACACTTTGTAAATGATATTTAAAATGTGTTTGAACCTTCTTTCTAGTTATAGCATGATTGAACAAGTCATTGGTTTTGAAAATGCACTTTTACCTCAGTTTTACATTTGTCTTCGAATTTGAAAATGTACTTACTTTCAGAAAAAAAAAGCTAAGGATGTCATTGCATTCCTTATTCAATTTCACTCAAGATAGACTAAAGTTTCATCAAAATCCATTAAGATTTGATATAGTTTGGATGGTTCACGTTTTTTAGGTTTTTGCCTTGGCTTCGGTAAGGTTTTTGCCCAAAAATCCATTAATTTGAGGTTTATTATTTTATGGGGTGGTTTGATACATTGGATGTATCACCACCCCAGTGGTTAAAACTTGCGCGCCTTATACTCTCTTTGCCTTGCCCACACGAGTTCGATCCTTGCCAGGGACAACTCTTTTTGCTTTTTACCATTTTCATGTGTTTTAACAATATCTTGATTCTCTCGTATTCTGTTATCACACGTGCTTTATAGTTGGTTTGGTAATGTTTTACACATGTGAACCATAGGGCGTGGGTTCAACCCTTGTGATTGACATTTTATTTATTTTTACCACTTTTCCTCATGATTTCTTCACAAACTTGATTTCAACATAACTTGTTCATTTTTCAACATTTTTGCACCATTCTTTTTGCAAATTGTTCTTCATCATGTCTGTTTTCAAATAGTAGGAAAATAATTCAACAATTTATATCCTAGAAAGACTTTGACTCACTTGGAAATCATGTGTATTTAGGGTTTTCACCCTAATGTTTTGAAACTTTTCTCAATTTAAATTGGATTATATCTTGTAAGATTGACTGTGTATGATCCATATGTATTTGTTAACATGCTTGAGTAATCAAAGTTGCTTGGTCCAATGTCTTACCATGTTTAATCTTTGCTTTTGTGAATGCATCTATTGAAAACCACCTTGACCTTTGTTTGTGAACCATACCTTACTTCTTGATGTTGTAACCTCTTGAAAGTGTTCATTATGTCTCTCTTTATTTGTTTATGTGTATTCTTAGATCCATAACATGCTAGGGCTTGATTTATCTTGGTTGTGACCATAAAACCTGTATGTCTTTCCCCATTGAAATCTTGAACTCATACGTGAATTATTGTAACACTTCTTGTATGCTTATTTACTTGATTGTCCCCAATGTATGATTGTTGGTCTCGTGTTGTTAAATTTGACATCCTTTGATCCCTATAACATGCTTTCCTCAAGTTGTAACTTGCTTGCATTTAAACTTGTTTGAATTACATATTTTGTTGATTATCTTGACGGTTGTTACCTCATTGCTCTTCATCTTTGTTAAGATGTTTAAAGTTGATCTTGCCTTATATGTTTGGTTTTGTAAGAACCTATATCATGTTCCTTTTAGATATTGTGATATCTTTGGTTGTAACCATTTAACTTGATTGTAATATTTGCTTGATGTTGTCACATGCTTGCATATCTTTCCTGGTTGTTACCATGCCCTTTTATATGTTCATCATGTCTGAATGAATGCTTATGTGTGCTTTTAACTTTGTTAAGTTATTCCCCAAGTGATGGAACTTGTTAGTTCTCATCTGGTTGCCTAATCTTTCTCCTATTCTAAAGGAAAGTCTCTCTATTGACTTTACAGTCATAGATAGCTCATTACGCTTCCTTTGACTTTGTTAAGTCATCTTGAACCATAACTTAGTTAAGTTAGAATCCATATCCATTAGACTTTTGCTCTAAGTCTAAAAGACCTATCCCTTTTTAGGATTACCCTTCAATTAGAACTTTAAGATAGAGTTTGTTAACTCTATTTAAGAATTATTATCATGCTTACTTCCCTCTTGACTTTTGTAAAAGTAAATTCCTTTGAGTGCACAACTTAGATTAAGAGAGTTTTGTTAAACTATGCCAGCATTGTTATGTTTGTTCCCATTTGAACTTTGATCATAATCAAGTGTTCATTTATCCCTAGTGAGGTGAACTACGGTTACTCTGATTCTATCCTAGTCAGGATACGTAGGTAGAAGATGTGATATCTTTGCGAGAAAACTTAGAAACAATCCTTAGGTTCCTATAGATTACTACAGATGTTTAGGATATGAAATACTTACCCTAGGCATAACCAACCCCCGATCCACGATCTCTTAGCGTTGTTGTTACATCACGCAAAAGGTCTTTCTCTCTTTAACCTTTCCTTTGGATAAATCAAAGTCCGGTTGTGAATTTAATGAATTAAGATTCAAGTTAATCAATATCTTGACATCATGATTCTCACTGCAACACTTACGTGGTCGAAGAAGAGAATTTGGGATCGAAGGGCTCTGATCGGTGAATGTACGATGGTCGGACAGAATCAGACTGTGTCGAACGGTGGAGTACAGAAGCAGAAAGCAAGAGTAGAGAGAAAATCAAAAAATGCAAATGAGCAGCTTCTCGCTCTATTTATAGATAATCCATGGTACGCGCATGAGCACGCACGGCTAGCGGCATCATCATGACCCTAGCCTAGCCATCATTACGCATTAAATCCGGCACATGGCTTGAGGCACGCATGGCACTTTACCTCTTCAGATCCCATCAACCGCCGGGCTCCCCGTACCTTAAGCTCCTCGTCATGTAACGTTACAGGTCCCCTGGGCGTAGATTCCCTCGGGCACCAAGTAACAACCTCATCTCAGCAATAAGCGATGACCTTGCTCGGTCTTCCCCGAGATTGCAAACTATCCTTAAGTCATAACTCTCATGCTCGGAAGCAACGACTTGGGGGGCTTCTATTCTGGACTAGCCCAATGGCTAGGCATGGCCCAATCAACTCCTGCTCCCAGAACAACTCAATTTCCCAAGTCCAACCAATTTGAGGGAGCATTTACTTTTCTGTCCCTCCACCAGGGGAGGTTGACCGGTTTACCCCAGGGTCAGTTACTTCTCCTTGTCAGTTCTTGCCCATCACGCACAGTTCCACCATATAGAAATAATCACGACGCTTGTGCCCATTATTGCGCCATGCCCATAGCAATGACTAGTTTTGAGCACCTCTGCCTGTCCTAATGGCTAGTTTCTGGAAGTTACCTATTCTTCAGGGAACGGTTATCTCGCCCTAAAAATAGGGACCAATGACCAAGCGCTAGGGGCACTATAAAAACCCTCCCATTCGAGAGGGTCAGGTATTTAATATTCATCCTAATACACACATACTTTGTACTTGCCCTCTTTTCTCTCGATTCTTTCTTTAGCATCAAAGTGCCTTGCAGGTACACCTCCCTCCTTTTCTCTCACACCCATCATCATAGACGTTGTCTCTGCCCCACTTCAGGTTCTGATCAGCCGTCAAGATCAACAATATTATTAAACCATATTATTTATAAGGCCAAAATTATTAAGTAAAACTATTGTTTATATATTGATATTAATATTTAGGTATTACTAAAATCATCTTGTTATTTTCATTATTATTTAATAATTAATAGTTGATTAAAATTTAATTAGGTTATAGAATAATTGTTATTTGATAATTGGTAATTATATCTTAATTAATATTTGGTTATTAATATTCTTAATTTATATTTTTTATCATTATATGTTAATAATAAATATTGTTTTCGTGTAGAATATAGAAGTGAGTCATAGGCTAGTTAATTAATTTGTGTTTAAAAATCGAATTATCAGACTAATTAATTAGTCGGTATAATATTTTTATTGATATTTGATTGTATGCATTTGGCCAACTTTAGGACCAGATAAAGTCAAAGTCTCAGAGCCCAAACCCAAAAACATCAAACATGCGCAATCAGAGGAATCAAATGGATAAAAACTTCATTTTTACATCAAATCTTTCTATGTAGATTGAATAATGGATTCATACAGAAAACCAAACCAAATACATCTGTTAATGATGACACAATCACCATAAGAATCCATGAAGAAGAAACAGTAGTAACAACAAGGTAAGAGTGAATAACAGAAAGTTGTTATGAAAACTGAACTTCTTCATTAGAAATGAATAGTTTACATGAGTAGTATATATATCAACAAGATAAAACGTATCCCTATTGTGTGATAATCAAAGCTTAATAGTAAGCTAATATGGCACTAATACAAGGTCTATATTATTCTACTATGTACAATATAATATGAATGGTATACTAAAATATGCTATATACTAACAACCCCCCTCAAGTTGGACTGTGTATGCTACAAATTCCCAACTTGGCCAATGTCTTCTTAAAAGCAAGAGAATGAAGAGGCTTTGTTATCATGTCAACCAATTGATCATGAGTAGAGATGAGAAGCAAATGAATAAGCTTGGATTGCAATCTTTCTCGAACCACATGGAAATCCAACTCTATGTGTTTGCTGCGTTCATGAAATGTGGGATTATGAGCTAAGTAAATTGCTAACTTGCTATCACAAAAGATGGAAGCAGGTTGAGAAAATTCAACAAGAAGATCATGAAAGAGATACTGCAGCCACTAAATTTCACAAGTAATAGATGCCAATGTTCTATACTCAACTTCAGTTGAAGATCTAGATGCAGTGTGTTGCTTCTTTGATTTCTAGCATAGTAATGAAGAGCCTAACATCACACAATATCCAGTAATGGATCTTCTAGTATCAGGGCATCGAGCCCAATCAGAATTAGCAAAGCCTAGTAACTTAAAGTCACTAGAAACAGAAAATAAAATGTCAGTAGCTGGAATTGGCTTGAGGTATCTTAAAACACGAGCTGCAGCCTGAAAGTGTGGGAGTCGAGGTTGAGCCATAAACTGACTCAAGTGTTAAACAACATAAGAGATGCCTGGCCTTGAATTAGTTAAGTATATGATCCTACCAATTTACCTCCTATAAGAAGAAGGGTTTTTCAATAGAGCACCTTCATTGGTAGAAAGTTTGATGTTGGGATCAAATGGAACTGAAAAAGGCTTGGCTACAAGAACACCAGCATCTTGTAAAAGTTCAAGAGTTTACTTTCTTTGGTTTAAGAAAATGCCTTATGTGGATCTAGAAATTTTAAAACCTAAGAAGTATCTGAGTTGTCCAAGGTCTTTAATTCTAAATTACTGATTCAGGACGGTCTTAACATGTTTTATCTCGGCTAAAAAATTACCTGCCAGTACAACATCATCAACATATACAAGAAGGGCAGTAAAATGAGGGGCTTCATGCTTAACATAAAGGGAATAGTTAGCTTGTGGCTGGTGATAGTTAGCTTGTGGCTTGTTTTAAGCCATATAGGGATTTTTCCAATTTGCAAACTTTGGAGGAATCAAAGCTATATAAGCCTGGTGGAAGAGTCATGTATACCTCTTCATGTAAGTCCCCATGTAAAAAGGCATTGTTAACATCTAATTGTTCTAGATGCCATCCTTTTATAGCTGTAAGTGAAAGTAGTACTTTAACAGTAGTAAGTTTGGCAACAGGGGAGAATGTATCACAATAGTCAATACCCTCCCTTTGAGTGTAGCCTTTGGCTACTAATCTAGCTTTGAAACGTTCAATAGATCCATCTGCTTTATATTTAACTTTATAGACCCAACGACAACCAATAGGTACCTTACCAGAAGGGAGATCCACCACGGTCCATGTTTGATTCTCTGCAAGAGCTCTAAGCTCCACATCCATGGCATTGACCCAACAGTCATGTTTAATGGCTTGTTTATAGGTGGTTAGTTCAGTGATGGAAGAAATGAAACAACATAAATTTTTATAGTAAGGATAGCATTTGTCATATGAAATAACAGAAGAGAGAGGATAGACAATGTTTTTGAATTGAGGGGGTTGGAATTGGAGGTAGAAGGGTTACTTTAAGCATGATAGCAATGATGATCTACTAAGTAACTAGGAGGTTTGGAGACACGGGTAGACTGTCTAAGAGGAGGGCTGGAAAGAATGTTGGTATTATTATCATGGATGATGTTAGGTGAGGTGTTTGTGGCAGTGTTGGGAGAAAATAAGGAACCAGAGGATTCTACTGATAAAGGGGGGTCAGGGCTATTAATGTTGATGTGACTATCTATAAGGGAAGTACCTAGTGGGTACATAGAAACAAAAGGGCAAGCTTGTTGTCTAAAGGTAACAAACTCCTTTTGTGTACTTAAAGGGTCATCATCAGAACTATCAAAACTCTGATGATCAGGCTATTGTTCTAGGCTTGGAGAAGAATTAGTATTATCAAGAAAAAGTGATATATCAATAGAGCTAGGGGACTGATGTGACAGGTCATGATCAGCGTATGGAAATAAAGGACTTGGTTAGAGCTTTAGTTTTGGTTAGGATTTTGGTCAATTTTGAATGAGGAGTGATTAAAGGGGAATATAGTTTCATAGAAAATCACATGTCTAGAGACAAAGACATTATTATGCTGAAGATCATACAAGATATAACCTTTAGTTCCATCCTTGAAACCTAAAAAGACAGATTTTCTTGCTCTTTGATCAAACTTGGTTTTGTGTGGTAGATTAGAAACAGTATAACTCAAACATCCAAAAACATTTATATGAATGAGGGAAGGAGGTTAGTTGTATAATAGCTCATAAGGACATTTGAGGTTGAGTAAGGGAGTAGATAATTTGTTAATGATATGGACAACATGAGCAACACAAAAATTCCACATATTAAGAGGAATGTGTGAATGAAAATAAAGAGACCTAGCTACATTCAAGATGTGCTGGTGTTTTCTCTCTACCACCCCCATTTTGTTAGGGGTGTTATGCACAATATTTTTTATGAATCACACCTTTTGATAAGAAAAATTCAGGTAAGGTGAGGAATTTAGTTCCATTGTCTGATCTAAAGTATTTTAGAGTAGTGTGAAAGTGATTTTCAATGTAGGCTAGGAATTGGATAATGCTTTGTTTGGTTTGATCTTTGGTTTTTAAGAAAATTATCCAAGTGTATCTACTATAATCATCAACAAGTGTTAAAAAATATTTGTGACCTAGCATTGAAATGTTAGAGAAAGGACCACATATATCAGCATGTAAGAGTCCAAAAGGTGTTTTAGACTTGGTAATCGCCAAAGTGGCATGGATCACATGAAAAAGCATTTTTACACTTTGAAGGAATGAATGGAAAATTTTTGGATACATTTTGCAGCCCTATAATAATCTTAAATGCCAAAGAAGAGAATTATCTTGTACTGATGAATTACAAACATGATTATGTTGTGAAGAATCAAGCATATATAATCCTTTGTAAAGTTTAGTTGTACCAATCATTTCCTTGGAATGATTCTGCAGAATTTGGCATGAGTTATCAGTGAAATGAACAAAAAATTCATTATTTTGTAAAAGTTTGGCTATAGAGAGTAAATTGACATGGAAACTAAGAATGTATAACACATTATGAAGGACTAAGGCTGAAGAAATAACAATGCTGCCAGAAATGGAAGTAGTGAC
This sequence comes from Lathyrus sativus, assembly GCA_963859935.3. Lineage (NCBI taxonomy): Eukaryota > Viridiplantae > Streptophyta > Magnoliopsida > Fabales > Fabaceae > Lathyrus > Lathyrus sativus. The sequence goes on along the minus strand of OZ012737.1, from coordinate 252,443,122 downwards.
ATGTGAACCATTTGGTAAACTAACATGGATAGGGACAATGGTTTTGTGTGAAGTGAAAATAGACAAATCAAAGGCTATATGGTCAGTAGCTCCTGTATCAAGAATCTATAAATGAGAATTCTTACCACTTTCATGATGAGAATGAGAGTTCAAGGAAAATGGTGATGTGGAAATGGAATTGGCCTTTGGGTTGGTCTTGGACTGTTGAAGTAATTCCATGATGCTTTTATATTGCTCTTGAGGGAAGCCAATCATAGACTGAGTTTAACTCTACTTTAGGGATACCTGACTTATTTCAACAGAAGCAACAAATTGAGATTGTGAGTTTGAAGTAGTGGATTTTCCTTTACCTCTAAATCCAGGTGGATATCCATGCTTGAGGAAGCATGTTCCAACCGTGTGATTGGTTCTCCCACAATGAGTACACACTCTATTATGTCCCTTTGCTCTTCCATATCCACTATTTTTTCCTTTGGAATAATTGCTGCCATTCTTGTTAGAATTGTTGCTAGAAGATGTGTTCAAATGAAGAGCTGTGGAATCTTCAGAATCAGTGCTATTGGAAATTGCAGAGTGTGAATTTTTAAGTTCTCTTTCTTGTTGAATCACAAGAGAAAAAGTCTTATCAATATCTAGTAAAGGATTCATCATCATGATTTGAGTCTTGGATTGAGAAAATTTCTCATTCAGACCTTTGAGAAACTGTATAACATAATCATGTTCTCGATACTTTTGAATTGATGCAAGAGCACCACATGAGCAAGGTATAGCCTAAGAACAATCTGCAATCGGTCTATAAGCTGCTAATTCATCCCACATAACCTTCATTTGCATAAATTAATTGGATACATCGAGATTACCTTGACGAAACTTGTATAAATCTTCTTATATATCAGATATGCGGAAAATGTCACCTTGTGAGAAACGGATCTGCAGATTTCTCCGTACGGCAACAACACTCTCAATCCATGGAACTAACTTAGTAATGGAATCCGAAATAGAATGATGAATCCAAGATAATACCATGGTGTTGTAGTGAACCCAATGAGTATAAAGAACATACAATACCGGCGGTTTGGGAAGAGTTCCATCTATGTATCTTTCCTTGTTCTTTGAAATCAGTGCAATATGCATTAACCTAGACCAAGTATGGTAATTCTTGTCATCAAGAAGAGGAGTAACAAGAACGAGTGATGGATTTTCATTCGGATGCAAATAATATGGATTTGAAGAATTTTTAGGGAAATCTGTGAAGCTCTGGTAAGCCATCAATGGAGGATAGGAAGAAAAACGATTGCCAGATGAAAGAAAGAAGCAAATGCGATTAAAATAAGAAGGAACGATTTGCGAAACAGAATTGCAAAAGTATAGAAATGCAAGATGCAAACAGAAATGCAATTAAAGAAGAACAATGGCTACCAGAGATTTTGAAGCTCTGATACTATGTTAATGGTGGCACAGTCACCATAAGAATCCATGAAGAAGAAGCAGTAGTAACAGCAAGGTAAGAGTGAATAATAGAAAGTAGCTATGAAATCTGAACCTCTTTATTAGAAATGAATAGTTTACATGAGTAGTATATATATCAGCAAGATAAAATTATCCCTATTATGTGATAATTAAAGCTTAATAGTAAGTTGATGTGGCACTAATACAAGGGCTATACTATTCTACTAGGTACAATATAATGTGAATGGTATACTAAAATATGCTATATACTAACAACATCTGATCTAAAAACCTAATTCCTAAACTGAATCAAATCAATAATAATCAGATTACAAATTCCCATAATTACAACAATCTAATTAAATCAAAACCATAAATTTAAATCTATAAATAGCGTAAGAAGAAAGAAAGAAATAAGAAAAGAGGAAGAAAAAAGAAAAGGGAAAGAAGAGAGGAAGAACTAATGAAAGAGGAAGCTATGTATTCATCATCATCAACCCCATCTCATTTTCTTTATCTCTAAGGTGAGTTCCATTTGATAGTGTAGCTTTGGGAGGGGAAGAAATATATGTTTGGGATTTAGATTTTTGTGTGAAATTGAATCAAACCTTGTTTTGATGTAGTAATTGAAGAAATTGCATGCTTAATAATGTTATACCATATTCAATTAAGTGTTTAGATGCCCTTTGAATATGTGGGTGTGAGTTTTGGCCATGGATGACCTTATTTTCACGCTGCTGGAGAACTAGAGAACTAGAGCACATCAAAATACCTCACATCCGCACAATGGGATTGAAGCCAAAGAAATAAAGGTCCTGAACCGAAGTCCGGATGCACATGAATGCATGATGCACACGTCAATAATCATCCTCATAATAACATCATAGGTGCATCACCATTCATCATAATCATCATCATCAAAAATCATGTCATCATAGAATCATCAAAACTCATGGAAATATCATCATAGTTCATCAATCATTACATCATAGGAATCGTCATATAATCATGTACGAATCACATAGAATTCACAGTCATACTCATATTCATTCATCAAATAAATCACAACATCAAAATATCAAGGCATCGCTGCACAAAATCAGAACTCGCGAAACTCTGCTATGTTCACTAGCAAGTTCGATGTGCGAGTCTGGGGCGAGTTTCTTCGCAGTGTGAAGGATTCTTCGCAGTGCGAGTCTGGGATGAGCTTCGTTCGCTGTGCGAAGGATTCTTCGCTATGCGAACACGCGATGACAACAAAATGTTGTTATGCACCAGAACCTAAAATCAATCCAAAAGTCCCACGATTCACTTTCCCAATAACCCAAAAACATCCCTAAATCATCCCTAAGGTCTTACGGCGATAAAGGCACAAAATCTATGACTTATTAAGCCAATCCCGTATCATAGTCACACTCTAAATCCCATATATCCTTACAACTACACCATAGTCATTAGAGTTTCTCATTATCTAATTTCCCTACAGGGTTAAGCAAATGTCAAATCAGAGCTTTGGTCACGAAGGCCTAATTTCCTTTAACCCAAATAAATCCCTACGGTTAAAATCTCAATAATAGATTTAGGCCATGAAGATCTAATTCCCTTTATCTCAAAATCAGCCTCAAACCCTTAAATCATCCTTAAATACATTGAAATTACACATTGAAAACAATGAAGGCAATACTCCTCATACCTTAATTGCCGACTCTAAGCCTTCTCAAATCTTTCAGAAAAACTTTCGAAGTTTTTGCCTCAAACCTCCTCCTCAGAGCTCTGGCCTCAATTCTTTTCACGGTCTAACAAAATGAATCCTAATCCCATCACAATTCCCTTTTTGTTAAACCTAACCTTGGGCCTTAAAATTGGGCTTTCCAATATTACCCTCACTAACTCCTCCTCAATTGTCCAATTTGCCCTTAGTTAACTTATATTTATTTTAATTAATAATAATACCAATATATCCATATTATATACTATTATTTAAATAAATAACTTAAAATTCATAATTCTCAATATTTCACAACAACCACCGAAAATTACCAAAATGAGAATATTCTTATTTAAATAAATTAAATGAGTATTCTAATAAATTTGGGGTGTTACAACTCCCCCCCCCCCCCCACTTAAAAAAAATTTCTCCCTCGAAAATTACCTCAAGGAAACAGAGTCGGATACGACTCCCTCATCTGATCTTCGTGCTCCCAAGTCCAACTTTCTCCAGATGGTCCTCTCCAAACTACCTTCACTAAGGCAATCTCTTTACCTCGCAACTGCTTCACTCCTCGTTCATTAATCTGAACTGGCAACACCTCAATAGTCAAGTCATCTCTCACTTGTACATCATCCATCTGAATCACATGCGACAGATCTGGAATGTACTTCTGATAAGTCAAACAAGCATACACAAACTCTGCAATTTCCTTCTTCATACTCGGCCACCAAAACAACTTCATCAAATCTTGATACATATTTGTGGCACCAGGATGAATACTCAACCCGCTTTTGTGACCTTCCTCAAGAATGCTCTTCTTGATTTCTGGGACATCAGGAACACACACTCTATCTCTGAACCTCATCCCACCATTCTCATCGATCCGAAAACCACCCCTGTTACCTTAATTGATTAACATGAGATGATCCACCAGTCTCAAATCAGATTTTTGACCTTCTCTAATTTGTTGGAGAATACCACTAGTTAACTTCAACATATCCAACTTCACACTGTTAGGAGTCTCTTCACAAACCAAACTGTTGCACCCCAAAATTTGCTCAACATTTCTTTACCTAGCTTATGTTTCATTCCATTCACATTAGCATTATCATTTGCATTTCATTGACATGTATGCAGGAGATCAAGAGGTATGATTACCAATTGATAGATACACAAGACTATGAAGCTATCTAAGAAGGTTATTCAGATGTTTAAGGGTTGATATCCTTGTCAGAGAAGTTAAAAGAGCCTCTGAGAGAGTGATTGAAACCAAGAGGGTGTGTCTCCTAACTTGAAAGTTGTGGAAAGCCATCAGATGATTTTGAGACATGAAGTTTGACTAGAGGTCTTGAGAGAGCTCATGAGAAGGTTTGAAGATCACTTTGAGGCCTAGACAGGTCATTGTGCAAGATTAAGAAGACTCAGCCATGAGTGGTGCAATTAGGGTTTGACTGGGTCAACCCTAAGTCAACTGATGATTTGAAGGAGGTTGAGACCTAATTCAAGATCCATGTGATCATGGACTGATGCACTGAGATGTTCTAAGGATGATTCTAAGGTTAACTCATCATGATTGAAGAGTTTGAGAAGTTTCAAGCTAGGGTTTCTAAGGCTTGACAGTATAAAATCCCCTGGCTTGACCCCTGACTTCAAGGCAATTTAGCTCAAAATGTGATTGTCATCTCATCTTTCCCCCAACATGATTGTTGTAGAGCATGATCTTAGCTTTAATTTTAGCGCTAGAAGTCCTTGATAGGATTTGTAGAACTCAAGTTATGGCTTTGACAAATTACAAGTCATCTGAGGAATGTGAATTTGGAGCTTGAAAGTTGCCCAACTTGCATGAAACTTTTGCCCTAGAAGGATGATTCCTATGAACTTTTGGTCAACATGAATGTTGTTCCTTATCCTCTTAGCTTTCTAGAGAGTACTAGAAGTCCTTGATAGGATTTGTAGAACTCAAGTTATGGCTTTGATAAATCAAGGGTATTTTGGGTATTTGAAGATTATAGGTCATTTCAATCATAAGTCCATAACTTCTATTTGCAAGCTTCAAATGGGAAAATGTTCAACATCAAACTTGTTCAAAATGATGTTTTAAGGTTAGCCAAGTGGTCATGAGAGGTGGGAATTGCTTGTAACTCAAAATTGCAAAATTGGCTTAAAAAGGAAGAATTAAAGTTCATTAAAAGGACCAAATTTGTGATTTTTCATTTGGTGACCAAATGAGACAAACCTATATGTCATTTTGATTGTAAAATGCATTTTAAAGACATTGGCAATGTTACTTTTCTCATTTGAGGTCAAAATCATGGAGTTGCATTTTGTTACTTAAAGCTTAAGTTACATAACCCAAACTTCTCATAAGATCAAACTAAGGTGCTAACACATTCCAAATACACTCAAAATCTCATGTGGAGAGAATTTGGATGAAGAGCATAGTGAATACAAGCTGCTGCAAGAACTGTCATACAAATAGCATATCATGAGATTTCAAGTGAGATGAGATATTGAACTTCTCATTAGAGTGATCCAGAACTTTCTAGATCATTCATTCATGTCCTATATATGATTATGAAGTGATTCAGAGCCATGGTTGGTGAGAATTGAGGGAGAATAGTGAGATTGAACTTTGAACTTTCTTCTTGGAAATCCAATTCTGTTACAAGGTTTGGATCAGTTTCAATCCAAGTTCTTGATCCCAATAGCTTGCTCTAGTGTTGGTGATCAATTCCAGATCAAATTCAAGGCAAAATTGGGGAGGAATCGTGAGTTGGCATTGCAAATTCTTCATCTGCAACTCACCATCGGGTTCAAGAATTCAAGGCATTTCAACTCATTTCATTGCATACAGAATCTTCCTTGGATGCTAGTGAAGGAGTCTGGAGATTACAGAGAGTTGATTTGAAGATTTAACCACTTTGTTCACACGATTTTACCAGGTATGTAATTCTCATTCCATGGCTTAATTTAGGTAGAATCAAGAGGATTTGTTAGGTTAAGTGCATTGTAGATTGATGTAGGAAGGTTTCTGGATCATTAATTTGGAAGTTAGTGACCAATTAGGGTTTATGCAATTTTCGGTTGAGATCGTGTTTTTGCAAACCTTGAGTTTTTAGCATGAACTAGTGGCATGAATTAATTCCTGAGGAAATTTGGGACAAGATTCATCAAGAAATCGTGGCCAATGGTTGATTCTAGAGAGAGTTAGGGTTGGGAGAGGCTGACCGGAGAAGTCACCGGCGGTGACCTTCGCGCGCGCAGATGGAGGAAGCCTCAGAAATTTGAAAGGAAGAAGATGAGTTGGTTGCCATTGGATTGGGCTGAAGACTTTGACCTGGGAAGGATCCAACGGCCACGAATGATTTAATTTTTGTGAAGGACTCTGAGTTATGAAACGATGCATTTCATTTATTTGTTTTTTTGGGCTTAAGTCACTAATTGATATCACCACCCCCCTTATAGCCCAGTCTGGATAATAAACTGAATTTTGTTGCTATTCACACCACACGCCTATCAATTTCTCATTATTTTCTTTTAATTTCTCATTTCATTCATGGTTATTGAATAATCCATAAATAATTGGAAAATAACTCAATTAATTCCATTCTTTTTTCCATGGATTCATGATCGAATCTAGTTGTTTTTAGATAAAAAATATTAATATTTCATGAATTTTTGATTTTATTTGCATTTGTTGAATTTTAATTGATATTAAAATGATCATGGCTGATGCTTGATTTTGTTGAATTTGGTTTGGTCATGTGATGATGATTCTTGCCTTGATTTTTTTGTGTGTAGCTAGCATAGATATGCATGCTCCCCCTAGATTTTCTCACATTTTTGTGATGAATGTAAGTGGTAGTTTTAGGTTGAAACTTTAGGTGCTCTATTTTTAGGGTTTATGGTTAATACCTTATGATTTAAGTTTTATTTCTAGGACTTGGTGGATGATTCAACCTCTGAATTTTGTATGGTAGGTTCATGATTGAATTAGGGTCCCTTAGAAATTTTTGTAGGAATTTACAATGTGGTTTACTATTTTTGTTTGATTTTAGCTTAGGTGCTAACTTTAGATGATTCTAATGCACTAATTCAACTAGAATGACTTCTTTAGTTCCCTTAGATTAGGGTTTTGTCTCTCTTGCTCTTGGATGATGTTGAAGACAAGCTTGGGCTACCATGGAATGCTTAAGGAAGCTTGGATGTGAAGATCTCCCCTTCTTTTGGTGTAGTGTTGATTAGGTGTTAAGATTAGGGTTTGTAGGCAGAGCTTCTAGATAGATTCTCTCTCTTCATAAACATGGAAGATGTTGATCACTTCCATTCTTCCCTATGATGTAAGGTACCCTTGTAAAGGCCTCATCCCTCCTTTGGTAGGATGTGTGGCTCTTTACAAGTTGGTAGAACCTTTGAGAGTCCCTTTCTCTGATGATAGGATGCTTAGTGGTGACCTTTGGTCTTCACTCTGCTACCAATCATCCAAACTTTGCTCTTGTTAGATGAATCTTTCTCCCTTGCTAGAGGATGGAGTTCCTTGCTTGAATAGATTGAGGGATAGGAGTTGATGCTTCTTTGTGTTTGAAGATTACTCTTAAGAGTTGAAGCTTGTAGATCAGGAAGAGCAAGTTAATACTTGTAAGGAGGAGAGAGCTGAAGCTTGAAGAAGAAGAACAAGTTGACACTTGTGAAGAAGATCAAATTGAAAGTGAGTGAAGAGCTGAGGCTTGAAGAAGAAAGAATAAGTTGATACTTATGTTGATGCACTGAGTCCCTGAAGGAACAAGTTGATACTTGCAGTTAGGATTGAAGCCTGAAGGTGGAGTTCACTTTGGAGCTGAGGCCTAAAGAAGAGAGAACAAGTTGATACTTATGTGGATGTGTTGGAAGCTTGAAGCAGCAAGTTGATACTTGCCATTGAAGATGATAGCCCTAAAGAGCAGTTGAAGACTGAGGACTGAACTGCTGTCAGAAGATTGCTTTGTTGTGGGAGCTGTTGATCTGTTTCCTTTCCTGTCTGTTTGCTTGCTGTGCAACTGTATTGGTGTGACTTGTTTGATTTGCTTGATGCATTAGAATAAGTTCATGTATAGATTGTGTTAAGCTAGGAGCATGATTACACTAGAGGTTGAGTTGCTCCCTCTGCTTGTATTTTTACTGTATGGCTTTGCTTGCGGGTATTCGGTAGAGCCCAGCTCCCTTGCCTATGTGGTTTGTGTTTGCTTGATGGCATTCTACTTCTTCTGTATGATTGCAGTTGCTCATTATTATTTTGCTTGATAGCATATTATTTCCTCTGTATGATTATAGTTATTCATATCTGGCTTGAGGTTGAGATGAGCTTGTGGAGGCTGATGCCCCACACACATTTCCTCCCTCACTTGCATTGCATGCATTTTACAGTCGTATACTGGTTATTGTTTCAGCTAATGCTTTATCTATTTCTGTTTATCATTGACATGATCCCCTAGGAATCTCACTTCATTTGATAAGGAAGTGATGATTAGAACTCTAGGTGGAAACCTATGCATGATAACTTCTAGGAGTTCCCTGTTTCAAACTTCAACCATAGGATGAATCTTTGGCATGACAACATTAGGACTTGATAGTCTCCTCTTAGTTGAGCCTGTTCTCTCTTCTCATCTCAAAACAAATTAAAATACAGTAATAAAGGTTAACTGGCATCGTACGTTACGAGCCTTAAGCTATCTGAGAAAGGATTGTTGGAGAGTTTCTTTTCAACAGTCTGGATGTTTAGTATGGCACCCTTTGGGTGACATGCGACGCATTCACTCTCAGGTCATAGTCTCTAGTGCGATACTAGTTGCAAACAACCATAAAAAACAGTTCTTTCGTAAAAGACAGAAAACATACTTCAAACCTTTTTACCCCGCGGGCCCATAATTCAAAGGAAGCTTTTCTGAAGAAAAGAGTGTCGTTAACTCCCAGTTCTACCGCAAACGGTAACGCCTAAGTCTCCAAGGGTCGAGCTGCGTACACCAAACTGCTGGAACTGTTTGTTAACCCTACTCGATGAAACAGATGAATCTGAATTCCCGTAATCCGTATTATCCCGAACTACGTAAGCTCTGATCTCTCATACCTGTTGAGAGTACGTAGGCACAATACTGATGTATTGGCGAGCCACCTTCCCCGTAACCCGTAGTTAGTTGAACTACGTTGACTCTGATTTCTCATTCTCTGATGAGAATACGTAGGCATAAAGTGTGACGCTTTGCCGAGTCATTTTTCTTTTCTTTTTGAGCCAGCCTTGATAGGTAGATAGATAAAACCAACCCGTCAGATAAACATAACAAGCGTGGATCCCATCGAGTACGATGGACGTGAGGGGTGCTAGTACCTTCCCCTTGCGTAACTGACTCCTGAACCCAGACAATGGTTGCGACGACCTTGTCTTATACCTTCTCGTCAGGTTTTTCCGATCGTTTCCTTTCCCGCTCTGAGGGATAAATAACGAAAGGTGGCGACTCTTCTGTTTTGTCGGCACCTTATTTTCGCGGTAGCGACAGCTGGCGACTCTGCTGGGGACTTCATAGTTTCTTGGGGATCCAACGTCCCTTATGCGAGTCAGTTTGGGGATCCAATCTCCCCTGCGAGAGTCAATCCTAGCGCTTGTATGATTACTTGTCGGGTTGTGTTTATTTATCGCATTTTATTTCCCCGCACTTTATTTTCAGTATGATATGATTATCTGTGCTGTTGTGGGAGGGGCATTCTGATGAGTGAGAAGCCAGACCCAGGCTTGAGTGTACTTAGCATTAGTTGTGGAAATTAGTGGGCGCGTGCTTGCTTTGCAGGCACTAGTGTCTCATGAAATCCACGCTCAGACGAGGTTCTCCCGGTTGACTTCTTTTCCGACCCTTTGGGCCTGAGGGGTTATTGGTTTGGAGGATTGTCGACTCTGGGGACCGATCATTTGGAATTCAGCTGAGTGAGGCCGCTTCAGGAGATGGTGATGCCACACCTTCTGGGTATCGTATCACCCCTCTTGAATGTTTGTGACGCTGATGACCGCATAGGATGCCGAACTTGTGTCAGTTTAGGTCCATACCTGTGAGCAGGGTCGGGTTTGTTGCAGGGAACCTTAACCTTCAGACTGCCTGGTTTTCTTGACAGTAAATCAGTTTTGTTGGTATCAGAGGTCCTTATCTTCAGAGATGAATTTTTTCTTGACAGAGCAGAGTTATGGTCCTGTATCAGAGGTCCTTATCTTCAGATATGTGTGTTCTTGATAGAGCAGATTTATGGTCCGATACCAGGGTTTTCTTATTATCAGAGATAGTGGTTGTTCTTGACAGAGCAGTATTATGGTTTTGTTGACACAGAATCTTCACCTTCATCTCTTCAACAGCACAGTTGTCTTGATCTCCAGCTGCATGATTGCATTTTACATTGCTTTGCATACTCATTCGCATTTCATTAACGTGTGTCTGTGTTGCAGGTACCGTTTCCCCCGATTCAGGTTTTCTTGCCTTTTATTGTGCTATTATGGGTTCTCTGAGGAAGATCGTGGCTTACAAGCTCCCCACTCCTGATGTTGTTCAGCTGACTGGTTTGATTGCTTTGGCAGATGATTCGGTGAGAGATGAATTCATAAAGTCTTACGGTAAACTGCTCAGCCTGGTTCGTAAACCCTCTGTGTTTGAGCTGAATGGGTTGCACGCCCTGCTGCAGTTCTACGATCCTCCGTTGAGATGCTTTACTTTCCAGGACTTTATTCTCGCACCCACACTAGAGGAGTATGTTGATTTGTTAGGTGTGTGTTGCACCCCAAAATTTGACCAACATTCATTTACCCATCAAGAGTTGCATGAGACTTTGAAGCTAGCCAAGAATGTTATTCAAAGGGATTAAGGGTTGATATCCTTGTCAGAAGACTCAAGAGATCCTCAGAGAGATTGGTTGAAACCAAGGTTGTGTGCCTCATAACTTGAGAGTTGTGGGAGCTCCTCAGATGATTCTGAGACTATGAGGATGGACTTGAAGCTTTGAGAAAGATTATGAGATGTCTTGAAAGCCATCATGAAGCCCAGAGAGGTCATTGTACAAGAATTCAGAAGATTCATCCATGAGTGGTGGAATTAGGGTTTGACTGGGTCAACCCTAGGTCAACTGATGATTTGGAGAGGGTTGAGACCCAATCCAAGAGCCATGTGATCATGGAATGATGCATTGAGATGCTATAAGGATGATTCCTAGACCAACTCATCATGATTGAGGAGTTTGAGAAGTTTCAAGCTAGGGTTTCTAAGGATTGACAGTGTAAAATCCCCTAGTTTGATCCCTATCTTCAAGGCAGTTTAGCTCAAGATGTGATTGTCATATCATCTTCCCCACAACATGAATGTTGTAGAGCTTGTTCTTAGCTTTAATTTGAGAGCTCAAGTTATGACTTTGACAAATTACAGGTCATCTGAGGTATGTGAATCTGGGTCCTTGAAAGTCACCCAACTTGCATCCAACGTTTGCCCTAGTAGGATGATTCCTATGGATTCTTGGTCAACATGAATGTTGTAGAGAATCTTCTTAGCTTTCTATAGAGTACTAGAAGTCCTTGATAGGATTTGTAGAACTCAACTTATGGCTTTGACAAGTCAAGGGCATTTTGGTCATTTGGAGGTTATAGGTCATTTCAAGCATAAGGCCATATCTCCTATTTCCAAGCTTCAAATGGAAAAATCTTCAACATCAAACTTGTTTAGAATGATGTTTTAAGGCTAGTAGAGAGGTCCTGAGATGTTGAAAAGGCTTGTATCAAAAAGTGATGAAAATGGCCTAAAATGGAGGCATAAGTTAAATAAGGTGAAATTGAAAATTGGAAATCACAAGTTATACATCCAAACCATGTCATATAATAGGTCATTTTGACTCCAAATGACATTCTAAGAACAATGGTTCAGCCACAATTTTTATTTGAGACCTAGATCATAGGGCTGCTTTGGAAAAGGCTTACTTGCATATTAAGGTACCAAAGCAAAACTCAACAAAACTCAATAAGCAAGGTGGTTCTGCATTGTAACACATCATAAATCTCATGTGGGGAGAATTTCAAATCAGAATCAAAGGTTACAAGAAGCTTGGCATGAGATAGCACATAAGGAGAATTGAAATCAAAATGTCATGACATGAGAAGTTCAAATACTCATTGGATGGTCCTAGATGGTTCTAGATGATTCTAAACCACTCTATATAACATGTATGACTTGCTCAGATGCAAGGTTGGTGAGAATTGGTGCAGAGAAGAGAGAGTGAGATCAAGAATCTTCCATTGCAAGTCAAGTTTCATTTCTTCATTCTTCTTCATTTCCATTCATTCTTTCCATTCAAACACATTCCATACATCATAGTGAAGCTGTGCAGATTGAATTGAGATCAAATCCATGGTGAATTGAAGAGTTGGTGATTGGAATTTCAAGGTAGCAAGTCAGAATCGAATTCTGAGATTGAGGCTTTCTCCATCAAATTTGTTGCAAACAGTAGCAAGATTGGCATCTAGGGAAACTTTCTGAAGAGTTTCAAGGTCTGAATTGGTGGATTTCATCATCTGTTCATCAAGATTAACCAGGTTTGCAAATTCTTCCCTACACCATGTTTTAGGCATAATTAGGTTAATTTGTTAGTGTAGAAATGTTAGAGACCAATAAGAGATGGATTTTGGAGAGTTAGGGATCAATTGGTGAAGATTGGATTATGGACACCATTTCTGTTTGACCTTGTATCTTGCTGAATCTTGAGAGATAAGCTTAGTTTAATAGCAAGAAATGTTCAGGGAAGCGTGAGGATGAGATTAGGACCATTAATTTTGAGAATTGTTAAGATTGGTTCTTGATCAATAATTTGAAGTTGCTATCGGGTTTCAAGTTTGAGGGAGATTCAATGGAATTTGAGATTATGATTGTGTTCAGCATGAAAAATGGAGCATGTTAGGGTTTTAAACTTTGAGTTTTGATGGAGAAATGAGAAAGCACGAGTTGAGGAAGATGAAGCTTCATGTTCTGCATTTCAATGGTGGTTTTAGCAAACCCTAGCTGAAGGAAGAAGATAACTTCCCAGCCATCAGATGCTAGCTTGACCAGTTGACTCCCCACCAATCCAACGGCCCATGTTTAATTTCGTTTTGGAGGGAATCTGAACTACAATGAAACGCGGCGTTTCATTAAAGGAGTTTTGGGCTTAAGTGGATCCAATGACTATACACACACCCCAGCCATGGCCCATTGGATTTTGCGCTGAATATCATTGCTATTCTCACCGTGGATTTTTCATTTTCTGTATGTTTTATCATTTATTTTCTGTTTAATAAATGGGCCCAGCGCGCTTGCTTTCTGAACCCCCCATTCTGGGCCCATGCGTGAATTGAACTGTCTATGGTTACTAGCTGCACCCACCTCCCTTCATATTTCATTTTATTTTCTTCCATTTTATTTCAAACTTGGAAAAATCATATCAATTTGAAAATTAAAGATTTTTTAATGGGAATTTTTGCTCCCATTTCATATTTTTGTCAAGAAAAATATAAAATAAAAATATTTTCATTTCATGCATTGTTGATATTTTTTGTATATTTTCTACTTTTATTGCATTTTATTTCTTTTATGTTGATCCATGAATTTGTAGAATTTTGTTTAGGTAGTTCCCTTAACATTTTTAGGACATTCTTTTTAGGATAGTTAGATATAAGCTTTAGATTCCCCCTGGATTTATTCCATAATTTTTTGATGAATTTTAGGATAGTTTTGATTAGATGACATTAGGTTGTGTAGAATTAGGTTAAACTTCAACATAGTTCCACAATAACACTAGAATTTTGGGTTTTTAGGACAAATTAGACTATGGGACATATAAGGGCATTAAGGGTAGGTATGTAGGATCCCTTAGAAATTATATTAGGATTTAATATAGTAGTATACTATTTTTAGATGATTTTTGTAGTTGATGATTGTTTGTGTTGCCCTTGTGGGCTTGAATTGTTGTTTGCTTTGCTTTGTGGGCTTGGAAAGCTTGGTTTTGTTCTAAGGAGCATTGAGGAGCATATTAGAAGACTTGAAGATGGATTGAAGAGCTTGAGAGCTTGATCTTATTTGTTTTGTTGATTGTTTTAGGGTAGGGATTAGGAAGAATTTAGACTTAGATAACTCCTTTCTTAAACATGGATGGTATCTTTCACCTCCATTCCTCCCTATGATTCAAAGTCCTTCCATGGTATACACCTCTCTCATTTGGAGGGATAAGTGATGCACCTTGGAAGTAGAACTTTTGAGGGAACCATTCCTTTGATGTTGAGCCCTTATAGGTCACCTTTGGTGGTCAATAAGCAGTTCAATATCCCCAGCTTATCCAGTAAGTGATTTCCTCTGGTTTGATTATCTTGAGAGATGTTGAGCTTGAGTTTGAAGATGAAGACTTCATTGAAGAGTATTGAAGAGGATGAGTCCTTGAGTATTGCCATTCCAGCTGAAGCTTGAAGAGCAACAAGAGCAAGTTGATACTTGAAGATCCCTGAAGATTAGGTGAAGCCTGAAGGTGGAGCTGATCAAGAAGCTGAAGCTTAAAAGAGAAGATAAGTTGAAACTAATGTTGAAGGGTTGAAACCTGGAAAAGCAAATTGATATCTGTCAGGAGTGATTGAAGTCTGAAGACTGAGTTGCTGTTGGAAGAGCTGAAGCTTGAGGTTGAGAGAGGATCCCTTTTCTTTTTCTTTTGTTGTATTGATGTGTTTTGTTTGACTTGTTTGATGCATTAGGATAAGTCCATATCTAGAATAGGTAGAATCTAGGAGCATGATTGCACTAGAGGTTGAGTTGCTCCCTCTGCTTGTATTGTTACTGTGTGGCTTTGCTTGAGGGTATTCGGTAGAGCCCAGCTCCCTTACCCATGTGTTTTGTTTGCCTGATGGCATTTCATTTTCTTCTGTATGATTGCAGTTTACTGTTTTTGCTTGATAGCATGTTGTTTACCTTTCAGTATGATTACTGTTATCCATTCTGGCTTGAGGTTGAGATGAGCTTGTAGAGGCTGAAGCCCCACACACATTTCCTCCCTCACTTGCATTGCATGCATTTTACTGTTAAGCTGATGCTTTGTCTGTTTTGGTGTATCATTGACATGATCCCTTAGGACTCTCATTTCCTTTGATAAGGAATTGATGATAGAACTTTAGGTTGAAACCTATGCATGACAACTTCTAGGAGTTCCCTGTTCAAACTTCAACCATAGGATGAATCCATGGCATGACAACAGTAGGACTTGATAGTCTCCTCCTAGTTGGGCCTGTTCTCTTCTCATCTCAAAACAGTTTAAGATACAGTAATCATGAATGATTTCTTTCGTACGTTACGAGCCTTAAGCTATCTGAGAAAGGATTGTGGGAGAGTTTCTTTTCCATAGTCTGGATGTTTAGTATGGTACCCTTTGGGTGACATGCGATGCATTCACTCTCAGGTCATAGTCTCTAGTGCGATTGAAATCGCAAACACAATAAAAAACACTTCTTTCATAAAAAACAGGAAATAACCGTAGTTTCCCGAACTACGTGAGCTCTGATCTCTCATACCTGTTGAGAGTACGTAGGCACAAGATGGCGATGTCTTGGCGAGCTACCTTTCCCCATAACCCGTCGTAGGCCGAACTACGTTGACTCTGATTTCTCGTTCTCTGATGAGAATACGTAGGCATAAAGTGCGACGCTTTGCCGAGTCATTTTCTTTTCTGTTTAAGCCAGCCTTGATAGGTAGATAGAATAAAACCAACCCGTCCAGTAAACACAACAAGCGTGGATCCCGTCGAGTACGACGGACGTGAGGGGTGTTAATACCTTCCCCTTGCGTAACCGACTCCCGAATCCAGACAACGGTTGCGACGACCTTGTCTTACCCTTTTTCGTTAGGTTTTTCCGATCGTTTCCTTTCCCGCTCCGAGGGATAAATAACGAAAGGTGGCGACTCTTCTGTTCTGCCGACACCTTATTTTCGCGCAAGCGACAGTGTGCCTATCAAGAGTCAGATGCCCTTTATTCATATGGATGCTGAGCCTAATCTGGCTAGTCTAGTTCCCTCACTTCACCTAGATGCCTCCGAGATGGTCTTGTCTAGTTGGAACAGGGTTCCCGGTTTCTCCTTGCAGTTCTTAGTGGGAAAGGCCCAGCAGTGCGCCAAAGACGGATGTTGGATCGTGTTCAACGCCATTCTTGCTCTGTGCATATATGGCATCATCCTGTTCCCCAATATGCCTGACTTTGTAGACTTCGACGCCTTCCACATCTTCGCATCAGGGAACCCAGTCCCTACCTTGATAGGAGATGTCTATCATTCCGTCCACTACAAAAACAAGAACAGAAGGGGAAAGAATGTCTCTTGTTGTGTGCCCCTGCTCTATAGATGGTTTGATAGTCACCTGCCCAAGAAGGGTCCCTTTGCTTCGTCTGTAGCCACAGCTGAGTGGCCTGAGCGCTTGATGAGTCTGTCAGCGGAGGATATTGCCTGGTTCGATAGAGATAGGTTGGGTACCGAGATCATCTTCAGCTGCAGTGGGTTTCTGAACGTGCCTTTGATAGGCAGGAAGGGCTGCATAAACTATAATCCATCTCTGCTGGTCCGACAGTTTGCTTATGCTTTGAGAGCTCCGCCGAAGGATGAAGAGGTACAGGAATCTCTGTACCTCACTGGTCTTCTAGAGGGGGATATGTTATCTAAGCTTCAGCGCGCTTGGAAGGGTACCTGTAAGCGGGGAAAGTCGTTGCTGGGAAAGAGTAATAGCCAAGCCTACACTCTGTATGTGACCTGGATCAGAGCCAGAGCAGATGCTATAGGGATGTCGTTTCCTCCTGCCAAGCCAGAAAGTCCTCCAGTGATTAAAGAGCCTACCACTGTGCCTATTCAGCAGCACCATCAGGTGTTAGCTGAGCGAGATGAGCTGAAAAAGGCAAATGAAGAACTGGAGAAAGAATTGGCTCAACTCAGAAGCGAGAGAAGCGAAGTCGTCCATTCCTTCAAGAGGCAGACAGAGCTGGTGAACCAGTTAGGGACAGATTTGACTAAGCAGATAACTGAGCGTGAGCGCTTGGGTCGAGACTTCAAAGTTGTCAATGATGTACTGGCCACTAAGAAGCAGCACTTGGATGAAGCGTACCGGAGAATATCCAAGTTTAATCAACATTGGAAGGCCACCCTAGCCAATGGCAAAGAACGGGAGGATAAGCTGAAGCAACAGATCTCCAAGCTGAAAGCCCAGGTGAAGGCTAGTGAGAAGAGGTTTGATGAAGAAACCGCTCGCAGATATGCCGCTGAATGCCACCTCAACAAGGCTCTTGCTAACCTGAAGGAGCGCAAGCTGATGTTTGAATCCAAGAAGCGGAAGTTAGAAGATTGTTTCGGCGAAGGAGCATGGGAAGATTCGGTTGAAGGTCTTCAATACACTATTATGCAGAGAGAGTTACTCGTCGGGGGGTTGCTCACTCGGCCTGATCATCCAGAAACGAAGGGGTTGTTAGAAGAGTTTCGCGGCCGTGGCCGTGCTTGACTATTTGTAATCCTTTTTGTGTCAATCATTGTTGTATGCTGACCATCACCAGGCTTGTTGGTCGAGGTCATGCTATTGATTCAGCTTGTACTCAGTGACGTTGTGTACCGCCTTGATGGGCTTTCTTTATATATATGAGATGTTATTTCCATGACTAGACTCGGACTTCTTATTATCCGCACTGGCACTCAGGCACTAGGATCAGGGAGAAATCTCCCTAACGCATAGACACACGTTTGCATTTGCATGAAGCATCTGCATAACGAGCACTTTGTCGTTTTTCTAACCCTTTGTGTATGCAGGTTGTTCCAGGATTGATCAAAGGCCAATCCACCACTATCCGACCAAAGCAAATCGAGCTAGAGCTATGGAGCAAGTGCAGACTGACGTTCAAGAACTCCGAGAGAGGATGGACCGCTTCATGGAGCTCATGCAAGTGGTTGCCAACGGCCAGGACCAGCTCAGAACTTTGGTCCAGCCTCTGATTTCAAGGGTTGACAGCAATGGTGTACTCCATGGTGGGACTGTTCCAACCCCTCCGCCTGTTGAAACTCCTCATAATGGCGTCCCCGTGACTGGGGGGAACGGTAGTGCCAACGGCAATGTGATCGCTAACAAGGGACTCAATGGTAATACAACTGGCGTCGGTAATGGGAATTTCGAAGCTAATGTCAATGTTGGGCTGGGCAACGGCAACACAGGTGTTGGAAATCTGTATGGGCCTCAGCCGTGGTTAGAAGACCGTCAAGACGATGTGTTCTCACAGAAAGGTGCTGAAGGAGAACTGACTGCTGAAGCACGTCTGAGGTTTAAGGCACTCGAGGACAAGATGAGGAATTTCGAGAACTTGAACATTATGGGTGTTGACATGTCCAAACTGGGACTGATTGCTTATTTAAAGGTGCCTCCCAAGTTCAAGGTACCCGACTTTGAGAAGTACAAGGGCACCACTTGCCCTCGCGTCCATCTGAGATCATACTACCGGAAAATGTCCGCTCACTCTGAGGACGAGAAGTTGCTGATGCACTTCTTTCAGGATAGCTTGTCCGGGCCATCCCTGGAATGATACATGAGTCTGGAACCTACCAGTGTGCGCACGTGGAAGGAACTTGCTGAAGCATTCGTGCACCATTACCAATATAACAGTGACTTGGCTCCGAACCGAGTCCAACTGCAAAATTTGTCACAGAGGAACAACGAAGGGTTCAAAGAATACGCCCAGAGGTGGCGTGAATTAGCAGCTAGGGTTCAGCCGCCGATGGTTGAACGGGAGCTTGTTGAAATGTTCGTAGCCACCCTCCCGGGGGTTTATTACGAGAAATTGGTCAGCAGTATGTCTGGAAGCTTCTTAGATCTCATTATCACGGGTGAGCACGTTGAAAATGGGATCAAACTGGGGAAATTTCAAGATGGTCTGTCCTCAGCTAGAGGAGGAAAGAAACCATATGGTGGCAAAAGGCGGGAAGGAGAGACGAGCGCCGCGTCCAACGCTCGAAGGAAAGGCAAAGGCCAGCACCAGCAGGTGGCCAGCATAACCATCCCCGCGGTCCAACAGCCACAGCAGCAGCTGAGTCAGCAAGGATACAGAAAGTATCAGAACAGGGCACCTCTGTCGAGTCGTCACCTCGAGACGCCACCCATGTCTTATGCTCAACTATTACAGACTCTGCTCCAGTTACAGCTAATCCAGAAGAGAACCCTGGCTCCCTTGACAGGGGCACCTCTGCCAGGTTATGATGCGAATGCGACATGTGAGTTTCACACGGGGGCACCAGGCCACACGATAGAAAATTGCAAAGCCTTCAAGCACAAGGTGCAGGATATGGTGGACGCTAAGATCATCAATTTCTCAGATAATGTGTCAAACGTCACGAAGAACCCTATGCCGAATCATAGGGGAGGTGGGGTAAATGCCATTATTGAAGACGAGAGCTTGGATTTGTTGACTGATGTCAAGGATCTGAAGACACCGCTTAGCTTCGTTAAAGCCAAGCTGATGAAAAGAGGTTTCTTCCCGGGCTGTGGAGAACTGTGTATGGGCTGTGTGATTTGTCCTGATGGATGTGAACAGTTGGTAGAGGGGATTCAGAGTCTGATGACCGAAGGAATCTTGCAGTTTAACCGAAGGGCCGAATGTGGATCTGGGGAGGTAATGCTGAAGCAAGATGATGAGGTTGCCACCATCACCATCCCTCGCCGGACGATCACTATTTCTGCACCCAGGCCGCCCACGATTACCATCACCAAAGCTGGGCCGATACCTTTCGAAAGCACCAATGTTGTCCCATGGCATTATGGGGCAGACGTCTACTGCAACAGACAGAAATTGGAATTGGAACCATCAGGGTCGTGTGTGGATAACCTAGTGGGAATTGGCGGAATCACTCGTAGCAGGAGAGTATTTGCTCCACTTGAGATCGTGGCGAACAAAGCGGACAAAGTTGATGTAACTGATAAAGGAAAGGGTAAAGTCGTTGAGGAAATCCCTCGCGGGGTGGAGAAAGACTTACTTGTTATGGATGCTGAAGAGTTTATGAGATTGATTAAGAAGAGTGACTACAAGATCGTGGATCATCTCCATCAAACGCCTTCGAAAATTTCCATCCTGAATTTGTTGTGTTCTGAGGCACATCGCGTTCGCAACGCGCTGTTGAAAGTCTTGAATGCCACATATGTACCGCAGGAAATATCGGTCAACCAGTTGGAAGGGGTCGTAGCCCACGTGAATGCTGGAAACGGGTTAGGGTTCACTGACCTGGAGCTGACGCCGAAGGGAAGAAACCACAACAGCGCCCTGCACATCTCGATAGAGTGTAGGGGAACAATTATGTCTCATGTGTTGGTGGACACGAGGTCATCACTCAATGTTCTTCCGAAGAAAACATTGATGAAGTTAGATACTCGAGGATTGATTTGCACCCCCAGTGATCTGGTTGTGAAAGCGTTCGATGGAACCAAACGTCATGTTTTCTGGGAGGTGACGTTGCCAATCCAAGTTGGGCCGAAAACATTCGACGCAGTCTTCTACATCATGGACATCATGCCTGCCTACAGCTGTCTCCTAGGCCGGCCATGGATCCATTCTGCGGGTGTCGTGACCTCCACGTTGCACCAGAAGCTCAAGTATGCTGTCAGAGGCAGCATCATAACCGTATGTGGCGAGGAGGATATAATGGTGAGCCATTTGTCGTCCTTCAAATATGTTGAGATGGATGGGGAAATCCACAAAACCCTATGTCAGGCGTTCGAAGCTGTTAAAGTCAAGAACGTAACTCCTGTAATCACTGAAAAGCCAGATATGACTCTCTCTTCCTTCAAGGAAGCCCGGGCCGTTGTTCAAGCCGGATCTACCCCAGGCTGGGGGCAAGTTCTAGAGATACCTAACAAGCAAGACAAGTTTGGGTTACGATACTCTCCTGCGGTTGAAGCCTCCTCTTCTTACAGTGCGTCGCGAGGTAAAGGGCCGATCCAGTTTACGAGCGGCGGGGTAATATTTGAAAGTGTCAACGCAGCGTCTGAAGACGGCGAAGACAGTGATTGTGACCTAGACTCTTGGATCCAGCCAAGCAAATCAGGCGAGAGCCTCAACAACTGGTCTATCAGGGATACCATCCAAGTAACAGGAAAAGAGTAATGATTTACTTTCTCCAATCATTGTACAACCCTATGTCCTACCCGGGGCATAGTGGTTTTATTGTCAGGGCCTTGTTTGATTATGTACATGCATTTTACCAATAAATCAAAAGGCGTTTTTCTTCGTATTCAAATGTTGTGATCTCTGTTATTCCTGTTTTATATTTGTTTTGAAAAACAAAAAAATGGAAATGGGGTTTGTGCTAACCTGCATATCCTTGTTTTAAGCTTAACCCTTGTTATTGCAGGATCCACATAGCAGATGACATCGACTCTAGACCTTCTACGACTCACTTCGACTTTGATTGCCCGATCTATCAAGCCGAAGAAGAGATTGATGAAGACGAAGACCTTCCTGAAGAGTTGGCCCGCTTGTTGAAACAAGAAGAGAAAGTTATTCTGCCTCACGAAGAAGAGATCGAGATTGTGAATCTGGGTTCTGAAAAACTGGTTAGGAACGTCAGGATAGGGGCCGCATTGCAGAGTGATGTCAAGCAGAGATTGGTCGAGATGCTAAGAGAGTATAGTGACATCTTTGCTTGGTCATACGAAGATATGCCTGGACTTGACACTGATATTGTGGTCCATCACTTGCCGCTGCGAGAAGATTGTCCTCCCGTCAAGCAGAAGCTTAGGAGGACACGACCAGATATGGTCGTTAAGATCAAAGAGGAAGTGCAAAAGCAGCTTGATGTTGGCTTTTTAGCGGTCACTACTTACCCTCCGTGGGTCGCCAACATAGTGCCTGTACCGAAGAAAGACGGTAAGGTGCGAATGTGCGTCGATTATCGGGATTTGAATAGGGCGAGCCCTAAAGATGATTTCCCACTCCTTCATATTGATGTGTTGGTCGACAATACAGCTCAGTTCTACGTATTTTCGTTCATGGATGGCTTCTCTGGCTACAATCAGATCAAGATGGCGCCGAAGGACATGGAGAAAACTACGTTTATTACACCCTGGGGAACATTTTGCTACAAGGTAATGCCTTTCGGTCTGAAGAACGCGGGGGCTACTTACCAACGAGCAATGGTTACTTTGTTTCATGACATGATTCATCATGAGATTGAAGTCTATGTTGATGACATGATTGTGAAGTCCCAAACGGAGGAGGGACATCTGGTCAATTTGCTGAAGCTCTTTGAGAGGCTTAGGAAATTCAGGTTGAGGCTGAATCCTAACAAGTGTACTTTCGGAGTACGGTCTGGAAAACTACTGGGGTTTATCGTGAGCGAAAGAGGCATCGAGGTTGCTCCTGCGAAGATAAAAGCAATACAAGAAATGCCAGCGCCAAAAACCGAAAAAGAAGTTCGTTGTTTCTTGGGCAGAATAAACTACATTGCAAGGTTTATCTCTCAGCTCACGGCCACGTGTGAACCGATGTTCAAACTGCTAGGCGATTATCTGGAACGAGGATTTCCAGAAGGCATTCGATAAGATAAAACAGTATCTTCAGGAACCTCCGATCTTGATACCCCCAGTGGCCGGAAGACCCCTAATCATGTACTTGACAGTTCTTGAGAATAGTATGGGGTGTGTTCTCAGTCAGCACGACGAGACGGGCAGAAAGGAGCATGCCATTTATTACTTGAGTAAAAAGTTCACAGAATGTGAATCTCGTTACTCGATGCTGGAGAAGACGTGTTGTGCACTAGCCTGGGCTGCCAAACGTTTACGACAGTACATGCTCAATCACACGACCATGATAATTTCGAAGATGGATCCGATCAAGTACGTCTTGGAGAAACAAGCGCTTTCGGGCAGGATTGCTAGATGGCAAATGGTGTTGACGGAATATGACATTCAGTACGTTTCCCAGAAGGCCATCAAGGGAAGCGTATTGTCTGAGCACGTTGCCGAACAGCCAATCGAGGATTATCAGCCGATGAAATTTGAATTCCCTGATGAGGATATCATGTTTCTCAAAGCGAAAGATTGCGATGAACCGTTTCCCGACGAGGGTCCAGATAGGAAATCCCAATGGAAATTGATATTTGACGGGGTGGTTAATTCTTACGGAAGTGGCATTGGGGCGATCATCACGACTCCCCACGGATCCCACATCCCGTTTACTGCGAGACTGACGTTTCCAGTCACCAATAACGAAGCGGAGTACGAAGCATGCATCATGGGTCTAGAAGAGACAATTGATTTGAGAATCAAGAACCTCGATGTATATGGTGACTCGGCACTTGTGATTAACCATA
The DNA here is from genome assembly GCA_963859935.3 of Lathyrus sativus. Lineage (NCBI taxonomy): Eukaryota > Viridiplantae > Streptophyta > Magnoliopsida > Fabales > Fabaceae > Lathyrus > Lathyrus sativus. The sequence continues at coordinate 252,419,584 of OZ012737.1, read as the reverse complement.
TTAAAGGGGAGTGGGAGACTCGTCAATCGAATTTGGTGACGTACATGAACTATGCCAGAAGGCTGCTTCCGTTCTTTGATCGAGTGGAACTCCATCATGTACCCAGGGCTTAAAATCAGATGGCTGATGCCTTAGCCACGTTGGCTTCGATGTATAAAGTCAATTTTTGGAATGAAGCTCCAAGAATTGTCCTTTCTCGTTTTGATAGACCTGCATTCGTCTTTGCGATCGAGGAAGCCTCCGACGGCAAGCCATGGTTCCATGATATCCAGACCTTCCTTATGACTAAGGAGTATCCTGCGGGAGCGTCAACCCAGGATAAGAAGACTCTGAGGAGGCTGTTTGGAATTTTTTATCTCAATCCTGATGGAGTTTTCTATAAAAGAAACCACGATCTCGTGCTACTCAGATGCGTAGATGAGAAAGAGGCGAGTATGCTCATGGAAGAAGTCCATGAAGGCACATTTGGTACGCACGCCGGCGGGCATGCTATGACAAGAAAGATCCTGAGAGCAGGATATTACTGGCTGACAATGGAATCGGATTGCTTTAAATTCGCAAAGAGATGTCATAAATGCCAGATTTATGCTGATAAAATTCACGTGCCTCCGTGTCCGTTGAATGTCATGTCCTCCCCGTGGCCATTCTCCATGTGGGGCATCGACATGATAGGCAAGATCGAGCCCAGTGCATCTAACGGTCATCGCTTCATTCTAGTAGCTATCGACTACTTCACCAAGTGGGTGGAGGCAGCCTCATACGCTAACGTGACCAAGCAAATGGTGGCTAAATTCATAAAGAGGGACATCATCTGTCGTTACGGAATTCCCGAGCGGATCATTACTGATAATGGTTCGAATCTGAATAACAAGATGATGAAGGAGCTGTGCCAGAGTTTCAAGATTGAACACCACAACTCATCTCCTTACCGGCCGAAGATGAATGGCGCCGTTGAAGCGGCCAATAAGAACATCAAAAAGATTATACAGAAGATGGTTGTGACCTACAAGGATTGGCACGAGATGCTGCCGTTTGCATTGCACGGTTATCGTACCACGATGCGTACATCAACCGGGGCAACTCCTTTCTCACTGGTGTACGGTATAGAAGCTGTCCTACCGTTAGAAGTGGAGATCCCTTCTTTACGAGTTTTGGTTGACGTGAAACTCGACGAGGCAGAATGGATTAAGAGCCGACTAAACCAACTCAGCCTGATGGACGAGAAGAGGTTAGCATCGATTGCATATGGTCGTCTGTACCAAAGTCGAATGAAGAAAGCTTATGATAAGAAGGTGCGTCCTAGAAGCTTTCAGACGGGTGATCTCGTCCTGAAGAAGATTCTTCCTCCACACTCCGATCACCGGGGCAAGTGGACTCCTAATTACGAAGGTCCGTACGTCGTTAGAAAGGTCTCCTCAGGAGGAGCCTTGTTGTTATCTACGATGGATGGTGAAGATTTTGCATCCCAGGTGAACGCGGACGCGGTTAAAAAATACTTTGCTTAAAAAATGACCCGCTGGAAAGAAAAAGAATATCCAGGCAAAAATGGGGCATCCCGGCGAACCATAAAAAAGGAAAAAGGTTCGGGAAAAAATTAGGGATATAAAAGAAAAGATGTACACCCGCAAAGTCGAAAACCCGGATGGGCGACTTTGGAAAAAAAGGGTATCCCGGTGAATCGAAAACCCGGAAGGGCGATTCAGGCAAAAGTTAGGGATTTGAAAAAGCAAATGACTGCGTTCCGTGTATGGACTCTCATTGTTTAGTGGTTTGGAAGACCTGAGGGCCGTTTATCTGAATCAATCTCTTCTGAAGCTGAAGCGTCAGAGAAGTATCGAAGTCGAGTGGGTCATAGAGGGATTAACTCATGGTGTTCGTCTATGCCTCATTGCTGACATTTGTGTATATACTGATGTATATTTATGTTTTTATGTTTGCGCAGCTTCCTCATTCCAGGAGCTTGCATCTGTTGTAAAACATTTTTGCCCATTCAGGGGTTCGTTATCAATAAAATGTATACTATTCAGCAATTCTGTTTGCCTGTTTAGCATCTGTCTGTTTTGTTTGCGAAAAAGAACGCCGATGTTTTTGATAAAATGCGCATACATAAACTTACTGGCCTAGGCCACTGATTGTTGAAACAATGAATTACTTGAACATTGTCACAAGATGATAACCTTGATAGGTCCCCTTTGGGAAGGGTATCTTGTCTGTTTGTTTGTGTTGTTGCAGGTGTAGCATATACCAGGCGGTACGCCGTATGCGTTCCCAAGCAGGATGATTCCTTCTTCTCCAGCAAGTTCAGTGGCATCTCCCCACGAAGTTTGAACATGAGATCGTAGGCATTGATATGTCTCCCCAAGCCGAGAAGATTCTCTCCCCAATCAGATGCATCATGAAGGATCGTCGCCTCCCCAGCTGAGTCATATACTAAAGTGTGCAGCAATTGATAGTTCAAGATTGAAGTCTCCAGCGGAATTGAAATTCCCCACAGAGTCGTACTCTCCCCAGTAAGCAGGATGATTCCTTCTTCCCCATCCGAGTAGGCAACCCCCCAAGAGAGCTGAGTCCTTGGAAAGCGTTCGGGCCATGATTGGTGTTCCCCAGTAGAGTGTTGAATAGTTGATGCTGTATTTCCCCACCGGAGTCGTTATCTCTAGGAAAGTTTTGCCGCGAAGGCTGTGCAGTTTATTTCTGCGATTGACATCGTTCTCCTCAGCAGCTTGTGGTTTGAATACCCAGATGAGCAGGTTCAGGTTCTCGTAGAGCTTTGTTCCCCTGCAGCAGTCGACCAAAGCTCGTTTCCCCAGGCAGAGTCCAATTGAGATTGGTGTGACTTCTTCTCCTTGACAGGATGATTCCTTCCTCCACCAGAGTGGTTTTTTTTCTCCTTGACAGGAGGATCTTCCCTTCAGCATTTATTTTGCCGATGAGGTCATAGCATTTTGCATGATTGCATAGCATTTACCCTAAACGCGTAGCATTTCCACCGTGTGGAGCATTACGCCATTGTCAATAATATGCATATGAAACATGAGCCAGGTTGTTACCGTTCTTGTTTTGCAGGTGTTCCCTGGCAGTGTGTCTGCTCAGGATGATTCCTGAGATCTCAGAAGAGTTTGTCTGCTCAGGATGATTCCTGAAATCTCGGAAGAGTTAAGTGACTCAAGATGATTCTTGAATTGCCTAGCAAAGTCGTTTGCCCAAGATGATTCTTGAACTCCTCAGCAAAGTGGTTTGCTTAAGATGATTCTTAAAATCCCCAGTGAATTCGCCGAAGTTGGTTGCTCAAGTCGATGCTTAGAGTCCCTGGCAGAGTGTTTGCCCAGGATGATTCCTGAAATCTCCAGCAGATTTATTGGTTCAGGATGATTCTTGAAGTCTCCGACGGAGTTCTTTGTCCAAGATGATTCTTGAAGTCCTCAGCAGAGTTGATTCACTCAGAATGATTTCTGAATCCCCCGAAGCAGAGTTACCTGATAGTTCTCCAGAACCCCCAGCGGAGATGTGTCATCCCTAGCAGGTTTGAAATAGAAAAGCTGAAACTTCTCTTGAAGACTTTGTGATTGAAGTCTGGCAGTGGTCCCAAAACCCCCAGACTTACTGATGGAGTCTAACTGCGAGACCGAAGCAGTTATCTCAGCTGACGCGGAGTGCCTGACAGCAAAAGATTATGTATCCTTACTTGGTCCGTGATTGATTGAGGATTCCATTTTAGACTTGCTAACGAAGTCCGACTGACGCCCGAAAATTTCTTTGAAAGCCCGATGGCATAATTATAGAGATTGTTAAAAAGTTCCTAATGACCTGATGAGTCCCGAGGAATTCTTCTGTCGCAGTGTCGCGGAATGCCTGACAGCAATACCAGCCATGTATCACCGGTTACCGAGTGACCAGTGACCCCTTGGTGATTTAAGGACGAAGATCTACAGCAAAATCAGATGATCTTCCTGACGGAGATTAGACCCTTCGCCGGTTACCGTGTGATCAATTCCCCAGCAAGTTGTCGTGCAACTGTCATGCTCAGTTTTGAAGATGTTCCTAACAATCAGAGTATCGTTTACCTGTGCTTGGTTGGCAAATCACCCGTTACCGTGTAACCAGTGATCCCTCGATGATTTGAGGATGCAATGATATCAGATAAATCAGAGAATCATCATGACGGAGGTTCAGATCGGTATTTCTCCAGCTAGTTGACGTGCAGCTATTGTTTCAGTTTCCGAAGATTTGTCCCCATCAGAGTACCGTGTACTTGTGCAGTTGGCAAATTTCTGGGTTTATTGGTATTCAACCATCTTTTACCTTGATTGTTTGAGAGTCGTTCGCTTCTCACCCAGTCAGGTCCAAGCCGTTTGAATAGGGGCAGCTGTTGCACCCCAAAATTTGCTCAACATTTCTTTACCTAGCTTATGTTTCATTCCATTCACATTAGCATTATCATTTGCATTTCATTGACATGTATGCAGGAGATCAAGAGGTATGATTACCAATTCAGAGCTACACAAGACTATGAAGCTAGCTAAGAAGGTTATTCAGATGTTTAAGGGTTGATATCCTTGTCAGAGAAGTTAAAAGAGCCTCAGAGAGAGTGATTGAAACCAAGAGGGTGTGTCTCCTAACTTGAAAGTTGTGGAAAGCCATCAGATGATTCTGAAGCCATGAAGTTTGACTGGAGGTCTTGAGAGAGCTCATGAGAAGGTTTGAAGATCACTTTGAGGCCTAGACAGGTCATTGTGCAAGATTAAGAAGACTCAGCCATGAGTGGTGCAATTAGGGTTTGACTGGGTCAACCCTAAGTCAACTGATGATTTGAAGGAGGTTGAGACCTAATTCAAGAGCCATGTGATAATGGATTGATGCATTGAGATGTTCTAAGGATGGTTCTAAGGTTAACTCATCATGATTGAAGAGTTTGAGAAGTTTCAAGCTAGGGTTTCTAAGGCTTGACAGTATAAAATCCCCTGGCTTGACCCCTGACTTCAAGGAAATTTAGCTCAAAATGTGATTGTCATCTCATCTTTCCCCCAACATGATTGTTGTAGAGCATGAGCTTAGCTTTAATTTGAGTGCTAGAAGTCCTTGATAGGATTTGTATAACTCAAGTTATGGCTTTGACAAATTACAAGTCATCTGAGGAATGTGAATTTGGAGCTTGAAAGTTGCCCAACTTGCATGAAACGTTTGCCCTAGAAGGATGATTCCTATGAACTTTTGGTCAACATGAATGTTGTTCCTTATCCTCTTAGATTTCTAGAGAGTACTAGAAGTCCTTGATAGAATTTGTAGAACTCATGTTATGGCTTTGATAAGTCAAGGGTATTTTGGGTATTTGAAGATTATAGGCCACTTCAATCATAAGTCCATAACTTCTATTTGCAAGCTTCAAATGGGAAAATGTTCAACATCAAACTTGTTCAAAATGATGTTTTAAGGTTAGCCAAGTGGTCATGAGAGGTGGGAATTTCTTGTAACTCAAAATTGCAAAATTGGCTTAAAAAGGAAGAATTAAAGTTCATTAAAAGGACCAAATTTGTGATTTTTCATTTGGTGACCAAATGAGACAAACCCATATGTCATTTTGATTGTAAAATGCATTTTAAAGACATTGGCAATGTTACTTTTCTCATTTGAGGTCAAAACCATGGAGATGCATTTTGTTACTTAAAGTTTAAGTTACATAACCCAAACTTCTCATAAGATCAAACCAAGGTGCTAACACATTCCAAATACACTCAAAATCTCATGTGGAGAGAATTTGGATGAAGAGCATAGTGAATACAAGCTGCTGCAAGAACTGTCATACACATAGCATATCATGAGATTTCAAGTGAGATGAGATATTGAACTTCTCATTAGAGTGATCCAGAACTTTCTAGATCATTCATTCATGTCCTATATATGATTATGAAGTGATTCAGAGCCATGGTTGGTGAGAATTGAAGGAGAATAGTGAGATTGAACTTTGAACTTTCTTCTTGCAAATCCAATTCTGTTACAAGGTTTGGATCAGTTTCAATTCAAGTTCTTGATCCCAATAGCTTGCTCTAGTGTTGGTGATCAATTCCAGATCAAATTCAAGGTAAAACTGTGGAGGAATCGTGAGTTGGCATTGCAAATTCTTCATCTGCAACTCACCATCGGGTTCAAGAATTCAAGGCATTTCAACTCATTTCATTGCATACAGAACCTTCCTTGGATGCTAGTGAAGGAGTCTGGATATTACTGAGAGTTGATTTGAAGATTTAACCACTCTGTTCACACGATTTTACCAGGTATGTAATTCTCGTTCCATGGCCTAATTTAGGTAGAATCAAGAGGATTTGTTAGGTTAAGTGCATTGTAGATTGATGTAGGAAGGTTTCTGGATCATTAATTTGGAAGTTAGTGACCAATTAGGGTTTATGCAATTTTCGATTGAGATCGTGTTTTTGCAAACCTTGAGTTTTTAGCATGAACTAGTGGCATGAATGAATTCCTGAGGAAATTTGGGACAAGATTCATCAAGAAATCGTGGCCAATGGTTGATTCTAGAGAGAGTTATGGTTAGGAGAGGCTGACCGGAGAAGTCACCGGCGGTGACCTTCGCGCGCGCAGATGGGGGAAGCCTCAGAAATTTGAAAGGAAGAAGATGAGTTGGTTGCCATTGGATTGGGCTGAAGACTTTGACCTGGGAAGGATCCAACGGTCACGAATGATTTAATTTTTGTGAAGGACTCTGAGTTATGAAATGATGCGTTTCATTTATTTGTTGTTTTGGGCTTAAGTCACTAATTGATATCACCACCCCCTTATAGCCCAGTCTGTATAATGAACTGAATTTTGTTGCTATTCATACCACGCGCCTATCAATTTCTCATTATTTTCTTTTAATTTCTCATTTCATTCATGGTTATTGAATAATCCATAAATAATTGGAAAATAACTCAATTAATTCCATTCTTTTTTCCATGGATTCATGATTGAATCTAGTTTTGTTTAGATAAAAAATATTAATATTTCATGCATTTTTTATTTTATTTGCATTTGTTGAATTTTAATTGATATTAAAATAATCATGGTTGATGCTTGATTTTGTTGAATTTGGTTTGGTCATGTGATGATGATTCTTGCCTTGATTTTTTTGTGTGTAGCTAGCATAGATATGCATGCTCCCCCTAGATTTTTCTCACATTTTTGTGATGAATGTAAGTGGTAGTTTTAGGTTGAAACTTTAGGTGCTCTAATTTTTAGGGTTTATGGTTAATACCTTATGATTTAAGTTTTATTTCTAGGACTTGGTGGATGATTCAACCTCTGAATTTTGTATGGTAGGTTCATGATTGAATTAGGGTCCCTTAGGAATTTTTGTAGGAATTTACAATGTGGTTTACTATTTTTGTTTGATTTTAGCTTAGGTGCTAACTTTAGATGATTCTAATGCACTAATTCAATTAGAATGACTTCTTTAGTTCCCTTAGATTAGGGTTTTGTCTCTCTTGCTCTTGGATGATGTTGAAGACAAGCTTGGGCTACCATGGAATGCTTAAGGAAGCTTGGATGTGAAGATCTCCCCTTCTTTTGGTGTAGTGTTGATTAGGTGTTAAGATTAGGGTTTGTAGGCAGAGCTTCTAGATAGATTCTCTCTCTTCATAAACATGGAAGATGTTGATCACTTCCATTCTTCCCTATGATGTAAGGTCCCCTTGTAAAGGCCTCATCCCTCCTTTGGTAGGATGTGTGGCTCTTTACAAGTTGGTAGAACCTTTGAGGGTCCCTTTCTCTGATGATAGGATGCTTAGTGGTGACCTTTGGTCTTCACTCTGCTACCAATCATCCAAACTTTGCTCTTGTTAGATGAATCTTTCTCCCTTGCTAGAGGATGGAGTTCCTTGCTTGAAGAGATTGAGGGATAGGAGTTGATGCTTCTTTGTGTTTGAAGATTACTCTTAGGAGTTGAAGCTTGTAGATCAGGAAGAGCAAGTTGATACTTGTAAGGAGGAGAGAGCTGAAGCTTGAAGAAGAAGAACAAGTTGACACTTGTGAAGAAGATCAAATTGAAAGTGAGTGAAGAGCTGAGGCTTGAAGAAGAAAGAATAAGTTGATACTTATGTTGATGCACTGAGTCCCTGAAGGAACAAGTTGATACTTGCAGTTAGGATTGAAGCCTGAAGGTGGAGTTCACTTTGGAGCTGAGGCCTAAAGAAGAGAGAACAAGTTGATACTTATGTGGATGTGTTGGAAGCTTGAAGCAGCAAGTTGATACTTGCCATTGAAGATGATAGCCCTAAAGAGCAGTTGAAGACTGAGGACTGAACTGCTGTCAGAAGATTGCTTTGCTGTGGGAGCTGTTGATCTGTTTCCTTTCCTGTCTGTTTGCTTGCTGTGCAACTGTATTGGTGTGACTTGTTTGATTTGCTTGATGCATTAGAATAAGTTCATGTTTAGATTGTGTTAAGCTAGGAGCATGATTGCACTAGAGGTTGAGTTGCTCCCTCTGCTTGTATTTTTACTGTATGGCTTTGCTTGCGGGTATTCGGTAGAGCCCAGCTCCCTTGCCTATGTGGTTTGTCTTTGCTTGATGGCATTCTACTTCTTCTGTATGATTGCAGTTGCTCATTATTATTTTGCTTGATAGCATGTTATTTCCTCTGTATGATTACTGTTATTCATATCTGGCTTGAGGTTGAGATGAGCTTGTGGAGGCTGATGCCCCACACACATTTCCTCCCTCACTTGCATTGCATGCATTTTACAGTTGTATACTGGTTACTGTTTCAACTGATGCTTTATCTGTTTCTGTTTATCATTGACATGATCCCCTAGGAATCTCACTTCCTTTGATAAGGAAGTGATGATTAGAACTCTAGGTGGAAACCTATGCATGATAACTTCTAGGAGTTCCCTGTTTCAAACTTCAACCATAGGATGAATCTTTGGCATGAAAACATTAGGACTTGATAGTCTCCCCTTAGTTGAGCCTGTTCTCTCTTCTCATCTCAAAACAAATTAAAATACAGTAATAAAGGTTAACTGGTGTCGTACGTTACGAGCCTTAAGCTATCTGAGAAAGGATTGTTGGAGAGTTTCTTTTCAATAGTCTGGATGTTTAGTATGGCAGCCTTTGGGTGACATGCGACGCATTCACTCTCAGGTCATAGTCTCTAGTGCGATACTAGTTGCAAACAACCATAAAAAACAGTTCTTTCGTAAAAGACAGAAAACATACTTCAAACCTTTTTGCCCTGCGGGCCCATAATTCAAAGGAAGCTTTTCTGAAGAAAAGAGTGTCGTTAACTCCCAGTTCTACCGCAAACGGTAACGCCTAAGTCTCAAAGGGTCGAGTTGCGTACACCAAACTGCTGGAACTGTTTGTTAACCCTACTCGATGAAACAGATGAATCTGAATTCCCGTAATCCGTATTATCCCGAACTACATAATCTATGATCTCTCATACCTGTTGAGAGTACGTAGGCACAATACTGATGTATTGGCGAGCCACCGTCCCCGTAACCCGTAGTTAGTCGAACTACGTTGACTCTGATTTCTCATTCTCTGATGAGAATACGTAGGCATAAAGTGCGACGCTTTGCCGAGTTATTTTTCTTTTCTTTTTGAGCCAGCCTTGATAGGTAGATAGATAAAACCAACCCGTCAGATAAACATAACAAGTGTGGATCCCATCGAGTACGATGGACGTGAGGGGTGCTAATACCTTTCCCTAGCGTAACCGACTCCCGAACCCAGACAATGGTTGCGACGACCTTGTCTTATACCTTCTCGTCAGGTTTTTCCGATTGTTTCCTTTCCCGCTCTGAGGGATAAATAACGAAAGGTGGCGACTCTTCTGTTTTGTCGGCACCTTATTTTCGCGGTAGCGACACAAACTCATATCTATGAATTGCTCAATCAGTCCTAACTCTCAAACCATAAGCATCGACGTATGCAAGGACTTCCTACTTAACGCATCATCCACAACATTAGCCTTACCAGGATGGTAACTCAATTCAAAATCATAATCCTTCAGAAGTTCAAGCCATCTTCTCTGCCTCATGTTCAACTCTTTCTAATCAAACAAATACTTCAGGCTCTTGTGATCACTGAACACTTCGAACCTAGACCCAAAAAGATAATGTCTCCAAATTTTTAACACAAACACCACATCGGCCAACTCTAAGTCATGCATAGATAATTCCTTTCATGAACCTTCAGTTGTCTGAAAGTATAAGCAACGACCTGACCATTCTGCATCAATACGTCTCCAAGACCCATCTTCGATGCAACACAGTACACTACAAAAGACTCACTCGGATTTGGAAAAATCAATACTGGAGCAATCGTCAACTTCTTCTTGAGTTCTACAAAACTCCTCTCACAAGAAACGTCCCACACATAAGCTTGACCCTTTCGAGTCAACTGAGTCAATGGAAGTGCCAACTTTGAAAAGCTTTCTATAAACCTGCGATAATAACCAGCCAACCCAAGGAAAATTCGAATCTCAGTAGCAGACATTGGAGTCTCCCACTGCAACACATCATCAACTTTTGACGGATCAACCGCAATTCCTCCACTAGAAATCACATGGCCAAGGAAACTCACTTCCTTCAACCAAAACTCACACTTGGACAACTTGGCGTAAAGCTTCTTGTCTCTCAAAAACTGTAATACCACTCTTAGATGTTGCGCATGCTCTTCCTTGGACTTAGAATATATCAAGATATCATCAATGAACACTAACATAAACTGATCCAAATAAGGATGAAAAGTCCTATTCATATACTCCATGAATACATCAAACGGCATCACAGTATATTCATAGTGTCCATACCTCGTCCTGAAAGCTGTATTCGAAATATCATCAGGCTTAACACGAATCCGATGATAACCAGACCTTAAACCAATCTTGATAAACACATAAGCATCCACCAATCGATCCATTAAATCATCAATCCTCGGAAGTGGATACTTATTCTTGATTGTTACTTTATTCAATTGTCGATAATCCACACACAATCTCATGCTACCGTCTTTCTTCTTCACCAACAGCAAAGGAGCACCCCACGGAGAAACACTCGGTCAAATAAATTTCTTCTCAAGTAGCTCTTCCAACTGTTTCTTCAATTCCCCTAACTCAGATGCAGACATCCGATAAGGAGCCATCGACACAGGACTAGTTCCCGATATCACATTAACAGTAAACTCCACCTCACGCTCAGGAGGTAAGTCACTCACGTCATCTGGAAACACTTCTAGAAATTCCCGAACAAATGGTAGCTACACGCTCACTGCTTCATGTTGCACCCCAAAATTTGACCAACATTTCTTCACCTAGCTTGTGTTTCATTTCATTCACATTAGCATTATCATTTGCATTTCATTGAGACGTGTGCAGGAGATCAAGAGGTATGATTACCAATTAAGAGCTATACAAGACTATGAAGATAGCTAAGAAGGTTATTCAAGTGTTCAAGGGTTGTATCCTTGTTAGAGAAGTTAAAAGATCCTCAGAAGGAGTGGTTGAAACCAAGTGTGTAGGTCTCCTAACTTGAGAGTTGTGGGAAGCCATCAGATGATTCTGAGGTCATGGAGATGGACTTGAGTTCTTGAGAGAGCTCATGAGAAGTTTTGAAGATCACCTTGAGGCCTAGACAGGTCATTGTGCAAGATTAAGAAGGCTCAGCCATGAGTGTTGCAGCTAGGGTTTGACTGGGTCAACCCTAAGTCAACTGTTGATTTGAAGAAGGTTGAGACCTAATGTAAAGAGCCATGTGATCATGGATTGATACATTTAGATGTTATAAGGATGATTCCAAGGTTAACTCATCATGATTGAAGAGTTTGAGAAGTTTCAAGCTAGGGTTTCTAAGACTTGACAGTGTAAAATCCCCTAGTTTGATCCCTGTCTTCAAGACAATTTAGCTCAAGATGTGATTGTCGTCTCATCTTGACCCTAACATGATTATTGTATAGCATGGTCTTAGCTTTAATTTGAGTGCTAGAAGTCCTTGATAGGGATTATAGAACTCAAGTTATGAGCCAGACAAGTTACAAGTCATCTGAGGCATGTGAATTTGGAGCTTGAAAGTTACCCAACTTGCATGATACGTTTGCCCTAGAAGGATGATTCCTATGAACTTTTGGTCAACATGAATGTTGTTCCTTATTCTCTTATCTTTCTAGAGAGTACTAGAAGTCCTTGATAGGATTTGTAGAAATCAAGTTATGGCTTTGACAAGTCAAGGGTATTTTGGGAAGTTATGATTATGGGTCATTTATGGTTATAGGTCATTTTCACCAACCTAGACACCTCAAATGAAATTTTGTTCAACTTGAAAGTTGCTGAAAATGGGGTTTAAACCTTGACCATGTATCAAGGAGACATTGAAATAGCTCAAGGAAGGACTTGGTTCAAGGAGTGGTGAAAAAGGAAGGATTAAAGGCATTTAATGACCAAAAATTGAAATAAATTGATTTGTGTCCAAACAAGGCAAAATTATAGGTCAAATTGATTGGAAAAGTCATTTTAGAAACAATGGAAATATTACATTTTTGGTTTGAGTCCATTTTCATGCACTTTTACTTTGTTGCTTCATGATGAAGTAACATAATCAACATGAACCATTGGATTGAAACAAGGAAATGATCATAACCAATCAATTCAATATCTCATGAGATGAAGATTCCAAGTGTTTTCATGCCCAAACAGAGCTGGATTCATGACTGTGCACATGAGATTTTGAAAGAGAAATTGAAATTGCAAAATCTCATTTGGAAGCTTACAGAACTTTCTGGATGATTCCATTGAGTTATATATAAGATTTGGAGTGTGTTCAGCCAGTTTTTTTTGGAGAAGATCAATGCTGATAACAGAAGGAGCAATTGAAAACTCAGAGCTGCAACTCAAGATCGTGTTCTTGGATTGAGTTGAAATCAGAGCAAATTGAGGTGTGCATTAGCTTCAGAGGAAGATTTGGAGTGAATCTGGATCATATTGAAGGCTAAATCGAGCAGAAATTGTACCTGTTCTTCATCTGAAACCAAGTTTGTACCAATCAAAATTCTGCTTAATCTATAGGGAGATACATAGAAACTTGCATGTGGTTAGGTTCTTGGTAGGACATAGATGGACTTTGGTACAAGAAACTGATGGATAGAGACAATTCTAGGTGTAGTGCACTTTCTGTTGAGACATATTTCTTGTGATTCTTGGTGATATAATCATGTTTGGATAATGGATTGTGATCTCTGATGAGTGTAGTTTCCATTAGTACCATTATTGTTGAGAATTGTGATGATCAAGAATTGGGGCATTTCTGAAAGTATGATCGGATTTTAAGTTAGAGAAAGAATTAGAGAATTTGGAGATTGGATTTGGATTCAGGAGAGAAAATTGAGTGAGATGATGATTTGTTTTAGTGTTTTTGATGATCTGTGATGAGCACTCCACCGGAGAAGACGGTGGCGCTGCAACTCAGGCCACCGTCTGGGAAATTCCCTCCATCTGATTTGAATTTGGGGAAGACAAGCCATGGCCGTTGGATGACCTATTGACCTTTGACTCAGGCAAGCAATAGAAGGCCACGATTCGCTCACAAACTCTGAAGAGTGAGTTGAGAATGAAACGCAACGTTTCATTAATTGGAAAGCGTTGGGCTTAAGGATCCAAATGCAAATCACGCCCCCGTTTTGGCCCATTCTGTGAAATGAACTCACATAATTTTCTATTCATCACATGCACTTCATTATTTTCTTTTGTTTTTTCTTTATTTTTCATCATTTCATATAGTTTGAAATTAATTCATAATAAATAGAAAAATTGGTCATTTTGATCCAGGTTTTTTCCCCCAGACTCATGAATGAGTCTAGAATTTTAGGAAATTAAGAGTTTAGGAATTCATGCATTCTTTATTTTAAATGCATTTTTTGTAGTTTAATTGATATTAATTTCATTATGGTTGATACCTTGTCTTGCTGATTTTTGTGTGATCACTTGGTGATGATTTTTGAACTGATTTTTTGTGTGTAACTAGCTTAGACATGTATTCTCCTCTAGTAATTTTCTCACATTTTTGTGAAGAAGTTTAGGGCTGTTTTTGTATTGGAACTTTAGGTGCTCTAGTTTTAGGGTTTAACCTTGATACTCCATAGTTTAGGATTTAATTCTAGGACTTATTGGATGATTTGATCTCTGGAATTAACATGATAGAGTCATGATTGTCTTAGGTTCCCATAGTTATTTTTGTAGGATTTTACAATTGGTTTTAGTATTTTAGTTGGAATTAACTTTAGTACTAGGTTTTAGGTGATCCTAACTTGCTAACTCAACTAGAATGGCTTCATTAATTCCCTTAGACTAGGGCTTTGCTTCTCTTGCTCTTGGATGATGATGAAGGATTGTGTGGGCTGCTGTGGAATGCATGATGGAGCTTGGACTTGAAGTTTGCTCTTCCTTTGGTGTAGTTTGTTTAGGGTTAAGGATTAGGGTTTTTAGGGAGATCTCTTAGAATAGATTTTCTTCCTTCATGAAACATGGAAGGTGTTGATCACTTCCATTCCTCCCTATGATGAAAGGTACTATTGTGAAGGCCCCATCCCTCCTTTGGTAGGATGAGTGGCTCCTCACAAATTGGTAGAACCTTTGAGGGTTCCTTTCTTTGATGGTGGAGCGCTTAGAGGTGACCTTTGGTCTTCACTTTGCTCACCACTATCCACACCTTGCTCTTGTTAGATGAATCTTTCTCCCTTGCTAGAGGATGGAGTTCCTTGCTAGAAGATTGAAGATACTATAGGTTTCACTTCCCCTTTGTTTGAAGACTGCCCTTGGAGCTGAAGCTTGAAGATCAAGAAGAACAAGTTGACACTTGTGAAGAAGATCAAATTGAGAATGAAGAAAGAGCTGAAGCTTGGATAAGAAGAAGAACAAGTTGATACTTGTGTGTGATGCATTGAAAGCCTGAAGAAGCAAGTTGACACTTGCTATTGAAGATGAAAGCCTTGAAGAACATTTACAGACTGAGGACTGAGCTGCTGTCAGAGGATTGCTTTGCTGTGAAGCTGTGGAAGCTGTTGATCTGCTTTCTTTCCTGTCTGATTTCTTTCTGTGCAAATGTATTGATTTGACTTGTTTGATTTGCTTGATGCATTAGAATAAGCTCATGTTTAGACTGATTTAAGCTAGGAGCATGATTGCACTAGAGGTTGAGTTGTTCCCTCTTCTTGTATTTTTACTGTATGGCTTTGCTTGCGGGTATTCGGTAGAGCCCAGCTCCCTTGCCTATGTGGTTTGTGTTTTATTTCTTCTGTATGATTGCAGTTATTCATATCTGGCTTGAGGTCTAGACGAGCTTGCGGAGGCTGATGCCCCACACACATTTCCTCCCTCACTTGCATTGCATGCATTTTACAGTTATTTACTGTTTACTGTTTAGCTGATGCTTTATCTGTTTCTGTTTACCCTGGCATGTTCCCCTAGGAATCTCACTTCCTTTGATAAGGAAGTGATGATTAGAACTTTAGGTTGAAACCTATGCATGATAACTTCTAGGAGATCCCTGTTTCAAACTTTAACCATAGGATGAATCCTTGGCATGACAACATTAGGACTTGATAGTCTCCCCTTAGTTGAGCCTGTTCTCTCTTCTCATCTCAAACAACAGTAAAAAACGCAATAAAGGCAAGTTAGTATAAGCGCGTTACGAGCCTTAAGCTACCTGTGTAATGATAATTGAGCGGCCTCCTCTCAGTCGTCTAGAATGTTTAGTATACGTCCTTTGGACGATATGCGACGCATTCGTTCCCAGGTCATAGTCTCTAGTGTTGTACAAACTATAGACAAACATAAAAAACAACTTCTTCCGTAAAAGACAGAAAACAAACTTCAAACCTTTTTACCCCGTGGGCCCATAATTCAAAGGAAGCTTTTATGAAGAAAAGAGTGTCGTTAAATCTCAGTTCTACCGCAAACGGTAACGCCTAAGTCTCCAAAGGTCGAGCTGCGTACGCCAAACTGTTGGAACTGTTTGTTTACCCTACTCGAAAAAACAGATGAATCTGAATTCCCGTAATCCGTATTATCCCGAACTACGTAAGCTCTGATCTCTCATACCTATTGAGAGTACGTAGGCACAATACTGATGTATTGGCGAGCCACCTTCCCCATAACCCGTAGTTAGCCGAACTACATTGACTCTGATGAGAATACGTAGGCATAAAGTGCGACGCTTTGCCGAGTCATTTTTCTTTTCTTTTTCAGACCAGCCTTGGTAGGTAGATAGATAAAACCAACCCGTCAGATAAACACAACAAGCGTGGATCCTATCGAGTACGATGGACGTGAGGGGTGCTAATACCTTCCCCTTGCGTAATCGACTCTCGAACCCAGACAATGGTTGCGATGACCTTGCCTTATACCTTTTCGTCAGGTTTTTCCGATCGTTTCCTTTCCCGTTCTGAGGGATAAATAACGAAAGGTGGCGACTCTTCTGTTTTTCCGGCACCTTATTTTCACGGTAGCGACAGCTGGCGACTTTGCTGGGGAGATGATAGTTTCCTGGGATCCAACGTCCCTTATGCGAGTCAATCTGGGGATCCAACGTCCCCTGTGAGAGTCAATCCTAGCGCTTGTATGATTACTGGTTGGGTTGTGGTTATTTATTGCATTTTATTTCCCGCACTTTATTTTCAGCATGATATGATTATTTGTACTGTTGTGGGAGGGGCATTCTGATGAGTGAGAAGTCAGACCCAGGCTTGAGAGCTACATAGTATTAGAGTGGGTTAGTGGAGGACGTGTTTGCTTTGCTTGCAGCTGTTCCCATGTAATCCACACTCAGACGAGGTTCTCTTTGATGGCTTCCTATCAGTCCTTTGGACTCGAGGGGTTGTTGGATCTGAGGATTGTTGACTCTGGGAACCGATCATTTGGAATTCAGCTAAGTGAGGCCGCTTCAAGAGATGATGATGCCACACCTCTTGGGTATCGTATCGTCATTTCTTGAAAGTCTGTGACGCTGATGACTGCATAGGATGCCGAACCTTTTCCGTGATTAGGTCCATACCTGCGAGCAGGGTCGGGTTTGTTGCAGGAAACCTTAACCTTCAGACTACCTGGTTTTCTTGACAGTGAATTAGTTTTGTTAGTATCAGAGGTTCCCATCATCAGAGATGTGTGTTCTTGACAGAGCAGAGTTATGGTCTGATATCAGGGGTTTCTTCTCATCATCAGATATGTGTGTTATTGACAGAGCAGAGTTATGGTCTGATATCAGGGGTTCCTTCTCATCAGAGATATGTTTGTTCTTGACAGAGCAGTATTGTGGTTTTGTTGATACAAAACCTTCATCTCCTCAACAACACAGTTGTCCTGATCTCCTGCTGCATGATTGCATTTTGCATTGTTTGCATCCTCATTTGCATGTCATTAACGTATGTCTGTGTTGCAGGTGCATATTTCTCCCCTGGTTCTAGTGATCTTGATCCTTATGGCAGATATGGCTTCTCTGAAGAAGACTGTGGCTTACAAGCTACCAACACCTGACATCCGAGAATTGCGAGCTTTGATTTCTCTGGCTGACAAGACAGTGATGGAGAGTTTCAGAAAGAGTTATGGGAGACTTCTAGGTATTGTGTATAAGCTTCCTACGTACGAGTTGAATGGCCTCTATGCTCTTCTACAGTTTTACGACCTACAGCTCAGATGCTTTGTGTTTCCAGACTATGTCCTAGCTCCGACCCTGGAGGAGTACTCTGACCTGTTGGGGGTGCTTTTGACGAATCAAATGCCTTACTACCGTGTTGAGGGTGAACCCAAATTGAGTAAGCTGACTGACTCTCTGCATGTAGATGAGTCTGAATTGGAAGGGATGGTATCCAGAAAGATCGGAGTTCATGGTTTCCCTTTGCCTTTCCTGATGGAAAAAGCCCGAAAGTTTGCAGAGAAGGGTCGCTGGGATGTGTTCAATTCCTTCTTAGCCCTTTGTATCTATGGGATTGTGCTATTCCCGAGTCATCCGTACTTCATAAGCATGGATGCTTGCCATATATTTGCCTCCGGGAATCCAGTACCCACTCTCCTCGGAGACGTCTACCATTCAGTTCACAGCAAGAATGAAAACAGAAAGGGGAAGAACGTGGCATGTTGTGCTCCTTTACTGTATAAGTGGTTTGCTAGCCATCTTCCTAAGTCGGGGCCGTTCATTGATTCTGCTGAGTCTTCACCTTGGTCTGCACGCTTGATGGGTTTGACTGCTGACGATATCATCTAGTTTGATAGAGATCTGCTGGGCAAGGATATTGTACATAGCTGTTGTGGCTTTCCGAACGTCCCCCTGGTCGGAAGGAATGGATGTATCAACTACAATCCCTCTCTGCTAGTACGACAATTTGGGTATGCACTACGAGGTCCTCCTGAAGAGGAAGAGATACGGGAATCTCTGTATTTCACAGGGTTACTTGCAGGCGACACTTTGGTCAAGGTACAGAATTCTTGGAGCAAAATTCACCGGAAGGGGAAAGTCTTGCTAGGAAAAAGCAACAACAAGGCCTTTGATCCATACGTGACTTGGGTTCAAGAAAGAGCTGCCAAGTTTCTAATGTCGTTTCCTGCCGTGGAACCATTATATCCTCTCGTGTACAAAGAGCTTACTACAGTTGATATTCAGAAATTCAACCAGGTACTCCAAGAGAAGGAAGAGCTACAAAAGGCCAACAAAGAGTTGGAGAAAGAGATCGCTCAACTTCTGAAAGAGAAAAGTGAAGTCGTTTATACCTGCAAGAAGCAGACTGAGATGATCAACCGTCTAGGCTCTAACCTGACCAAAGAAACTGATGCTAGGGAACGTCTGGGGTTGGATCTGAAGTCGGTACATGGCGTGTTGACAACCAAGAAACAGGATCTGGACAGAGTGGCCCAGAAGCTTACCCAGTACGAGAGGGTCTGGAGCAGCACCATAGCCAAGTACAAAGAGCGGGAAGAAAAGCTGAAGCAGCGAGTAGCCGAGCTGGAAGCTCAGATTATGGTGAAAGACGAGAGTACAGAGGCTGAAGCCTCCCTGCGACATGACGTCCAGTATAGATTGGCTGAGGCCGAGCCAATTCTGCAAGATTCTCAACTCCGGGCCGATGCTAAGAGAAGAAGAGTCGAGAACTATTCCGAAGAAGATATTTCTAGGAGCGTTGCCGAGAACCTCCCAAAGTCCATTAGTCAGAAGGACCTGCTGACCTAGGGTTTGCTTACTCAGTCAGATCACTCCACTACAAAGAAGTTGATAGAAGATTTTCGTGCCCGTGGCCGCACCTGATCTTTTTGTATTCTCTTTGTACATTTTATGCATTGATATGCTGATCACCGCCAGGTCTGTTGGTCGGGGTCATGCCTTATTGCTTCAGTTGTATGTGATTACAGTTGTACGCTACCCGAGCGGGCTTTTCAGATGAATATATGAGGATTTCTTTTCCATGATTGGATCATAGACTTTATTTGTCTCGGAAACTAGGACCGGGGGGGAATCTCCCCAAGGCACAGACACACGTTTGCATTTGCATGAAGCATTTGCATAACGAGCACTTTGTCGTTTTTTCTAACCCTTTGTGTATACAGGTTGTTCCAGGATTGATCGAAGGCCGATCCACCGCTATCCGACCAGAGCAAATCAAGCTAGAGCAATGGAACAAGTGCAAACTGATGTTCAGGAACTCCGAGAGAGGATGGACCGCTTCATGGAGCTCATGCAAGTGGTTGCCAACGGCCAAGACCAGCTCAGAACATTGGTCCAGCCTCTGATCTCAAGGGTTGACAGCAACGGTGTACTCCATGGTGGGAATGTTCCAACCCCTCCGCCTGTGGAAACTCCTCAGAATGGCATCCCCGTGACCGGGGGGAATGGAAGTGGTAACGGCAATGTGATCACTAACATCGGGCTCAATGGTAATACGACTAGCGTCGGCAATGGAAATTTTGAAGCTGATGGCAATGCTGGACTGGGCAACGGCAACACAGGTGCTGGAAATCTGTATGGGCCTCAGCCATGGCTAGAAGATCGTCAAGAAGATTTGTTCTCACAGAGGAGTGCTGAAGGAGAGCTGACTGCTGAAGCACGTCTGAGGTTTAAGGCACTCGAGGACAAAATGAGGAATTTCGAGAACCTGAACACTATGGGTGTCGACATGTCTAAATTGGGATTGATTTCTGATTTCAAGGTGCCTCCCAAATTCAAGGTACCCGACTTTGAAAAATACAAGGGCACCACCTGCCCTCGTGTCCACTTAAGGTCATACTACCGAAAGATGTCCGCTCACTCTGAAGACAAGAAGCTACTGATGCACTTCTTTCAGGATAGCTTGTCCGGGCCATCCTTGGAATGGTACATGAGTTTGGAACCCACCAGTGTGCGCACGTGGAAGGAACTTGCTGAGGCCTTTGTGCACCATTATCAGTATAACAGTGACTTGGCTCCGAACCGGGTTCAACTCCAGAACTTGTCACAGAGGAACAACGAAGGGTTCAAAGAATACGCCCAGCGATGGCGTGAACTAGCACCTAGAGTCCAGCCGCCGATGGTTGAACGAGAGCTTATTAAGATGTTTGTAGCCACTCTCCCAGGGGTTTATTACGAGAAATTGGTCAGCAGTATGTCAGGGAGTTTCTCAGATCTCATCATTACTGGCGAGCACGTTGAAAATGGGATCAAGTTGGGAAAAATTCAGGGTGTTGATCTATCCTCGGCTGGAGGAGGAAAGAAACCATATGGTAGCAAAAGGCGTGAAGGAGAGACGAGCGCCGTGTCCAACGCTCGAAGGAAAGGTAAGGGCCAGCGCCAGCAGGTGGCTAGCATAACCATCCCTGCTATCCAGCAACCCCAGCCACAGCAGCAGCAGCCAAATCAGCAAGGGTACAGAAAGTATCAGAACAGGGCGCCTCTGTCAAGCCGTCACCTCGAGACACCGCCCATGTCTTATGCTCAGCTATTACAAACTCTTCTTCAGTTACAGCTAGTCCAGAAAAGAACCCTGGCTCCCTTGACAGGGGCACCTCCGCAGGGTTATGATGTGAATGCAACGTGTGAGTTTCACTCAGGGGAACCCGGCCACACGATAGAAAATTGCAAAGCCTTCAAGCACAAGGTGCAAGATATGGTGGATGCTAAGATCATCAATTACTCAGATAATGTGCCCAATGTCACAAAGAACCCTATGCTGAATCATAGGGGAGGTGGGGTGAATGCTATTATTGAAGAAGAAGATTTAGATGTGTTGACTGATGTCAAGGATCTGAAGACACCGCTTAGCTTCGTTAAAGCCAAGCTGATGAAGAGAGGCTTCTTTCCAGGCTGTGGAGAATTGTGTATGGGCTGTGCGACCAGTCCTGATGGATGTGAACAGTTGGTACAGGGGATTCAGAGTCTGATGACCGAAGGAATCTTGCAGTTTAGTCGAAGGGCCGAAAGTAGATCTGGAGAGGTAATGCTGAAGCAAGATGATAAGGTTGCCACCATCACCATCCCTCGCCAGACGATAACCATTTCTGCACTCAGGCCGCCCATAATTACCATCACCAAAGCTGGGCCAATACCTTTTGAAAGCACCAATGTTGTCTCATGGCACTATGGGGCAGACGTCTACTGTAATGGACATAAATTGGAACTAGAACCATCTGGGCGGTCTGTGGATAACCTAGTAGGGATTGGCGGAATCACGCGCAGCGGAAGAGTATTTGCTCCACCTGAGATTGTGGGGGACAAAGCAGATAAAGTTGAGGAAACTGATAAGGGAAAGAGTAAAGTCGTTGAGGGAACCCCTCGTGGGGTAGAGAAGGACTTACTTGTAAAGGACACAGAAGAGTTCATGAGGTTGATCAAGAAGAGTGATTACAAGATCGTGGATCATCTCCATCAAACACCCTCGAAAATTTCCATCCTGAATTTGTTGCTGTGTTTGGAGTCACATTGCAACGCGCTGTTAAAGGTTTTGAATGCCACGTATGTACCGCAGGAAATCTCGGTCAACCAGTTGGAAGGGGTAGTAGCCCACCTGAATGCTGGAAACGGGTTAGGGTTCACTGACCTGGAGCTGACGCCAAAGGGAAGTAACCACAACAGCGCCCTGCACATCTCGATAGAGTGTAGGGGAACAGTTATGTCTCACGTGTTGGTGGACACAGGGTCATCGCTCAATGTTCTTCCGAAGAAAGCATTGATGAAGTTAGATACTCGAGGATTGATCTGCACACCCAGTGATCTGGTTGTGAAGGCGTTCGATGGAACCAAGCGACATGTCTTTGGAGAGGTAACTCTGCCAATCCAAGTTGGGCCGGAAATTTTCAACGCAATCTTCTACATTATGGACATCATGCCAGCCTACAGCTGTCTTTTAGGCCGACCATGGATCCATTATGCTGGTGTCGTGACCTCCACGTTGCACCAGAAACTCAAGTATGCTGTAGGGGGCAGCATCGTAACTGTTTGTGGCGAGGAAGACATAATGGTGAGCCATTTGTCGTCCTTCAAATATGTTGAGATGGATGGGGAAATCCACGAAACCCTATGTCAGGAATTCGAAGCTGTTAAGGTCAAGGACGTGACTCCTGTAATGATTGAGAAACCAGAGATGACTCTCTCTTCCTTCAAGGAAGCCCGGGCCGTTGTTCAAGCCGGATCTACCCCAGGTTGGGGGCAAATTCTAGAAATACCTAACAAACGGGACAAGTTTGGGTTAGGATACTCTCCTACGGCTGAAGTCTCCTCTTCTCACAGTGCGTCGCGAGGTAAAGGGCCGATCCAATTTACCAGTGGGGGGTGATATTTGAAAGTGTCAACACAGTGTCTGAAGACGGTGAAGATAGCGATTGCGACCTAGACTCTTGGATCCAGCCAAGCAAACCAGGCCAGAGCCTCAACAACTGGTCCATCAGGGATACCATCCAAGTGACAGGCAAAGAGTAATGATTTACTTTCTCCAATTGTTGTACAACCCTATGTCCTACCCGGGGCATAGTGGTTTTATTGTCAGAGCCTTGTTTGATTATGTACATGCATTTTTCCAATAAATCAAAAGGCGTTTTTCTTCGCATTCAAATGTTGTGATCTCTGTTATTCCTGTTTTATATTTGTTTTGAAAAACAATAAAATGGCAATAGGGTTTGTGCCAACCTGCATATCCTTGTTTTAAGCTTAACCCTTGTTATTGCAGGATCCACATAGCAGATGACATCGACTCTGGACCTTCTACGACTCACTTCGACTTCGTTTGCCCGATCTATCAAGCCGAAGAAGAGATTGATGAAGACGAAGACCTTCCCGAAGAGTTGGCCCGCTTGTTGAAACAAGAAGAGAAAGTTATTCTGCCTCACGAGGAAGAGATTGAGATTGTGAATCTGGGTTCTGAGGAACTTGTCAAGGACGTCAGGATAGGGGCTGCGTTGCAGTGTGATGTCAAGCAGAGACTGGTCGAGATGCTTCGAGAGTATAGTGACATCTTTGCTTGGTCTTACGAAGATATGCCCGGACTTGACACTGACATTGTGGTCCGTCACTTGCCGCTGCGAGAAGATTGTCCTCTTGTTAAGCAGAAGCTTAGAAGGACACGACCAGATATGGCCGTTAAGATCAAAGAAGAAGTGCAAAAGCAGCTTGATGCTGGCTTCTTAGCGGTCACTACTTACCCTCCGTGGGTCGCCAACATAGTGCCTGTACTGAAGAAGGACGGTAAGGTGCGAATGTGCGTCGATTATCGGGATTTGAATAGGGCGAGCCCTAAAGATGATTTCCCGCTCCCTCATATTGATGTGTTGGTCGACAATACAACTCAGTTCTCCGTGTTTTCGTTCATGGATGGCTTCTCCGGCTACAATCAGATCAAGATGGCACCGGAGGACATGGAGAAAACTACGTTTATTACACCTTGGGGAACGTTTTGCTACAAGGTAATGCCTTTCGGTCTGAAGAACGCAGGGGCCACTTACCAACGAGCAATGGTTACTTTGTTTCATGATATGATTCATCATTAGATTGAAGTCTATGTTGATGACATGATTGCGAAGTTCCAAACGGAGGAGGGACATCTGGTCAATTTGCTGAAGCTTTTTGAGAGGCTTAGGAAGTTCAGGTTGAGGCTGAATCCTAACAAGTGTACTTTCGGAGTACGGTCAGGAAAACTACTGGGGTTTATCGTAAGCGAAAGAGGCATTGAGGTTGATCCTGTGAAGATTAAAGCAATACAAGAAATGCCAGCGCCAAAAACTGAAAAAGAAGTTCGTGGTTTCCTGGGCAGAATAAACTACATTGCAAGGTTTAGCTCTCAGCTCACGGCCACGTGTGAATCGATGTTCAAACTGTTAAAGAAAGATCAGGCGATTATCTGGAACGAGGATTGCCAGAAGGCATTTGATAAGATAAAACAGTATCTACAGGAACCTCCGATCTTGATACCCCCAGTGGCCGGACGACCCTTAATCATGTACTTGACAGTTCTTGAGAATAGTATGGGGTATGTTCTCGGTCAGCACGACGAGACGGGCAGAAAGGAGCATGCCATTTATTATTTGAGTAAAAAGTTCACAGACTGTGAATCCCGTTACTCGATGCTGGAGAAGACGTGTTGTGCACTAGCCTGGGCTGCCAAACGTTTACGACAGTACATGCTCAACCACACAACCATGCTAATTTCGAAGATGGATCCGATCAAGTACGTCTTCGAGAAGCAAGCGCTTTCGGGCAGGATTTCCAGATGGCAAATGGTGTTGACGGAATATGACATTCAGTACGTTTCCCAGAAGGCCATCAAGGGAAGCGTATTGTCTGATTACCTTGCCGAACAGCCGATCGAAGATTATCAACCGATGAAATTTGAATTCCCTGATGAGGATATCATGTTTCTCAAGGTGAAAGATTGCGATGAATCGTTGCCTGACGAGGGTCCAGATAGGAAATCCCAATGGAAATTGATATTTGACGGGGCGGTAAATTCTTACGGAAGTGGCATTGGGGCGATCATCACGACTCCCCATGGATCCCACATCCCGTTCACTGTAAGACTGACGTTTCCGGTCACCAATAACGAAGCTGAGTACGAAGCATGCATCATGGGTCTAGAAGAAGCGATTGATTTGAGAATCAAGAACCTAGATGTGTATGGTGACTCGGCACTTGTGATTAACTAGATTAAAGGGTAGTGGGAGACTCGTCAGTCGAATTTGGTGTCGTACATGAATTATGCCAGAAGGCTGCTTCCGTTCTTTGATCGAGTGGAACTCCATCATGTGCCCAGAGCTGAGAATCAGATGGCTGATGCCCTAGCCACGTTGGCTTCGATGTACAAAGTCAATTTTTGGAATGAAGCTCCAAGAATTGTCCTTTCTCGTCTTGATAGACCTGCATTCGTCTTTGCGATTGAGGAAGCCTCCGATGGCAAGCCATGGTTCCATGACATCCAGACTTTACTTATGACTAAGGAGGCGGGAGCGTCAACCCAGGACAAGAAGACTCTGAGGAGGCTATCTGGAAATTTCTATCTCAATCCTGATGGAGTTCTGTATAAAAGAAACCACGATCTCGTGCTACTCAGATGTGTAGATGAGAAAAAAGCGAGTATGCTCATGGAAGAAGTCCATGAAGGCACATTTGGTACGCACGCCGGGGGGCATGCTATGACAAGAAAGATCCTGAGAGCAGGACATTACTGGCTGACGATGGAGTTGGATTGCTTTAAATTCGCGAAAAGGTGTCATAAATGCCAGATTTATGCTGATAAGAGTCATGTGATGTCGTGCCCGTTGAATGTCATGTCCTCCCCGTGGTCGTTCTCCATGTGGGGCATCGACATGATAGGCAAGATCGAGCCCACTGCATCTAACGGTCATCACTTCATTCTAGTAGCCATTGACTACTTCACCATGTGGGTGGAGGCATCCACATATGCTAATGTGACCAAGCAGGTGGTGGCTAAATTCATAAAGAGGGACATCATCTGTCGTTACGGAATTCCCGAGTGGATCATTACTGATAATGGTTCGAATCTGAATAACAAGATGATGAAGGAGTTGTGCCAGAGTTTCAAGATTGAACACCACAACTCATCTCCTTACCGGCCGAAGATAAATGGCGCCGTTGAAGCGGCCAATAAGAACATCAAGAAGATTGTACAGAAGATGGTTGTGACCTATAAGGATTGGCACGAGATGTTGCCATTTGCACTCCACGGTTATCGTACAATGGTACGTACATCAACCGGGGCAACTCCTTTCTCACTGGTGTACGGTATGGAAGCTGTCCTACCGTTAGAAGTCGAGATTCCTTCTTTACGAGTCTTGGTTGACGTAAAACTTGATGAGGCAGAATGGATTAAGAACCGACTAAACCAACTCAGCCTGATGGACGAGAAGAGGTTAGCATCGATTGCATATGGTCGTCTGTACCAGAGCCAAATGAAGAAAGCTTATGATAAGAAGGTGTGTCCTAGAAGCTTTCAGACGGGTGACCTCGTCCTGAAGAAGATTCTTCCTCCACACTCCGATCACAGGGGTAAGTGGACGCCCAATTACGAAGGTCCGTACATCGTCAGCAAGGTCTTCTTGGGAGGAGCCTTGTTGTTATCCACGATGGATGGCCAAGATTTTGCATCCCCGGTGAACGCTGACGCAGTTAAAAAATACTTTGCTTAAAGAATGACCCGCTGGAAAGAAAAAGAATATCCAGGCAAAAATGGGGCATCCCGGCGAACCATAAAAAAGGAAAAGGGTTCGGGCAAAAATTAGGGATATAAATGAAAAAATGTACACCCGCAAAGTAGAAAACCCGGAAGGGCGACTTTGGCAAAAAAGGGTATCCCGGTGAATCGAAAACTCGAAAGGGCGATTCAGGCAAAAGTTAGGGATTTTGAAAAACCAAATGACTGTGTTCCGCGTGTGGACTTTCATTGTTTAGTGGTTTGGAAGACCCGAGGGCCGTTTATCTGAATCAATCTCTTCTGAGGCTGAAGCATCGGAGAAGTATTGAAGTCGAGTGGGTCATAGAGGGATCAACTCATGGTGTTCGTCTATGCCGCATTGCCGATATTTGTGTATATACTGATGTATATTTATGTTTTTGCGCAGCTTCCTCATTCCAGGAGCTTGCATCTGTTGTAAAACATTTTCACCCATTCAGGGGTTTGTCATCAATAAAATATATACTATTAAGCAATTCTGTTTGTTTGTTTAGCATCTATCTGTTTTGTTTGCGAAAAAGAACACCGATGTTTTTGATAAAATGCGCATACATAAACTTACTGGCCTAGGCTATTAATTGTTGAAACAATGAATTACTCGAACAATGTCACAAGATGATAACCTTGATAGGTCCCCTTGAGAAGGGTATCTTGTCTATTTGTTTGTGTTATTGCAGGTATAGCCTATTCCAGGCAGTACGCCGTATGCGTCCCCAAGCAGGATGATTCCTTCTACCCCGACAAGTTCAGCAGCATCTCCCCACGGAGTCTGAACATAGAACCAAGAGCATTGATATGTATCCCCCAAGCAGAGAAGATTCTCTCCCCAATCAGATGTATCCTGAAGGAACGCCATCCCCCCCCAGCTGAGTCATACACTGAAGTGTGCGTTCATTCCCTAGCATTGGGTCAGTGTGCAGTGTCTCGTAGAAGACTGTTCGCCCGTGTGCAGCTTCCGATAATCCAGACTGAAGTCTCCAGCAGAATTGAAATCCCCCACAGAGTTGTACTCTCCCCAGCAAGCAGGATGATACCTTCTTCCCCAGCCGAGATGGCAGCTCCCCAAGAGAGTCGAGTCCTTGGAAGCCGTTGAAGCCATGATTGGTTCTCTCTAGTAGAGTGTTGAATAGCTGATGCTGTATTTCCCCACCGGAGTCGTTATCTCTAGGAAAGCTTTGCCGCGAAGGCCGTGCAGTTTATTTCTGTGATTGATATCGTTCCCTCGACATTTTGTGGTTTGAATACCCAGTTGAGCGGGTTCAGGTTCTCGGAGAGCTTTATTCCCCTGCAGCAGTCGGCTGAAGTTCGTTTCCCCAGACGGAATCCAATTGAGATTTGTGTGACTTCTTCTCCTCGGCAGGATGATTCCTTCCTCCACCAGAGTGGTCCTTTCTCCTTGACATGAGGATTCTCCCTTCAGCATTTATTTTGCTGATGGGGTCATAGCATTTTGCATGATTGCATAGCATTTACCCTAAATGTGTAGCATTTCCACCGTGTGGAGCATTACGCCATTGTCAAAGCATATGCCTACGAAACGTGAGCTAGGTCGTTGTTGTTCTTGTTTTGCAGGTGTTCCTCCGCAGAATGGTTTGCTCAAGATGGTTCTTGAATTCTCCAGCGAAGTTGATTGTTTAAGATGATTCTTAAAATCCCCAGTCAAGTCGCCAGAGACGGTTGCTCAAGTTGATGCTTAGAGTCCCCGGCAGAGTGTTTGCTCAGGATGATTCCTGAAATCTCCAGCAGAGTTATTGGTTCAGGATGATTCTTGAAGTCCCCGGTGAAGTTATTTGTCAAGATGATTCTTGATTTCCTCAGCAGAGTTGATTCATCCAGAATGATTTCTGGATCCCCGAAGCAGAGTTACTTGATAGTTCTCCAGAATCCCCAGCGGAGATGTGTCATCCCCAACAGGTCTTAAACAGAGAAGTTGAAATTTCCTTGAAGACTTGATGATTGGAGTCCGGCAGTAGTGCCAAAACCCCTGACTTACTAATGAAGTCCAACTGCAATGTCGAAGCAGTTATCTCAGCTGATGCAGGGTGCCTGACAGCAAAAGATTGTATATCCTTAGTGGTTCATGATGGATTAAGGATCTCATTTTAAGACTTACTCACGAAGTCCAACTGTGATGTCGAAGCAGTTCTCTCAGCTGATGCGGAGTGCCTGATGGCAGAAGTTTGGATATCCCTATTTGGTTCATGATTGACCGAGGATTCTATTCCCGACTTACTGATGAAGTCCGGCTGACGCCCAAAAATTTCTTTGAATGCCCGACGGCATAATTAACTTGATTGTTAAAAAGTTCCTAATGACCTGATGAGTCCCGAGGAATCCTTCTGCCGCAGTGTCGCAGAATGCCCGACGGCATAATCAGCCATCCTTCACTAGTTACCGAGTAACCGGTGATCCCTTATTGACTTACTGATGAAGTCCGACAAAGATGTTGTCGACGTGCCTAGCGACACGATGAGTCTATAGGTGACGATATGGAATTCTTCTGCTATGACGCAGGATGCCTGACGGCATGATCAACCATCCATTGCCAGTTACCGTGTAACCGGTGATCCCTTTATGACTTGAGGACGAATATCTACAGCAAAATTAGATGATCAT
The DNA here is from genome assembly GCA_963859935.3 of Lathyrus sativus. Classification (NCBI taxonomy): domain Eukaryota; kingdom Viridiplantae; phylum Streptophyta; class Magnoliopsida; order Fabales; family Fabaceae; genus Lathyrus; species Lathyrus sativus. The sequence goes on along the minus strand of OZ012737.1, from coordinate 252,390,294 downwards.
CCTGACGGAGATTTGAGATTAGACTTCACCAATTACCGTGTGACCAATTCCCCAGCAAGTTGTCGTGCAACTGTCATGCTCAGTTTCGAAGATATTCCTACCAATCAAAGTATTGTTTACCTATGCGGTTGGAAAAATCACCCGTTACCGTGTAACTGGTGATCCCTCGATGATTTGAGGACGTAATGATATCAGATAAATCAGAGAATCTTCCTGACGGAGATTCAGATCAGTATTTCTCCAGCTAGCTGTCGTGCGACTATTGTTTCGGTTTCCGAAGATTTGTCCCCATCAGAGTACCGTGTACTTGTGCAGTTGGCAAATATCCGGGTTTGATGGTATTCAACCGTCTTTTACCTTGATTGTTTGAGAGCCGTTCGCTTCTCACCCAGTCAGGTCCAAGCCGTTTGAATAGGGGCAGCTGTTGCACCCCAAAATTTGACCAACATTTCTTCACCTAGCTTGTGTTTCATTTCATTCACATTAGCATTATCATTTGCATTTCATTGACATGTGTGCAGGAGATCAAGAGGTATGATTACCAATTAAGAGCTATACAAGACTATGAAGCTAGCTAAGAAGGTTATTCAAGTGTTCAAGGGTTGAAACCAATTGTGTAGGTCTCCTAACTTGAGAGTTATGGGAAGCCATCAGATGATTCTGAGGTCATGGAGATGGACTTGAGGTCTTGAGAGAGCTCATGAGAAGTTTTGAAGATCACCTTGAGGCCTAGACAGGTCATTGTGCAAGATTAAGAAGGCTCAGCCATGAGTGGTGCAGCTAGGGTTTGACTGGGTCAACCCTAAGTCAACTGTTGATTTGAAGAAGGTTGAGACCTAATGAAAAGAGCCATGTGATCATGGATTGATAAATTGAGATGTTATAAGGATGATTCCAAGGTTAACTCATCATGATTCAAGAGTTTGAGAAGTTTCAAGCTAGGGTTTCTAAGACTTGGCAGTGTAAAATCCCCTAGTTTGATCCCTGTCTTCAAGACAATTTAGCACAAGATGTGATTGTCGTCTCATCTTGACCCTAACATGATTGTTGTAGAGCATGGTCTTAGCTTTAATTTGAGTGCTATAAGTCCTTGATAGGGATTATAGAACTCAAGTTATGAGCCAGACAAGTTACAAGTCATCTGAGGCATGTGAATTTGGAGCTTGAAAGTTACCCAACTTGCATGACACTTTTGCCCTAGAAGGATGATTCTTATGAACTTTTGGTCTACATGAATGTTGTTCCTTATTCTCTTAGCTTTCTAGAGAGTACTAGAAGTCCTTGATAGGATTTGTAAAACTCAAGTTATGGCTTTGACAAGTCAAGGGTATTTTGGGAAGTTATGATTAGGGGTCATTTATGGTTATAGGTCATTTTCACCAACCTAGACACCTCAAATGAAATTTTGTTCGACTTGAAAGTTGCTCAAAATGGGGTTTAAACCTTAACCATGTATCATGGAGACATTGAAATAGCTCAAGGAAGGACATGGAACTTTAGGTGCTCTAGTTTTAGGGTTTAACCTTGATACCCCATAATTTAGAATTTAATTCTAGGACTTATTGGATGATTTGATCTCTGGAATTAACATGATAGAGTCATTATTGACTTAGGTTCACATAGTTATTTTTGTAGGATTTTACAATTGGTTTTAGTATTTTAGTTGGAATTAACTTTAGTACTAGGTTTTAGGTGATCCTAACTTGCTAACTCAACTAGAATGGCTTCATTAGTTCCCTTAGACTAGGGTTTTGCTTCTCTTGCTCTTGGATGATGATGAAGGATTGCGTGGGCTTCTGTGGAATTCATGATGGAGCTTGGACTTGAAGTTTGCTCTTCCTTTGGTGTAGTTTGTTTAGGGTTAAGGATTAGGGTTTTTAGGGAGATCTCTTAGAATAGATTTTCTTCCTTCATGAAACATGGAAGGTGTTGATCACTTCCATTCCTCCCTATGATGAAAGGTCCCATTGTGAAGGCCTCATCCCTCCTTTGGTAGGATGAGTGGCTCCTCACAAATTGGTAGAACCTTTGAGGGTTCCTTTCTTTGATGGTGGAGTGCTTAGAGGTGACCTTTGGTCTTCACTTTGCTCACCACTATCCACACCTTGCTCTTGTTAGATGAATCTTTCTCCCTTGCTAGAGGATGGAGTTCCTTGCTAGAATATTGAAGATGCTAGAGGTTTCACTTCCCCTTTGTTTAAAGACTGCCCTTGGAGCTGAAGCTTGAAGATCAAAAAGAACAAGTTGACACTTGTGAAGAAGATCAAATTGAGAATGAAGAAAAAGCTGAAGCTTGGATAAGAAGAAGAACAAGTTGATACTTGTGTGTGATTCATTGAAAGCCTGAAGAAGCAAGTTGACACTTGCTATTGAAGATGAAAGCCTTGAAGAACATTTACAGACTGAGGACTGAGCTGCTGTCAGAGGATTGCTTTGCTGTGAAGTTGTGGAAGCTGTTGATCTGCTTTCTTTCCTGTCTGATTTCTTTCTGTGCAAATGTATTAATGTGACTTGTTTGATTTGCTTGATGCATTAGAATAAGCTCATGTTTAGACTAATTTAAGCTAGGAGCATGATTGCACTAGAGGTTGAGTTGCTCCCTCTTCTTGTATTTTTACTGTATGGCTTTGCTTGCGGGTATTCGATAGAGCCCAGCTCCCTTGCCTATGTGTTTGTGTTTTATTTCTTCTGTATGATTGCAGTTATTCATATTTGGCTTGAGGTCGAGACGAGCTTGTGGAGGCTGATGCCCCACACACATTTCCTCCCTCACTTGCATTGCATGCATTTTACAGTTGTTTACTGTTTACTATTTAGCTGATGCTTTATCTGTTTCTGTTTACCCTGGCATGTTCCCCTAGGAATCTCACTTCCTTTGATAAGGAAGTGATGATTAGAACTTTAGGTTGAAACCTATGCATGATAACTTCTAGGAGATCCCTGTTTCAAACTTCAAACATAGGATGAATCCTTGGCATGACAACATTAGGACTTGATAGTATCCCCTTAGTTGAGCCTGTTCTCTTTTCTCATCTCAAACAACAGTAAAAAAACGTAATAAAGGAAAGTTAGTATAAGCGCGTTACGAGCCTTAAGCTACCTAGGTAATGATAATTGAGCAGCCTCCTCTCAGTCATCTAGAATGTTTAGTATACGTCCTTTGGACGATATGCGACGCATTCGTTCCCAGGTCATAGTCTCTAGTTTTGTACAAACTACAGACAAACATAAAAAACAACTTCTTCCGTAAAAGACAGAAAACAAACTTCAAACCTTTTTGCCCCGTGGGCCCATAATTCAAAGGAAGCTTTTATGAAGAAAAGAGTGTCATTAACTCCCAGTTCTACCGCAATCGGTAACGCCTAAGTCTCCAAAGGTCGAGCTGCGTACGCCAAACTGCTGGAACTGTTTGTTAACCCTACTCGAAAAAACAGATGAATCTGAATTCTCATAATCCGTATTATCCCGAACTACGTAAGCTCTGATCTCTCATACCTGTTGAGAGTACGTAGGCACAATACTGATGTATTGGCGAGCCACCTTCCCCATAACCCGTAGTTAGCCGAACTACGTTGACTCTGATTTCTCATTCTCTGATGAGAATACGTAGGCATAAAGTGCGACGCTTTGCCGAGTCATTTTTCTTTTCTTTTTCAGACCAGCCTTGATTGGTAGATAGATAAAACCAACCCGTCAGATAAACACAACAAGCGTGGATACCATCGAGTACGATGGACGTGAGGGGTGTTAATACCTTCCCCTTGCGTAACCGACTCCCGAACCCAGACAATGGTTGCGATGACCTTGTCTTATACCTTTTTGTCAGGTTTTTCCGATTGTTTCCTTTCCCGTTCTGAGGGATAAATAACGAAAGGTGGCGACTCTTCTGTTTTGCCGGCACCTTATTTTCGCGGTAGCGACACTTCATAATCAACTTGAAGTGATGTAAACAATGCAAACATCTGAGCCTCATTTTCCAATAGTTCTTCTACTTGCTTAGCAGATACATACATCAGCTCTCCACCATCACCAAACTCTGGGAACCTCACAGTCTTGCTATAGCAATCGATAATAACATCAATTTGATGCAAAGGTAGACAGACCAAGTCCATCACAAAATTCTTATCATAAATGGTCAAAGGGCAATTCAAACAGACTAACGCAGTAGTCACATAACCATTAGTCGAAGTATTGACAACCATACTCCCAATCATAGAAGATAATTTCAAATTCAACCTCTTAGCACATTCAAGCGAAATAAATGAATGAGTAGCACCAGTATCAATCATAGCAATCAATTCAACATCATTAATAAAGCAAATACCTCTGATCAAGTTATCTGTCTTGGGTTCTCCTGCACCGCTCAAAGCAAACACTCTGCCATATGTCTGAGCAGCAGTAGCAATCTTCTTTGGCTGCTGGCACTGGGTACTGATATGACCCTTCTCTCCATAGTTGAAGCAAGTAGGAGCTTCGTCTTTATAGTCAGTAGCTCTATGACCTCTCTTGCCACAACAATGACATCTCAGCACCCTACAAACCTCATCATGGTGACCTTGCTTGCCACACTTATAACACTTGCCTCCCTACTTGACTTTTTCCCATCTGAAGCCTTCTGCTTCCCTTTATCACCAGAAGTCACATACGGTTTCCCTCTATACTGACCTTTCTCTTTCTTCTCACTCAGCTGCTTGTAGTGGTAGATCGAGCTCGGCTATCCTTATCATAAATTCTAGTCTTGTCCACCAGTTCCGCAAACCGACGAATCTGCTGGTACCCAATTCCTTGCTTAATCTCTGAGCTCTAGGCAACCTGAGTTCTGCTATGGTCGATGTGCGAGCTTCCACGAATGGAAACCAATTTTCTCGTTGTTTGGTGTTGTGCGACCATGAACCAAATTCAGTTCTACAAGCTCTAGGGGACTTGAGTTTTGCTACGGTTGTTATGCGAGCTTTTGCAAACAGAAAGTGAATTACTCGCTATTTGGTCATTGTGCGACCATGAACGAAATCCTGTTTTGCATGTCCCCCACCTTAGGTTTGCTGTGCAAATTAAAAGCGAGCCTGCCTCCCCTTCTACGCGTTGTACGACCATGACAGGGGGCGGTTTTTCCCGTTTTTTATTTCTTCATATCTTGTGAAATGTAACTCAGATTGTGGCGGTCTAATGCTCTACGTGATAAAAAAGTGAAAAAATGGATATACATACATACATACATACATACATATATATATACATATATATATATATATATATATATATATATATATATATATATATATATATATATATATATATATATATATATATATATATATATATATATATTATATATATATATATATATATATATATATATATATATATATACATACATATATATATATATATATATATATATATATATATATATATATATATATATATATATATATATATATATATATATATATATATATATATATATATATATATATATATACATATATATATATATATGTGTGTGTGTGTGTGTGTGTGTGTTTGATTAATTGAATAGTATTGAATTGAAATGAATGTAGAATAATATGTGAACGGGTGAAGATGAGCACCTAATGTTGTGATGAGTACCATGTGTATGGTTTTATAATTGGTGAGGGACCTTGGTTCTGATGATCGTATGCCTTGTGTGCATTGTTTATACTTAACTTACTATGTCATTATACGTGTTTTATGTATGTTATATGTGTATGTTCATGTGTTTGATTGTGTGTTAACATGCTTAAAACAATATGAAGATAAGTGAGGAAACATAGGCTTAAAACTAGGAAATGGATTAAAAAGAGAAATAGGTTACAAGTATGACTTAGACAACAATATAGGGTGACATTCATGCTATGATACCTAGGTGTGTGTTATGGACGAATGGTTGCCATAGTTATGAGGGAGATGCGTTGTATGGGACATCTATGGTTAATATGTTGCTTTATGATTAAGGAGAATGTAATCACCTTGTGATTGTCGAATACGATCACGCCTTGTGTATTCATCACGTAGTTGGAAACAAAACCTTGAGATGTGTCATCCTGAGAGTTGATACTTATGTAGATTGTAACACCCATTTTAATTATTTAGTCTTTTGGTGTTATTTTATTTCGGTGAGTCTTCATGCGGGGGTGTGTCTGAGTGCGCTGGTGAGTGCCCTTAATTATGGAGATCATTTAATAAACTATAGAATTTAATATTAATATAATATAATTAATAATGATAATAATTTAATGATAATAGTAATATTGTTATTCTATTATTATTATTATTATTTGTATTATTATTAAATTAAGAAAAGAAAATATAATGGAAGAAGGAGAATAGAAAAGGAGATAAGAGAAAGTGGAAATAGAAAGGAAAGGAAAGGAAAAAGGGAAGAGAGAAAGATTAAGGAGGAAGAACAAGGAGAAAGAGAGAGACAAGGCTAGGGCTGTCAAATTCTTCAGGATTCTTCGTCAGTCTGATCAATTAATCGAGGTAAGGGTGTGAAACTTTGTGATTCTATCCATGCATGTGATTAGGTAGGGATTGTTTGGATCGTTTGGGTGTTTTTGCGTAGTTTGCCATTTTAGGTCGGAAATGGTTTAATTGGTAGAATTGATGTTTTATCGGGTAGAATTTGGATTAAGTCATGTAGTTTAGTCGGGAAATGTTGGGCTAAGACTACAGGAACTGGTTTGGTGAAAATCGGGTGATTTGTGAGCTTCTGATGATTTTTGGACAGTTGGGGTTTTGGAGTATCGCAGTGTTCGCTAGGCGAGCAGCTAGCGAGCGAGCCAGCGAGTGTTCGCTAAGGCTTCGCTAGGCGAGCTGGGTAGCGAACTCTTCCAGTAGCCATTGTCTGCCTTCACTAGCGAGTTCGCTAGGCGAGTGAGGCAGCGAGCGTTCGCTGAGGCTTCGCTAGGCGAGGGAGCCAGCGAGCATGACAGCAACTTGTTTTATTTTTGTTGTTTCTATCCAATGTCGATGTTTCAATATATAAAGTATAGCTTGTGTGATGTATTATGATATGTTGTGGGTAGCCGTATGGCGTGAATCCTAGATTGTAAATTGTGATGTGTGAAATGTAGCCTTTTGGAAAATTGATCCCTTTGGTCATGATGGGTATAGATATGGTGTTTAATGGTGAAGAGTGTATACTTGGTGTTAAGATGTGAATTTCCTAATATTTAGTGTAATTAATATAATTGATTGGTGTGTAATATATATATGATGCATGGTGATGTGATCAGGATGATCGTGTGCACTTAGTGTGCTTGAGTTTATTTGTTGTGCATATGGTGTCGTGCATATCATGGTGTTTTGGTGGGATGAACCATTGCTCAGAAGGAGTGTATGTGATTCACCCGTACTCCTTTGTGGAGAATGGTGGGATGGATCGTTGCTTAGGAGGAGTGTATGCGATCCATCCGTACTCCTTTGTGGAGGGTGGTGGGATGAATCGTTGCTCAGGAGGAGTGTATGCGATTCACCCGTACTCCTTTGTGGAGAATGGTGGGGATAGATCATTTCCAAGGAGAGGTGTATGTGATCTATCATGGGTTCAATTGAATAAACCAATGAGTCGGTACCGCATGCATGGTGTTGAGTTGCATGTTTGCATTATTGCATGTCGTGTTTGATTTTTGGACAGTAGGTCGTGGTTGATGCATGTTGGGTGATATTTTATATAATTACTACTTTTGATCATGTATCTTATTACTGGTTATTTTTATCATGTTTCTCACCCCTTTGTTGTTATGGTGGTCTGTGCTTCTTCGGAAGTACAGATAATCCAGGTACATAGTGAGCTTGGATAGTGGTGTGCAGGTCGAGTCTTAGGATGCTCTGATACGTAACACGGGACTTGGGTGTTTACTTTTATTATGTTGAATTTGTTTTATTCCCGCGACATATCATATTTTGGTGAACCTTGAATGACTTTATGTAATTTGGCGGATGGCCGAGAATGTTGAATTAATGATTACTTCCGCTGTTTTATTTTGAAAACGATCTATTGATGTTGAATTATTTAAGGTGATATCCCACTTTTGAGGAGAAACTCTGATATTTACTTGAATTAATTTTATTTTATTTTAATTTTGGGAAGTGGGGTGTTACATAGATCTTCTTTGAGATGTACGCACTAATACTTTGACAAGAGTTACCTTAAGTGAATGGAGCCTACGGGTAAAATTCTTGAGATGGGAAGGGTCCCACGGGAAGTGACGATTCGTAAGGTTGATTATATGTCCCTTAGAACCCAAATCCATTCATTTGAGTCTCGTGTGTACGAATGGAGCCTACGGGTAAAAAGCTTGAGATGGGAAGGGTCCCGTGGGATGCGATGATTCATGTGGAAAGCACCTTAAATATAAACTCATTTGTATGTCAACGTAGATACAAGGATCCATGGCCCATGCTAAAAGTCCTAGACGTAGTGAGGTGGTGGGAAAATTTACGTTGGTATGGTTTTCGATTACTGATTGTTTGAGTTGGTGAACTCAAGCAGTATGTTTTCATACATTGCGAGTTGTGTGAAATCAAGTCTTATTTCCCTTTTCCCCTTTACTTGAGTTAGAATTTGATTAGAACCCTGTAGAGCCGAGTGAACCTATAAGATAGAGGAATTCACTGAGATTATTATCCCCCCACATTATTATTTTGTTTTTCAGGTATTGTTTGTAGGTTTAGTTTTTCTTGAGGAGTTGTGCATTGATGTTTCAAGGGAAGCTTTATTGGATCATCCACTGCCTATATTGTACAATGATAGATATGCACTTAGATCTTAGATTTTATGTTTTGGAACTTTCCATATTTTGTACCATAGGTTATTTTTATTGTTTTAAAAATGGTCAAGTATGTAAATGTTGCCAATAGGCACTTATGATTCTGTCAGTACCAAATAATAACACTTGTATGATATTATTCTAGATATATATTATACATGGCATTAAGATTAGGGTTTCACATTGAAACCCTAATTTACTTGAACTTGACCTTCTACCATAGATCCAGTAGTACCTCGTACAAAAGGGAAGATAAGAAGGGGTCAGAGGAAGATAATAAAGAATCAAAAAGGAAAAGAGGAAGGAGATCAGTAGAAAAAGATTCAAAGGAAGTTGTTACCTTTTTAACTAGAGAGCTTCTCTTCTCCATAGGTTAGTAGTACTTGATTGTTTCTTTTATTTATTATCGCTTGCTTGTGTTTATGTCTTGATATAACGCTTGTAGTTATTATTGTGTGTTGTGATGATTAGGGTTATGGTTTGGGTTAAAAGGGTTTAGGGTTTTAGAAATTGGTTGTTAGATTTACATTTTTGATGCATGATTGAGGTTCATAAGGTTTCGATCTAGGGTTTGGAGTTAGTTTGGTTTGATTCTGGGTGGGTTGGGGTTGAATCTAGGTTAGGTCGGGTTAGGGTTAGAGGAAGAAGATGAATCTTAATCTTTTTATGTTAGGATTCAACTGGGTATGGTATAATAGGGTTAGGGCTCCTCAATTTTGGGTTAGGGTTCATCTAAAACCAATTAGGTTTCATCAACCAGGGTTAGGTTTCAAAGGATTTTGGTTAGGGTTCTTGATGTTTGAAGGAATCTGGGAAATGCAGACGAAGGTATGCAGTTTCCGGTTGAACTTCAACCGGAAACTAAGGTTTATGGTGGTTCTCAAAGTGGTGGTTAATGTTTAGGGGTGACTGGAGGCATAGAAAGAGAGAAAATGAGTAGAGAGAATGGGATAAGAGAGAGAAATGGAAATGGAAAAATTGGATTTTCTGAAGGCTTTCCACTTATATACTCCTTCTGGACACGTCCACAACACACTCAAGTGGTTGATCCCCAACCAACCATTTCACTGACTCAAGCGAACCATTGTGTGTCTGTGTTTACTATGCTCACCTATTGACTTTTGATTTGAACCCCTCGTCCAGGATACCTTGACTAGTCAGTTTGATCAAAGGCTTCGATTGCGCGCTGCATGATCCCTTTGATCATGATCTCATGGCCCAGAGAGAGTCAATTGTTTACTCTCTCTCCAGTGACACTCCCTCAGTGTGGGCTTCAGAGTGTTATCGGGCCTCTCTTTCCTTTGCTTTCCACACCCCCGACCAATATCCTATTGCTAGTGAAACCCAGTCTGCACTCCCTTTAGTTATTTATTTATTTTCTTATTTATTTGTTTTGTTCTCCTCTTGTAATTATTGTTTGGGATTATTATTTAGGGTTATTGGTTTAATAATTAATTAGTATAATTTGAGTCAATTAGTTTAAATTAAATAATTTATAATTTAATTACTTTTATTATAATTGTTTTCTCTTATAATTGACATAATAAAAAAAATACAAAAATAAAACATAATTAATTGATTAATATTAGTTAAATAAAACTTGGATTAATGTTGAGATTAATTTTAGAATAAATATTAGGATAGTGTTAGCGTTTTAATTAGGTTAGTTATTAATTATGATTAATGAATTAAATTGAAAAAACATCAAAAATATAACACTAATCAATCTTTTTCTTTTTCATATTAACTTGTTTAAATGGATCAATTATAATATGGGAAGAAGATGAATCTTCATCTTTTTCATGTTAGGGTTCGACTGGGTATGGTATAATAGGGTTAGGGTTCTTCAATTTTGGGTTAGGGTTCATCTAAACCCAGTTAGGTTTCATCAACCAGGCTTAGATTTCGAAGGGTTTTGGTTAGGGTTTCTTGATGTTTGATGGAATCTGGAAAATCCAGATGAAGGTATGCAGTTTCTGGTTAAACTTCAACAATAAACTGGGGTTTATGGTGGTTCTCAGGGTGGTGGTTAATGTTTAGGTGTGGCTGGAGGTAGAGAAAGAGAGAGAGAGAATGAGTAGAGAGAATGGGATAAGAGAGAGAAATGGAAATGGAAAATGGGAGTTTATGAAGGCTTTCGAATTATATACTCCTTCTAGCTGCATTCATGTTATGCTCGGGTAGCTGATCGCCAACCAACCATTTCGCTGACTCAAGCAAACCATTGTGTGTCCATGTTTACTATGCTCACCCATTAACTTTTGATATGAGCCCCTCATCCAGGATACCTTGACTAGTCAGTTTAATCAAAGGCTTTGATTGCACGCTGCATGATCCCTATGATCATGATTTCATGGCCCAGAGAGAGTCAATTGTTGACTCTCTCTCTCTCTCTCTCTCTCTCTCTCTCTCTATTGACATGATCTTGGGGTCCATTTTGGTCCCTTATCTTTAAAAAGTGTCAAATGGGTCCTTTAACTTTTAAAATAGTGTCATTTTAATCCTCACTGTCAGTTGCCCCCAAACGTCTGTTTGTTTTGTATATCTGGCAGATGAGGTAGAAATCTTGTTCATGATGTGTCTTCCTTCTCCCTCTTCCTTCTGTTGAAATCCCTAAAATAATCTCAAATCCCAAATCCCAATCCCAATCACAAATCCGTAAATTAATCTAGGGCAAGCATGAAATCTGGATGTTCCTCTTCCATTTCAAAAACGAAAAGTCGGGATTCAGATGTTTATAGTCGGTCACGATGGAAGCCCATGTGCCATTGTGGAGACATGGTTGTTCTTCAAAGGGCAACTACTATTAAGAATATGGGAAAAAAAATTTGGGGTTGTCCAAATTATAAGGTATGCAAGCTGGTTTTGTTCTCTGTTGAAGTTATGTTTTTGTGTAAATTATGTTTATGTTTCTGTTTTTTTATGTTTCTATTTATTATCCATTATCCTCTAAACAATGAATCTTACAGGGAGGTATGCAAGCTGGTTGTGGCTTCTTTGATTGGTTTTATGAGGAGATGGGTGATGAGAAGGAGCAATTTTGGATCCATAGGCTGGGTGTGGTAACTAAGGGACTTGCTGAAGCAAAAAAGGACATTGAAAAAGCGACAATGGAAAATGAAGAATTAGGAAAAAAGCTGATGAAACTTGAAATTGAAATGAAGAATATCATGAAGTGGAAAAAGATTTTGAATTTGATGTTTGTGATGATTATCATTGTATTAGTTGTTAGGGGTAGTTAGGTTATTACGGTTTGTTTGGAAGTATTATGTTTAGTTAAAGTTTGTATGACTTCAACATGAATGTAATAGTTGGATTTTAATATATGGATTGTATCAGTTTAGTTAATTTCAGTTTTTGCAGTTCAACATGAACGAATATAACAGTTTTGGATTATATCATGTCAATGTGTTTTTTATATTTGGTATATAACAGTTTGGATTATGTTTGGTATATAACAGTTTGGTATATAACAGCAGCATACGTAAAGCATCATACATATAATAGTTTGGACTGCTTTTAGGTTAAAGTGTTTTACCCATTTTTGGTTATACATATAACAGTTTTGGTTATACATAAAGCAGCATACATAAAAGTTTGGATTATATGTTTGGTATATAACAGTTTTGCAGCATACATGTTTGGTATAAGCAGCATACATATAACAGTTCTGCTTTGAAATTGATCAAGATTCTTACACTATATACCCGTAGGGGTATATGTACTGTGAAGCTGCTTGCACTATATACCCGTGGGGGTATATACACTGAAGAAAAAATCTGAAGCATATTTATTCTGAGCAGCATACATATAACAGTTCTGCTTTTAGGTCACAGTTTTTTATGTTTGGTATATAACAGTTTGGATTATATCACAGTTTTAGGTTCTGCTCTTTGGTATATCACAGCAGTAGAGGACAACATGTTCAAATTATAAACCTGTAATACTTTCCAAAACAACATGTTCATGACAGCAGTAAAATACAACAATTGTAGAACTTGTTCATGACAGCAGTAGAGTACAACATGTTCAGACTATAAACTTGTTCATGACAGCAGTAGAGTACAACATGTTCAAATTATCACACATAAACTTGTTCATGACAATAACAGTAGGCTGTAATAGACTTGTTCCACAACTGATACACATGTTCCAAAATAACAGCAGAATACATAAATTTGTTCCAAAATAACAGCAGAATACATAAACTTGTTCATGACAATAGCAAAATACATAAACTTTTAACACAACTGATAGGAGTGTGTTGGCTAGTTTGTTGAGCAGACTGAGTTGGAGTATGATTGAGTTGGGTTGATTGTTGCCTAGGTTGTTGAGCAGTCTGAGTTGGAGTATGAGCAATCTAAGCAGTCAGAAACCCCGTCTTCATGAACATGGGCATCATCACGCATGACAATATCCAGAATGAAGGAGCTACTATAAGCGTTACATAGTCAATATCTTGAACTTGAATAGTTTGTAAAACCCTTCTCCACAATCAAAGAATGAGACCATAACCAGAATGAAGGAGCTAAAAGAAGAGCTTTCTTGGGGGTGCTTTAGATGCAACTGTTGAGGGTAGGGGATGCTTGGTTGCTTTCTTTTTCCACTGGTAATCTGTCAAGAAGCTTTGCAGCCCTTGGATCTGTCAGTAGTATCTTTTAGAAGGATTTTGAGAATCCAGTTGCAATGATAGTCACATGAATCTCACCATTGTAGCGATCATCAACAACAGCTCCAAATATAATATTCGCAGAAGGATCAGCTAAACTTGTCACAACCTATAAAATTACTGGTTTTTAGAAAAGGGTTACATATACTTTCAACAGATGCACAATATCAACTCAAACCTTGTTTAAGTAAATAACTTAATTAAGCACTTATCATCGCAAACACATCATTAGTGCAAAAGGAATGATAGGATGCTCTTTAAACAAGTGCTGATAAAATGAAGTACCTGACACACTCTATTCACTTCCTGCAGAGTTATGTCTTTTCCTTCGGTAATATTATACACTATTCTGGTAGCTGATTAAATAGATGATCTAATTAAAGGTGCCAAAGTAGCCTGTTCTGCAGCTTCTTCTGCTCGGTTTTTACCAGAGGAAACACCTACTCCAAGCATTGCAGTTCCAGAGTCTTTCATCACAGCTTTTACATCAGCAAAGTCCACATTTACAAGACTAGGTATTTGTACAAAGACATGATAATCCATATCGTCACAACAGGAGAACATCAAAATGTACTTGACTTGATAAGACAATTCGTATCGTCACGATAGAGAATTTATTCAACTTTTTAATTACCTAATTCTCTTTGCAATCTATCAATCTACTGTGATAAACTAAACTTTCTCACATTACAGTGACGAGATAGGAAATATCAATAAATTGTTGATCAACTCACTGTTATGATGTCTGATATTCCATGTACTCCCTGTCGTAGAACATCATCGGCAAGTTGGAAAGCATCTTGAAGAGGCATCTGCTCATCAGCTAAGTCAAGAAGACGGTCGTTTGGAATCACTATAAGTGTATCAACATTTTCCTGCAGCTTTTCGATGGCTTCTAGTGCCTGAAATTATGACATTGGAATTTCAACCTCTCAAAAGTTTCCTCAAAGCACCACTATGTAACGCTTATATGATATCTAAAATTTAGCTGGATTTTAAAACCATTGATACATGTGTAACAGCATAAACATGACAGAGAAAAGAACGGGTAAAGAAGATGCATAAGAAGAATTACAGGAAACCAATTATAACTGTCAATTATGTCAAAAAAACCCTAAATTAGAGAGAAATGAACTAACCTTTTGATTATGTCTCTTGAATCGTCTTCAATCCTCAATCAGAAAATCCAAAACAGAAAACCCTCAATCCTTCACGTCTGCTTTGCGTCTGCAAACCTTGAATCGTCTTCAATGACTCAATGAATTCTCCAAAACTCCAAGATATGATTACACTTCTTCAAGCAGCTCCACCTTGTCGTGCCTTCATCTGGTCTGGGTAATGGTGGATAATGGAACCGTTAGAATTGTTTTTCTTCCTCTAAGACACTTCATATCCACGTCAGCAGCTCCACCTGGATAAAATGGCACGTCAGCAGCTCCACCTGGACAAACTTGGCAATTTTTTCAACGTTTGACTAACGGCAACACACGGAAGGATAAACGTGACACCATTTTAAAAGTTAAAGGACCAACTTGCCACTTTTTAAAGATAAGGGACCAACATGGACCCCGAGCTAAAGTTAAGGGACGAAAAAGGTTATTTTGTCATTAATTAAATTGAAAATACATCAAAAATATAACACTAATCAATCTTTTTCTTTTTCATATTAACTTGTTTAAATGGATCAATTATAATATGGGAAGAAGATGAATCTTCATCTTTTTCATGTTAGGGTTCGACTGGGTATGGTATAATAGGGTTAGGGTTCTTCAATTTTAGGTTAGGGTTCATCTAAACCCAGTTAGGTTTCATCAACCAGGCTTAGATTTCGAAGGGTTTTGGTTAGGGTTTCTTGATGTTTGATGGAATCTGGAAAATCCAGATGAAGGCATGTAGTTTCCGGTTAAACTTCAACAATAAACTGGGGTTTATGGTGGTTCTCAGGGTGGTGGTTAATGTTTAGGTGTGGCTGGAGGTAGATAAAGAGAGAGAGAATGAGTAGACAGAATGGGATAAGAGAGAGAAATGGAAATGGAAAATGGGATTTTTTGAAGGCTTTCAAATTATATACTCCTTCTAGCCGCATTCATGTTATGCTCAAGTAGCTGATCGCCAACCAACCATTTCGCTGACTCAAGCAAACCATTGTGTGTCCATGTTTACTATGCTCACCCATTAACTTTTGATATGAGCCCCTCATCCAGGATACCTTGACTAGTCAGTTTAATCAAACGCTTTGATTGCATGTTGCATGATCCCTATGATCATGATCTCATGGCCTAGAGAGAGAGTCAATTGTTGACTCTCTCTCTCTCTCCATGGAAACTCCCTCAGTGTGGGCTTCAGAGTGTTATTGGGCCTCTCTTTCCTTTGCTTTCCACACCCCAACCAATAGCCTATTGCTAGTGAAACCCAATCTACACCCCCTTTAGTTATTTATTTATTTTCTTATTTATTTGTTTTGTTCTCCTCTTTTAATTATTATTTGGGATTATTATTAAGGGTTATTTGTTTAATAATTAATTAGTATAATTAGAGTCAATTACTTTAAATTAAATAATTTATAAATTAATTAGTTTTGTTATAATTGTTTTCTCTTATAATTGACATAATGAAAAAAATACTAAAATATTTATAATTATTTGATAAATATTAGTTAATTATAATTTAGATTAATGATAAGATTAATTTTAGGATAAATATTCGGATAGTGTTAGCGTTTTAATTAAGTTTGTTAGTAATTAGGATTAACTAATTAAATTGAAAAAACATTAAAAATATAACATTAATCAATATTTTTCTTTTTCATATTAACTTGTTTAAATGGATCAATTATAATAGGGGAAGAAGATGAATCTTCATCTTTTTCAAGTTAGGGTTCGACCGGGTATGGTATAATAGGGTTAGGGTTCCTCAATTTTGGGATAGGGTTCATCTAAACCCAGTTAGGTTTCATCGACCAAGGTTAGGTTTCAAAGGGTTTTGGGTAGGGTTCTTGATGTTTGAAGGAATCTGGGAAATCGAGATGAAGGTATGCAGTTTTGGGTTGAACTTCAACCAGAAATTGGGGTTTATCATGGTTCTCAGGGTGGTGGTTAATGTTTAGGAGTGGCTGGAGGTAGAGAAAGAGAGAGAATGGGATAAGAGAGAGAAACGAAAAATGCAAAAATGGGATTTTCTGAAGGCTTTCGACATATATACTCCTTCCAGCCGCGTCCACGTCATGCTCAAGTAGCTGATCCCCAACCAACCATTTCGCTGACTCATGTGAACCATTGTGTGTCCATGTTTACTATGCTCACTCATTAACTTTTTATATGAGCCCTTCATCCAGGATACCTTGACTAGTCAGTTTGATCAAAGGCTTTGATTGCAAACTGCATGATCCCGTTGTGATCTCATGGCCCAGAGAGAGTCAATTGTTGACTCTCTCTCCATGGACACTCCCTCAGTGTGGGCTTCAGAGTGTTATCGGGCCTCTCTTTTCTTTGCTTTCCACACCCCCAACCAATATCGTATTGCTAGTGAAACCCAATATGCACCCCCTTTAGTTATTTATTTATCTTCTTATTAATTTGTGTTATTCTCCTTATTTAATTATTGTTTGGGATTATTATTTAGGGTTATTGATTTAATAATTAATTAGTATAATTAGAGTCAATTAGTTTAAATTAAATAATTTATAAATTAATTAGTTTTATTATAATTGTTTTCTCTTATAATTGACATAATGAAAAAATACAAAAATAAAATATAACTAATTGATTAATATTAGTTAATTAAAATTTGGATTAATGTTGAGATTAATTTTAGGATAAATATTAGGATAGTGTTAGTGTTTTAATTAAGTTAGTTAGTAATTATGATTAATTAATTAAATTGAAAAAAACATTAAACATATAACACTAATCAATCTTTTTCTTTTTCATATTAACTTGTTTAAATGGATCAATTATAATAGGGGAAGAAGATGAATCTTCATCTTTTTCATGTTAGGGTTCAACTGGGTATGGTATAAAAGGGTTAGGGTTCTTCAATTTTGGGTTAGGGTTCATCTAAACCCAGTTAGGTTTCATCAACCAGGGTTAGGTTTCGAAGGGTTTTCGTTAGGGTTTCTTTATGTTTGAAGGAATCTGGAAAACCCAAAATGAAGGTATGCAGTTTTCGGTTGAACTTCAACCGGAAACTTGGGTTTATGGTGGTTCTCGAGGGGGTGGTTAATGTTTAGGGGTGGATGGAGGTAGAGAAAGAGAGAGAATGGGATAAGAGAGAGAAACGGAAATGGAAAATGGGAGTTTCTGAAGGCTTTCGACTTATATACTCCTTCTAACCGCGCCCACGTTACACTTAGGTGGTTGATCCCCAACCAACCATTTCGCTGACTCAAGCGAACCATTTTGTGTCCATGTTCACTATGCTCGCCCATTGACTTTTGATCTGAGCCCCTCATCCAGGATACCTTGACTAGTCAGTTTGATCAAAGGCTTTGATTGCACGTTGCATGATCCCTATGATCTTGATCTCATGGCCCGGAGAGAGTCAATTATTGAATCTCTCTCTCTCTCTCTCTCTCTCTCTCTCTCTCTCTCTCTCTCTCTCTCTCTCTCTCTCTCTCTCTCTCCGTGGATACTCCCTCAGTGTGGGCTTCAGAGTGTTATTGGGCCTCTCTTTCCTTTGCTTTCCACACCCCCAACCAATAGCCTATTGCTAGTGAAACCCAATCTGCACCCGCTTTTAGTTATTTATTTATTTTCATTTTTTTTTGTTCTCCTCTTTTAATTATTGTTTGGGATTATTATTTAGGGTTATTGATTTAATAATTAATTATTATAATTAGATTCAATTACTTTAAATTAAATAATTTATAAATTAATTAGTTTTATTATAATTGTTTTCTCTTATAATTGACATAATGAAAAAATACTAAAATATTACATAATTAATTGATTTATATTAGTTAATTAGAATTTATATTAATGTTAAGATTAATTTTAGGATAAATATTAGGATAGTGTTAGCATTTTAATTAGGTTAGTTAGTAATTAGGATTAACTAATTAAATTGAAAAACATTAAAAATATAACATTAATCAAATGTGTGTGTGTGTGTGTGTGTGAGTGTGTGTGTGTGAGTGTGTGTGTGTGTGTGTGTGTGTGTGTGTGTGTGTGTGTGTGTGTGTGTGTGTGTGTGTGTGTGTGTGTGTGTGTGTGTATGTGTGTGTGTGTGTGTGCGCGCGTGCGATTTGACCTAATTACTAAATTAAACTAATCATAACACTTTTGTAACATACTCAATATAAAATTAATTGTTAATGCATTCAAAAAATATTTTTTTCTGTCCTCCTTTTCTTAGTTAAATATTTTTTCTTAATAATAAGGTAATCCCCTATAAATAAGTAATGAATTAAGAATAAATAACATAAGCAAACTTCTCTTAGACAAACATAGCTAACCCTATAATTAGAGAAGGTTCCCGTTGAGTACAACGAAGGTGAGGGGTGCCTAACAACTTCCTCTCACTTAAGTAACTCCCGAACCTTAGTGTATCACCCTTAAATTTAGGTTTTATCATTATTTCCTTGTTCCTTAGGAACAAATAAAGGATGATGGCGACTCTGTAATTTTCCATCCGCAACAACTAAGATTTTATATTATGGTTTTGTTTTGGGGTTTCCATGTGAGAGAGACAAGTGACAGAGTTTTTAGGATTTCGTTTTGAGAGAGACGAGTGAAAGAGTTATTAGGGATTTGTTTTAAGAGAGACGCTTGTTATGTACTAAAGCAAAATATAATTTCTTTTATATATAAATAAGTATCACCTTTCATCACAATTGTAAACAAAAATCGTGGTGATATACAAGGTCAATCACATTTTTATCACGATTAATGGCTATTTGTTGGTGTTGGGATTTGAACCATTTTACTATGTGTACCTTTCACTACAGTTGTTATATATGACCGTTGTGACATGTCCTTTAGTAAATACCAAACAAAAGTGCACAAAAATAAACAATTACAATGGTTAACACTATGATCGTTGTAAAATTGGTGTTATGAAAGGTCTATTTTGTAGTAGTGTGGTATTCTTAATGAGGAGATGAGAAGGAAGGCACAATGTTCTTCATCTCAATATGGGGTATTTGTAACTGAAAATAGGGGAAAAGTCATAAAAATTAACTGAATAGTGGTAAGCAAAATAGCAGAAGCAAGTCCAAGCCACGATACAAGAATCTGGAGTGTCATTATTATCACAAAACAGGACACGTATAGAAGTATTGTTATTAGTGCAAAGGTATAAAAAAGGCAAGAAAGGTGAGTCTAAATAAATATATCATGAAGACCATGATAACGACAGTGTTACTACTGCTACTAATAATTATCTTGTTATTCTATAAGATTATGAGTCTATTAATCTCGTATTAGATAAGAGCATGTGGATATTTGACAGTGTTACTACATTTCATGTTACACCGAGGAAGGATTTCTTTATATCTTATACTTTTGGTGAATTTGGAGTATTAAAGATGGGTAATGATGGTGTATCTAAGGTAAATGGTGTTAGTGATGTTTACTTGCAAACCAACATAAGAATGCAATTGTTGCTTAGAAGTGCCAAACATGCTCCAAATGTCTGCTTTAATTAAATATTTGTGCATATGCTTGATGATTATGGTTACGACAATCACTTTGGTTCAGGAATGTGGAAACTCAATAAAAGTGACTTGGTTATGGCTAGAGGAGAGAAGCTTCATAAACTATATTGGACAAAAGCTTTGGTTGTTAGTGTCGCTACTGCAAAAATCGGCGCCGGCTGAACAGAAGAGTCGCCACCGTGCGTTATTTATCCCACCGGAGGGAAAGGAAACGCTCAGAGTAAACCTCGCACAACACGGGAAAGGTATGGTTGTCGCAACCAAAACCCGGATTCGGGAGTCGGTTACGCAAGGGGAAGGTATTAACACCCCTCACGTCCGTCGTACTCGACGGGATCCACGCTTGTTTTCGGGTATGGATTGTTATTCTATCTACTCTAATGGTCAGGGGTTAAAAGAAAAGAAAATGACTCGGCAAAGTATCGCACTTTATGCCTACGTATTCCCGTCTGGAACGAGAAATCAGAGTCAACGTAGTTCGCCTACCTACGGGAAAGGAGGGGAAGGTTGCTCGCTAGGATATCACATCCTATGCCTACGTACTTCCACACTGCATGGAAGATCAGAGCAAACGTAGTTTGGGCCACGTACGACACAAGCTTGTCTTGGACAAAAATGACGTCTTGATGAGTTCACATTCTTTTACGGAAGAAGTGTCTTTTATTGTGTTTGAAATCTTATTGTATTTTCTGTTTGTTTTGAGAAAGAAGAGATAGAACTCTAACCTACGGTTGCGAAGGGAATCAAACTAACCTAATGTTATCATGCATGGGTTAAGACCTAAAGTCTATCATGCTCCTCTCTTGCACAGAGAGAAACAGAGATCCTAAGGGAATAGACGGAAACAGAAACAATAGCAGATATATACAGTAAAGCAGTAAAATGCATGGATGCAACAATACAAGCGAGGCAAGGGAGTCCCACTCAACCTCGAACCTAGAAAACAATAGGAAAAAGTGAACAGACTTCACTTTCAACCCAACAGGATAAACAGCAAACAATACAGTCCAGAAAACCAATCAATACATCAAAAATGAATAACAACTAGAAAAAAAGACAGCCACAGCAGCTCTGCATTAACACCTATCTTCAAGTCATCTCCAGACAGCTACAAGCTTCAGCTAGCATCAATCCCCATCTCCACAGCCTTCAAGCAAGGTCTTTGTCATCAATCTTCAGTCTACAATGGCTTTTCTTCAAGTCCTAACCTCCAAGCTGAGGGATCAATCACAAGAGTGAATTGGGTGTTAAGCACTTAGTTGACCACCAAGGGTGGCAAACCAACTGCTACTAACACATAAGATATTTTCTCTCAAGAGTTCTATCCCTTAGACAGTAGCACCAAGCCTTCCAAAGGAAGTGGGTGAGTGTCTTAGAGAGACTCTGCATCACAGAGAGGAATGGAGGCAGTCAAGGCCTTCCATGTTTGAGAATCAAGCTTTCTAATCTAGAGCTCTGCCTAGCTCCTAAACCCTAATCTCCTCAACAGCTGCTAGCAGGAATCTCCTCTTCAATTCTGGAAGTTGGTCTTCAGTCTCTGGATCCCCAATGGCTTCATCATCACAAGTCTTCAGCTCTCCCAATCCCCAAGCAATCCCAATACCCATACAGACAAACAATAATCCCCAGAGAGGGCACACCACACCAATCAATCAAATATAGACAGTAATATACCAATAGCAGTAGGGGAATCCTAGTGATTTCTAAGGGGTCTAATAACTACCCATAGTCCCTATAGTCCCATATCTAAAATATTCAATCTCTAAGTCCTAAGGGAAATGATTCAACTCTCCTAAGTTATCACTTAAACCCTAATGTTCTTCTCACCTAAACTAAACACCTAAAATTAAGTCCTAAAAATGGAAACTAAATTGTATATACAAGTTGGATGTCTAAACTAAACAACCTAAAAAGAATGGATTAAAAATGTTAAAGCAACTATTAGAACAAAAATTAACAAATTTAAGCATCAAACTAAACTTAACAAAATGCTATTTACAAGAAAAATACATGAAAAATATTAAACAAAAATAAAATGCCAATTTTATTATTTCATATTTTTCTAGACAGAATAATGGACCTATAGCAAAAAGAACCAATTAAAACAAGCCATTTTCCATTTTTTTATGATTTTTTAAAGATGTAAAAATATTAAAGGAAATTAAAACACACAAAATGGAAATTAAATGGGAGGGGGTGAGAAAAGTAGAAGCGCCCAGTTGGATTTCCAGGTGGGCTTGGGAAGTGGGGTGCAGACATCAATTATGCTAAGCCCAAGAAGCATCAGAAAAATGAATTAAAAAATAACAACGAAAATGATGAGAACCGCGGTGCAGAAAGTAACCCCTTCACGTGTATTCTACTGGGCTTCTCAAAATGGGGGTGGGGGTAGTAATCTGACCCAAAGCCCAACGTTTCATTTTAAATGAAACGCGACGTTTCACTTTAATCTCTCCCTCCGTTTCTCAATTTGAATAATAGCCACACGATTAGCTTAAAAGGTCAATTATCCAGGACAATCGGACGACTCCCCTTCATCGTCCCAAATGAGCTAGGGTTTGCAGAAAAAACAGCTCCCATGCACAACCTTCGAGCTCCTCATTCTCCCTCAATATGCCATGAAAACAAAACTTGTAAAGACCAAATTCGCTCCCTTTCTTCCCCTCTACAAGACTATGCTTTTAGTTTTCTCTAAGGCCCTCCCCAAAACCAAACCCGATAGCCATAAGTTCTGGACACCATTGATTAACTCTGTCATGAACCTCAATAATTCTTGCTCAAACTACCCTAGAATGATCTACAGATTATGGTGAGTACCCTGAGCCAAAGATATAACATTCTCTTGCCCTAATTTAGGAGTTCTTGATCATCAAAGTTTCATCACCATTAACCAAACTACCTCTAATGGCCATAACAGTGAGGGTACATGTTCATCTTCTTAACCCTAACAATCCTACATCCATGATCTAACCTAACAACATCTAAATGTAGAGATATGAAAGAAATCACTAACCTGCTTATCCGCTATGGCAGAGGTAGTTCCAGGTGGATCCAATGCTTGAAACCCTTCGAGGATGATCTCTGATTGATGAAGATCCTTCTGTTTGCAAGAAACTGGGAAGAAAGTGCTTGGATTGTTGGCTGCAGTTCTGATATGCCTTCTTGCAATGTGAACCCTAACTCCTCAATCCTCCATTGTTGGACCTTGCTCCATGCTCATTCCCACTCACAAACTTCAATGGATGATGAATGAAGAAGAGAAGTGATCAGACATGGGAGATTATGGTGATTCTTGCACTTTCTTACAATGGAAGCAACTATGAAGTTCTCTCTTTTCTCTCCTTCAATGCACCAACCCCTTGCACCAATGGCTTCAATTCATTATATAGATGATGATTAACTGATTGAGAAGCTTCTAGAATGATCTTGGAGGATTCTAGAAAGTGGTGGAAAATTCATGAACTTCTCACTTAATGATACTTTGAATCATCTCATCTCATGCTTGCACCTTTGGTAAACTTGTGTTAAAATCTCCTTTCATGAGATATTGGGAGTGTATGTGTGGAAAAAACAAGCTTGGTTTTGCCTTGTGTGAAGATTTGCAAAGGTTCCTTAATATGCAAGCATGAACTTTACAAAGTAGCCCCCATTTTAAGACCTCAAATCAAAAATATATTTGAACCATTGTTTTTAAAATTATGTTTGGATTCAAAATGACATATTGGATGACCTATTTTGGATTTGTAGATCTCTCAAACCAATTTTCCATTTCAACTTTCTCAACTTATATGCCTTTTTAGGTCATTTTTCACCAACTTTGGTCAAGTCTCATTCCATGCATTTAAAAACTTCCATGACTTCTTTTCTAGACTTAAAATGGCATTTTGAGCAACTTTTATGTTGTGAAGTTTTTCATTTGAAGCTTCCTTGTATGAGTTTTAGGCATAGGCTAAGAATGACCTGTAATCACCAGGTGACCAAAATACCCTTTGCTTGCCAAGACCATAAGTAGGGTTACACAAATCATATGATGGCATACCATACCATTATAGAAAGCTAAGACAATTAGGAACAACTCTTATGTTGGCCATAAATTCATTTGAAATCTCCTTGAGGGGTAAAAATTGCTTGGAAGTCAAGTCACTTTCACAGACAAAATTTCAGATACCTTAGATGACCTGTAACTTGCAAGGACCATAACTTGAGTTCTATAAATCTACTTAATGTCTTCCACCACTCAAATTAAAGGTATTGAGATCCTCTACAAGTTCCATGTTGGCCAAGGATCCATTTGAAGCTTGCATTTTGACTTATCTTGCTTGGAAATTTGACCTAAACTAGGGGATTTTACACAGAAACCCCAATTTAGAAACTCCTCTTCTCCTTGATTTCTCCTGATTTCTTCTTAGCATATCACCATATCCTTCTCTACATGTCAAATGATGAACCCCACATCTCTCCAATAGCCCTTAATGCCTTTCAATCAGTCAATTGACCTAGAGTTGACCTAGGGTTGACCCCAGATGAAACCTTAGTTGACTGTCTTCAACTGCGACTCTTGTGTTCACATCAATGACTTACCTCCTTCTCCAAATGCCTTTCTAAGTCCTTCATAATTTCTAGATACTCTCCATGCCTTCAGTTCACAGCTCACAACTCCCTTGTTGATCCTCAGATGCCCTCAGATAGGAGACAGACTCAAAGCTTGATCTACTGAACTCTTTGCTTTCAAATTCTTCTGATGACTTGAATGTGCTTGAATTAGGATAATAACCTCTTGATAGGCTCATAGAGATGAGAATAATGCCTGGTCCCCTGTTGGATGACTTGCTATGCTTATGCTATGCAGATGAGTAGACTATGTACCTGACTCTATATGCAAATGCTAATGATATTGAAACATAAGTGAAGAAAGGTTGGGCAAATTTTAGGGTGCAACAACTGCCCCTATTCAAGCAGCTTGGACCTGAATGGTTGAAGAGCGCCCAACCTTTGATCATTCAAAGGTAGAAGATGGTTGAATACAAATGGAACCCTGAAATTTGCCAACCGCAGAAATAAACTGCACCACTGCTTGGGGATTATTTCATCAGCCTGAAAAGCTTTCTATCATTGCAAGAATAAAACTTTGTCCTTTGCTTGTCCACGTCAGGACTCTATCTGCTGTCAACTCGGAAAAACTTCAACAACTTTGTTGGGGATGGCTCGTCTGCCTTCTCGTCAGAAATAAATCGTCCACGTCAGGACTAACTCTTCTACGTTAGGAATAACACCGTCCACGTAAGGAATAACCACCTTTCCACGTAAGGAATAACCGTTCCACGTTAGGAATAACACCGTCCACGTTAGGACTCACCTTTCCACGTTAGGAATGAACTTCTTCTTCGTCAAACTCTTCCACGTAAGGAATACGTCTTCTTTTGAATCTGTCCACGTCAGGACTAAAATCTTCCACGTCAGGAATACACTCTTTCTTTCCACGTCAGGAATACAAGCCTCTTTCCACGTAAGGAATACTATCTTTCCACGTAAGGAATCACAATCTTTCCACGTAAGGAATACAATCTTGATCTGACTCTGTCCACGTAAGGACCCCAATCTTTCCACGTAAGGAATACAATCTCAATCTGTCTTTCCACGTTAGGAATGCCATCTTTCCACGTAAGGAACACCTCTTTTTCCGCGTTAGGAATACAAATTTCCACGTAAGGAATCAACTTCTTTTCCATGTAAGGAATAACTTTCTTTCCACGTAAGGAATGCAATTTGATATGTCCACGTAAGGACTCAATCTTTCCACGTAAGGAATCACAATCTTTCCACGTTAGGAATTAATCTTGATATGTCCACGTAAGGACTCAATCTTTCCACGTAAGGAATACTCTCATTTTTCCACGTAAGGAATACATCATCCACGTTAGGACCCACCTTTCCACGTTAGGATTCACCATCTTTTCCACGTAAGGAAATCAACTTGATCTGAATCTGTCCACGTCAGGACTAAACTTTCCACGTAAGGAATGAATCGTTCTTCCACGTGAGGAATACAAACTCAATCTGTCCACGTAAGGAACACCCTTTCCACGTTAGGAATAACCTTTCCACGTTA
The DNA here is from genome assembly GCA_963859935.3 of Lathyrus sativus. NCBI lineage: Eukaryota > Viridiplantae > Streptophyta > Magnoliopsida > Fabales > Fabaceae > Lathyrus > Lathyrus sativus. Next base: position 252,364,069 of record OZ012737.1, on the reverse strand, counting down.
GGAATCCATTTTTTCCACGTTAGGAATAAGACTTCGCCTGGATCTGTCTGCGTCAGGACTAAATTTTCCACGTTAGGAATAACATTCTTCCACGTTAGGAATAAACTCTTCTTTTCCACGTAAGGAATCAATCTTTCCACGTAAGGAATCAATCTTTCCATGTTAGGAATCATATTTCTTTCCACGTAAGGAATCTATTTTTTTCCACGTAAGGAATCTATTTTTTTCCACGTTAGGAATCACCTCTTTCCACGTAAGGAATCCATCTTGACATGTCCGCGTAAGGACTCAATCTTTCCACGTAAGGAATACTCTTTCTTTCCACGTAAGGAATCCATCTTTCCACGTTAGGAATACAAACTTTCCACGTTAGGAATCATCATCTTTCCACGTAAGGAAACCACCTTTTCTTAACTTGTCCACGTAAGGACTCCAATCTTTCCACGTGAGGAATCAAACTTTCCACGTAAGGAATAAGCTTCGTCCCACGTTAGGAACCCAATCTTCCACGTAAGGAATCGCCATCTTTTCCACGTCGGGAATCAAATCTTTCTTGATCTGTCCACGTAAGGACTACATCTTTTTTCCACGTAAGGAATCTCATCTTGATATGTCCACGTAAGGACTCAATCTCTCCACGTTAGGAGTCAAACTTTCCACGTTAGGAATCAACTTTCTTTTCCACGTAAGGAAACACATTTTCTTTTGATTTGTCCACGTAAGGACTCACATGTCGACTTGATGAGGAAATAAACTTTGTCCACGTCAGGACTCATGCACCTTCGACCCGCTGGGGAAATAACTTGTCCACGTCAGGACTCACATCTTCATCTGATTTGTCCACCTCAGGACCCTGATCTCGTCTTGATTTGTCCACGTAAGGACTCACATCTCGCCTGATGAGAAAAAATAAAACTTGTCCACGTCAGGACTCACATCTTTGTCTGATTTGTCCACGTCAGGACCCTGATCTCGTCTTGATTTGTCCACGTAAGGACTCACATCTCTTCTGCTGAGAAAATAAATCTTGTCCACGTCAGGACTTAGTTCTCCATTGATCCAAACCCACAAACTTCTTAGCACTGACGTGACAGCGACTTTGAGGCGGACTCTACTGGGGATATTTGGAAACCAAACTACCAGACGCCTGTTCTGATAACCGGCTGCGACTTCTGAAATTCTGATTCATGAAACCCCTGATGACAAATAACTCTGCCTGGGAATAAAGAGAAACTTATCCTGATAACTCTGTGGGGAATACTGCCGAAACTGACATTATCATTGAATGTCTCATGCCGAGATCTTGAATGTTTGGTAGTTCATTTGGGCAAGAGCTCTTTCCACCTGCTGGGATACAGAAACCTCTTCAGCAAAATAAATGCTGAAGATAATGCCAACTCCGCTGGGGATAGCCAGGTGCTACAGAATTATTCCAGCAAAATAAATGCTGGAAGAGTGAAGTCAACCCTGCTGAGAAATTGGGAACTTAAACCAAGCACCTTGTTGAGGTAACCCCTTACTGGGGAACATAACTTTGCTGGGGAATAGCAGATGTGCTCAGTATGATTGGAATTCGGCTGGAGAGTGAACTGATATTACACAGTATTCCTGACAAAATAAATGCCAGGATGCACAACCAACTCTGCGGGGATGGTCTTAATCTTCGAGTTCCACTGAGAGGAAAGAAAACACTTATTGAAAAAAGAGAACTCCGCTTCGGGGATACTAGCATGCCCCATTCTGTGTTTTTGCATAGCTTGCCCCTGAATCTGCAACAATTTTGGAATAGACCCTACAACCTTTGTATCCTGACGGCCAGACATGGACCGCTTCGACATTTCCAACCTCGAAGAGGTGCTCTGTCAAAAGTAGCTCTCGTGCTCTTAGGGTGACCTTAGTCTGGTAATGCCTTTGCCCCTGATTGACTGATTCGCGGAACAATGCCCATAGCTATGAGAGATTTGCCAAATCTTGACCTGACTGCCCCAGATTTACTGATTCTAGGATAACTGACTCTGCCTGAATTAATCAGTATAGCTTGCCCCAGTTCACGAAACATTTGGGCATTCTGCATTTTATCCCGATCAGACCTTCCACTGTAGGAATCTTTCCTGTCGGCATGCGCTTACTCGCAAGTAAAACAAGTTGTTCTGCATAAAAGATATATTAAACGCAATGCAAATGACAGTTTCAAAGTCCAAGTCTGTTCACTGGAAAAATTTTGCGACATGTAATGAATCAATTGTCAATATGAAAGCTGGTAAGAGGAACCCTTTTAGGAGTCAGAATCCGATGCGATCTTTACCGACGTATGCTCTTGACCAAAACCTGTTTCAATTAGGACTTTTTCGGGTTGTAACGTGGTCAGGTTCACGGTTAACAAGGAAAGATATAGGCTCAAAGTTTACTTTCACCCACCCATTCTCCATGATGTTCTCCAATCCTATGTTCAGCTAAATCGACACAAGCGCTCACCTTTCAAAGGTTGAGTGATAGGAGTGATGGTTCAGGATACCACACTTTTTTTGTTTTTGAGTGACAGTCATTTGCTTTTCGTCTTTGGGTGCCTAGAGTCACACGACTTTGTCCTTTTCGAGGATTTTTTTCCTTTTCTTTGGCAATCCTTTCCGTCTTTCTTTTTTCGTTTTTCATTCCCTAACTTTTGCCTGGACTGATTATCTTTTGGGATTCTTTTGATTTTCCAGTCCAGCGGGACGCCCCTGTTTTTGCCTAAGTCATTCGTTTTCAAGCTTTGACTTAGCGGGCTTTTGGTTCTTTTCGCTTTTTGTTTTGTTTTTTTTTTCTTTTGAACAAGTCGTGGGACACTGGTTTGTCTGACTTTTTGTGGAACAATGTGACTGTTTCACTCTTGGTCGGCACGGTTTAGCCATTGTGGTTCTTTAGGCACGACCTATACAAATGTGATTTATCCTCAAACGGACACTCCTTTCATGATTCAAACGCTTGGTCAAACTAGCTGACACCTACCCTGCCCCGGGTTAAGATTTAGGGTTTTTCATTTTCAAAAAGAAACTCCTACTACTGGCTCGAAAGGGGTTATCAAGGGATTATCTTCCTTATATCTCTGGTGTTTATGGATTGAAACAATGCCTGTATCTCATCAACAGGTTTTTTTTAATCCAAAAGCATACAATCGGAATATTATTCGTCATCTGTTTTCGTCATCCTCCCGGATTCCTGCTGAAACAAGCATTAAGCATTAAAGAAACACAAAGAGTGAACACGACTGGATTAATTCAAAACATGCATATTCATTTCGTTTATCAATATCAATTGAAAAAACAACGAGTTTTACAAGCGAAATTTGCAATTCAACAGGAAGGAAACTACAAATGCAAAGACATGAACAAGATAACATGAAAAATGTCGGTGTCTCAGAACTGGACTTCCTGCACTTTGACTTATTGGCGAGTCAACCATCCTCAGAAACCATTATCGGGGTAGTCTACTGCTGTCTCGATCTTCTTTCAACGGACCGATCCAACCTGGGAAACTTTTTCACCACCCCGACTTTTGCTTGTCTATGGCCTTGCACCACCTTAGGGGCCCTATCAGAGAAGTTAATAACCCTGTTGTCGATTAAATCTTGGACGTTATGCTTGAACGCGTGGCAACCTTCAATATCATGTTCGGGAGCCCCGGAGTGGAATTCACAGTGCCTGCTTGCATCATAGCCATCCGGCAGAGTGCTGGTTATTGGCGCCAGAGTTCTTTTCTCCACCAAGTTCAATCTTAGTAGTGTCTGTAACAAATCTGCGTACGTTGAGGGAGGCTTTTCAAACATTCTTCTTGGCTTCTTTCCCTGCGTTCTTTGTTGAGCCGGATACTAGCATCTTGTATGCTGCTGGCTTTGCTCGGACGATTCCTTAGGCTCACGCCCTATCATCCTTAAATTCAACCCTGGCATCGGCAACTGTTGTGGACATGGGGACTTATCCTCCAGTGGCTCTGGGATATACCTCGATTCGTCTACAACCTCCGGCGGAGAAATGGAAATGTCAGTCCCTGAAACTTTTATGCCCCCCGGTACAAACTCAATTATTTTCTCATCCAGCAAGTCTTGAATCTTATGCTTAAAAGCTTTGCAGTTTGCAATGTTATGCCCCGGTGCGCCGGAGTGGAAGGCACAATGGGCGTTCAAGTCATAGTCTGGTGGCGGTTGCCCTGTCAGTGGAACCAAAATGCGGGGCTCAACCAGTTGAAGTTGGAATAAGAGTTGCACCAGATAATCATAATCCACAGGGATCTCATCAAATACTCTGTTAGAAGGCCTCATCCTCTTGCCGCACCTCCTTGGGTTATCCTGCAAAATCAATTGCGACTGCTGACGAGGAGAATCCTGAGCTTCGAATCATGGAGAGGGTCTCTTACGCCTATCATGCGTGGGTAATGGTTCTTCAGACCCCTGAGGAGCAGATAAGCCAGCCGCGTCTTCCGACATTTTCCCTCCTTCTCTTCTGAGTACATTCCTTAATATTTCAGCCATCAACGCCATATGTGCCTTCAATCGGCAGTTCTCTTCTTCTAGCGTCTCTTGATTCGAGCGCAACGCTTGCATATCTTTCGTGAACTGCCCCAGCTGGCCTCGAACATCCGTTAATTCTGCTTGAACCTGCTTGATGGCTATCCCCACAAGTTGGCGTATGCGGCCTGGGAGAAAACCTTGATTCTCTAGCTGAGCAAAATCGGCAGCTCTGTCATTAGCCCGTGCAATCAGAGGCTGCACCATATTCTGCAACTGTTTCTGACTCTCGGCCATGGCTTCCATTACCTGTATGAGCCTCATTATATTGTCGTGCACCTCTTGCATCTCAGTCGGATCCTAACTCATGACTTCCTTACTGCTGCTTCTTGTTGAAAGTCAGGGAATTCTTCGGACGCCAATCTGGGAGGACCTGAAAGATACAGGAGATGAGATACAGTTTAATAATTACCTGTAATGCAATATGAATATGAATGCAATGCAATGTGTGTGTCTGTGCATTACGGAATGGCATTCCCCGATTCTAGTGTGAAGGTGCCAGTGCGGTGACAGTGCTAGCAATACAAAGATCGGAGCTGAATCACAGAAAGCCTCATATATTGCAGAGAAAACCAATAGGCCAAGAATACAATGTTACTGAGCATAATAAGAAGGCATGACCTCAACCAACAATCCTGGTGATGGTCAACACTGATGCAAATAAAGCATTAATACATGAAATGATCAGGTACACTCATAAGCCTGATACTCTTCTAGCAACTTCTTGGTCTCTGGATGACCTGGTCTGGTAAGCAGCCCTTCAACAAGTTGGTTTATTTTCTTAAGAACACGTCGCACGTCTCCAGCAGTTTCTTCCCATGCCCCTTCTCCTAAGCGATCTTCTAACTTCCGCTTCTGAGATATGGCTTCGTTCCTGCCTTCAATAGCCTTGTTCAACGCCTTCTAGAGACTATACCTGGACATCACTTCTTCTTCGCACTTATCGATGTTGGCCTTCAACTGCTCTTCGAGGTCGGAAATTTGCTGCTTCAACTTATCTTCCCTCTTCTTATTGTTGGTGAGCGTGGCATTCCAAGTCTTATTGCAAGAAGAGATCTCTCGGTGTGCTGCGTCGAGTGTTTTCTTTTTGGATTCCAGCATGTCATGGGAGCTTCTGAACTCTTGCCCCAGACGTTCGCGCTTCTTCCTCTCTTCAGTCAACTCAGCCCCTAGTTTGTTCATTAGCTCAATCTGCTGTTGGAAAGCATGCACGGCCTTGTTTTTCTCACTGCGTATCTGGGCTAGCTCCTGCTCTAACCCTTCGTTGATCTTCATCAAGGCTTCTTTCTCTTTCACCACTTGCTCGTAGGCCTCCCTAGAAACAGTAGTTGGCTCTGCTACCGGAATAGGAACAAGGACTGGTGCATCTGGAAATGGCATCCGCAACTGACTTGCTCTCTCCTGGATCCAAACTCTGTAAGGTGCGTAAGCCTGACAGTCATTCTTTCCTAACAACGGCTTCCCTCTGCGGTTAATACGCGTCCAGGCATGCTGCAGCTTGGCTAGTAACTCCCCCTTCACGTCTCCGGTGAAGTACAGAGATTCCTGTACTTCTTCCTCCTTTGGTGGGTCCTTCAGCGCATATCCGAACTGACGGACCTACAGAGATGGGTTGTAATTGATACACCCTTTTCTTCCTATCAGCGGGACATTAGGGTACCCAGAACAACTGAAGATAAGCTCAAATCCCAGCAGATCTCGATCAACCCATTCAATGTCTTCAGAAGTTAACCTCATCATATGCTCTGGCCAGTCGGGCGTGATTGCATTATCCACGAAAGGTCCCCTCGAGGGAAGATGGCTCTTGAACCACATATACAGCAAAGGTACGCAACAAGAGACGTTCTTGCCTCTCCTGTTTTCATTCCTGTAGTGCATCGAATGGTAAAAGTCCCCGATCAGCGTTGGTACGGGGTTACCAGCAGCAAATAGATGAAATGCATCCATGTCCACGAAGTTTGGGAAGTTAGGGAACAACACTATCCCATAAATGCAGAGGGCCAAAATAGCGTTAAAGACCACCCAACACCCATTCTTGGCGTACTCTTGAGCCTTACCAACCAGAAACTGAAGAGAAAAACCCGGAACCCCTCGCCATGCAGTCATCAACAACTCAGAAGGATTCATGTGCAGGGCCTTGGCTAAATCTTCCAACTTGGGTTCAGCGGCTGAGTGAATAAAAGGAACTGCATTCTGAACTGGCAGCTCAGTAAACTCTACATACTCCTCCATGGTAGGCCCCAAGATAAAGTCCGCAAACGTGAAACATCTCAAAGCCGGGTCATAGAATTGCATTAAGGTGTACAACCCATTCAATTCATCATCAGTGGACCTGCGAACTAAACTCAACAGCCGTCCGTAACTCTGCCTGAAGCTTCTACGGACATCCTCATCTGCAAGAGAAATCAGACCCAGGAGTGGAGTAATATCGGGTATAGGTAGCTTATACGCAACGGTCATCCTCAAACCAGCCATGATCAATACTCAGAAGTCCAGACACTAGAACCGGGGGAATGCAAATGCACCTGCAGCACAGACACACGTTAGTAGGATGCAATGATGATGAGTAAACAATGCAATGCAAGTGACATGCAACAGGGACCAAATGCCGTAGCTGAATAGCCTGAACCATATCAAGAAGTCTCAGATAGACTCTCTAGAAGTCCTCAAACCCTGGTCTCAGATAGACCTAAAACAAAGCTCCAACAATGGTCTCTGACAGACCCACAGCATAACTTTGACTGGTCTCTGATAGACCTCAAATCATAACTCCAATAGGTCTCTGACAGACCTCAGAACTCTTCAACTGGTCTCTGACAGACCTCATAACACATCTCCAAATGGTCTCTGACAGACCTCATAACTCTCCATAAATACCCAGTATCTGAAGGTCTAGTTACCTGCATAACCCCAAACCCTCTCACAGGTGGATGTCCTAGCAACTGACAAAGGTATGGCATCCTATGCGGTCGTCGGCGTCACAGACTTTCAGGGTTGATGATACGATTCCCAGAAGGAGTGGCATCATCAAATCCTGAAGAGGCCTCACTTAGCCAACTTCCAAATGATCGGTCCCCAGAGTCGACAATCCAACTAACCAGCAACCCGAGCTACCCAAAGGGCGGGACAGGAGGCCAACCAGAAGAACCTCGTCTGAGCATAGATTTCGCGGGACACTAGGACATGCAAAGCACGTGCGCGCCCACTAATCTCTACTCTAAGTCTAGGTGCACTCAAGCCCAGGTCCGGCTTATCTCTCAATATCAGAACACCCGTCACAACCCCATAATACAGCAATAATAATGATAATATAATGCTGAAATGTAAATACAGAAATGTAAATCCATACAAATTCCTCGACGGGCAAACAAGCGTTAGGATTGACTCTCTTAAGGGACGTTGGATCCCAAATTCATAAGAACTATCGCAGTCCTTAGCAGCCAGGGGACAAAGTCTTATTTCCCCAGCAGAGTCGCCAGCTGTCGCTACTGCGAAAATCGGCGCCGGCTGAACAGAAGAGTCGCCACCGTGCGTTATTTATCCCACCGGAGGGAAAGGAAACGCTCAGAGTAAACCTCGCACAACACGAGAAAGGTATGGTCGTCGCAACCAAAACCCGGATTCGGGAGTCGGTTACGCAAGGGGAAGGTATTAGCACCCCTCACGTCCGTCGTACTCGACGGGATCCACGCTTGTTTTCGGGTATGGATTGTTATTCTATCTACTCTAATGGTCAGGGGTTAAAAGAAAAGAAAATGACTCGGCAAAGTATCGCACTTTATGCCTACGTATTCCCGTCTGGAACGAGAAATCAGAGTCAACGTAGTTCGCCTACCTACGGGAAAGGAGGGGAAGGTTGCTCGCTAGGATATCGCATCCTATGCCTACGTACTTCCACACTGCATGGAAGATCAGAGCAAACGTAGTTCGGGCCACGTACGACACAAGCTTGTCTTGGACAAAAATGACGTCTTGATGAGTTCACATTCTTTTACGGAAGAAGTGTCTTTTATTGTGTTTGAAATCTTATTGTATTTTCTGTTTGTTTTGAGAAAGAAGAGATAGAACTCTAACCTACGGTTGCGAAGGGAATCAAACTAACCTAATGTTATCATGCATGGGTTAAGACCTAAAGTCTATCATGCTCCTCTCTTGCACAGAGAGAAACAGAGATCCTAAGGGAATAGACGGAAACAGAAACAATAGCAGATATATACAGTAAATCAGTAAAATGCATGGATGCAACAATACAAGCGAGGCAACGGAGTCCCACTCAACCTCGAACCTAGAAAACAATAGGCAAAAGTGAACAGACTTCACTTTCAACCCAACAGGGTAAACAGCAAACAATACAGTCCAGAAAACCAATCAATACATCAAAAATGAATAACAACTAGAAAAAAAGACAGCCACAGCAGCTCTGCATCAACACCTATCTTCAAGTCATCTCCAGACAGCTACAAGCTTCAGCCAGCATCAATCCCCATCTCCACAGCCTTCAAGCAAGGTCTTTGTCATCAATCTTCAGTCTACAATGGCTTTTCTTCAAGTCCTAACCTCCAAGCAGAGGGATCAATCACAAGAGTGAATTGGGTGTTAAGCACTTAGTTGACCACCAAGGGTGGCAAACCAACTGCTACTAACACATAAGATATTTTCTCTCAAGAGTTCTATCCCTTAGACAGTAGCACCAAGCCTTCCAAAGGAAGGGGGTGAGTGTCTTAGAGAGACTCTGCATCACAGAGAGGAATGGAGGCAGTCAAGGCCTTCCATGTTTGAGAATCAAGCTTTCTAATCTAGAGCTCTGCCTAGCTCCTAAACCCTAATCTCCTCAACAGCTGCTAGCAGGAATCTCCTCTTCAATTCTGGAAGTTGGTCTTCAGTCTCTGGATCCCCAATGGCTTCATCATCACAAGTCTTCAGCTCTCCCAATCCCCAAGCAATCCCAATACCCATACAGACAAACAATAATCCCCAGAGAGGGCACACCACACCAATCAATCAAATATAGACAGTAATATACCAATAGCAGTAGGGGAATCCTAGTGATTTCTAAGGGGTCTAATAACTACCCATAGTCCCTATAGTCCCATATCTAAAATATTCAATCTCTAAGTCCTAAGGGAAATGATTCAACTCTCCTAAGTTATCACTTAAACCCTAATGTTCTTCTCACCTAAACTAAACACCTAAAATTAAGTCCTAAAAATGGAAACTAAATTGTATATACAAGTTGGATGTCTAAACTAAACAACCTAAAAAGAATGGATTAAAAATGTTAAAGCAACTATTAGAACAAAAATTAACAAATTTAAGCATCAAACTAAACTTAACAAAATGCTATTTACAAGAAAAATACATGAAAAATATTAAACAAAAATAAAATGCCAATTTTATTATTTCATATTTTTCTAGACAGAATAATGGACCTATAGCAAAAAGAACCAATTAAAACAAGCCATTTTCCATTTTTTTATGATTTTTTAAAGATGTAAAAATATTAAAGGAAATTAAAACACACAAAATGGAAATTAAATGGGAGGGGGTGAGAAAAGTAGAAGCGCCCAGTTGGATTTCCAGGTGGGCTTGGGAAGTGGGGTGCAGACATCAATTATGCTAAGCCCAAGAAGCATCAGAAAAATGAATTAAAAAATAACAACGAAAATGATGAGAACCGCGGTGCAGAAAGTAACCCCTTCACGTGTATTCTACTGGGCTTCTCAAAATGGGGGTGGGGGTAGTAATCTGACCCAAAGCCCAACGTTTCATTTTAAATGAAACGCGGCGTTTCACTTTAATCTCTCCCTCCGTTTCTCAATTTGAATAACAGCCACACGATTAGCTTAAAAGGTCAATTATCCAGGACAATCGGACGGCTCCCCTTCATCGTCCCAAATGAGCTAGGGTTTGCAGAAAAAACAGCTCCCATGCACAACCTTCGAGCTCCTCATTCTCCCTCAATATGCCATGAAAACAAAACTTGTAAAGACCAAATTCGCTCCCTTTCTTCCCCTCTACAAGACTATGCTTTTAGTTTTCTCTAAGGCCCTCCCAAAAACCAAACCCGATAGCCATAAGTTCTGGACACCATTGATTAACTCTGTCATGAACCTCAATAATTCTTGCTCAAACTACCCTAGAATGATCTACAAATTATGGTGAGTACCCTGAGCCAAAGATCTAACATTCTCTTGCCCTAATTTAGGAGTTCTTGATCATCAAAGTTTCATCACCATTAACCAAACTACCTCTAATGGCCATAACAGTGAGGGTACATGTTCATCTTCTTAACCCTAACAATCCTACATCCATGATCTAACCTAACAGCATCTAAATGTAGAGATATGAAAGAAATCACTAACCTGCTTATCAGCTATGGCAGAGGTAGTTGCAGGTGGATCCAATGCTTGAAACCCTTCGAGGATGATCTCTGATTGATGAAGATCCTTCTGTTTGCAAGAAACTGGGAGGAAAGTGCTTGGATTGTTGGCTGCAGTTCTGATATGCCTTCTTGCAATGTGAACCCTAACTCCTCAATCCTCCATTGTTGGACCTTGCTCCATGCTCATTCCCACTCACAAACTTCAATGGATGATGAATGAAGAAGAGAAGTGATCAGACATGGGAGATTATGGTGATTCTTGCACTTTCTTACAATGGAAATAACTATGAAGTTATCTCTTTTCTCTCCTTCAATGCACCAACCCCTTGCACCAATGGCTTCAATTCATTATATAGATGGTGATTAACTGATTGAGAAGCTTCTAGAATGATCTTGGAGGATTCTAGAAAGTGGTGGAAAATTCATGAACTTCTCACTTAATGATACTTTGAATCATCTCATCTCATGCTTGCACCTTTGGTAAACTTGTGTTAAAATCTCCTTTCATGAGATATTGGGAGTGTATGTGTGGAAAAAACAAGCTTGGTTTTGCCTTGTGTGAAGATTTGCAAAGGTTCCTTAATATGCAAGCATGAACTTTACAAAGTAGCCCCCATTTTAAGACCTCAATTAAAAAATCTATTTGAACCATTGTTTTTAAAATGATGGTTGGATTCAAAATGACATATTGTATGACCTATTTTGGATTTGTAGATCTCTCAAACCAATTTTCCATTTCAACTTTCTCAACTTATATGCCTTTTTAGGTCATTTTTCACCAACTTTGGTCAAGTCTCATTCCATGCATTTCAAAACTTCCATGACTTGTTTTATAGACTTAAAATGGCATTTTTAGCAACTTTGATGTTGTGAAGTTTTTCATTTGAAGCTTCCTTGTATGAGTTTTAGGCATAGGCTAAGAATGACCTGTAATCACCAGATGACCAAAATACCCTTTGCTTGCCAAGACCATAAGTAGGGTTCCACAAATCATATGAAGGCATACCATACCATTATAGAAAGCTAAGACAATAAGGAACAACTCTTATGTTGTCCAGAAATTCATTTGAAATCTCCTTGAGGGGTACAAATTGCTTGGAAGTCAAGTCACTTTCACAGACAAAATTTCAGATACCTCAGATGACCTGTAACTTGCAAGGACCATAACTTGAGTTCTATAAATCTCCTTAATGTCTTCCACCACTCAAATTAAAGGTCTTGAGATCCTCTACAAGTTCCATGTTGGCCAAGTATCCATTTGAAGCTTGCATTTTGACTTATCTTGCTTGGAAATTTGACCTAAACTAGGGGATTTTACACAGAAACCCCAATTTAGAAACTCCTCTTCTCCTTGATTTCTCCTGATTTCTTCTTAGCATATCACCATATCCTTCTCTACATGTCAAATGATGAACCCCACATCTCTCCAATAGCCCTTAATGCCTTTCAATCAGTCAATTGACCTAGAGTTGACCTAGGGTTGACCCCAGATGAAACCTTAGTTGACTGTCTTCAACTGCGACTCTTGTGTTCACATCAATGACTTACCTCCTTCTCCAAATGCCTTTATAAGTCCTTCATAATGTCTAGATACTCTCCATGCCTTCAATTCACAGCTCACAACTCCCTTGTTGATCCTCAGATGCCCTCAGATAGGAGACAGACTCAAAGCTTGATCTACTGAACTCTCTGCTTTCAAATTCTTCTGATGACTTGAATGTGCTTGAATTAGGATAATAACCTCTTGATAGGCTCATAGAGATGAGAATAATGCCTGGTCCCCTGTTGGATGACTTGCTATGCTTATGCTATGCAGATGAGTAGACTATGTACCTGACTCTATATGCAAATGCTAATGATATTGAAACATAAGTGAAGAAAGGTTGGGCAAATTTTAGGGTGCAACAGTTAGGGACAATGTGAATGCTATTGGCATGGAAGCATCTTTGTGGCACCGAAGACTTAGTCATATTAGTGAAAATGGCTGAATGTTTAACCAAAAGGATGTTAATCTAGAATTAAAGAATGCAAATTTAGAGAAGTGTTCTCATTGCATGGCTAGTAAATAAGCTAGAGTGCCTTTCAAGATACACCATCCCTCAAGGAAGTCATAAGTGCTTCAATTGGTACATTTGGACGTTTGTGGTCTATTAAGATAAAATCCTTTAGTGGTGCACTTTATTTTGTTACCATTATTTATGAGTGTTCTAGGAAACTATGGTTTTATGCCTTGAAGACAAAAGACCAAGTGTTAGAGAAGTTTAAATTATTCCATGCTTTGGTTGAGATGCTTTGGTTGAGAGGCAAACAGGCGAGAAGCTGAAATATGTTTGTTATGACAATGGTGATGAGTATTGTGGATCATTTGATTCTTATTCCAAGTAGTATGATATTTCACATGAAAGTACTCCTCCTAAAGCTCCTCATTTGAATGGTTTAGCAGAGTGGATGAATCAAACAATAATTGAGAGAGTAAGGTGTATGCTCTTTGAAGTTAAGTTTCCCAATCATTATTAGGGTAAGGAACTTTACACAGCAGCGCATGTTCTTAATCTCACTCCTAATGTTTCTTTGAATAGTAAAGTTCCATACATGGTTTGGAAGAATATCAAGTATGATCATTTTAGAGTGTTTGGTTGTAAGGCTTATATGCATATTCTAAAGGATGAAAGATCCAAGTTGAATGCAAAGTCAAAATAATGTATCTTCATAGGCTATAGGAAATATGTGTATGGTTATAGCAGCGCACGATATAGTGTTCATGGAAGACCAAACTATTGAAGGCATTGATAAGATGGAGAAGACTACACTTAATAGAGATATCAGTTTGTCTAATATTCATCCAGTTCAGTTACCTGTTCATAATTTGGGTACTATTGATGGTGATGATTAGAATGGTGAGCCATATGACTATGTTGATGACCAACAAATTATAGACGCAGTAAATATTCCAACTAATGATGATGAAGAGGAGAATGATGTCACAGGATGGGAATCTTGGTGAATCTCCTTAATCATCTTAAGTTCAACTTAGGATGTCTAACATGCATACCCAACCTTCTACAATGTATATTTCTAATGAGTATGTGACCTTAATTGGTGAGGGTGAACCTGAGGTTTTCAAGAAGCCATGGAAACTAATGAAAATCAAAAGTGGTTGGATGCAATGCATGATGAGATGAAATCATTGCATGATAATCACACTTATGATTTAGTGAAGTTTCCTAAAGGAAAATGGGCTTTGAAAATAGGAGAGTTTATAGAGGTAAACATGATAGTAACTCTAAGTCTTCAAACTATAAAGCTAGATTAGTGGTGAAAGGTTTTCGTCAAAGAAATGGTGTTAATTTTAATTAGGTTTTCTCACCTGTTATAAAGATGTCATCAATCAGAATCATGTTGAGTTTGGTTGTTACTCTAGGTTTAGAGGTTGAGGAAATGGATATGAAAACAACTTTCTTTCATGGTGATTTGGAGGAAGAGATCTATATGACACAACCCGATGGTTTTCAATTTAAAGGAAAAGAACATTATTTGTGTAGATTGAGAAAGAGTTTATATGGGTTGAAGCAAGCTCCAAGGAAGTGGTACAAGAATTTTGAGCATGTTATGTATAATCAAGGATACCAGAAGACTACTCCAGATTATTGTGTCTTTGTTATAAAAGTTTCTAACGATAACTTCATTGTCCTATTGTTATGTGTTCATGATATGCTTGTAGGGAAAATATTTCTAACATTGACAGGTTAAAGAAGCAATTGAGCAAGTCATTTACCATGAAAGATATGGGAGTATCTGAATAGATTATTGGCATTAGAATCATGTGTAACAGAAAGGAGAAAAAGCTTTGGATGTCACAAGAACATTATATTGAAAGAGTGCTACAAAGATTCAAAATGGAAAGTTCTAAGATGGTAAGCACTCCTATTGTTGCTCAGTTCAAGTTGAGTTCTAATTAAAGTCTTTCAAGTGAAGATGAAACATTGTTACGAAATGTGTTCCTTATGCGTCTGATGTGGGTAGTTTGTTGTATGCAATGATGTTTATAAGACCAGATATAACACATGTTATTGGTACAGTCAATAGATTTTTGTTAAATCTAGGTTCAGAGTATTGGAATGTTGTAAAGTGAATTTTAAGGTATCTTCGTAGTAGCACTTGCGTGAGGATTTTCTTTAGATGAGATAAACTTACTCTAATGTGGTTCTCTAACTTTGATATGGCTGGAGACATTGATTCCAGAAAGTCCACTTCGAGCTACATGATTAAATTTGCAGAGGGAGTTGTGGCTTGGAAGTTCATATTGCAAAAGTGTGTAGCATTGTCTACTATAGAGGCTAATTTCATTGCTATTACTGAAGCATGCAAAGATTTACTATGGCTAAAGAAATTTTTACAGGAGCTTGGTTTTGTTCAAGACAAATATGTGTTATTTATTGATAGTTAAAGCATTATTAGTCTTGGTAAGAATCCAAATTTTCATAATAGTTCCAAACACATTAATGTGAGATATCATTGGATACATAATATTTTAGATGCTAAGTTGTTAAAGTTAGCTAAATTTCATACATATGATAATGGTTATGATATGATGACAAAAGTGTTACCAAGAGGGAAATTTGAAGCTTGTTGTGATATTGTCAGTTTGATGATTTCCTCCACATAGTTGTGAGGCGGAGATTTGTCATGTTTGTTCTCCTATCCTACATGCAGAAAGACCTAAATATGATTAACCCATTTATCTAACTTATTTAAGTAGAGAGGGTCAATTTAAGGATGCGAGAGATAGAGAGAAAAGAAGGCTTCAAAAGAGAGAGAATGAGAGAGAATCCTATTCCCATTTTTATGTAATCAATCTCATTAAATCGACAATTTCGGATTTTTTTAACCATTGGATCGAGCTCGAATTTGGAGGGAAAGTTTGAAACACTTGTGTCTGCCTTTTGACCGATCGGATCTTCAAAACAAAGTCTGAGCCGAGAGATATTTGTTTCACACTTAAGCTGCATATTTGGATAATTTAAGCTTCTTGATTCAAATTAGTAATTTAGTTTGTGTTGCGGTGAGAATCGTGATACCAAGCTATTGATTAAATTGAATCTTAATTCATTAAATTCACAACTGGACTTTAATTTATCCAAAGGAAAGGTTAAAGAAAGAAAAACCCTTTTGCACGATGTAACAACAATGCTAAGAGATCGGGGATCGAGAATTGGTTATGCCTAGTGTAGGTATTTTACATCCTAAACATCTATAGTACTCTACAGGAAACTTTTGTATGTTTGTATGATATAAGTGCTAAATGGTTTGCTATGGTTATAGGTTTAGGGTAACGGTTGTAGGTAAAGACCTAAGGATAGTTTCTAAGTTTGCTCGCAAAGATATCGCATCTTCTGCCTATGTATCCTAACTAGGATATAACCAGAGCAACCGTAGTTCGCCTCACTGAGGATTAAAAAGTACTTGACTATGGTCAAGACTCTAGGGGAACAAACATAACAATGCTTGCGTAGAGTTCAAACTCTCTAGATCTATATTGAACACTCAAAGAATATTGGCTTTTACAAAAGCCGAGGGGGAATAAGTAATCATGACAATGATTCTTACATAGATTTTAACAAACTCTATCTAAAAGTTCTAGTTGAAGGATATTTCTAACAAGGGGGAAGGTCTTTTAGACTTAAAGCAAAGTATAATGGCTATAGGTCCTAACTTAAGTTAGGGTTCAAAGGTGACTTAACAAAGTCAAAGGGAGGGTAATGAGCTATCTATGACCTAAGGGTCAATAGAGATACTTTCCTTTGGAATAAGGGAAAAGAGGAAACTGGATAAAAACTAACAAGTTCCATCCCTTGGAGAATTACTTAACAAAGTACAAACACAAAAGAGCATTCATTCAAACATGATGAACATATAAGAGAGTATGGTGACAACCAAGGAGGAGGTGTAAGTATGTGACAACAACAAACAAAGATTACAATCAAAGAAAATGGTTACAACCAATAAAGCACAAAGATATTACAATACCTAGAAGGGAACATGATGGAGGTTCTTACAAGACCACTCAAATAAGATAACATCAACTTGAAGAAAACTTGACAAAGATGAAAAAGGAATGAGGTAACAACCATTAAGACCACAAAATGTGATTCAAGCAAGCTAAAGTGCAAGCAAGTTACAACTTGAGACAAGCATATCATAGGGTTCAAAGAAATGTCAAATGTAACCATATAAGACTAACAATCACACATTAATGACAATCAAATACAAGTAAACATACAAGAGATGTTGCAACAAATCAAGTAAGAAGTTTAAAGTTCAAGAGGAATCATACATGTTCAAAAGATAACTTTCAAAAACAAAATTAAGTCCTAAAGATGTTATGGTTCTAACAAGACATCATAACAAGCAAGTTAACAGCATGGGATCATGTTCAAGAGGTTACATCATCAAGGAGCCCACACAGATAAACATGAACAAGAAGAAATCAAGCATGTAAGCTACAACTTAAACCAAACATGGAACATGAATCCAGTAAGACCAAATGTGACAACATTTATCATGATAGAGGCATGAAGTGTGGTAACAACCAAAAGATATTAGAGTGATCATGTGATAACATGAAAAGGCAAAGAGTTGACAAACATCAAAGTATAAGTTCATGGTTTCATAAGAGAAAACAAAGCAATATTCATGGTAACAACCAAGACAAACATAAACCCTATCATTTTATGGTTCTAACAAGGCACATAAACAAAAATAATGAAGCATGGAAAATATATTCAAGAGATCACAACATCAAGAATCATGGCAAAGTTCACAGATGAAGTTCAAAGTATTCCGTGCATATTCAAGCATTCACAAAGGCAAGAAACAAACCCTAAACATGTTATGGTTCTAGAAAGACACATAAACAAGTAGAATAAGACATGGTAAACACATTCAAGAGGTTACAACATCAAGAATCATAGCAAGGTCCACAGATGAAGTTTAACATGCTATTTCCACATATATGCATTCACAAAAGCAAGTATGAACATGGTAAGGCAAGGAATCAAACATATTTGAGAATTTGAACATGTTAACAAACATATATGAATCATATAAGATCAATATCACAAGAAAAATCAAGTTCCAAGTTAGAAAAGTTTACAAACACCATGGTGAAAACCCTAAAAAAACATGCTTTTCAAGTGAATCAAAGACTTTCTAAGATAACTATCCTTGAATTATTTCTTCACTCAATGAAAGTAGACATTACAAAGAGTAGTTTTCAAAAATAATGGCACCAATATCATAAAAAATGAGCAAGTTATGATCATTCAAAGTTGGTGTACCAATGGGGGCAAAACTAGGGCAAGGCAAAGTAAGGCAACTTAGGTCATTTGCATGAAGAAGTGGAACTCAGTCAAAACTTAACCAAATGAGGTGAAACAATAGTGAAAATTGTGTGTTTTTAAACAAGGAATTCAATGGTACAATTTGTTTTTCCATACAATACACTCATTGAAAAATTTGATAGCATCATTGTTTAGGCAACTTTAGTCACAACCAAAAGCATGAGCATATGGACAGTCCAAAACAGAGCAAGTTTTGATGAAACAAGTATGAAAACATCACATATACATCATTTATAGTGATTTTCTCAAGAGAAATCAGAAAATGCACACATGGTTTGGCAGATTGGAATCAACATGCACATGGTGACCTAGTTTGTCTTAGTTTTTTACCAGCATTTTGGACAGTCAAGAAATTACAATTTCTAATGCAAATGGTGGTTCATAAATGACATATAACACACATATAACATGTTCAAACAATTTCTAGCACAAAATCATGGTTACAACTCAACATAGCATGTGAAATGCAAAGCAAAATTTTAAGTTTCAAGGGTTTAGGCTTACCTTTTGAAGCAACCTTGCCAAATAAGAAAACCAAAGGTCCTTGCTATCTTGATATAGTCTGAAAATGGTCTTTAGATGATTAAAAGTAGCTTTAATGATCCACAAACCCACTGTTGAACAAAATGGCTTGAAAAGTGAAGAAAAACCTCAAAAATCCATGATTTTGCAAAGCAACATGGTCCAATCCTTGTTACAGAAGTACAAACTTGGTTTGGACAGTTTCTATATGCTACTTATGAAGTTTTAGAGATGTAAAAAGAGTTGGAAATGATGTGTAATGAGTTATGTCTTGAAAGATGCAGAAAGATGACTTTTTTGGTTTTGTAGGTTGACTTTGAGAAAGAAATGGTTTCTGGTGCAAATGGCAGCTTGGACAGCTCTAGAGAATCATTTGAAACTTGTGTGGAGTGTTAGAAAGAGTGTGGAATGATTGGAAAATGGTTAGGTGCAAGTTCTGTCCAAGACAGATTTTGGCACTTTGGAGTTTTTGACTTGGCTTGCAAGAAGGTTTGTAATTGTGGAAGGAGAGGGTTTGTGGCTGGTTTCTTGATTGCAATAGTGTGTCTTTGATGCATAGAAGTTGTTCTATTTATAGACAAAGCCACATGATCAAGGGTGAGGACAGATTTGGAGTTTTGATCTTTGGAGGGAAAAAATGAAGAAAAAATGTCCAAGATTTGGTGTAGTTGTGTTGCGGTGAGAATCGGATATCAAGCTATTGAATTAACTTGAATCTTTAATTCTTAAATTCACAACCGAACTTTAATTTATCCAAAAAGGAAAGGTTTAAAGAAAGAAAAACCTATAAAAATGCAAAGCAAAAAGCAAAGCTTAAAGCTAAGCAAAGAGATCTAAAGGTTCGGGGGTTGGTTATACCTAGGAAAGGTGTTAGCATCCTAAGTATCTGTAGTACTCTACAGGAACCTCTTGTTAGTATTTGTGTTATGCTAAAGTTGCTTGCTAAAGGAAAAGTGCTAAGGTAAAGATCTAAAATATATACAAAGTATGTTCGCCAAGAAATCGCATCTCGTGCCTACGTATCCTGATGGGAATGAAATCAGAGCAACCATAGTTCCCCATAAAAGGGGTGAGGAACTCTTGACTGTGGTCAAGGTTCCAAGGGGATGTAAGCATTCATAGGGAAGTACTTACATGGAGTGCGGCGACTCCTGAATCTACGTTGAGATTGTTATGGTAGAGAATGTCCACGGCGGGACGCTAAACATGAGTACAATGACTCAGATCCTAAGGCTAGGATAAAAGGTTTAAGATGTCCACGGCGGGACGCTAAATAGAGCACGGCGACTCCAATCCTAAGGTTAGGATAACTGGATAAAGGATGTCCACGGCGGGACGCTAAAAGTGAGCACGACGACTCAAATCCTAAGGTTAGGATAAATGGAAAGGATGTCCACGGCGGGACGCTAAAAGTGAGCACAGCGACTCAAATCCTAAGGTTAGGATAAAGGGAAAGGATGTCCACGGCGGGACGCTAAAAGTGAGCACGGCGACTCAAATCCTAAATTGAGAAAGGTAACATGAAGTTAGTGGTTAGTGAGCTTGCCAAAACGTGGAAGCAAAACAGTCGTAAGATAAAATCAGACAACAAGAGAATTATTAATCGACTTAAATATTAATATTTAATAAGATTAATTAATAATTTAATTAATCAAATTAAATAAAAATATTTAAATTAATTAAGAATAATAACATTAATATTTTTTATATTTTAATATTATATATAAAAAATTAAAATAGTTAAAACCAAAAATCTATTTACATTTTTAAATATTTGACAAATGACTAAATAAAAGTATAAAAAAAAACAAAATAATTTTGGTATTTCAATATCACAAAATAAAAGTAACTAAATAAAAAAATCTCTACATTTTAAATTTACTCAAACTAACTGTTAAAACTAGAAATTATAAAAATGATAAAGATGCTTTTTTGTTGTTGTTTTCTCCTAAAATACAAATAAATAATTAAACTATAAAGAAAGTTATTAAAATGTTTTTCCATATTTTTTTTAAAAATTAAAAAATTAAAAGCACTTAAATAGTTAAAACTAGTAAACAAAACTGTAAATTAGTTTTTTTTCTTCTTTTTCATATATTACTCAAATTAGAAAACAAAATGAGCTTACATAGTAGAAATGAACAAATAATAATAATAATAATAATAATAATAATAATAATAATAATAATAATAATAATAATAATAATAATAATAATAATAATAATAATAATAATAATTAGTTAACAAGAGCTAAAGAGATAAATGAAAAATTAAATAAAAGTAGTAAAAGTGAAGGCTACCGTACATAAAGTGAACGACAACGTAAATTATATATTTCTAACTAAAATTACATGCTAAACTATTATATTTTTAAGTAAAACTACATGCTGGAGCAAAATGCCAACTTTTAAGAAAAATTCTAAGTTTCCACATTTTATATTCTATAAGTAAAAATCTAACTTAAATATGACTCAGACTGCTAAATCATTAACAGTTATCCCTTTTAAACAAACCCCAAAATTGCTAGCAATAAAATATACTCTTGTTTGTGAAGCTTCAAAATAATGCAAAAAATTTGATAAAGACTACAAAAATCACACCAAAAAAGTGATGATAATAGAGTACCAACCAAATTGAAACGATAACCAAATATAAACGAAACGGTAATCAAATTCGAACATACAAAAGCAAATATAACAGGGAATGAAACCGAAAAGCGAAGTCGTTACCGAAGATCGTTATCGAAGTTGTTCTGCGGCGTTCTCTTTCTCTCACGTTTCTCCTCCAACTCGGGCTGCTTCAATGTTGCTTCTCTCTCTCACGGCGATGGTTGTCGGCGTGTGGTAAGCTTGTTGTTTTGGTTAGAATGGTGCATTGGAGTATAATGAAGAGGAAAAGGACGTGTAAAACGTGAAAGATGATACGTGATAGAGGGAGTTCTCTTTCGCAGGAAGTTCTGTATGTTCAACGTTTGGTTATGGATGTGTGTTCAGCTTGAAGAAGAAGGTGTGAAGGTTAATGGATGGTTTTTTTTCTCTTCCTTTTGCTACTATGTGTTGTGTATATTAATGAAAAGTCATTGTTTTTACTACATGACAAAAATGCAAGTTCCTAGCAATGTGGGTGGGTCGTCCGCGCATGGGATAGAGACTAGGAAGAGAGTTAATGCATTATCCTCTTTGGTTCTCAGTATGTACAACTATTGCTTTCACAAATCAAGCTACCAATAAAAAATACTTTATGAAACTTCTTCACTAAGTGTTACTATAAAAGAATAAAATCTAAAATTTTAAATATTAAAATATAAACAAAATAAAATAATTAAAATAAATAAATTAAAACTAATTAAAAAGAAAAATATTATTAATTAAAAGAGACAAGAAATTGGTAAAAATGAATAATTGGACCGGTATCAAAGTGTTTGAAAAAATAAAATAAATACATCAAATTGATCAGCAAAAAATATACGATTTAGAAAAATACAGCGTTTAGTCAAATTTTGAAATAAATTTTACCTGCTAAAACGGCTTAAACTGTCCAAAAAGTTTATTTCAGCTGATAAATTAAGTATTATGAAAAATGACAGACATGATATACTGTACAGGCGATGCAAAAAAAATGAGGGTAAAATTTGGGGTATGACAAGTTGGAATTCAATGTTCTTGACTCAAAGTGATGCACAAATCAAATTTTATGAGGGAAATGGAAGTGACTGAAGTGTGGCTAGGGAGTAGGGGAACTGCAGCTGCAGATTTCTTCATGAAAAAGTTTCTCTTTCCTCTTGATTTTTTTATTAAAATATTGCAACTTGGCTTGTCATCTTGTCAAGCCCTTTCAAACCTTCTGTTAGAACACATATTGGTGTTTAATATATCTCATTGTTTTAATGATAACATAAATTACATTTTGCATAAAGGAAATATATACTCTAATTTTGTTTAAGTAATTTTGTTTCAGATCTTAAATTATATATTCATCTGGAAGCAAAAATTACATCTGTAAGTGAAAATAACGTTAAGACTCTAAGCGTCAGAAGCAACATTTTAGAAGACTCTGAGCGCTGCTTGAAGAGACTCTGATCTGCTACAGATGACTCTGAGTGAAGCTAAGAAGAATTTGAGTAAAGAGCGTACAACATTGTTTCAGAAGACTCTGGAGGTACTTCACGCTACAAGTACAGAGGCTCTGATCTTCAACTCTGCACTGATTGTAACATTCACGCTTAAGCAATATTGCTGCAAGACTCTGATCTGAAGAACAAGGAACTACATCAGAGGATCTGATGTTAGTATTATTTGAAGGATATATTTATTTATGTGAAAAGATGCCAGCTCAAAGAAAAGATCCGTTGCTAATCCCAACGTCTGCTCCAACGGCACTATTCCTCATTTGTGCATGACACAAGAATTCAGACACAAAGCACATGTCTGAACATTCCTCTTCCTGGAAAGGAAAAGTCAATAGAGGATAAAAAGGCAACAGAGGCAGCAGAACGTACATCAATGCATAGTCTTTGAGATAAGGACTTGAAGTAGTATTTATACAAGCTTCAGCATCTTTCCAACGTTGACGAATCACTTGAAAGAAACCCAACTTACAAGCTCTCATTCAATATTCTTCAAAGCTTAACAGTTTTCATATTTGTTCTTAATTTTGTGTAAACATCACTGTTGTGATATAGCTTGTTAGAAGCAAAACTTTAAACACAAATTGTTAGATTATCTTTGTAAAAGATTTCCTTAAGAAGACCAAGTTGTGGTCAAATTTTCTTGAGAAGACTAAGACAATTGTCTTAGTGGTTTACACTGTAATCAAGTTTGATATAGTAGATTAAGTCCTTGTTGAGAAAGGAAAATCACCTGGGTAGGGTGGACTGGATTAGTTTGAGTTCAAACGAACCAGGATAAAAATATTGTGTTATTTTTTCTATTTCCCAAAGTGTTTTAAAACCCTTATTCAACCTCCCCCCCCCCCCCTTCTAAGTGTTTTTCTCACCTTCAGTTGGCATCAGAGCTCCGGTTCTGAAACTGCTCTCACTTAATCGTGACAGAAAAGATCTAGTTGAGAAAAACTCCAAATATATTGTTTTTTATTCATCATGGCTGCTGAAGCTTCTACTTCAACTTCATACAACAACAGATATGATGATAAAGACAGAATCAACACCAAACCTCCCATGTTTGCTAGTGAGAAGTTTGACTACTGGAAAGATATAATAGAAAGCTTCTTTCTAGGCTATGATGCTGATTTGTGGGATTTGGTAACTGATGGTTACATTCATCCTACCAATGATGAAGGGAAAAAGGTTGACAGAAAATCTATGTCTGATCAACAAAAGAAGGAGTTTAGAAACCACCACAAAACAAGAACCATCCTGTTAAATGCAATATCTTATACTGAGTATGAGAAAATAACAAACAGAGATACTACATTTGATATGTTTGAGTCTCTCAAAATGACGCATGAAGGGAACTCCCAAGTAAAGGAGACAAAGGCTCTGGCCCCCATCCAGAAGTATGAAGCCTTCAAAATGGAGGAGTCTGAATCTGTAGAAACTATGTTCTCAAGATTTCAGATCCTAACTGTTGGGTTGATGGTTCTGGATAAAGGCTACTCTACTTCTGACCATGTCAAGAAGATCATCAGAAGTCTGCCAACAAGATGGAGACCCATGGTGACAACTCTAAAGCTCGCGAAGGATCTGAATAAGATCACTATGGAGGAATTGATCAGTTCCTTAAGGAGTCACGAGATTGAGCTGGAGGAAGACGAGCCTCAGAAGAAAGGTAAGTCAATTGCTTTAAAATCTAACAAATCTGCTAAAGCGTTGCAGGTTATTGAAGAAAGTTCTGAAGAATCTTCAGAAGAAGAAGATGAACTGTCCCTGTTGTCCAAGACGATTAATCAACTCTGGAAGCACAAACAAAGGAAGTTCAGAAACTTCAAAAGATCTGATCAGCATGGTGATTCTTCTGGACATAAAAAATCTGGAAAGAAAGATATAGTGTGCTATGAGTGCAAGGAGCCTGGCCACTATAAGAATGAATGTCCCAAACTTCTGAAGGAGAAACCCAGAAGGAAGTTTGAAAAGAAGAAGAAAGTCTTAATGGCCACGTGGGATGATTTAGATGCTTCTGAATCTTCATCAGAATCTGAAGATGAGTGTGCTAATATAGCACTAATGGCTGACGTGGAAGACCACGAAGAAGCTGCTGGATCAGAATCAAAATCAGATTCTGAGGAGGTATTTTCTGAACTCACTAGAGCATAACTTTCTGAAATTTTATCAGAAATTCTGGAAAGCTACAGCAAAATCAAACTCAAATACAAGAAGCTTCAAAGTTGTCTTGCATCTGAGAATGATCAGCTGAGGTCTGAGGTTGCTGAGCTTAAAGCAGAAAATCTTAAAATAAAAAATGATTTAGAAAAAGCTCAGAAGTCTGACTCAGAACCTATATCATGCTCTAAAAACATTTTAGAAGAGTATGACTATAGCTTTCAGAAGTTTCTAGCTAGAGGCCTAGATAGAAGCAAGATGGCTTCAACGATCTATGCCGTATGCAGAAACAACAAAAAGGGTATTGGATATGAATCACCTTCTGGGAAGGATTTAAATCCAAAACCTGTTTATAAAATGATCATAAAGTATTCTCCTCTATATACTCATTTCAAATTTGGTCATTTAAATGATATTAAACACACACGTTCTGATCTGAACAAACTTGTGTTTAATAAATCAAAACCTCAGAAGAACAAAGATACCTTTAAGGGAAAGAAATTCATAAAGAATTTCAAACCTACTAACCCCAGAGGACCCAAGAAAATATGGGTACCTAAGGACAAAATTATTTTTGTTGCAGACATCCTTAGCAGCAAAGTTGAAACACCAATCTTGGTACCTGGACTCTGGCTGCTCGCGTCATATGACAGGAAGAAGGTCTATGTTCCAAAGCCTGGAGCTTAGATCTGGAGGTGATGTGAAGTTTGGAGGGAACCAGAAGGGAAAGATAATAGGCTCTGGAACTATAGGTAATGGTAACCTCCCTTCCATTTCTAATGTTTTACTTGTTGAAGGATTAACACATAATCTATTGTCCATAAGTCAATTAAGTGACAATGGTTATGATATAATCTTCAATCAAAAATGTTGTAAAGTTGTCAGTCAAAAAGATGGCTCAATCTTTTTTAATGGAAAAAGGAAGAACAACATTTATAAAATCAATCTTTTAGAACTTAAGGTTCAGAATGTAAAATGTCTTCTGTCTGTTAACGAAGGGCAATGGGTCTGGCAACGAAGATTGGGGCATATTAGTATGAGACGTATATCTCAGATTAATAAACTCAATCTGGTTAGAGGACTTCCTCAGTTGAAGTTCAACTCAGATGCTTTTTGTGAAGCATGTCAGAAAGGAAAATTTTCAAAATCTTCTTCCAAAATAAAAAATGTTGTTTCAACCTCAAGACCATTAGAGATGCTTCATATTGATCTGTTTGGACCAGTGAAAACTGCATCCATCAGAGGCAAGAAGTATGGATTAGTCATTGTTGATGACTACAGCAGATGGACATGGGTAAAATTCCAGAAACACATGAGTCTCATTCTGAATTCATTGGCTTCTGCAAACAAGTCCAGAACGAAAAAGAATTTAAAATTGTTAAAGTCAAAAGTGATCATGGTGGTGAATTTGAAAACAAATATTTTGAAAAATATTTTAAAGAAAATGGCATTGCATATGATTTTTCTTGTCCTAGAACTCCACAACAGAATGGGGTTGTAGAAAGGAAAAATAGAACATTGCAAGAAATGGCCAGAACCATGATCAACTAGACTAACATGGCAAAGCATTTTTGGGCAGAAGCAGTGAATACAGCTTGTTATATTCAGAACAGAGTGTCAGTTAGACCTCTTCTGGAGAAGACTCCTTATGAACTGTGGAGGAATAGAAAGACCAACATTTCTTATTTCCATCCTTTTGGATGTGTATGTTTTATGTTGAACACTAAAGAGAATCTGAACAAGTTTGATTCTAAAGCACAGAAGTGTTTCATGCTTGGATATTCTGAACGCTCTAAAGGCTACAGAGTATACAATACTGAGACACAGATTGTAGAGGAATCAATTCATGTTAGATTTGATGATAAGCTTGGCATTCAAAATCCAAAGCAGCTTGAAATTTCTGCAGATAGAGAAGTCCTTCTCATAGACTTTGAAGAATCAGAGGCAGATAAAGCTCAAGCAGAAGCACCAGAAGCAACGCCAGATGCTACTCCCTTGGCTGCTCAGATGAACAACATGAACATTTCTAAAGAACCAAATGTTAAAGGATCATCCAGAATCAAAGCCTTTCATCCAGAGGAAATGATAATTGGAAAGAAGGATGACCCTATCAGAACAAGGCCATTTCTCAGATCTTCTGGAACGTCACTGTTTGGGTTGGTGTCTATCATTGAACCAACTTCTGTGGATGAGGCTCTGAACGATAATGATTGAATACTTGCTATGCAAGAAGAGTTAAATCAATTCACCAGAAATGACGTCTGGGATCTGGTTCCAAGACCACAAGGTTTCAACATCATTGGAACAAAATGGGTCTTCAAAAACAAGCTGAACGAGCATGGAGAAGTAATCAGAAACAAAGCTAGGCTGGTAGCTCAAGGATACAGTCAGCAAGAAGGTATAGATTACACAGAGACTTATGCTCCTGTGGCAAGGTTAAAATCTATTCGCTTGCTTATTTCTTTTGCTGCATAGAATAACATCACTCTGTATCAGATGAATGTTAAAAGTGCCTTCTTAAATGGTTTTATAGAAGAGGAAGTTTATGTTCATCAACCTCCTGGTTTTGAAAATGAAAAATTTCCAGAACACGTTTTTAAACTTAAGAAATCACTCTATGGCTTAAAACAAGCTCCCAGAGCTTGGTATGAGAGGCTGAGTAATTTCCTTATGGAAAATAACTTTATCAGAGGAAAAGTGGACACTACTCTCTTCCATAAATCAATTAAGAAAGACATTTTAGTCTGTCAGATTTATGTTGATGATATTATATTTGGAACTACCAATATTACGCTTGGAAAGGAGTTTGCTCAGTCTATGCAGGCAGAATTCGAGATGAGCATGATGGGAGAACTCAGATTCTTTCTGGGCATCCAAGTCAATCAAACTCCAGAAGGCACCTACATACATCAGACTGAGTATGTGAAGGAGCTTCTGAAGAAGTTTAATATGACTGAAAGTAAGTTGGCTAAAACTTCAATGCATCCTACAAGCACTCTTGGAAAAGAAGAGGTAAGTAAGAAGGTAGATCAAAAGCTCTACAGAGGTATGATTGGATCTCTTCTGTATTTAACTGCTTCTAGACCTGATATTCTATTTAGTGTTTGTCTGTGTGCTAGATTCCAATCAGATCCTAGAGAATCTCACTTAACAGCTGTTAAGAGGATTCTGAGGTATTTGAAAGGTACTACTAACGTGGGTTTGTGTTACAGAAAATCTAATGATAATAAATTAGTTGGATTCTGTGATGCTGACTATGATGGAGACAAAGTAGAGCGTAAGAGTACTTCGTGAAGCTTCCAGTTTCTGGGAAGTCATCTGATCTCTTGGTTCAGCAAGAAGCAACCCACAATTGCGCTTTCAACAATAGAAGCAGAATACATTGTTGCTGCTAGTTATAGCACTCAGATGCTCTGGATGAAGAGTCAACTAGAATACTATCAGATTCATGAGAGTAACATTTCTATTTTCTGTGATAATATTTCTGCTACATGCTTGTCTAAAAACCCTATTTTACACTCTAAGGCAAAGCATATAGAAATAAAACATCATTTCATCAGAGACTATGTTCAGAAGGGAATTATACGTTTAAACTTTGTTGATACAGACCATCAATGGGCTGATATCTTTACAAAACCCCTTGCAGAATAAAATGTTTATTAGAAGCAAATTTCCTCAGATGGAAAATGTTTTAACTCTGAAGTATTTCATTTACTTATTTATTGTTTATTAGTTTATTTATTGTGTGCAAATCTGAACTGATAAGCCTCAGAGGATATGAAAGTTGGATAACGTTTCATTTCTCAAAGAGTTTCAAAAGCACATGCAAGCAAACACGTGTCATCTGAATCTGAAACGATTGAGTGATCAGCACTGAAACGCCATTCAGAGGTACTGTTTGATTAATTTTAATTCTCGTTTTCCCCCCACGCGTTGTCAGTATCATTAAATGCTTTTCTTGTCATGATTATGTTTGATGTGATTTAATGTTTAATTAAATGTTGAATGTGTGACTCTTGTGTGCCCTAACTTTCTCTATAAATTCCACAACACTTCACTTCACACACTTTTCACCTTCGCTCACACCTCTTATGCATTTCTGCTTATTGCATTCTTTCATCTTCTCCTCAAAACCCAAATCTCAAAGGAACCCTAAACCCCTCTCTACTTCATCAATGACAACATCTTCATCAACCTCTCAACAACTTCAATCAATAATGGTTGTTATCTCTTCTGCAAATCTGGGTATTGTTGCTTTCAAGGAACCAGTTAGAACCCTCCTCACACCGGTTGACAAACTTGAAGTTCTGTGTGAATCAATAGTGAACTTTGAATCTATTGCAGAAAATGGGTTTGATCTTCGCCCCATTGTTGATGCTCAAAGTTGGACAAAATTATTTGACAGACTGATGGGACCAGTTTATCCATGCTTGGTGAAAGAATTTTGGATTCATGCTACTACATACCCTAAGTTTATTGTTTCATCAGTTCTGGGTAAGGAAATTATCATAACTGAGGATTTGATCAGGAAGCTTATTGGTTATGAAGAAACTGATGGTGTTACAAATCTGCCAGCTGGGTGTATTGATATGACAAAGGCTTACAATGAAGTTTGCTCATCTGGAGAAGCTTCTAACCAAGTGAAAGATCTGAAGCCAAAATACAGGATCTGGGCTAAGATTTTTATGGGATGCATTCATCACAGGAAGTTTTCTAACTCTTCTGATTATGTCAACACTGATCAGATGTACTTCATGTACTGTCTGAGTCAAAGCACAAAAGTGGATATGCCTTATCTACTTTTCAATCATCTGTGGACTCACGTGAAACAATCAAGGGAAGAAGTTAGAACTAAGCATCAGAAGATGAGAAATTGGATACCAATGGGAAGACTCATCTCAGATATTCTGACTGAGAATGGTTTGGTTGGACATCTAATAGAAGTTGGAGTGAAGGAAGAATTAACTTCAGTGGTTGGCAAACCTCTGAATGGGAAAAGTATTCGAAAGATGAAGGTTGTAGAAGAACTTACTTCTGCACCAAAACAGATCAACTCTGAAGAGGTCAGCAAGAGAAGGATACCAGTAGATAACTTTCCTCTGTTCTACGCTAATGAACCTAGGGAAGTTATTCTGGAATATATAGCAACTTTTCTATCAGATGGAACTCCCCTACCAGAACATCTGATTCAGAAAGCAGGCAAACCTGAACCAGACTTTTATGGGGACAGACACAGGAAGAAAAGGAAAGTTTCAGAAGAAGGATCTTCCAAACCAAAAAGGAAAGCTTCTGGCGAGGCAACTTCTGTTAAACCACAGAGGGTCAAGAAGCAAAAAGGTAATCCTCCTGCTGCTAGTTTAGATTCCATTTTAGAAACTGTTAAAGAAGTACTAACATCTGATTCCCCTACCTATGAACCTATACCCTCACCTTCTCCTCCTCATGTATCTAAACCCATTCCTTCTGAACAAGAAACATCTCAAACCATTCCTTCTACACCTAAACCCAAACAAACTTTTGCACCTCAACCACACCCATCTGAAAGACAATCTTCTGAAATTCCCCCACCAGAAACATAAACTTCTAACCCACAACCAGAGGAACCCATTCCATCTGATCCTCAACCAGAACAATCTAAAACTTCTGAATCATTTATACCTGATTCTGATGTTCTTGATGTTCAACCCTTGAAAATTATTTTTGACGTTTCCTCAACATCTTGTCACTCTTCTGCTTCATCTGATTTACCTCCAGAAGTGAACTCACCCCCTTCACTCCGTGGTTATGAACCAAAACAACCAGATGTATCCATTTCATCTGAACCCATCCTTTCTCAACCAACTCCAAAACCTTCATCAGTTTTTGTTCCATATTGTCCTATGCCTTCTGATATCATTCCTTCTGATAAACCAAAGACTGTTACTAAACCTTCTACACCATATCCTCGTCCTCTTTTCATCATTCCTTCTTTTTCCATACCCTCCTCATCTGAAACCACCAAAACACCCTCTCTAGAAATATTTCTGAAACCAAAACCCAGAATGGATGTTAGTACTTTATTTGATGGTTTTAAAAAGGAATTAAACATGGGGTTGTCTAATGTCAAGAAGGAGTAAATCTGAATCCTGATGATTCTGAGGCTTGCTGGAATAGATTCATTTCAAGATTTAACTCAGTAGCTTCAAATCTTCGCACCATTTGCTTTGATGATGCAAAGGTGAGATTTGCTGAAGTTATCAGACAAACTCTTCTGAATATGAGTAGATCTCCAATTCTTCCTCTAGACAATGCACCTGCTGAAGAATCTAAGTCTGAAGATGCTCCTCCAGAAGTGTCTGTTGCTGAAGAAACTCTTGTGTCAAACCAGTCTGCTCTGATGGTTCTGAATCAAGCCTCTGACTCAGTGATTCAGAAGACTGCATCTGCTATGGTTATTGAGACTGCATCTGCATCTGCTCCTACATCTTCTGAAGTCAAGAAAGAGAATCCAGATCTTGAAGAAAAGTTTGCTAAGCTTGAAGCCAGCAACACAGAGATCAGATCTTGGATGATTAAGCAAGAACAAACAACAGATGAAATCAAGACATGGATGGCTAGGCAAGAAGAATCTACTTCTGAGATCACAAACCTTCTGAAGATGATAGACTCTCGTCAACCTTAGATGTTTTTCTGTTGTTTGTGCACATTATGTTTGTTCTGCTTATGTTTGTTATTCTCTGAATATTTTGATTATTAATGCATCTGTTTGGTTTCCGTTTCTATCTGTTTTATCATATTCGTTTTTCTTTGTTCTTCTTTTGTGTCTTAAAAAGTTTTTTTTTCTTTTTGATATGCCAAAAAGGGGGAGAAAATGGAAATTAAAATTGTTCAAATAAACAGTTACCAGAATGGAATTCAAACATAATAAATTATAACCAACATTGAATTTTAGTCTTTCAGAACTATAACGTTGCATCTGACTTAATTCATAAAAGCTACTCTGAAAGATCCTAAATCAGGCTCTGATCCAAATCAGGATCCAAACCAGGCTCTGATTCTGAAAAGTACAAACCAGGTTCTAATTTTGAAAAGAATAAACCAGGCTCTGATTCTGAAAAACCAAACCAGGCTCTGAATCTGAAAAGAATACTCAATCAAAAAGGGAAGTATTTATTTTTCTTATGGTATTCAATTCAGGGGGAGATTCACAATCTCAGGGGGAATTATATTCATTTTTTTCTTATTATTGAACAAAATTTCCTATGTTTTTGTCATCATCAAAAAGGGAGAGATTGTTAGAACACAGATTGGTGTTTTATATATCTCATTGTTTTGATGATAACATAAATGGAACTTTGCATAAAGGAAATATATACTCTTATTTTGTTTAAGTAATTTTGTTTCAGATCTTAAATTATATATTCATCTAGAAGCAAAAATTACATCTGCAAGTGAAAAGAACGTTAAGACTCTGAGCGTCAGAAGTAACGTTTCAGAAGACTCTGAGCGCTGCTTGAAGAGACTCTGATCTGCTACAGATGACTCTGAGTGAAGCTAATAAGAATTTGAGTAAAGAGCGTACATCATTGTTTCAGAAGACTCTGGAGGTACTTCACGCTGCAAGTACAGAGGCTCTGATCTTCAACTCTGCACTGATTGTAACATTCACGCTTAAGCACTATTGCTGCAAGACTCTGATATGAAGAACAAGGAACTACATCAGAGGATCTGATGTTAGTATTATTTGAAGGATATATTTATTCATGTGAAAAGATGCCAGCTCAAAGAAAAGATTTGTTGCTAATCCCAACGTCTGCTCCAACGGCACTATTCCTCATTTGTGCATGACACAAGAATTCAGACACAAAGCACATGTCTGAACATTCCTCTTCCTGGAAAGGAAAAGTCAATAGAGGACAAAAAGGCAACAGAGACAGCAGAACATACAGCAGTGCACAGTCTTTGAGATAAGGAGTTGAAGTAGTATTTATACAAGCTTCAGCATCTTTCCAACGTTGACGAATCACTTGAAAGAAAACCAACTTACAAGCTCTCATTCAATATTCTTCAAAGCTTAACAGTTTTCATATTTGTTCTTAATTTTTTGTAAACATCACTTTTGTGATATAGCTTGTTAGAAGCAAAACTTTAAACACAAATTGTTAGATTATCTTTGTAAAAGATTTCCTTAAGAAGACCAAGTTGTGGTCAGATTTTCTTGAGAAGACTAAGACAGTTGTCTTAGTGGTTTACACTGTAACCAAGTTTGATATAGTGGATTAAGTCCTTGTTGAGAAAGGCAAATCACCTGGGCAGGGTGGACTGGATTAGTTTGAGTTCAAACGAACCAGGATAAAAATACTGTGTTATTTTTTCTATTTTCCAAAGTGTTTTAAAACTCTTATTCAACCCCCCCCCCCCCACCCCGCCTTCTAAGTGTTTTTCTCACCTTCACCTTCATCCTTTCTGTATTTATACTCATTACACTCTCTAAATATCAGATCAAGACTTTATTAAATGGTTTAGAATAGCTTTGGTGGTTGGCAAGTTGATTTGTGACAAATTTAAAATGGTTCATTCAAGTGTTTGGACCCCAACTTGCTTCCTTCGAAACTCCTAGCTCACAAATACTATGGAGGAGTTATTGTACTTTTTGGAAAGCCCTAATCATTCTCTACAAATTTCATGTTTTGGGAAGTTTCAAATTCCAAGTGGAACTAGGTCAAAAACACCCTTGAAGTTGGTTGAAAACATGACTTGACAAGTGCTAAAAATGTGAAATTTCACCAAGTCTTTTCCCCTCTTGCATTGATTTTGATCATAACTCCAAATCTATCCATTTTTTGCATATGGGTCACTTTTACACTTTTATAGAACTTGTCAAGACCTTTCCAAAAAGCTTTGAACCACTCCATTTGGATGTGTGGTTAAAAAGTTATGGTTTTACCCCTTTCAAAACCCTAATTCCCGACTTTTTCGATTACTCTTCAATCCTTGATCCAATGGTCACACAACTTCACAAATAGATGTAATATAACACTAGGAACATGATTGCTTTCAACTTTGGGGTCAAAACCCTTTTGGTCAATGAGTTGATTTTCAGTCAGACGAACCGATCGATTGGAAAATCCTGAATCGACTGTTGGTGTCCTGGGTCCTCTGAGGTCTTGAAACTTCTTGGATGGACTTCACTAATTCATATGAGCTTCATGAACCATGATTCAATCATTGGAGTACCATTTAAATCAAAACTCAAACAACAGTTGACTTTTCCTAATCAAGAAACCCTAATCAGGAGTCCTGGACTGCACTGCTCTGCTTCTTTGGGTGACAACCTCAAATTGGATTCATACTTATCCAATATAGTATATTTGATGGTGTGGAGACATGTTTCATGGAGAACCAATCCAAGACATTAACTGATCAAACCATCGAAACCTCGATTCCTTACTGTATGGTGCCCTAATTCATCTGCATCTTGACAAAGACAAACTTGAAATAGGTTAAGGTTAGATAAGAAAATGATGATGCTCCTATACTTATGATGCTCCATGTCGGCTGGTTCCATCTTTATTTGGTTGTAGCCGGAAAATCCATCCATGAATGAAAATACTGCAAAATTGGTCGTGTTGTCCACCAGAGTGTCAATTGCGGAAGAGGGAAATCGTCCTTTGGACTAGATTTGTTCAGATCCCTGTAGTCTACACACATTATGACTTTTCCATCCTTTTGTGGGACAAGAACAATGTTGAACACCCATTCTAGGTATTTTGATACTGCTAAAAAGTCTGCATCAATTTGCTTCTTGACTTCGTCTCTGATTTTGAGGGCCATATCTGGTCTGGATCTCTGAAGGTTCTGCTTGACTGGAGGACAATCTGGCTTCAAAGGGAGCTTGTGCATAACAATATTGGTGTCCAACCCTGGCATATCTTGATAAGACCAAGTGAATACATCAACGTAATCTTTGAGAAGTGCTATTAGTCTACTCTTGACCTCTGACCCCAATGATGCTCCAACTTTGACTTCTCTCTTTTCTTCTTCCGAGCCCAAGTTGGCGATGTCGATCTGTTCTTTGTACGGCTGAAGATAGGCATCTTCATATTCGGTCATCCTCCTCAACTCTTCGGGGACCTCGAAGTCTTCATCGCTCTCTTCTTCGGCTTGAAAGACAAATGGACCACTACCAGAAGGAACCGAATGATCAATGAATTTTGTGGGTGGTGGAGGTGTTCTGCATGGTTTTGAGAATGATTAGACACACACATAGACATGCAGATGATGGGTTGCTTTTAAGTTTTAAAAAAAAATTGTCATTTTTCCTTTTAAGAAAAAGAGTGAAAATGATAAGCAGAAAACAAAATGCGAGTTTTAACAAAAACACTTTTTCATTCATAGATATTTTTAAATTACAAAGTGGTCCAACATAATGATTCACTGGCCTTGGGCAAGACCAGGAATTTTAAAGAAAACAAAACTAACAAGCAAATGAATTACTCTAAAGGTAAAAAGACAGGGATTTCCACAGTTGCACAAAGCTGCTCCGCCTCGGGTCACCAGGATATCAAGATCATTTTCTTCTTCTTCAGCTATGACGGTGTTCACTTGCACTTTGCTGCTTGTAAATATTTCCTCCAAGGACTTTTTCTTCATGATGCTTTCTTCAAGTGCATCTTCTAGAGCTGGTTTGTAACCTAACTCTTATCTGTCGTTTTTTGCACGAGCGCCGACTTCTATAATCTCCCCCCATCCCAATGGAAGTCCCATCTAATTGCAGCCTTAATGCTCTGAACGGAAGCAAAAGATAGAGAACAAGTTATTGTTGACTCGTCGACCAACACAGCGTGGGCAATTTCCAGGGCTTGGAAAGCGGTTTCAAGTGCATCTTCGTCAGCTTCTATGTATTTGAAGGAGGACAGGTTAGTCACCATCAGGTTCTCTTCTCCATGAATTATGACCAATTGGTCATTAACGACGAACTTCATCTTCTGGTGTAGAGTGGAAGTGACAACGCCTGATGTGTGTATCCATGGTCTTCCCAATAGACAACTGTAATCCGAATTGATATCCATTACTTGAAAAGTGATGTCGAAGCTCTGAGGGCCTATCATGATTGGCAGATCAACTTCTCCTATCACCGTTCTTCTTGAGCCGTCAAAAGCTTTCACCACTAGGGAAGTAGGCCTCATTTCAGCTCCTCGGTAGGCCAATTTAGCTAGAGTCCTTTTAGGCATCACATTGAGTGCAGATCTTATATCGACAAGCACTTTGGCTAGCGTGTCTTCTTCACATTTGATAGACACGTGCAAGGCACGATTATGCTTGCGTTTTTCAGCTGTCAGATCACTATCGTCAATGCTCAAGGTATTGCATGTTGTGATGTTGCTAACGACTGAGTGAAATTGTCCAACTGCAATATCTTTTATCACGTGAGCTTGTGTTAATATCTTCATCAAGGCTTGGTGGTGCGCAGGGGAGGTCAGCAATAGTGACATGATGGAAATTTTCAAAGGCATTTGGTTAAGTTGATCCACCACTCGGTAATCACTTCGGCGGATGATTCTTAAGAATTATTCTTCGTCGTCTTTGAGGATCTCTTTCCCTTTGCTAGTGGGTTCCTTAGGATTTGCTTCTTTCAGAACAACTTCCTTAGGACCAGCGGTAGCAGCTTTAGGGATGGCAGCGGTTGATTGAGGAACCATAGGACTTGCTCGAGGCTGATATATTCGACCGCTTCGGGTTATTATGCTTGCCCCAACAATGTTGGTGACACTTTCATACTTCTTTCCCATAACCTCATTGCACCATGAATAATCATATTTAGGCGTTATAGCTCTTGAGTGAGGACCTGGTCCTCTTGGCTCGAACCTAGGTTGGTCCTTTCCAAACTTGGGTGCCGGGTTATCGCGGAATATCGGCCGGATGGCTTTGTGCTTGGTTGCATGATTGTTGTTATTTTTGAAGACCGCTCTTTTGTTGGGTTCTCCAGGAATATTGAACACTGGCTCAATTACTACCACGTCCTCCTTCTTTCTTTTGCTACCAATCTGCAGCATTCCCTGATCGATTAATATTCGAACATCCTTTTGCACAAGGTCACAACCCTGTGGATTGTGTCTGCATTCCTCACAGTTTTCATGAGAACTCTTGAGTACCCATGCTTGAGCCAGCCTTTTATGCAATTCTACCCAATATATCTTTACTTCAGAGGCTGTTGTGACCGTCTTCATTTCAGGCTCTTCCCCTTCTTCAGTTATGGCGTTTACCCTGTCGCGGTGAAATTTGGATACCAAACTATTAATTAGCTTGGATATTTATTCATTTGCAACCGAACTTTGATTTGTCCAAAGGAAGGGATAAAGATCGAAATTCCCACGATGCAATGCAAATGCAAGGTTTAGAGAGTTTTAGGTTTGGGGGTTGGTTAAACTTAGGGAAGGTGCTAGCATCCTAAGTTTCTGTAGTACTCTACAGGAACCTCTTGTTTTATATTTGTTTATTGCTAAGTGTTTATCTGCTTAAGGTTTGAAAGACCTAGGGGTTTATTTCTAAGTATACTCGATAAGATGTCGCATCTTATGCCTACATATCCTTACGGGAGTGGAATTAGAGTATTTGTAGTTCCCCAAAAGGGTGTGAGGAGTTCTTTGACTGTGGTCAAAGTTCCTACGGGTTTAGGGTGGTTGATTGATTGATTTTAGGAGAAAAGATGTGTTATCATTTCAAGGGAGATGTAACCGCCACAGGTTGTAGGAAAATATTCTTTGCATCGTCTTAAGAAAAGGACTTACGTACTCGGATAGGGATCAACGAGGTACGCCTTTATCTCTCTTAAGGCAAAGTTCCTACGGTATTGATTGTATTGTTGTGGGATGGAGATTCTATCTCGCTTAAGATGATTTGGCATATTTTCTCTATTGTGTTTGAATATTTGTTGTTTTGAATTGATTGTTTGTATTGTGTTTATATCTATGTTGTAGAATAAAGAGCAGTCCTTCCTATGGGATAGGATCTGCCCTAGAAGATCAACCTGAATGGGATCAAGGATCATAGGGGGTATGATGCAAATGATATGCACTACACACAAGTGTTGACTTATGTGTAGGTTTTTCCTTTGGACGGATGCGATGCAAAAAATGTAAATGCAGTAATATTAAATTGCTGAAGAATAAATTGCAAGGAAAGTAAACCATACACAAACGCATGAAAGCGCTGAAGTGTGTGAGAGTGAAAGTGTCGTGGATGTGAGTGTTCGCGATTGATTGAGTTACATTACGATGTTGATTGTTTTTAGGCGAGGTTGAGTTGATTTTGGTCGGATTGACTTTTAGCGAGATTAACATAAATTGAATTCTAAGGTTTTAAGTAAAATGCTATAGTGATTTAATTTTATTATCTAAAAACTTAAGTGAAATAATTTATAAAATTAAATCTAAAGTGAGGAATTAATTATAATAAAAAGAGTTTTTTTTTCTTATATTTAAAATTTTTAATAAAATAAAAACTATATAAAAGTTTGATGAGTGAATAAAATTTAAAATGCTATTTTAAAATATTTAATTAATGATTAACACAATAAAGGAGATTATTATTATAAAAAAAAGCCAAGTTATTTGATTTATTAATCATTAATAAAAAGGTATAAGATATATTTAAAAAACAAACTAAGTTATTAAAATTAAATTAAAAGACACTTTTGTTTTGGATTAACTGATTTTAAATGAAAAAACCAAAAGAGTTAATTATTAATAAAAATATAATATGATTTGTTAAATAAAAGTTGTTTAATTAAAAAAGTTATTAGTTAATTAAAAAAGTATTAGGAACGGTTAACAGTGATTAAGGGATGATTTAGTGGGTGATTAGTGTGTGATTAGTGTGTTGTGCAGTGTTAGTGGTGATTACAGCATAAACAAAGGATTAACAAATATAGTGGAGCGATGAACCCTAATTTCCCAACGAATCCCGAATCCCCTTCTCCTTCTCCGCCGTCGTTCGATTGCATCTCTCACTCTGAACCGTTCTCCCTCATCTTTTGAATTCTTCTTCTTCTAAATCCTGAAACACAACAAACAATCAGCAAGTTCAATACTTTTTGCAAGAAAATGAGAGTTTACCGAAGATTGGTGAAACGGTGTTGGAGGCGATGCTTCGTCGATTGGTGTTTGCGGTGGTCGGAAGGGATTTCGCCGGCTTAAAGAGATAAGTCGCCTTGCTTCAATTCCTCTGTTACGAAATTAGGTTTTTTGCAGTAGTTGCGATCTCGTATGATAGTTTTTTTCCTTTTTCGCGATAGCTTCTTTCTCCCCTTTCTTCACGATTTCCTTCTCTTCTTATATAGGCTTCAGATTGAGATTTTTGTGTAAGAATTGATTAAAATCGAATGAATGCTGATTGATGGTTGATTTAGGGTTTCCTTTCTTGGTTTGAAGAGAGTTCAAAATCTTTTCTTTTTCGGTGATTTTAATGATGACTTGATTAATTGATATTCAATCCTTTGATTTGTGATTCGATTTGATTCTGAATAGCAAACTTGATAATTCAATTTGATTCCATCTTCAAGGAATATTCCCTAATCTTTATTTTTCTGACTTGGCAGGTACAGGTGGCGAAGGGTTTTGGGCTAAAATGTGGATTGGAAGCCCAGAGGGGGATTCGTGCTTGACGTGCGTATGTTGGAGGTGACTTAATTATGAAAGCAATAACGATGCCTGTAACCCACTCTCACTTTGTCCATGTATACCATCGTATAATTTGCCTTGATGTTCTTCTCAAAGGTTATTGATGCCCTCCTTCTTCTGTTAATTCTTATTAGTATTACAGATACTTCCCTCAATCCTCGTGGTTTTATCTCAAACATGTTACAGATGTCAACAATGGGTCATGAGCTGCGGCGTTGCCGTTGAGGATGAAGTTAAACAAATGTTGTTGCTGCTACAAACCGACAACTGGTGCTGTTACAAAATCTGCGAGCTGGACAAGAGTGATGAAGTTTGAATGGTAAATCACGAATTTCCTCGCTCTTCAACTCTAGATGAGTTTCCTTCAAAATCTCTTCTTGTTTTGAAAATTTCTTAGCAAATACCTAGTTGCTGACTTTCTTGATTTGAAATCCTGTATTCTAAAATGTCTGCAGCACCGTGGCTAAATGGATCCTCGCATGCTGAAAATGATGACAACTGGAACTGGACTTGGTCGATGGTGATGAAATAAGGACCATGTGCTGATCTTTGGTGAGTAAAGTCACCTCTTTTCAACTTGTTCCATAGCTGATTTTGATTTCCATTTTAAAATCTGCACTGATAGAGTTTGGAACGAACTTGGGAGTTCTGATGCAACTGTAAGGACGTCCAATACTTTCGAAGCTGTCAACATCCTATTGCAAATATTTCAAGCTTTTCCTCTTACCGTCAATTTACCAAGACCTCCTGGTGTCGAGTGTATATGTCAACGTATGAGGAAATAGAACACCGGGCTTGGTCTGTGGCCTTATACTTGTAACGAGTACTTCTTCAAAAAAAGTTCTGTAAGTGGTTTCATTCAGTTTAGATTTGGCAATTATATTCCAAGTGTTTATTTGTTTCGGCACTGATTTCGTTTTGATGATTATTTGCAGCAGCTGGATATGAACGGTGAGGTGTTGCCGGTTATTCTTCAATCTCGTGCTCCATATTTTGAGTTCTCCTTTAAATTCATCATGAGTGTTGTTGCTGACTCCAGGACAAAGTGTAGCAATGTAGTCATACGTGTTCATTTCAAAGTTTATGGGGGAACTTTCTAGCGCCACCGTTTGCTGAAAATAACTAGATAGGATATCATTCTCGCAACCATGGTACTTAAGAGGAACCCAACACTGATCATCGTCACTCTGTTGCTCAGTTGAAGAATTCATTCGCTTATTCTGCTTCTGATAATTGAGATGCCATAGAAACTAGTGTAGTAGAAGAAGTAGCAAGCATATTATCGGGGGCAAAATTCTTGAGCTTCTTGCAGTCGGCGACATTGATACGTCACTTGTGTTGTTTAGCTTCATCTTCTCTGCTTCTTCTGTCTTCCTTAATTATCAATTGTGTATGTTGGATCAACAAAAGCAGGGGAAGATTGCAAAGGCCCTGTGACTTGGGATGCAGTAGGAGCGTTTTTGGAGCTTTCTCGCATCATCCTCGTGAGGTCAAAGTTAATACCGACTGTTGAAACAATGACTGTTGGTGATAAAGTGATTTTCTTGTTTTGATTCGGAGTGCTGATACTTAATGCTATAGGGGATACCTCAGACGTCCAGTCTTGGAATCATTTTACCGACTCGTGCGACCCATTGCCCATTTGCATATCCGGTATCTCATCTACGCCTCTTTAGTATTTGTTTATGAACATTGGCAGCTTCAATTGATTCTCGTTTATTTTGTGGAAGCTTGGCCTTGGATTTCACTTCACCTGGTGACAAAGACTGCTCGAAACAGCTGATAACAATGCGCAAGACTCTCCTCCCTTGGTTCAGGTCTTGGAACCTGGCAACCTTGCTGCTACTGCTAAGGTATGATCCTCTTCTACACTTTGGTAATGTTTTTCCGGTCCAAGTCCTGTGTTTGTTTTAAAGTCCGATAACGCTCTGCGCCTAAAATGGTTGTATAGCTCTTATGATGGCTTCACCAGCCACTGTACCGCGTTTTTATCACCTTAATGCATTTGAAATTAATGTCGTGCATTATGTCCTGCAGAAAGTTATTACAATTACTAAATGTGTGACCTGTTATTGCTTTCTTTTTGACCGATGTTTGGTTGTTTCTGACGTAGGATCTGTAGTTAGGAAGCTTGAATCTGTATTGAGCTATTGCTACTGCTTATACTTCTTTTTTTTTTAATTGTGTATATTGACTTGGTTTGCAGGCTGTTCTAATTAATCATTGTATGGCTTTGACAGGTTGTGGTGCCGACGTTGCGTAAGTTGGCGGCAGGGTGTTTGGCTTGCTGAGAGGGTAGGGAACTAGTTTGGCTAGTCTTGTTGTTGGTTGAGGTTGAATTTGTGGTATGTGCCTATTATCAGCATAGGCTTTAGCTAGCAGCACAGTCTACTGTCATCCAATGAGGTAAACATAGGTTTCTTTACCAATTTGAGAGTTTCGACTATGTCCAATATCTTCTCCACCTGATGTTTTATGTTTCTCTGCTTGTACTCTAAATCATGGATGGTGGTAAACAACAAATTGTGGTGGGTCCTATTTAGAGTGTTAAAGGCAAGGTGGTGATTGATGCTTCTCGGCTGATTCATCCACAAACTAAGATGTTTGGTCAAGAACCACGGCAGACAATCTCTAACTTTGGCCATCTGAACAAGCCATCTATCCAAGTGAGTGTCTTGAAATTTTCTATTCAAAGTCATAGCTTCTGCATTGTTTTATTTGTCTGTACCGAACTTGACTTCTTATTCTCCTTTTTAGGCTCTGATCCATGGCTTGATGCAGAGAAAGGCTGGTGATATCCTGCTGGGTACAGAATTGTTGTTTGCCAATTTTAACACCTTTGCCGCATAAGAGTTCTTTGGGTGCTGCGGGAGTTGTCTGCACTGAAGATGGTTACAAATTCATCTGGAAGGTGCTTCCCGGTGTAGCATTCCTATACGCAAAGCTTTCCTTTTTCCAGAAGAGCTTAGGAGCATCCTGCTGCATGCTTGTGAATAAGATCAAGCCTTTGGTGGATTAATGTTGCTGCTGGGTTTGATAGTATGCCAATCATGACAGAGTCTTGGTTTGTGGTTTGGCACGAGTACTGTTGGAGTTTAGTGCACAACTTTGAACAAATGTAACACGGGATTCTCGTATCTAGTAATGATGTGTTATTGTAATGGTGTAGCTTTTTACTGTTTTTGAAATATTCTCGTAATCCACCTTTGTAACATTCTTGAGGTATTTAGTAATTTGCAACATACCTACTAAAGGACTTCTCCTTGCTTTGACAGCCATAAGTGATGAAATGATTGAGTACAACATTTTTTATCACTTGAGCACATACACATAAACGTACCCTCAAAGTAGTTTAGAATATGAGAAATTTTCTTTCCTTGAGCTTGTATTTATCACTCGTACCATACAACCATATTCTTGTGGCCTTGTAGTTTGGTGTAACATAACTCGTGACTTTTGTTTCTAACAATGAATTTCCAAATAAACAAGTCGTTCTAATGCTTCCAGATATTAAACTTCAAGGCTTCTTGTACTTAACAATCTTCGTAACCAGGCCTCTTGAGTGACGAAAGCATTATAGTGCAACTCAAATAACCTTGTTGCAAAATCGATGTATTCAAAAAGGAGACCCTCGTATCTTGAAGGAAAACCAGGATGGCTTGAAAGTTGATACTTCCCTTAAAATATTTGTAACCACTGAACTTCATAAAAACAAAACAACCAACTAGTTAAACGGTTAGTGAAAGCAGGAACGATATGCCTAGATGATATGTAGGAAAAATGCACGAGTAGGTGGGATCTTGAGGTCAAAAATTAGGGTGCGACAGATGCCCCTATTTAAATTTCTTCTATTCGGAGATATGGAGATTTTAATCTTCGTCTCGACGAGATAGGAGGGATTTAAATATAAACATTGCGCGAATTTTTCGGCCCTAACATGCCAACAAATGTAGATGGTATGTACTGATATGAAAAAAAGCAAGATAGAGGGTCCTGTGGAGAAAAGACGCCACGGGGGAAGAAAATACGACACACGGGAAGGACAGGCTCAACGAGGGAGACTCCACGGGGAAAGATTGACAATCGCAAAGTGTCTGCAAATATGCTGTGGAGAAACTTGGAAGAGAAATTCTCTGGAGGAATTTACTGTATAGGTCAAATGTAATTGATTCGAGATATCAACTGAAGAAGCCTACTGTCAAGACTTGTAACTGTAATTGAGAATACTTTTGCCAAAATATTTTCTATTAAAATCTGTAAGGAATCTACTGCCGAGATTCTGTGTTGAAGTCTGTTGGAGAAATACTTCTGACGAAGTTTTTTGGAAATCTACTGCCGAGATTATCCAGAAACCGAAATAGAACTACCTACTGCCGAGGTCTTCTGGGAATCTACTACCGAGATTAACCAGGAACTACCTATTGCCGAGGTCTTCTGGGAATCTACTGCCGAGATTAACCAGGAACTACCTACTGCCGAGGTCTTCTGGGAATCAACTGCCGAGATTAACTAGGAACT
Organism: Lathyrus sativus; assembly: GCA_963859935.3. Classification (NCBI taxonomy): domain Eukaryota; kingdom Viridiplantae; phylum Streptophyta; class Magnoliopsida; order Fabales; family Fabaceae; genus Lathyrus; species Lathyrus sativus. The sequence continues at coordinate 252,319,767 of OZ012737.1, read as the reverse complement.
GTAAGATGTTCGAATGATTGTCGTTGTAGAATGTAGTTGTCGTTCGTTGTAGAACTTGTAGATGTCGTTCGTTGTAGAACTTGTGGATGTAATTTGTAAATGTAGTTGTTAATGTAGTTGTAAATGTGAAGCTTCACCGGGGATCTTCGGAAGAGATGTGAGCCGGTTGTACGTCTTCTCAAATAAAGAGAGACTATTGTGATAAACTTCTTCTACTTCTCCGGGGAGATGTCACTGCTGGAAGTAAACTCGTGTGATGAACTCGCTGGGGAATAAATTCCTGGGGAGTACCTCTGTTGTTGTGAATTCTCAAATGAAGAGAAATGTCTGTAACTGTCTTCTCTGTTGAATCAATAATGTTGAAGGACCCACTGAAGGAACTGTCTTGTAGAAACTGTCGTTTGTCGTTTTGATTGAAATGAGTTGCTCAAATAAAGAGCTGCTTGCAATCCAGATGTAAATTGTTTGAGAGAAATTCTTGTAATATTGCTGAAGAAGTAACTTGTCTTCAATGATGATCTTCATAGAGACTCTTCTTGGGGAGCAAAGTGCAAAATAAATGCACGCTTAAGTCATAGTCAAAAGTTGGAGATGTCCACAATGTGATTGCCAAGGACCGAAGTTCCATTCAGGAAATAACTGAAGAGAAACTGTCAAGTAAGACTCGACCATTGAGGTATGAGCTCAAATGGGAATTTAACTAAAGCAACCGTCTTCCATGGGGATCGAACTCCATGGGGAAAATGAAACATCGTGCTTTTTCTGCCTAGGGTCAACAAATATATTTTGGAGGGATAAGGCACACCCAAACACCTAGGGATAACTATAACCAAAGCGACAAAACACAAAGAATGCAAACAAATGTATGTGCTATACTGCCCACTTATATGCTATGCGTATGCTCATGCTGACAAAACAAACAGAAAGAGGCGACCGGAGATGAAATAAACATCTCGGGATGAACATCTCGACCAATCTTCGAAGATAGAAGTACCACTGGGGATATACGGAGAACTAAATATGGAATCACACTACTGCTTCAAGGCTTCAAAATTTCTCTTGGGGAATAGAGAACCTTCCACTTGGGGATGTAATATCTTTGATAAGTCTGAAAGGTTGCATGAAGTTGTGCTTTCTGGGGATCTGCTTCTCTTCAAATTCCAAATGCCCTAAGTCACATGGTTTAAGAAAAACATCTCGAGAGGATTTTATAGAAAACATGATGTCCAAATGCCCCACTATTTTCAAACTCTCGGAGAGATTCGCCGAATCTCGACGTAACTGCCCCTGATTGACGGTATACTGAGTCTTCCAATTTGTGCTTTAGATGAAGCCAAACTCGTACGGATCAAACTTCTTGAAAAATAAATTGCCCCAGGTTGGCAAGGTCTTCAAGTCCATCAAAGTCTGTTTGTAATCTTTCTAAGATATCAAGCGATTTTAGCAAGTCAGAAATGTTTATTCTAAAACGGGTAATGCAACACGCGTTTGTCTTGAAGTTTTGAAAAGAGATATCGTTATAAATTGTGATCGAAACCACTAGTTAGGATACAAATTAGAATTATTTATAAAGCCGATTTAATTTGAGCATAGCTCAAGGAGTCAGGAAACAATATCTCATCGAGTATGCTTTCGAACTAAACCTTACTTCAATTAGGACTTTGAAGGTTGTATATGGGCTTAATTTATGACTTGTAAAGCGGAGGAATAAAGGGTTAGTATATTTGTGCCCACCCAATTTTTTTTGAAAGTTGTTCATTATTTTTTGATATTACCCTGCCCCAGGCCAAAAACGAGGTTTCGGTTTGGGAGAAAAAACAAATCTTTTCTCAAGGCTTTAAAAGAGGGTTTAACTATGTTGGTGTTTAGATGGTTGAAATAATGCCTTACATCATCAGTAGGGTTCTTATTCGAAGCATACAACAAGAGATCATGTGTTTTACTTCATCATCCTCCTTCCAATTCTTCACCAGAGTGAGAAAAATTGGGTAAAGTCGGTATTATAAATTATTTTGAAAAACAATTTGAGTGAAAACGAATGGATTTTTCAAGACGAAAACTTATTGCATTACTTATTCAAAATAACAAGTTCTTACATGCCAAAAATACTTTTAATCAAAGAAATAAAACACAAAAGCAAACGAAAGTAGATAGGTGATCAGCATAACGGTGTTCCATCCAAGACTGGTCTTTCTCCTTTGAAGGTCAGCACTTCGTTATCAATCATTTCTTGGACTTTCTCTTGAAAAACTTTGCACTCTTCAATCGAATGCCCCAACGCTCCATCATGGAATTCACAGCTGGCGTTTGGGTTGAACCACGGTGGACGAGAGTTCATGATTCTAGTCTTTCTAGGTGTTGTTGTACTCCAAATTTTGACCCCTTAGATTCTCATTATCATTTTAGAAGCATGATCATGAATTATCTAACCCTAAATCAGTGCAAGTTCATTATTGTCAAGTTACAGATGAATCAGGGTTTTCGCACCGACAAATTCAAAACATCCAAGGAATGATCAACCAATGATTTGGGCCAATTCAATCATGGAATGAAATCAAAGATAATATCAAAGTCAAATGAGAAGTCAATTTGAAGAAATCAGTTCAGAATCAAAGACAGTGCAGTCGGGAGGCCCCGATTAGGGTTTTTAACTAGTGAAAAGTCAACTGTGGTTTGACTTTGATGTTGGAAGATGTTGTAATGGTGGGATTAAGGTCCATGGAGTTCATATAGCTTATTAAAGTCTATTCAAGAAGTGTCAATGTCTCAGGATGTCCAGAATATCAACAGGCGACCCGATCGGCACCGATCGATCGTACGGTTGACCGAAAAGTCAACTCTCCAAATTTTATGAATTATACTTCAAGTTGTGAAACAAAGTTGTTACTTATGACATATGGGACTTGCATATCAATTTTCATGATCATTGGATCAAGGATGAAGGAGTAATCAAGAAATCGGGAAATTAGGATTTTGAAAAGGGCTAAACCATAACTCCTTAACCACACATCCAATTGAGTTGGTTCAAAGCTCATTTGGAAGCTTTTGACAAGTCCTAAAAAAGTTCCTAAGTGGTCCATGATCAGAAAATGCATAGATTTTGAGTTATGGTCAAATTCATTTCAAGAAAGGAAAAAGACTTAGGAAAATTTCACTTTTTAAGCTCATTTTTAGCAACTTTGGAGGGCTTTTTGGCTAAGTTACTTTGAGAAATTGAAACTCATGAAAACATGAATGTTTTAGAGCTATGTGAGGGCTTTCTAAATTGTACTAGAACATCTCAAGAGGAGTTATGAGCAGAAAGTTACATGTGTTCAAAGTTAAGGGTTTCACATAATAGTCCCACATTGGCCAATTTTCAAGAATGACTTATTTCACTAATTTTGCCAAATTTTCTTGATCCAATTTGTTGTATGTGATATATCAGATATGTGTAGCATGAAAAAAGAGAAAATTGTGGAGGAATAGCCCAAAATCAAAGCTTGGACTTCATTGCCTTGCAAGTGGAGCAAGTGGACAAGTTACACTTCCTAGCATGAGGTGTAAAGTGGAAAGGCTGTACCAGCCCCTTCCCTATGATCTATAGGCTGTAAAACACATCAGAAATCATTAAAGGACTTTGAAAAAAATGGTCTTGCAGCAGAGCAAGTGGAAAACCCTTCAAGGGAGGTTTGTTTCAAAAAATCTTAAAGCTTGCTTCATGGTGAAGAAAGGTCTCTAGCAAGCACCTCAATCTCTTTTCCTATAAAAGGAGGGCTCATTCACCTCATTCCACACACAATTCATCTGATAGAGAGCATATAGAACCTCTGTTACCACAATTCCATCACCTTGCTTCAAATTCTCAAAGATCACAAAGTTCATAAAAACACCAAAATTGGTCATGAAGTGAAATTTGCTCAAATTCATTTCTACCATTTCCAACACCTCAACCACCCTCCACACAACTTCTAAATGACATATAGAAAGTATATAACCCATTGAACCTCAAGAAACCTTAAAAATCAAAAAGTCAATTTCCTTCCCACACTACTTTGACCAAAAGCCACAAAAATCACCAAAACTAGTCCTAGGCACATTCTTGGCATTCTAACCACTCTAACACCTCAAAAATGACATATCTCAACTATCCAAGCTGTTAGAAACCATTGGAAACCCCTATTTCTTCATTTGGCATCATAAGTGCATTGTTGCTTAAAGTTGAAGAAAAGTTCAAAGGCAAGAAAGTGAAGTAAGAGGTCTCTGGTTTTCTCAACTATTCTAGCATATTCAAAAGGGTCATCAAGAGGTATGTATTTGTTTCTTATTGGATTTAGCATAATTTTTCATGAAATCACATTTTTGAGTGTTTTGGTAGAATTTAAGCTATGTACACTTAGTTGATTTCCATGATATTTGTGTTTGAGAAGTGGTGAGGTTGTCATGAGTACCATCATATGTGTTGAATTTTGTGCTTGCCAAACTCTATTGCTATATGTTTGAATCTGTTAAGCTTATTATCAAAAGAATTTTGGAATGTTGAAGTTGTTGCCTATGCTTTGGTTTATGGTTGCAAGGTTGTGTTTTGATGTGAATATTGTTGCTAGTGATCAATATGCCTAAGAACCATGATACAATGGGCTTTTTGATGATTGAACCTAACTTGTTTGAGACCAAACTGTTATGGTAAGGATTTGTGTTTATTTTGGTTTGTCAACTTCCTGCATGTAGGTAACAGCCTGTTAGCATTCTGTGTAGGGTGTGTTAATTTTGTCACCTCATATTTCCACTTTGTAACTCATCAAAACCATGAACTTGGATAAACCTCTGTCAAAGATTAGTTTGCTGGCAGCATTAATGACAAAAACTTGCCCTGCTGTTACACTGTGCCAAAAGTAAAACCATAGCAGTAGAAATATCATCTTTTGCATAGAGCATTAAGAAACTGATTTTAGCATTTACACATGTTTCAATACATCTTTAAAAACTGCCTGTATGTTTACTTTGCTTAGTTTGTGCATGAAACTCATATTCATTTGTTGCCACACTGTCAATACACAAATGATACATGAAGTCCACTGTTGATCACCATAATCTGTCATGGATTCTGATTCATAAACACACACACTTGTTTTCATAGGTAGGTGCTATGTATGTGTTCAAATTGGCCAGAATGTACATAAAACTAAAAATGCATTTACATCACTACTGTCAAAATCCAAGACAGTTGAAACACTTTTTTGCATAAACATTGAAGATCAGTTGTTTCACCCTTTGAACATGTTTGAGAATACATTTGAAAGTTGTGTATGTCTTCACTTTACCAAGTTTGAGCACAAAACTCATTTTCACTCTTGACATGCGCACTTAATCACACAAGCCATTCACATGCCACTCTTTGCACAAACTTGATTTTCACTAAAACCACACCATGTACACATCATAATAAACATTTTTGAACTGTTAGCATCATTTTGGGACCAAGAAACCATTTGCCATGAGATTCACTTGTTTTCAAGTATGCATTTTTACTACAATTGTGTACTTAACAGGTCATTTTCAAAATCTGTTTGGGTGGAATATGTTTGAGATGTTTGAATCATTATTCATCATAATTAAAAGCTGTGAGGATGATTGGTTTGAGTGAAAAGTATTTGAAATAAACTACACACTTCAAAATGCCCTTTTCTTCATTATTTGCATTTCACATGCCATAAACATATCCTGTTGAAATTCAGAAAATTTGAGGTGTTGGCATTGTTTTATTTTATGTTTGAGTGTTGTATGTATGATTGGTTTGGTTTGAAAACATTTGAGCTTGTTTGAAAATCACAAAATGCATCAAAATCATCAAAGCATGTCAATAGTCATTTTACACATAAACTCACATTGCACCAATTTCTTGATTGAAACACTTCACATACATTATTTGAGACTTGTTGACATGGACCTTTTGCATTAAAATGAATTTCTGCAAAATTCACACACTGTCACCAAAAAAAAACACTTCTTTCAAAAACATCACCAAAACAATTGAAACGCCATTTTGCCACACAAGTTGTTTTGCATCAAAATCCATGTTCCAACACCTCATACTCATCATTGGTAAACTGTTTGCATGATCTTTTGGTAGAAAGACCAGTTGTCATCATACTTTTCATTTCAATATGCAATTTTCACCAAAGTCTTGCATTTTGCATACCAAATCCATAATCTGTTGGTACTAAACTTATTTGATTGGTTAGAATCATGTTACATCAATTGTAGGGGCTGTGTGTATGATTATTTTGGGTTAAACATGATAAGAACAGGCTGTTTAAAAAACTCACCTCCCAAAATGCATTCTTTTGCATTTATCATACCATTTTGGAACTCTGTTGATACTAAGCTGATATAAGATGATAGACTCATTGCATATGACATGTATGTCTTGTGTATATGAATCATTGAGCTAGAATTTGTCTAAAATTGAGAATTGCTTTTTTCCATACACCCTTGTTTTTGAGCCAAGTGCAGCCAACACAATTTTTTTTCAAAACAGTTTGGATTAAATGTTCTCATGTGCATAGCCTCACTTAAAAGGACATATTTGACATGTATGTGTGTTTGGTTCAGCCTCTTTGTGTTTTAAAAACTGAATTGTCATGATACTTGCTCATCATTTATGCCAACTTTGCATTTCATATGCCATATCATAATACAACATGATCTGATCACCACACACTATATGAATCACCTCCATCTCATCATTGCATCCTGCTTGTATGTTTGGATTGCCACAAAACTGATTGAGTCAAACTGCTCATCTCCAAATGCACTCCATCCTTGCATCTTACCATGCCATATTCCATTTCTGTTTGAGTCAGGTTGTTTTGAGATGGCAAGATTATTACATTTTATGTTTGAATGTTGTGTGTTTGTTTAGTGTGGCTTAAGGATGCTTGGAATACTTGATAAATCTCAAAATGCATTTCCTTCACATCAAGAACAGCCACTATCGAATTTTCCACCACATTAAGAATTTGAGAAAACTGAGATTACCATCTTCTTCCTTATTAAATTCTACCCAATTTCCATATAAATTTTGTGTCGATCCGGTTAGCGGTTAGGAAGTTACGGCGTAAAACATATTTGGTTTGATTTATGTTTTTGCCCAGCCATAGTTCAATGTTACCCTTATTATTTATTAGGGGTGGCTTCATCAATGGATGTATAGCCACCCCAGTGGTATGACCATGCGCCTTTCACCCCTTGTTCCTGAGTTCGACCCCTGAGGAGGGCAACTCTTTTATCCATTTTTGTGATTTTTCACATAAACTTCGAAAATTCGTATCTCACTCGTTTCTCATCGTTTTTCATCCGTTCTTTTTCCATTGTGCTCGTATTAATGTGTACTTTCATGCCATATTTTTATTTTTCATGTTTTCATATTTTATCACTAAGTTTGTTTATGTATAAGTGTGCACGTTTTCGCGAATGTTTATGTAATTGCAGATGAATGTTTATATGTTTCCTTTCATTATTTTTCTTGAAACTTCTTTGAATCCATGTCTATATGTGTTATTTAACATGCTAGGATTTATTTCTCGGTGTTTACTCTTTTTTATCTGTTGATTTTCATTAAAAGCGAACTGTTGTCACAGTGTCGATTATTTCATCTGTTAACTGTTACCTTCATGTTTCATTTTTACCATCATATTTCGTTCTCACTATTTCTCATTGTTTAATTGGTTGTAACCATGATCATGCTTTACCTTGATTGTCATCTTGTTTAGCATTTTATTTTCTTTTATCCCCAAGCGACGAAACTCGTTAGTTCTCGTCCAAGTCGTCTCCCCATTTTTCCTCCAAAGGAAGGTCGGTTATTTGACCCTCAATGTCAAGAATGTTTCAATCACACCCTTGACTTTGTTAAGTCACTTTACCCCTAGCTTATAAGCCTTTAGACTTTGCTTTAAGTCTAAGAACCCACCTGTACTAGGAGCGTTCTTCAACTAGAACCCTAGGAAAGAGTTCGTCAACTCTGTGTAAGAATCATCGTCATGATTTCTTACTTCCCCCTTTTACTACAACTTAGATCAGGGAGTTCTGTCAAACTCCGCACAAACATTGTCATGTTTGTTCCCCTTTGAACCTTGATCGTCATCAAGTGCTCTTTTCCCTTGTGAGGTGAACTAAGATTGCTCTGATTCTATCCTAGTTAGGATACGTAGGCAGAAGATGCGACGTCTTTGCGAGCAAACTTAGAAGAATCACTTAGGCCCTTGTTTATTTTATTTCCTATCTCAAACCATAATACAATTCACACTTAGCAATCAATCAAACAAAAGGTTCCTGTAGGATACTACAGATGTTTAGGGTGCTAATACCTTCCCTAAATATAACCAACCCCCGATCCCCGAATCTCTTAGCGTTGTTTTACATCGCGAAAAAGGGTTTTCTTTCTTTAGACCTTTCCTTTGGATAAATTAAAAATCGGTTGTAAAAGAAATAAGGTTCAAGTTAATTAATAGCTTGCTATCCAATTTTCACCGCAACAGGTGTCATTACCGAGTTTCGGATGAAATAAGACCAAAGTTGACTGTAAGACATTGGGATAAGATCAAACCAACGAGTTTCTTTTTTGGAATACTCAGGGGTATTTTCTGATTCTGAAACCGTCTTCGAACCTGTCGATTCTGATGTTGATCTAGAGACGTCAACCTTCGCTTATGTGGTAGTCGCTGCTCGTGCTGAACAGGTGCTTCATACTGATGTTGAGGATAAGGTATTGGAACCGGATCTGGCAGGATTTGAGAGGAATCCCAAACTGCATTAACATCAACGCTTCTTTCCTCTAGGGAATCATCAACTGAAATCTCTTCACTAGCTCGATCATTCAAGTTATCACGGAGTCTTCCACTTTTGAGTGCGTTCTCAATGTTTACTCCGACTTCTATAATTTTGGAGAAATCTGATGGTACAACGCCTACCATCCTGACATAATAAGACTCTGGCAGTGTTCTTAGAAACATCTTGGTTAAATCTTTCTCTGGAAGTGGTGGACGCACCTAGGCTGCCAACTCTTTCCATCGCTGAGCATATTCCCTGAAAGATTCATCATCATTCTTACTCATTCCTTCTAGTTGATCACTGTCTGGGGCCACGTCCAAATTATAATGGTATTGCTTCATGAAAGCATCGGCTAAGTTTCTCCAAGATTGAATACAGTTCCTTTGTAGCTTCATATACCATATCAAGGATGCCCCGGATAAGCTTTCTTGAAAGCAGTGCATCATCAATTCATCATCGTCAACATAGGCAGCCATCTTTCGACAAAACATTGTCAAATGGTATCTTGGACAACTAACACCTTTGTAAACCTCAAAGATAGGCATCTTGAACTTCGGAGGAATGATTACACCTGGAACTAGACATAGGTCACGAGCATCAAGGTCAGATGCATTTTCTTCTTTCACTATTTTCAATTGCCCTTTAAAATCACATAATTCTTTCTCCATTGCTATGAATCTAGGATCATCCATCTTTATCTTAGCATGAACATTCTGAAGATTAGGCACAGGCTGTGGAAAGTGAGGAACTCTTTCATCAGCTTGATTAACCAAGCTATCTTGCATAGGTGGAGGTTGTGTAGGAACATCCACTTATTTAACATTGTTATCAGAGGGAAGATCGAACAACGTATTAGTCATTACTCTGAAGTCGGTCATAGAATCCATATCTTTATTCTCTTTCCTACCCTTTAGTAATACTTCAAGCTTGGTTTAAGGGTCGAGATGTCAGCTGATAGACAAAGATAGAAGACCGGATGAGCCACAAAAGAGGAGAGACACATGCATATGCAAAATGCTAAATGAAGGATACAGAATGCAGAGAATGAAAAGTTTCATGGAACTCGAGTTTTTATGAACGTTACAAAATACCAACAAAAATTCGTTTATTGTTTTTTACTATTGTATTGGATTACAAGGAAACAACCTTATAAGAGTCCTTACTTAATAGCTAAATAAAAGCTAAGAAAGCCCTAAGGAAGTCCTTCATCATGCTTGTTGATTTGCTGTTGTTGCACCCCAAAATTTGCCCAACATTTATTCACCTAGCTTGTGTTTCATTTCATTCACATTAGCATTATCATTTGCATTTCATTGACATGTATGCAGGAGATCAAGAGGTATAATTACCAATCAAGGGCTACACAAGACTTTGAAGCTAGCTAAGAAGGTTATTCAGATGTTCAAGGGTTGATATCCTTGTCAGAGAAGTTGAAAGAGCCTCGGAAAGAGTGGTTGAAGCCAAAAGTGTGTGCCTCCTAACTTGAGAGTTGTGGAAAGCCATCAGATGATTCTGAGGCCATGAGGATGGACTTGAGGTCTTAAGAGAGCTCATGAGAAGTGTTTAAGATCACTTTGAGGCCTAGACAGGTCATTGTGCAAGGTTAAGAGGACTCAGCCATGAGTGGTGCAATTAGGGTTTGACTGGGTCAACCCTAAGTCAACTGATGATTTGAAGGAAGTTGAGACTTAATTCAAGAGCCATGTGATCATGGATTGATACATTGAGATGTTCTAAGGGTGATTCCAAGTTTAACTCATCATGATTGAAGAGTTTGAGAAGTTTCAGGCTAGGGTTTCCAAGACTTGACAATATAAAATCCCCTAGTTTGACCCCTATCTTCAAGGCAATTTAGCTCAAGATGTGATTGTCATCTCATCTTACCCCCAACATGATTGTTGTAGAGCATGATCTTAGATTTAGTTTGAGTGCTATAAGTTCTTGATAGGATTTGTAGAACTCAAGTTATGAGCCAGACAAGTTACAAGTCATATGAGGCATGTGAGTTTGGAGCTTGAAAGATACCCAACTTGCATGACACTTTTGCCCTAGAAGGATGATTCCTATGAACTTTTGGTCAATATTAATGTTGTTCCTTATCCTCTTAGATTTCTAGAGAGTACTAGAAGTCCTTGATAGGATTTGTAGAACTCAACTTATGTCTTTGACAAGTCAAGGGTATTTTGGACATTTGGTGATTATAGGTCATTTGTGATCATAGGCTATTTTCACCAACTTAGAAGCCTCAAATGAAGTTTTTTTTCAACTAGAAAGTTGCTCAAAATGGGGTTTTAACCTTGACCATGCATCAAGGAGGCATTGAAATGGCTCAAGGAGAGACTTGGTTCAAGAAATTTTGAAAAAGAAAGAATTAAAAGGATTTAATGGCCAAAAATTCAAATAATTCATTTTGTGACCAAATGAAGCAAAATTATAGGTCAAATTGATTGGAAAAATGATTTTAGAAACAATGGCAATGTTAGAATTTTGATTTGAGGTCATTTGAATACCATTCCATTTCATTTCTTCATGATGAAGTAAAATATCCAACTCACACTTTTGGCTTGCAAACAAGGAAAATAACACATCAAACTCATTCAATATCTCATGAGAAGTTGATTACAAGCATAGCCATGCCCAAAGGGAGCCAGAATAGTGATTGCCATGGATGAGATTTTGAAGAGATTTTGAAAATCCAAAATCTCATTTGGCGGATTCCAGAAAGTTCTAGACAGTCCCAATCAATTCTATATAAGTCACTGAGTGAATGCAATTCATTTTTTGGAAGGAATTGAAGCTGGTTGCAGAGAGAGCCATTGAATTTTTGGAGGTGCAAGTGAGAATCGGGTTTTGAGTACAAGGGAGAATCAAGCTAAATCAAGGTGTGCAAAGGCTTTGGGAGTGAATTTGGAGTGTGTCAGCATCATCTTGGAAGTTGAAGTGATCAAAAACCATCTTTTTACCTCTCTGAACTCAGGTTGGTATACTTTGAATTTATGCTTAAACTATAGGGAGATGCTTAGAAATTCATATGTGGTTAGGTTCCCCTATTGATGTAGTTGGATTTAGGATCAGAAATTGGTGAATTAGAGACAAAATAGGTGTGTGATCATTTTCTGTTGAGGTTGATATCTCAAGATTCTTGAAGGAATAATCACGATGAGATAGTGGAAATTGATCAGTGAAGAGTAAGGATTGAATTGAGACCTTTAATTTGAAGAATGGTGAGATTCAAGATTTGGATGAATTCTGAAAATGTTATCGTGTTTTGAGTTAGAGAAGGATTTAGATGATTTGGAGTTGAGATTCTTGATCAGCATTGAATTCTAGACAAGAAGATGTATGGTTAGTGAAGTTTTGATGAACTGTGGAGGTTGTCTCACCGGAGAAGACGGTGGCGCCACTGTTCAGGCCACCGTCTGTGTTTCCCCCCCCCCCCCAAACTGAGTTCAAATGGGGACGATAAGCCATGGCCGTTGGATGAGTGTTTGACTTTGGACTCAGGCGAGCAATGGAGGGCCACGATTTGATTTCAACTCTGAAGAGAGATTTCTAAATGAAACGCACCGTTTCATTAATTGAATTGTTCTGGGCTTAGTACACAAAGTGATATCCACACCCCCTTTCTGGCCCAACTCAAGAAATGAACTGATGCTCATTGCTATTTGACACGCATGTTTATTAATTGAATCTAGAATCTAGAATTTTGTAGATTAAAAATATTAGGAATTCATGCATTTGTGATTTTATTTGCATTTTTTGAATATTAATTGATATTAAAATGGCCATGGTTGATACCTTGTTTTGTTGAATTTTGTGTGAGCATTTGGTGATGATTCTTGCCTTGATTTTTTGTGTGTAGCTAGAATAGGTATGCATGTTCCCCTAGTAATTTTCTCACATTTTTTGAAGAAGATTAGGGCTAGTTTTAAGTTGAAACTTTAGGTGCTCTAGTTTTAGGGTTTAAGCTTAGTACCCCATGAATTAGGTTTTATTTCTAGGACTTGCTGGATGATTCAACCTCTGGATTTTGTATGGTAGATTTATGATTGAATTAGGGTCCCATAGTTATTTTTGTAGGATTTTACAATTGGTTTTAGTATTTTAGTTAGAATTAACTTTAGTACTAGGTTTTAGGTGATCCTAACTTGCTAATTCAACTAGATTGATTTCTTTAGTTCCCTTAGATTAGGGTTTTGCTTTGCTTGATCTTGGATGATGTTGAAGACAAGCTTGGGTTGCTATGGAATGCTTGAAGAAGTTTGGATGGGAATTTTTCCCTTCTTTTGGTGTAGTGTTGCTTAGGTGTTAAGATTAGGGTTTGTAAGTAGAGCTTCTAGATAGATTCTCTTCTTTCATAAACATGGAAGGTGTTGATCACTTCCATTATTCCCTATGATGTAAGGTCCCCTTGTGAAGGCCTCATCCCTCCTTTGGTAGGATGTGTGGCCCTTCCCCAAGCTGGTAGAACCTTTGAGGGTTCCTTTCTTTAATGATGGAGTGCTTAGGGGTGACCTTTGGTCTTCACTCTGCTGTCTATTATCCAAACCTTGCTCTTTTTAGATGAATCTTCTTCCCTTGTTAGAGGATGGAGTTCCTTGCTAGAAGATTGAAGATGCTAGAAGTTGTTGCTTTCTCTGTGTTTGAAGACTGCCATTGAAGCTGAAGCTTGAAGATCCAGAAGAACAAGTTGACACTTGTGAAGAAGATCAAATTGAGATTGAAGAAAGAGCTGAAGCTTGAGGAAAACAAGTTGATACTTATGTTTGATACTTTGAGAGCCTGAAGGAACAAGTTGACACTTGCTATTGGGATTGAAGCCTGAAGGTAAAGTCTACTTTAGAGCTGAAGCTTGAAGAGGGTGAAGAGCAAACTGATACTTGTGTTTGATGTATTGGAAGCTTGAAGAAGCAAGTTGACACTTGCTATTGAAGATGAAAGCCCTGAGGAGCAGTTGAAGACTGAGGACTGAACTGCTGTCAGAGGAGAGCTTTGTTGTGGAGCTGTGGGGGCTGTTGATCTGCTTTCTTTCCTGTCTGTTTGCTTGCTGTGCAACTGTATTAATGTGACTTGTTTGATTTGCTTGATGCATTAGAATAAGTTCATGTTTAGATTGTGTTAATATAGGAGCATGATTGCACTAGAGGTTGAGTTGCTCCCTCTGCTTGTATTTTTACTGTGTGGCTTTGCTTGTGGGTAGTCGGTAGAGCCCAGCTCCCTTGCCTATGTGGTTTGTGATTTGCTTGATGGCATTTTATTTTCTTCTGTATGATTGCAGTTATTCATATCTGGCTTGAGGTCGAGACGAGCTTGTGGAGGCTGATGCCCCACCCACCTTTCCTCCCTCACTTGCATTACATGCATTTTACAGTTGTTTACTGTTTACTGTTTCAGCTGATGCTTTATCTGTTTCTGTTTATCATTGACATGATCCCCTAGGAATCTCACTTCCTTTGATAAGGAAGTGATGATTAGAACTTTAGGTTGAAACCTATGCATGATAATTTCTAGGAGTTCCCTGTTTCAAACCTCAACCATAGGATGAATCCCTTGCATGACAACATTAGGACTTGATAGTCTCCCCCTTAGTTGAGCCTGTTCTCTCATCTCATCTCAAAACAAATTAAAATATAGTAATAAAGGTTAACTGACGCCGTACGTTACGAGCCTTAAGCTATCTGAGAAAGGGTTGTCGGAGAGTTTCTTTTCGACAGCTTGGATGTTTAGTATGGCACCCTTTGGGTGACATGCGACACATTCACTCTCAGGTCATAGTCTCTAGTGCGATATTAGTTGCAAACATCCATAAAAAACAGTTCTTCCGTAAAAGACAGAAAACAAACTTCAAATCTTTTTGCCCCGTGGGCCCATAATTCAAAGGAAGCTTTTCTGAAGAAAAGAGTATCGTTAACTCTCAGTTCTACCGCAAACGATAACGCCTAAGTCTCCAAGGGTCAATCTGCGTACGCCAAACTGCTGGAACTATTTGTTAACCCTACTCGGAAAAACATATGAATCTGAATTCCCGTAATCCGTATTATCCCGAACTACATAAGCTCTGATCTCTCATGCCTGTTGAGAGTACGTAGGCACAATACTGACGTATTGGCGAGCCACCTTCCCAGTAACCCGTAGTTAGTCAAACTATGTTGACTCTAATTTCTCGTTCTCTGATGAGAATACGTAGGCATAAAGCGCGACGCTTTGCCGAGTCATTTTCTTTTCTTTTTATACCGGCCAAGATAGGTAGATAGTAAAACCAACCCATCAGATAAACACAACAAGCGTGGATCCCATCGAGTACGATGGACGTGAGGGGTGCTAATACCTTCCCCTTGCGTAACCGACTCCTGAACCCAGACAACGGTTGCGATGACCTTGTCTTATACCTTTTCGTCAGGTTTTTCCGATTGTTTCCTTTCCCGCTCTGAGGGATAAATAACGAAAGGTGGCGACTCTTCTGTTTTGCCGGCACCTTATTTTCGCGGTAGCGACAGGTGGCGACTCTGCTGGGCATTTGATACTTTCCTGGGGATCCAACGTCCCTTATGCGAGTCAGTTTCGGGATCCAACGTCCCCTGCGAGAGTCAATCCTAGCGCTTGTATGATTACTTATTGGGTTGTGTTTATTTATCGCATTCGATTTCCCGCACTTTATTTTCAGTATGATATGATTATCTGTGCTATTGCGGGAGGGGCATTTTGATGAGTGAGAACCCAGACCCAGGCTTGAGTGTACCTAGCATTAGTTGTGGAAATTAGTGGACGCGTGCTTGCTTTGCAGGCACTAGTGTCTCATGAAATCCACGCTTAGACGAGGATCTCCGGGTTGACTTCTTTTCCGGCCCTTTGGGCCTGAGGGGTTGTTGGTTTGGAGGATTGTCGACTCTGGGGACCGATCATTTGGAATTCAGCTGAGTGAGGCCGCTTCAGGAGACGGTGATGCCACACCTTCTGGGTATCGTATCATCTCTCTTGAATGTCTGTGACGCTGATGACCGCATAGGATGCCGAACTTGTGTCAGATTAGGTCCATACCTGTGAGCAGGGTCGGGTTTGTTGCAGGAAACCTTAACCTTCAGACTACCTGGTTTTCTTGATAGTGAATCAGTTTTGTTGGTATCAGAGGTTCTCATCATCAGATGTATAGTTGTTCTTGACAGAGCAGATTTGTGGTCCTGTAGCAGAGGTCCTTATCTTCAGATATGTGTTTGTTCTTGACAGAGCAGATTTATGGTCCGATACCAAGGTTTTCTTCTCATCAGAGATATGATTGTTCATGACAGAGCAGTATTGTGGTTTTGTTGATACATAATCTTCATCTTTATCTCCTCGACAGTACAATCGTCTTGATCTCCTGCCGCATGATTGCATTTTGCATTGTTCTGCATACTCATTTGCATTTCATTAACGTGTGTCTGTGTTGCAGGTACCATTTCCCCCGGTTCAGGGTTTCTCGCCTTCTATTGTGCTACTATGGGTTCTCTGAGGAAGACTGTGGCCTACAAGCTCCCCACTCCTGATGTTGGTCAGCTGACTGGTTTGATTGCTTTGGCAGATGATTCTGTGAGAGGTGAATTCAGAAAGGCTTATGGGAAACTGCTCATCCTGGTTCATAAACCCTCTGTGTTTGAGTTGAATGGGTTGCACGCCCTGCTGCAGTTCTATAACCCTCCTTTGAGATGCTTTACTTTCCCGGACTTTATTTTCGTACCTACACTAGAGGAGTATGCTGATTTGTTAGGGTGTGCCTATCAAGAGTCAGATGCCCTTTGTTCATATGGATACTGCGCCTAATTTGGCTAGTCTAGCCCCTTCACTTCATCTGGATGCCTCCGAGT
This sequence comes from Lathyrus sativus, assembly GCA_963859935.3. Lineage (NCBI taxonomy): Eukaryota > Viridiplantae > Streptophyta > Magnoliopsida > Fabales > Fabaceae > Lathyrus > Lathyrus sativus. The sequence goes on along the minus strand of OZ012737.1, from coordinate 252,303,115 downwards.
TGGTCTTGTCTAGTTGGAACAGGGTTCCCGGTTTCTCCCTGCAGTTCTTAGTGGGAAAGGCCCAGCAGTGTGCCAAAGACGGTTGTTGGATCGTGTTCAACGCTATTCTTGCTCTGTGCATATATGGCATCATTCTGTTCCCCAATATGCCTGACTTTGTAGACTTCGACGCCTTTCACATCTTTGCATCAGGGAATCCAGTCCCTACCTTGATTGGAGATGTTTACCATTCTGTCCACTACAAAAACGAGAACAGAAGGGGTAAGAACGTCTCGTGCTGTGTGCCCCTACTCTATAGATGGCTTGATAGCCACCTACCCAAGAAGGGTCCCTTTGCTTCGTCTGCAGCCACAGCTGAGTGGTCTGAGCGTTTGATGAGTTTATCAGCGGAGGATATTGCCTGGTTTGATAGAGATAGGTTGGGTACTGAGATTATCTTTGGCTGCAGCGGATTTCTGAATGTGCCTTTGATAGGCAGGAAGGGCTGTATCAACTATAATCCATCTCTACTGGTCTGACAGTTTGCTTATGCTTTGAGAGCTCCGCCGAAGGATGAAGAGGTGCATGAATCTCTGTACCTCACTGTTCTTCTAGAGGGGTGTTGCACCCCAAAATTTGACCAACATTTATGTACCTAGCTTGTGTTCACTAGCATGATCATCTGCTTCTCATTGATATGGGTGCAGTAGATCAAGAGGTATGATTACCAATCAAGAGCTATACAAGACTTTGAAGCCATCCAAGAAGGCTATTCAGATGATTAAGGGTTAATATCCTTGTCAGAGAAGTTAAGAGATCCTCGGAGAGATTGGTTGAAACCAAGGTTGTGTGCCTCATAACTTGAGAGTTGTGGGAGCCCCTCAGATGATTCTGGGGCTATGAGGATGGACTTGAAGCTTTGAGAGAGCTTATGAGATGTCTTAAAAGCCATCATGAGGCCTAGAGAGGTCATTATACAAGTTTAAGAAGACTCAGCCATGAGTGGTGCAATTAGGGTTTGACTGGGTCAACCCTAGGTCAACTGATGATTTGGAGAGGGTTGAGACCTAATCCAAGGGCCATGTGATCATGGATTGATGCATTGAGATGCTATAAGGATGATTCCTATACCAACTCATCATGATTGAGGAGTTTGAGAAGTTTTAAGCTAGGGTTTCTAAGGCTTGACAGTGTAAAATCCCCTAGTTTGATCCCTATCTTCAAGGTAGTTTAGCTCAAGATGTGATTGTCATCTCATCTTACCCCCAAAATGAATGTTTTAGAGCTTGTTCTTAGCTTTAATTTTAGTACTATAAGTCCTTGATAGGATTTGTAGAGCTCAATTTATGACTTTGACAAGTTACAGGTCATCTGAGGTATGTGAATCTGGGTCCTAGAAAGTCACCCAACTTGCATACAACTTTTGCCCAAGTAGGATGATTCCTATGAACTCTTGGTCAACATGAATGTTGTTCCTCATCTTCTTAGCTTTCTAGTGAGTACTAGAAGTCCTTGATAGGATTTGTAGAACTCAACTTATGGCTTTGACAAGTCAAGGGTGTTTTGGTCATTTGGATATTATAGGTCATTTCAAGCATAAGGCCATATCTCCCATTTCCAAGCTTCAAATGGAAAAATCTTCAACATCAAACTTGCTTAGAATGATGTTCTAAGGCTAGTAGGGAGGTCATGGGATGTTGAAAAGGCTTGTAGAAAAAAGTGATAAAAATGACCTAAAATGGAAGCATAAGTTAAATAAGTTGAAGTTGGAAATTGGAAATCCCAAGTTACACATCCAAACCATGACATATAATAGGTCATTTTGACTCTAAACGACATTCTAAAAACAATGGTTCAGCCACAATTTTGATTTGAGGCCTAGATCATGGGACTGCTTTGGAAATTGGTTGCTTGCATCTTAAGGTTCAAATGCAAAACATAAGGAAAGGCAATGTATGAGCTTGCTAAGTATCTTAACACATCCTATATCTCATTTAGGGAGAATTTCAAGCCAAGGCAAGTTGCTGCAAGAGCTATGTCATGAGATGATATGTGAGAAGAAGTGAATTCATAAACTCATGACATGAGAATTCCAATTTCTCATGGGATGGTTCCAGATGGTTCTAGATGATTCTAAACCACTCTATATAATGTATACAACTTGCTCAGGTGCAGGGTTGGTGTAAGATTGGAGAGAAGAGAGAGTTGGCCATTTCACTTGCTTCCATTGCAAGTTGAAAGCAAAATCCACATTCTGATTCAATTCCATTCATTCTTTCAATCTAAACACATTCCTCTGATCATAGTGAAGCTGTGCAGACCAATTTGAGAGCAAAACCATGGAGATTTGAAGAGTTGGCATTTGGATTTTCAAGATTGCAAGTCACCATCGAATTCTGAGATTCAAGCATTCTCCATCAAAACTTTTGCAAACAGTAGCAAGATCATCATTCAAGGATCGATTCTGAAGAGTTTGAAGGCTTGCAGTGAAGGTTTACTCCATCTGTTAATCAAGATTCAACAGGTTAGTAACTTTTCTTCTACACCATGATTTAGGCATAGTTAGCAAGAATTGTTAGGCTAGAACGGTTAGAGACCAATAGGAGATGGATTCTGAAGAGTTTGAGAGTAATTGGTGAAGTTTCAGTTGGTGTCACCATTTTTGTTTGGACCAAGAACTCGAGTTATGGTGAGCTATATCTTGAATTAGATGTCAAGAATCAATCAGTGTGAGTTGGTGATCAATCTGAGGTAGTTAATTGCTAGAATTGTTGAAGTTGATGTTTGAGCATATCTTTGATCTTGGATCGGGTTTGGAGATTTAGGATGTTTCAATTGATTTTAAGACCATGGTTAGATTCATCATGAAATTCTGGACAGGTTAGGGTTTGGAATTTTGGTTTTTCATGGAGAATTGATGAGGTTCGTGTTTGGTGAAGGATGAGCTTGAAGATCTGAGTTTCCATGGCTTCTCCATAAGAACCCTAGCTGGAGGAAGAAGAGGAAGGCATAGCCATTGGATCATGTTGGACTCATTGACTGAGGCTTGGATCTCACGGCTGAGATTCAATCTTGTTTGAAGAGGGAAATTCTGAAGACCATGAAACGCGGCGTTTCATTAAAAGGGGGATTGGGCTCAATTGCTATCCACACCCCAGATCATGGCCCATGGTTGTTTTGAACTATATTTCATTACTTTCTGCACCGTATTTTTTCCATTTTCTTTATGATTTTTTGATTTAATTTCTGATGAAAACTGGGCCTAGCGCTTATACTAATTGCACCCCCCATTTTGAGCCCATTGCATAAATGAACTGTCTGGCATTGCTATTCACACCAAGGTTTTCATATTTTAATTTCTTTTTCTCCATTTTATTTCAATCTTTGAAAAATCATAATAAATAGAAAATTAATGATTTTTGCATGGGGATTTTTTCTCCCATTTCATGATAATGTCTAGAAAATTATAAAATCAAAATATTTGCATTTCATGCAGTTTTAATATTTTTTGTGTATTTTCTCTTTTAATGGCTTTTTAATTCTTTTATGTTGATACATGGTTTTGTAGAATTTTGTGTAGCTAGTTTCCTTCATATTTTTGGGTCATTCTTTTTATGATAGTTAGATTAGGACTTTATCTCCCCTCTGGATTTATTCCATAATTTTGTGATGAATTTTAGGTTAGTTTTGCTTAGATGATTTTAGGTTGTGTAGAATTAGGTCAATCCTTAACATAGGTCCACAATAACCTTAGAATTTTGGGTTTCTAGGTCAATTTAGACATTGGGACATATAGGGTATTAAGGGTAGGTATATAGGATCCCTTAGAAATTATATTAGGTTTTAATATAGTAGTATGCTATTTTTAGATGATTTTTGTAGTTGATGATTGTTTGTGTTGCCCTTGTGGGCTTGTATTTTTGTTTGCTTTGCTTTGTGGGCTTGGAGAGCTTGGTTTTGCTTTGAGGAGCATTGAGGAGCATAGTAGAAGACTTGGAGATTGATTGAGGAGCTTGAGAGCTTGATCTTGTTTGTTTTGTTGTTGTTTTAGGGTTAGGGATTAGGAAGAGTTTAGACCTAGTTAAGTTCTTTCTCAAACATGGATGGTATCTTTCACCTCCATTCCTCCCTATGATTCAAAGTCCTTCCATGGTACACACCTCTCTCCTTTGGAGGGATAAGTGATGATATCTAGGAAGTAGAACTTTTGAGGGAACCATTCCTTTGATGTTGAACCCTTATAGGTCACCTTTGGTGGTCAATAAGCAGTTTAACATCCTAGCTTATCCAGTTAAGTGATTTCCTCTGGTTTGAGTATCTTGAGAGATGTTGAGCTTGAGTGTGAAGATGAAGACTTCATTGAAGAGTGTAGAAGAGGATGATTCCTTGAGCATTGCCATTCCAGCTGAAGCTTGAAGAGCCACAAGAGCAAGTTGATACTTGAAGACCCCATGAAGATCCAGTAAAGATTGAATGAAGAGCTGAGGCTTAAAGACTGAAGGATGAAGTTGATACTTCTAAGTGATCAAAGATTACTCTGAGAAGCTGAAGCTTGCAGGAAGAGAAGACCAAGTTGAGACTGGTAAAGCAAAGAGAGCTTGAGAGCTTGAAGACTAAGTTGATACTTAGGAGGAGGATTCAATTGAGATTGACTGAAAAGCTAAAGCTTGAAGATCAAAGGAAGTTGATGCTTACTTTGAAGCTTGGAGATCTTGAAGGAGATCAAGTTGATACTTGTGGTTAATGGTGAAGCCTGAAGGTGGAACTGATCAAGGGGCTGAAGCTCAGAGAAGAAGATAAGTTGAAACTTATGTTGAAGGGTTGAAACCTGGAGAAGCAAATTGATATTTTTCAAGAGTGATGGAAGTCTGAAGACTGAGTTGCTGTTGGAAGAGCTGAAGCTTGGAGTGGAGAGAGGAGTTGATCTGCTTTCTTTTCTTTTTCTTTTCTGTATTGATGTGTTTTGTTTGACTTGCTTGATGCATTAGAATAAGTCCATATCTAGACTAAGTAGAATCTAGGAGCATGATTGCACTAGAGGTTGAGTTGCTCCCTCTGCTTGTACTGTTACTGTGTGGCTTTGCTTGCGGGTATTCGGTAGAGCCCAGCTCCCTTTCCCATGTGGTTTGTTTTGCCTGATAGCATGCCTTTATTTCTTCTGTATGATTGCAGTTTACTATTTGCTTGATAGCATGTTGTTTACTCTCAGTATGATTACTGTTATTCATTCTGGCTTGAGGTTGAGATGAGCTTGTGGAGGCTGAAGCCCCACACACATTTCCTCCCTCACTTGCATTGCATGCATTTTACTGTTTAAGCTGATGCTTTGTCTGTTTTGGTGTATCATTGACATGATCCCTTAGGGCTCTCATTTCCTTTGATAAGGAATTGATGATAGAACTTTAGGTTGAAACCTATGCATGACAACTTCTAGGAGTTCCCTGTTCAAACCACAACCATAGGATGAATCCTTGGCATGACAACAGTAGGACTTGATAGTCTCCCTCCTAGTTGGGCCTGTTCTCTTCTCATCTCAAAACAGATTAAGATACAGTAATCATGAATGATTTCTTTCGTACGTTACGAGCCTTAAGCTATCTGAGAAAGGATTGTGGGAGAGTTTCTTTTCTACAGTCTGGATGTTTAGTATGGTACCCTTTGGGTGACATGCGACGCATTCACTCTCAGGTCATAGTTTTTAGTGCGATTGAAATTGCAAACACAATAAAAAACACTTCTTTCGTAAAAGACAGGAAATAGAGCGTAGTGTCCCGAACTACGTAAGCTCTGATCTCTCATACCTGTTGAGAGTACGTAGGCACAGTACTGATGTAATGGCGAGCTACCTTCCCCCATAACCCGTCGTAGGTCGAACTACGTTGACTCTGATTTCTCGTTCTCTGATGAGAATATGTAGGCATAAAGCGCGACGCTTTGCCGAGTCATTTTTCTTTTCTTTTTAAGCCAGCCTTGATAGGTAGATAGATAAAACCAATCCGTCCAAGTAAATACAACAAGCGTGGATCCCGTCGAGTACGACGAACGTGAGGGGTGCTAATACCTTCCCCTTGCGTAACCGACTCCCGAACCCAGACAATGGTTGCGACGACCTTGTCTTACCCTTCTTCGTTAGGTTTCTCCGATCGTTTGCTTTCCCGCTCTGAGGGAGAAATAACGAAAGGTGGCGACTCTTCTGTTGTGCCGACACCTTATTTTTCGCAGTAGCGACAAGGGGGATATGTTATCTAGGCTTCAGCGCGCTTGGAATGGTATCTGTAAGCGGGGAAAGCCGTTGATGGGGAAAAGTAATAGCCAAGCCTACGCTTCGTATGTGACCTGGATCAGAGCCAGAGCAGATATTATAGGGATGCCGTTTCCACTTGCTCAGCCAGAAAGCCCTCCAGTGATTGAAGAGCCTACCACCGTGCCTATTCAGCAGCATAATCGGGTGTTAGCTGAGAGAGATGAGCTGAAGAAGGAAAATGAAGAACTGAAGAAAGAATTGGCTCAACTCAGAAGCGAGAGAAGCGAAGCCGTCCATTCCTTCAAGAGGCAAACAGAGCTGGTGAACCAGTTAGGGACGGATTTGACTAAGCAGATGGCTGAGCGTGAGCGTTTGGGTCGGGACTTCAAAGTTGTCAATGACGTACTGGCCACTAAGAAGCAGCACTTGGATGAAACGTACCGGAGAATATCCAAGTTTAATCAGCATTGGAAGGCCACCCTAGCCAACGGCAAGGAACGGGAGGATAAACTAAAGCAGCAGATCTCCAAGTTGAAAGCCCAGGTGAAGGCTAGTGAGAAGAGGTTAGATGAAGAAACCGCTCGCAGATATGCCGCTGAAGGCCTGCTCAACAAGGCTCTTGCTAACCTGAAGGAGCGCAAACAGACATTTGAATCCAAGAAGCGGAAGTTAGAAGATTGTTTCGGCGAAGGAGCATGGGAAGACTCAGTTGAAGGTCTTCAATACACTATTAGGCAGAGGGAGTTACTCGTCGAAGGGTTGCTCACTCTGCCTGATCATCCAGAAACGAGGGATCTGTTGAAAGAGTTTCGAGCCTGTGGCCGCGCTTGACTATATTTGTAATCCTTTTGTTTTGATCGTTGTTGTATGTTGACCATCACCAGGCTTGTTGGTCGAGGTCATGCTATTGATTCTGCTTGTACTCAGTGACGTTGTGTACTGCCTTGATGGGCTTTCTTTATATATATGAGATGTTATTTCCATGACTGGACTCATACTTCTTATTATCAGCACTGGCACTCAGGCACTAGGATCGGGGGAAATCTCCCTAACACACAGACACACGTTTGCATTTGCATGAAGCATGTGCATAGCGAGCACTTTGTCGTTTTTCTAACCCTTTGTGTATGCAGGTTGTTCTAGGATTGATCGAAGGCCAATCCACCGCTATCCGACCAGAGAAAATCAAGCTAGAGCAATGGAACAAGTGCAGACTGACGTTCAGGAGCTTCGAGAGAGGATGGACCGCTTCATGGAGCTCATGCAAGTGGTTGCCAACGGCCAAGACCAACTCAGAACATTGGTCCAGCCTCTGATCTCAAGGGTTGACAGCAATGGTGTACTCCACGGAATGGCATCCCCGTGACCGGGGGGAACGGTAGTGGTAACGGCAATGTGATCGCTAACATGGGGCTCAATGGTAATACGACTGGTGTCGACATGTCTAAATTGGGATTGATTGCTGATTTCAAGGTGCCTCCCAAATTCAAGGTGCCCGACTTTGAGAAATACAAGGGCACCACCTGCCCTCGTGTCCACTTAAGGTCATACTACCGGAAAATGTCCACTCACTCTGAAGACGAGAAGTTGCTGATGCACTTCTTTCAGGATAGCTTGTCCGGGCCATCCTTGGAATGGTACATGAGTTTGGAGCCTACCAGTGTGCGCACGTGGAAGGAACTTGCTGAAGCATTCGTGCACCATTACCAATATAACAGTGACTTGGCTCCGAATCGAGTCCAACTGCAAAATTTGTCACAGAGGAACAACGAAGGGTTCAAAGAGTACGCCCAGCGGTGGCGTGAATTGGCAGCTAGAGTTCAACCGCCGATGGTTGAACGGGAGCTTGTTGAAATGTTTATAGCCACCCTCCCAGGGGTTTATTATGAGAAATTGGTCAGCGGTATGTCTGGAAGCTTCTCAGATCTCATCATCACGGGCGAGCACGTTGAAAATGGGATCAAACTGGGGAAAATTCAAGGTGTCGATCTAGCCTCAGCTGGATGGGGAAAGAAACCGTATGGCAACAAAAGGCGTGAAGGAGAGATGAGCGTCATGTCTAACGCTTGAAGGAAGGGTAAGGGCCAGCACCAGCAGGTGGCTAGCATAACCATCCCTGCAGTCCAAGAACCCCAGCCACAACAACAGCCAAACCAGCAAGGGTACAGAAAGTATCAGAACAGGGCACCTTTGTCAAGTCGTCACCTCGAGACGCCGCCCATGTCTTATGCTCAGCTGTTACAAACTCTGCTTCAGTTACAGCTAGTCCAGAAGAGAACCCTGGCCCCCTTGACAGGGGCACCTCCGCAGGGTTATTACGCGAATGCAACGTGCGATTTTCACTCAGGGGCACCCAGCCACACGATAGAAAACTGCAAAGCTTTCAAGCACAAGGTGCAAGATATGGTGGATGCTAAGATCATCAACTTCTCAGATAATGTGCCAAATGTCACGAAGAACCCTATGCCGAATCATAGGGGAGGTGGGGTGAATGCCATTATTGAAGACGAGAATTTGGATGTGTTGACTGACGTCAGGGATCTGAAGACACCGCTTAGCTTCGTCAAAGCCAAGTTGATAAAGAGAGGCTTCTTTCCGGGCTGTGGAGAACTGTGTATGGGCTGTGTGACTCGTCCTGATGGATGTGAACAGTCGATAGAAGGGATTCAGAGTCTAATGACCGAAGGAATCTTTCAGTTTAGCCGAAGGACCGAATGTGGATCGGGAGAGGTAATGCTGAAGCAAGATGATGAGGTTGCCACCATCACCATCCCTCGCCGGACGATCACTATTTCTGCACCCAGACCGCCCACGATTACCATCACCAAGGCTGGGCCGATACCTTTTGAAAGCACCAATGTTGTCCCGTGGCACTATGGGACAGACGTCTACTACAACGGACAGAAGTTGGACCTAGAACCATCTGGACGGTCTGTGGATAACCTAGTGGGAATTGGCGGAATCACGCGCAGCGGAAGAGTATTTACTCCACCTGAGGGTGTGGCGGACAAAGCAGACAAAGCTGAAGTAACCGATAAGGGAAAGAGTAAAGCCGTTGAGGAAACACCTCGTGGGGTAGAGAAGGACTTACTTGTTAAGGACGCTGAAAAGTTCATGAGGTTGATCAAGAAGAGTGACTACAGGATCGTGGATCACCTCCATCAAACACCCTCGAAAATCTCCATCCTGAATTTGTTGTTGTGCTCGGAGTTACATCGCAACGTGCTGTTAAAGGTTTTGAATGCCACGTATGTACCGCAGGAAATATTGGTCAACCAGTTGGAAGGGGTCATAGCCCACGTGAATGCTGGAAACGGGTTAGGGTTCACTGACCTGGAGCTGACGCCGAAGGGAAGAAACCACAACAGCGCCCTGCACATCTCGATAGAGTGTAGGGGAACGATTATGTCTCATGTGTTGGTGGACACGGGGTCATCACTCAATGTTCTTCCGAAGAAAGCATTGATGAAGTTAGATACTCGAGGATTGATTTGCACACCCAGTGATCTGGTTGTGAAGGCTTTCGATGGAACCAATCGTCATGTTTTTGGGGAGGTGACGCTACCAATCCAAGTTGGGCCGGAAACATTCGACGCAATCTTTTACATTATGGACATCATGCCAGCCTACAGTTGTCTCCTAGGCCGGCCATGGATCCATTCTGCTGGCGTCGTGACCTCCACGTTGCACCAGAAACTCAAGTATGCTGTCGTAGGCCGCATCGTAACTGTTTGTGGCGAGGAAGACATAATGGTGAGCCATTTGTCGTCCTTCAAGTATGTTGAGATGGATGGGGAAATCCACGAAACCCTATGTTAGGCGTTCGAAGCTGTTAAAGTCAAGAACGTGGCTCCAGTAATGACCGAGAAACCAGAGATGACTCTCTCTTCCTTCAAGGAAGCCCGAGCCGTTGTTCAGGCCGGATCTACCCCAGGGTGGGGGCGAATTCTAGAGATACCTAACAAACAGGACAGGTTTGGGTTAGGATACTCTCCTGCGGCTGAAGCCTCCTCTTCTCACAGTGCATCGCGAGGTAAAGGGCCGATCCAGTTTATAAGCGGCGGGGTGATATTCAAAAGTGTCAACGCAGTGTCTGAAGACGGTGAAGACAGTCATTGTGACCTAGACTCTTGGATCCAGCCGAGCAAACCAGGCGAGAGCCTCAACAACTGGTCCATCAGGGATACCATCCAAGTGACAAGCAAAGAGTAATGATTAACTTTCTCCAATCATTGTACAACCCTATGTCCTACCCGGGGCATAGTGGTTTTATTGTTAGGGCCTTGTTTGGTTATGTACATGCATTTTACCAATAAATCAAAAGGCGTTTTTCTTCACATTCAAATGTTGTGATCTCTGTTATTCCTGTTTTATATTCGTTTTGAAAAACAATAAAATGGAAATGGGGTTTGTGCTAACCTGCATGTCCTTGTTTTAAGCTTAACCCTTGTTGTTGCAGGATCCACATAGCAGATGACATCGACTCTGGACCTTCTATGACTCACTTCGACTTTGATTGCCTGATCTATCAAGCCGAAGAAGAGATTGATGAAGACGAAGACCTTCCCGAAGAGTTGGCCCGCTTGTTGAAACAAGAAGAGAAAGTTATTCTGCCTTATGAGGAACAGATTGAGATTGTGAATCTGGGTTCTGAAGAACTGGTCAGGAACGTCAGGATAGGGGCTGCATTGCAGAGTGATGTCAAGCAGAGATTAGTCGAGATGCTAAGAGAGTATAGTGACGTCTTTGCTTGGTCATACAAAGATATGCCCGGACTTGACACTGACATCGTGGTCCATCGCTTGCCGCTGCGAGAAGATTGTCCTCCCGTTAAGTAGAAGCTTAGGCGGACGCGACCAGATATGGCCGTTAGGATCAAAGAAAAGGTGCAGAAGCAGCTTGATGCTAGCTTCTTGGCAGTCACCACATACCCTCCGTGGGTCGCCAACATAGTGCCTATACCGAAGAAGGACGGTAAGGTGCGAATGTGCGTCGATTATCGAGATTTGAATAGGGCGAGCCCTAAAGATGATTTCCCGCTCCCCCATATTGATGTGTTGGTCGACAATACAGCTCAGTTCTCCGTATTTTCGTTCATGGATGGCTTCTCCGGTTATAATCAGATCAAGATGGCACTGGAGGACATGGAGAAAACTACGTTTATTAAACCCTGGGGAACCTTCTGCTACAAGGTAATTCCTTTCGGTCTGAAGAACGCAGGGGCCACTTACCAACGAGCAATGGTTACTTTGTTTCATGATATGATTCATCATGAGATTGAAGTCTATGTTGATGACATGATTGCGAAGTCCCAAACGGAGGAGGGACATCTGGTCAATTTACTGAAGCTTTTTGAGAGGCTTAGGAAGTTCAGGTTGAGGCTGAATCCTAACAAGTGTACTTTCGGAGTACGGTCTGGAAAACTACTGGGGTTTATCGTGAGTGAAAGAGGCATCGAGGTTGATCCTTCGAAGATAAAAGCAATACAAGAAATGCCAGCGCCAAGAACAGATAAAGAAGTTCGTGGTTTCCTGGGCAGAATAAACTACATTGCAAGGTTTATCTCTCAGCTCACGGCCACGTGTGAACCGATGTTCAAACTACTAAAGAAAGATCAGGCGATTATCTGGAACGAGGATTGCCATAAGGCATTTGATAAGATAAAACAGTATCTACAGGAACCTCCGATCTTGATACCCCCAGTGGCCGGAAGACCCTTAATCATGTACTTGACAGTTCTTGAGAATAGTATGGGGTGTATTCTCGGTCAGCACGACGAGACGGCTAGAAAGGAGCATGCCATTTACTACTTGAGTAAAAAGTTCACGGATTGTGAATCTCGTTACTCGATGCTGGAGAAAACGTGTTGTGCACTAGCCTGGGCTGCCAAACGTTTACGACAGTACATGCTCAATCACACAACCATGCTAATTTCGAAGATGGATCCGATCAAGTACGTCTTCGAGAAGCAAGCGCTTTCGGGCAGGATTGCCAAATGGAAAATGGTGTTGACGGAATATGACATTCAGTATGTTTCCTGGAAGGCCATCAAGGGAAGCGTATTGTCTGTGTACCTTGCCGAACAGCCGACCGAAGATTATCAGCCGATGAAATTTGAATTCCCTGATGAGGATATCATGTTTCTCAAGGTGAAAGGTTGCGATGAACCGTTGCCCGACGAGGGTCCAAACAGGAAATCCCAATGGAAATTGATATTTGACAGGGCAGTTAATTCTTATGGAAGTGGCATTGGGGCGATCATCACAACTCCCCATGGATCCCATATCCCATTCACTGCGAGACTGACGTTTCCGGTAACCAATAACGAAGCGGAGTACGAAGCATGCATCATGGGTCTAGAAGAAGCAATTGATTTGAGAATCAAGAACTTAGATGTATATGGTGACTCGGCACTTGTGATTAACCAGATTAAAGGGGAGTGGGAGACTCGTCAATCGAATTTGGTGTCGTACATGAATTATGCCAGAAGGCTGCTTCCGTTCTTTGATTGAGTGGAACTCCATCATGTGCCCAGGGCCGAGAATCAAATGGCTGATGCCTTAGCCACGTTGGCTTCGATGTATAAAGTCAATTTTTGGAATGAAGCTCCAAGAATTGTCCTTTCTCGTCTTGATAGACCTGCATTCGTCTTTGCGATCGAGGAAGCCTCAGACGGCAAGCCATGGTTCCATGATATCCAGACCTTCCTTATGACTAAGGAGTATCCGGCAGGAGCGTCAACCCATGATAAGAAGACTCTGAGGAGGCTGTCTGGAAATTTTTATCTCAATCCTGATGGAGTTCTGTATAAAAGAAACCACGATCTCGTGCTACTCAGATGTGTAGATGAGAAAGAAGCGAGTATGCTCATGGAAGAAGTCCATGAAGGCACATTCGGTACGCACGCCGGCGGGCATGCTATGACAAGAAAGATCCTGAGAGCAGGATATTACTGGCTGACGATGGAGTCGGATGGCTTCAAATTCGCGAAGAGATGTCATAAATGCCAGGTCTATGCTTATAAGATTCATGTGCTGCCGTGCCCGTTAAATGTCATGTCCTCCCCGTGGTCGTTCTCCATGTGGGGCATCGACATGATAGGCAAGATCGAGCCCACTGCATCTAACGGTCATCGTTTCATTCTAGTAGCTATCGACTACTTCACCAAGTGGGTGGAGGCAGCCTCATACGCTAATGTGACCAAGCAGGTGGTGGCTAAATTCATAAAGAGGGACATCATCTGTCGTTACGGAATTCCCGAGCGGATCATTACTGATAATGGTTTGAATTTGAATAACAAGATGATGAAGGAGCTGTGCCAGAGTTTCAAGATTGAACACCACAACTCATCTCCTTACCGGCCGAAGATGAATGGTGTCGTTGAAGCGGCCAATAAGAACATCAAGAAGATTGTACAAAAGATGGTTGTGACCTATAAGGATTGGCACGAGATGTTGCCGTTTGCACTGCAAGGTTATCGTACAACGGTACGTACATCAACCGGGGCAACTCCTTTCTCACTGGTGTACGGTATGGAGGTTGTCCTACCGTTAGAAGTTGAGATTCCTTGTTTACGAGTTTTGGTTGACGTGAAACTCGATGAGGCAGAATGGATTAAGAACCGACTAAACCAACTCAGCCTGATGGACGAGAAAAGATTAGCATCGATTGCATATGGTCGTCTATACCAAAGCCGAATGAAGAAAGCTTATGATAAGAAAGTGCGTCCTAGAAGCTTTCAGACGGGTGATCTCGTCCTGAAGAAGATTCTTCCTCCACACTCCGGTCACCGGGGCAAGTGGACTCCCAATTACGAAGGTCCGTACATCGTCAGCAAGGTCTTCTCGGGAGGAGCCTTGTTGTTATCCACGATGGATGGCGAAGATTTTGCATCACCGGTGAACGCGGACGCAGTTAAAAAATACTTTGCTTAAAGAATGACCCGCTGGAAAGAAAAAGAATATCCAGGCAAAAATGGGGCATCCCGGTGAACCATAAAAAAGGAAAAAAGGGTTCGGGCAAAAATTAGGGATACAAAAGAAAAGAATGTGCACCCACAAAGTCGAAAACCTGGAAGGGCGACTTGGGCAAAAAAGGGTATCCCGGTGAATCGAAAACCCGAAAGGGCGATTCAGGCAAAAGTTAGGGATTTGAAAAAGCAAATGACTGTGTTCCGCGTGTGGACTTTCATTGTTTAGTGGTTTGGAAGACCTGAGGGTTGTTTATCTGAATCAATCTCTTCCGAAGCTGAAGCGTTGGAGAAGTATCGAAGTCGAGTGGGTCATAGAAGGATCAACTCATGGTGTTCGTCTACGCCTCATTATCGACATTTGTGTATATACTGATGTATATTTATGTTTTTATATTTGCGCAGCTTCCTCATTCCAGGAGGTTGCATCTGTTGTAAAACATTTTTGCCCATTCAGGGGTTCGTCATCAATAAAATATATATTATTCAGCAATTCCGTTTGTTTGTTTAGCATTTATCTGTTTTGTTTGCGACAAAGGACGCCGATGTTTTTGATAAAATGCGCATACATAAACTTACTGGCCCGGGCCATTGATTGTTGAAACAATGAATTACGTGAACATTGTCACAGGATGATAACCTTGATAGGTCCCTTTGAGACGGGTATCTTGTCTGTCTGTTTGTGTTGTTGCAGGTATAACATATTCCAGGCAGTACGCCGTATGTTTCCCAAGCAGGATGATTCCTTCTTCTCCAGCAAGTTCAGTGGCATCTCCCCACAGAGTCTAAAAATGAGATTGTAAGCATTGATATGTCTTCCCAAGCAGAGAAGATTCTCTCTCCAATCAGATGTATCCTGAAGGATCATCGTCTCCCCAGCAGAGTCATATACTGAAGTGTGCAGCACTCGATAGTACAGACTGAGGTCTTCAGCGGAATTGAAATTCCCCACAGAGTTGTACTCTCCCCTGAGCAGGATGATTCCTTCTTACCCAGCCGAGTCTGTAGTTTCCCAAGAGAGTCGAGTCCTTGGAAGCCGTTCAGGCCATGATTGGTTTTCCCCAGTAGAGTGTTGAATAGCTGAGGCTGTTTTTCCCCAGCGGAGTCGTCATCTCTAGGAAAGTTTTGCCGCGAAGGCCGTGCAATGTGTTTCTTCGATTGATATCGTTCCCTCGACAGTTCAGGTTCTCGGAGAGCTATGTTCCCCTGCAGCGATCGACTGAAGCTCGTTTTCCCCAGGCAGAATCCAATTGAGATTGGTGTGATTTCCTTCTCCTCGGCGGGATGATTCCTTCCTCCACCAGAGTGGTTCTTTCTCCTTGACAGGAGGCTTTTCCCTTCGGCATTTATTTTGCTGATGGGGTCGTAGCATTATGCATGATTGCATAACATTTACCCTAAATGCGTAGCATTTCCACCGTGTGGAGCATTGCGCCATTGTCAAAGCATATGCATACGAAACATGAGCTAGGTCGTTACTGTTCTTGTTTTGCAGGTGTTCCTCCGCAGAATGGTTTGATCAAGATGATTCTTGAAGTCCCCGGCGGAGTTATTTGTCCAAGATGATTCTTAAAATCCCCAGTGAAGCCTCCAGAGAAGGTTGCTCAAGTTGATGCTTAGAGTCCCCGACAGAGTGTTTGCTTAGGATGATTCCTGAAATCTCCAGCAGAGTTATTGGTTCAGGATGATTCTTGAAGTCCCCGACGGAGTTATTTGTCCAAGATGATTCTTGTAGTCCTCAGCAGAGTTGATTCATCCAGAATGATTTCTGGATCCCTGAAGCAGAGTTACTTGATAGTTCTCCAGAATCCCCAGCGGAGATGTGTCATCCCCAGCAGGTTTTTAAATAGAGGAGTTGAAATTTCCTTGAAGACTTGATGATTGAAGTCCAGCTGCGATGTCAAAGCAGTTCTCCCAGCTGACGGAGAGTGCCTGAAGACAAAAGAATGTATGTCCTTATCGGTCCGTGATTGATTAAGGATTCCATTTGAAGAGTTACTGATGAAGTCCAGCTGCGATGTCGAAGCAGTTTGCCTAGCTGACGCAGAGTGCCTGACGGCAAAAGATTGTATATCCTTATTGATCGAAGCAGTTATCTCAGCTGACGCGGAGTGCCTGATGGCAAGGGTTTAGGTATCCCTATTGGTTCATGATTGACCAAGAGTTCTATTCCCGACTTACTGATGAAGTCCGGCTGACGCCCGAAAATTCCTTTGAATTCCCGACGGCATGATTAACTTGATCGTTAAAAAGTTCCTAATGATCGGATGAGTCCAGAGGAATCCTTCTGCCGCAGTGTCGCAGAATGCCTGACGGTAATATCAGTTATGTATCACCAGTTACCGTGTAATCAGTGACCCCCTTGATGACTTGAGGACGAAGATCTACAGCGAAATCAGATGATCATCCTGACGGAGATTTGAGATTAGACATTTCACCGATTACCGTGTGATCAATTCCCCAGCAGAGTTGCAGTGCAACTGTCATGCTCAGTCTCCGAAGAGATTTGTTCCCATCAGAGTACCGTGTACTTGTGCAGTTGACAAATTTCCGGGTTTATTGGTATTCAACCGTCTTTTACCTTGATTGTTTGAGAGTCGTTCGCTTCTCACCCAGTCAGGTCCAAGCCGTTTGAATAGGGGCAGCTGTTGCACCCCAAAATTTGCCCAACATTTATTCACCTAGCTTGTGTTTCATTTCATTCACATTAGCATTATCATTTGCATTTCATTGACATGTATGCAGGAGATCAAGAGGTATGGTTACCAATCAAGGGCTACACAAGACTTTGAAGCTAGCTAAGAAGGTTATTCAGATGTTCAAGGGTTGATATCCTTGTCAGAGAAGTTGAAAGAGCCTCAGAAAGAGTGGTTGAAGCCAAAAGTGTGTGCCTCCTAACTTGAGAGTTGTGGAAAGCCATCAGATGATTCTGAGGCCATGAGGATGGACTTGAGGTCTTGATAGAGCTCATGAGAAGTGTTGAAGATCACTTTGAGGCCTAGACAGGTCATTGTGCAAGGTTAAGAGGACTCAGCCATGAGTGGTGCAATTAGGGTTTGACTGGGTCAACTCTAAGTCAACTGATGATTTGAAGGAAGTTGAGACTTAATTCAAGAGCCATGTGATCATAGATTGATACATTTAGATGTTCTAAGGGTGATTCCAAGGTTAACTCATCATGATTGAAGAGTTTGAGAAGTTTCAGGCTAGGGTTTCCAAGACTTGACAGTGTAAAATCCCCTAGTTTGACCCCTATCTTCAAGGCAATTTAGCTCAAGATGTGATTGTCATCTCATCTTACCCCCAACATGATTGTTGTAGAGCATGATCTTAGCTTTAATTTGAGTGCTAGAAGTTCTTGATAGGATTTGTAGAACTCAAGTTATGAGCCAGACAAGTTACAAGTCATATGAGGCATGTGAGTTTGGAGCTTGAAAGTTACCCAACTTGCATGACACTTTTTCCCTAGAAGGATGATTCCTATGAACTTTTGGTCAACATGAATGTTGTTCCTTATCCTCTTATCTTTCTAGAGAGTACTAGAAGTCCTTGATAAGATTTGTAGAACTCAACTTATGGCTTTGACAAGTCAAGGGTATTTTGGACATTTGGTGATTATAGGTCATTTGTGATCATAGGCTATTTTCACCAACTTAGAGGCCTCAAATGAAGTTTTGCTCAACTATAAAGTTGCTCAAATGGGGTTTTAACCTTGACCATGCAACAAGGAGGCATTGAAATGGCTCAAGGAGAGACTTGGTTCAAGAAATTTTGAAAAAGAAAGAATTAAAAGGATTTAATGGCCAAAAATTCAAATAATTCATTTTGTGACCAAATGGAGCAAAATTATAGGTCAAATTGATTGGAAAAATGATTTTAGAAACAATGGCAATGTTAGAATTTTGATTTGAGGTCATTTGCATACCATTCCATTTCATTTCTTCATGATGAAGTAACATATCCAACTCACACTTTTGGCTTGCAAACAAGGAAAATAACATATCAAACTCATTCAATATCTCATGAGAAGTTGATTACAACCATAGCCATGCCCAAAGGGAGCCAGAGTAGTGATTGCCATGGATGAGATTTTGAAGAGATTTTGAAAATCCAAAATCTCATTTGGAGGATTCCAGAAAGTTCTAGACAGTCCCAATCAATT
Source organism: Lathyrus sativus (assembly GCA_963859935.3). NCBI lineage: Eukaryota > Viridiplantae > Streptophyta > Magnoliopsida > Fabales > Fabaceae > Lathyrus > Lathyrus sativus. The sequence continues at coordinate 252,284,761 of OZ012737.1, read as the reverse complement.
CTATATAAGTCATTGAGTGAATGCAGTTCATTTTTTGGAAGGAATTGAAGCTGGTTGCAGAGAGAGCCATTGAATTTTCGGAGGTGCAAGTGAGAATCGGGTTTTGAGTACAAGGGAGAATCAAGCTAAACCAAGGTGTGCAAAGGCTTTGGGAGTGAATTTGGAGTGTGTCTGCATCATCTTGGAAGTTGAAGTGATCAAAAACCATCTCTGTTACCTCTCTGAACTCAGGTTGGTATACTTTGAATTTATGCTTAAACTATAGGGAGATGCTTAGAAATTCATATGTGGTTAGGTTCCCCTATTGATGTAGTTGGATTTAGGATCAGAAATTGGTGAATTAGAGACAAAATAGGTGTGTGATCATTTTCTGTTGAGGTTGATATCTCAAGATTCTTGAAGGAATAATCACGATGAGATAGTGGAAATTGATCAGTGAAGAGTAAGGATTGAATTGAGACCTTTAATTTGAAGAATGGTGAGATTCAAGATTTGGATGAATTCTGAAAATGTTATCGTGTTTTGAGTTAGAGAAGGATTTAGATGATTTGGAGTTGAGATTCTTGATCAGCATTGAATTCTAGACAAGAAGATGTATGGTTGGTGAAGTTTTGATGAACTGTGGAGGTTGTCTCACCGGAGAAGACGGTGGCGCCACTGTTCAGGCCACCGTCTGTGTTTCCCCCCAAACTGAGTTCAAATGGGGACGATAAGCCATGGCCGTTAGATGAGTGTTTGACTTTGGACTCAGGCGAGCAATGGAGGGCCACGATTTGATTTCAACTCTGAAGAGAGATTTCTAAATGAAACGCACCGTTTCATTAATTGAATTGTTCTAGGCTTAGTACACAAAGAGATATCCACACCCCCTTTCTAGCCCAACCCAAGAAATGAACTGATGCTCATTGCTATTTGACACGCATGTTTATTAATTTCTTTTATTTTCTTTTATTTTTCATCATTTCATATGACTTAGAGATTAATTCATAAAAAATAGGAAATTAACTCAATTAATTCCAAACTTTTTCCCCTGATTCATGATTGAATCTAGAATTTTGTAGATTAAAAATATTAGGAATTCATGCATTTGTGATTTTATTTGCATTTTTTGAATATTAATTGATATTAAAATGGCCATGGTTGATACCTTGTTTTGTTGAATTTTGTGTGAGCATTTGGTGATGATTCTTGCCTTGATTTTTTGTGTGTAGATAACATAGGTATGCATGTTCCCCTAGTAATTTTCTCACATTTTTGTGAAGAAGTTTAGGGCTAGTTTTAAGTTGAAACTTTAGGTGCTCTAGTTTTAGGGTTTAAGCTTAGTACCCCATGATTTATGTTTTATTTCTAGGACTTGGTGGATGATTCAACCTCTGGATTTTGTATGGTAGATTCATGATTGAATTAGGGTCCCATAGTTATTTTTGTAGGATTTTACAATTGGTTTTAGTATTTTAGTTAGAATTAACTTTAGTACTAGGTTTTAGGTGATCCTAACTTGCTAATTCAACTAGATTGATTTCTTTAGTTCCCTTAGATTAGGGTTTTGCTTTGCTTGCTCTTGGATGATGTTGAAGACAAGCTTGGGTTGCTATGGAATGCTTGAAGAAGTTCGGATGGGAAGTTTTCCCTTCTTTTGGTGTAGTGTTGCTTAGGTGTTAAGATTAAGGTTTGTAAGTAGAGCTTCTAGATAGATTCTCTTCTTTTATAAACATGGAAGGTGTTGATCACTTCCATTCTTCCATATGATGTAAGTTCCCCTTGTGAAGGCCTCATCCCTCCTTTGGTAGGATGTGTGGCCCTTCCCCAAGCTGGTAGAACCTTTGAGGGTTCCTTTCTTTGATGATGGAGTGCTTAGGGGTGACCTTTGGTCTTCACTCTGCTGTCTATTATCCAAACCCTGCTCTTGTTAGATGAATCTTCTTCCCTTGTTAGAGGATGGAGTTCCTTGCTAGAAGATTGAAGATGCTAGAAGTTGTTGCTTTCTCTGTGTTTGAAGACTGCCATTGAAGCTGAAGCTTGAAGATCCAGAAGAACAAGTTGACACTTGTGAAGAAGATCAAATTGAGATTGAAGAAAGAGTTGAAGCTTGAGGAAAACAAGTTGATACTTGTGTTTGATACTTTGAGAGCCTGATGGAACAAGTTGACACTTGCTATTGGGATTGAAGCCTGAAGGTAAAGTCTACTTTGGAGTTGAAGCTTGAAGAGGGTGAAAAGCAAGCTGATACTTGTGTTTGATGTATTGGAAGCTTGAAGAAGCAAGTTGACACTTGCTATTGAAGATGAAAGCCCTGAGGAGCAGTTGAAGACTGAGGACTGAACTGCTGTCAGAGGAGAGCTTTGCTGTGGAGCTGTGGGGGCTGTTGATCTGCTTTCTTTCCTGTCTGTTTGCTTGCTGTGCAACTGTATTGATGTGACTTGTTTGATTTGCTTGATGCATTAGAATAAGTTCATGTTTAGATTGTGTTAAGATAGGAGCATGATTGCACTAGTGGTTGAGTTGCTCCCTCTGCTTGTATTTTTACTGTGTGGCTTTGCTTGCGGGTATTCGGTAGAGCCCAGCTCCCTTGCCTATGTGGTTTGTGATTTGCTTGATGGCATTTTATTTTCTTCTGTATGATTGCAGTTATTCATATCTGGCTTGAGGTCGAGACGAGCTTGTGGAGGCTGATTCCCCACCCACCTTTCCTCCCTCACTTACATTGCATGCATTTTACAGTTATTTACTGTTTACTGTTTACTGTTTCAGCTGATGCTTTATCTGTTTCTGTTTATCATTGACATGATCCCCTAGGAATCTCACTTCCTTTGATAAGGAAGTGATGATTAGAACTTTAGGTTGAAACCTATGAATGATAATTTCTAGGAGTTCCCTATTTCAAACCTCAACCATAGGATGAATCCTTGGCATGACAACATTAGGACTTGATAGTCTCCCCCTTAGTTGAGCCTGTTCTCTCTTCTCATCTCAAAACAACTTAAAATACAGTAATAAAGGTTAACTGACGTCGTACGTTACGAGCCTTAAGCTATCTGAGAAAGGGTTGTCGGAGAGTTTCTTTTCGACAGCTTGGATGTTTAGTATGGCACCCTTTGGGTGACATGCGACGCATTCACTCTCAGGTCATAGTCTCTAGTGCGATATTAGTTACAAACATCCATAAAAAACAGTTCTTCCGTAAAAGATAGAAAACAAACTTCAAATCTTTTTGCCCCGTGGGCCCATAATTCAAAGGAAGCTTTTCTGAAGAAAAGAGTATCGTTAACTCTCAGTTCTACCGCAAACGGTAACGCCTAAGTCTCCAAGGGTTGAGCTGCGTACGCCAAACTGCTGGAACTGTTTGTTAACCCTACTCGGAAAAACAGATGAATCTGAATTCCCGTAATCCGTATTATCCCGAACTACGTAAGCTCTGATCTCTCATGCCTATTGAGAGTACGTAGGCACAATACTGACGTATTGGCGAGCCACCTTCCCAGTAACCCGTAGTTAGTCGAACTACGTTGACTCTGATTTCTCGTTCTCTGATGAGAATACGTAGGCATAAAGCGCGACGCTTTGCCGAGTCATTTTCTTTTCTTTTTATACCGGCCTTGATAGGTAGATAGTAAAACCAACCCGTCAGATAAATGCAACAAGCGTGGATCCCATCGAGTACGATGGACGTGAAGGGTGCTAATACCTTCCCCTTGTGTAACCGACTCCCGAACTCAGACAACGGTTGCGATGACCTTGTCTTATACCTTTTCGTCAGGTTTTTCCGATCGTTTCCTTTCCCGCTCTGAGGGATAAATAACGAAAGGTGGCGACTCTTCTGTTTTGCCGGCACCTTATTTTCGCGGTAGCGACAGCTGTCCATTTGGATCTTCTTGAATATAAGTTGTCTATAATCGTCTAAAGATTAGTTTGATAGAGGAAAATAAATCCTCCATCTCTCCCTTTGTTCTTGTTGGAAGGTGAGAAATGAATCCCTGGATTTTCAATATTGATGAAGGCATTTTGAACTTCTAATGATCCTCCATGATAAGGGAGCCTCTTGTATTTGTCCTTTGAGTTTTCTTTAATCTGAACTCCTACTTCCTTAGGTCATCCAAGTTAAGACTCTTAAAGGGATATTTCAAAATATTTTCTTTTGTAATCCATGTTGGTTTCTATAATGTTTATAAATAAACTAGGAATTCCATGAAACCTAATGTAGTATGATGCCATATGAATGCAGCAAACACAAGTAAGCACATAAGGATACACAAAGATAAACAAACAAGGGGGGCCCTAGGTTTGCAACGAGCATGGAGCAAAGGTATACCCATTCCCAAAGGTTGTGGACTAATGGTTGATTGTACCTGCAGAACAAGGTTCTAAAGGGACTCAAAATCATCAGCCCATCTTTCGGATATTATCAATTTCTCAACTAACTCGAGGATTAATAATATTCTCACGAGAACTTCTTTTGAGTGTAGCTTCGCGTAGCACTATTTCGGGAGTACTCCCTCATAGTCCCGCACTACATCCTAATAAAGGCCAAAGTAGGGTTAAGGGTAACTACGGTCCTCAATATCATAGGCTCCAAGGTCGAAAATAGCAAGTGTCTTCACGATTACTCGTTAAACAATACTATTTCGAGAGGGCCTCAATTGAGCGGGATTCTCGATTTAACTTAGTCGGGATTCAACTCCCTATAAGCCTCCTCGAATATATCACCATCCTATCTTAATTTCTCTCAAGTTCGGGTGTAGAACTTTATCTCACCTCTCAAGGATAACAACCCAAAAAGACACAAGAGAAAGCATACAAATAAACAATTAATCAAGTAAGCAGATATATAAAGCAGTAAACAAATAAAATAAGATAGGGAAACCCACTAGAGGGATCCCCAGTGAAGTCACCATTTCTGTCGCGGTGAAATTTGGATACCAAACTATTAATTAGCTTGGATCTTTATTCATTTGCAACCGAACTTTGATTTGTCCAAAGGAAGGGATAAAGATCGAAATTCCCATGATGCAATGCAAATGCAAGGTTTAGAGAGTTTTAGGTTCGGGGGTTGGTTAAACTTAGGGAAGGTGCTAGCATCCTAAGTTTCTGTAGTACTCTACAGGAACCTCTTATTTTATATTTGTTTATTGCTAAGTGTTTATCTGCTTAAGGTTTGAAAGACCTAGGGGTTTATTTCTAAGTATACTTGATAAGATGTCGCATCTTATGCCTACATATCCTTACGGGAGTGGAATCAGAGTATTTGTAGTTCCTCCAAAGGGTATGAGGAGTTCTTTGACTGTGGTCAAAGTTCCTACGGGTTTAGGGTGGTTGATTGATTGATTTTAGGAGAAAAGATGTGTTATCATTTCAAGGGAGATGTAACCGCCACAGGTTGTAGGAAAATAGTCTTTGCATCGTCTTAAGAAAAGGACTTACGTACTCGGATAGGGATCGACGAGGTACACCTTTATCTCTCTTAAGGCAAAGTTCCTACGGTATTGATTGTATTGTTGTGGGATGGAGATTCTATCTCGCTTAAGATGATTTGGCATCTTTTCTCTATTGTGTTTGAATATTTGTTGTTTTGAATTGATTGTTTGTATTGTGTTTATATCTATGTTGTAGAAGAAAGAGCAGTCCTTCCTATGGGATAGGATCTGCCCTAGAAGATCAACCTGAATGGGATCAAGGATCGTAGGGGGTATGATGCAAATGATATGCACTACACACAAGTGTTGACTTATGTGTAGGTTTTTCCTTTGGACGGATGCGATGCAAAAAATGTAAATGCGGTAATATTAAATTGCTGAAGAATAAATTGCAAGGAAAGTAAACCATACACAAACGCATGAAAGCGCTGAAGTGTGTGAGAGTGAAAGTGTCGTGGATGTGAGTGTTTGCGATTGATTGAGTTACATTACGATGTTGATTGTTTTTAGGCGAGGTTGAGTTGATTTTAGTCGGATTGACTTTTAGCGAGATTAACATAAATTGAATTCTAAGGTTTTAAGTAAAATGCTATAGTGATTTAATTTTATTATCTAAAAACTTAAGTGAAATAATTTATAAAATTAAATCTAAAGTGAGGAATTAATTATAATAAAAAGAGTTGTTTTTTCTTATATTTAAAAGTTTTAATAAAATAAAAACTATATAAAAGTTTGATGAGTGAATAAAATTTAAAATGCTATTTTAAAATATTTAATTAATGATTAACACAATAAAGGAGATTATTATTATAAAACAAAGCCAAGTTATTTGATTTATTAATCATTAATAAAAAGGTATAAGATATATTTAAAAAACAAACTAAGTTATTAAAATAAAATTAAAAGACACTTTTGTTTTAGATTAACTGATTTTAAATGAAAAAACCAAAAGAGTTAATTATTAATAAAAATATAATATGATTTGTTAAATAAAAGTTGTTTAATTAAAAAAGTTATTAGTTAATTAAAAAAGGATTAGGGACGGTTAACAGTGATTAAGGGATGATTTAGTGGGTGATTAGTGTGTGATTAGTGTGTTGTGCAGTGTTAGTGGTGATTACAGCATAAACAAAGGATTAACAAATATAGTGGAGCGATGAACCCTAAATTCCCAACGAATCCCAAATCCCCTTCTCCTTCTCCGCCGTCGTTCGATTGCATCTCTCACTCTGAACCGTTCTCCCTCATCTTTTGAATTCTTCTTCTTCTAAATCCTGAAACACAACAAACAATCAGCAAGTTCAATACTTTTTGCAAGAAAATGAGAGTTTACCGAAGATTGGTGAAACGGTGTTAGAGGCGATGCTTCGTCGATTGGTGTTTGCGGTGGTCGGAAGGGATTTCTCCGGCTTAAAGAGATAAGTCGCCTTGCTTCAATTCCTCTGTTACGAAATTAGGTTTTTTGCGGTAGTTGCGATCTCGTATGATAGTTTTTTCCCTTTTTCGCGATAGCTTCTTTCTCCCCTTTCTTCACGATTTCCTTCTCTTCTTATATAGGCTTCAGATTGAGATTTTTGTGTAAGAATTGATTAAAATCGAATGAATGCTGATTGATGGTTGATTTAGGGTTTCCTTTCTTGGTTTGAAGAGAGTTCAAAATCTTTCCTTTTTCGGTGATTGTAATGATGACTTGATTAATTGATATTCAATCCTTTGATTTGTGATTCGATTTGATTCTGAATAGCAAACTTGATAATTCAATTTGATTCCATCTTCAAGGAATATTCCCTAATCTTTATTTTTCTGACTTGGCAGGTACAGGTGGTGAAGGGTTTTGGGCTAAAATGTGGATTGGAAGCCCAAAGGGGGATTCGTGCTTGACGTGCGTATGTTGGAGGTGACTTAATTATGAAAGCAATGACGATGCCTGTAACCCACTCTCACTTTGTCCATGTATACCATCGTATAATTTGCCTTGATGTTCTTCTCAAAGGTGATTGATGCCCTCCTTCTTCTGTTAATTCTTATTAGTATTACAGATACTTCCCTCAATCCTCGTGATTTTATCTCAAACATGTTACAGATGTCAACAATGGGTCATGAGCTGCGGCGTTACCGTTGAGGATGAAGTTAAAAAAATGTTGTTGCTGCTACAAATCGACAACTGGTGCTGTTACAAAATCCGCGAGCTGGACAAGAGTGATGAAGTTTGAATGGTAAATCACGAATTTCCTCGCTCTTCAACTCTAGATGAGTTTCCTTCAAAATCTCTTCTCATTTTGAAAATTTCTTAGCAAATACCTAGTTGCTGACTTTCTTGATTTGAAATCCTCTATTCTAAAATGTCTGCAGCACAGTGGCTAAATGGATCCTCGCATGATGAAAATGATGACAACTGGAACTGGACTTGGTCGATGGTGATGAAATAAGGACCATGTGCTGATCTTTGGTGAGTAAAGTCACCTCTTTTCAACTTGTTCCATAGCTGATTTTGATTTCCATTTTAAAATCTGCACTGATAGAGTTTGGAACGGACTTGGGAGTTCTGATGCAACTGTAAGGACGTCCAATACTTTCGAAGCTGTCAACATCCTATTGCAAATACTTCAAGCTTTTCCTCTTACCGTCAATTTACCAAGACTTCCTGGTGTCGAGTGTATATGTCAACGTATGAGGAAATAGAACACCGGGCTTGGTCTGTGGCCTTATACTTGTAACGAGTACTTCTTCAAAAAAAGTTTTGTAAGTGGTTTCATTCAGTTTAGATTTCGCAATTATATTCCAAGTGTTTATTTGTTTCGGCACTGATTTCGTTTTGATGATTATTTGCAGCAGCTGGATATGAACGGTGAGGTGTTGCCGGTTATTCTTCAATCTCGTGCTCCATATTTTGAGTTCTCCTTTAAATTCATCATGAGTGTTGTTGCTGACTCCAGGACAAAGTGTAGCAATGTAGTCATACGTGTTCATTTCAAAGTTTATGGGGGAACTTTCTAGCGCCACCGTTTGCTGAAAATAACTAGATAGGATATCATTCTCGCAACCATGGTACTTAAGAGGAACCCAACACTGATCATCGTCACTCTGTTGCTCAGTTGAAGAATTCATTCGCTTATTCTGCTTCTGATAATTGAGATGCCATAGAAACTAGTGTAGTAGAAGAAGTAGCAAGCATATTATCGGGGGAAAAATTCTTGAGCTTCTTGCAGTCGGCGACATTGATACGTCACTTGTCTTGTTTAGCTTCATCTTCTCTGCTTCTTCTGTCTTCCTTAATTTTCAATTGTGTATGTTGGATCAACAAAAGCAGGGGAAGATTGCAAAGGCCCTGTGACTTGGGATGCAGTAGGAGCGTTTTTGGAGCTTTCTCACATCATCCTCGTGAGGTCAAAGTTAATACCGACTGTTGAAACAATGACTGTTGGTGATAAAGTGATTTTCTTGTTTTGATTCGGAGTGCTGATACTTAATGCTATAGGGGATACCTCAGACGTCCAGTCTTGGAATCATTTTATCGACTCGTGCGACCCATTGCCCATTTGCATATCCGGTATCTCATCTACGCCTCTTTAGTATTTGTTTATGAACATTGGCAGCTTCAATTGATTCTCGTTTCTTTTCTGGAAGCTTGGCCTTGGATTTCACTTCACCTGGTGACAAAGACTGCTCGAAACAGCTGATAACAATGCGCAAGACTCTCCTCCCTTGGTTCAGGTCTTGGAACCTGGCAACCTTGCTGCTACTGCTAAGGTATGATCCTCTTCTACACTTTGGTAATGTTTTTCCAGTCCAAGTCCTGCGTTTGTTTTAAAGTCTGATAACGCTCTGCGCCTAAAATGGTTGTATAGCTCTTATGATGGCTTCACCAGCCACTATACCGCGTTTTTATCACCTTAATGCATTTGAAATTAATGTCGTGCATTATGTCCTGCAGAAAGTTATTACAATTACTAAATGTGTGACCTGTTATTGCTTTCTTTTTTACCGTTGTTTGGTTGTTTCTGACGTAGGATCTGTAGTTAGGAAGCTTGAATCTGTCTTGAGCTATTGTTGCTGCTTATACTTCTTTTTTTTAATTGTGTATATTGACTTGGTTTGCAGGCTGTTCTAATTAATCATTGTATGGCTTTGACAGGTTGTGGTGCTGACGTTGCGTACGTTGGCGGCGGGGTGTTTAGCTTGCTGAGAGGGTAGGGAACTAGTTTGGCTAGTCTTGTTGTTGGTTGAGGTTGAATTTGTGGTATGTGCCTATTATCAGCATAGGCTTCAGCTAGCAGCACAGTCTGCTGTCATCCAATGAGGTAAACATAGGTTTCTTTACCAATTTGAGAGTTTCGACTATGTCCAATATCTTCTCCACCTGATGTTTTATGTTTCTCTGCTTGTACTCTAAATCATGGATGGTGGTAAACAACAAATTGTGGTGGGTCCTATCTAGAGTGTTAAAGGCAAGGTGGTGATTGATGCTTCCCGGCTGATTCATCCACAAACTAAGATGTTTGGTCAAGAACCACGGCAGACAATCTCTAACTTTGGCCATCTGAACAAGCCATCTATCCAAGTGAGTGTCTTGAAATTTTCTATTCAAAGTTATAGCTTCTGCATTGTTTTATTTGTCTGTACCGAACTTGACTTCTTATTCTCCTTTTTAGGCTCTGATCCATGGCTTGATGCGGAGAAAGGCTGGTGATATCCTGCTGGGTACAGAATTGTTGTTTGCCAATTTTAACACCTTTGCCGCAAAAGAGTTCTTTGGGCGCTGCGGGAGTTGTCTGCACTAAAGATGGTTGCAAATTCATCTGGAAGGTACTTCTCGGTGTAGCATTCCTATACGCAAAGCTTTCCTTTTTCCAGAAGAGCTTAGGAGCATCCTGCTGCATGCTTGTGAACAAGATCAAGCCTTTGGTGGATTAATGTTGCTGCTGGGTTTGATAGTATGCCAATCATGACAGAGTCTTGGTTTGTGGTTTGGCACAAGTACTGTTGGAGTTTAGTGCACCACTTTGAACAAATGTAACGCGGGATTCTCGTATCTAGTACTGATGTGTTATTGTAATGTGTTGCACCCCAAAATTTGCTCAACATTTCTTTACCTAGCTTATGTTTCATTTCATTCACATTAGCATTATCATTTGCATTTCATTGACATGTGTGTAGGAGATCAAGAGGTATGATTACAAATTAAGAGCTATACAAGACTATGAATCTAGCTAAGAAGGTTATTCAGGTGGTCAAGGGTTGATATCCTTGTCAGAGAAGTTAAAAGATCCTCAGAGAGAGTGATTGAAACCAAGAGTGTGTGTCTCCTAACTTGAGAGTTGTGGAAAGCCATCAGATGATTCTGAGGCCATGAAGATGGACTTGAGGTCTTGAGAGAGCTCATGAGAAGGTTTGAAGATCACTTTGAGGCCTAGGTAGGTCATTGTGCAAGAATAAGAAGCCTCAGCCATGATTGGTGCAGTTAGGGTTTGACTAGGTCAACCCTAAGTCAACTGATGATTTGAAGAAGGTTGAGACCTAATCCAAGAGCCATGTGATCATGGATTGATGCATTGAGATGTTATAAGGATGATTCCAAGGTTAACTCATCATGATTGAAGAGTTTGAGAAGTTTCAAGCTAGGGTTTCTAAGACTTGACAGTGTAAAATCCCCTAGTTTGACCCCTATCTTCAAGACATTTTAGCTCAAGATGTGATTGTCATCTCATGTTGACCCCAACATGATTGTTGTAGAGCATGGTCTTAGCTTTAATTTGAGTGCTAGAAGTCCTTGATAGGGTTTATATAACTCAAGTTATGAGCCAGACAAGTTACAAGTCATCTGAGGTATGTGAATTTGGAGCTTGAAAGTTACCCAACTTGCATGAAACTTTTGCCCTAGAAGGATGATTCCTATGAACTTTTGGTCAACATGAATGTTGTTCCTTATTCTCTTATCTTTCCATAGAGTACTATAAGTCCTTGATAGGATTTGTAGAACTGAAGTTATGGCTTTGATAAGTCAAGGGTATTTTGGGAACTTGTGATCATAGGTCATTTTCACCAACTTAGACACTTCAAATGAAATTTTGTTCAACTTGAAAGTTGCTTAAAATGGGGTTTTAACCTTGACCATGCATCAAGGAGGCATTGAAATGGCTCAAGGAGAGACTTGGTTCAAGGAAGTTTGAAAAAAGGAAGAATTAAAGAGAATTAATGACCAAAAATTGAAATAATTCATTTTGTGTCCAAACAAGGCAAAATAATAGGTCATTTTGAGTGGAAAAATAGTTTTAGAAACTTTGGCAATGTTGGAATTTTGGTTTAAGTCCATTTTCATACCATTCCATGTTGTTTCTTCATGATGAAGCAACATATCAAACTCACACCACTGGCTTGCAAACAAGGAAATTAACATTACAAACTAATTCAATATCTCATGAGATGAGTTTTCTAAGCATTTTCATGCCCAAAGAGAGTCAGAATCGTGACTGTGCACATGAGACTTTGAAGGAGAAATTGAAATTGCAAAATCTCATATGGAAGGTGTCGCTACTGCGAAAATCGGCGTCGGCTAAACAGAAGAGTCGCCACCGTGCGTTATTTATCCCAAAGGAGGGAAAGGAAACGCTCGAAGTAAACCTACCGCAAAGACGGGAAAGGAATGGTCATCGCAACCAAATCCTGGATTCGGGAGTAGGTTACGCAAGGGGAAGGTATTAGCACCCCTCACGTCCGTCGTACTCGACGGGATCCACGCTTGTTTTCTAGTACGGATTATTATTCTATCTATTCTACAGGCCAAGGGTTAAAAGAAAATAAAATGACTCGGCAAAGCATCGCACTTTATGCCTACGTATTCCCGTCTGGAACAAGAAATCAGAGTCAACGTAGTTCGCCTACCTACGGGAAAGGAGGGGAAGGTTGCTCGCTAGGATATCGCATCCTATGCCTACATACTTTCATACATCATGAAAGATCAGAGCAAACGTAGTTCGGGCTACGGGAGACACAGATTTGTCTGACTGTTTTTTATCCTTCTGAAAAAAGGTTTTCTTCTGATTACGGGTCCAAGCGGACAAAAATGACACCTTTGATTGGTTTTCAGTCTTTTACGCAAGAACTGTCTTTTATTGAAATCTTATTACTGTGTTTTTGATTGTTTTGAGATAGAAGAGAAAGAACTCTAAAACCTAGGGTTAAAATGGGAATCAAAACTATCCTAATATTGTCATGCATGGATTAACACCTAATGTCTGTCATATTTCTCTCTTGCACAGAGAGAAACAGAGATCCTAGGGGATAAACGGAAAAGAAATAGCATATATACAATAAAGCAGTAAAATGCATGAATGCAGCAATACAAGCGAGGCAAGGGAGTCCCACTCAACCTCGAACCTGGAAAACAATAGGCAAAGTGAAATAGCTTCACTTCAAACCTAAGGGGAAAAATAACAAACAATACAGCAAAGAAAATAAACCCCAAAACCAGCTCTGACAACACACCAGCTCCTACAGCAGCAGTTCTGAAAAACATCCATCTCTGATAGTTGATAAACAACAAAACAATGACATCTTCAAGTGAATGCCAAAGTCAAGCTCCAATGATACCCAAGCTACAACAAGCTTCCATCTTCAAGAAATCACCAAGCTCAAGCAAGCACAGAATCTTAACTAGTTGACAGCATCAGACAGCAGATAGCTCCAAACAGCAGCAAACCCTAGCTTTAACAGCTGCACAGTTTTGACATGAATAATCTTCATCTTTGTCAATATTTGATCTTCATATCTATCTTCAATGGCTTCTTTCTTCAAGGCAAGCTCTCCTGGATGATAGTCACTTAACAAGATGAGTTGAATGTTAAACAGTTCATTGACTACCAAAGGAAGCCTACAAACAGTTCAACATTATAGAAGAGTGGTTCTCTCAAAGTTCTACCTCTAAGGTAAGGCCACTTATCCCTCCAAAGGAGGGAGGTGAATACCATAGAGGGACTTTATGTCATAGAGAGGAATGGAAGCACATAAAGCTATCCATGTTTGTACAAAAAATTCAGTCTATTCTAAGGCTCTGCTTATTCCTATTATTTCCTATGTCTTCAATCAACACCTTCAATCTCCAAGCTCCAAGGATCTTCTTCTGTCTTGAATTAACACCTCTGATTCTTCATGCTCCACAAGCCCAAACCAAGCCCCGTACCCCATAGAAAAGCCCAAAAGCCCAAGCAAGCAAATAAAAACCCCAAGTGGGAACACCAAACAAACACACCATTTGTAAAATATACTAAAAATAGTAATATAGTATTTAAAATTCTAAGATTAATTCTAAGGGGATTTCTACATCTACCCTACATACCCTATATGTCCCAGATCCTAATTCATGCTAAAAACCCCAAAATAAAATGTTATGATGCACCTATGTTGAGTTTGAACCCTACTACTATCACCCTAATGTTCTCTAATCAAAACTAAACAAGATTAATCCACAAAAATGTGGAATAAATCTCTAAGGGAACCTATACTTCTAATCTAATCAACCCAACAAGGATCAACTCAAAACTATTCACCAATTAGTCACAAGAAAATTTACAAAAACATGTATCAAATGTACAAAATTAAAGAAATTAATAAAATGGGAAAAATCAAATTAAATTGAAAAATGGGTGAATATGAAATTTATTATTTTCATAAAATCACAAATAAATCCAAGATCATGGAGGTATTTTTGAAATATTTTTCTGATTAATTTTGGATTTATTATGATTTATTTTGTAAATTATATGCAAATATGAAAGAAAAAGAAAATTCATTTAAGACAGGGGGTGGCAAAAGCAGTTTTCCACACTGCAGGAAAACATTGGGCCTAGAAGGGGGGTACTACTAGCAAACGCGTTAGGCCCAGTCTACTTCAGAACAAAACACCAAAAAAAAACAAACGGGGGGTGCCGATAGCGACGAATTCGCTTGTTATCCATGCTTGAGCCCCAAACGGGGGCGCGAATAGCAGGTCTGGGCTAGGCCCAAACCAAAACGCCAAGGGGGAGAGGGGGTGCCAACGGTAAACATGGAGTATGATCAGCAAACTTGTAACTGGGCCTAATGCCCGAGCCCAATTCACATTCAGCCTTAGTAACAATTAACCTAATACTCCTCACTATCATCCTCCAACACTGTTCATCCCTAACCTCAAACCCTAAACGGCGCAAACATCCTCCCAAACCTCTCAGTTCTCTCCATCACAAACTATCCTTCTAACTTCATCCCAATCGTTGCCTAGTTCTACGAACTACTATAATCATAAGAGATTGAAGCAAAACCTGGAACCACTGATGAGCGATGGTGGAGCTTTCCTGGAGATGATGAAGATTGAGAAGTCCTGATGGCGATCTTGAAGTTCTGGCGATCTTGGAACATTGAAAACGGAGGAGATCAAGGAATCTGGAGACGGATGAACCGATGAAGAACCTTGAAGAAACTTCTGGAAATCCTTGCTGAAGTTTGAAGGATCTGGAGATCACGAAGACGACTTGAAGCTCCTATGATCTTCTGGGAAATCAATTGAAGGTTGAATGTTCTTCACGAGATTCTTGATGAATTTCTTGAAGATTCACGGAGAAATCAATTAAGGCGCGATGTTGACAGTTCTTGAATGTTCTTGTGAAGAACATGAAGATGACGAACACCATGATGAAGTTGGTTGAAGATCCGTTTGTGGATGCATGTGGATCTGGAGAAAAGATGAACATAAGTGCAGAACGATGAAGATCGTTTGATTTGTTTGATTTTTCTAGAAAAACGTCCTGAACGGGATGAAGGCGCTTGAAGAAGATGGTGGTGATCTGGGAATTCCTGGAGAAATTGATGGAGAAAAATGATGAAGCTGGCAAAAATGCAGTTTTCGGCGGGTGGTTAGGAAGTCCGGCGGGAGGTTACGGTGGCCGGTGGCAGTTGGAGTGGTCGCCGGTGAGTGGTTGGGGTGGCCGGAGGTGGTTGGTTGGGGCGGCCGGCGACACTTGCATGCCGGCCGGTAGGATGTTCCGGTGAGGGATGTGGAGGAGACAAGTGTCGCAGTGAGTGAGGGAGAGGGTTACACGTGTGAAGGCTATGGTACGTGGTTGGCATGCAGTGAATGATGGGTGAAGTGGCTGAGTGTGGTACGTGGCTCCCTCTGGGTGAATGGACGAATGAGGTGGCGGAAAAAACAGATACACGCTGTAATACCCTAATTTTTACCCCTAAGATCCCACATTTCATTTGCATATCATTCCACAAACAAGGTCATACTTTTGGCTTTCGCGCCCTTATGGGTTTATTACTTTCTTTTTGTTGTTTATGTTTACTAACATCTAACCAAAATACCAAAAATATTTTTCAATTTGTTTGTTTCTTCTTCTTCTCTGTGTGTTTAGGGTTTTGCAAGGAGATTAATGGCAAAGACATTCATTCAAGTTTAAATCAGATGGACGTTTGACCTCATCTTGGTCAAACCATCAAGAGTCTGCTTCAACTATAAGTTACCCGTGGTGGTAGGATATTTTCTCAGGAATTGTGATCGTTCATGGTCAATTTGTCTTGTGTTGAAATTCATTGGTTTATCAAGCAGTGTTCAATGAGAAATTGCAAAAAAAAAAAAACGACATGAATATTTTGTTCAGCAAAAGCTCACGCGTAAACACCCACTTCAAAACGGCAGAAAATTATCACAAACGGCAAATCATTTTTCACTCATTCTCATCTATAAATAGAATTCATCCCTCACTCATTTTTCTCAAGCTTTTCAAGCCAAAAAATCTCTGCTGATTTTCTTCCTCAATTCCTCAATACAAAACCTTTTGCTCACCTTCTCTTCTCATAATTCCTTCCACCAAATTAACTTCAAATCAACCTCAAACACAGATCAATTTCGAACCAGAATTCGTTCAGAAGAAGAAGAGAAGCAAGAAGAAGTTTGGATTGATTTCTTACCTGAGTTTGAAGGTAGATTGAGCTTCACCGTCATTTTCGATCCGTTATCTTTTGTTGTGATTCTTTGAATTGTTGGTACCATTGTGAAGAGCTCTTGATTTCGATTGCAACCGCGTATTTTTCGCGTCCCGCCGTTGTGATTTAAGCAAGCATCCATGGCCGTGAAAGTTTTCGCGTGTGAGAGCTAGAAGAAGAAGATAACTCTGTTTCGTTTTCTCTTTCTACTTTTCAATTATACTTTTCTTTTATTTGTTTATTTTTATTTTCTTTTTCATTTCTTTCAGAACTTAACTATGTGGATTTTTCCACATTTTTCTTTTATTATTAAATTTGTATTTTAATTTCATTTTTGAAAAAGCTTTTAAAAAATTATTTAAAAATATTTTGATTAAGTGTTGATTGTTTTGGATCTTGATTTTGATAAGATTTCATCAATATCAATGGACTTTGGGTGTTGATTTTATCCACCAAGAGAGGTGATTGATATTGACGATAATTTAATCGATTCGAGATTCAAATTGTGATTTCATTTTCTTTCTTCTTCTTTTTATTTTTGATCGATGAAGTCTATGGATCATAGATTGTTGATTATCAAGGTTGTTTAATCTTCATTATTTCAAATCTATGGACGAATAATCATTGAGATAATTCTCTGTACTTTGGAATAGTGATAGATTACCTTTGATTAATTGATGAAAAATCTTGATTATGATGAGATCACTACCTCTTTTCTTTTTGTGTGGCATGTTTTAGGAGAGTGATTTACATATCACTTCTCTAACATGTATTAACACTAACATTTTATTGACCGGCCTCAGATAGTCGTGGTTTCTACATAAACCCGATTACGATTGCTTAACATAGCGCTAAAGTGTCCCTTAATCGGAAAATGATCATTCGTGGCTCAAACTTACGTTTAAAAGTCCAAGTATGATTAGTTGCTTGTCTTAACTCCAATACCTATGAAAATCATTGTTAGGAGGCTTTGATTCTATCAATCCTCTAATGAATTTTCATTAATCTTGGTCTAAGTGCAAGAATTAATCATCATTGATCATATGTTCTAACCACTAACCACTAATTCACTAACAATATCCTTGTTTAATTTTGTTTATATTCTCTTCTTACTCTTTATTTTTTACTTTTATGCTTCCATTTTATCATTTCATACCATATCTTTGTTTATGTTTATGTCATTTTTCTTTTGTCCACTTGGACCATACTTTGTTCAAAACACTAATAAAGGATAAAACATCTAAAAAATTTGGTGCTATTAATTTTGTGGTTATACTCTTGGACCATTCTTAGACCTTGGGACTTCATGGACATTTTGGACTTAGGATTAGGACTTTCTTCCCTATGCTTGGAGAATTTTGAATCTTAGCCTTTATTTGGCTCGATCACTGGCTTATACTTTAAATCGGATGGAATTCTTTTTGCTTGCTTTGGAGTGTGCTACAAGTCGGTTAGATCTTTCTTATCTCTAGCTCTTATTTTGTTTTTTAGGATAGTCACTTCATCTCCTTCCCTTCTTAAATTTTCAAAACTTTCTCCCTTTTTCAAAACCTTCTTGGTTTCAAACTTCCAAACCGCTTTCGCAATAAAACCTTGACTTTTGTCAAGTGATTTTTAAACTTTGTTTTTCTTAATAAAAGTCAATCAATGTTAATCATGCTTTGACCAATTTCAAAAGACATAAAAAATACAAAAACTCATCAACTCTTTTTGTGCCTTTATGCACTTTTCACTTTAAAACTTTTCATAAAGTTTAGACATGATTCATTTCTATAGTTGAGATGTAAATCTCCTATTCCCCATATTATTAAGACTTTGACATTTTCCACGTTGATGTTGAGTGATAGTCTTGTTGATAATCCAAGCAAATCCTCCATCTTTATGTGACGCAAATGTTGTCTTAATACTCGTGGGTGGATAGTCGCAGTTTTCTCCTTGAAATGACGACTTGTCTGAACATCTAAAATCAATCAAAACCAACAAAATTTTGACATTTGTACCACGAACTACGGGGTTTTGATTCCATATTGCACTTTATGGGTACGTAGGCATGAGACGATAAGTCTCTCCAAACACAAAAATATAAAAAAATAATTCTCTTCTCATCTCCCCAATCTCTTTTCAAACAAACCATTTTCAAACCAAAAAGCGTAAATATTTCAAAGGGCTCCTATAGAGTACTATAGACGTTTTGGGTGCTAACACCTTCCCATTGCGTAACCAACCCCCTTACCCCGATCTCTGTCTCGTGTTCTTATTTTAGAACTCTTTGGTTTTGTTCGCTCTTTTTCCTTTCCTTTATTTGGATAAAATAAAAGTGCGGTAGCGACTCTTGTTTTCTTTGAGTTAAGTTAGTCAATAACTTACACTCACGATTTTTACCGCTACAGAAAAGTGGCGACTCTGCTGGGGATCTCAACGGTTCCTAGTGGGTTTCGCCTACTTTGATTTATTTATCGCTTTCTGTTTGACTTGTTTGTTATTGATTGTTCTGTTTTGGTGCCTGGTAATTTGTGTGGTGAGATAAGCCCTAACCCGGACTTGAGTGCACTTATGATAGGAGGGTGGTATAGTCTTGTTGGCTTACGTGGAGTAGTCCTTACTAAGCTAACTTGAGATCCCCCGCTCGGTGGAGGCCCCTTTGGAAATTACTGATATCTTACGAGTAGTCGTAATTGATATTACTTTTTCCGACTGGGAGCCTGAGAAGCTGAGGACCTTAGAACCCTTTAACCCATCTTGGCCTTATTAGGACGTGGTGCGGTGGCTGTTCAGGTGTAGACTTGAATTGGTCGTTACGCGATACCACACTCAGATGAGTTTCTCTTGAGAATATTGTTGGCCGACGAGTAGTCGTTTAAGCCGATAATATCCAAAAGATGGAATTATGATTCTGGGAACTTTTTAGAACCTTGTTCTACAGGTGATGATATAACCATAGTACATACCATTGTGGGTTGGTTTATTCTTACCTTTGGCTCCATGCTCGTGCCGAACCTTTGAACCTGTGTGCTTTGTATGTCTTGTTTGTGGGTGTTGCATCTTGCACTCATGCATTCATGAGCATTGTGTTTCAGCTGGTTTTTAAGGATCTCAGAGATTTTCTTTTGCAAACATCGCAGATATTGTTGATTATGGATATTGGAAGGAGAAATACTCAGAAGTACGGTTTTCGGGCTCCTGATCTTACAGAGTTGAGAAAGCTAGTGTCCTTGGTAGATGATCGTTCAGGCTTCTTATCTCGTTATGGGAGACTTTTATTTGTTCTTTCTACCAATATTGAAGACGGAATTCTGAATACCCTTATGCAGTTCTATGATCCTATGTACCGATGCTTCACATTTCCCGATTATCAGCTCATGCCGACCTTGGAAGAATATGCTTATTTGTTGGGTGTACCGGTTTCTGATAAGGTCCCGTATACTGGTTTGGAGGAAGCTCTTAAGCCCCAAGATATTGCTGAAGCTACCCATTTGACGAAGTCGGATATTGATGCAAATCTAAAGACTAAGGGAGGCCTCAAGGGTTTAACTGCTAAGTTCTTGATTGAGAAGGCTACTTTATTTGCTGACATTGGTCGCACATTGGCGTTTGAGGCTATATTGGCTTTACTCATCTATGGATTAGTCTTGTTTCCTAATATTGATAATTTTGTGGACATTAATGCTATTAGAATTTTCTTGATTGGGAACCCTGTTCCAACTTTGCTTGGTGATACTTATTTTTCCATCCATAGTAGGACTTCTAAGGGAAACGGTACCATTGTTTGTTGTCTACCTCTGCTGTATAATTGGTTCGTTTCACACTTACCTCAGACATCTGCTTTTAGGAAAAACAAGGATTGTTTAAGGTGGTCTCAAAGGATTATGTCTCTTACGCATACTGATATCACTTGGTCTTCTTCGGTTTACGATAATGTCCGGATTATTGATAGTTGTGGAGAATTCGCCAATGTTCCTCTTCTTGGAATACAAGGCGGAATTAACTACAACCCGAGTCTAGCTCGCCGTCAGCTGGGATATATGCTGAAGGATAGGCCTAAGAATATTTTATTAGAGGGTTTATTCTTTCAAGGAGGGGATGATTCTCTTGGTTTGAGAAGAAAAATGGCTCATGCCTGGACTAAGATTCACAGGTTGGGTAGAGGGGAGCTTGGAAGACAAGTTTGCATTGCTTTAGAACCTTACACGCTTTGGGTGAAGAAGAGGGCTATGGAGCTTAAGATGCCTTACCCTGTTGAGAAACCTCTGACTACTGTGATCTCTACGCCACTCCCTACGGCAATCCCTGTTTCTTCTGATGATGTGAAGACACTTCAAGACGCTTTGGCTAAGATGAAGGAAGATAAAGAGATGTGGGAAAGTAAGTTTCAAGCTTCTGACAAAGAGAAGATGGAATTGCAAAAACAGATGAAGGAGAAAGATGATTTGATAGAGTTACTTGAGCGGCGCGCTGTGAAGAGGCATGCAGAGGATTTATTTTCCTCTACTACTCCATCATCACATCCTCCTACTTCTGGTGCTTGGAAGGGTATTGTGGATCAGCTTGTGCTAGAGAAGATCACCATGAAGCACAACTATGAGAAAGAGATTAAGAGACTCCGAAGGAAGTATCAGCTTGGATCGTCATCAGATGTTCCTTAGGACCTAGCCTTTTTCTTATTTTGATATTATTGTATTTTGTACTTCCAAGTGTAACTCTTTCCAATATTCAATGAAATGAGATGTTTATCAGTATTTCAAGAAGTGTTATTTTTCTTTATGATGTTTGTAATTGCTTTATATCTTAAAAATCCTTGAAAACTGGTTGAAACACCTGCATTTTGCATTTGCATTCACATCATCATGCATTGTGTGTTGCCTTTTCCAGATGTCTTATTTGTTTCTTTTGGCCTTCCTTCAGTCAAGCTGTCGCATCACTACAACACCCGGGCTAACTCTAAGAAAAAGATGGATCAGTTGCAACAAGAGAATCGCGAGCTCCGTGAAGAGGTATCAACTCTGAAAGATGGTTTGGAAAGACTGACTGCCGCAATGGAAGCTCTGGTGGCTGCTCAGAATCAGCCACCACTACCTCCTCCTTCTCCTGTCCAAGGAACTGTGATTTCTGAAATCGGATCAACGCCCATTTCTGTGGCCCCGATTAATGCTTCTCAATATCAAATGCCTGTTGGTTTCCCTTGGGGAATGCCTAACAATTATGTGCCAGAGGGATATCGCCCTCCTGTTCCCGAAGGTTCTAGACTCCCTGCTGTCATGGCTGTGCCACCTCCTGTGGTTAATGTTGTTCCTAATGCTGAAGTTCCGATTGTTCCTACTGTCATACCTGTGCCACCGCCTGTAACTCACGCTATGCCTTATACTGAAGAACAAATTTTCCATACTGCTCCGAGCGAGAGTTTGGATGTTATGGATCGAATAGATGACTTTCAAGATCAGTTTGCTGAAATGCAAAGAGAAATCAGGGCTTTAAGGGGAAAAGAGTTATTTGGAAAGAATGCTCATGAGCTTTGCCTTGTTCCAAATGTGAAGATTCCCGCCAAGTTTAAAGTTCCGGATTTTGAAAAATACAAAGGGAACACTTGTCCGCAAAGTCACTTGATCATGTATGCTAGAAAGATGTCTACCTATACTGACAATCATCAGTTGTTGATCCACTATTTTCAAGATAGTCTTACTGGTGCTGCGCTGAAATGGTATATGGGACTCGATAGTACACAAATCAAAACATTCAATGATCTTTGTGAAGCTTTTGTTCGTCAGTATAAGTATAATCTCGATATGGCGCCAGACCGTGATCAGCTTCGCGCAATGTCTCAAAAAGAGAAAGAAACTTTTAAAGAATATGCACAAAGATGGCGTGAGATTGCAGCTCAGATAAGCCCTCCGCTTTAAGAGAAAGAAATGACCAAGATTTTTCTGAAGACTCTGGATTCATTTTACTATGAAAGGATGGTTGCGAGCGCTCCTAGTTATTTCACGGAAATGGTTAATATGGGGATGAGATTAGAGGAAGCTGTCCGTGAGGGACGTCTGATAAAAGAAGGAAATTCTGGAAGTACAAAAAAGCCTGGTGTTGGGTTCCCTAAGAAAAAAGAGGGAGAAACTAATGCTATATCTCAGGAAAGGTCTAGAAGACGCAGAGTTGTGAACAACAATGGTAGTCGTCGTCAGCAACAAGTAGCATCTGTTATGCCTGTTGTCAGTAACACCCCTACCGCTCAAGCTACTGCAAGTTATCAACCACGTTTCCAAGAGAAGACAACTCAACAAGGTCGTACACAGAGGAAAACACAATTTGATCCCATTCCAATGACGTATACTGAGCTCTTTCCGGCTTTAATAAAGAATAATTTGGTTCAACCTCGTGATCCGCCGGCTGTTCCAACTGAAATTCCATGGTGGTATAAGCCAGATGCTCATTGCGCATTTCATCAAGGTGCCCCGGGACACGATATCGAAAATTGCTATCCTCTGAAGCATGAAGTTGCAAAGCTCGTTAAAATTGGTATTTTGTCTTTCGAAGATACCAACCCTAATGTGCAATCAAATCCATTTCCTAAGCATGGTAATGCAACTGTCAATATGGTATATGGTTGTCCTGGTACATACCGTATTTTCGACATTCGCTGGATTCGGAGATCGCTTGTTGAAATGCATGCTACTTTGAGTGAGTTCCATGATATTGAGCATGATTATGCCGCCTGTTGTATTTGTTCTGTGAACCCTCGAGGGTGTGTGATTGTAAAAAGGGACTTACAAAAGATGATGGATGAGAATTTGATTCAGGTTACTGCAAACAGAAATGAAGTGGAGAACGAGGTGAATGTCATAGTCCCACGTTTCAATATTCCTGAGCGGGTTGTAATTTCTTACAATAGTCAGAAATCTGCTGTGACGCCTTTGGTTATCCGTTTGCCTGGCCCGACGCCGTATGAATCCGATAAAGTTGTTCCCTACAAATACAATGCTACTATGTTGGAGGATGGAAAAGAGGTTCCCATTCCTTCTCTTCCCTCAGTTGTGACTATCGCTGATGTCGGACGTGTAACCAGAAGTGGTCGAGTATTTGATAATGTGCCTTCAAAGACAAGTGAAGATACTGGGAGTAAGCAAATTCAGTTGAAGACTACTGTGGAATCTGGTCAATCAAGTGATGTAAATCAGAAGTCAGATAATGATGAGGTGTTGAAATTGATCAAGAAGAGTGAATATAATGTGGTGGATCAATTGTTACATACACCGTCAAAGATATCTGTTTTATCCCTGTTAATGAGCTCTGAGGCACATCGTGAATCGTTGCAGAAAGTATTGGAACAAGCTTATGTAGATCATGATGTGACTGTTAACCAGTTTGATAGCATTGTTGCCAATATCACTGCGTGTAACAATCTGAGTTTTTGTGATGAAGAGTTGACCGATCATGGAAGAAATCATAATTTGGCTCTCCATATTTCCATGAATTGCCAGGAAGACGCTCTATCCAATGTGCTGGTTGATACTGGGTCATCGTTGAATGTGATGCCAAAATCTACTTTGTCCAGATTATCTTATCAAGGTACTCCTATGAGGTTCAGTGGGGTCATTGTGAAAGCCTTTGATGGATCGAGGAAAACCGTGATTGGAGAGGTTGATCTCCCTATCAAGATTGGTCCATGTTTTTTCCAGATCACTTTTCAAGTCATGGATATTCGTCCTGCTTACAGTTGTCTTCTAGGACGCCCATGGATCCATGAAGATGGAGCTGTTACTTCGACACTGCATCAAAAGTTAAAATTCGTGCAGAATGGTAAACTCGTCGTTGTTGGTGGAGAACAGGCTATGTTGGTAAGCAGTTTGTCGTCTTTTTCTTATATCGATGTGGAAGAGGATATTGGAACTCCGTTTCAGGCTCTTTCTGTGGTTGATAAAGCTGTTAAGAAGGATGGGGTGTCCATGTCTTCTTTAAAAGATGCACAACATATAGTGGATAATGGCCAAGCTCATGGATGGGGCCGAATCATTGAAGTTGCTGAGAAAAAAGATAGAGCTGGTTTGGGTTTTACATCTGGTTCAACCCAAAAAGAGCTAAAGAGTATTCATGAAGTCTTTCGAAGTGTTGGGTTCATCCATTGCAAAGATCATTCTACAGCTGCAATTCTCGAAGATGACCAAGAGGAAGAAATGCCCAACTTTGTGACACGTGGATTGATATGCCAGAATTGGATCGCTGTTGATGTTCCTACTGTTGTTCATGTTTCAAAGTAATTTGTTTTTGTTTCTTTCAAAAATCCTTTCACTCTGCCCAAGGTGAAAGTGAATTTGTGAGGGCTTTGTTTCAACTTTTATCATCATCAATAAAATGTTTTTCTGTTTATCCATATGTTGTTTTCCTTTTTTGCTTTACTTCTGAAAAATGGTAACATAAAAAACCGAAAAAAGTATAATAATGTTATAATCACTCTTATCTGCATAATATTTTCATTTTTTTGTTCATATTCTAAAATCAAACATAAAATCATTGTGCAGATTGATTGTTAAACCCATTGGAAACAATGACCATATGCCCCCTCCCAACTTTGAGTTCCCTGTGTTTGAAGCGGAAGAGGAGGATATTGAAGAAATTCCCGATGAGATTTCTCGATTGCTCGAGCACGAGGAGAAGGCCATTCAGCCTCATGAAGAGCCGGTGGAATTGGTTAATCTGGGTTCCGATGATGATAAAAAAGAAGTCAAGATTGGGGCACTGCTTCAGTCAGATGTTAAGAAGAGGATGGTAGAGCTTCTTAGAGAATATGTTGACGTGTTTGCTTGGTCCTATCAAGACATGCCTGGTCTTGATACCGGTATTGTGGAGCACCATTTGCCATTAAAGCCTGAATGTTCACCCGTGAAGCAGAAATTGAGAAGAACTCATCCTGACATGGCAGTGAAGATTAAAGAAGAGGTTCAAAAGCATATTGATGCTGGTTTTCTTGTGACCGTAGAATATCCTCAATGGGTGGCCAATATCGTGCCTGTTCCAAAGAAAGACGGAAAAGTCCGAATGTGCGTTGACTATAGAGATTTGAATAAAGCAAGTCCAAAAGATGATTTTCCACTACCACACATTGATTTGTTGGTAGATAATACTGCTAAGTTCAATATCTTTTCATTTATGGATGGATTTTCCGGTTATAATCAAATAAAGATGGCACCTGAGGATATGGAAAAAACAACATTCATTACACCCTGGGGAACATTCTGTTACAGAGTGATGCCCTTCGGTTTAAAAAATGCTGGTGCAACGTACCAGAGAGCTATGACCACTCTGTTCCATGATATGATGCATAAAGAAATTGAGGTCTATGTGGATGATATGATTTGTAAGTCGAAGACTGAAGAAGATCATATTAAAAATTTATTGAAGTTGTTTCAACGTTTGAGAAAGTTTAAGCTTCGTCTGAATCCTAATAAATGCACTTTTGGTGTTCGTTCTGGAAAATTGTTAGGCTTTATTGTCAGTCAGAAAGGCATTGAAGTTGATCCTGGTAAAGTTAAAGCTATCCAGGAGATGCCTGCACCCAGAACAGAAAAACAAGTAAGAGGATTCTTGGGACGTTTGAACTATATCTCTAGATTTATCTCTAATATGACTGCCACATGTGCACCGATTTTCAAACTTCTCCGCAAAGATCAGGGTTGTGTCTGGACAGAAGATTGTCAGAAAGCTTTCGAAAGATTTAAAGAGTATCTGCTTGAACCTCCTATTTTGTCTCCTCCCGTAGAAGGAAGACCTTTGATCATGTATTTGACCGTGCTAGAAGAGTCTATGGGTTGTGTTCTGGGTCAACAAGATGAATCCGGGAGAAAAGAATTTGCCATTTATTATTTGAGTAAGAAATTCACTGATTGTGAGTCTCGGTACACGATGCTTGAAAAGACATGTTGTGCTCTAGCTTGGGCTGCCAAGCGCCTCCGTCAGTATATGTTGAATTGTACAACTTGGTTGATATCTAAAATGGATCCAATCAAGTATATCTTTGAAAAGCCTGCTTTAACTGGGAGGATTGCTCGTTGGCAAATGTTGTTATCAGAATATGATATCGAGTATCGAACTCAAAAGGCGATAAAAGGAAGTGTTTTGGCTGATCATTTGGCACACCAGCCAATTGATGATTATCAACCTATTCAGTTTGACTTTCCTGATGAGGATGTGATGTATCTAAAGGTTAAAGATTGTGAGGAACCATTACATGAAGAAGGACCTGAGCCTGGATCCCGTTGGGGTTTGATCTTTGATGGGGCGGTTAATGAATATGGCAGAGGTATTGGTGCAATTATTGTTACTCCTCATGGTTCTCATATTCCTTTCACTGCAAGGTTGGTTTTCAATTGCACAAATAATGCGGCTGAGTATGAAGCGTGTATTATGGGCTTGGAAGAAGCTATCGATTTAAGAATCAAGATTCTGGATGTATATGGAGATTCAGCTTTAGTGATTAATCAGATTAAAGGGAAATGGGAGACACGTCAACCTGATTTGATTCCTTATCGTGATTATGCAAGAAGGTTGTCAACTTTCTTCAATAAAGTTGAGTTTCACCATATACCAAGAGCAGAGAATCAAATGGCAGATGCTTTAGCGACTTTATCCTCCATGATTATGGTAAATCATTGGAATGATGTGCCAAAGATTAATGTGATGCGTCTTGATAGACCAGCTCATGTGTTTGTAGTTGAAGAGGTTGTTGATGATAAACCATGGTATTATGATATTAAATGCTTTCTTCAGAATCAAGAGTACCCACTTGGGGCATCCAAGAAGGATAGGAAAACTTTGAGAAGATTGGCTGGTAGTTTCTTCTTGAATGATGATGTGATGTATAAGAGAAATTATGACATGATCTTGCTCAGATGCGTGGATAGACACGAAGCAAATATGTTGATGAAAGAAATCCATGAAGGATCCTTTGGCACCCATGCCAATGGACACGTGATGGCTAAGAAGATGTTAAGGGCAGGTTACTATTGGCTGACAATGGAGTCTGACTGTTGTAAATATGTGAAAAAGTGCCATAAATGCCAGATTTATGCTGACAAGATTCATGTGCCTCCAACTCCTCTCAATGTTATCTCTTCTCCATGGCCTTTTTCAATGTGGGGCATTGATATGATTGGAATGATTGAGCCTAAAGCGTCGAACGGACACCGTTTCATATTGGTGGCTATTGACTATTTTACCAAATGGGTTGAAGCTGCATCATATGCAAATGTGACTAAGCAAGTAGTGGTCAGGTTTATCAAGAATCAAATCATCTGTCGGTATGGTGTTCCGAGCAAGATCATCACTGATAATGGGTCGAATTTAAATAACAAGATGATGAAGGAATTATGTGATGAGTTTAAGATTGAGCATCATAATTCTTCTCCTTATAGACCCAAGATGAATGGGGCTGTTGAAGCTGCTAATAAGAACATTAAGAAGATTATTCAAAAGATGGTTGTTACATACAAGGATTGGCATGATATGCTTCCTTTCGCTCTGCATGGGTATCGTACATCCGTTCGCACTTCAACAGGGGCAACCCCTTTTTCTCTTGTTTATGGCATGGAAGCAGTGCTCCCGATAGAGGTTGAAATCCCTTCTATGAGAGTTTTGATGGAAACTAAATTGGCTGAGGCTGAATGGTGTCAAAGTAGATACGACCAGTTGAATCTGATTGAAGAGAAAAGAATGACGGCTTTGTGTCATGGCCAATTATATCAACAAAGAATGAAGAAAGCATTTGATAAGAAGGTTCGACCCCGTGTGTTCAGAGAAGGTGACCTCGTGCTCAAAAAGATCTCGACTTTTACTACTGATTCTAGGGGCAAGTGGACTCCTAATTATGAAGGCCCATATGTTGTTAAGAGAGCCTTCTCTGGCGGTGCATTAATTCTTACAACTATGGATGGAGAAGAGTTCACTCGTCCTGTGAATGCCGATGCAGTCAAGAAATACTTCGCCTAAAAAAAAATAATAAAAGAACAGCTCGCTAAGTTGAAAACCTGAAAGGGCGACTTAGGCAAAAATGAGCGTCTCGGTGGATTGAAAACTCGAAAGGGCGGTCCAGGCAAAAATTAGAGACAAAACAGAAATAATCATCCTGGTAGATTGAAAACCCGAGAGGGCAATCTAGGCAAAAGTTAGGGATCATGGCAAGTAACTGCATCTGGCCAGTCTTGATCGTTTGAAGCAACATTTCCTATCAAAGGTTTTACTTCAGATATTCTCCGCTGAAGTCTCAAGCACAGTTGGAATTCAAAGTTGTTAGGGAGAATAATGGTCATTGTATTTCAATGTAGAACTTTCCATTGTACTTACCATTTTTCAAACTTTGTAATGATCCATGGAGTTACGCCATTTGCGGACTACCATTCTATCAATAGAATTTGGGCCTTTGTCCCTTTGTTTGCAATTCTTATTTTGTTTCTGTTTATAGAATTTCATTTTATTTTTGATGATGATTTTTGAAACAAATGTGAATAATTGATTTAAATTTTGAAAATTATAAAAACATTTTTCTTTGATTTGTGAAAATAAAAGAAAGAATATCAACAGTAATCCCAAGAATGGTAGAATCTTGAAGCGAAAAGCGTAAGTATTCTCTTCAGCAGGGTTCTTTCTTGCCTCTCTGGTAGAATTTATTGGCAGCTCCTCAGTAGAGTTGTGTTGATGTTTCCCCATTTGAGCTATATGGAGGTCTCTTCAGTAGAGTCTGCTGATATTCCCTTAGCAGAGTTTTGTTTCTTTGGATAAACCAGACGAGTGTAGAACGGTTTTCCACAGCAAAGTCTTGATTCAAATGATCGGACAGTTGAGAAATTTGAAGAAGACCACTTCTCCTTGATGATTTTGCCCAGGCGGAGTTTTGTCTTTGATGATTCCTAGCAGAGGTTATGCACATTTGCTTTGGATTATTCCTCAAGTAGAGAACCATGTTGAGAAGTGTTGACATAGCAGTCACCTGTCGGGTTTTCTCTCACCTTGTGATTGGGTGTTGATTTAAAATCCCCCACAGTTTGACTTTTTGCTATGATGTTAACTTCTTATTCCCCTCGCCAGGGTTGGAAGATTTGTGTTGCTATGTTTTTCTCCAACAGTTTTTTTCTCAAAGCGGAGTTCATATTGTTGTTCCCTTTTGTTGAATTATTGATGGTTGAAGATTTTCCGTTGCTGATCCCCAGCATGATCTCCAATGATATCTCTAACTCGCAGAGATTAGCCGAGTATTTCAGTGGTGTTGTGGTGTTTTGTTCACCCTCTGTTTGCCTTTTTTGTCTGATTTATCAGCATATTCATACTCATTGCATGCGCATTCATTTTGGTTGAGCATAGCATGTCTTTGTTGCATTGTGCATCCTGCATTTTTTGTTGGTATTTCCCTTTTCCCGATGTTGTTATCTCGCAAAATACGTGTGTCCTCCCTTCATTAGAGTGTCGACCCCTAAGCAGAAAATACCTATCATTTTTAATTCCCCACTGAGTTTATGCCTCGTGGAAGATGTTTTGTTTAGCTTTCATCCCCGGCTTTTATCTGGATGGAATTGTTCCCCAGTTGAGTTATTTCCTCATTGGGTCAAGTCTTGTTTGACCGTTTCTTTCCAGTTTGTTCCTGGATTGAACTTTGGTCTCTTGCAGCAGTTACTTTGGTTTTCCCTGGGCTGTGAAACCGGGATGACGAGAAGGTATTTTTGAGGATTTATTTTCCTCAGCAGGAATCTGTTATTGATCCCCAATAGAAGGTGAAGATTTGATTCTCCCAGTAGTGTTTTGATAACACTCTCTTGGTAATTACTTATGCAACTTCATGTGGAAGCCTCTTTATTTGAGCAGCTTGTGTAATCTCCAGAAATTTACCTTCGCAATAAATAACATTTATCTGGCTCATCCTCAACAGAGAAGTTTATTGTGAAATGATGGATCTTTATCCGACTAGCTTTTCTGTCAATTGGAATTTCTGTGGAATAACTCCCGATGAGAATTCTATTGCATGGTTCAACCTGCTCGTATCTCTATTAAAGATCCCCGACAGAGTTGTTAATATCTTTTTCCAACAAATGGTTGTCTCTTTATTTGAGAAGTTTGTTGTGTGTTTGGAGCTGCTCAGTAACAAGTAGCTGATGATATATCTCTTTCCCCTACCCAGTAACAGGTAGTCGAGTATGTTTGTCCTACCCAGTGTCAGGTAGTTGACCTTTTATCTTTTTCTCCTACCCAGTAACAGGTAGTCGAGTCCGTCCTACCCAGTAACAGGTAGTTGACATGTTGTTTACCCTATCCAGTAACCGATAGATGGTAACCCCTTTCATTCAAGTTTATTATTCTCGCTAAACTACTCAGTAACCAGTAGTTGGCGTTGCTTCTTTTCCTACCCAGTAACAGGTAGTTGATTATATCTCAACGAGTGGATTACTTTTTATCCAGTAACTGGTAATAAGTAATACATTTCTTTGTTTTCTACCCAGTAACTGGTAGATAACAATTCTCTTGTGTTTTTTTGCACTTATTTTCTACTCAGTAACCGGTAGAAAGTATTTTACCTATTATCTTCGGTTTGAATATCTTATCCCAGTAACTGGCAATTGGTATCTCTTTTCCCGTTGAGTCGTTTCCTTTCCTTTATCGGAATAGGATCTTGCTCTTTTGTTTTCCCTTGTGGAGTCTCGCTTTTTCTCCGGAGCTTTTGTTTGTCTCCTGTGGCATTTCTCTCCCCACAAAGGACTTGTGTTTGTATACCATTAGCATAATCATATCACTTTGTGGTCTCTTAGGGCCAAAAATTGGGTTTATTGTTATATTTAAGTCTCTTCTATCTAGTCGAGACAAAGATGTCAATCTTCATATCTCCGGATAGAAGAATCTTAAATAGGGGCAGCTGTAATACCCTAATTTTTACCCCTAAGATCCCACATTTCATTTGCATATCATTCCACAAACAAGGTCATACTTTTGGCTTTCGCGCCCTTATGGGTTTATTACTTTCTTTTTGTTGTTTATGTTTACTAACATCTAACCAAAATACCAAAAATATTTTTCAATTTGTTTGTTTCTTCTTCTTCTCTGTGTGTTTAGGGTTTTGCAAGGAGATTAATGGCAAAGACATTCATTCAAGTTTAAATCAGATGGACGTTTGACCTCATCTTGGTCAAACCATCAAGAGTCTGCTTCAACTATAAGTTACCCGTGGTGGTAGGATATTTTCTCAGGAATTGTGATCGTTCATGGTCAATTTGTCTTGTGTTGAAATTCATTGGTTTATCAAGCAGTGTTCAATGAGAAATTGCAAAAAAAAAACGACATGAATATTTTGTTCAGCAAAAGCTCACGCGTAAACACCCACTTCAAAACGGCAGAAAATTATCACAAACGGCAAATCATTTTTCACTCATTCTCATCTATAAATAGAATTCATCCCTCACTCATTTTTCTCAAGCTTTTCAAGCCAAAAAATCTCTGCTGATTTTCTTCCTCAATTCCTCAATACAAAACCTTTTGCTCACCTTCTCTTCTCATAATTCCTTCCACCAAATTAACTTCAAATCAACCTCAAACACAGATCAATTTCGAACCAGAATTCGTTCAGAAGAAGAAGAGAAGCAAGAAGAAGTTTGGATTGATTTCTTACCTGAGTTTGAAGGTAGATTGAGCTTCACCGTCATTTTCGATCCGTTATCTTTTGTTGTGATTCTTTGAATTGTTGGTACCATTGTGAAGAGCTCTTGATTTCGATTGCAACCGCGTATTTTTCGCGTCCCGCCGTTGTGATTTAAGCAAGCATCCATGGCCGTGAAAGTTTTCGCGTGTGAGAGCTAGAAGAAGAAGATAACTCTGTTTCGTTTTCTCTTTCTACTTTTCAATTATACTTTTCTTTTATTTGTTTATTTTTATTTTCTTTTTCATTTCTTTCAGAACTTAACTATGTGGATTTTTCCACATTTTTCTTTTATTATTAAATTTGTATTTTAATTTCATTTTTGAAAAAGCTTTTAAAAAATTATTTAAAAATATTTTGATTAAGTGTTGATTGTTTTGGATCTTGATTTTGATAAGATTTCATCAATATCAATGGACTTTGGGTGTTGATTTTATCCACCAAGAGAGGTGATTGATATTGACGATAATTTAATCGATTCGAGATTCAAATTGTGATTTCATTTTCTTTCTTCTTCTTTTTATTTTTGATCGATGAAGTCTATGGATCATAGATTGTTGATTATCAAGGTTGTTTAATCTTCATTATTTCAAATCTATGGACGAATAATCATTGAGATAATTCTCTGTACTTTGGAATAGTGATAGATTACCTTTGATTAATTGATGAAAAATCTTGATTATGATGAGATCACTACCTCTTTTCTTTTTGTGTGGCATGTTTTAGGAGAGTGATTTACATATCACTTCTCTAACATGTATTAACACTAACATTTTATTGACCGGCCTCAGATAGTCGTGGTTTCTACATAAACCCGATTACGATTGCTTAACATAGCGCTAAAGTGTCCCTTAATCGGAAAATGATCATTCGTGGCTCAAACTTACGTTTAAAAGTCCAAGTATGATTAGTTGCTTGTCTTAACTCCAATACCTATGAAAATCATTGTTAGGAGGCTTTGATTCTATCAATCCTCTAATGAATTTTCATTAATCTTGGTCTAAGTGCAAGAATTAATCATCATTGATCATATGTTCTAACCACTAACCACTAATTCACTAACAATATCCTTGTTTAATTTTGTTTATATTCTCTTCTTACTCTTTATTTTTTACTTTTATGCTTCCATTTTATCATTTCATACCATATCTTTGTTTATGTTTATGTCATTTTTCTTTTGTCCACTTGGACCATACTTTGTTCAAAACACTAATAAAGGATAAAACATCTAAAAAATTTGGTGCTATTAATTTTGTGGTTATACTCTTGGACCATTCTTAGACCTTGGGACTTCATGGACATTTTGGACTTAGGATTAGGACTTTCTTCCCTATGCTTGGAGAATTTTGAATCTTAGCCTTTATTTGGCTCGATCACTGGCTTATACTTTAAATCGGATGGAATTCTTTTTGCTTGCTTTGGAGTGTGCTACAAGTCGGTTAGATCTTTCTTATCTCTAGCTCT
Source organism: Lathyrus sativus (assembly GCA_963859935.3). NCBI lineage: Eukaryota > Viridiplantae > Streptophyta > Magnoliopsida > Fabales > Fabaceae > Lathyrus > Lathyrus sativus. The sequence continues at coordinate 252,251,272 of OZ012737.1, read as the reverse complement.
TATTTTGTTTTTTAGGATAGTCACTTCATCTCCTTCCCTTCTTAAATTTTCAAAACTTTCTCCCTTTTTCAAAACCTTCTTGGTTTCAAACTTCCAAACCGCTTTCGCAATAAAACCTTGACTTTTGTCAAGTGATTTTTAAACTTTGTTTTTCTTAATAAAAGTCAATCAATGTTAATCATGCTTTGACCAATTTCAAAAGACATAAAAAATACAAAAACTCATCAACTCTTTTTGTGCCTTTATGCACTTTTCACTTTAAAACTTTTCATAAAGTTTAGACATGATTCATTTCTATAGTTGAGATGTAAATCTCCTATTCCCCATATTATTAAGACTTTGACATTTTCCACGTTGATGTTGAGTGATAGTCTTGTTGATAATCCAAGCAAATCCTCCATCTTTATGTGACGCAAATGTTGTCTTAATACTCGTGGGTGGATAGTCGCAGTTTTCTCCTTGAAATGACGACTTGTCTGAACATCTAAAATCAATCAAAACCAACAAAATTTTGACATTTGTACCACGAACTACGGGGTTTTGATTCCATATTGCACTTTATGGGTACGTAGGCATGAGACGATAAGTCTCTCCAAACACAAAAATATAAAAAAATAATTCTCTTCTCATCTCCCCAATCTCTTTTCAAACAAACCATTTTCAAACCAAAAAGCGTAAATATTTCAAAGGGCTCCTATAGAGTACTATAGACATTTTGGGTGCTAACACCTTCCCATTGCGTAACCAACCCCCTTACCCCGATCTCTGTCTCGTGTTCTTATTTTAGAACTCTTTGGTTTTGTTCGCTCTTTTTCCTTTCCTTTATTTGGATAAAATAAAAGTGCGGTGGCGACTCTTGTTTTCTTTGAGTTAAGTTAGTCAATAACTTACACTCACGATTTTTACCGCTACACACGCGTGGCACTGCTCTTATAGTGACAAGTGGCATTACTGGACCTGTGATTTGGGCTCAATTAATGGATAAAAAGCCCACTGGACTAAACTCTGATTAAACTCTAAAAACAAAATTAATACTGAAAATTAAACCTAATTAATCCTAAAACGAAAATTATTAATAAAACCTAATTAAAGTCTATCATTAACCCTAATTAATCCTAAAACGAAAATTAAAAAATAAAATCCTAATTAATCTATAAAAAAACAGAAAAGATTTAATATCTAAAAAACTATTTAAAAAATCTAATTAAATCTGAAAAATCAAATAAAAATCTAAAAAACATTTAACCTCTATTTTTTAAAATCCATTCTTATTAAATTTGAAAAAACAATTAAAATCTAATAACATCTAAAAACATTACTATCTATTTAAAATCTATTCTATTAAAAGAAAATTAATATCTAAAAGATTTAAAAACTATTCAATTAAAAGAAAATTAATATCTAAAAATATCTATCTATTAACTCTCTAAAGAAAAAAGAATATTTACTTTAAAAAATATAAACAAATCTATTAAATTCTATTAAAGAAAATATTAACCTATTTACCATCTAAAAAAACAAATAAACCTATTAAATCTATTAATGCATTAAAAATCTAGAAACTGACAGAAAAATCCTAAAAATTGCCAGGAAGCCGATTAAATCGATTACAGAACGATTGCGCAACCATAGCGAAACCCGGGCACCGAGATGGCCTGAAAACACAGGAGACGAGCACCAATTCTCAGAAGACTCTTATTCCAACCGGCCGGCACTGCCTGAAACGCCAGGGGCTGTAATCCCGATAAAAATCAATCTGACTGAGAAAAATGCAATGCATGCAGTATGCGAATGCAAAATGCGTCGAAACATAAACCAGATAGGGGACCAGTTGGTCAAATTTTGGGGTGCAACAGAAGGTTACAGAAAGTTCTAGACATTTCCAATGAGTTCTATATAAACATTAGAGTGTGTTCAGCCATTTTTTTGGTGAAGATTGAGCCCTGAAGCAGAGAGTGAGGTTGAAGTTTCACAGCTGCAAGTTGGAATCAATTTCTGAGTTCAAGGCCAAATCAAGGGAAAGTGAAGATTGCATTAGCTTCAGAAGGTGATTTAGAGTGAATCTGCATCATCTTGAAGGTTGAATCGAGCAAGAAGTGCATCTGTCACAAGCTCAAATACAGGTTTTAACTTCTTGAAATTTCTCTCCAATCATGTGTTTTCAGTGAACTAGAGGCATGTGGTTAGGTTCCCCTATTGATATAGATGGATTTAGGATGGTTAATTGCAACTTTAGAGACAATTTAGGGTGAACTCCATTTTTGGTTGAGGTTGTGATTTCAAGACTCAGGCGTTTTTAGAGTGAATGAATGGCATGGTTGAATTGCTGATGAAATTTTGAGCAAGATTCGTTTAGACATCGTGGCGAATGGTTGGCTATAGATGAAGTTAGGGTTATGCAGGGGAGGCCGGAAAAGCCACCGGCGACGGCCTGGTTTGCGCGTGGTTTGCAGGTTTAAATTGAGGAAGATGAAATCCTCACCCTCCATTCACAAGGAAGACTTGACTCAGTCCCTCCATCCAAGCACTCCTGGTGAGCCACGTACCCTTTCCTATACAACGCTGCGTTTTGATAAGTTGGACTTCATGCCTTGTTTGCTTCAGTGTGTAGACCAAGGGGGAACGGGTTCGAACCTTGGTGTGTATGCATTTCTTTTTTCAGTTTGATAATTGAAGTTGAGATAAGCGTGTGGGCTTTGGGTTCCAATTGCTATCACCACCCCTCCATCCAAGCCCAACATGAATTTTCAACAGGATTCCCTTGCCTAATACACCCCCTCCCCTGATTATTTGTTTGAACTGAGTTGATACTCAGATGGGCCTCACGCCCTAATGCTATACGCGCCCCCCTCTGGGCCCAACCCAGGATATGAATTGCAATGATTTGTTATTTGATACGCCAGTTTTGTTAATTTTCTTTTATTTTGTGCATTTCATATAGTTTTGTAAATAATTCATAAAAAATAGGAAATTAACTCAAATTGATCCAAGTTTTTTTCCCTGATTCATGATTGAATCTAGAATTTTATTGAATTAAAAAATTAGGAATTCATGCATTTGTGATTTTAATTTCATTTTTTGTATTTTAATTGATATTAAATCATTATGGTTGATACCTTGTTTTGCTGAATTTTGTGTGATCATTTGATGATGATTCTTGAGCTGATTTTTTGTGTGTAGCTAGTTTAGACATGCATGCTCCCCTTAGATTTTTCTCACATTTTTGTGGTGAAATTAGGTAGTGCTTTTAGGTTGAAACTTTAGGTGCTCTAGTTTTAGGGTTCAAGCTTAGTACCATAGTTTAGGATTTATTTCTAGGACTTTGTGGATGATTCAACCCCTGGATTTTGTATGGTAGATTCATGATTGACTTAGGTTCCCATGGTTATTTTTGTAGGATTTTATAATTGGTTTTAGTATTTTAGTTAAGATTAACTTTAGTACTAGGTTTTAGGTGATCCTAGCTTGCTAATTCAACTAGATTGATTTCTTTAGTTCCCTTATATTAGGGTTTTGCCTCTCTTGCTCTTGGATGATGATGAAGCATGTGTGGGCTGCTGAGGAATGCTTGAAGAAGCTTGGATGTGAAGATTTCCCTTCATGTGGTGTAGTTTTGTTTAGGTGTTAAGATTAGGGTTTGTAAGTAGAGCTTCTAGATAGATTCTCTTCCTTCATAAACATGGAAGGTGTTGATCACTTCCATTCTTCCCTATGATGTAAGGTCCCCTTATGAAGGCTTCATCTCTCCTTTGGTAGGATGTGTGGCCCTTCCCAAGTTGGTAGAACCTTTGAGGGTTCCTGTCTTTGATGGTGGGGTGTTTAGTGGTGACCTTTGGTCTTCACTTTCCTTTCCACTATCCAAACCTTGCTCTTGTTAGATGAATCTTTCTCCCTTGCTAGATGTAATACCCCAAATTTTACCCTTATATTTAGTCAGTCATTTCGCATAGCATCTCATATGTACATTTGCTAACCACTAACAAGTCATGGAGGTGTTTGTTTTGCAGGGTTCGGTTCCAGGGGCATTTTGGTCATTTTTACGTGGAAACCGCAAGTTTTGAGACATTATTTCTGAGGCATTTATTTGCCACTTGGGTCAAGGTGCCGGTATGTTTTGTCAGAAATATGATTGGACTCGGGGCCGTGTTTTGTTTGATTTTAAAACATTTTTAAACAGTCTGTTAATAAGATGAAGTTGGATTGAAAAGGAAGTGGATACTGTTAAGGTTATTTCGAGAAGTGATGTGATCAACGAGATTTTAATTTGAATTTGTTCGGATATAATCATGTGGCGGGATATCATTTATAAAATTAGTCAAGGCAAAGGAGAAGTAAGTTTTAAATATTTTTGAAACTTTTGTTCATAAGTATTTATAAGTTACAACTCAAGGGGGAATTTAAATGGTTCTGAATTATTATTCATGGATACTTTGAATTTACAATTGAGAAAGTAAATATGAATATTTGTTGAATTTCATTTCATAAATATTTATAGTTTACAATTTGAAATGGATAAGTGAATTTGAACTTTATTCAAGAAATATCATTGGTTTACAAGAGGATTCATTTACAATAAGTATCTATCCTAAGGAAATTCTAATCATCTAAGTGGATCTTCATGATGCTCCTTCGATGCTCTTTACGAATCTCCCATTAACCTGCACAACAAAAAGAATACAACACAGAATAGAAAAATGTTAGAGTTTGTTTTCGACACTCTCAGAACAGTGTCATCATCGAGTGCCGGGAGTGGCACAACCGAAGCTGCGTCCTACCCCCCGTTACCGATCCGCGCCGTTGGCGTCAGATCAGGTAACACCTGTTCTTATCGTTACGGGACATCCGAGAGATAGAAGTAATAAAAGAAGCGGGACTGATTCGTTTTGCCGCGATTGGATTTCCAAACTGATACGAGAATAAGGCAACATAGGCAAGTTTGGACTCAGACCCGGATGCCGGCAGGTCTGAGTCGCTTTGGTTTCGAAATTTCCAACACCTGAAAAGCCACAAACATCATCAGTACAACAGAACTCAAAGCATAACAAGCTGCATAAACAAAACTAGGCAAAAGGGAGCCCGCGCCAGTACAAGTGTTCAGAATGAAAGCCAAGTTCAAAACAGAACAAGAGAAATGAAACCAAACTATGGCATCAAACTGCATCAATTCTGAACAGGACAGAAAATACAAACCCAAACAAGCTGTATCAAGCTGCATCAAAAATGTACCAAAGGTTGTCAGTTAGGGGCAGGCTTCAACCAATTCAGATGGCAAGTCACAAAAATGTGAAATAACTACACCAAGTTGCAGCACAAATCATAGCGCATACGAGGGCTCAGCAAGCATCATTGCCCCAACAAACGAGTCACGAAAATCAGTTCAAAGTACGAGGGTAAACCACATCAGTTATCGCACATCATGGCTTCACAATCAGTCTGAAAGCCAATAACCAATAGCAGCCCAGAACTCATGTTCTGAATCCAATCAAGCATCGAAAGTAACCGATCTCGAAGGCAACCGCAGCGTAGTAGCGATTCTGGAAAAAAAAAGAAGGAAGGTCATGGAGATCAAACCAGTTCAGAACAAACAAAACACACCAGTTCAGAAAGGGATACAAGTGCAGAAAAAGCAGGTTCAAACAGAACAAGAAAATGAAATATAAAAACAAGTTGAATCGAGCTGCATCCAAACAGTGTACCGAAAGAAGCAAATAGCATCAGCGAAAGTTCATCACAGGCTAATGGTTAAAACAGCTCAAATGGAACAAATGATAGACCACAAGCCCAGAACTCATGGCAATCGCAGCGTCATCAAAGAATATCAGTTGTCGCAGCTCAGATGAACATCATCGTCGTAGACCTTTCCCGGCAATTCTGACTCAACCAAAGCCGTGGTATCAGCCCTCTCTGAAAGAAGAAGAGGAAAAGCTAACTGCATCAGGAAAAGAATTCGTGTCAGCAAAACAAACCGATTAGAGAATCCAAATGAAATCAAACAAATTAGTTCGAAATCAAAAACGAATTAATTCAGATATAGAACAGATCAAGTGAAATTCAAAGGCAATCCAATCCACATCTGCAAAAATCCAATCAGTATATCAGAAAATGATCAAACAAAATCGAATCAATTAAGGAGTTCTGAAAATGGAAAGTTTCGAGTCAGTATCAGATCCGTATCAGAAAACATCCAATTGGAACATCCAATCAATATCTGAAAGAACGAACAAAGCACAGATAAAATCAAATCAGATAAAATTAACACGAAATCATAAGGCAATAACGCAAATCCAACATCAAAGGCCCAAAAAAGGAGAGAGTCAGAGAGTATAAGAAGGGAACAATCTCACCATGGTAAAGACCCTAACGGGTAGCCGCGAGAGAGAGAGGAACCACAATCACAAACCCTAACGAAGAACACACAAAATCGCAAACCCTAACGAACGAAAATCGCGAGATTCAGAGGAACCGATATCCTCATCATCGTCCTCGTAAGAAGTAGCAACCAAGATCAACAACCGCGCCAACGAAGGAAGATCGCCTTCGCCGTTTAAACGGCGGGCAATCAACTCCAAACCTCAGACCACCTCATCATCGGCCGTTCCGCTATAAAGGTGAGCCATGATACATTTTCCTCACGAGTTTCATGTTCTATTTTCAGGTTAATGAAGGGAATCGGAAGTAACCGAGAGATACGAAGGAGAAACATGGTCGCGAGAGAGAAAGGCGGCGAAGATACGAAAGAGAGGGACGGCGCCGCGAAGGGGGCGTTAGGGTTATGAAACCCTAAGACTGCATTTGCTTCTTATGACTCACCATTCGGATTGGGTCCGGGGTGATGACCGGCCCAATCTCTTATTTTTTTTATTATTTCTTTTTTATTATTTATTTATTTTGTTTTGTTGTTTTTAAAAAAAATCTGTTTTTTTAACTTTTTACTTATTTTTTAAAGTTGTTTTTTAAAAAAAAGAATCCTTTTATTTTTATAATTAAAAAACTGTTTTAAAAACCTTTTGTGTAAATATTATAAATAAAAAAACACTTTTTATAAGAAAATTTAAAACCTCTTTTCACTTAATAATAATAATAAAAAACTTTTTAATAAATAACATAAAAAAATCTTTTTTTAAAAAAATATCTAAGTTAAAATCTTTTAAGATTAAATTTAGGTATTTTCTATTAACATTACTTTTTTTTTTAGACTCATTTAACATTTCTTTCAAAATAACAAAAATCTTCAATATTACACTTGTTCTCCTGACTTGTCCAATTACTGTCTAATTTTGCTTATTAACAGTGTTCATCATTTGGAGCTCTTACGGCGTGTTTGGTTTATTTAAGTTTCATTACTATATTGTAACTGCTTCTCATATGTAACCCCACGAATCTAATAATCGCGCTTTAAATTTCTGCCTTTAAATTTCTGTTTGTATGGCTTTAACTTCTGTCTTTATTCCCTGTTTGCAATTCAATCATCTCACGCATTTATCACTATTCCAGTCACACTACACACATCCGAAGGTTAGGTCCAGCTTTTGGTCGCCGCACCAATAGTCCTCAACTTCAAACCCTTACAAACTACAAACCCTAATTTTTCACAAATGCCTCGCCGCAGGCAAAATTACAATTTTACCCCTAGCATTAGGTCAAAGAGCCGCCGCGCTCATTTTAGGGTTTCCCGCCGTGGAATCCCTAGTTTAACCCTAATTACAACTTAACAATTCAACGTAGAGATTTGGAGTTTCTACACTCCACGTAAGCGTGTCTTTAAGACATGTTTATTCCCCGTGAGACCTTGACCACAGTCAAGAAGTCTCTAACCTCCCTTTTGAGGGGAACTACGATTACTCTGATTCCACTCCCGTAAGGATACGTAGGCACAAGATGCGATGTCTTGCCGAGTAAACTTAGAATTAACCCCTTAGGTTTATTTTCTCACTTTTAATCCCTTTGTACATATACCTTAAGCAAATAAATAAAGCAAATAGTAAACATCTAAACAAAAGGTTCCTGTAGAGTACTACAGAAGTTTAGGGTGCTAATACCTTCCCTAAATTTAACCAAGCCCCGAATCCTAGATCTTTCCCCGCATTGTGTTTACGATGCAAAATAGGTTTTCCCTTTTTGACCTTTTCCTTCGGATAAATCAAAGAGCGGTTGTGAATTGAATTGCGATTCAAACTCATTAATAGTTTGTGATCCTATTTCCACCGCAACACTAGAGGATGGAGTTCCTTGTTAGAAGATTGAAGATGCTAGAAGTTGCTACTTCTCTGTATTTGAATACTGCCATTGGAGCTGAAGCTTGAAGACCAGGTAGAACAAGTTGACACTTGTGAAGGGGACCCTGCTGAGATCAAATGAAGAGCTGAAGCTTGAAGTTGGAGAACAAGTTGATACTTGTGTTTGATGCATTGAAATCTTGAAGAAGCAAGTTGAAACTTGCTATTGAAAATGATAGCCTTGAAGAGCAATTGAAGACTGAGGACTGGACTGCTGTCAGAGGAGAGCTTTGTTGTGAAGCTGTGGGAGTGGTTGATCTGCTTTCTTTCTGTTTGCTTGTTGTGCAACTGTATTGATGTGACTTGTTTGATTTCCTTGATGCATTAGAATAAGTTCATATTTAGATTGATTTAATCTAGGAGCATGATTGCACTAGAGGTTGAGTTGCTCCCTCTGCTTGTATTTTTACTGTATGGCTTTGCTTGCTGGTATTCGGTAGAACTCATCTCCCTTGCCTATGTGGTTTGTGTTTTGCTTGATGGCATTTTATTTCATTTCTTCTGTATGATTGCAGTTATTCATACTTGGCTTGAGGTTGAGATGAGCTTGTGGAGGCTGATGCCCCACACACCTTTCCTCCCTCACTTGCATTGCATGCATTTTACAGTCGTTTACTGTTTACTGTTTAAGCTGACGCTTTATCTGTTTCTGTTTATCATTGACATGATCCCCTAGGAATCTCACTTCCTTTGACAAGGAAGTGATGATTAGAACTTTAGGTTGAAACCTATGTATGATAACTTCTAGGAGTTCCCTGTTTCAAACCTCAACCATAGGATGAATCCTTGGCATGACAACATTAGGACTTGATAGTCCCCCGTTAGTTGAGCCTGTTCTCTTTTCTCATCTCAAAACAAATCAAGATACAGTAATAAAGGTTAACTGATGTCGTACGTTACGAGCCTTAAGCTATCTGAGAAAGGGTTGTTGGAGAGTTTCTTTTCAACAGTCTGGATGTTTAGTATGGTACCCTTTGGGTGACATGCGACGCATTCACTCTCAGATCATAGTCTATAGTGCGATATTGGTTGCAAACATGCATAATAAACAGTTCTTTCGTAAAAGACAGAAAACAAACTTCAAAACTTTTTGCCCCGTGGGCCCATAATTCAAAGGGAAACTTTTCTGAAGAAAAGAGTGTCGTTAACTCCCAGTTCTACCGCAAACGGTAACGCTTAAGTCTCCAAGGGTCGAGTTGCGTACGCAAAACTGCTGGAACTGTTTGTTAACCCTACTCGATAAAACAGATGAATCTGTATTCCCGTAATTTGTATTATCCCGAACTACGTAAGCTCTGATATCTCATACCTGTTGAGAGTACGTAGGCACAATACTGATGTGTTGGCGAGCCACCTTCCCTGTAACCCGTAGTTAGTCGAACTACGTTGACTCTGATTTCTCATTCTTTGATGAGAATACGTAGGCATAAAGCGCGGCGCTTTGCCGAGTCATTTTTCTTTTCTTTTTAAGCCAGCCTTGATAGGTAGATAGATAAAACCAACCCGTCCGATAAACACAACAAGCGTGGATCCCATCGAGTACGATGGACGTGAGGGGTGCTAATACCTTCCCCTTGCGTAACTGACTCCCGAACCCAGACATTGGTTGCGATGACCTTGTCTTATACCTTTTCGTCAGGTTTTTCTGATCGTTTCCTTTCCCGTTCTGAGGGATAAATAACGAAAGGTGGCGACTCTTCTATTTTTCCGGCACCTTATTTACGCGGTAGCGACGGCTGGCGACTCTGCTGGGGACTGCGATGGTTCTCTAAGCGAGTCTTGTCTTGGATTCTCTTCCTGGCTGTCTGGGTCATCCCTAGCAGCTGGCGACTCTGCTGAGGACTCTGATAGTTTCCCGGGATCCAATGTCCCTTATGCGAGTCAGTTTGGGGATCCAACGTCCCCTGCGTGAGTCAATCCTAGCGCTTGTATGTTTACCTGTTGGGTTGTGTTTACTTATCGCATTTTATTTCCCGCACTTTATTTTCAGTATGATATGATTATCTGTGCTGTTGTGGGAGGGGCATTCTGATGAGTGAGGAGCCAGACCCAGGCTTGAGTGTACCTAGCATTAGTTGTGGAAATTAGTGGGCGCGTGCTTGCTTTGCAGGCACTAGTGTCTCATGAAATCCACGCTCAGACGAGGTTCTCCCGGTTGACTTCTTTTCCGGCCCTTTGGGCCTGAGGGGTTGTTGGTTTAGAGGATTGTCGACTCTAGGGACCGATCATTTGGGATTCAGCTGAGTGAGGCCGCTTCAGGAGATGGTGATGCCACACCTTCTGGGTATCGTATCACCCCTCTTGAATGTCTGTGACGCTGATGACCGCATAGGATGCCGAACTTGTGTCAGTTTAGGTCCATACCTGTGAGCAGGGTCGAGTTTGTTACAGGAAACCTTAACCTTCAGACTACATGGTTTTCTTGATAGTGAATCAGTTTTGTTGGTATCAGAGGTTCTCATCATCAGATATGATTGTTCTTGACAGAGCAGATTTATGGTCCTGTATCAGAGGTCCTCATCATCAGATATGATTGTTCTTGACAGAGCAGATTTATGGTCATGTATCAGAGGTCCTCATCATCAGATATGTGTGTTCTTGACAGAGCAGATTTATGGTTCGATATCAGGGTTACTTCTCATCAGAGATATGGTTGTTCTTGACAGAGCAGTATTATGGTTTTGTTGATACAGAATCTTCACCTTCATCTCCTCAACAGCACAGTCGTCTTGATCTCCTGCTGCATGATTGCATTTTGCATTGTTTTGCATACTCATTTGCATTTCATTAACGTGTGTCTGTGTTGCAGGTACCGTTTCCCCCGGTTCAGGTTTTCTTGCCTTCTATTGTGCTGTCATGGGTTCTCTGAGGAAGACTGTGGCCTACAAGCTCCCCACTCCTGATGTTGTTCAGCTGTCTAGTTTGATTGCTTTGGTAGATGATTCTGTGAGAGGTGAATTCAAAAAGTCTTATGGGAAACTGCTCAGCTTGGTTCGTAAACCTTCTGTGTTTGAGTTGAATGGGTTGTACGCCTTGCTGCAGTTCTACGATCCTCCTTTGAGATGCTTTACCTTCCCGGACTTTATTCTCGCACCCACACTAGAGGAGTATGCTGATTTGTTAGGTGTGCCTATCAAGAGTCAGATGCCCTTTGTTCATATGGATGCTGAGCCTAATCTGGCTAGTCTAGCTCTTTCACTTCATCTGGATTCCTCCGAGTTGGTCTTGTCTAGTTGGAACGGGGTTCCTGGTTTCTCCTTGCAGTTCTTAGTGGGAAAGGCCCGGCAGTGTGCCAAAGACGGTTGTTGGATCGTGTTCAACGCTATTCTTGCTCTTTGCATATACGGCATCATTTTGTTCCCTAATATGCCTGACTTTGTAGACTTCGACGCCTTTCACATCTTTGCAGCAGGGAATCCAGTCCCTACCTTGATTGGAGATGTCTATCATTCTGTCCACTACAAAAACAAGAACAGAAGGGGAAAGAATGTCTCATGTTGTGTGCCCCTATTCTATAGATGGCTTGATAGTCACCTACCCAAGAAGGGTCCCTTTGCTTCATCTGCAGCCACAGCTGAGTGGTCTGAGCGATTGATGAGTCTATCAGCGGAGGATGTGGCCTGGTTTGATAGAGATAGGTTGGGTATTGAGATCATCTTCAGCTGCAGCGGGTTTCCGAATGTGCCTTTGATAGGCAGGAAGGGCTGTATAAACTATAATCCATCTGTGTTGGTCCGACAGTTTGCTTATGCCTTGAGAGCTCTGCCGAAGGATGAAGAGGTGCAGGAATCTCTGTACCTCACTGGTCTTCTAGAGGGGGATATGTTATCTAAGCTTCAGCACGCTTGGAATGGCATCAGTAAGCGGGGAAAACCATTGCTAGGAAAAAGTAATAGCCAAGCCTACGCTCCATATGTGACCTGGATCAGAGCCAGAGCAGATATCATAGGGATGTCGTTTCCTCCTGCCAAGCTAGAAAGCCCTCCAGTGAGTGAAGAGCCTACCACCATGCCTATTCAGCTGTACAATCAGGTGTTAGCTGAGCGAGAGGAGCTGAAGAAGGCAAATGAAGAACTGGAGAAAGAATTGGCTCAACTCAGAAGCGAGAGAAGCGAAGCCGTCCATTCCTTCAAGAGGCAAACAGAGCTGGTAAACAAGTTAGGTACGGATTTGACTAAGCAGTTGGTTGAGCGTGAGCGTTTGGGTCGGGACTTCAAATTTGTCAACGACGTATTGGCCACTAAGAAGCAGCACTTGGACGAAGCGTACCGGAGAATATCCAAATTTAATCAGCATTGGAAGGCCACTCTAGCCAACGGCAAGGAACGAGAGGATAAACTGAAGCAGCAGATCTCCAAATTGAAAGCCCAGGTGAAGGCTAGTGAGAAGAGGTTTGATGAAGAAACCGCTCGCAGATATGCCGCTGAAGGCCTGCTCAACAAGGCTCTTGCTAACCTGAAGGAGCGCAAACAAACGTTTGAATCCAAGAAGCGGAAGCTAGAAGATTGTTTCGGCGAAGGAGCATGGGAAGACTCAGTTGAAGATCTTCACTACACTATCATGCAGAGGGAGTTACCGTCGAAGGGTTGCTCACTCGGCCTGATCATCCAGAAACGAGGGATCTGTTAGAAGAGTTTCGCGCCCGTGGCCGTGCTTGACTATATTTGTAATCCTTTCGTTTTGATCATTGTTGTATGCTGACCATCACCAGGCTTGTTGGCCGAGGTCATGCTATTGATTCTGCTTGTACTCGGTGACGTTGTGTACCGCCTTGATGGGCTTTCTTTATATATATGAGATGTTATTTCCATGATTGGACTCGGACTTCTTATTATCAGCACTGGCACTCAGGCACTAGGATCGGAGTGAAATCTCCCTAACGCACAGACACACGTTTGCATTTGCATAACGAGCACGTTGTCGTTTTTCTAACCCTTTGTGTATGCAGGTTGTTCCAGGATTGATCGAAGGCCGATTCATCGCTATCCGACCAGAGCAAATCAAGCTAGAGCTATGGAACAAGTGCAGACTGACGTTCAGGAACTCCGAGAGAGGATGGACCGCTTCATGGAGCTCATGCAAGTGGTTGCCAACGACCAAGACCAGCTCAGAACATTGGTCCAGCCTCTGATCTCAAGGGTTGACAGCAACGGTGTACTCCATGGTGGGAATGTTCCAACCCCTCCACCTGTTGAAACTCCTCAGAATGGCATCCCCGTGACCGGGGGAATGGCAGTGGTAACGGGAATGTGATCACTAACATAGGGCTCAATGGTAATACGACTGGCGTCGGTAATGGAAATTTTGAAGCTAATGGCAATGCTGGACTAGGCAACGGCAACGCAGGTGCTGGAAATCTGTATGGGCCTCAGCCATGGCTAGAAGATCGTCAAGAAGATTTGTTCTCATAGAGGAGTGCTGATGGAGAGCTGACTGCTGAAGCACGTCTGAGGTTTAAGGCACTCGAGGACAAAATGAGGAATTTCGAGAACCTGAACACTATGGGTGTTGACATGTCTAAATTGGGATTGATTTCTGATTTCAAGGTGCCTCCTAAATTCAAGGTACTCGACTTTGAGAAGTACAAGGGCACCACCTGCCCTCGTGTCCACTTAAGGTCATACTACCAAAAGATGTCCGCTCACTCTAAAGACGAGAAGTTGCTGATGCACTTCTTTCAGGATAGCTTGTCCGGGCCATCCCTGGAATGGTACATGAGTTTGGAACCTACCAGTGTGCGCACGTGGAAGGAACTTGCTGAGGCATTAGTGCACCATTATCAGTACAACAGTGACTTGGCTCCGAACCGAGTTCAACTGCAGAACTTGTCACAGAGGAACAACGAAGGGTTCAAAGAATACGCCTAGCGGTGGCGTGAATTAGCAGCTAGAGTCCAACCGCCGATGGTTGAACGAGAGCTTGTTGAAATGTTTGTAGCCACCCTCCCAGGGGTTTATTACGAGAAACTGGTCAGCGGTATGTCAGGATGCTTCTCATCACTGGCGAGCACGTCGAGAATGGGATCAAGTTGGGGAAAATCCAGGGTGTTGATCTATCCTCAGCTGGAGGAAGAAAGAAACCATATGGTGGCAAAAGGCGGGAAGGAGAGACGAGCGCCGTGTCCAACGCCCACAGGAAAGGTAAAAGCCAGCGCCAGTAAGTGGCTAGCATAACCATCCCTGCTGTCCAACAACCCCAGCCACAGCAGCAGCAGCCAAACCAGCAAGGGTACAGAAAGTATCAGAACAGGGCACCTCTGTCGAGCCGTCACCTTGAGACACCGCCCATGTCTTATGCTCAGTTGTTACAAACTCTGCTCCAGTTACAACTAGTCCAGAAGAGAACCCTGGCTCCCATGACAGGGGCACCTCCGCCAGGTTACGACGCGAACGCAACATGTGAGTTTCACTCAGGGGCACCCGGCCACACGATAGAAAACTGCAAAGCCTTCAAGCACAAGGTGCAAGATATGGTGGATGCTAAGATCATCAATTTCTCAGATAATGTGTTGAATGTCACAAAGAACCCCATGCCGAATCATAGGGGAGGCGGGGTGAATTCCATTATTGAAGACGAGAACTTGGATTTATTGACTGACGTCAAGGATCTGAAGACACCGCTTAGCTTCATTAAAGCCAAGCTGATGAAGAAAGGCTTCTTTCCAGGCTATGGTGAGCTATGTATGGGTTGTGCGACTCGTCCTGATGGATGTGAACAGTTGATAGAGGGGATTCAGAGTCTGATGACCGAAGGAACATTGCAGTTTAGCCGAAGGGCCGAATGTGGATCTGGAGAGGTAATGCTGAAGCAAGATGATGAGGTTGCCACCATCACCATCCCTCGCCGAACGATAACCATTTCTGCACCCAGGCCGCCCACAATTACCATCACAAAGGCTGGGCCGATACCTTTTGAAAGCACCAACGCTGTCCCGTGGCATTATGGGGCAGACGTTTTTTGTAACAGACAAAAGTTGGAACTAGAGCCATCTGGGCGGTCTGTGGATAACCTAGTGGGAATTGGCGGAATCAAACGCAACGGAAGAATATTTGCTCCACCTGAGATTGTGGTGGACAAAGCGGACAAAGCTGAAGGAACCGATAAGGGAAAGAGTAAAGTCGTTGAGGAAACCCCTCGTGGGGTAGAGAAGGACTTACTTGTTAAGGACGCTGAAGAGTTCATGAGGTTGATCAAGAGGAGTGACTACAAGATCGTGGATCACCTCCATCAAACACCCTCGAAAATTTCCATCCTGAATTTGTTGCTGTGTTCGGAGTCACATCGCAATGCGTTGTTAAAGGTTTTGAATGCCACGTATGTACCACAGGAAATCTCGGTCAACCAGTTGGAAGGGGTCGTAGCCCACGTGAATGCTGGAAACGGGTTAGGGTTCAATGACCTGGAGCTAACGCCGAAGGGAAGAAACCACAACAGTGCCCTGCACATCTCGATAGAGTGTAGGGGAAGGATTATGTCTCACGTGTTGGTGGACATAGGGTCGTCACTCAATGTTCTTCTGAAGAAGGCGTTGATGAAGTTAGATACTCGCGGATTGATTTGTACACCCAGTGATCTGGTTGTGAAGGCGTTCGATGGTACCAAGCGTCACGTCTTTGGAGAGGTAACATTTCCAATCCAGGTCGGGCCGGAAACTTTCGACGCAGTCTTTTACATCATGGACATCATGCCAGCCTACAGTTGTCTCTTAGGCCGACCATGGATCCATTCTGCTGGCGCCGTGACCTCCACGTTGCACCAGAAACTCAAGTACGTTGTCGGAGGCAGCATCGTGACTGTATGTGGCGAGGAAGACATAATGGTGAGCCATTTGTCATCCTTCAAGTATGTTGAGATGGATGGGGAAATCCACGAAACCCTATGTCAAGCGTTCGAAGCTGTTAAAGTCAAGGACGTGGCTCCTGTAATGACCGAAAAGCCAGAGATGACTCTCTCTTCCTTCAAGGGAGCCCGGGCCGTTGTTCAGGCCGGATCTACCCCGGGATGGGGGCAGGTTCTAGAAATACCTAACAAATAGGACAAGTTCAGGTTAGGATACTCTCCTGCGGCTGAAGCCTCCTCTTCTCACGGTGCGTCGCGAGGTAAAGGGCCGATCCAGTTTACAATTGGCAGGGTAATATTCGAAAATGTCAACGCAGTGTCTGAAGACGGCGAAGACAGTGATTGTGACCTAGACTCTTGGATCCATCCAAGCAAACCGGGCCAGAGCCTCACCAACTGGTCCATCAGGGATACCATCCAAGTGACAGGAAAAGAGTAATGATTTACTTTCTCCAATCATTGTACAACCCTATGTCCTACCCGGGGCATAGTGGTTTTATTGTCAGGGCCTTGTTTGATTATGCACATGCATTTTACCAACAAATCAAAAGGCGTTTTTCTTCGTATTCAAATGTTGTGATCTCTGTTATTCCTGTTTTATATTTTTTTGAAAAACAATAAAATGGCAATGGGGTTTGTGCTAACCTGCATATCCTTGTTTTAAGCTTAACCCTTGTTATTGCAGGATCCACATAGCAGATGACATCGACTCTGGACCTTCTACGACTCACTTCGACTTCGATTGCCCGATCTATCAAGCCGAAGAAGAGATTGATGAAGACGAAGACCTTCCCAAAGAGTTGGACCGCTTGTTGAAACAAGAAGAGAAAGTTATTCTGCCTCACGAGGAAGAGATTGAGATTGTGAATTTGGGTTCTGAAGAACTAGTCAAGAATGTCAGGATAGGGGTTGCACTGCAGAGTGACGTCAAGCAGAGATTAGTCGAGATGCTGAGAGAGTATAGTGACATCTTTGCTTGGTCTTACGAAGATATGCCCAGACTTGACACTGACATCGTGGTCCATCACTTGCCGCTGCGAGAAGATTGTCCTCCCGTTAAGCAGAAGCTTAGGAGGACACGACCAGATATGGCCGTTAAGATCAAAGAAGAAGTGCAAAAGCAGCTTGATGCTGGCTTCTTAGCGGTCACTACTTACCCTCCGTGGGTCGCCAACATAGTACCTGTACCGAAGAAGGACGGTAAGGTACGAATGTGCGTCGATTATCGGGATTTGAACAGGGCGAGCCCTAAAGATGATTTCCCGCTGCCTCATATTGATGTGTTGGTCGACAATACAGCTCATTTCTCCGTGTTTTCGTTCATGGATGGCTTCTCCGGCTACAATCAGATCAAGATGGCGCCGGAGGACATGGAGAAAACTACGTTTATCACTCCTTGGGGAACATTTTGCTACAAGGTAATGCCTTTCGGTCTGAAGAACGCAGGGGCCACTTACCAACGAGCAGTGGTTACTCTGTTTCATGACATGATTCATCATGAGATTGAAGTCTATGTTGATGACATGATTGCGAAGTCCCAAACGGAGGAGGGACATCTGGTCAATTTGCTGAAGCTTTTTGAGAGGCTTAGGAAGTTCAGGTTGAGGTTGAATCCTAACAAGTGTACTTTCGGAGTACGGTATGGAAAACTACTAGGGTTTATCGTGAGTGAAAGAGGCATCGAGGTTGATCCTGCGAAGATTAAAGCAATACAAGAAATGCCAGCGCCAAAAACCGAAAAAGAGGTTTGTGGTTTCCTGGGCAGAATAAACTACATTGCAAGGTTTATTTCTCAGCTCACGGCCACGTGTGAACCGATGTTCAAACTGCTAAAGAAAGATCAGGCGATTAGCTGGAATGAGGATTGCCAGAAGGCATTTGATAAGATAAAACAGTATCTACAGGAACCTCCGATCTTGATACCCCCAGTGGCTGGACGACCCTTAATCATGTACTTGACAGTTCTTGAGAATAGTATGGGGTGTGTTCTCGGTCAGCACGACGAGACGGGCAGAAAGGAGCATGCCATTTACTACTTGAGTAAAAGGTTCACAGACTGTGAATCTCGTTACTCGATGTTGGAGAAGACGTGTTGTGCACTACCTGGGCTGCCAAACGTTTACGACAGTACATGCTCAATCACACAACCATGCTAATTTCGAAGATGGATCCGATCAAGTACGTCTTCGAGAAGCAAGCGCTTTCGGGCAGGATTGCCAGATGGCAAATGGTCTTGACGGAATATGACATTCAGTACGTTTCCCAAAAGGCCATCAAGGGGAGCGTATTGTCTGAATACCTTGTCGAACAGCCGATCGAAGATTATCAGCCGATGAAATTTGAATTCCCTGATGAGGATATCATGTTTCTCAAGGTGAAGGATTGCGATGAACCGTTGCCCGACGAGGGTCCAGATAGGAAATCCCAATGGAAATTGATATTTGACGGGGCGGTTAATTCTTACGGAAGTGGCATTGGGGCGACCATCACAACTCCCCATGGATCCCACATCCCGTTTACCGCTAGACTGACGTTTCCGGTCACCAATAACGAAGCGGAGTACGAAGCATGCATCATGGGTCTGGAAGAAGCAATTGATTTGAGAATCAAGAACCTAGATGTATATGGTGACTCGGCACTTGTGATCAACCAGATTAAAGGGGAGTGGGAGACTCGTCAATCGAATTTGGTGCCGTACATGAATTATGCCAGAAGGCTGCTTCCGTTCTTTGATCAAGTGGAACTCCATCATGTGCCCAGGGCTGAGAATCAAATGGCTGATGCCTTAGCCACGTTGGCTTCAATGTATAAAGTCAATTTTTGGAATGAAGCTCCAAGAATTGTCCTTTCCCGTCTTGATAGACCTGCATTCGTCTTTGCGATCGAGGGAGCCTCCGACGGCAAGCCATGGTTCCATGATATCCAGACCTTCCTTATGACTAAGGAATATCCTGTGGGAGCGTCGACCAAGGATAAGAAGACTCTGAGGAGGCTGTCTGGAAATTTTTATCTCAATCCTGATGGAGTTCTGTATAAAAGAAACCACGATCTCGTGTTACTCAGATGTGTAGATGAGAAAGAAGCGAGTATGCTCATGGAAGAAGTCCATGAAGGCACATTTGGTACGCACGCCGGTGGGCATGCTATGACGAGAAAGATCCTGAGAGCAGGATACTACTGGCTGACGATGGAATCAGATTGCTTTAAATTCACAAAGAGATGTCATAAATGCCAGATTTATGCTGATAAGATTCATGTGCCGCCGTGCCCGTTAAATGTCATGTCCTCCCCATGGTCGTTCTCCATGTGGGGAATCGACATGATAGGCAAGATCGAGCCCACCGCATCTAACGGTCATCGCTTCATTCTAGTAGCCATCGACTACTTCACCAAGTGGGTGGAGGCAGCCTCATATGCTAATGTGACCAAGCAGGTGGTGGCTAGATTCATAAAGAGGGACATCATCTGTCGTTACGGAATTCTCGAGCGGATCATCACTGATAATGGTTCGAATCTGAATAACAAGATGATGAAGGAGCTGTGCCAGAGTTTCAAGATTGAACATCACAACTCATCTCCTTACCGGCCGAAGATGAATGGCGCCGTTGAAGCGGATAATAAGAACATTAAGAAGATTGTACAGAAGATGGTTGTGACCTACAAGGATTGGCACGAGATGTTGCCATTTGCACTGCACGGTTATCGTACAACGGTACGTACATCAACCGGGGCAACTCCTTTCTCACTGGTGTACGGTATGGAAGTTGTCCTACCGTTAGAAGTGGAGATCCCTTCTTTACGAGTTTTGGTTGACGTGAAACTCGATGAGACAGAATGGATTAAGAACCGACTAAACCAACTCAGCCTGATGGACGAGAAAAAATTAACATCGATTGCATATGGTCGTCTGTACCAAAGCCGAATGAAGAAAGCTTATGATAAGAAGGTGTGTCCTAGAAGCTTTCAGACGGGTGATCTCGTCCTGAAGAAGATTCTTCCTCCACATTCCGATCACGGGGCAAGTGGACTCCCAATTACGAAGGTCCGTACGTTGTCAGCAAAGTCTTCTCGGGAGGAGCCTTGTTGTTATCCACGATGGATGGCGAAGATTTTGCATCCCCGGTGAACGCGAACGCAGTTAAAAAATACTTTGCTTAAAAAATGACCCGCTGGAAAGAAAAAGAATATCCAGGCAAAAATGGGGCATCCCGGTGAACCATAAAAAAGGAAAAAGGTTCAGGCAAAAATTAAGGATATAAACGAAAAGAATGTACACCCGCAAAGTCGAAAACCCGGAAGGGCGACTTTGGTAAAAAAGGGTATCCTGGTGAATCGAAAACCCGGAAGGGCGGTTCAGGCAAAAGTTAGGGATTTGAAAAAGCAAATGACTGCGTTCCGCGTGTGGACTTTCATTGTTTAGTGGTTTGGAGGACCTGAGGGCCGTTTATCTGAATCAATCTCTTCTGAAGCGGAAGCATCGGAGAAGTATCGAAGTCGAGTGGGTCATAGAGGGATCAACTCATGGTGTTCGTCTACGCCTCATTGCCGACATTTGTGTATATACTGATGTATATTTATGTTTTTATATTTGCGCAGCTTCCTCATTCCAGGAGCTTGCATCTGTTGTAAAACATTTTCACCCATCCAGGGGTTCGTCATCAATAAAATATATACTATTTAGCAATTCTGTTTGCTTGTTTAGCATTTATCTGTTTTGTTTGCGAAAAAGAACGCCGATGTTTTTGATAAAATGCGCATACATAAACTTACTGGCCTAGGCCACTGATTGTTGAAACAATGAATTACTTGAACATTGTCACAAGATGATAACCTTGATAGGTCCTTTTGAGAAGGGTATCTTGTCTGTTTGCTTGTGTTGTTGCAGGTATAGCATATTCCAGGCAGTACGCCGTATGTCTCCCCCAAACAGAGAAGATTCTCTCCCCAATCAGATATATCCTGAAGGATCGTCATCTCCCCAGCTGAGTCATACACTGAAGTATGCAGCACTCGATAGTTCAGGCTGAAGTCTCCAACGGAATTGAAATTCCCCACAGAGTCGTACTCTCCCCAGTAAGCAGGATGATTCCTTATTCCCCAGCTGAATTTGCAGTTCCCCAAGAGAGTCGAGTTCTTGGAAAGCAGTTGGGGCCATGATTGGTTCTCCCCAGTAGAGTGTTGAATAACTGATGCTGTATTTCCCCACCGGAGTCGTTATCTCTAGGAAAGCTTTGCCGCGAAGGCCGTGCAGTTTATTTCTGCGATTGATATCGTTCCCTCGACAGTTTGTGGTTTGAATACCCGGTTGAGCGAGTCCAAGTTCTCGGAGAGCTTTATTCCCCTGCAGCAGTCGTCTGAAGTTTGTTTCCCCAGGCGGGGTCCAATTGAGATTTGTGTGACTTCTTCTCCTCGGCAGGATGATTCCTTCCTCCACCAGAGTGGTCCTTTCTCCTTGACAGGAGGACTCTCCCTTCAGCATTTATTTTGCTGATGGGGTCATAGCATTTTGCATGATTGCATAACATCTACCCTAAATGCGTAGCATTTCCACCGTGTAGAGCATTGCGCCATAGTCAAACATATGCACATGAAACATGAGCTAGGTCGTTACCGTTCTTGTTTTGCAGGTGTTCCTCCACAGAACGGTTTGCTCAAGATGATTCTTGAATTCCCCAGCGAAGTTGACTGTTTAAGATGATTCTTAAAATCCCCAGTGAAGTCGCCAGAGTTGGTTGCTCAAGTTGATGCTTAGGGCCCCCGACAGAGTGCTTGCCCAGGATGATTCCTAGAATCTCCAGCAAAGGTATTGGTTCAAGATGGTTCTTGAAGTTCCCGACGGATTTATTTGTCCAAGATGATTCTTGTAGTTCTCAGCAGAGTTGATTCACCCAGAATGACTTCTGGATCTCCGAAGCAGAGTTACTTGATAGTTCTCCAGAATCCCCAGCGGAGATGTGTCATCCCCGGCAGGTTCTTGAACAGCGAAGTTGAAACTTCCCTCGAAGACTTGATGATTGAAGTCCAGCTGCGATGTCGAAGCAGTTTACCTAGCTGACGCAGGGTGCCTGACGGTAAAAAATTGTATATCCTTAGTGGTTCCTGATTGATTAAGGATTCCACTTGAAGACTTACTGATGAAGTCCTACTGCGATGTCGAAGCGGTTTGCCTAGCTGACGCAAGGTGCCTGACGGCAAACGATTGTATACCCCCATGGGTTCCTGATTGATTAAGGATCCCATTTCAAGACTTATTGACGAAGTCCAACTGTGATGTCAATGCAGTTCTCTCAGCTGATGCGGAGTGCCTGATGGCAGCAGTTTGGATATCCCTATTCGGTTCATGATTGATTGAGGATTCCGTTTCAGACTTGTTGACAAAGTCTGGCTGACGCCCAAAAATTTCTTTGAATGCCCGATGGCATGATTAACTTGATTGTTAAAAAGTTCCTAATGACCTGATGAGTCCCGAGGAATCCTTCTGTCGCGGAATGCCTGACGACAATACCAGCTATGTATCGCCCGTTACCGCGTAACTGGTGACCCCTTGATGACTTGAGGATGAAGATCTACAGCAAAATCAGATGATCATCCTGAAGGAGATTTGAGATTAGACCCTTCACCGACTACCGTGTGACCAATCCCCCCAGCAGAGTTGTCGTGCAATTGTCATGCTCAGTTTGGAAGATGTTCCTAACAATCAGAGTATCGTTTACCTGTGCGTGGTTGGAAAATCACCCGTTACCGTGTAACCAGTGATCCCTTGATGATTTAAGGATGCAATGATATCAGATAAATCAGAGAATCATCCTGACGGAGATTCAGATCAGTATTTCTCCAGGTAGTTGCCGTGCAACTATTATTTCAGTTTCCGAAGATTTGTTCCCATCAGAGTACCATGTACTTGTGCAGTTGGAAAATTTCCGGGTTTGTTGGTATTCAACCATCTTTCACCTTGATTGTTTGAGAGCCGTTCGCTTCTCTCCTAGTCAGGTCCAAGCCGTTTGAATAGGGGCAGCTGTTGCACCCCAAAATTTGCTCAACATTTCTTTACCTTGCTTATGTTTCATTTCATTCACATTAGCATTATCATTTGCATTTCATTTACATGTTTGCAGGAGATCAAGAGGTATGATTACCAATTAAGAGCTATACAAGACTATGAAGCTAGCTAAGAAGGTTATTCAGGTGGTCAAGGGTTGATATCCTTGTCAGAGAAGTTAAAAGATCCTCAGAGAGAGTGATTGAAACCAAGAGTGTGTGTCTCCTAACTTGAGAGTTGTGGAAAGCCATCAGATGATTCTGAGGCCATGAATATGGACTTGAGGTCTTTAGAGAGCTCA
The DNA here is from genome assembly GCA_963859935.3 of Lathyrus sativus. NCBI lineage: Eukaryota > Viridiplantae > Streptophyta > Magnoliopsida > Fabales > Fabaceae > Lathyrus > Lathyrus sativus. Next base: position 252,227,817 of record OZ012737.1, on the reverse strand, counting down.
TGAGAAGGTTTTAAGATCACTTTGAGGCCTAGACAGGTCATTGTGCAAGAATAAGAAGCCGCAGCCATGATTGGTGCAGTTAGGGTTTGACTAGGTCAACCCTAAGTCAACTGATGATTTTAAGAAGGTTGAGACATAATCCAAGAGCCATGTGATCATGGATTGATGCATTGAGATTTTATAAGGATGATTCCAAGGTTAACTCATCATGATTGAAGAGTTTGAGAAGTTTCAAGCTAGGGTTTCTAAGACTTGACAGTGTAAAATCCCCTAGTTTGACCCCTATCTTCAAGACAATTTAGCTCAAGATATGATTGTCATCTCATCTTGACCCCAACATGATTGTTTTAGAGCATGGTCTTAGCTTTAATTTGAGTGCTAGAAGTCCTTAATAGGGTTTATAGAACTCAAGTTATGAGCCAGACAAGTTACAAGTCATCTGAGGTATGTGAATTTGGAGCTTGAAAGTTACCCAACTTGCATGAAACGTTTGCCCTAGAAGGATGATTCCTATGAACTTTTGGTCAACATGAATGTTGTTCCTTATTATCTTAGCTTTCCATAGAGTACTTGAAGTCCTTGATAGGATTTGTAGAACTCAAGTTATGGCTTTGATAAGTCAAGGGTATTTTGGGAATTTGTGATCATAGGTCATTTTCACCAACTTAGACACTTCAAATAAAATTTTGTTCAACTTGAAAGTTGCTCAAAATGGGGTTTTAACCTTGACCATGCATCAAGGAGGCATTGAAATGGCTCAAGGAGAGACTTGGTTCAAGGAAGTTTGAAAAAAGGAAGAATTAAAGAGAATTAATGACCAAAAATTGAAATAATTCATTTTGTGTCCAAACAAGGCAAAATAATAGGTCATTTTGAATGGAAAAATAGTTTTAGAAACTTTGGCAATGTTGGAATTTTGGTTTGAGTCCATTTTCATACCATTCCATGTTGTTTCTTCATGATGAAGCAACATATCAAACTCACACCATTGGCTTGCAAACAAGGAAATTAACATTACAAACTAATTCAATATCTCATGAGATGAGTTTTCCAAGCATTTTCATGCCCAAAGAGAGCCAGAATCGTGACTGTGCACATGAGACTTTGAAGGAGAAATTGAAATTGCAAAATCTCATATGGAAGGTTACAGAAAGTTCTAGACATTTCCAATGAGTTCTATATAAACATTAGAGTGTGTTCAGCCATTTTTTTTGGTGAAGATTGAGCCCTGAAGCAGAGAGTGAGGTTGAAGTTTCACAGCTGCAAGTTGGAATCGATTTCTGAGTTCAAGGCCAAATCAAGGGAAAGTGAAGATTGCATTAGCTTCGGAAGGTGATTTAGAGTGAATCTGCATCATCTTGAAGGTTGAATCGAGCAAGAAGTGCATCTGTCACAAGCTCAAATACAGGTTTTAACTTCTTGAAATTTCTCTCCAATCATGTGTTTTCAGTGAACTAGAGGCATGTGGTTAGGTTCCCTTATTGATATAGATGGATTTAGGATGGTTAATTGCAACTTTAGAGACAATTTAGGGTGAACTCCATTTTTGGTTGAGGTTGTGATTTCAAGACTCAGGCGTTTTTAGAGTGAATGAATGGCATGGTTGAATTGCTGATGAAATTTTGAGCAAGATTCGTTTAGACATCGTGGCGAATGGTTGGCTATAGATGAAGTTAGGGTTATGCAGGGGAGGCCGGAAAAGCCACCGGCGACGGCCTGGTTTGCGCGTGGTTTGCAGGTTTAAATTGAGGAAGATGAAATCCTCACCCTCCATTCACAAGGAAGACTTGACTCAGTCCCTCCATCCAAGCACTCCTGGTGAGCCACGTACCCTTTCCTATACAACGCTGCATTTTGATAAGTTGGACTTCATGCCTTGTTTGCTTCAGTGTGTAGACCAAGGGGGAACGGGTTCGAACCTTGGTGTGTATGCATTTCTTTTTTTAGTTTGATAATTGAAGTTGAGATAGGCGTGTGGGCTTTGGGTTCCAATTGCTATCACCACCCCTCCATCCAAGCCCAGCATGAATTTTCAACAGGATTTCCTTGCCTAATACACCCCCCTCCCCTGATTATTTGTTTGAACTGAGTTGATACTCAGATGGGCCTCACGCCCTAATTCTATACGTGCCCCCCTCTGGGCCCAACCCTGGATATGAACTGCAATGATTTGCTATTTGATACGCCAGTTTTGTTAATTTTCTTTGATTTTCTTTTATTTTGTGCATTTCATATAGTTTTGTAAATAATTCATAAAAAATAGGAAATTAACTCAAATTGATCCAAGTATTTTTCCCTGATTCATGATTGAATCTATAATTTTATTGAATTAAAAAATTAGGAATTCATGCATTTGTGACTTTAATTGCATTTTTTGTATTTTAATTGATATTAAATCATTATGGTTGATACCTTGTTTTGCTGAATTTTGTGTGATCATTTGATGATGATTCTTGAGCTAATTTTTTGTGTGTATCTAGTTTAGACATGCATGCTCCCCTTATATTTTTCTCACATTTTTGTGGTGAAATTAGGTAGTGCTTTTAGGTTGAAACTTTAGGTGCTCTAGTTTTAGGGTTCAAGCTTAGTACCATAGTTTAGGATTTATTTCTAGGACTTTGTGGATGATTCAACCCCTGGATTTTGTATGGTAGATTCATGATTGAATTAGTTTCCCATGGTTATTTTTGTATGATTTTATAATTGGTTTTAGTATTTTAGTTAAGATTAACTTTAGTACTAGGTTTTGGGTGATCCTAGCTTGCTAATTCAACTAGATTGATTTCTTTAGTTCCCTTAGATTAGGGTTTTGCCTCTCTTGCTCTTGGATGATGATGAAGCATGTGTGGGCTGCTGAGGAATGCTTGAAGAAGCTTGGATGTGAAGATTTCCCTTCTTGTGGTGTAGTTTTGTTTAGGTGTTAAGATTAGGGTTTGTAAGTAGAGCTTCTAGATAGATTCTCTTCCTTCATAAACATGGAAGGTGTTGATCACTTCCATTCTTCCCTATGATGTAAGGTCCCCTTGTGAAAGCCTCATCCCTCCTTTGGTAGGATGTGTGGCCCTTCCCAAGTTGGTAGAACCTTTGAGGGTTCCTGTCTTTGATGGTGGGGTGTTTAGTGGTGACATTTGGTCTTCACTTTGCTTTCCACTATCCAAACCTTGCTCTTGTTAGATGAATCTTTCTCCCTTGCTAGAGGATGGAGTTCCTTGTTAGAAGATTGAAGATGCTAGAAGTTTCTACTTCTCTATATTTGAAGACTGCGATTGGAGCTGAGGCTTGAAGACCAGGAAGAACAAGTTGACACTTGTGAAGGGGACCCTGCTGAGATCAAATGAAGAGCTGAAGCTTGAAGTTGGAGAACAAGTTAATACTTGTGTTTGATGCATTTAAAGCTTGAAGGAGCAAGTTGACACTTGCTATTGAAAATGATAGCCTTGAAGAGCAGTTGAAGACTGAGGACTGAACTGCTGTCAGAGGAGAGCTTTGCTGTGAAGCTGTGGGAGTGGTTGATCTGCTTTCTTTCTGTTTGCTTGCTGTGCAACTGTATTGATGTGACTTGTTTGATTTGCTTGATGCATTAGAATAAGTTCATATTTAGATTGATTTAATCTAGGAGCGTGATTGCACTAGAGTTTGAGTTGCTCCCTCTGCTTGTATTTTTACTGTATGGCTTTGCTTGCGGTATTCGGTAGAGCTCAACTCCCTTGCCTATGTGGTTTGTGTTTTGCTTGATGGCATTTTATTTCATTTCTTTTGTATGATTGCAGTTATTCATACTTGGCTTGAGGTTGAGATGAGCTTGTGGAGGCTGATGCCCCACACACCTTTCCTCCCTCACTTGCATTGCATGCATTTTACAGTCGTTTACTGTTTATTGTTTAAGCTGATGCTTTATCTGTTTTTGTTTATCATTGACATGATCCCCTAGGAATCTCACTTCCTTTGACAAGGAAGTGATGATTAGAACTTTAGGTTGAAACCTATGCATGATAACTTCTAGGAGTTCCCTGTTTCAAACCTCAACCATAGGATGAATCCTTGGCATGACAACATTAGGACTTGATAGTCTCCCCTTAGTTGAGCCTGTTCTCTCTTCTCATCTCAAAACAAATCAAGATACAATAATAAAGGTTAACTGATGTCGTACGTTACAAGCCTTAAGCTATCTAAGAAAGGGTTGTTGGAGAGTTTCTTTTCAACAGTCTGGATGTTTAGTATGGTACCCGTTGGGTGACATGCGACGCATTCACTCTCAGATCATAGTCTATAGTGCGATATTGGTTGCAAACATCCATAAAAAACAGTTCTTTCGTAAAAGACAGAAAACAAACTTCAAAACTTTTTGCCCCGTGGGCCAATAATTCAAAGGGAAACTTTTCTGAAGAAAAGAGTGTCGTTAACTCCCAGTTCTACCGCAAACAGTAACGCTTAAGTCTCCAAGGGTCGAGCTGCATACGCCAAACTGCTGGAACTGTTTGTTAACCCTACTCGATAAAACAGATGAATCTGAATTCCCGTAATCCGTATTATCCCGAACTACGTAAGCTCTGATCTCTCATACCTGTTGAGAGTACGTAGGCACAATACTGATGTGTTGGCGAGCCACCTTCCCCGTAACCCGTAGTTAGTCGAACTACGTTGACTCTGATTTCTCATTCTCTGATGAGAATACATAGGCATAAAGCGCGACGCTTTGCCGAGTCATTTTTCTTTTCTTTTTAAGCCAGCCTTGATAGGTAGATAGATAAAACCAACCCGTCCGATAAACACAACAAGCGTGGATCCCATCGAGTACGATGGACGTGAGGGGTGCTAATACCTTCCCCTTGCGTAACCGACTCCCGAACCCAGACATTGGTTGCGATGACCTTGTCTTATACCTTTTCGTCAGGTTTTTCCGATCGTTTCCTTTCCCGTTCTGAGGGATAAATAACGAAAGGTGGCAACTCTTCTGTTTTGCCAGCACCTTATTTTTTCGGTAGCGACATAATGGTGTAGCTTTTTACCGTTTTTGAAATATCTTGCTCACTTTGCCTTGAATCTTTCCCTAGTGTGTTGGGTCACTGTGAGTGGTTACTCGTCGTTTTGCCGTTCTTTCATATTTGTTTGTGTATCTGCATCTGTCTGACATTCAAGAATCATATAACATCATTTAAATTCATGGCATATTTGCATTTGTCCTTTTGCATACCATCGGATCTAAGGGACAAAATTTGGGGCTTGCTATATTTAAATACCTTTCACTAAGATTCTATGAGGATTGTCATCTCTCATTACCTTCTAGTGAAGATATTTAAATAGGGGCATCTGTTGCACCCCAAATTTTGACCCCTTAGATCCTCATCATCATTGTAGGATTATATTCATTTGATTAACTAACCTTAATCTAGTTCAAGTTTATCTTTGTCAAGATGCAGATGAATTAGGGTTCCGTACCGTCAAAATCGAGACTTCAGTGGTCCGATCAATCAATGTTTTGGATTGATTCAACTTCAAACAAGATTAATAATACAACATTGGGTTAAGTAGGACTCCAATTTGAGGTGGTCACCCGGGGTTCGAGAACAGTGCAATTTGAGACACCCGATTAGAGTTTTTGATTGGAAATATTCAACTGTAGTTTGACTTTTGATTCAAAGAGTATTTCAATGATGGGATCAAGGTCCATTAAGCTCCTATGGCTTAGTAAAGTCCATCCAAAGAGTTTCAAGTCCTCAGGATGTCCGGATCACCAACGGGCGACTCGGTAGACACCGATTGATCGAAAAGTTGACCAAAACGTCAACTCTCCAACAATAAGGAATTTGACTTCAAGATGTGAATGAAAAATGTTCCTTATATCATATTACACCTCCCCATAAAATTTCATGACCATTGGGTCAAGGTTTAGGAAGTAATTGCAAAAATCGGGAATTAGGGTTTTGAAAGGGGAAAAACCATAACTCCTCAACCACACATCTAATTGAAGTGGTTCTAAGCTTGTTTGAAAGGTATTGACAAACCCTACAAAAGTCCCACAGTAGTCCATATTCAAAAAATGCATAGAATTGGAGTTATAGCAAAAATCCTTTTTCAAGGGTAAAGGACTTGGTGAAATTTCACAAATTCTGGCCATACAAACCACTTTTTTCAGAACATTTAAGGGTTTTTCAACCTAGCTCCATCAAGAATTTGGAAATTCCCAAAACATGAAAGTTATAGAGCTACACAAGGGCTTTCTAAAAAGTGCAAGAACTCCCCAAGGAGATTTATGAGCTAGGAATTATGGCGCCTTGAAGTTGGGCCTGTCACACTAAAAATCCACTTGGCCCAACTTCTCAAAATCAGAATTTTTCATCTCTAACCACTTTCCACCCTTGGATCATGCTACCAACTGATAAAGAGTGACTTGGAAGCAGAGAAAACCAGAAAAAGAGATTAGGATGAGGAGGGAAACAAGTTGTAGCCACTTGTCATTATTTTATTCATTTTTTAGGAAGAGAGAGAAACTTTTCCCTTCCACATGTGGCAGCTGCAGTCCTACCATGCTAGACCCTCTCCAATCACCTCATTCCATCTCTCACACTGTCATTGGCTTGCCTAGAGCCTTGGAGTTGATTTGAATCAAGGCTGTCCCAAAGATTTGGAAGGATTTTCTTCCAAAGCTTTCCCTCCCAAATGGTAAAGTCCAAGCTGCCCTCATCCTCATTTCTCCTATAAATAGAGACCTTGTCTTCCTCTTCAAACACACCAGAGCTATTCAGAATATCAAAGTATCATAGCTCTCCTCCTCACTCTCTCTTTGCTTGTAAGTGAAGAAAAGTTCAAAAACACCAAAATTGGTCATTTGGCATATTTCACCCCATTTTCATTTCTACCCTTTTCAACACTCCCATAACCATCCATACACTTTCTAAATAACATATATAAGGTGTGTAATCCATCAAACCATCAAAAACCTCAAAAAATCAAAAAGTCAACCTTATCCCCACCATACTTTGACCAAAATCACTAAAATGGCCAAAACTCATTCCATATAGATTCTTGCCATTCTAATCCCTCTAACACCTCACCAACAACATTCCTCAACTGTCCAAACCACTAGCAACCCTTGGACACTCTTATTTTGACATTTAGCATCATAAGTGGATTGTTACTTAAAGGTAAAGTAAAGTCTCAAGGCCAAGAAGTGAAGTAAGAGATCTATGGTTTTCTCAATTGTTCTAACTTGTTCAAAAAGGGTCATCAAGAGGTATGTAACTAATCCTTATTGGCTTTTGTATCATTTTTCATAAATTCACATCTTTGAGTGTTTTGGTGGAATTTGAACTATGAACATTTGGTGTTTTTTATGATATATGGTCTTTAATAAATGATAGGATTAGTGTGAGTATTAGCATCAGTATTGAATTTTTTCTTGCCAAAATTTTGATTGATGTGTTGAGTTTGGTTAATGCACTGTCAAGGTAATTTGAGAAATAGGTTGATGGATCATATTTTGCTCTCTTACAAATGATGGATTTTGATGGTTTCCTGTTTCTAAGGCTGTTCATAAGTGATGATTGATCAAATTCTGTTACAATAGCATCTACATACTATGATCTGTTGCCATTATTTTTTGCTGTAGAAATCCACATGTGCTTAACCTGTTTCATGATCCTGTTTTGGTTCTTCCAAATTGGCTGTTTTCAACTCATATATAGTATTCAAACATATTGAATCTTGGACCAACTTTGTGCCTAAAATTGGTCATAAACATATTTAGAACATGCTAGCAGAGGTATTATGCCTTAGGCCCAAGTTGCTTTTTGCCTACTGCTAGTTCATTAGGTACTGCTGCCTGTAGGTTTGATTTTGGGCTTGAGCATTATCATTTCTAAAAACCTCAATCAATGGTATAAGCATAGAATAGTTTGTACAAGAATCTTGATTTGGTAATAATGGTAACAGTGCTGTTTTTTATCACTTTGCTTATCATCTAGCCAGCATTTGCATTATGGTAATAACTCATGTAACTATTTCTGTTTACAAATCCACCCCTTAATTTCAATGTTAGAAACTCTTAGGCCATTTTATTCTCAGTAAGATGTAGGGTTTGTAAGGGTATGGGTGATTTGTGTAGGGCATTAATTTAAGTAGATCATTTGGTCATGAGGTTATTCTCAAAAGCTGGGTTTGTAAGTTCATGCCTAGTGTACCAGTTTGGTTTTTAAGAGGGTTTGATTGTGCAACCAGTCTGCTGCAGTTGTTTCTATCAGGAGGGTTTGAGGGGGCTTAGCCTATTTGTCTTGGAGGTTTGTTGTGACTAGGATTGCTGCCATGAATTGTGGGCTGGTTCAGTACAATCAGCTTGTTGCATAAGGGAGATCTGGTGGAAACCTCAAGTTTGCTAAGCATGGCCATTTTGCTTGAGGCAGGCTAGGGAAAGTTGGAGTAATAGGATTAAGTAGTTTTTCTGAGTTTATGGATGAGGGAGCCATCACATTTTGAACCCAAACCAGATTTGCATTTGATCATCTAGATTTCATCTAAGACCTGCTAGTATACAAAACTTTCTAGTCAGAATAGGTAGATGAGGTTTAAACCTTTTGTGAGTAAGTTAGTAGTTTGTCTCTAACTCTTGAATAAACTGCTATATCATAACTTTGGCCTTGTAGCTGTTTTCAAGTAGAGTGCTTTGTTGATTTTTTTATCATGATGAGAAACTACCAGCTGTCAATGTTTGTGCATGAGGGACTGAGTTTGGTAACTCAAGTATAGTTTCTGCCAAGTTTTAGATGTTTAGAACTGCTGTTGGAGCATTGGATCTGTCATCTTGAATACTTAGAGTAGTAACTTTTTTGTGTTAGCATATCCATTAGGTCTTGACATTATAATGTCAGAGCCCTATTTTTGTTTAAGCTTGCCTCAGTTGATGGTTTGGTAAGGTTGTTAGACTGGTTGCAGCAGGCCTGTTGGCATGAGGGATTTGGTTCAATGTTTAGGAGACTGTCATGAGATCAAGGTTGTTGGTCTAGCTTGCTCAGATTAATTTTAGGAGTACTTGTGTGTAGGCTGACCTGAGTTTAGATTAGATATATCAGTTGGTTTTCCCTTCTTGTTTCAACTGCTGTGCAACATGTTGCCACTTTGTTGTTAATGATGTTTGCATATAGGGCAGTGTTAGGTTTCAATCATGTCTCTTGCATCTTCTTTGCTGCATATCACAACTACACACATTCTGATTGAAGGCCTTACACAGTTTTTAACAGTTTGCATCAATTGCATTTTTGTGGTTTCAAGCATTTGAACCTTAAGGACACTAACATCATAATCATGTTTTGAACATAGTAAAAGTTACTTGGATTTTGCTTGCTTTTCATTTGCTGTCAAGAACAGTTGGAAGATCAATTTTAGCATAAGCCTTGAAAAGTCAATTTTTATTACTTAGACATGTTTAAATTCATATTTGAGAATTGCCTATATGTTTACTTTGGACTATTTGTGCATAAAAGTTGATTCCCATGTTCATATCAATACTTATCAAGCAACTCATAGGCCATTTTTTGCATAAGCTTGATTTTCACCAAAACCACTTTTTGAACACCCCATATGGATCATTTGGAAGATGTTTGCACACTTTTCTTGAATCAAAACCCACTGTTATGAACTACTCATTTTCAAATGCACTTTTTCCACAAGCATTGCATTTACCATGACACTTTTAATTTCTGTTGGTATTAAGCTTATTTGAGATGATAGAATCATTCTACATTATTTATGTGAGCTGTGTGTGCATTTAGTGTGGATTAAGAGTGCTTGAATTGTGTCACTCATGTCAAAATGCATCATATACCATCAAAGTGCAGCTGTCTTCGAATTTTTCAAAGGAATGAGAATTTTGAAAATCCAACACCACCATCATGTTCCTCAGATTTTTCTGGTCCAGATACATATAAAGTTTGTTTAATTTGGTTAAAAATTGAGAGAGTTGTGATGCATTTTGCAAACCATGTGTTCATATGTGTTTTTGGCCCAGAAATTCAAGCAAAACAAGCCTTATGTATTTATTAATTCAGTTTAGTTAATGGATGTATTGCCACCCCAGTGGTTATAACACACGCCTTTCACCAAACATGCCAGGGTTCGATCCTCAGTGATGACCCATTTTGATTATTTTTTATTTCATTTGGCTTGATTTATCATATTTTCCATCCTTTCATTTCCTTGTACACGCGCGCTTAGTGGCCAGATGGTAAGTCCTGAGTTTGTAAACAAGAGGGTCTGGGTTCAACCCCTCCCATGGCCATTTTATTTTTATTGCTTGTTTATTTTATTTTCATAAACTTCAAAAATTCACAACTTGTTCATTTTTCATTATTTTTAACCCATTCTTTTTGCAAAATGTTCATGACAATGTCTAGCTTCATTTAATGTAAAAATATTTCAAATTGCTTGTAATCACAATGCCTTTTACCTACTTGAAAGTTGGTTTGTTTCAAGATCGTTATCTTGCATATCGTTGAATTTTCTTTCATACCGTGCTCATTTTATCTTGTGAGATTTATTGATATTGAATTTCTTTATGTTTGTTAATATGTTGAGATCTCATTCCTTGTTGGTTGATACCATGAATTACTGTTCTCTTCATAAAACCTTGAGTTTAATTGTTGTGATCAGTCCTTGCGTTTTTTGATTGTCATCAATGCCTAATTGTTGTTACATTTGAACTTATAACATGATCACTTTAAGTTGAGACTTATTTGTATGGTTGTCACCGTGATCTCATATTATTTTCCTCCTAAATTATGAGGTTTAAACTGATTTAGCGGTGTTTGATTATCATCTATGCATTGTTGTTATGTTTTCTATGTTTTGAAGTTGTGACTTGCCCATCTTCAAATTGTGATTTGTTTATGTAGTAATAACCTTCATCATGTTCCAATCTTTGTCAAGATGAGCCCTCAATCTTTGTTAAGATGATTTATTGGTTATAACCCATGGTGTCATTTAAAGTATCTGCTTATTGTAATTCGCATGCTTACTTGTCTTAATCTTATTTCATCTTGCTTTATTAAGTACTTATTTCCCCAAGTGATGGAACTTTCTAGTTCTCATCCAAGTTGTCTCCCCCCCCCCCCCTCTCCTTCCAAAGGAAAAGTTTCTCCCTTGACCCTTATGTCATTGGATAGCTCATTTACCCCTCCCTCTTGACTTTGTGAAGTCATCCTAACCCTAGCTTAGTTAAGTTAGAACATTATAAACCATTAGACTTTGCTTTAAGTCTAGAAAACCCACCTATACTAGGAGTGCTCTTCAATTAGAACCCTAGGATAGAGTTTGTAAACTCTATGTAAGAATCATAGTAATGATTACTTATTCCCCTTGAGTGTTTCAACATAGATCTAGAGAGTTTTTGTTAAACTCTATACAAACATGGTTATGTTTGTTTCCCCATGAACCTTGATCATAATCAAGTGTTATTCAACCCTAGTGATGTGAACTACGATTGCTCTGATTCTATCCTAGTTAGGATATGTAGGCAGAGGATGCGATGTCTTTGCGAGCAAGCTTAGAAACAATCTTAGGCCTTCATCTATCATACCCTACCTTTTTACCCAACCCAAACCTTAGCAAACATTTACCAACTTAGCATGCAAAATAAACAAAAGGTTCCTGTAGAGTACTACAGATGTTTAGGATGTGAAATACCTACCCTAGGCATAACCAACCCCCGATCCCCGAATCTCTTAGCGTTGTTGTTACATCGCGCAAAAGGTTCTTTCTTACTTTAGACCTTTCCTTTGGATAAATTAAAGTCCGGTTGTGAATTTAAGAATTAAAGATTCAAGTTAATTCAATAGCTTGGTATCACGATTCTCACCGCAACAGAAATGGCGACTTCACTGGGGAATACCTTATTTAACTTGAGGGTTTAGCCTATTTTGTTTAATTGCATGCTATATTTGTAAATATTTTCTTAACATGTATATTTGTCAATATATTTATTTGATTGTTGGGTATTGGGTGATTTGAGTGGTGAGACGGTCCTATACCCGGACTTGAGTGAAATTATGATAGGATGGTGGTATATTCAAGAAGGCTTATAGGGAGTTGATTCCCGACCAAGCTAACTTGAGAAAACCACCACTCAGTGTAGGCCCTCTTAAAAGTTTTAGTATTGTTGATCGAGTATTCATGAAAACAATGCTACTTTCAACGAAGGAGCCCATGACACTGTGGACTTTTAGATTACATTTCCCCCCACTTTGGCCTTATTAGGACGTAGTGCGATGGCTACAAGGAAGTATTTCCGAAGTAGTTGATACGCGATACTAAACTCAGACGAGATTCTCTTGAGAATATTATCGATTACCAAGTAATTTGGGAAGTTGATAATATCCGAAGGATGGGTTGATGACTCTGGGAACTTTGTAGAGCCCGTTCGGCAGGTACAATCAATCCATAGTACAAATCTTTGGGGATGGGTAAACCCTTGGACTCATGCTTGTCCTTAAACCTAAGCTTGTGTTGTGTGCATATGCATCTTGCTTGTGTTTGTGCATTCATATCATCATGTCATCATATCATCATATGGTTTCATGGAACTCAGACTTTGTTGTTTGTAAACATCAGAGGTCATCATGAACAGTGAAAGAAAGAAAACTTTGAAGTACACTTACAAGGGTTTTAACCTAGATGATTTGAAAAGATTGAGCACCTTAGTGACAGATCCAGAGGGATTTCAAAGTCGATATGGGAAGTTGTTGCTACTCTTGAAGATAAAGATGAATAGTGGACTTCTTTCTACTCTCCTCCAGTTTTATGACCCGCTTTACCACTGTTTCACATTCCCTGATTATCAGCTAGTGCCCATGCTAGAAGAGTATTCTCAGTTAATTGGATTGCCTATTCTTGAAGATTCTCCTTTTCCGATTACGGAGAAGGACCCTAAAGAGCAAGACATTGCCAAGGCTACACGTTTGGGAGTGGTTGATATAAAAAAGAATATGATTACAAAAGGAGGAGTCTTTGGGTTGAAGGCAGAATTCTTGGTTGAAAAAGCTCAGTATTAAGCAGATCATTTAAGCATGGACGCATTCGAGGCTATCCTTGCCTTACTCATCTATGGTATATTCTTGTTTCCAAGCTTTGAGAATTTTGTGGACCTCAATGCCATCAAAATTTTCTTGAAGAAGAATTCTGTGTCTGCCTTGTTAGCAGACACGTACCATTCTGTTCATCTGAGGAACTCCCACAATGGAGGAATGATCACTTGTTGCACTCCTTTATTGTACAAGTGGTTCACTTCACACTTACCCAAAGCCAACGCTTTTTGGGATCCAGATAAAGGATGGTGGTCACAAAAGATCATGGCTCTTACCCATTCCGATATTGATTGGTATAGTCGTGATTATGATGGGACAATGATTATTGATAGTTGTGGGGAATTTGGCAACGTACCTCTTCTCAGCATTAATGGAGGGATCAGCTACAATCCAATACTCGCCCGCCGACGATTGGGATACCCTCTAAAGGACAAACCCAAAAGTGTTCAAGTGGAAAGTATCTTCTTCAAAGAAGGGGAAGATAGTCAAGGACTGAAGAGGAAAATTCTAGAAGCTTGGAAGCATCTACACAAGAAAGGGAAGAAGGATCTTGGAAAACTCAACTGTGTTTCTTTGGAACCTTACCTCCAATGGGTTCGGAAAAGAGCCGTCACACTAAGGATGCCATATCCTAAGCAGGAGCCTATGGCCTTGAAGGAAGAACGCCCATTGGTCTTCATGTCTGAAGAAGAAAAGTTGAAAATTGCTTTGGTCAAAGCACAGCAAACTGAAGAAGCTTGGAAGCACAAGTATCAAATAGTCGTCGAAGAAAACGCAGAGCTCCAAAGACAACTCCAGTTGAAAGATGAAGAAATCCTCTCTTATAAGAAGAGGAAAGCACTAGAAGAACCTTGTGAGCCTCAGTCTAATCCATGGAAGATAATCGTGGACAGACTCATCATTGAGAAGACTCAGATGGAAAGAAAGATCGAGAAGCTCAACCTCAGGATGCTAGGAGAACCTTGATAGGATTCACTTAGTTGTTATTTAAAACTCTTGTAAGAGGAAACAATGTTTTGTAATTTGTTTTGTTAATGAAATGACGAATTCTGATGTTCAAAAATATCTGAGTTCCATGACAATCATTTGCATTTGCATTTGCACTTCTTCTAACCATTCAAGGAAATTCATCTTTTTCTTTGCAGACAACAACATGGTAAGAAGAGACATGCTTCGAGTCCCGGATCTGAGATTGGGCCGTCTAAGAATGCTAACCAGACTTGTCCGAAACCCTGCTACTTTCATAGTCAAATATGGGGACCTATTGCCATTGATAAGCGCTCCAATCAACGAGCCCATGTTGCAAGCCTTGGTTGAATTCTATCATATAACTTACCACTGCTTTGTGTTTCCAGATTTTCAGTTACTCCCGACCCTCGAAGAGTACAATGCTTACTTAAAGATCCCATGGACTTTTATGATCCCTTATGGAAAACCAAAGAAAAGGGACTTAGCTAAAGCCCTGCACATCAAATTGGAAGACTTACCACCGATGAGAGCGAAAGGAGGGTGGTATGGAACGGATGCCAGGCCTCTAATGGAGATGGCCGAGCATCACTATGAAAGCAGAAACCTGGGCATTTTTTAGGCAATTTTGGAACTACTAATATATGGACTGTATCTATTCCCAAGCAGTTACGACTTCATCAGCGAATAAGCGATCCGCCTCTTCATCCTCAAAAATCCGGTCAACACAATACTGGCTGACACTTATGTAGTCATCCACCGTTTCGCCTTATATGATTGTGGGCAATTCTCATGCTGTCTTGCACTACTCGACCGATGGTTTACTTCTCATCTGCCAAGGACCCATATCCTTTAGAGGCTTCCTACCAAAAGCGCATGGGTTTCTAAACTTATCACTCTCAGACACCATGATATCACATGGTATGACACCAGCATCGGTAACCAAGTCATGATTTCTAGCTACGGAGATTTCCCCAATGTGCCTCTCATTGGGATAGAAGGGGTGATCACTTATAATCCTATTCTTGCTCGGCGTCAACATGGGTATCCTACCGGGCCAGAGCCTGAACCAGAACTATTGAGGCCTCGCTTCTGTGAGACAGGTCGCAACCAAGAACTAGAAGAAAATGCTCAATACGCTCAAAGAGATCTGCACCTCATGGGCCCAACTCCAATGGAGAATGAAAGTTGTTTAACCACCAAGGGGTACCTGCTATGGTCAAAGGAAATTACCTTAATCATGTTCTACACTCATGACTATGAGATAACCATGGAGCCTGAGGTCCCCGCAACTAGGGAAGAGCTAAGATACGCTTTGGTCAAAGTGCAAAGAGAAAACGAAGACTTGTGGGAGATTATCCGCCAGGATCAAGTTCATGTCAGAGTCCAAGAAGGAGAAGGGTCGTCTTGTTAGATTGATCTTTGTTTCACCATTTCCCTGCTTTCCCTAAAAAAGGATTGAAATCCTGTTTGTTGCATTTACTTTCATTGTAAGAAAAGTCTTGCTTTTTAGCAAAGGCCGCTCTATTGTAATATATTTCCAGCTATCAAATGAAAAAACGCTTTTTAAAGCATGTTGTTACATGTTGGTCTAACTTTTTGTTTGTAAACGAAAATTTTGAGTTTCCTTGAATGGTTTATGCATCCGCATTTGCATTTGCATGACATCCTACATCAGTCCTGCATTTGGGGTTCCGCAGCTCATCCTTTGTTCTTGTCCAGAGAGGAGATAAGGAGTCACGCTGAGTACCCACAGATACAACACACGGTCCCAAGCTCAAAAGAAGATGGCAGATAACGACCAAAGGTTCGATCAAATGGATAATGACATTGAAGGGATCAAAGGGGACATCAACCAGATCATGGAAGTCCTCAACATAATCAAAGCAAAAATGGATACGCAACCTACAGTGATCTCCGAAGTTGCCACAGCAGCAGCCAATGTCACAATAGCTCCTGTTACTTCAACAGAGTTTCCCTATGGCATGTCCCGGGATTTTGTGCCACCTTTCAACAACATGCAGTCTTCAGGTCTCAATCCTTTGTTCGACACAACAATCAGAAACCCTATTTTCACTCAAGCAGGTGGATCTACCACAATACGACCAGTCTTCGCCAATCAACAACCAATCTTTGATATACCCGATGGGTCTGAAGCTGAGGACGAAAAACACGAAAAATTAAGAGTGGAGATGGACATCATGGCCAAAAGGATGAGGGCCATTGAAGGAAATCATGTCTTTGGATCTGATGCCAAGGATTTATGTCTGGTATCTGGATTGGTGTTTCCTCAGAAATTTAAAATGCCAATCTTCGATAAATATGAGGGGACCACTTGTCCTAAGGAACACCTAATCATGTACTGTAGGCGGATGGCTCCGCATATTGAAAATGATAAACTGTTAGTACACTGTTTCCAAGATAGTCTTAAAGGGGCTTCGGCCAAGTGGTATCTTGGTTTAGATCAAGCTAAAATCCACAGTTTCCAAGACCTTTCAGATGCTTTTATTCAACAGTACAAGTACAACATGGACCTAGCTCCCGACCGCCGTCAGCTTCTCAGCATGACACAGAAAAATACTGAAACCTTCAAGGAGTATGCGCAAAGATGGCGCGGCACTGCAGCACAAGTGGAGCCTCCCCTTACTGAGAAGGAGTTGGCAGACTGGTTTGTGGATACAGTTCGACCAGAATTCTATGAACGTTTGATCAGCAGCGTTACAACAAATTTCTCTGATATTGTGGCAGTGGGAGTCAAGGTGGAAGCAGGTTTAAAGAGTGGAAAAGTGACCACTCCAAATGTTACCTCAAGCGCCAGCACGGCAAAGAAGCTAGTCAGCATGTTCCACAAAAAGAAAGAGGAAGAGGTGAGTGCAATCACATATGGAAAGAAAGTACAAAGCTCACGAAGCCACCACCAACAGTACCAACCATCATATATAGCGGCAGTGACCCCGGTTTTTCAACCTTCTTCACAGCATGGTCCCCAACCTGGGGCATTCAACAATCAACACCAGTATCAGTCTGGCAGTCAGCAACATTATCGCACCAATAATCAACAACAATACCAGCAGCCGCAGGGTCAACAACCTCAGAACAGGGCCCCGAGGGCAAATTAACAAGCAAATAGGCCAAAGATATAACCTATTCCAATGAGTTACACCGACCTGTTTCCCATGCTAATAGAAAGAGGGTTGGTTAAAACAAGAAAATTAGGTGCTCCACCTAATCCACTCTCGTTCTATTACGATGCAAATGCTCGCTGCCCATTTCATGAGAATGCTCTAGGCCACGATCTTGAAGGTTGCTTCGCCCTTCAGCACCTAGTTCGTGAACTTATTGAAAAGAGAATTCTATCCTTCGAAGATAATCCGCCCAACGTTAAGAGCAACCCTCTTCCAAATCATGGTGGAGTCAACGCTATTACTGAAGAAGGGGAGGGGTCAGAAGACAAGAAAGTTACTACTGTTGGTGAGATCAAAGTGCCACTAGCAGACCTACACAAACGCCTCGCTCAGGCGTGGTCACTCAAGACATCTCACGAAGATTGCAAAGAATGTATGCTAAATCCTGAGGGTTGTGACGCTGTGAAAAAGGACATTCGGGCTATGATTGAACAGGGAATGATAGAAATTGCCCACCGGAAAAAGGAAGAAGATGTGGCAATCATCGAGCCTGTGTTTAACATACCAGGAGAGCCCAACAAAGGAGCCGTATTCAGAGATGATAACAGTAACAAAAACTACAAGAATGTTCGGCCAGTATTTCGCGATGATGCACCCCCGAAATTCAGGAGGGGACAGACTAGGTTTGAGCCGAGGGGAGGATCCAAGCCTCACCCAAGAGCCGTGACACAAAAACAAGACTATTCGTGGTGTGAAGGGATTTTCAAAGAAAAGAAACCAGTAAGTGTGGCCAACATTGCCAGTGGAAGCGAAATGACCCGCAGTGGTCGTGTCTATCAACCTCGAACATACAACTGGGCTCCTCCACCAGCAATTTCTGTTCAAAAAGTTCCTGTTCCTCAGAAGCCCGCGCCCGAGGCAGTCGCCACTAAAGAACCTTTAGTTAAAGAAAAAGAAAGCCTCAAGAACGATGAAGAAGAATTCTTAAGAATCATTAGACGAAGTGGTTATAGGGTGGTGGACCAATTAAACCAAACACCCTCCAAGATCTCGGTCATGGCTTTGCTTTTAAGCTCTCCAGCACACCGTCAGGCATTGCTCAAAATCCTGACACAGGCCCACGTCACTAAAGATATTACAGTGGGGCAGTTTGACTCCGTTGTAGCAAATATCACCGCCTGCAACACTTTGAGTTTTGATGATAATGACCTGACAGCTGAGAAGCGTAAGCACAATCGTGCCTTGCATGTGTCAGTCAAGTGTGAAGAAGATACAATGTCCCGAGTTCTTGTTGACATGGGATCAGCACTCAACGTAATGCCTAAAAGGACTTTGGCCAAGCTGGCATATCAAGGTGCTACCATGAGACCAACCTCTCTTATAGTCAAGGCATTTGACGGATCCAGGAGAACCGTGATAGGAGAAGTTGATCTTCCTATCCTAATTGGACCACAACTCTTCGAAGTCACTTTTCAGGTGATGGACATAAACCCGGTCTACAGTTGTCTATTGGGAAGACCATGGATTCATACAGCTGGCGCTGTCACTTTCACTCTCCACCAAAAAATGAAGTTTGTTGTGAATGACCAGCTAGTCATTGTCCATGGAGAAGAAGACTTAATGGTGAGCAACTTGTCATCATTCTGGTATATTGAGGCTGATGAAAACTCCCTCGAGACAGCCTTCCAAGCACTAGAAATAGCTCACGCTGTTCTAGTTGATGAATCAGACATAACCCAAGGGCCATCATTTAGCTCTGCTCAAAGTATTAAGGCAGCACTAAAAGCTGGAGTCCCACTGGGATGGGGAGAGGTCATCGAAGTCAATGCTCGAGCCAAGAATGATCGACAAGGGTTGGGTTACAAACCAACTCCGGAAGGCGAGCCAGAAGAAAGCACCATGAAGAAGAAGTCCTTAAAAGAGATATTCACCAGTGGCGATGTACAAGTCAATGCCATTATTGCTGAAGATGAGGACGGTAATCTGGATCATCTAATAACTAGAGGAGGAGCAGCGTTGCGCAATTGGGAGGCTGTGGAAGTTCCCATCTTTTTACCTTTAGAGTAATTCACTCTACTTGTTAGCTTTGTGTTTTGTCTTTAAAAATTTCCTGGTCTTGGCCAAGGCCTGTGAATTATTTTGTATTGGGCCACTTTGCAAAATTGAAAATCATTAATGAAAAAGTGTTTTTGTTAAAACTCTTGTTATTTGTTTTTTTTTGCATCATTTTCACTCTTTTTGTTAAAAAAAATGGCAATCTTCTTGAAAAAAAAGATATAAAAACAACCCTTCATCTGCATGTCTGTGTGTGTGTGCCTAATTGTTCCAAAAATAAAACATGCAGAATACCTCCATCAACCACAGAATCCTATGATCCTTCGGTTCTTTCTACTAGCGGTTCATTTGTCTTTCAAGCTGAAGAAGAGAATGACGAAGAGTTAGAAGTCCCAGAAGAGTTAAAGAGAATGGCTGAATACGAAGATGTTTGTCTCCAACCCCACAAAGAGCAGACGGAAGTCATCAACTTGGGGTCGGAAGAAGACCAAAGAGAAGTCAAGATTGGGGCATCATTAAGGCCAGAAATCAGAGACAAGTTGATAACAATCCTCAGAGATTTTGTTGACGTATTTGCTTGGTCCTATCAAGATATGCCAGGGTTGGATACTGACATTGTCATGCACAAGCTCCCCCTGAAGACAGAATGTCCTCCGGTCAAACAAAAGCTTCGCAGGTCGAGACCAGACATGGCACTTAAAATCCGAGATAAGGTCAAAAAGCAAATAGATGTCGGTTTTTTAGCAGTATCCAAGTATCCAGAATGGGTGGCAAACATTGTACCCGTACCAAAGAAGGATGGCAAGGTCAGGATGTGCGTCGACTACAGGGATCTAAACAAAGCAAGTCCGAAGGATGATTTCCCGCTACCGCACATTGATACTTTGGTGGATAACACAACAAGCTTTGCAGTTTTCTCGTTCATGGACGGATTTTCTGGTTATAACCAAATAAAAATGGATCCAGATGACATGGAGAAAACAACTTTCATCACACCATGGGGCACCTATTATTATAAGGTAATGCCTTTTGGTTTGAAGAACGCAGGGGCAACGTATCAGAGAGTTATGGTCACACTCTTTCATGATATGATGCACAAAGAAATCGAGGTGTACATGGACGATATGATTGCAAAATCCCAAAGTGAAGAAGACCACTTGGATCATCTACTAAAGCTATTCAAGAGACTCCGAAAGTATTGATTGAGACTAAATCCAGCAAAATGTACCTTCGGAGTTCGCTCAGGCAAGTTACTTGGTTTCATCGTTAGTCAGCGAGGAATTGAAGTAGACCCCAACAAGGTTAAAGCAATCCAGGAGATGCCTGCTCCCAAAACTGAGAAACAAGTCAGAGGCTTCCTCGGACGTTTGAATTACATTTCCAGGTTCATCTCTAATTTGACCCCTACCTGCACACCGATCTTCAAGTTGTTACGAAAAGATCAAACAGTGGTATGGAATGAAAACTGTCAGGCCGCATTCGAGAAAATCAAGCAGTATTTGCAAGAGCCTCCAGTGTTGATTCCTCCGGTACTTGGAAGGCCTTTGTTCATGTATATGACGGTTCTAGAAGATTCAATGGGTTGCGTCTTGGGCCAGACTGATGAGTCAGGGAAGAAAGAACACGCAATCTATTATCTAAGCAAGAAGTTCACTGATTGCGAGAGTCGTTACTCTCCCCTGGAAAAAGCTTGTTGTGCGTTAGCATGGGCCGCCAAACGTCTGAGGCAATACATGATTAATCACACTACGATGCTAATTTCTAAAATGGACCCCATCAAGTACATCTTTGAAAAGCCAGCTCAAACAAGAAGATTAGCCCGATGGCATATGCTCTTATCAGAGTATGATATCCAGTATGTTGCTCAAAAATCTATCAAAGGAAGTATCTTGTCAGAACACCTTGCAGAGCATCCTATGGAGGATTATCAACCACTCAAGTTCGATTTTCCTGATGAAGATGTGATGTATATTCAGCGCACAAAACCAGAGCCTGGTCCAGAAGAAGGTCCCGAGCCGGGATCCCGCTGGGAGATGATGTTCGATGGAGCATCAAACAAAAATGGACATGGCATCGGAGCTGTTCTGAAAAATCCAACTGGAGGGTACACTGCGGTCACAGCCCGACTTTGTTTCTCATGTACAAACAACATAGCAGAGTATGAAGCCTGCATCCTAGGATTGGAGGCTGCCATTGACCTCCGCATCAAAATCTTGGAAGTAATTGGTGATTCCGCCTTAGTGATCTACCAACTTAAAGGAGAATGGGAAACCAGGGACGAAAAGTTGATCCCTTACAAGACTCATATCTTGGAGATGGCTAAATATTTTGATGAAATTACCTTCAAGCATGTACCAAGAGTAGAAAATCACATTGCCGATGCGTTAGCCATGATGGCATCAATGTGGAAAGTCCAGTTTGTAAACGAGGCACCTCTGATCCGCATCGAAAGAAGGACAGTACCCGCATACGTCATGGCAATAGACGAAGAACCTGAGGAGAAGCCATGGTTTCATGATATCAAGAATTTCCTTCAAAACCAAGAGTATCCCGCTAACGCATCCACAATTGACAAAAGAGCAATACGAAGGTTGTCATCTAAATTCTTCATCAGCAACGGCATCTTGTACAAGAGAAATCATGACATGGTCTTACTCCGATGCGTCGATGAAAACGAGGTGAATCTCATAATGACCGAAGTACACGAAGGAACCTTCGGCACCCATGCAAATGGCCACGCCATGGCTAAGAAAATCTTAAGAGCGGGTTACTTCTGGTTAACTTTGGAGACGGACTGCATACTCTTCGCTCGAAAGTGTCATAAATGTCAAGTTTATGCTGATAAAGTGCATGTCCCTCCGCATCCTCTCAATGTGATGACGTCACCTTGGCCTTTTGCAATGTGGGGCATAGATATGATTGGAGCAATAGAGCCAAAAGCTTCTAACGACCATCACTTCATCCTTGTCGCAATCGACTATTTCACCAAATGGGTGGAAGCGGCGTCATATGCAAACGTGACGAAGCAAGTGGTTGCACGCTTCATCAAAAAGGAGATCGTCTGCCGATATGGTATCCCTAACCAGATCATCACTGACAAGGGGTCGAATCTGAACAACAAAACAATGAAGGAACTTTGTGACGATTTTAAGATCAAACACCACAACTCGTCCCCTTACAGGCCTAAGATGAATGGTGCAGTTGAAGCTGCAAACAAAAACATCAAAAAGATAATACAAAAAATGGTCGTAACTTACAAAGATTGGCATGAGATGTTACCATTTGCTTTGCACGGATACCGAACGTCAGTGCAAACTTCGACAGGGGCAACTCCCTTTTCCTTAGTGTACGGGATGGACGTTGTGCTACCCATTGAAGTCAAAATACCTTCCTTGAAGATCTTGACGGAAGCAAAGCTGGATGAAGACGAGTGGATAAAAGAAAGATTCGATTCGTTGAATCTCATCGACGAGAAAAGAATGACGGTCATGTGCCACAGTCAAATCTATCAGCAGAGGATGGCCCGAGCATTCAACAAGAAGGTCCGTCCCAAAGAGTATAGGGAAGGAGAGCTTGTGCTTAGAAAAATCCTACCAACGCAAAAAGATATGTGTGGTAAGTGGATGCCCAACTATGACGGCCCTTTCGTTGTGAAGACTGTTTTCTCCGGAGGATCTCTGATTCTCGAAACTATGGATGGCGAACCACTCAAGTATCCCATCAACTCAGACGCAGTAAGAAAATACTACACCTGAAACGAAATACATAGAAGGAGGATTCCAGTGCCTCGACAAGATGAAAGCCCAATGTTTGAAAGATGACCGACGCTGGGGCAGAGTCTTGTGCAGAATATTAGAAGAAAGGCCAACGCCTGTTGTTCTCGTCAGAAGCAGCAAAGCAAGTGAACTGGCAGTTGGAAGGACCGGATTATCATGGGGTTCTGTAACCTTTTCTGTTGCCATTTTTTTTCAAACTTATAAAATTCCCAAGGCTTCGCCTTTTGTAGAGCTCTTGTCTATTAATAAAATCAGATTTTTTTGGCCAAATCATTGTTATGATCCGCTATTTTTGTTATGCAATTTAACTTATTTGTTAATAAGAATTTTCATGAAAGCAAAGTGTTTTGAAAAACTTAAGTCTTGTTTTAAAAAGAAAACACAATTTGACAAAATGATTGAAAAGTTCTAGAGGTAATCTGATAACATTACACAGTCCTCAAAGTTGTGGAGGGTTGTTGTTACCTCTGACCAAGCCAGATGTGTCCGACAGCAATTCAGGCTCTTAAGCCAAGACTTCTTTTCCGCAGAAATACGAGGATATTACTGAGAAAAGATCGTTATCTACACCAAAGAAGGAAGTGTCGCCTGACTTGAGGCATTTTGAAACTCAATGTGACGAGTTCTCTCTTTGTTTGGTCTTTTTTTTTGTTCCTACGGGTCGTTCTGCGTCTTGCATATAGCATCATGTCAACATACGCATTTGTTTGCATTCCTGCCGTTGAGATCCTTTGGGCGTTACCTTTATCTTTGTTTTTGTCGTTACAAGTTCGCTTCAAAGTTGACATCCTGGGGTTTCCTTATCTTCTTTGGGAAGCTAGTGGTGACTAGCAATGTCTAATTTACGCAAGCAGGGGGTTATTACCAATTTTCACCTTCGATTTGGTCGCCACCAACAAACTTTGAAAGACTAGTGGTCACTAGCACATGTTCCGAACTGATTACGTTCGGTACAGTAATTCGGTCGTCACCAACTATTTTCTTTCAAACCCAGTTGTTACTAATTCTATTATAAAGCAAACCAATTGTTATTGGAGTCCCTCTGATTCGGTTTTCACCAATTTGGCTAAAAATCTAGTGGTTACTGGTATTGCCCTCTAAAAAACCAATGATCATTGACATTGGAGTTGGTCGTCACCAAAATTCCCTAAATGTCCAATGATTATTGGCATCACCTTCAAATCCAATTGTTATTAGTACCCCTTGATTCAGTTAGTACCAATCTCTATAAGTCTAGTGGTCACTAGCTTTGTTTGGAAAATCTAGTGGTTACTAGCACTATCCAGAACCAATTGTTATTGGTATACCTAGTTCGGTCGTCACCAGTTGACCTAAGTCCAATAGTTGTTGGCATCGCTTAAAACAGATTGTTATCCTCTGGTCGTTACCAAACTTTTTGAAAAAGGAATCAATGGTCATTGGTCTCCCTAGACTCGGTTGTCACCAAAATTCCTAGTTAAGTCTAGTGGTTACTAGCATTATCCAGAACCTATTGTTATTGGTATATCCTGATTTGGTCATCACCAGTACCCTCTAAATCCAGTAGTTACTGGCATTGCTTGAAAACTAATCGTTATTAGTACCAAAAGTTGATTGTTACCAACTTTCCCAGCCAGGGTCCTGTTGTTTTGACAACATCACTTGGAATTCCCCAATTGTAATTGGAACTTCGATTTGGTCGTCACCATATCCCCAGGAAGTCTAAGGATATTTAACACTTCTTGGAAACTGTTATTGTTTTGGTCGTCACCATATCCCCAGGAAGTCTAGTGATATTTAACACTTCTTGGAAACCGTTATTGTTTTGGTTGTCACCATATCCCCAGTAAGTCTAGTGGAAATTAGCACTTTTTGAAGCTATTTGTCATTCTGGTCGTCACCAGTCTCCCCAGTTGAAACTTTTGTTTTTTTTTTCAGTCGAGTCTCAGAGAACTGGTGGATACTAGTCTCCCCGACACGTCCGGTATTTGTTTCTAACCTTTTCCTGAAGATCCCGTTTGAACTCTTCGTTTATAGGAAATTTTCTCATCTGGTTATCCACAGTGAGAGTCGTGTCTTTGTTCCGTCTTTTCCCCGGTGAAGCTTTGCTTCCCTGGTGATTTTGTTCTCCGACAAAGTTTTCCCCAGTGGGATTCTTCCCCAGTGTGGTTTGCATTTCTTTTCTTTCGTTTCCCCAGTGAAGAATTGTCATCTTCCCCGGTGGGCTTCCTCATCTGGTTATCCCCAGTGAGGTTCGTATCTCCTTTACCCAATGAAGATGTGTCATCTCTGGTGGAATCCAGGTCCCCTGTGTGAAAGATTCCTTTGAACAACATCGTTAGTCATGTTTGAACTATCTTGCTCACTTTGCCTTGAATCTTTCCCCAGTGTGTTGGGTCACTGTGAGTGGTTACTCGTCGTTTTGCCGTTTTTTCATATTTGTTCGTGTGTCTGCATCTGTCTGACATTCAAGCATCATATAACATCATTTAGATTCATGGCATATTTGCATTTGTCCTTTTGCATACCATCGGATCTGAGGGACAAAATTTCGGGCTTGCTATATTTAAATACCTTTCACTAAGATTCTATGAGGATTGTCATCTCTCATTACCTTCTAGTGAAGATATTTAAATAGGGGCATTTGTTGCACCCCAAATTTTGACCCCTTAGATCCTCATCATCATTGTAGGATCATATTCATTTGATTAACTAACCTTAATCCAGTTCAAGTTTATCTTTGTCAAGATGCAGATGAATTAGGGTTCCGTACCGTCAAAATCGAGACTTCAGTGGTCCGATCAATCAATGTTTTGGATTGATTCAACTTCAAACAAGATCAAGAATACAACATTGGGTCAATTATGAATCCAATTTGAGGTGGTCACTCGGGGTTCGAGAACAGTGCAATTTGAGACACCCGATTAGGGTTTTTGACTGGAAAAAGTCAACTGTAGTTTGACTTTTGATTCAAAGAGTATTTCAATGATGGGATCAAGGTCCATTAAGCTCCTATGGCTTAGTAAAGTCCATCCAAAGAGTTTCAAGTCCTCAGGATGTCCGGATCACCAACGGGCGACTCGGTAGACACCGATCGATCGAAAAGTTGACCAAAAAGTCAACTCTCCAACAATAAGGAATTTGACTTCAAGATGTGAATTAAAAATGTTCCTTATATCATATTACACCTCCCCATAAAATTTCATGACCATTGGATCAAGGGTTAGGAAGTAATTGCAAAAATCGGGAATTAGGGTTTCGAAAGGGGCAAAACCATAACTCCTCAACCACACATCTAATTGAAGTGGTTCTAAGCTTGTTTGAAAGGTCTTGACAAACCCTACAAAATTCCCACAGTGGTCCATATTCAAAAAATGCATCTAATTGGAGTTATAGCAAAAATCATTTTTCAAGGGTAAAGGACTTAGTGAAATTTCACAAATTCTGGCCATACAAACCACTTTTTTCAGAACTTTTAAGGGTTTTTCAACCTAGCTCCATCAAGAATTTGGAAATTCCCAAAACATGAAATTTATAGAGCTACACAAGGGCTTTCTAAAAAGTGCAAGAACTCCCCAAGGAGATTTATGAGCTAGGAGTTATGGTGCCTTGAAGTTGGGTCTGTCACACTAAAAATCCACTTGGCCCAACTTCTCAAAATCAGAATTTTTCATCTCTAACCACTCTCCACCCTTGGATCATGCTACCAACTGATAAAAAGTGACTTGGATGAAGAGAAAACCAGAAAAAGAGATTAGGATGAGGAGGGAAACAAGTTGTAGCCACTTGTCATTATTTTATTCATTTTTGAGGAAGAGAGAGAAACTTTTCCCTTCCACATGTGGCAGCTGCAATCCTACCATGCTAGACCCTCTCCAATCACCTCATTCCATCTCTCACACTGTCATTGGCTTGCTTAGAGCCTTGGAATTGATTTGAATCAAGGCTGTCCCAAAGATTTGGAAGGACTTTCTTCCAAAGCTTTCCCTCCCAAATGGTAAAGTCCAAGCTGCCCTCATCCTCATTTCTCCTATAAATAGAGACCTTGTCTTCCTCTTCAAACACACTAGAGCTATTCAGAATATCAAAGTATCATAGCTCTCCTCCTCACTCTCTTTTTGCTTGTAAGTGAAGAAAAGTTCAAAAACACCAAAATTGGTCATTTGGCATATTTCACACCATTTTCATTTCTACCTTTTTCAACACTCCCATAACCATCCATACACTTTCTAAATAACATATAGAAGGTGTGTAATCCATCAAACCATCAAAAACCTCAAAAAATCAAAAAGTCAACCTTATCCCCACCATACTTTGACCAAAATCACTAAAATGGCCAAAACTCATTCCATATAGATTCTTGCCATTCTAATCCCTCTAACACCTCACCAACAACATTCCTCAACTGTCCAAACCACTAGCAACCCTTGGACACTCTTATTTTGACATTTAGCATCATAAGTGGATTGTTACTTAAAGGTGAAGTAAAGTCTCAAGGCCAAGAAGTGAAGTAAGAGATCTCTGGTTTTCTCAACTGTTCTAACTTGTTCAAAAAGGGTCATCAAGAGGTATGTAACTAATCCTTATTGGCTTTTGTATCATTTTTCGTAAATTCACATCTTTGAGTGTTTTGGTGGAATTTTAACTATGAACATTTGGTGTTTTTTTTATGATATATGGTCTTTAATAAATGATAGGATTAGTGTGAGCATTAGCATCAGTATTGAATTTGTTCTTGCCAAAATTTTGATTGATGTATTGAGTTTGGTTAATGCACTGTCAAGGTAATTTGAGAAATAGGTTGATGGATCATATTTTGCTCTCATACAAATGATGGATTTTGATGGTTTCCTGTTTCTAATGCTGTTCATAAGTGATGATTGATCAAATTCTGTTACAATAGCATCTACATACTATGATCTGTTGCCATTATTTTTTGCTGTAGAAATCCACATGTGCTTAACCTGTTTCATGATCCTGTTTTGGTTCTTCCAAATTGGCTGTTTTCAACTCATATACAGTATTCAAACATATTGAATCTTGGACCAACTTTGTGCCTAAAATTGGTCATAAACATATTTTGAACATGCTAGCAGGGGTATTATGCCTTAGGCCCAAATTGCTTTTTGCCTACTGCTAGTTCATTAGGTATTGCTGCTTGTAGGTTTGATTTTGGGCTTAAGCATTATCATTTCTAAAAACCTCAATCAATGGTATAAGCATAGAATAGTTTGTACAAGAATCTTGATTTGGTAATAATGGTAACAGTGCTGTTTTTTTATCACTTTGCTTATCATCCAGCCAGCATTTGGATTATGGTAATAACTCATGTAACTATTTCTGTTTACAAATCCACCCCTTAATTTCAATGTTAGAAACTCTTAGGCCATTTTATTCTCAGTAAGATGTAGGGTTTGTAAGGGTATGGGTGATTTGTGTAGGGCATTAATTTAAGTAGATCATTTGGTCATGAGGTTATTCTCAAAAGCTGGGTTTGTAAGTTCATGCCTAGTGTACCAGTTTGGTTTTTAAGAGGGTTTGATTATGCAACCAGTCTGCTGCAGTTGTTTCTATCAGGAGGGTTTGAGGGGGCTTAGCCTATTTGTCTTGGAGGTTTGTTGTGACTAGGATTGCTGCCATGAATTGTGGGCTGGTTCAGTACAATCAGCTTGTTGCATAAGGGAGATCTGGTGGAAACCTCAAGTTTGCTAAGCATGGCCATTTTGCTTGAGGCAGGCTAGGGAAAGTTGGAGTAATAGGATTAAGTAGTTTTTCTGAGTTTATGGATGAGGGAGCCATCACATTTTGAACCCAGACCAGATTTGCATTTGATCATCTAGATTTCATCTAAGACCTGCTAGTATACAAAACTTTCTAGTCAGAATAGGTAGATGAGGTTTAAACCTTTTGTGAGTAAGTTAGTGGTTTGTCTCTAACTCTTGAATAAACTGCTATATAATAACTTTGGCCTTGTAGCTGTTTTCAAGTAGAGTGCTTTGTTGATTTTTTTATCATGATGAGAAACTACCAGCTGTCAATGTCTGTGCATGAGGGACTGAGTTTGGTAACTCAAGTATAGTTTCTGCCAAGTTTTAGATGTTTATAACTGCTGTTGGAGCATTGGATCTGTCATCTTGAATACTTAGAGTAGTAACTTTTTTGTGTTAGCATATCCATTAGGTATTGACATTATAATGTCAGAGCCCTATTTTTGTTTAAGCTTGCCTCAGTTGATGGTTTGGTAAGGCTGTTAGACTGGTTGCAGCAGGCCTGTTGGCATGAGGGATTTGGTTCAATGTTTAGGAGGTTGTCATGAGATCAAGGTTGTTGGTCTAGCTTGCTCAGATTAATTTTAGGAGTACTTGTGTGTAGGCTGACCTGAGTTTAGATTAGATATATCAGTTGGTTTGCCCTTCTTGTTTCAACTGTTGTGCAACATGTTGCCACTTTGTTGTTAATGATGTTTGCATTTAGGGCAGTGTTAGGTTTCAATCATGTCTCTTGCATCTTCTTTGCTGCATATCACAACTACACACATTCTGATTGAAGGCCTTACACAGTTTTTAACAGTTTGCATCAATTGCATTTTTGTGGTTTCAAGCATTTGAACCTTAAGGACACTAACATCATAATCATGTTTTGAACATAGTAAAAGTTACTTAGATTTTGCTTGCTTTTCATTTGCTATCAAGAAATCCAAAACAATTGGAAGATCAATTTTAGCATAAGCCTTGAAAAGTCAATTTTTATTACTTAGACATGTTTAAATTCATATTTGAGAATTGCCTATATATTTACTTTGGACTGTTTGTGCATAAAAGTTGATTCCCATGTTCATATCAATACTTATCAAGCAACTCATAGGCCATTTTTTGCATAAGCTTGATTTTCACCAAAACCACTTTTTGAACACCCCATATGGATCATTTGGAAGATGTTTGCACACTTTTCTTGAATCAAAACTCACTGTTATGAACTACTCATTTTAAAATGCACTTTTTCCACAAACATTGCATTTACCATGACACTTTTAATTTTTGTTGGTATCAAGCTTATTTGAGATGATAGAATCATTCTACATTATTTATGTGAGCTGTGTGTGCATTTAGTGTGGATTAAGAGTGCTTGAATTGTGTCACTCATGTCAAAATGCATCATATACCATCAAAGTGCAGCTGTCTTCGAATTTTTCAAAGGAATGAGAATTTTGAAAATCCAACACCACCATCATGTTCCTCAGATTTTTCTGGTCCAGATACATATAAAGTTTGTTTAATTTGGTTAAAAATTGAGAGAGTTATGATTCATTTTGCAAACCATGTGTTCATATGTGTTTTTGGCCCAGAAATTCAAGCAAAACAAGCCTTATGTATTTATTAATTCAGTTTATTTAATGGATGTATCGCCACCCCAGTGGTTATAACACACGCCTTTCACCAAACATGCCATAGTTCGATCCTCAGTGATGACCCATTTTGATTCTTTTTTATTTCATTTGGCTTGATTTATCATATTTTCCATCCATTCATTTCCTTGTACACGCGCGCTTAGTGGCCAGATGGTAAGTCTTGAGTTTGTAAACAAGAGGGTCTGGGTTCAACCCCTCCCATGGCCATTTTATTTTTATTGCTTGTTTATTTTATTTTCATAAACTTCAAAAATTCACAACTTGTTCATTTTTCATTATTTTTAACCCATTCTTTTTGCAAAATGTTCATGACAATGTCTAGTTTCATTTAATGTAAAAATATTTCAAATTGCTTGTAATCACAATGCCTTTTACCTACTTGAAATTTGGTTTGTTTCAAGATCGTTATCTTGCATATCATTGAATTTTCTTTCATACCGTGCTCATTTTATCTTGTGAGATTTATTGATATTGAATTTCTTTATGTTTGTTAATATGTTGAGATCTCATTCCTTGTTGGTTGATACCATAAATTACCGTTCTCTTCATAAAACCTTGAGTTTAATTGTTGTGATCAGTCCTTGCGTTTTTTGATTGTCATCAATGCCTAATTGTTGTTACATTTGAACTTATAACATGATCACTTTAAGTTGAGACTTATTTGTATGGTTGTCACCATGATCTCATATTATTTTCCTCCTAAATTATGAGGTTTAAACTGATTTAGCGGTGTTTGATTATCATCTATGCATTGTTGTTATGTTTGCTATGTTTTGAAGTTGTGACTTGCCCATCTTCAAATTGTGATTTGTTTATGTAGTAATAACCTTCATCATGTTCCAATCTTTGTCAAGATGAGCCCTCAATCTTTGTTAAGATGATTTATTGGTTATAACCTTTGGTGTCATTTAAAGTATCTGCTTATTGTAATTCGCATGCTTACTTGTCTTAATCTTATTTCATCTTGCTTTATTAAGTACTTATTTCCCCAAGTGATGGAACTTTCTAGTTCTCATCCAAGTTGTCTCCCCCTCTCTCCTTCCAAAGGAAAAGTTTCTCCCTTGACCCTTATGTCATTGGATAGCTCATTTACCCCTCCCTCTTCACTTTGTGAAGTCATCCTAACCCTAGCTTAGTTAAGTTAGAACATTATAAACCATTAGACTTTGCTTTAAGTCTAGAAAACCCACATATACTAGGAGTGCTCTTCAATTAGAACCCTAGGATAGAGTTTGTAAACTCTATGTAAGAATCATAGTAATGATTACTTATTCCCCTTGAGTGTTTCAACATAGATCTAGAGAGTTTTTGTTAAACTCTATACAAACATGGTTATGTTTGTTTCCCCATGAACCTTGATCATAATCAAGTGTTCTTCAACCCTAGTGATGTGAACTACAATTGCTCTGATTGTATCCTAGTTAGGATACGTAGGCAGATGACGCGATGTCTTTGCGAGCAAGCTTAGAAACAATCTTAGGCCTTCATCTATCATACCCTACCTCTTTACCCAACCCAAACCTTAGCAAACATTTACCAACTTAGCATGCAAAATAAACAAAATGTTCCTGTAGAGTACTACAGATGTTTAGGATGTGAAATACCTACCCTAGGCATAACCAACCCCTGATCCCCGAATCTCTTAGCGTTGTTGTTACATCGCGCAAAAGGTTCTTTCTTACTTTAGACCTTTCCTTTGGATAAATTAAAGTCCGGTTGTGAATTTAAGAATTAAAGATTCAAGTTAATTCAATAGCTTGGTATCACGATTCTCACCGCAACATTGAGGTATTTAGTAATTTGCAACATACCTACTAAAGGACTTCACCTTGCTTTGACAGCCATAAGTGATGAAATGATTGAGTACAACATTTGTTATCACTTGAACACATACACATAAATGTACCCTCAAAGTAGTTTAGAATATGAGCAATTTTCTTTCCTTGAGCTTGTATTTATCACTCGTACCATACAACCATATTCTTGTGACCTTGTAGTTTGGTGTAACATAACTCGTGACTTTGGTTTCTAACAATGAATTTCCAAATAAACAAGTCGTTCTAATGCTTCCAGATATTAAACTTCAAGGCTTCTTGTACTTAACAA
Source organism: Lathyrus sativus (assembly GCA_963859935.3). Taxonomy (NCBI): domain Eukaryota; kingdom Viridiplantae; phylum Streptophyta; class Magnoliopsida; order Fabales; family Fabaceae; genus Lathyrus; species Lathyrus sativus. Next base: position 252,195,332 of record OZ012737.1, on the reverse strand, counting down.
TCTTCGTAACCAGACCTCTTGAGTGACAAAAGCGTTATAGTGCAACTCAAATAACCTTGTTGCAAAATCGATGTATTCAAGAAGGAGACCCTCGTATCTTGAAGGAAAACCAGGATGGCTTGAAAGTTGATACTTCCCTTAAAATATTTGCAACCACTGAACTTCATAAAAACAAAACAACCAACTAGTTAAACGGTTAGTTAAAGCAGGAACGATAGGCCTAGATGATATGTAGGAAAAATGCACGAGTAGGTGGGATCTTGAGCTCAAAAATTAGGGTGCGACATACCCCACCATGGTTTGGTAGAGGGTTGTCCTTCATGTTCAGGTGATTGTCCCCAAATGATAATATCTTCTTTTCTATTAATTCTCGGACAATGTGCTGAAGTGCGAAGTAACCTTCCAGATCATGCCCAGAGGCGTTTTTATGAAAAGGACAGTGTGCGTTCGGATTATAGTAATGGGGTAGAGTATTAGGTGGAGCACCTAATTTCCTTGTCTTAACGAGCCCTCGTTTCACCAACATAGGAAACAATTTCGTATAACTCATGGGTATGGGTTGTATCCTTGGCCTCCCACTTCGATAGTTTTCCCTCGAAGCCTGAGCTTGAGGCTGTTGCGCTAGGTGATTGTTGTACGGTTGCCGATTGTATTGCTGATACTAATTGGGTGCCCCTTGCTGGGGACCCTGCTGAACTTGTTGTTGTTAGAAGACAAGTGTCACTGCTGCTACATACGGTGGTTGTTGATACCGTTGTCGCTGGTTCCTTTGTGCTCTTCTTTCATGCGCCACGGCACTCACTTCGCCTTCTTTCTTTTTGTGAAAGTTGTTGGTTGGATTTTTGGTAGCGCCAGTGCTGGAGCTAGCAATTGAATTTGACATTTTGCCATTCTTCAGCCCTGCCTCAACTTTCACTCCCACGGTTACAATGTCGGAGAAGTTTGTTGTGACACTGCTGATTAGTCTCTCATAGAACTCAGGCCTAACTGTGTCTATGAACCAGTCAGCCAATTCTTTTTCAGTCAAGGGTGGCTCAACTTGAGCAGCCGTCCCGCGCCATCTTTGCACATATTCTTTAAAGGATTCAGTACTCTTTTGCGTCATGCTAAGAAGCTTACAGCGATCTGAGGCCAGGTCCATTTTGTACTTGTACTGCTAGATAAATACGTCGGACTGATCCTGAAAGCAGTGTATCTTTGCCTGGTCTAAACTCAGATACCACTTGGAAGATGCTCCCTTGAGGCTATCCTGAAAGCAATGTACCAATAGTTTATCATTTTCGATGTGTGGAGCCATCCACATGCAGTACATGATTAAGTGAACTTTAGGACAAGTGGTTCCCTCGTATTTGTCGAACATTGGCATTTTGAACTTTGGAGGAAACACCAATCCTGATACTAGACACGTGTCTTTGGCGTCTGATCCAAAGACATGGTTTCCTTCAATAGCTTTCGTTCTCTTAGCCATGATGTCCATCTCTACCCTCAATTTCTCGTGCTTCTCGTCTTCGATTTCAAAACCATTGGGTATATCAAAGATTGGCTGATGATTGTTGAAAACAGGTCGAGCATGTGTTGGTCCTCTTTCCTGGGTGAAGAGAGGATCCGTCGTTATCGAAGCAACTTGTGGTTTAAAGTTGAATGGTTGAGGATTACTGAGCGGAGGCAGAAAATCCCTGGATATGCCGAACAGAAACTCTGCGGTTGATGCTGGAACTGTAGGAGGATTTACTGCTGATGTAGTGATTTCAGAGACCACGACTGCATGTGAATCCATCTTTGTCTTTATCACATTGAGAACTTCCATAATCTGACTGAAGTTGTCTTTGATTCCTTCGATGTTGTTGTCGATCTGGTCGATTCTCTGGTCGTGGTCGGCCATCTTCTTTTGAGCTCTAGCTCGAGTGTTATATCTGTGGGAACTCAGCGTGACTTCTTTCCTCCTCTCTCTGGCATAAAAGAACAACAGATGAGTTGCGGAACCCATGCAAGACCATGCAGAATGATATGCAAATGCAAATGCAAAAACCGACCATTCAAGGAAACAACAGCAATTTTGTTTACAAACAGCGTTAGAAACACACGTAACAACGTGCTTTAAAAGCAGGTTTTCATTGATAAGTTGAGATCCATCACAATACATGGCCCTATCGCTATGCGAAAAATGACACATAGTTGCCACCAGATTTTATTTATCCCAAGGAGGGAAAGGGAAATAACGATAAAACCTTTAAAGAAAAGAGCATGGTCATCGCAACTAAGTTTTAGGGTTCGGGAGTCGGTTATACGAGGGGAAGGTATTAGCACCCCTCGCATCCATCGTATTCGATGGGAACCTTCTAGGTTGTTTGGCGGGAATGGGTGTTTTATTCTAAAAGTTTGCTTGCTTAAAAGAGAAGAGGGGTTGGTTTTTTATTAGAGTGCTCGCCAAGGATTGGGGTCTTTGTGCCTACGTATATTCACTTATAGGAAGTGAAGAATCAAAGCATTCGTAGTTCATGGGACTACGGTGATAGATGAGAAGTTTAGGTGGACGATGCTATCGTGCGCATTCTAGCAGTTAGGTGTTTTGCAGCTCGCTCATGGAGTCTTATGCGTTACCTGTTTGCGGTAGAAAGGACGTAACATGTCCTTTTTGGGTGATGAAGAACGGAGGACTAAAGGTGGAAAAGAAAAAAAGTGTGCTCGCTAGGATCGTCGCAATCCTATGCCAACGTATTCTCAACATGTGTGAGAAATCAGAGCAGCCGTAGTTCGGCCACTTGAGAAATGGTTGTGTGTTGGTTGTTTTTATACCTTGAATGAGGGTTTTTGGATTGATGCCCTAAGGCGAAAAGAAGTTTGATGAATTGATGTTATTTTTAGGTTTTTGAGAAAATATTATTTTTTATTAGGATTACACAAAAGACTTTGAATAAAGATGAATGTTTCGAATAACCAAGTCGAATGCCTTGTATTCAAAAAATTCGGAATGAGTGTATGAGGGTTCCATTCTCATTCCTTCTCCACCACCTTAAAGTCCATGGTGTATAACCCTAATCACATATTTATTGTATTTTTGGATTTTTATGAGAAAAATCACCTCTTGATGTTGGATCAAGGGTTTTATTGTTGGTAAAAATATTTGAAGTGACGCGAACAAGGTTGATGGCGACGCACAAGGCATTCGACTTACAAGGTTGAAAATGGCTCGATAAAATCGAGAGTTAGGAGGGTGAAAACCCTAAAATGAATTACAATTTTCATTCAATATAAAGTGTTTCTAAAATAGGAATTTTAGAATTCTTTAACATTATATGAAAATATACATTAATACAAAAATTTAGCAAAAAGAATCAATTAAAAATGAAGAAGTTATGAGTTTTTTGAAATTTAATGACAATTAAGTAAAAATCAAATAAATCCAAAATTAAAAAAAATAAGAAAGGCCTCCCCTAAGGCTTGAACCCAATACCTTGGGGTTGCAGGCACAAAACAATGTCACTCCAACCATTCATACACGTGTGAACATAATGGAAAAAGAAGAAGAAATAACAAAACATGAAAAATCACAAAAGAAAGGCAAAAACGCCCCCGCTGGGGTTCGAACTCAGGTTCAGGCGCATGGCAAGTAACTTAAGGGCAAGGTTCTAACCACTGGGGTGGCGATACATCAAATGTATCCAGCCACCCCAAATAAATATATACTTAAACAAGGCAATTTTCTGGGCATGTTTGAGGCAAAACCAAGTGACAATTCAAAATACGATTTGATCATAACTTTGTCAAAACTCAATCATTTTCAGTGAAATTTAAGTCTAACCTGCTTGTTTTTTCATGAGGAATACAATGGTAACCACCATTTTTCAAAATAAAACATACACAACAAGATTTGAATGAAAATGCAGTTGTGGCTTTTGAGATGCATTTTGGAATGTTTGGACCAAAACTGATGAGCTTAAAAGCTAACAAGGGTCTGCACATGCTTTAAACATGTTACTCATGATTATGCTCCAAGAGATAAGCTCAGTCTCTCAATGAGTCAAAATGTGATTGTCAAGTTGCAATTTTAGTGAAAACAAGTTCTTTGCTTCAAAACAGAATGTGTGATATCATTACCATGCATAATGGCATCATCTAAAATGCCAACAGATTTGTATTCCAATACATATCAATACAAGGAGGTGATAGAATTGGAGGATGAAAAGGCTTGTGTCTTTCCGCTCAAATTTGAAATGAATCTCCTTAAGAATTTCATCTTCCATAGCAGGGACTGCAGTTCCTTCTTTATTGATGGTGCTTTCACCTCCAAAATGGCCTTCGTCTTATTCTGATTTATTTCAATTCCCTTCTTGTGAACAACAAAGCCTAAGAAGTCTTCAGCCCGTACACAAAATACACATTTGAGTGGATTCATTTTTAGACCATGCTTCCTCATCCTCTCAAATGACTGTCGAAGATGGTCTATATGATTTGCCACTGAAACAGGCTTAACAACTATATTGTCAATATAAATCTATAAAATCATGAAAAATTGAATTCATTGCTCTTTTGTAGGTTGCCTCAGTGTTTTTCAAGCCAAAAGGCATCACCACCCATTCGTAAGTGCCTAAGGCCGCAGGACATCAAAATTCCTTTTTCGGCACATCTTCATCAGCAATGAATATATGATTATATCTAGAGTATTCGTTGATCATTCTAAGATACTCATAGCCTACAGCGGAGTCAACAAGCATCTCTGCCACAAACATTAGATAATCATCCTTCGGGGTCGCAATGCCTTAAAGTGCCATTACTTTTAATAATAAGGAATATGTTAGCAATTCATTCGACAAACCTAGTTGCACAGATGAACTTACACTTGAGAAGTCTTTCGAATTCTTGCTTGATCTTCGACAAGATTTCCGATGCGAATTGTCTTGGAGTTTTCTTGATTGGCTTCCTTTCAAGTTTGATGGCAAACTTCAATTCGACCAATTCTCTGCTCAATCTAGGCATCTTGTCATAATCTCAAGCAAAGAATTCCTTGTACTCCTTTAAAAGCTGGACCACTTCGACTTTGAGTTTTGTGCCAAGGCTGGCACTTATGTATGTCAGTCTTTAAGTTGTACCTTCTCCTAAGTCAATTTATTCTACGAGTGTCTCTTCAGTTCCTTATGTGACTGGCCATTCAAATCTCTCGATATTTTCAACAGCTTTCTTGTCGAATAATGAACTGCCCCTAGGGCACAACATGACCTCAGACTTCTTCCTCTGGCAGCGGTGAAGAAATTCCACCAAAATTTCATCACTCCTAGGGTAAGCCACCCTTATTTGATCCTCACTTCATCGAGCACTCTCTTCGTCAGCTTCCATTTCTTTGCTTATTTTGACCATGTTGACTTTCAGATCAGCTTCTTCAACTTGACCCTAAGGCCCTTAGTAGCTTCAATCATGTCATTCTCCTACTTGAAACCCTAAGTGGTTTCAACCATCTTGGTATTTTTTACAGCTTTCAGATAATTCGACCATGTTAATAATGGTCGGTTCAGTATGTGCATTTGCCACCTTGAGGGGGTCTGAGTCGATCTTCATCTGAGACTTCGTCTTGTCTCCAAACTTCAGCCTTCCGTCCTTGATACCATTCTGCACCAAATCCCTGAAAAGAAAACATTGTGAGGTTTTGTGGCCTAGAAAATTGTGATATTTACAAAAACCCCGTTTCTTTCGTTGTTCTAACAGAGGTATTTTAGCACCAGGAGGCACTATCATTTGGCCATCTTTGACTAACAAGTAGAAAATTTCGTCATATTTAGTGACGTCGAAAATGTACATTCTCTTAGGGAATTTATCATTTTTTTATGGTTCGACGGGATTCTTCCCATTCGAAGGTGCAATAACCTTGCATGAATAGGGTGGCCCTTGTTTTAATTCGGCCAAGTCGATTTCATTTTCGTGGAATTCTAAAGGGTCATTATACGTCTCTTGATCATCCTCATCTATGTTGACATACGCTACCCTTCCGCTCCTATTATTCTTAGTTGCTCTGGCTTTTTCAGCCTTCAAACGTTATACATGTCGAAGCCTATCGGCCAACTGGGCCATATCCCTCAAATACTGGGTGTCTAATTTCTTCCTGATGGAATAATCTAAATCACCAGCGACAATTTCAATCAATTCATGTTCAGGCACTTGTGTGAAACATCTTGCCTTTAGCAAACGGAACCTATTGAGGTAGTCGTCTATTGCCTCAGCAAATTTATGCTTAATACTAGCCAATTCTTTAAGACTGATCTTCGACTTCCCCATGTAAAATTGTTCATGGAACAAGCTTTCTAAACAAGTCCAATCATGAATCAAACTCGCTGGGAGTGTAGTGAACCAGGTGAAGGCGTTTTTAGTGAGTGAACTAAGAAAACACTTTATTCTTAAATTCTCGTTATTTGCAAGATCTCCCGCTTCAGTCAGATATCTCGCCACATGTTCAACAGTTGATTCACTAGTATCTCCTGAAAATTTTGTGAATTTGGGGACTTTTAATCCCCTAGACAATTCAGTTTGCAAAATACAATCAAACAATGAGGAAGTATAATTTGGCATATGGAGGCCAACATTCACCCCATTTCGTGCCATAATGCTTTCGACCATAGCAGGCAAATTATTATCACCTACCATATCATCATATCGAATTTAATGTACGACTTCATCCGCGTTTTGATTCCTATTAACTGTTATCACCCTTGGTTCCTGCTCCTTTGGAACTGACTGTTCGACCCTATGGGGTTCGACTTTAACTCCTTGATTAGCATAGAAACGTGTTTCTATATGCTCACATTTCAAACAATTACATATGCTAACATTCCTGCCAGTACTTATGTAAAGCCATGCATAAACGAAGAACCAAGGATCACATTTTCCTGATGATATACTAATTCATGCCATGCACAAATGAAAAACCAAGAGTCACATTTTTTTCTATAATATCAATTGGAATAGCAGACAGATGTTACAAGCCATACTTTATATGTACTAATAGTTGAATACATCACATAAAAATCACCTTCACCAATCATTACACAACCTGAAAATTGTTTTCTGAAGAGATGTTCCAGCATCTCCATCTATGTATTCTTCGCCTAGTTTACATCACCTTCTCCATGCAGTGAATTTTGTTGAACCAATCTTTTGGAAACACGAGTGGCATGTTGAAAAAAGCTATTCTCCATTATATTTGCCTTATCATTAAGAGTTACAATTACAGTTAAATTTACCTTAAAATATATCAAAATAACTTTATACGGTTTAGGATAGTAGCTTAATTATCACAATGGTCCAGACTCAATTTTGACTTAATTATTTAAGGACATGCTAACCTGCATATCAGACCTTTTAATTTAGAACTTGCATGGTCTACATTCAATCTTATTTTTCTCCACTATTCATATAGTGCACCTTTCTACATTCAATCTTATTTTGACTTATTTATTTGTCTGAGGTAAGCTGCCTTCTGCACTCGTTGTTTTCATTTATCGTTTTTTTTACATTTTGAAAATGATAAACCACCCCTCCCAGAAACTTGGTCTTAGAAAACTAATCACGTGTTGTTGCTTTTTGCTCAATGTTAGTTTTCTCCCATTACGATTTTTGTGCTTGTGATAATTAAAAAATTCAACAAGTTGTAATTCTTATCTAGTAACTATGAATTAATAATGAAAGGAAAAGACCGTGTTGCAGGAAGATTGAGAGAAGGTCCAAGTAGAAAACTTATGGTGGATTATAATTAGAAATGTGTATTATTTATTGAAGTTGATGTTCATGTTATTGGTAAGAAAGTCCCATATCGATTATTTTTCAAATAATATAAACGTTTATAAACTTCAACATCTGTAAGCATTTTCAAAAGTTAAGTGGAGTACCAATGGACTTTAGTGTAATCTTGAGTTAACAATTAACAAACGCAATAAGAACAATGCAGGTTCAAGACTTGTTGCCAACCCGTTACACTATAAATACAAAACCCTATAAGTCAAACAATGGCCAACGACCTAAAACTTCATAATAATCAATATAAAAATAAATATATAAAATGGTGTCATTTTCATATCTAACATCATCATAATCATCAAGGAACATCAAAGACCACAACATTATAAATTATATCAAAATGTCACATAAATGCAAATGCAACAAGATTCATGCAGAATTCGCGAAACTTTGCTACGTTCGCTAGCAAATTCGTTGTGCGAATCTGGGGCGAATGTTCTTCGTGGAAGCATTCTTCGTTGTGCGAACTTGCGATTACAGCAAATCGTTGTTACGCACCAGCACCAAAACCAGACCAAAAACCTCTTGTTAGATGCCCAATATTGCTTAATTGAGCTATCAAATATGGGCATCTTTCACCCTTTTTTTTATCAAGAAAGTGTTCAAAATCACTCTTGCTTTGGTTGGTTTGCAACTTTGTGTAAAAGTATCTTGGTACCCTTAATTTGTGTGTTATTGTGCAGGAATTTGGCATGAAATAGTGAGAATTAAGACACAAGAAATATGACATGGAAATAAATACAAAACCCTATAAGTCAAACAATGGCCAACGACCTAAAACTTCATAATAATCAATATAAAAATAAATATATAAAATGGTGTCATTTTCATATCTAACATCATCATAATCATCAAGGAACATCAAAGACCACAACATTATAAATTATATCAAAATGTCACATAAATGCAAATGCAACAAGATTCATGCAGAATTCGCGAAACTTTGCTACGTTCGCTAGCAAATTCGTTGTGCGAATCTGGGGCGAATGTTCTTCGTGGAAGCATTCTTCGTTGTGCGAACTTGCGATTACAGCAAATCGTTGTTACGCACCAGCACCAAAACCAGACCAAAAACCTCTTGTTAGATGCCCAATATTGCTTAATTGAGCTATCAAATATGGGCATCTTTCACCCTTTTTTTTATCAAGAAAGTGTTCAAAATCACTCTTGCTTTGGTTGGTTTGCAACTTTGTGTAAAAGTATCTTGGTACCCTTAATTTGTGTGTTATTGTGCAGGAATTTGGCATGAAATAGTGAGAATTAAGACACAAGAAATATGACATGGAAACCAAGACAGCAAGCAAACATCAGCAAGTTCGCTAGGCGAACTGGCCAGCGAAGCCTCCTTCAAAACTTCACAAAGTTCGCTAGGCGAACTATGTAGCGAAGGCCAAGATCCAAAACAGCAAGGAAAGGGCCATAAACTCGCTAGGTGAGGGAGGCAGCGAAGGACTCGCTAGGCGAAGAAGCAGCGAGTAACCAACAAACACTCCTAGACTTAAAACAGCAAGGAAAGGGCCATAAACTCGCTAGGCGAAGTTCACAGCGAAGGATTCGCTAAGCGAAGGATTACTCGCCTAGCGAACATTTGGAAACTTGTCTGGGTAGAGTTCATGGGGCACATGCACTTCAGGTGGCACTTTTGGGGTTCGCTAGGCGAACCACTTTGTTCGCCTAGCGAACATGACAGCTCAAGTGACCATTCTATAAGTAGCATGGGCTATTTTTTGTAAAAATATCTTTTGTCTTGTACTTGCATTTGAAGAGGATTTTTCTGACCTAGAAACCCATTCTCTCATTTCTCATCATCTCTTAGCAATATTTCACCAAAAGAAGGTGGATTCCCATCCATTCTCGATTATTCGACTCGGATGTTGATCAACCTTCTTCTGAAACTTGTTGCTCAAGCTATCATGGAAATGAGTGGCTAAATCCCTCTCTTGTCAAGGTTAGGAGTATTTAGTTTAGATTTTATGTATTCTTCTTAATCTCTTATATGTGAACAATGTTATGATCAATGTAGATGAAGTTATTTGCTAATATTTGTACATTTATGGTTTGGATTGCTTTAGACATGAACTTTCCAAGTCTTGACCTAATATCTTCATCTATCAACTATATAAATGCTTGAGATAGATTTGAAAGTTGATATCCGCTTTGTATCGAGCTTAATGATTATTGTTTCGATTGTTATTTAGAGAGATCATCTAACGGTCGAAACAATAACATTCACGAAATCGCATTAGAGATGAACGTTTTTGCGACGATACGTGGTTATGTTGGTTAGAACTTCGTTCACATATTTGAATGGTTGGATACGTTTAGGACAAACTAATGAACCCTAATCTTGGCATGCTTTTATCAAACTTATACTGACTTTTATTCCGTTTTAAATCTTGCAAACTTATGTTACGAAATTGAAACCATTATAAAAACCCCATTTTTCTTAAGTCATTAAACCGTTGAACAACAAGCATCTATATTCTCTACAATCCCTGTGGATACGATAAAACACTACCGCAAAATACTTTCTAACAAAATGGTGTTGTCGGGGATTGTTAGTTGAATATTTCAAGCATTGCAATAGTTTAGTGATTTTAAGATTTTTGTATTGTGAATCTCTTACATTTGTAATTCTTTGTGCTTTTTAATTTGTTTAGTTCGTGTGCAGAATTCGTTTATGTGCTGACAGGTTCGGCCGGAAAACCTTCTTTTCGATCCTGAGATTGAGAGAACCGCTCGGCCTACCAATAATTGCACAAGGCGAAGACAACAACAAACTATTGAAAGACAAGAGCTCAGAGAATCTTCTAAATCCACTCCACCTAATTCACCAATTATGGCATCACCACCTCCACCTCCACCGCCAGTTTCTGTCCCTTGTACAAACAGTCCAAGACACACCGCTCAGTTTGCACGTAATCTTCAAAATGGAAGACAAGCCGAGATGAAGATGGGAATCCTAGCACTTATCTATCAAAATCCTTTCACGGGGTTAGATCACGAGGATCCGTTTACGCATCTTACAAAATTCTATGAGATTGCGGGTGCAACGGGATCCCTCAACGAAGCTTAGGAGAGATTCAAGTCTATGTTAAGAAAATGCAAAGGACACGGTTTTGATGATCTTACTCAATTTCATATTTTCCGCAATGGTCTCCTTTCGGTTCACAAGACCTTATTGGATGCTACGATAGGAGGTTCTTTGATGTCTAAAAGGTGTCGGTAAAGACAGAAGAGTCGCCACTTATCGTTATTTATCCCAAAGGAGGGAAAGGAAATGATCAAGAAAAACCTAGCGAAAAGGGATAAGATCGTCCATCGCAACCAAATCTCGGGTTCGGGAGTCGATTACGCAAGGGAAAGGTATTGGCACCCCTCACGTCCGTTGTACTCAACGAGATCCATGCTTGTTTGTTTATCTAAAAGGGTTTATTATCTATCTATCTAATGGTCTAGGTCAAAAGAAAAGAAAAAGGAAAAGGACTTGACAGAACATCACTGTTCTAGGCCTACGTATTCCCTCGTGCAATGGGAAAGTCAGAGTTAACGTAGTTCGGCTAACTACGACCAAAATATGGGGGAAGGTTGCTCGCCAAGACATCGCGTCTTGTGCCTACGTACTCTCAACACGTATGAGAGATCAGAGCGAACGTAGTTCGGGATAAAACGGAACACAGGTTTGTTCAATTGTTTTTACCCGAGTAGGGTTAAACTACAATTCCAATAGTTAGGGATAACGCCTGTTTGCGGTAGAACCGAAGTTTAACAATACTCTTTTATCTGAAAAATATTTTCCATTAAGGGAGCCCCCAAAGGGCAAAAAGAGTTTGAATGTTTATTTTTGTCTTTTATTGGAGAAGAAGTGTTTTTGGATGAATGTTTGTAAATCATACTGCACTAGAGACTATGACTTAGGAACGAATGCGTCGCATATCCTCCTAAGGACGTATGCTAAACACTCTAGGTAATTAAGGAGAAGCCCCTCAATCACCACTTCCTAAGTAGCTTAAGGCTCGCAACGTACGGTACAAATTAGCCTTTATTATGTGTATTACTGTTGTTTTGAGATGAGAAGAAAGAAAAGGACTCTACAGGGGACTAATCAAAACCCTAATGTTGTCATGCAAGATGGTCCTAATGTTGAGTTTGAAAGGGAATCTATCCTATATGTTATCATGAAAAGGATTCAACCTAAAGTCTATCATCACTGTCCTTAAACAAAGAAGTGAGAGCCCTAAGCGAACATGCCAAGGGAAGCAAAACAAAACTATCAAGCAGATGAAATATAAAACAAATGGATGCACATGCAATGCAACAATACAAGCAATGAAGACAAACTCAACCTTTAAATGCAAACAGGAGATGCAAACAGAGATGCACAGAGTAAGCACGCAAGCAAAGGGAGACAAACTCCACCTTTAATGCAAACATGACAAGTATGAAAGGCAGATAAACATCCAAGCAAAGGGAGAAACACCTCAACCTTTAATGCAATCATGAACCTAAACAAGAGAATCTACTCATGCAATTCTATCCTAATGCATCACAACAAGTAGTTAATCATGAAGAAGAGGGGTAAACAAGATGAGCAACAAGGAAAGCATCCCAAGGCTACATCAGGTTTAGATGTGTATCAACACAAGAGTCCATATAAGGCCCAATCTCTTTATGGAATGCACAAAGTACTTCCTAACGAAGACTAGGCTCTCACAAGAGGGATCCTGAGATAATAGGATAGATGAAAGTGTGTGTGGGGGAACTTAGTGACAATCTAAGACACTAGGCTAATGTGTATCAACACAAGAGTCCTCAAAGGCTCAACCTCTTTATGGAATGCAGAGAATACTTCCTAAGGAAGACTAGGCTCTCACAAGAGGGATCTTAAGATAATAGGACAAATAATGGTTGATTGATGATGGGAAGCATAGTGAGAACCTAAGGAACTCACCATGACACTCAACCAAATTCATCTTTATTCAAGGATAGTCCTTAATGGCTCAACCTCTTTATGGAATGCACAAAGTACTTCCTAAGAAGACTAGGCTCTCACAAGGGGGACCCTAAAATTAAGGACAAAGGAATGTGGAAATGGGAAGGATGAGAATGGGAGACATGATGAAAACCTAAGGAATTCAACATGTTACTCAACCAAGATCAAGCATCCAGGAATAGCCTTCAATGGTTCAACTCCTTTGTGGAATGCACATAGTACTTCCTAAGGAATATTAGGCTCTCACAAGGAGGATCCAAAAGAAGCCTAAGTTGTTGAGATGGAAGGGACAAAGCAAGGCAAAACAAAGCAAAGGAATCACATAAGGAAGAGAAACCATTCACATAAGCTTCTAAGGAACACTAAAAGTTAAGCTCTAAAGGAAGTCTATCCTAATCAAGCTATGGACATGTTAAGGACTTGAAAATTAACCTACAAAGGCTTCAACCTATGTACTATTGGAACATGCAAGGATTGGGTGCCTAAGGATTGCAAAAAGATCACTTATGATGCAAAACTAGGTGGAAGTTCAATTGGGGAACACACTAACATCAGTCAGAATGCAAAATCTATTAAAAGTAGGAAATCAATCCTAGAAATTCTAATAAAAATCCTAAGGGATCCTCATGATGTTAGGAAGCTATGGTTAAAATATGAGGTTAAGATTTCAAGCTTAAGGGTGTTAATAGAATGCAAAACCCTAATATGTGCTATGGAGGATGCAAAGGGAAAAGGCTCTAAAGATTTACCTAAAACCCTAACTAAATGGAATCTAAAAATTAGGTGAAAAATGATACAAATCCACTTAATGTATAAAAAATGAGCATACAAATTATTAGGCATTTGTTTTAATTATTGAGCAAGAAAGAAAATCACAAAGGCAGCCATGTAATTTCACATTTATTAAAAAGCACATAACATGAAAAATGTACAATTAAATGGAAAAAGAATTAAAAATCAAAATAAAAAATATGACAAAATTCTACACATGCCAAGGTACACTAACATATTTTTTCATGATTTATTAAATTATTTATCATTTTTAAGTGAATTAAAATGAAACAGAAAAATAAAATGGAAAAAAAAGAAAAGAAAAATAAAATGGAAAAATTGATGTGGCAAATAGCAATTAAATCATGTTGGTTTTATCGGGCTGCAACGCTAGGGGGTGTGGAAAGTGAAAATAGGCCCAGCCCACTCATCCATTTAATGAAACAGTGAGTTTTGGGGCATGGCTGGTCAACACGCGAAATGCAATCATGGCCTCACGTTTGGCCTCAGGTCAATGAATCCCATGGCTCTGGGGCTGCCACGCGTACATATGAAATTAAACCTAAAATGAGGAATAATCATGGTCGTTGGATTGGGTGAAGGTCCAAGATATGACCAAGATCTGATGGTTGAGATTGCACCTGGGATCTAAATGGGAAATGGAGGGAGAACTTGAAGGTGGTGGCCGGAGAAGACTCCGGTCGTCTTCTCCGGTGGGAGTGAAACGTACCAGTCTTGAAAACTCAACAAAACCTAGAATTTTTGGTACCAATTAACTTGTCTCTCCTCCTAGAACATCATGGCATCATTCTTTTTCATTTTTGATCACTAAATAAGCTAAAACGAAAGCTACAACTTTCTAGGTATTATCAAGAAATGTTGCTATCACGCGTACAAACTAACCAGAATCCATCTCCTAGTCTTAAGGAACCTAACCACATAAAGTTTGAGCTCTAAATCATCAAGAATTTTGAGCAATGTTGAAAGGTAGAAACATGATCAGAAGCTTGCACAGAGCCTTGGATTGAGGCTGATTCTTGCTCCAATTGATCCAGATAGCTTCTATGAATCCTCTTGAAGCTTCCTTGATCTTCAATTTGTCTTGAGAATGGCTGAAATGTGAAATTCGATTTCTCACTTTTCTTGAGTTTGTTGCAACTGTAACTGCTCTAACTGCCACCAATCTTCATCTCTGAACCATTGTACATGATCACCAGCTTATATATTTTGGATCTTGGTGGATAATAAGCCCAATGAAGGTCTAGAATAGTCCAATTGATTTTCACTTTTTCAAGCTTGTGGTGAATGTGAAGCTTGCAAAACAGAGCCTGCAAATCCTTGGAATTGCTTCAATCATGTTGTTGGCAATGTGTTTGATATAATGGTGGAAGTTTTATTCTTGTTTGGTGATCAATGGTATGATTTTGATCATGTTACTTCAAGATGAACAAACCATGAAATTTGCCATGGAAATGACTTCAAACCTCAAATGTGGAAATTTCATTATTCTTAGAATATATTTGTGACTCAAAAATTGCACTCATATGCCTTGAAATGATTTAATTTGAATTGGATCCAAACTAGGCCTTTTCAAGCTTCCTTTCATGAAATTTTCTTTACACATTCTCATTTCCAAGCCATGTCAATGGTACCTTGATGTTTGATTGATAAAATGATCCAATTTTTAGCAACTTTCAAGTTGGAAATATTTTCATTTGAGGTATGCAAAGTGGTGAACTTGACATATAATCAAAATGGCCTATAATCAAAGTTTCCCAAAATACCCTTGCCTTGCAAGCTTCATATCTTGAGTTCTACAAGTCAGCTTGAGGACTTCTAGTACCTTTTGTAAATTTAAGATCATGAGGAACAACTTTTATGTTTGGGTCAAGATGAGGAGATACATCACTCTAGCTCAAAAGATTCTTGGAAGTTGGTTGACTTTCAAGTACCAAAATCACATTCATCTGATGACCTGTAATTTGTCTGCTTCATAACTTGAGTTCTATAAATCCTATCAAGGACTTCTAGTACTCAAAAGAAATCTAAGAACATGCTCTACAAGTCTCATGTTGATAACAACATGAGATGAAACTTGTATCTTGAGTTATGTGGTCTTGAAGTTGGGCATCAAGATAGGGGATTTTACACTGTCAAGCTTAGAAACCCTAGCTCAATAACTTCTCACACTCTTGTATATTGATGAATTGATCTTGAAATGATCTCTTAGGTGTCTCAAAACAACATTCCATGATCTTAGTTGCTTGGAATTGAGTCTCAATCGCCTCCAATTTCACAGTTGACTGAAGGTTGACCAGGTGAAAACCCTGATTGCACCACCTTTGGTTGTGGCCTCTTGTACTTTGAACAATGAATTGCACAAGCTCCATAATGACTCTCAAGACATCTTATGAGCTTTCTTAATGCTTTACACCCACATCCATGGATTCAAAATCATCTGATGATCTCCCATGACCCTCAAGTTAGGAGACATGCACATTTGTATCCATCTTCAACTCTTTGACTTTTCTGATCTTGAACAGCTAGAACACAACCTCTTGATTAGGCTAAGACATTTTATAACTTCCTCTTGATAGGCACATTTCTTGATCCCCTGCACAAATGACTATGCAATGCATATGCTAATGCTAGAATGAATGCAATGCTAATGCTATATGAATGTAGTGAAGCAAAAGCCAGGTAAAGAAAAAGGTTAGGCAAATTTTGGGGTGCAACAGCTGTTCCTATTCAAGTGGGTTGGACCTGACTGGGTGAAAAACGAATGGCTCTCAAACAATCAAGGTAAAAGATGGTTGAATACCAAAGAACCCGGAAATTTGCCAACCGTAGAAATAAATTACAGAACCAGATAAAACATAAACAAAGGGTATGCAAATGATAATGTTTCCAATGCACTTGTTTGGATATGACGTAATACTCCCTACGAAATGGAAATGCTATGCGTCTGAGAATGCTATGCACGATGCAAAATGCAACGGAACCGCTCCAACAAAATAAATGCTTGAGAAACGAGGCCAACGCCGCTGGGGATGGAGATAAATCCTGCTGGAGATAGCTTACACGTGCCAATAATGATTGGGCTTATGCGGGGGAAAATGAACCCTAGATCTGAATTGAATAGGCCAAGCAAGAACTGACAACCGGGCGAGAATTGGGTTCTACAAAACAAGTTAGACGAGAACTGGCTACCAGGTGAGTACTGGTTTTCTGTTTTGTGCTAGACATGAACTACTTTGGTGGTTTTCCAGACGATAACTAGACTTCAAGACGCCTCTCACTAGACAGGAACTGATATTAAATATAATTGACCACCAGACGGAACCTGGAGTTCCAACTGTAGGCTAAAGAAACATTGACCGGACGGGTACTGGTTTTAACTGCTGACATTCACCAGGCGAGAGCTGGACTCAACTGTATCTTACCCGACGAGAACTAGTATTCCACGAAGACTTATCATTGAGCTTCAAAAGAATGACAGGTCAGGCAAGAGCATGACTCTGAAACGGTTTTCCAGACGAGAATAGGAATGTACCACGCACGATTGGGCTTTTGATGTAAGGATGTGACCGAGCTATTATGATTGGATTTATCTTTAGTTACCAACGAGAATGGATTTAAGAGGAAGTACTAGACAAGAACTAGTATCCAAGGGTAGACCACTAGGCAAAAAACTGGTGGCAAAAGGTTAAGTCGTCGAACGAAAACTGACTATCAGGCGAGAGCTAGGTTCAACGAACAAGGTCAGGCGGGTACTGACTACCAGGCGGGTACTGGGTTCAACAAACAAGGTCAGGCGGGTACTGACTACCAGTCGGGTACTGGGTTCAACGAACAAGGTCAGGCGGGTACTAACTACCAGGAGGGTACTAGGTTTAACGAACCAGGTCAGGCGGGTACTGACTACCAGGCGGGTACTGGTGTTTGCTGAAGGATTGACCAGACAAGAACTGGGCCTTGGAAACGATTTGGTTACAAGGTTTGACAAGTAACAGGTTTTAGGTTATCCGATGAGGTGATTACAAGATTCCCCAATACTCAACTCTTGCTACCGAGAATAAGCTTGCTTGAGTAACTGCCCCAGTTTGGTCTTTGGGAAAAGGTTCACCTTGAGAAGAAAATAGTTTGCCATGAGACGACCTCGAGAAGGCTTGCCCTAGAATCTGTATTGTGAAAGGATTCGTCTTTGATTGAATAATTCTGATAAGCTTTGAAGGTATGGAGAGGAACAATTCTTTTGCCCTTAAGGTGGCATGCCCCAGCTTTGCAATGGCTTTGCCCCTGATTGGCTGTTTGCGGATCAGTACCTTTGGCCACGAGAGATTCGTCGAATCTCGACCTGATTGCCCCAGATTAACTGAATTTTGGGATGGCTGACTCCTATGCTGTGATCATTTGATATAGCCTATCCCTGTTCACCGGAATATTCAAGCGTTCTGCATTCTATCCTGATCAAATTTTCCATGGTGGAAACTTTCCTGCTGTCATGCGCTTACTCGCAAGTAAAACAAATTGTTCTGCATAAAAGATATATTAAATGCAATGCATATGACAATTTTGAAACCCAAGCCTGTTCACTGGAAAATTTTGTGACATATAATGAGCGAATTAATTATCAAAATGTCAACATTAATACCAACGTGGTAAGAGGAATCCTTTTTAGGAGTCAGTTTCGATGTGATCTTTACCAAAGTATGCTTTCAAAATAAACCTGTTTCAATTAGGACTTTTTCAGGTTGCAACGTGGTCAGGCTCATGGTTAACAAGGAAGGATATAAGGCTCAAAATCCATTTTAACCCACCAGTTCTCCTTGATGTTCTCCAATCCTACGTTCAGCTAATTCGACATGAGCGCTCACCTCTCGGAGGATGAATGGCAGGAGTGATAGTTCAGGGAACCACAAATTTTATGGAGTGACAGTCACTCATTTTCGTCTTTGGTGCCTGGAGTCACACAATTTGCTTTTCGAGGATTTTTCTTTTGTAATCCTTTTCGCTTTTCGCTTTTTCGTCTTTCCCCTAATTTTTTCCTGGACTAACTCTTTTGAGGTTTTCTCGATTTTGAAGTCCAGCGGGGTGCCCTAATTTTTGCCTAAGTCGCTTGTTTTTAAGATTCGACTTAGCGGGCTTTCTTCTTTTGATTTTCTTTCTTTCTTCTTCTTTTTTTGAATAAATCATGTGACACCGGCTTGCCTGACTTGTTAAGAGCTATTGTGACTGTTTCACCCCTTATCGGCAAGGTTTAACCATTGTGGTTTTTTAGGTACGACCTATACAGGTGTGATTTATCCTCGAACGGGAACACTCCTTTTGCAATTTGAACGCTTGGTCAAATCAGTTGACACCTACCCTGCCCCAGGTTAAGATTGAGGGTTTTTCATTTTCAGAAAGAAACTCCTATTACAAGGCTCAAAGGGGTTGACAAGGGATTATCTTCCTTATATCTCCGGTGTTTGTGGATTTGAAACAATGCGTGTACATCATCAACAGGTTTTTTATTCAAAAGCATACAATGGAAGCTTACTTCTTTCAATTTCGTCATCCTCCCCGGATTCCACTTAAACAAGCGTTTGAAATAAAAGAAAGCAATAGAGTGAACACGAATGGATTAATTCAAAACATGCATATTTATTTCATCATCAATATCAATTGAAAAACAACAAGTTTTACAAACGAAATTTGCATTCTAACAGGAAAGAAATTACAAATACAAAGAAATGACATGATAAAAACAACAAATTGCCAGCTTCCGGGAATCGGGCTTCTTTATCTGAACCACTGGCTAGGGAGATGCAACCCTTAAAGTCTTTAGACTCAATCAGACGAGAGGTCGACGTGCACAACCAAATTTCCTTCGGGAAAGGAAATGTACTCTTTGTCTATCAATTGTTGAACCTTGGCCTGAAAGGCTTTGCAATCCTCAGTTGCGTGTCCTATGGATCCTGCATGATATTCACATTGAGCACTGGGATCATACCCGGGAGGGTATGGTTCTGGAAATGGTTTTAGAGCCTTGGGCTCCACCAACGAGTTCTGAATCAGGAATGGCAGAAGCTCACTGTGTGGCATAGGCACTGGATGAAGAGGAGCATTCCTTCTTTCCAAATTATTGCGCAGCCTATTCTGATTCTGGCGCTGACGGTTATTTTTCTGTCGAGGAGCACAAGATTGTTGGCGACGGGTTGACTATTGCACTAGAGCAAATACGGTATTATCCTTTTTCTCCTTCCCGACATAAGGCTTCTTTGCATCTTTCGAGGAATCAAGAGCAACTTGAATCTTTCCTATTTTGATACCGCTTTCGATTCTTTCGCCTGCACTTACCAGATCTTAAAAACCTGCAGACATGCAACCTACCAGCTTCTCATAGTACAAACCGGGAAGTGTAGCCACGAACATGTTGGTTATTTCTATCTCCTCCAGGGGAGGTTTCACTCTCGCCGTTAAGTCTCGCCATCTCTGGGCGTACTCCTTGAAGCTCTCATTGTTCTTTAGTGACAGGCTCTACAATTGTAACCTGTTTGGTGCCATATCACTATTGTACTGATAGTGACGCATAAAGGCTTCGGCCAATTCTCTCCAGCTACGGATGTGGGTCCTTTCAGGCCCCATATACCATTCCAAGGATGCTCCTGTCAGACTATCCTAGAAGCAATGCATTAGCAGCTTTTCATCGTCCGAGTAAGCGGACATTTTCCTGAAATATGCTCGGATGTGTACTCTAGGACAGGTCGTCCCTTTGTACTTATCAAACTCCGGTACCTTGAATTTGGGAGGAATCTTGACCCCAAGAATTAAACCAAGATCTGACATGTCGAGACCCAGAGAGTTCTGATTTTCAAGAGGTTTCATCTTTTCCTCAATCAGTTTGAACCTTCTGTCAGCTTCGTTTGGCAAACCATCCTCCATATTTTTCATGGAAAAGATATCACTCTGGTGATCCTCCCAATGAGGGCCAGCAACCCTATGCTCAGCATGCACACTTCCGCCAACAGCGTTACCATTATTATTCACACCACCTCTGCCCGGAGGCACGACAACAGTAGGAATAACCCGCGGACCCGATCCACCAACAAGAGGAATAACATCAGCTTCTCCGTGCAATACACCCTCTTCGTCAGCTCGTGCTATCAACGGTTGGACTAGAGTTCTCAACTGTTCTTGCCCATTGGCTACGTTCTGCATCAACTCCATGAACTGGGACATGCGAGATCTGACCTCATGTAATCCAGCTTGAACCTGATCCATTGCTTTTGCTGATTCCTTTGAGTCAGATATCTGTGGACACTGAGCTGCTAAAACCTGTTACTGAAGAACACCAAGCGGAGATAAGAACACAAGGCCCCCGAGAACAACATGCAATGCAAATGAGAATGCAAGATGCAAAATGCAAACACGTTACGATGATGTAAATGCAAGTACAGGGGATCAAGATTGATGCACTGTCGACTGAGAAGGACCAAAGTTCTGCTTCTGCGAGAACATAACACAACTCTAATAATTAGGACCCACTGATACCAATAGTACTGATGCAAACTATAGAGAAAACCGGGTTGTCTAAAGGTCAACGTTTCCTGCATAACCCATCCCCACTCACAGGTATGGACCTAATCCACTGATAAAGGTACGGTGTCCTATGCGTTCATCAGCGTCACAACCTTTCAAGAAATGATGATACGTTCACCATTTTTGGTTTGACATCATCCTCTCTCGAAGAGGCCTCACTTAGCTGAATCTCAAATGATCGGTCTCCAAAGTCGACAATCCTCAGATCGAACAACTCGTAGAGCCCTAAGGGCCAGAAAAGAAGTCCTCAAAGAGAATCTCGTCTGAGCGTGAATTTCATGGGAACTTGTGTTTTCTAAGCAAACAAGTCCTCCACTAATCTCCACTCTAATGCTATGTTTTCACTCAAGCCTGGGTCTGGCTTTTCACTCATCAGAACTTCCCTCCCCACAACAGCACAATAATAATGATATATAATGCTGAAATTAAAATGCAGGAAAATAAAGTGCGGAAGCAAATAAAGTACAACAAGTATGTATAAAACCCAAAAGGTAAACAGACAAGCGCTAGGATTGACTCACATAGGGGATGGGAAATGATCCCAGCATAAGGGTTGGAAAACGTCCCCAGTAGCTATATATCCCCAGCAGAGTCGGCAGCTGTTGCTACTGCGAAAAAAGGTGTCGGCAAACACAGAAGAGTCGCCACCTATCGTTATTTATCCCAAAGGAGGGAAAGGAAACGATCAGGAAAACCTAGCGAAAAGAGATAAGATCGGTCATCGCAACCAAATCTCGGGTTCAAAAGTCGATTACGCAAGGGGAATGTATTAGCACCCCTCACGTCCGTTGTACTCAACGGGATCCACTCTTGTTTTTTTATCTAAAAGGGTTGATTGTCTATCTAGCTAATGGTCTAGGTCAAAAGAAAAGAAAAAGGAAAAGGACTCGACAGAACATCACTATTCTGGGCCTACGTATTCCCTCGTGCAATGGGAAAGTCAGAGTCAACGTAGTTTGGCTAACTACGACCAAAATATGGGGGACGGTTGCTCACCAAGACATCGCGTCTTATGCCTACGTACTCTCAACAGGTATGAGAGATCAGAGCGAACGTAGTTCGGGATAAAACGGAACACAGGTTTGTTCAATTGTTTTTACCCGAGTAGGGTTAAACTACAATTCCAACAGTTAGGGATAACGCCTGTTTGCGGTAGAACCGAAGTTTAACAATACTCTTTTATCTGAAAAAAAATTTCCATTAAGGGAGCCCCCAAAGGGCAAAAAGAGTTTGAATGTTTGTTTTTGTCTTTTATTGGAGAAGAAGTGTTTTTGGATGAATGTTTATAAATCATACTGCACTAGAGACTATGACTTAGGAACGGATGTGTCGCATATTGTCTTAAGGACGTATGCTAAACACTCTAGGTAATTGAGGAGAAGCCCCCCAATCACCACTTCCTAAGTAGCTTAAGGCTCGTAACGTACGGTACAAATTAGCCTTTATTATGTGTATTACTGTTGTTTTGAGATGAGAAGAGAGAAAAGGACTCTACAGGGGACTAATCAAAACCCTAATGTTGTCATGCAAGATGGTCCTAATGTTGAGTTTGAAAGGGAATCTATCCTATATGTTATCATGCAAAGGATTCAACCTAATGTCTATCATCACTGTCCTTAAACAAAGAAGTGAGAGCCCTAAGGGAACATGCCAAGGGAAGCAAAACAAAGCTATCAAGCAGATGAAATATAAAACAACTGGATGCACATGCAATGAAATAATACAAGCAAGGGAGACAAGCTCAACCTTTAAATGCAATCAGGAGATGCAAACAGAGATGCACAGAGTAAGCACGCAAGCAAAGGGAGACAGACTCAACCTTTAATGCAAACATGACAAGTATGAAAGGAAGATAAACATCCAAGCAAAGGGAGAAACACCTCAACCTTTAATGCAATCATGCACCTAAACAAGAGAATCTACTCATGCAATTCTATCCTAATGCATCACAACAAGCAGTTAATCATGAAGAAGAGGGGTAAACAAGATGAGCAACAAGGAAAGCATCCCAAGGCTACATTAGGTTTAAATGTGTATCAACACAAGAGTCCATCTAAGGCCCAATCTCTTTATGGAATGCACAAAGTACGTCCTAAGGAAGACTAGGCTCTCACAAGAGGGATCCTGAGATAATAGGACATATGAAAGTGAGTGTGGTGGAACTTAGTGACAATCTAAGACACTAGGTTAATGTGTATCAACACAAGAGTCCTCAAAGGCTCAACCTCTTTATGGAATGCACAGAGTACTTCCTAAGGAAGACTAGGATCTCACAAGAGGGATCCTAAGATAATAGGACAAATAATGGTTGATTAATGATGGGAAGCATAGTGAGAACCTAAGTAACTCACCTTGACACTCAACCAAATTCATCTTTATTCAGGGATAGTCCTTAATGGCTCAATCTCTTTATGGAATGCACAGAGTACTTCCTAAGAAGACTAGGATCTCACAAGAGGGACCCTAAAATTAAGGATAAAGGAATGTGGAAATGGGAAGGATGAGAATGGGAGACATGATGAAAACCTAAGGAATTCAACATGTTACTCAACCAAGATTAAGCATCCAGGGATAACCTTCAATGGTTCAACTCCTTTGTGGAATGCACAGAGCACTTCCTAAGGAAGACTAGGCTCTCACAAGGAGGACCCAAAAGAAGCCTAAGTTTTTGATATGGAAGGGACAAAGCAAGACAAAACAAAGCAAAGGAATCACATAAGGAAGAGAAACCATTCACATAAGCTTCTAAGGAACCCTAAAAGTTAAGCTCTAAAGGAAGTCTATCCTAATCAAGCTATGGACATGTCAAGGACTTGAAAATTAACCTACAAAGGCTTCAACCTATTTAATATGGGAAAATGCAAGGATTGGGTGCCTAAGGATTGCAAAAAGATCACTTATGATGCAAAACTAGGTGGAAGTTCAATTGGGGAACACACTAACATCAGTCAGAATGAAAAATCTATTAAAAATAGGAAAACAATCCTAGAAATTATAATAAAAATCCTAAGGGATCCTCATGATGTTAGGAAGCTATGGTTAAAATATGAGGTTAAGATTCCAAGCTTAAGGGTGCTAACAGAATGCAAAACCCTAATGTGTGCTATGAAGGATGCAAAGGGAAAAGGCTCTAAAGATTTACCTCAAACCCTAACTAAATTGAATCTAAAAATTAGGAGAAAAATTCTACAAAGCCACTTAATGTATCAACAATGAGCATACAAAATATTAGGCATTTTTTTGAATTATTGAGCAAGAAAGAAAATCACAAAGGAAGCCATGTAATTTCACATTTATTAAAAAGCACATAACATGAAAAATGTACAATTAAATGGAAAAAGAATTAAAAATAAAAATAAAAAATTTGACAAAATTCTGCACATGCCAAGGTACCCTAACATATTTTT
The DNA here is from genome assembly GCA_963859935.3 of Lathyrus sativus. Lineage (NCBI taxonomy): Eukaryota > Viridiplantae > Streptophyta > Magnoliopsida > Fabales > Fabaceae > Lathyrus > Lathyrus sativus. The sequence continues at coordinate 252,170,795 of OZ012737.1, read as the reverse complement.
TCATGATTTATTAAAGTATTTATCATTTTTAAGTGAATTAAAATGAAACAGAAAAATAAAATGGAAATAAAAGAAAAGAAAAATAAAATGGAAAAAGTGTTGTGGCAAATAGCAATTAAATCATGTTGATTTTATTTGTTTGTTATGCTAGGGGGTGTGGAAAGTGAAAGGAGGCTCAGCCCACTCATCCGTTTAATGAAACAGTGAGTTTTGGGGCATGGCTGGTCAACACGCGAAATGCAGTCATGACCTCACGTTTGGCCTCAGGTCAATGAATCCCATGGCTCTGGGGCTGCCACGCGTGCATCTGAAATTAAACCTAAAATGAGGAATAATCATGGCTGTGGGATTGGGTGAAGGTCCAAGATATGACCAAGATCTGATGGTTGAGATTGCACCTGGGATCTAAATGGGAAATGGAGGGAGAACTTGCAGGTGGTGGTCGGAGAAGACTTCAGTCGTCTTCTCCGTTGGGAGTGAAACGTACCAGTCTTGAAAACTCAAGAAAACCTAGAATTTTTTGTACCAATCAACTCGTCTCTCCTCCTAGAACATCATGGCATCATTCTTTTTCATTTTTGATCACTAAATAAGCTAAAACGAAAGCTACAACTTTCTAGGTACTATCAAGAAATGTTGCTATCACGCGTACAAACTAACCAGAATCCATCTCCTAGTCTTAAGGAACCTAACCACATAAAGATTGAGCTCTAAATCATTAAGAATTGTAAGCAATGTTGAAAGATAGAAACCTGATCAGAAGCTTGCACAGAGCCTTGGATTGAGGCTGATTCTTGCTCCAATTGATCCAGATAGCTTCTATGAATCCTCTTGAAGCTTCCTTGATCTTCAATTTGGCTTGAGAATGGCTGAAATGTGAAATTCGATTTCTCACTTTTCTTGATTTTGTTGCGACTGTAACTGCTCTAACTGCCACCAATCTTCATCTCTGAACCATTGTACATGATCACCAGCTTATATATTTTGGATCTTGATGGATAATAAGCCTAATGAAGGTCTAGAACAACCCAATTGATTTTCACATTTTCGAGCTTGCGGTGAATGTTAGGCTTGCAAAACAGAGCCTACAAAGCCTTGGAATTGCTTCAATCATGTTTCTGGCAATGTGTTTGATCTAATGGTGGAAGTTTCATCCTTGTTTGGTTATCAATGGTATGATTTTGATCATGTTACTTCAAGATGAAGTAACCATGAAATTTGCCATGGAAATGACTTCAAACCTCAAATGTGGAAATTGAATTGTTCTTAGAATATATTGGTGACTCAAAAATTGCACTCATATGCCTTGAAATGATTTAATTTGAATTTGATCCAAACTAGGCCTTTTCAAGCTTCCTTTCATGAAATTTTCTTCACACATTCTCATTTCCAAGTCATATCAATGGTACCTTGATGTTTGATTGATCAAATGATCCCATTTTGAGCAACTTTCAAGTTGGAAATATTTTCATTTGAGGTATGCAAAGTGGTGAACTTGACCTATAATCAAAATGGCCTATAATCAAAGTTTCCCAAAATAACATTTCCTTGCAAGCTTCATATCTTGAGTTCTACAAGTCAGCTTGAGGACTTCTAGTACTTTTTGGAAATCTAAGATGATGAGGAACAACTCTTATGTTTGGGTCAAGATGAAGAGAGACATCTTTCTAGCTCAAAAATGTCCTGGAAGTTGGTTGACTTTCAAGTACCAAAATCGCATTCATCTGATGACCTGTAATTTGTTTGCTTCATAACTTGAGTTCTATAAATCCTATCAAGGACTTATAGTACTCAAACGAAAGCTAAGAACATGCTCTACAAGTCTCGTGTTGATGTCAAGATGAGATGAAACTTGTATCTTGAGTTATGTGGTCTTGAAGTTGGGCACCAAGATAGGGGATTTTACACTGTCAAACTTAGAAACCCTAGCTCAATAACTTCTCACACTCTTGAATATTGATGAATTGATCTTGAAATGATCTCTTAGGTGTCTTAAAACAACATTCCATGATCATAGTTTCTTGGAATTGAGTCTCAATCTCCTCCAATTTCATAGTTGACTGAGGGTTGACCAGGTGAAAACCCTGATTGCACCACCTTTGGCTGTGGCCTCTTGTACTTTGAACAATGACTTGCAGAAGCTCCATAATGACTCTCAAGACATCTTATGAGCTTTCTTAATGCTTTACACCCACATCCATGTATTCAAAATCATCTAATGATCTCCCATGACCCTCAAGTTAGGAGACATGCACATTTGTATCCATCTTCAACTCTTTGACTTTTCTGATCTTGAATAGCTAGAATACAACCTCTTGATTAGGCTAAGACCTTTGATAACCTCCTCTTTATAGGAAAATTTCTTGATCCCCTGCACAAATGACTATGCAATGCATATGCTAATGCTAGAATGAATGCAATTTTAATGCTATATGAATGCAGTGAAGCAAAAGCCAGGTAAAGAAAAAGGTTAGGCAAATTTTGGGGTGCAACACTTCCACAACAAATCAAAGAGATGCAAGAAGTTCCTACTCAAGTTCAAGTGGTGAATTGCGAATTGTGTAAAGGTGACCATCCTACCGGATATTGTCCTCCCGTTTTGGAAGAAGCCAATTATGCCTGAAATAAAAATCAAGGATACCAACAAAGACCACCTTATCAACAAGCAAATCAAGGTTATCAAAGACCTAACCAGGGTTACCAACAACTGTGGAGGTCGCAAGAAGCCAGAACTTCTAATCGTCAATAATATCAAAACTACACTCAACCTCCACAAACTCAAAGTGCTCCGTCAAAGATGGAGGAAGCTCTTACTCAATTCATGCAAATGTCAATGTCAAATCAAAAGAACACTGATGCGGCTATCAAGAATTTGGAGACTCAATTTGGCCAATTATCAAAACAATTGGCCGATCAACAAAAACGGTCTTTCACGGCTACCGCTACTCTAAATCTGAAGGAGCATTGTGTCACACCCTAATTTTTGACCTTAAGATTCCGCCTCTCTGTTTTTTTCTTTTCTGTTTCTCTCTCTTTCTTTCTTGCAGGTTATCTTTTTACTTTTGTATGCGTGTGTACTATCATTAACATATTTGAGCAGGTGCAGTACCTTCAAGTATAGATCCTTACCGTCGAGCATTACGGAGACAGGACCATTGGGTTTCGGTTCAAGGTGATCCTAAGATTTTGTGATGATCATGGTTTGATGTTGCCTCAAGGCCAAGATGTCAAGGCCATCAGATGAAGAAAAAACAGTTAAAGACAGAGGATGTGTTGATTAAAGTATAAATGCAAGTCTTAGCGCAAAGTGATCTGAATTTCAAAATGCAGAGTGCGGAGTGAAAAGACGTCAAAGCCCCGACCAAAGTCATCCCAAGTTTCAATTCATCCATTTTCAGTCTTACTGCAAATCTCAAGATACTACGTCCCTAGTTCTATTGCCTAAAGGGACTAAGTGAAAATAATGAGATATAATTCATTTTAACCCGTACATTGAGATTGAACAACGCATGATATTCCAAGAATTGTGCCAAAACTCAATACCAAAATCCAGCACTACAGCAAATGTCACGATGAAATCAGCTAACTACATGGATAAAGAGTTAGTTCTACATTGCAAGTTTACCATGGAAATACAAGCAGGAAGTCAAAAGTCAAAGCCCAAAGTATACTCACGCTACTGCAAGAAATACAGATACCAACTTTTCCTCACTTTACAAGCTTCAAACATGTCGCTAGAGTAATGAATTAATCTCTATCGTATGACTCAAAGTGACATTGGATCCTAAGTATAATATTACAAATCATTGCACTCTTTTCCTAATACGACTTCCAAAGCTTCTGTCGGCGTCGCCGCGACCAAGTTTGTGAGGAATCTCATTGCAACTAACTACGGTGTCTCACAGGATTATGCTTGACCATTGGTTCTCCGTGTCGAGCACCTACAGAGCACATGGCAGTATGAAGATATTCATAGCAGCCGTTGTTGCTTATGTCGCTGACCTATGGGAAGTCCCTGCAATATTTGTAAAAGGTTGTGACTGATATCACCGGCGATGACGAACCAGCTGCCGGAGAAATCCTGCGGAACTTAGTATCCGTAAGTACCACACCGTTTAGGTTGCCGTCAACATTTCCTGCAAATCAAAACACAATACACAGTTAATTAATCTTCAAATATGACGGCAATCATGATGGATTAAAGAAGAAATTCGCAAGCAGAAACTCATGGTGACGTGACCAAACTGAGTTTTAAGTTCTTTCCCAAAATCCCAACTCCCCGAGATACATGAAGCCATAGTCCAAGAAAAACCATTCACACCAGTTCATAATTCATGAACTTCATCAGGGACCAGTCAAAGAAAGATTTGTGAATATTATTGAATCACCACTGTCACCATACCTCTCGAACTGTCGAAATTTATTCTAGTGACACTAACATTCAGACCACTATCGTCCCTCTTGTCAAGGTTGTTTCACCTGAAGGATGCAGGAACGTCGACTTAATCCATTCACATTTTCAAGCCCCTGCAGTAATATGAAAGTATATATCAATCAAGCACAAGATCACTCGGGTCTCTATGATAATCCCAGCATGAGAGTTGATTCTACAAATAACCCGATTGAGTAAAGAGTAGTGGAAACCTTAGAAAGTGCAAGACAAAGTCACAACAACTTCCTCTCGACCATTTTAAACATTGACATCAGTAGCCATTGTTCAGTTTGACATCCTGCAAAAGAAAACATCAAGTTATCGCTGGAGTTAACAGCTTTTAATTGAAAATCAAGGAAATAGCAGGAAAATTGTAAACAACCAATAAACACGAGTCTTCTATTAGTGCAGTTATTAACAGAGCAAATCTTGATGCAACTATTTCTAGCTATACTCGATCCATTACAAGAATAATAATGAAAGGTTCTGAATCAGGCAACCATGTGTTTATCATACAAGATCAATGGTCATCAAGAATGAACAAGCCAAAAATGGAAGCAAAATCATCTTCAATCATACGAATAAAGCGGGAAAATCACAGCTCGTAACAACAGTTTATTTCCATTCTAAAATCGGTTCTCATATACAATTAACACAGTCAATGTGACAAATTAAGACTCATTCATTATCACAACAGAAATTCATCACAAAAATCACATATTCATGGGCAGGAATCAACAAGCCATTAATTTCTTTCCAAAAATATGAAATCACAATCTCGGCATTCAACTCATGATCAAATCATATTTTGCCTATATAAAAAGACAACACACCAGCAAGAGAAAAGGGGGGGGGGGATTCACAGAACATCACAGGATATACACAAAACCCTCACAAGGAGATACACATGAGAAATCCACAAAACTACGACATCCAAAGTAAACCCAGAACAAGCCCAAATCAAACCCTAAAATTTGTGAATCGAAAGAAGAATAGAACTTATCTTCTTTGTAGCTCTCACACCATTATCGCCGAGTACACCTTCAAAACCCTCTCCATTCCTACAAATCACCATCGTAGGCCGCAACCTCACCCGTCACCGGAAACGCCGCCGCAAAACCCATCCAATATCAGTCGTCAACCACCCTCAGCGAAACCGACGAAGTCACCTACACAAAAACACCACCGTGAGTTTGGTTCCTGTTTAACATTTAAGGTCTGATTAATTTTCTTTGTTTTCTTGTATATGCAGAAGAAATGGCGAAGAAACAAGAAGAAATGAAGAAAAGAATGAAGGAAGAAAGAATCGCAAAAAGGAATACAAAGAAGAGAGAATGGATACGCGAGAGAGGGAGAAGAGAATCTGAAGAAATTAGGGCGCCGCGATTTGGGATTAGGGTTTCTAACAAACCCTTCTCCCCCTTTCGTTATTCAGACTGGCCCGGCCCACTTTCTATTGTTTTTTATTTTATTTTATTTTTTTCATTTTATTATTTTGTAATTGTAATATATAAATCAATAATATAAAACTAACATAACCACTAACATTTAATTTATTTTAAAATTAAAAAAATATTTAAATAATAAAAAAGAAAATTATAAGAAAATAAGAAAATAACTATTGGCAATTTATTTTAGTATTTCAATAAAAAAAATAGGATATAATTTTAATAAAAATGGGTAGGTTAATTTCTAATTTAATCTCTTTTTCCTTAACATATATGAAAAAAACACAAAAAATGTTTAATTATGTGTTTTAAGACAAATTCTTCTTTTAATAATTAAAAACCTAATATATATATATATATATATATATATATATATATATATATATATAAATATATATATATATATATATATATATATATATATATATATATATATATATATATATATATATATATATATATATATATATATATATATATATATATATATATATATATATATATATATATATATATATATATATATATATATATATATATATATATATATATATATATATATATATATATATATATATATATATATATATATATATATATATATATATATATATATATATATATATATATATATATATATATATATATATATATATATATATATATATATATATATATATATATATATATATATATATATATATATATATATATATATATATAAAAGGTGTTTCTTAATTTCTAATTAATTTAGTTATTTCAACTTTTAACTTAGAACTTTTTCTTTAATTAATCTTTTGCTATTTTCCCTTTAATCCATTTTAAAAAAATAATAATAAATATTTAAATAAATAAAAACCTTTATTAACTTAAGCTTATTTAAATCTTTTTAATTTTAACATTTCATCTACCTTGACTTAACAAAAATTCTCAAAATAAACAAAAACAATTTCTATTTCTAATTTTCTCAATTCAATTCTAATTCACTAATTCCACTTAATCACTTTACTCCAATCATTTTCCTCATTATCTGTTCAAATCTAATACCACCTCTAATCATGGTTTATTATATGTATACTTACATTTCACTATCTCATGCTTATCAATACTGCTTGCATTTGCTATTTTCCATTACCGTTTTTATCCCCCTCCGAAGGAAAGGTTACACCCTTTGACCCTCGTGTCAATGCCTCATTCAAGCCTTAGGATTCGAGTCTCCGTACTCACCTTTTAGGCGTCCCGTCGTGGACATATATACCTTCACCCTTTTCAAATCAACTTTATAACATAGAGATAGGAGTCTCCGCACTCCAAGTAAGTGTTTCCCTATGAACGCTTACCTCCCCCTAGAACCTTGACCACAGTCAAGAAGTTCCTTAAACCCTTTAGAGGAACTACAAATACTCTGATTCCATTCCCATCAGGATATGTAGGCACAAGATGCGACGTCTTGGCGAGTATACTTAGGACTAACCCCTTTAGGTCCTTCTCTTTACTTTTAACCATTAGCATTACCCTTAAGCAGATAACTTAGCAATAAACAATATAAAAACAAGAGGTTCCTGTAGAGTACTACAGAAACTTAGGATGCTAGCACCTTCCCTAAGTTTAGCCAACCCTCGAACCCTAGATCTCTCTCCGCATTGTGTTTACGATGCAAGATAGGTTTTTCCTTCCTTTAACCTTTCCTTCGGATAAATCAAAGACCGGTTGTAAATGAATTAAGATTCAAGTTAATCAATAGCTTGACATCTAAATTTCACCGCGACAGGAATGTCGACTTCATTGGGGACTCTTCAGTGGGTTCCCCTAACTTGTTTATTGTGCTTGTTATGTATTTGCTTGATTTCTTATTTGTATATTTGTTTTATTGCTTTTTGGGTTGATATCTTTAAGTGGTGAGACAAAGTCCTACACCCGGACTTGAGTGAACTTAGGATAGGATGGTGATATATTCGACGAGGCTTATAGGGGGTGAGTCCCGACCAAGTTGACTCGAGAATCACCGCTCAGTTGAGACCCTTTCTAAAATGGTTCGGTTGAACGAGTATAGTCGTAAAAACGTTTACTATTTTCGATTGGAGTCCATGACACTGAGGACCATAGTTACCTTTAACCCCACTTTGGCCTTTATTAGGATGTAGTGCAAGGACTATGAGGGAGTAGTCCCGAAATAGCTGCTACGCGATGCTACACTCAAAAAAGGTTCTCTTGAGAATATTATTAACCACCGAGTCAGTCGGGAAATTGATAATATCTGAAAGATGGACTAATGACTTTGGGAACCTTCTTAGAACCTTGTTCTGCAGGTACAATCAAACTTTAGTCCACATCCTTTGGGAATGGATATACCCTTTGGCTCCATGCTCGTTGCAAACCTAGGGTCTCCTTTGTTTGTTTATCTGTATGTCTCTATGTGCTTACCTGTGTTTGTTGCATCCATAAAACATCATATTGCATAAGTTTCATGGAATTCAACTTTATTTGTAAACATTATAGGACCAATATGGATTACAAAAGAAAATACTTTGATACATTAAGAGTCCTAATTTGGATTTCCTAAGGAAGTTAGAAGCTTTGTTTGAAGATCTAGAAAAATTCAAAATACAAGTTTAAGGAACTTTTAGTATTCCTGAAGATCAAAGTGAACAACAAATTTTTTCGACAAGAGATGGAGGATTTATTTTCCTTTATCATACTACCCCTTGGAATTCGATCATGAACGAGCTTATACCCGAGAAAGTCCAGATCGAAGAGCATATCAATAAGCGTGATGAAGGACTTCCTTAGGACTTTTCTTAGCTTTTATTTAGCTATTATGTCGGGACTCTTTTAAGAATATTATTTGTAATCGATATCAAAAAATAATAAATGAATTTTCGTTGGTATTCTATGATATTTATAAATACTTTGAATTCCATGAAATCTTTCATCTGCATTCTGCATTTTTGCATCCCTCATTTAGCATTTGCATGTCGTCTCTATTGTGGCTCATCCAGATTTCTGCCTTTGTCCGTTAGTCGACATCTTGACCATCTGACCAAACTTGAAGCAATCACTGAAGGATAGTAAAAAGAACAATGGATATAGATCCCATGACTGGTTTCAGGGTGATGACTAATCTGATATTTGATCCTCCCTCCGATGACAAGTGGATATTCCTACGCAAGATAACTTGCGTTCAAGATGATGAAAGGGATTCCCAGTTTCCACGGTGTATGCAAAATCCTAAGAATGTTCATACTGAGATGATCGACTCGAACACCAGCTATGAATTTTATGATGGAGTGATGGGGCAGTGCAGGGTATCCCAAGAAAAGTTCAAGAGATGATCGACGACAAATTGTTGACCCTCGAAAGTGAAAGCCCGATCTTGAATGGAATACCGTTGTGTTGATGAATACAAAGACTTAATAAAATCATTTAGCAAGGGCTTGTTTGGCTGTTCATTTCGTCTGCTTACATGTATTGTATTTTTTTGATTATAAAAGCATAATTGGCATGTAGGAACTTGTTTTTCATGAACGATAATGCATTAAACATGTTTGTCTTGAAGAAATCCATTCGTATTCACTCATAAAAATTATTTTTCATAATTTATAATGCCAACTTTACCCAATCTCTTGTTTTGATAGAGAATTGGGAGGAGAATGACGAAAAAACGCAAGATTTCTTGTCGTATGCTTTTGAATGAAACCCTGCTGATGATGTAAGGCATTGTTTCAAATCCTAAACACAGGAGATATAAGGAAGATAATCCCTCTTCAACCCCTTTGAGCCTTGAAGTAGGAGTTTTCTTTTCCAAATAAAGAACCCTAAATTTTAACCTGGGGCAGGGTAGTTTTCAGTTAAGTTGATCGAACGCCCAGACTCTAAAAAAAAGGGGGAAGAGTGAACATTCGAGAATCTATTTTATCTATCCCTAACATATTAGGAGGCTAGAAGTAAAAAAAAATCACAATGATTATCCCTCGACTATCTAAAGAGTGAGGCAGTCACAATCTTTCCAAAAGGGTCAAAATGACTTAGAGTCACACGACTTGTTCAAAAAAAGATGATGAAAAATGAATGAAAAGAAAAGTTCGGCAAGTCAAAACCTTTGAAGGTGACTTATGCAAAATTGGAACATCCCGTTGGACTTCGAAGTCAAATTCGAAAGACTTTGTCCAGGAAAAAGTTAGGGAATAAGAAAAATGCAAAAAACAAAGGATCACAAAGAACTATCCTTAGTAAAGAATAAAGTCTTGTGATCAAACACCAAAAAGATAGGTGAGTGACTGCCATTTCCAAAGCCTCGATTGAGTTCTCGACGATATCAAAATCCTCTTGAGAGATGAGTGCTTGTATCAAGTTTAACTGAATGTAGGATTGGAGAACATCACGAAGAATGGGTGGGTACGAATAAACTTTGAGCCTTTATCCTTTGTTTCTTAAACCGTGAACCAAGCCACGATACAAGCTTTAAAAGACCTAATTGAAGTAGGGTTTATTTTGAAAGCATACTCAACCAGATGATGTTTCCTGACTCCTATGAGCTATGCTCAATTAGATGTTGGCTTCATAAATTAAACTCATATCATAACTAATGATTCGGTCACAAGTTTTCATGAAATCTTTTTCAAAAAAACTTCAAGACAAACATATGTGTTGCATTAACAATTTCAGGATTAGCATTTCATGCGTGTTGATTTTTCCTGATATCTTAGAAAGTTTACATATAGGCATCGATGATGAAACTTGAAGATTCCGCTGAACAGGGGCAAGTTATTGTCAGGTTGCTCATTTACAGATCTGATTGTCCCCAAGAGCGAGTTTGAAAACTTAATTATACATAACACCGTCAATCCGGGCCAGTTACGTCAAGATTCGACGAATCTCTCCAAGAGTTTGAAAACGGTGGGGCATTTTGAACGCCATGTTTTCTGTAAAATCCTCTTAGGACGACTTTTCTCCTAAAGCATGTACTCTGGGGCATTATCCTGTTCAAAATGGCGACTATCATGCAGCTCAGCAAGACCAAAACCACTTTGTTTTCACAAAATTCTTCATTCACGGCCCCGGTAAATTTTACTTCAGGTGGTCATTCTCTGATGAAGCTCTTCGATGCAAGAATTCCCAGTGGTTGGTTTAACTTCACCTCCCCAATGAAACAGATGATATTTTACTTCCCAGTGGATATTTGTCAACGTCGATCTTCCCCGACAAAACAGATGTTTATTCCATCCCCATTGAAGTTTTGACTCTGACAGGTTCGATAGCTATGGTGACCCAGGTTTCCCCGTTGAAGTGGATATTTATTTTATCCCCTGTGAGACCTTAACTCAGGTGTCTCCATCTACAACTCCAGCAGGAATCCCTCCAGTGAAGCATGATATTATCCCATGAAGCTTCTTCTAAGATGAGATCCATCTTGACGAATCTGTCGATAAGAACAGGATGTTGCACCCCAAATGGAATGTTTTCTATCCCCAGAGGAATTTTGAAGTCCTGAAGCAGGATTGTGATCCCGTATCCATTTCTCCACCTATCCCCCAGTGATGCTTCTATCTTGGAAATTTGGTCAGATGTTTGCTTCGAGATGTTTATTTCATCTCCGTTTGTCTTTGTTCGGTTGTTTTGTCAGCATAAGCATAAACATAGCATATAGAAAGATAGCATGGCAAGTGCATTTTTCATCTTTGTGTTCATTTATTCTGTCACTTTGGCCGAGTTATCCCCAAGCGACTGGGTTTGTCTTCTCCTTCAAGTAGAGCTGTCAGCCCTAAGCAGAAAAGAGTATAATATTTCTATTTTCCCCACAGAGTCCGATTCTCGTGGAAGACGGTTGTTTCAGCTGAATCCCATTTGAGTTCATACCTCAATGGTCGAGTCTTGCTTGATAGTTTCTCTTTGGTTATTTCCCGAAGTGAACTTCGGTCCCCGACAATCATTATGGATATCTCTAGACTTTTGAATCTGGATTAAGCGTGCATTTATTTTGCACTTTACTACCCAAGAGGTTCTTTTTTGAAGATCACTATCTGAAGACATATACCTCTCCAATAATATTACAAGGTTCTCTCAACAATTTATATCTGGACCACAAGCGATCTCTTTATTTGAGCAACTCATTTTGATCAGGATTTCATTTAAAACGACATATGCCAATCTCTTCAAGATAGTTTGTCCATCCTCCTTGATTTTTCAAGATTATTAACTCGTCAAATGGCATCTCTCCAGAAATCCTTCAGAGAAGTTTGCCGAAGACATTACAGACACTTCTCTTTATTTGAAAATTCATAGAATATTTTACAACTACAATAAAGACACTCCTCAGGAATGTATTTCCCAGTGAGTCCATTACACAAATGTAATTCCCTCAAATGGCATCTCCCTAGAGAAGCTTGGCGAACTTTATTACATTTAATCTCTCTTTATTTGAGAAGACATATTTTGCAAATTAACTGGCTTACATCCCTTCTGAAGATCCCCGGTAAAGCTTTATGATCTCCAGTACATTACAGATTACCACTAAAGTTCTAAAATCTACAATGATATTTTAATCCCCTATGAAGATGCTCTCATGAGTTTTCATCATTTCAGGTAGAAACTGAGACCCGTTCATGGCATCCAGACCATGAGGCCGGGGAGGTTTATTTCAAGAAACTGAGACCAGCTCATGGCACCCAGACCTGATGCTCGGGGAAGTTTATTTCAAGAAACTAAGACCAGCTCATGGCATCCAGACCATGACGCTCGGGGAAGTTTATTTCAAGAAACGGAGACCAGCTCATGGCATCCAGACCATGACGCTCGGGGAAGTTTATTTCAAGAAACTGAAACCAGCTCATGGCACCCAGGCCATGACGCTCGGGGAGGTTTATTTCAAGAAACTGAGACCAGCTCATGGCACCCAGACCATGACGCTCGGGGAGGTTTATTTCAAGAAACTGAGACCAGCTCATGGAATCCAGACCATGACGCTCGGGGAAGTTTATTTCAAGAAACTGAGACCAGCTCATGGCATCCAGACCATGACGCTTGGGGAAGTTTATTTCAAGAAACTGAGACCAGCTCATGGCACCCAAACCATGATGCTCGGGGAGGTTTATTTCAAGAAACTGAGACCAGCTCATGGCACCCAGACCATGACGCTCGGGAAGGTTTATTTCAAGAAACTGAGACCAGCTCATGGCACCCATACCATGATGCTCGGGGAGGTTTATTTCAAGAAACTGAGATCAGCTCATGGCACCCAGACCATGACGCTCGGGGAGGTTTATTTCAAGAAATTGAGACCAACTCATGGCATCCAGACCATGACGCTCGGGGAGGTTTATTTTCAAGAGACTGAGACTCGTTCAATGACACACAAACCTTGAAGCGTGGGGAAGTTTACATATTTTTACCATTTCTAAGTGGATTACTCGATTGAAGAAAACGCTGAATTATTGTTTCGATCAAAAGAGCTCATCATTGCTACTACCGTTGTTTGGGCTACCACATTTTGGTAGTAAATTATCCTTCAATTTCAAGTTTCTCACCCGTTATTTAGGCTATCATATTCTTGGTAGCAAGTACTACATTTCTTTATTTTATGGAGATTCACCATTGATGTTTGTTGTCCCTTTCCCTGTAGAGTCTCGTTTTGTTGAGCCTGTGCTTTCTGTATGTCATATCCAGTTGTTCCTCTGTGGCATGATTTCTCCACAGGACCTGTGTCTTGCATTTCATATCATCTCGTATCGTGCGCATTCGGTAGCTTCTTAGGGCCAAAACATTCGTGCAATGTTTGTATTTAAGTCCCTCCTATCTCGTCGAGACGGAGATTTCAAACTCCATATCTCCGGATAGAAGAAACTTAAATAGGAGGCATCTATCACACCCTAATTTTGGACCTTAAGATTCTGCCTCTTTGTTTCTTTCTTTTCTCTTTCTCTCTCTTTCTTTCTTGCAGGTTATCTTTTTACTTCTGTATGCGTGTGTACTGTAAGACCCCACTTCCCAAATTAAATAAAATATAAACAGTATAATTAAACATCAAAGTTTTCACAAAAACAGTGGGATATCACATCACCAATAGTTATCAAAAATACTTTATTCATTATTTTCAAAATAATACAGCGGAAATTATTATTCCAACATTCTCGGCCATCCGCCAGATTTACATAAAATCTTTATTATTATAATTCACCAAAATGTGATACGTCACAGGATTTTCAACAAGTTTAACATAAACAAATAAAACACCCATATCCCGTGTTACGTATCAGAGCATCCTAAGACTCGACTTGCACACCGCTATCCAAGCTATATATGTACCTGGATTATCTGTACTTCCGAGGAAGCACAGACCACAACAACAACAAAGGGGTGAGAAAACATGATCAAAATATATCGGTAATTTAATACATGCAATAAAGGTAGTAAAACACACCAATATTCACCCCATCAACACCAATCACGAACATACTGTTCAAACATCAATATAACATATAATAATGCAATATGCCACACAACACCATGCATGCGGTACCGACTCATTGGTTCATTCAATCGAACCTTGGACAGATCACTTACGCTCCTGCTGAGATATGATATATCCCCCACCATTCTCCACGAAGTAGTACGGATGAATCACTTACGCTCCTCCTGAGATATGATTCATCCCACCAAAACACCATGATATGCACAACACCAATGCACAACTATTATATTCAGGCACACAAAGTGCACACGATCCTCCTGATCACATCACCACACATTATATATATTACACCACCAATAAACACAAGCACACTAAGTGCACAACAATTAAACTCAAGTAAATAATCAATAAATCATTTCAATCGATCCATGGTTTAGTTACTATTTAATTAAATAATGACTCCCCAAAAATATTGGATGTAAAAATATTTGGCAAATAACTATATTATTTATACCATGTTATAAATCTATTCAAGAGCTTTCCAACACTTCGAACGGGGAATAAATCCGACTTACAGATCAAAAGTTATGGCCAAAATCGTCAAAACAGAAAATTCACCAATATACAACTTTGAGTCGACGCAAACAACGCAGAATGCAGAAAATTCTGTGTTTTCCACCGTTGGAGGCCTTCCGGACCTCCGATTTCAATTCCGTAAAAAGTTCTGATTTCAGAATTCGAAATCCTACCATAATATGACAATTATAACAGCCAACAACATATTTTTTAAAGATCATATCATCATATATCATATAACCATACTTTTCAACACCATGGAATTTAGGGGTTTCTATCCTAAATGTGATCCTACCCATCATACACTATCACACAATCCCCATGATCATACGAAAACCCACCCTTACTGCCCGGAACTATTATCTTGCTCAAATTCAAGCCTATTTCTCCACTTCTATCTCTTGTCCTCTCGGAACCTATTTCATACTCATCGCTATTACTACGGAAATTATATCGGATTTCACCAATCTCATAACAACAAATACACCACTCTATCAGTATCAGTAACAATCATCACACTCTACTCTAATCAATTGTTCCTTAACTATATCTCAGAACCTATATCATGGTCATTACTCAAGCCACAGAGGTTACACAAAATCTCACAAATACTCATGGTCATTATCCAAACCACAGAGGTTACACAAAATCTCACCAATACTCATGGTCATTATCCAAACCACAGAGGTTATACAGGAACTCACCAACATCGTAACAATGTACGAATTTCATCACCATCAACAACAACAGCAACAGGCATAATGTCATAAATTCGTGTTCATCACTAATATTACAAGAATTACACAGAATCCCACAATCATCATAAAATGTATGCACAAAACCCTTCAATCACAGCAACATTCATAAACACAGACATAATATCATATATCAATCATAATCATCGAATTCCTACGGGGTTAAGGAATCCCCTCTACCCAATTTCATGCATTATACCAATCCCAATCAGTTTCTCCCCCTTACCTGGATAATTGTTCTGATCAGCGACAAATTCCTCCAAGATTGGCCAATTCTGACCTTTCCTCTTCTTCTATGTTCTTCGCTCCTTTCTTCACTCTTCTCTCAATTTCCTCTTCTCACGTTCTATCTATCGTGACTTCTCAACTTACTTCCTTCCTATCCCTAATAACCCCTTCCACTTCTATTTTCTTTTAATTCTAATCCCAATAATAATAATAAAAATAATATTACTAATAATAATAATTATAATAATCATTATAATAATAATAATACACATAGCAATATTAATAATATTATTTCACCCATAATAATAATATTAATAATAATAGTAATAATACTCCACCAATAATATTATTAATAATAATAATAATCATAATAATATTCTCCCACTAATAGTTATAATAATAGTAATAATATTAATAATAATAATATTCTCCAATATTAATAATATTACTACAATTAATAATAATAATAATAATAAGAATAATAATAATAATAATAATAATAATAATAATAATTATAATAATAATAATAATAATAATAATAATAATAATAATAATAATAATAATACCACCATATTACTACTATTTATTTTATTATTATATTCACACCAATTCACCACCAATAATCCTCCCATATCAGGGACACCCACCAATCATCATCAAACACACCCCCACCAAAGGGCACACCGACATATAATAATTAAAATAGTAATAAAATGACTAAATAATTAAAATGGATGTTACAACTCTCCCCCACTTTAATTATTTTCGTCCTCGAAAATTACCTAATGGAAATAGTTCCGGATACACTTCCTGCATCCTTCATTCCAATTCTCAGGTCACACTGCCTTCTGCAGCACCCCCCTCAAGCCACTTTCACCAAAGTTATCTCCTCCCCTCGGAGTTGTTTCTCGTTCGTCAAACGAACTAGCAATGCCTCCACAATTAAATTATTTTTCACTGGTACATCATCCACCTGATTCAATGTAATTCCTCAACGAAGACACATGAAACACGTCATGCCAATTCACAGCGACAACGGCAAAACGATCTAACATGTTACTCCTCCCATGCCTCCGCTGCGCTACTCCGATACAACCACAGAACCCGGTGCGAACTTCCGAGATTTCGAAGCCCGACCAGCACCAGTCACCGACGTGACTCTCAAAACACATATTCCTTATATCCTCTTGATCTTCTCAGCCATCTCAAGCATAATTCTCGGTCTGAGCACAACACTCCCACTCGACTTATTCCAACACAGAAGAGTCCTACACTCCCTATCTCACCAAGTCATATATAGTGCCATTCCGACACTAGGATGGTAATCGTTATTATAGGTAACTCAATCGACGGTAATTACTCATCTCACGATCCACCTTGATCCAACACCCAAGCTCTCACCAATTCTCTACCGACTCAATAGTCCTCTCTGACTGACCATCAGTTTGCGGATGGTAAGTCGAACTTAACTTCAACTTAGTACCTGAAGCTTCCTGTAAGCCCTTCCAACATCTCAATATAAACCTCAAATTTCAATCTAACACAACATTCGACAGTATCTCATCCAACTTCACTATTTCCTCAATATGTATCTCATATATCCTTAACACGGAATAGTTCATCCACTCACAACAACCCAAATTAAAATTATGTCTTTCCAATTCTTTGGAAATCTCAACACCAAATCCGTGAAAATACTACCTGATTTCCACTCTGGAATATTCAACGGCTGCATCAGACTCAACAGTCTTTGATGTTCACTCTTCAAATTCCAACAATTCTAACCAGTATATTCAACCTCAACCACTCCTCTCCTCATCTATGGTCACCAAAACAATCTACTCAAATTCGGTTACTTCTTCATAGCACCGGGATGGACACTCCATCTACCTCAATGTATTTCTTCACGAGTACTCCTACTCCCCTCAACAACATCCGGTCCACATACCCCATCACAATATATCATGGTACTATTTCCACAAACCCGACAATCCATTCTTCGACTTTGATTTATCAATTTCAACTAATTCACCAACTCAACCCATATTTCTGACCTCCTCGAATCTCCTCAAGAATACTACTAGTACGGTCTAACATACAAGGCTTAACTCCATAAGAAGTCTCTTCACAGACCAGACTCGCATCACAAAATTTCCCAACCGGTTCCAACTCTTCTCGCCATTTTCTTCGGTACAAGCAAGGTTTCCAAATCGAAGCATCAGCTACCACGATATATACCGAAAACATACAGTAAGATAACACATCAAACGCACCCGATCACGACGATAAAAGTTGACCAAATTACACGTTTCGAATATTCTGCTATAATTGGATCATCCACTGACATAAAAACCATTTTTATCGAAAAGAGCATCTCGTTAGCTCTCCCACTCTCCAAACGGGGGTCAAAACGGACATACGGTTCAAGAGTTATGAATTTTCGAAGTTTTCTGAAAAACCAGAATTTTGCCGAAAAACTGCTACGGGATTTTGCATTCTTGTCCGAAAATTCGACTGATTCAATTCCTTTCTTCAAAACAAACGCATACTCATACTCACCTAACATATAGCCTCGAATTAGAACCATTAAACATGATTTCTACGACGTCCGATTTCGATTCCATAAAAAGCTGCGATCTCGGAATTCAGCGTACAACAACAATTTCATACCTAGGAGACCATCCAACACACTTTCAATCTTTAAATATTTTAAAATCCAATTACTCCCAATTTCAACAGCAGATCTTGGAGCCTCCCATTGCGATACAACTTCGACCTTTGATACCACAACCACAATAGCTCTACCCGAGCTCACACGACCAAGAAAACTCACATCCTTCAGCCCGTTGATCCATCAACTCATCAACTCTTGGAAGCGAACGCTTATCCTTGATAGTCACCTTGTTCACTTATCCATAGTTCACCCAAAGCTTCACAAAACCTTCCGTCTGTCTAACCAACAAAATTGGTGCACCTTATGGTAACACACTCAAACAAAAGAACCTCTCTTCCAGCAGGTCTTCAAGTTGACTCTTTAACTTTCTCAATCTCAATGCAAACACACAATATGGAGTCACCCATATCGGACTAGTTCCAAGAACGAAGTCAATGTGTAAGCTTTACTTCAAATTCCGATAGTAAACCATTTACCTCCTCAAGAAAACTTCCGGACAATCACAATTAAGTGATAAACCCCAATTTCTCACTTTTCTTAACATTCAAAGTTTCCGTCAAAATACACACCTCAACACCGTCTTACGCCAACTCCTCAAAATAATCCCTTAAGCACTTAGCTTAACTCAAGACAATTCATTGCTCACACCACCTAAGCTTGCAAGACACGTCTATCCCATCCAACACAATCCCGTCTACTATTAACAAGAGATTGAGGGTGATCAGTTCCTCAATTTGTCAATAGACAGCCAAAAGTCATGATGGGGTATAAACCATCTTTACCAAACTATAAGAGCGTAACACACTAAGCCACAACACTGCAGCATTCCGGAGAAATACCAACTTCTCCCCCACTGGAATCATTTCACTTCTACAGACAAAGTTTAAACAACAACATGTACCGACAGTGTTTTTACACACATGTCGCATACCAGGGAACAACAACACTAGATAACATTGGCCGTACAGACCGACCTGCTCTGATACCAGTTGTAACACCCCACTTCCCAAATTAAATAAAATATAAACATTATAATTAAACATCAGATTTTTCACAAAAACAGTGGGATATCACATCACCAATAGTTATCAAAAATACTTTATTCATTATTTTCAAAATAATACAGCGGAAATTATTATTCCAACATTCTCGGCCATCCGCCAGATTTACATAAAATCTTTATTATTATAATTCACCAAAATGTGATACGTCATAGGATTTTCAATAAGTTTAACATAAACAAATAAAACACCCATATCTCGTGTTACGTATCAGAGCATCCTACGACTCGACTTGCACACGGCTATCCAAGCTATCTATGTACCTGGATTATCTGTACTTCCGAGGAAGCACAGACCACAACAACAACAAAGGGGTGAGAAAACATGATCAAAATATATCGGTAATTTAATACATGCAATAAAGGTAGTAAAACACACTAATATTCACCCCATCAACACCAATCACGAACCTACTGTTCAAACATCCATATAACATATAATAATGCAATATGCCACACAACACCATGCATGCGGTACCGGCTCATTGGTTCATTCAATCGAACCTTGGACAGATCACTTACGCTCCTGCTGAGATATGATATATCCCCCACCATTCTCCACGAAGTAGTACGGATGAATCACTTACGCTCCTCCTGAGATATGATTCATCCCACCAAAACACCATGATATGCACAACACCAATGCACAACTATTATATTCAGGCACACAAAGTGCACACGATCCTCCTGATCACATCACCACACATTATATATATTACACCACCAATAAACACAAGCACACTAAGTGCACAACAATTAAACTCAAGTAAATAATCAATAAATCATTTCAATCGATCCATGGTTTAGTTACTATTTAATTAAATAATGACTCCCCAAAAATATTGGATATAAAAATATTTGGCAAATAACTATATTATTTATACCATGTTATAAATCTATTCAATAGCTTTCCAACGCTTCGAACGGGGAATAAATCCGACTTACAGATCAAAAGTTATGGGCAAAATCGTCAAAACAGAAAATTCACCAATATACAGCTTTGAGTCGACGCAAACAACGCAGAATGCAGAAAATTCTGTGTTTTCCACCGTTGGAGGCCTTCCGGACCTCCGATTTCAATTCCGTAAAAAGTTCCGGTTTCAGAATTCGAAATCCTACCATAATATGACAATTATAACAGCCAACAACATATTTTTTAAAGATCATATCATCATATATCATATAACCATACTTTTCAACACCATGGAATTTAGGGGTTTCTATCCTAAATGTGATCCTACCCATCATACACTATCACACAATCCCCATGATCATACGAAAACCCACCCTTACTGCCCGGAACTATTATCTTGCTCAAATTCAAGCCTATTTCTCCACTTCTATCTCTTGTCCTCTCGGAACCTATTTCATACTCATCGCTATTACTACGGAAATTATACCGGATTTCACCAATCTCATAACAGCAAATACACCATTCTATCAGTATCAGTAACAATCATCACACTCTACTCTAATCAATTGTTCCTTAAACTATATCTCAGAATCTATATCATGGTCATTACCCA
Source organism: Lathyrus sativus (assembly GCA_963859935.3). NCBI lineage: Eukaryota > Viridiplantae > Streptophyta > Magnoliopsida > Fabales > Fabaceae > Lathyrus > Lathyrus sativus. The sequence goes on along the minus strand of OZ012737.1, from coordinate 252,149,689 downwards.
AGCCACAGAGGTTACACAAAATCTCACAAATACTCATGGTCATTATCCAAACCACAGAGGTTACACAAAATCTCACCAATACTCATGGTCATTATCCAAACCACAGAGGTTATACAGGAACTCACCAACATCGTAACAATGTACGAATTTCATCACCATCAACAACAACAGCAACAGGCATAATGTCATAAATTCGTGTTCATCACTAATATTACAGGAATTACACAGAATCCCACAATCATCATAAAATGTATGCACAAAACCCTTCAATCACAGCAACATTCATAAACACAGACATAATATCATATATCAATCATAATCATCAAATTCCTACGGGGTTAAGGAATCCCCTCTACCCAATTTCATGCATTATACCGATCCCAATCAGTTTCTCCCCCTTACCTGGATAATTGTTCTGATCGGTGACAAATTCCTCCAAGATTGGCCAATTCTGACCTTTCCTCTTCTTCTATGTTCTTCGCTCCTTTCTTCACTCTTCTCTCAATTTCCTCTTCTCACGTTCTATCTATCGTGACTTCTCAACTTACTTCCTTCCTATCCCTAATAACCCCTTCCACTTCTATTTTCTTTTAATTCTAATCTCAATAATAATAATAAAAATAATATTACTAATAATAATAATTATAATAATCATTATAATAATAATAATACACATAGCAATATTAATAATATTATTTCACCCATAATAATAATATTAATAATAATAGTAATAATACTCCACCAATAATATTATTAATAATAATAATAATCATAATAATATTCTCCCACTAATAGTTATAATAATAGTAATAATATTAATAATAATAATATTCTCCAATATTAATAATATTACTACAATTAATAATAATAATAATAATAATAATAATAATAATAATAATAATACCACCATATTACTACTATTTATTTTATTATTATATTCACACCAATTCACCACCAATAATCCTCCCATATCAGGGACACCCACCAATCATCATCAAACACACCCCCACCAAAGGACACACCAACATATAATAATTAAAATAGTAATAAAATGACTAAATAATTAAAATGGGTGTTACAACTCTCCCCCACTTTAATTATTTTCGTCCTCGAAAATTACCTGATGGAAATAGTTCCGGATACACTTCCCGCATCCTTCATTCCAATTCTCAGGTCACACTGCCTTCTGCAGCACCCCCCTCAAGCCACTTTCACCAAAGTTATCTCCTCCCCTCGGAGTTGTTTCTCGTTCGTCAAACGAACTAGCAATGCCTCCACAATCAAATTATTTTTCACTGGTACATCATCCACCTGATTCAATGTAATTCCTCAACGAAGACACATGAAACACGTCATGCCAATTCACAGCGACAACGGCAAAACGATCTAACATGTTACTCCTCCCATGCCTCCGCTGCGCTACTCCGATACAACCACAGAACCTGGTGCGAACTTCCGAGATTTCGAAGCCCGACCAGCACCAGTCACCGACGTGACTCTCAAAACACATATTTCCTTATATCCTCTTGATCTTCTCAGCCATCTCAAGCATAATTCTCGGTCTGAGCACAACACTCCCACTCGACTTATTCCAACACAGAAGAGTCCTACACTCCCTATCTCACCAAGTCATATATAGTGCCATTCCGACACTAGGATGGTAATCGTTATTATAGGTAACTCAATCGACGGTAATTACTCATCTCACGATCCACCTTGATCCAACACCCAAGCTCTCACCAATTCTCTACCGACTTAATAGTCCTCTCTGACTGACCATCAGTTTGCGGATGGTAAGCCGAACTTAACTTCAACTTAGTACCTGAAGCTTCCTGTAAGCCCTTCTAACATCTCAATATAAACCTCAAATTTCAATCTAACACAACATTCGACAGTATCTCATCCAACTTCACTATTTCCTCAATATGTATCTCATATATCCTTAACACGGAATAGTTCATCCACTCACAACAACCCAAATTAAAATTATGTCTTTCCAATTCTTTGGAAATCTCAACACCAAATCCGTGAAAATACTACCTGATTTCCACTCTGGAATATTCAACGGCTGCATCAGACTCAACAGTCTTTGATGTTCACTCTTCAAATTCCAACAATTCTAACCAGTATATTCAACCTCAACCACTCCTCTCCTCATCTATGGTCACCAAAACAATCTACTCAAATTCGGTTACTTCTTCATAGCACCGGGATGGACACTCCATCTACCTCAATGTATTTCTTCACGAGTACTCCTACTCCCCTCAACAACATCCGGTCCACATACCCCATCACAACATATCATGGTACTATTTCCACAAACCCGACAATCCATTCTTCGACTCTGATTTATCAATTTCAACTAATTCACCAACTCAACCCATATTTCTGACCTCCTCGAATCTCCTCAAGAATACTACTAGTACGGTCTAACATACAAGGCTTAACTCCATAAGAAGTCTCTTCACAAACCAGACTCGCATCACAAAATTTCCCAACCTGTTCCAACTCTTCTCGCCATTTTCCTCGGTACAAGCAAGGTTTCCAAATCGAAGCATCAGCTACCACGGTATATACCGAAAACATACAGTAAGATAACACATCAAACGCACCCGATCACGACGGTAAAAGTTGACCAAATTACACGTTTCGAATATTCTGCTATAATTGGATCATCCACTGACATAAAAACCATTTTTATCGAAAATAGAATCTTGTTAGCTCTCCCACGCTCCAAACGGGGGTCAAAACGGACATACGATTCAAGAGTTATGAATTTTCGAAGTTTTCTGAAAAACCAGAATTTTGCCGAAAAACTGCTACGGGATTTTGCATTCTTGTCCGAAAATTCGACTGATTCAATTCCTTTCTTCAAAACAAACGCATACTCATACTCACCTAACATATAGCCTCGAATTAGAACCATTAAACATGATTTCTACGACGTCCGATTTCGATTCCATAAAAAGCTGCGATCTCGGAATTCAGCGTACAACAACAATTTCATACCTAGGAGACCATCCAACACACTTTCAATCTTTAAATATTTTAAAATCCAATTACTCCCAATTTCAACAGCAGATCTTGGAGCCTCCCATTGCGATACAACTTCGACCTTTGATACCACAACCACAATAGCTCTACCCGAGCTCACACGACCAAGAAAACTCACATCCTTCAGCCTGTTGATCCATCAACTCATCAACTCTTGGAAGCGAACGCTTATCCTTGATAGTCACCTTGTTCACTTATCCATAGTTCACCCAAAGCTTCACAAAACCTTCCGTCTGTCTAACCAACAAAATTGGTGCACCTTATGGTAACACACTCAAACAAAAGAACCTCTCTTCCAGCAGGTCTTCAAGTTGACTCTTTAACTTTCTCAATCTCAATGCAAACACACAATATGGAGTCACCCATATCGGACTAGTTCCAAGAACGAAGTCAATGTGTAAGCTTTACTTCAAATTCCGATAGTAAACCATTTACCTCCTCAAGAAAACTTCCGGACAATCACAATTAAGTGATAAACCCCAATTTCTCACTTTTCTTAACATTCAAAGTTTCCGTCAAAATACACACCTCAACACCGTCTTACGCCAACTCCTCAAAATAATCCCTTAAGCACTTAGCTTAACTCAAGACAATTCATTGCTCACACCACCTAAGCTTGCAAGACACGTCTATCCCATCCAACACAATCCCGTCTACTATTAACAAGAGATTGAGGGTGATCAGTTCCTCAATTTGTCAATAGACAGCCAAAAGTCATGATGGGGTATAAACCATCTTTACCAAACTATAAGAGCGTAACACACTAAGCCACAACACTGCAGCATTCCGGAGAAATACCAACTTCTCCCCCACTGGAATCATTTCACTTCTACAGACAAAGTTTAAACAACAACATGTACCGACAGTGTTTTTACACACATGTCGCATACCAGGGAACAACAACACTAGATAACATTGGCCGTACAGACCGACCTGCTCTGATACCAGTTGTAACACCCCACTTCCCAAATTAAATAAAATATAAACATTATAATTAAACATCAGATTTTTCACAAAAACAGTGGGATATCACATCACCAATAGTTATCAAAAATACTTTATTCATTATTTTCAAAATAATACAGCGGAAATTATTATTCCAACATTCTCGGCCATCCGCCAGATTTACATAAAATCTTTATTATTATAATTCACCAAAATGTGATACGTCATAGGATTTTCAATAAGTTTAACATAAACAAATAAAACACCCATATCTCGTGTTACGTATCAGAGCATCCTAAGACTCGACTTGCACACGGCTATCCAAGCTATCTATGTACCTGGATTATCTGTACTTCCGAGGAAGCACAGACCACAACAACAACAAAGGGGTGAGAAAACATGATCAAAATATATCGGTAATTTAATACATGCAATAAAGGTAGTAAAACACACTAATATTCACCCCATCAACACCAATCACGAACCTACTGTTCAAACATCCATATAACATATAATAATGCAATATGCCACACAACACCATGCATGCGGTACCGGCTCATTGGTTCATTCAATCGAACCTTGGACAGATCACTTACGCTCCTGCTGAGATATGATATATCCCCCACCATTCTCCACGAAGTAGTACGGATGAATCACTTACGCTCCTCCTGAGATATGATTCATCCCACCAAAACACCATGATATGCACAACACCAATGCACAACTATTATATTCAGGCACACAAAGTGCACACGATCCTCCTGATCACATCACCACACATTATATATATTACACCACCAATAAACACAAGCACACTAAGTGCACAACAATTAAACTCAAGTAAATAATCAATAAATCATTTCAATCGATCCATGGTTTAGTTACTATTTAATTAAATAATGACTCCCCAAAAATATTGGATATAAAAATATTTGGCAAATAACTATATTATTTATACCATGTTATAAATCTATTCAATAGCTTTCCAACGCTTCGAACGGGGAATAAATCCGACTTACAGATCAAAAGTTATGGGCAAAATCGTCAAAACAGAAAATTCACCAATATACAGCTTTGAGTCGACGCAAACAACGCAGAATGCAGAAAATTCTGTGTTTTCCACCGTTGGAGGCCTTCCGGACCTCCGATTTCAATTCCGTAAAAAGTTCCGGTTTCAGAATTCGAAATCCTACCATAATATGACAATTATAACAGCCAACAACATATTTTTTAAAGATCATATCATCATATATCATATAACCATACTTTTCAACACCATGGAATTTAGGGGTTTCTATCCTAAATGTGATCCTACCCATCATACACTATCACACAATCCCCATGATCATACGAAAACCCACCCTTACTGCCCGGAACTATTATCTTGCTCAAATTCAAGCCTATTTCTCCACTTCTATCTCTTGTCCTCTCGGAACCTATTTCATACTCATCGCTATTACTACGGAAATTATACCGGATTTCACCAATCTCATAACAGCAAATACACCATTCTATCAGTATCAGTAACAATCATCACACTCTACTCTAATCAATTGTTCCTTAAACTATATCTCAGAATCTATATCATGGTCATTACCCAAGCCACAGAGGTTACACAAAATCTCACAAATACTCATGGTCATTATCCAAACCACAGAGGTTACACAAAATCTCACCAATACTCATGGTCATTATCCAAACCACAGAGGTTATACAGGAACTCACCAACATCGTAACAATGTACGAATTTCATCACCATCAACAACAACAGCAACAGGCATAATGTCATAAATTCGTGTTCATCACTAATATTACAGGAATTACACAGAATCCCACAATCATCATAAAATGTATGCACAAAACCCTTCAATCACAGCAACATTCATAAACACAGACATAATATCATATATCAATCATAATCATCAAATTCCTACGGGGTTAAGGAATCCCCTCTACCCAATTTCATGCATTATACCGATCCCAATCAGTTTCTCCCCCTTACCTGGATAATTGTTCTGATCGGTGACAAATTCCTCCAAGATTGGCCAATTCTGACCTTTCCTCTTCTTCTATGTTCTTCGCTCCTTTCTTCACTCTTCTCTCAATTTCCTCTTCTCACGTTCTATCTATCGTGACTTCTCAACTTACTTCCTTCCTATCCCTAATAACCCCTTCCACTTCTATTTTCTTTTAATTCTAATCTCAATAATAATAATAAAAATAATATTACTAATAATAATAATTATAATAATCATTATAATAATAATAATACACATAGCAATATTAATAATATTATTTCACCCATAATAATAATATTAATAATAATAGTAATAATACTCCACCAATAATATTATTAATAATAATAATAATCATAATAATATTCTCCCACTAATAGTTATAATAATAGTAATAATATTAATAATAATAATATTCTCCAATATTAATAATATTACTACAATTAATAATAATAATAATAATAATAATAATAATAATAATAATACCACCATATTACTACTATTTATTTTATTATTATATTCACACCAATTCACCACCAATAATCCTCCCATATCAGGGACACCCACCAATCATCATCAAACACACCCCCACCAAAGGACACACCAACATATAATAATTAAAATAGTAATAAAATGACTAAATAATTAAAATGGGTGTTACAACTCTCCCCCACTTTAATTATTTTCGTCCTCGAAAATTACCTGATGGAAATAGTTCCGGATACACTTCCCGCATCCTTCATTCCAATTCTCAGGTCACACTGCCTTCTGCAGCACCCCCCTCAAGCCACTTTCACCAAAGTTATCTCCTCCCCTCGGAGTTGTTTCTCGTTCGTCAAACGAACTAGCAATGCCTCCACAATCAAATTATTTTTCACTGGTACATCATCCACCTGATTCAATGTAATTCCTCAACGAAGACACATGAAACACGTCATGCCAATTCACAGCGACAACGGCAAAACGATCTAACATGTTACTCCTCCCATGCCTCCGCTGCGCTACTCCGATACAACCACAGAACCTGGTGCGAACTTCCGAGATTTCGAAGCCCGACCAGCACCAGTCACCGACGTGACTCTCAAAACACATATTTCCTTATATCCTCTTGATCTTCTCAGCCATCTCAAGCATAATTCTCGGTCTGAGCACAACACTCCCACTCGACTTATTCCAACACAGAAGAGTCCTACACTCCCTATCTCACCAAGTCATATATAGTGCCATTCCGACACTAGGATGGTAATCGTTATTATAGGTAACTCAATCGACGGTAATTACTCATCTCACGATCCACCTTGATCCAACACCCAAGCTCTCACCAATTCTCTACCGACTTAATAGTCCTCTCTGACTGACCATCAGTTTGCGGATGGTAAGCCGAACTTAACTTCAACTTAGTACCTGAAGCTTCCTGTAAGCCCTTCCAACATCTCAATATAAACCTCAAATTTCAATCTAACACAACATTCGACAGTATCTCATCCAACTTCACTATTTCCTCAATATGTATCTCATATATCCTTAACACGGAATAGTTCATCCACTCACAACAACCCAAATTAAAATTATGTCTTTCCAATTCTTTGGAAATCTCAACACCAAATCCGTGAAAATACTACCTGATTTCCACTCTGGAATATTCAACGGCTGCATCAGACTCAACAGTCTTTGATGTTCACTCTTCAAATTCCAACAATTCTAACCAGTATATTCAACCTCAACCACTCCTCTCCTCATCTATGGTCACCAAAACAATCTACTCAAATTCGGTTACTTCTTCATAGCACCGGGATGGACACTCCATCTACCTCAATGTATTTCTTCACGAGTACTCCTACTCCCCTCAACAACATCCGGTCCACATACCCCATCACAACATATCATGGTACTATTTCCACAAACCCGACAATCCATTCTTCGACTCTGATTTATCAATTTCAACTAATTCACCAACTCAACCCATATTTCTGACCTCCTCGAATCTCCTCAAGAATACTACTAGTACGGTCTAACATACAAGGCTTAACTCCATAAGAAGTCTCTTCACAAACCAGACTCGCATCACAAAATTTCCCAACCTGTTCCAACTCTTCTCGCCATTTTCCTCGGTACAAGCAAGGTTTCCAAATCGAAGCATCAGCTACCACGGTATATACCGAAAACATACAGTAAGATAACACATCAAACGCACCCGATCACGACGGTAAAAGTTGACCAAATTACACGTTTCGAATATTCTGCTATAATTGGATCATCCACTGACATAAAAACCATTTTTATCGAAAATAGAATCTTGTTAGCTCTCCCACGCTCCAAACGGGAGTCAAAACGGACATACGATTCAAGAGTTATGAATTTTCGAAGTTTTCTGAAAAACCAGAATTTTGCCGAAAAACTGCTACGGGATTTTGCATTCTTGTCCGAAAATTCGACTGATTCAATTCCTTTCTTCAAAACAAACGCATACTCATACTCACCTAACATATAGCCTCGAATTAGAACCATTAAACATGATTTCTACGACGTCCGATTTCGATTCCATAAAAAGCTGCGATCTCGGAATTCAGCGTACAACAACAATTTCATACCTAGGAGACCATCCAACACACTTTCAATCTTTAAATATTTTAAAATCCAATTACTCCCAATTTCAACAGCAGATCTTGGAGCCTCCCATTGCGATACAACTTCGACCTTTGATACCACAACCACAATAGCTCTACCCGAGCTCACACGACCAAGAAAACTCACATCCTTCAGCCTGTTGATCCATCAACTCATCAACTCTTGGAAGCGAACGCTTATCCTTGATAGTCACCTTGTTCACTTATCCATAGTTCACCCAAAGCTTCACAAAACCTTCCGTCTGTCTAACCAACAAAATTGGTGCACCTTATGGTAACACACTCAAACAAAAGAACCTCTCTTCCAGCAGGTCTTCAAGTTGACTCTTTAACTTTCTCAATCTCAATGCAAACACACAATATGGAGTCACCCATATCGGACTAGTTCCAAGAACGAAGTCAATGTGTAAGCTTTACTTCAAATTCCGATAGTAAACCATTTACCTCCTCAAGAAAACTTCCGGACAATCACAATTAAGTGATAAACCCCAATTTCTCACTTTTCTTAACATTCAAAGTTTCCGTCAAAATACACACCTCAACACCGTCTTACGCCAACTCCTCAAAATAATCCCTTAAGCACTTAGCTTAACTCAAGACAATTCATTGCTCACACCACCTAAGCTTGCAAGACACGTCTATCCCATCCAACACAATCCCGTCTACTATTAACAAGAGATTGAGGGTGATCAGTTCCTCAATTTGTCAATAGACAGCCGAAAATCATGATGGGGTATAAACCATCTTTACCAAACTATAAGAGCGTAACACACTAAGCCACAACACTGCAGCATTCCGGAGAAATACCAACTTCTCCCCCACTGGAATCATTTCACTTCTACAGACAAAGTTTAAACAACAACATGTACCGACAGTGTTTTTACACACATGTCGCATACCAGGGAACAACAACACTAGACAACATTGGCCGTACGGACCGACCTGCTCTGATACCAGTTGTAACACCCCACTTCCCAAATTAAATAAAATATAAACATTATAATTAAACATCAGATTTTTCACAAAAATAGTGGGATATCACATCACCAATAGTTATCAAAAATACTTTATTCATTATTTTCAAAATAATACAGCGGAAATTATTATTCCAACATTCTCGGCCATCCGCCAGATTTACATAAAATCTTTATTATTATAATTCACCAAAATGTGATACGTCACAGGATTTTCAACAAGTTTAACATAAACAAATAAAACACCCATATCCTGTGTTACGTATCAGAGCATCCTAAGACTCGACTTGCACACCGCTATCCAAGCTATCTATGTACCTGGATTATCTGTACTTCCGAGGAAGCACAGACCACAACAACAACAAAGGGGTGAGAAAACATGATCAAAATATATCGGTAATTTAATACATGCAATAAAGGTAGTAAAACACACCAATATTCACCCCATCAACACCAATCACGAACCTACTGTTCAAACATCCATATAACATATAATAATGCAATATGCCACACAACACCATGCATGCGGTACCGACTCATTGGTTCATTCAATCGAACCTTGGACAGATCACTTACGCTCCTGCTGAGATATGATCTATCCCCCACCATTCTCCACGAAGTAGTACGGATGAATCACTTACGCTCCTCCTGAGATATGATTCATCCCACCAAAACACCATGATATGCACAACACCAATGCACAACTATTATATTCAGGCACACAAAGTGCACACGATCCTCCTGATCACATCACCACACATTATATATATTACACCACCAATAAACACAAGCACACTAAGTGCACAACAATTAAACTCAAGTAAATAATCAATAAATCATTTCAATCGATCCATGGTTTAGTTACTATTTAATTAAACAATGACTCCCCAAAAATATTGGATATAATAATATTTGGCAAATAACTATATTATTTATACCATGTTATAGATCTATTCAAGAGCTTTGCGACGCTTCGAACGGGGACTAAATCCGACTTACAGATCAAAAGTTATGGCCAAAATCGTCAAAACAGAAAATTCACCAATATACAGCTTTGAGTCGACGCAAACAATGCAGAATGCAGAAAATTTTGTGTTTTCCACCGTTGAAGGCCTTCCGGACCTCCGATTTCAATTACGTAAAAAGTCCCGATTTCAGAATTCGAAATCCTACCATAATATGACAATTATAACAGCCAACAACATATTTTTTAAAGATCATATCATCATATATCATATAACCATACTTTTCAACACCATGGAATTTAGGGGTTTCTATCCTAAATGTGATCCTACCCATCATACACTATCACACAATCCCCATGATTATACGAAAACCCACCCTTACTGCCCGGAACTATTATCTTGCTCAAATTCAAGCCTATTTCTCCACTTCTATCTCTTGTCCTCTCGGAACCTATTTCATACTCATCGCTATTACTACGGAAATTATACCGGATTTCACCAATCTCATAACAGCAAATACACCACTCTATCAGTATCAGTAACAATCATCACACTCTACTCTAATCAATTGTTCCTTAAACTATATCTCAGAACCTATATCATGGCCATTACCCAAGCCACAGAGGTTACACAAAATCTCACAAATACTCATGGTCATTATCCAAACCACAGAGGTTACACAAAATCTCACCAATACTCATGGTCATTATCCAAACCACAGAGGTTATACAGGAACTCACCAACATCGTAATAATGTACGAATTTCATCACCATCAACAACAACAACAACAGGCATAATGTCATAAATTCGTGTTCATCACTAATATTACAGGAATTACACAGAATCCCACAATCATCATAAAATGTATGCACAAAACCCTTCAATCACAGCAACATTCATAAACACAAACATAATATCATATATCAATCATAATCATCAAATTCCTACGGGGTTAAGGAATCCCCTCTACCCAATTTCATGCATTATACCAATCCCAATCAGTTTCTCCCCCTTATCGTGACTTCTCAACTTACTTCCTTCCTATCCCTAATAACCCCTTCCACTTCTATTTTCTTTTAATTCTAATCCCAATAATAATAATAAAAATAATATTACTAATAATAATAATTATAATAATCATTATAATAATAATAATACACATAGAAATATTAATAATATTATTTCACCCATAATAATAATATTAATAATAATAGTAATAATACTCCACCAATAATATTATTAATAATAATAATAATCATAATAATATTCTCACACTAATAGTTATAATAATAGTAATAATATTAATAATAATAATATTCTCCAATATTAATAATATTACTACAATTAATAATAATAATAATAATAATATTAATAATAATAATAATAATAATAATAATAATAATAATAATAATAATAATAATAATAATAATAATAATAATAATAATAATAATAATAATACCACCACCATATTACTACTATTTATTTTATTATTATATTCACACCAATTCACCACCAATAATCCTCCCATATCAGGGACACCCACCAATCATCATCAAACACACCCCCACCAAAGGGCACACCAACATATAATAATTAAAATAGTAATAAAATGACTAAATAATTAAAATGGGTGTTACATGTACTATCATAAACATATTTGTGCAGGTGCAGTACCTTCAAGTATAGATCCTTACCGTCGAGCATTACGAAGACAGGACCATTGGGTTTCGGTTCAAGTTGATCCTCAAGGCCAAGATGTCAAGGCCATCAGAGGAAGAAAAACAGTTAAAGATAGAGGATGTGTTGATTAAAGTATAAATGCAAGTCTTAGCGCAAAGTGATCTGAATTTCAAAATGCAGAGTGCGGAGTGAAAAGACGTCAAAGCCCCGACCAAAGTCATCCCAAGTTTCAAATTCATCTATTTTTCAGTCTTACTGCAAGTCTCAAGATACTACGTCCCTAGTTCTATTGCCTAAAGGGACTAAGTGAAAATAATGAGATATAATTCATTTTAACCCGTACATTGAGATTGAACAACGCATGATATTCCAAGAATTGTGCCAAAACTCAATACCAAAATCCAGCACTACAACAAATGTCACGATGAAATCAACTAATTACATGGATAAAGAGTCAGTTCTACATTGCAAGTTTACCATTGAAATACAAGCAGGAAGTCAAAACTCAAAGCCCAAAGTATACTCACGCTACTGCAAGAAATACAGATACCAACTTTTTCTCACTTCACAAGCTTCAAACATGTCGCTAGAGTAATGAATTAATCTCTATCGTATGACTCAAAGTGACATTGGATCCTAAGTATAATATCACAAATCATTGCACTCTTTTCCTAATAAGACCTCCAAAGATTCTACCGGCGTCGCCGCGACCAAGTTTGGGAGGAATCTCATTGCAACTGACTACGATGTCTCACGGGATTATGCTTGACCATTGGTTCTCCGTGTCGAGCACCTACAGAGCACATGGCAGTATGAAGATGTTCATAGCAGCCGTTGTTGCTTATGTCGCTGACCTACGGGAAGTCCCTGCAATATTTGTAAAAAGATTGTGACTGATATCACCGGAGATGACGAACCAGCTGCCGAAGAAATCCTGCGGAACTTAGTATTCGTAAGTATCACACTGTTTAGGTTGCCGTCAACATTTCCTGCAAATCAAAACACAATACATAGTTAATTAACCTTCAAATATAACGGCAATCATGATGGATTAAAGAAGAAATTCGCAAGCACAAACTCATGGTGACGTGACCAAACCGAGTTTTAAGTTCTTTCCCAAAATCCAAACTCCCCGAGATACATGAAGCCATAGTCCAAGCAAAATCGTTCACACCAGTTCATAATTCATGAACTTCATCAGGGACCATTCAAAGAAAGATTTGCGAATATTATTGAATCACCACTATCAACATACCTCTCGAACTGTCGAAATATATTCTAGTGACACTAAGATTCAGACCACTATCATCCCTCTTGTAAAGGTTGTTTCACCTGAAGGATGCAGGAACGTCGACTTAATCCATTCATCTTTTCAAGCCCCTACAGTAATATGAAAGTATATATCAATCAAGCACGACAACAAGATCACTCGGGTCTTGTTGCACCCCAAAATTTGACCAACCTCTTTTCTTTACTTGGTTTATGTTTCATTTCATTGTTTTAGCATATTGCATTGCATATCATTTTGCATTTACAGGGGATCAAGTGTTTGTCTGTGCACCACTCAAGAGGAAAGCCTTTATTGGCTTCGAGCTCAAGCAAAGGCACTGTTATAAACCATCAGAAGACTGTCAAGGGGTCCATAAGGTCTTATCATTGGTGGGATCATGAGATAGAAGTTTGTTGGGTATCTCAAAGGTTGTGGTGGAGTGGGAATGGTCACTCAGTTCATCTAAGTAATGCCTAGACGAGAAAGGAGAAATTAGGGTTTCAATTTTAATCAGGATAAAATTTGTTTCTTGAAGCAAACTTGTTTCCATGGACCTCCACATGTCCTAAGGTGTTTGAGGATGAGAGAGCGATCATAAATTTTTATCAGAAGAGCTCCAATTGATCAGTTGATTGAAAATTGGGAGATTCAGAGAAAAGTCAACTGTGCAGCGAAAAAGTCTACTCCTGACTTTTTGAGGTCAAGATCATGATCCTTAAGTTTAATATGACCAATGGGTGGAATTTGATCAAGAAAAGTCAAGGAAATCATGAAAAATCAAAGGTTGTTGAAAGTTGCCATTTTGGGAATTAGGGTTTTACAAACTTGCCATTTTTGGAAAGTTCTATGTTTGGAACATCCATCTTGAAGGCCATTTTTATTCATGATAAAGTTTTCAAATGAACTTTTGGCCAACATCAAAGTTGTTCCTTGTATCTCAAGCTTTCTTTTGAGTACCAATTCATAGTCATATGATATTTGGAGCTCAAGTTATGATCAATCAAAGTTTGGGGATTTCAATGATTTCAAAATGGTTAAGTTTGAACAGATTTTTTGCACCACCTTGCAAGCCAATTTTCATCACATTCTTGATGTTAAATGAAACTTTGTCCCAAATGAAAGTTGTAGAGTGTGTTCCAAGCTTTCCAAAGAGTACAAGAAGTCCTCCATTGGATTTGAGAAGCTCAAGTTATGGATGTGCGAAGTTGAGAAAAAATAAGACAAATTTCATGGCATGATTTTCAACCTCAAATTTCATGGTCTTCCAATGATCCAATGGAACTTTCATCAACATGAAAGTTGTTCTACTCCATGCCCTCTTTACTAAGAACTCAAGTTTAGGGCAAATGGATCTTTGAGCCTCACGATATCCTTGCTCAAAGTTGATGGTTTTGACTTTGTTTCAAGGCATGATCCTTATAAGTTTTTGGCATGATTTCTCAAATTAGTCTTGTAGCTAGTGACTCCCACATCATGCGCATGAGGTTGAAGTTTTTCCCACCAAACTTTACCCAAACAAAAGGAATAAATCTTGTACTAACCCATACACCATTTTTGAATCTTTGCTCAAAGAAGGAAGGGGACAAGCAGCCCTACTCTGACTACCATACAGCCCACCTGTTTTACTCCCTCTCTACTGCAGAAAACAACAAAAGTGCAGGCATGCTTCTGTACTGTGCTTTTTTTCACCATTTGATCCCAACAACCATGAACATGTAGCATCTGGTCCATTGATCTTTCACCTCAGTAAAATTCACCAAAACCCCTTTTCCACATTCTATATAAGCTGAAGAACAGTTGGACCAAACCCTAGCCTCCATTTTGAAGAAATCCCAAACTTTCATTTTTGCTCTTCTCTGAGATATTCCCACGAAAATCACTCATTTCCTCACTTTTGTTTAACCCTTCATCACAAATTTATCATCTCAATACTTGGAAGCCATTTGCAAAGGGAAGGAGCTTCAAGTTTATGCTTTTGCTGCTAGCTTATTTTGGAGGCTGCAAGAGGTAGGTTATTTCCAAACCCCCTGTTTCATATGCATAGAAATCACTAAACATGTCTGAGTGTATTTGTATTCTTGGGATTGGTTAATTTTTTTTGTCACTTGAAATGTTGATGTTTGTTTCATCATGACAAGGCTGTTTTATTTGTGTGCAACTTTCTTTCTGTTGAATATTTGTGAGGTTGCAGCCATAAAGGAAATACTGAGTTTTTGTTGTCAGCCTAACATTATTATGGCAAGTTGTTTCCTCTGTCCATGTGAATCATGTTTGGTGTGTTGGTTTTGGCTATCAAATCTTTGTGCCTGCTGCTTAGATGCCATTAGGATGGTGTGTGGTTACTACTTTCATGAAAGTATGAGGTTAAGCACTTGTTGAATCTAGGTCTTGAGCTTTGTCATGTTGGATTGATCAAACTGTTTTTGAAGGAAAATTAACAGTCATGAGTTTTCTTGGTTTAGTGGCTTGTTGTTGGACATTGTCATATTTGGTTGGAAGATTTGGCATGCATAGTGTACTTTGAGGGTTGTCTGGTTTTTCTTTGGTTGCTGACAGATGCTTTGATTTTGGATTTATCCATCCATAGTGAGATGCTTAGAGTGGTTAGCTCTTTTCATAGATGTCCTTACATTATGCTGACAGTTTTGGTTTTGCTTAGCCTTAGGTTTTCCTTCAAGGCTTTGAGGTTGGTTTGCAAGCCCTTTGCTGTTTAACCTAGGATGGAGGTTTTAGTTTGGTGATACTCCTGACTGTTAGTTAGAGCAAAGCTAGTTATTTCATGGCTGTTACAGTTTTGGCTCTCCTGTGATAAGCAGTTGGGTTTCACTTGGCTGTTGGAATTGTTTCTCATGTTAGGGTTGTTTTGTGGCTGTCATTGGATAGGTTCTTTTGGTTTGAGCATACTGTCAAGTCAGTATGACTTTGGGGGTTTACATGTCCTTGAATTTACCTTGATGTTCAAGTTTGCTGTTTGTTGCACCCTAAATTTTGACCCCTTAGATCCTCATCATCATTGTAGGATCATATTTGCTTGATTAACTAACCTTAACCCATTTTCAGTTTATCTTTGTTAAGATGCAGATGAATCAGGATTCCGTACCGTCAAAATCGAGGCTTCGATGGTTTGATCAATCAATGTTTTGGATTGATCCAACTTCAAACAAGATCAATGATGATACATTGGACCAAGAATGAGTGCAATTTGAGGTGATCACCCGGGGTTTGAGAACGGTGCAATTTGAGACACCCGATTAGGGTTTTCGATTAGAAAAAGTCAACTGAAGTTTGACTTTTGATTCAAAGAGTATTTCAATGGTGGGATCAAGGTCCATTAAGCTCCTATGGCTTAGTAAAGTCCATCCAAAGAGTTTCAAGTCCTCAGGATGTCCGGATCACCAACGGGCGACTCGGTAGACACCGATCGATCGAAAAGTTGACCGAAAAGTCAACTCTCCGACAAAAAGGAATTTGACTTCAAGGTGTGAATGAAAAATGTTCCTTATATCATATTACACCTCCCCATGAAATTTCATGACCATTGGATCAAGGGTTGAGAAGTAATTGCAAAAATCGGGAATTAGGGTTTCGAAAGGGGCAAGACCATAACTCCTCAACCACACATCCAATTGAAGTGGTTCTAAGCTTGTTTGAAAGGTCTTGACAAACCCTACAAAAGTCCTACAGTGGTCCACATTCAAAAATGCATGGAATGAGAGTTATAGCAAAAATCATTTTTCAAGAGTAAAGGACTTAGTGAAATTTCACAAGTTCTGGCCATACAAACCATTTTTTTTCAGTCAACTTCAAGGGGTTTTTCAACCAAGATGCACATAGAATTGGAAGTTTTGATAAACATGAAAGTTTTAGAGCTACATGAGGGATTTCTAAAAAATACAAGAACTCCTCAAGAGGATTTGTGAGCTAAGAGTTATGGTACATGGAAGTTGGGTCTGTCACACTTGAAATCACTTTGGCCAAACTTCTCAAAATCAGATTTTCACAACATTAACCATTCTCAACCCTTGGATCATGTTGCAAGCTGATAATGAGAGGCTTAGATGAAAAGAAAATCAGAAGAGAGGTTGAAATGATGACCCAAACAAGTTGATAGCAAGTTGCAAATAAAATAATCATTTTAAAAGAGGAAAGAGAAACTTTTCTCCAACATTATGGCAGCAACAACTCCCTGTCAGCATAGACCTTCTCCAATCACCTCAGCCCATCTTTCCAACTTCTATTGGCTTGCATAGAGCCTTGGAGCTGATGTGAAAATGGTTGCCACAAGATTTGGAAGGATTTTCTTCCAAAACTCCGTCCAAAATTGAAATAATCAAGGCCTGCCCTCATTCCTCCTTGCACTATAAATAGAGGCCTCACCTTCATCTTCAAACACACCAGAGCAATATCATAACACCACAGCTCTCAATCTCCTCTCATTCCTCAAGAATTCCAAAATCTCAAAAACCTCTATTTTCACAAAAAAACTGTCTTGAGCAAAATTCTGCTCAAGACCAGTTCCACCCTTTCCAAACCTCTAAAAACCACACCTACAATCTCAAAATGTCATATAGAAGGTGTCCATACCTTTAAATCTTCAAAAACTATCAAATTGCCAAAAGTCAACTTTCACACTAAGAAAGTTTGACCACAACCCTCAAAACTTGCCAAATCTTGGTCCAAGCCTTCCCTTGTTGATCTAACCATCCACACACCTCACATATGTCATAATACAACTGTCCAAAGCATTGAAAACTATTGGTGAAGTACATTTCCTCAACTGTCCATAAAATTGCATTTTGCTTCAAAAAGGAAGGAGACTACAAGTTGGCTCAAAAGAGGAGGGAATTCTTGCTTTGTGCTGTTAGCTGGTTGAGAGAACCTACAAGAGGTTAGTACTTATAAACCCCTTCCTTATATGCATAAATGTCATCAATACATGTTTGAATTTTGAACTTGAAAGTTTGGTTTATCATGTTGGACCTATTGTCATGTTGGCTGCCTTTGAACTACAATCATAGGAAAAGCATACTTTGAGTGTGCTAATGTTTGACTTTGGCAATGTCATGTATAGAGTAGGACATTTGGAATTAAATCTTTTGCTTTGGTAATAAGTTGTGTTTAGACTGTTGAATTGTGTTGAATTTATCATTGTATTAATACTGTCAATCCATTATTGCAGAACTTGTTAACTTTCAATATCATGATGAGACCACTTTTTTTTATCATTACATTTGTATGTGTTTAAGCATCATTGTTGTTTTTTTGTTACTTTGTTAGTTCTACTTTAAGTTGAAAAAAGAAGAAGAGGGGTGTAGCCAGTTTGTTCTAAAATGTGACTTGCTAGTTCATTAAGTATTGCTGCCTTGTCTTGCATCAGTTGCTGTCAGTAGTAAGTTTACATGTTAGGTTTTGTTAATGAAACAATAGCTGTCATGTGAAGGGTGCAATGGATTGAAATTTGGTTTTGATGGCCTGAACTTAATATTGTTTCTGCTTGACTTAGTATTGATAGAGTTTGTAGTCTGTGACCTATAGAGAGAACTTTAGCTAGTTTGTGTGCTTGCTGCTATTTACTATAACCTAGAATTGCTAAGCATGTGGAAACCTACCCTCAGTTTTGGTATCAGTTTAGGCCAGGATGTTTGTGTGAAAGCTTATTAGGAGTGTTTAATATCATGAAAGTATGGTTGTTGGAGTTCTATATGTAGGTTGTCCAGACTCATTTTGAGGTTTGTCAACCTCTGTTCTTATCAAAGCTTAGAGTTGCTTTTGGAGTCCATATATCATGTGACTGTCAAACTCTAGCAGTTTTGTGGAGTTTGAGGTAGTTTGTCTTAAGTATGGACAGATCTCTGCTAGTAGGCATAAGAAAGATTTTTGTTGCTAAACAATCATTACATGTGTGTTTTTTTATAAAAAAAATCTTTGATCCTTGAGGCTGGAGTTTAATGCTTAAGTTGCCCATCAGTTGTGGCTATGTGCTGGAAAACTCAATACCCAAAAAAAAACCCATGATCAATTCACACCAGTTTTAACACTTCAACACAAATTTAACACCCTCATATCATCCATCATGACCAAAACTTGCCACATGTGTTCCAGTTAACTATCAAACCAGGGTCACTTATCCAACTAGGACAGAAGTTGATATTGCTCTAATTCAAAAATCTATGGACAGAATGTTTAAACAAAATGAGCCAAAAACTGTTGCTTTCTTTTCTATGCATCTACTATCATGTGCTTGTAAGCCAGGATATGCCTGTTTCTCTTTGGGATAGTTGATTGGATAATTCTAGTACTAGCTTGTTTACTGCTATAGGGCTAGCAGTTGGCCAGGTTTTGGTTTTAGGATTAGTTGTGTTTGTTGCTTGTTTTAAAATGATGTTGTGGGCTGGTGAAGACTTATTGGCATAAGATGGAAGTGTGGAGAGGGTTGTCACCACAGTCTTGCTTGAGCTTGCAATAGACTATTGTTGGACTCTTGTTGTGACAAGAGAGTCCTTGGCTGATGTAAGTTGGTGTTGAACTTTGCTATAGTTGGTTTGTCAAGTCTTTTGGCAGCTGTATGTGTATACATCTTGTTGTATGGAGATATGATTAGGTGAGTTGGGATTGGGAGTCCATTGATATTAAGATTATGTTGTGCTTGAGATTCATTTCTAGGGCTGATGTTCAGTTGGATCCAGAGGTGTTGAATGCTACCAGCTGCCTTGTGTGTCTGTTGTTGCCAACTCTTTATGACAGTTACCCTTGGCCTTTTGATAGCAGTTCCTTAGTTACTATTTAGTGTTAGATTATTGTCCTTAAACTTGTGACTTTAGGCTGTTAATTGATTGGTGATTTGGATTTAGGCATTTTCATGTTACAATCTAATTGCTGTTAATATTGAGTTTGTTAGCTCAAAAGCATTTTTGCCAGGATTAGATACCCAGGCCTGCTGTAGGAGTATGGTCAGTCTGCATCCATGCTTGTTTTGGACTAGGTTTTGTCAACTTTCTGTTCAGCTGTTGCAAGGGTGTGTTTTCAAAGGAGCAGTTTAAGGGCCTAACCAGCTTAAGATCCCATCAGATGTGTTGCTGTTGCAACAGCTCTTGGTAAACAAACTTTCTTCTGCCTACTATCTTGAAAGTCTGTGGACTTGCATTTGTGAGCATTTTAGACTAGTGGTTGTTGGTTGTGGGCTTTGTCATTCACACTTGCTAAGAGTTGATTTGCTTTTGCCAATTCATTATTGGCTATTTGGATCTGTTAACTCATATTTGGAGTTGCTAACCCTTTATGTCAATACATTCACTTAGTTTTGGATCCTATTTAGTGTTAGTTCAGTATTTTTGGTTGGTGGTTGCAAGCTATGTAGGGTTAACAGGCCTGGCCTATACAAGTTTGCTGAACTGCTGTAGTGCTGTTCAGGCTCAGTTGGTGTTAAATTCTGTGTGTGCTCTTAACACTTATGTCAGAATTCATGTACATGAGACAAATGTGGGATTGATCTATTGTTGTCCAGGTTTCGTTTTGAGGGTCATCAACCTATTGTGCTATCCAATTTCAGTTGGGATTTTAGAATCCATGGGTGTTTAGGTTCATGCTTGTACAAGTTTGAAACTTGTAGACATATAGGTGATGGTTGTGAATCATACTTAACTGTTTGAATTAACTACATCATTAACTGTTCTTTTTTGAAGATACCATTTTCAACTCTTGAACACCAACTGTTATATCCTACTGCTGTGACCTATCATGTATGACCATGCCAAATTTTGTGTTCTTGCTGCTGTTTGTAAACCATTTGCTTTGCTTGTTTAATGCTGTCTCTAAAACCTTGTTTAAGGCTGCTGCCAGATTTGGTAGGAGAGGCTGTCATAGGCTTGCTGGGATGTAGTAAGTATCTTTGAGTAGGAGAAGTCAGTTGAACCTTGTCAAGCTATTATAAACCCTTTGGTACACATGTTTCCATCATTGTTTTGCTTAGAGGTTTGTCAACCTCCATTATCATCAAGTGGCCATTTTAACCATTTACAAACTTGGCAGTCATGTTTTGGACCATGACATTGACTTAGCAATACTCCCTTTCAAATCTTCAGGTTGACAGTTGGTCATTTAGGTTGTTAGGATTTGGTTGTAACCCTTGGCATGGTTAAGTATGGCTTGACTTGATGTTTTGATTATCTTGTTTAGACATGTTCAAATCATAGCAGCTCGTGTGCCAAGATCTTTTCACTTTATCTTTTGATTCATTTCTTTTTAAAGACTGGATCTTTTGCATATTTGGAGTTTGTATGTAATTGTAACTTGATCTATTTGCATCTGTTGTGGTCATGGAATACCTCCTCATGCATCAAACTTGCCAATTTTGCAACTTAAGGGCCACTTTTCAATACAGGTTATTTTTTAACTAAATTTTTGCTTAACTTCATTCATCATCATATTTTTAGTGTGAGTGTATATCTGGTTTGATCTGAAAATAATTTAACACTTGAACTGAGCATTGAAGTGCATTTCAAGCATAACACTTGCAATTACCAGGCCATTATTCATTCTGTTGTGTTTTGATCCAAACTAATGTTTGGAATTCACTAGATGCCTCATTTGTAACATGTTCAGGTCCTCATTAGGTTGTAATAACAACTGGTCTTTGTATTGAGTTTCAAAGTGCATATCAAAGTATTCAATTGCATGTTCCATCGAGTTTTAAAATATGTGCATCATCTGAAAAAAACAACTACACCATCATCTTCCTCATTTGATTCTATGCAATTTTGATTAAAATTTCACTTCAATTGGTTGAGTATCGAGTGAGTTGCACATCAAAACGCATTTCTTGTAATTTGCCTTGTTTTTGCTCTTTCATGCTTGCCCAGAAATTTTGCCAGGCGCGCCATATATACTAATGGGGGTGGCTACATCAACGGATGTATAGCCACCCCAGTGGTAAGACCATATGCCTAAAACATGCCTTGTACCTGCATGACCTGGGTTCGACCCCTGAGGAGGGCAACCCTTTTAATTATTTTTGCAACTTTTCATCCAATCTTTGAAAATTCATATCTCACTCATTTTTAATCATTTTGAACCCATTCTTTTTGCATTGTGTTTGTATTGATGTCTACTTTCATGTGATTTTTTATAATTCCATGTTTGTTCAAATTTTCATACCTTTTGGTGGCTTGCAAGTTGCCTTTGTATCGAGATCGTTACCTTCTGTATGCAGATGAATTTCTTTTTCACCATGATCATTTGTGTTGAGATATTTATTCATTCTCATTTCTTTTATGTTAGTAAACATGTTAGGGTTTTCTTATTTGGTTGTTACCATAAAATATCCCTTTTTACCTGTGTTTACTTTAAAGCGCGATCCGCCGATGTGATTCTTGCTTGATTACTTGCCTTGATTGTCATCCATAAGTTTTCACTTATGACATACTCCTTTGTTGGTTGTTACCTTTATACTTTCATCATCTTTACTTGGTTAAGTGATTTCATTTCCATGTTTCCTCCTAAATTATGAGGTTTAAACTGATTTAATTGTGTTTGATTGTTATCTATGCACATTGTTGTCACATTTACTATGCTTTGAACTTATGACATGCCTACTTTCAAATTGTGATTTGTTCATATGATTGTTACTTTTACCACGCTTCAAATCTTTGTTAAGATGTGCCCCAAATCTTTGTTAAAATAATTAACTATCGGTTGTAACCCTCGATATCACTTGAAGTATCTGCTTATTGTAATATGCATGTTTACTTGTTTTAATATTATTTCATATTGCTTTGTTAAGTACTTCTTTCCCAAGTGATGAAACTCTTTAGTTCTCATCCAAGTTGTCTCCCCCCTCCCCTCCCTTGACTTTGTGAAGTCATCCTAACCCTAGCTTAGTTAAGTTAGAACATTTAAACCATTAGACTTTGCTTTAAGTCTAGAAAACTCACCTACACTAGGAGTTTTCTTCAATTAGAACCCTAGGATAGAGTTTGTAAACTCTATGTAAGGATCATAGCAATGATTACTTACTCCCCTTTGAGAGTTCAACATAGATCTAGAGAGTTTGGTGAAACTCTATACAAACATTGTATGTTTGTTTCCCCATGAACCTTGATCATAATCAAGTGTTCTTCATCCCTAGTGAGGTGAACTACGATTGCTCTGATTCTATGCTAGTTAGGATACGTAGGCAGAGGACACGATGTCTTTGCGAGCAAGCTTATAAACTATCTTTAGGTCTTTACCTACACCTTTTACCCAACCCAAACCATAGCAAACATTTACCAAACTTAGCATGCAAACAAACAAAAGGTTCCTGTAGAGTACTACAGATGTTTAGGATGTGAAATACCTACCCTAGGCATAACCAACCCTCGATCCCCGAATCTCTTAGCATTGTTGTTACATCGCGCAAAAGGTTCTTTCTTTCTTTAGACCTTTCCTTTGGATAAATTAAAGTCCGGTTGTGAATTTAAGAATTAAGATTCAAGTTAATCAATAGCTTGGTATCACGATTCTCACCGCAACACTGTCCAAATTTGGTGAGGAGTAGACCAACCTAATTTCCCATCAGGTTTTGTTGCAGCTGCTGCTAGATGTGTGAATATGAATATCCTTTTTGTCTTATCATTGAGTTTTGTTAAATCTTTTGAAGTGCCATAAGCTAGATTGAGTTTTACCTATTAATTATGTTGGTTTCTCGAAGTTGCCTAGCATTTGGGTTTTATGCATAAGGTTGTTCCTAGAGTTAGTATTTGAGGGTTGAGAGATGTTTAGTACAGGTAGCCTGATGCAAGTGGGAGTTATTTTGGATGTCTCAGGTCTGCTACGCATTGTTAATAGGTTGTCTTAAGAAGGCTGGTTAAGGCTAGAATGACAGGGTTCATTAGGTTTTCTGCTGGTGTTTTTCTGATGAGAGTAGGACTGTCATAGGCCCGTTCCGAGTTCTTGGAATTTTGGGGTTGGTTAACTTCATTTTAAAACTTTGGCTTGTCTTTGTTTGGATAAAACTTTAAGTGTGGTGCTGCCATTATTTGTACTAGAGGCTTTTGGAATTGTTGAATCACACAACTGCTGTTGAAACAGATGATGAGATTGAAATTAGGCATTGTTATGTTAAGCTTGGAATCTCTTACTGAAATTATGTGTGCTTGATAGCACAAGGTTGTAGCATGTCATTTGGAGCAAATTACTTGAATTGAAGAGTTGATGACTCTTTGTGAGCTGTGGTATTAGGCAGTTAGGATTTAGTGGTGGACATGGTTTAGAATTTATTTTGTTGCTTTTGTTTCTATCTACAACTCTGTTGAGAGTCTGCCAATTGAAGATCCTTATCAGGTTGCATATAGGATCAGTTCAGCCTTGTGACTAGGATAGTTTGGTTGTAAGATTTCCATATAAGTGTCGTTGTTGTTAAACCTTTGGTAGGTAGTTCCTAGGGCTTAGCTACCTCTGTCTTTTTTCCACTGCCCTTTGCAAATGGTGCATTGAAGTTTTGCTCACTTGGATGCAATTTGCTCTGCTCACCTGGATGCTTGTTTTATTGATCATGTAAATTTGGTGGTGCTTGTTTTGACAAGGTTCAGAGTTTGCATCATGTTGGTTGTTTGATCAGTGTGTGAGGATGATGTTTGGATCTGTAGTACATCAGTGGTGGCAGGTTTTGGGCAGTTTAGGAGAGACTAGTTTGTGGCACCTAGTAGGATCCTTTATAGGTGTTTCATTTGTGTGAATTTATCAAGGAGAGGCCTGTGATTGTAGTTTTGTTCTAGTGCATACCTTGCTATCATCTTTTGTAAGGATTTTGTCTTGAATCCACTTATGCTTGCCCTTGGAGAAGGAATTTTCCAAAATCACTTGACTTGCTGTCAAGCTAGTGGTAACTGTCATCAGGACAGCTAGAGGATATTGCTTGAGGTCACTACTGCTAGAATTTGTTTCTTGTGCAGAAGCTGGTTTACTTCAGTCATTAGTGTTAACTTAGACCTTTGGAACCTTACTTTGCTTTTGAGATTATAACCTTGTGGTATTAGCTTACAGTTGGAGAGCTGCCTATTCATGCTTGAGAGGCTTAAGTGGGCAATTTGAGTTGTTGATTTCCATGAGAACTAACCAAGTTGTTGCAGCTATGACTGTTGATTGAAATCCATTTTGAGTTGTTAAAGACCTTTAAGACTTGTCATTAGGATGTTGTCACTTGATCTGTTTTATTATGCTTGCTGTTCTTGTGCATACTTGGAGTTTGCTAGTTCATATTAGATACTTAGAGTTGGTAACTCTTTGTGTTAGTTCTGGCTGTGACATTAGATTTTATTTGTTTGGTTTAAGTTAGACTTCAATTTGTTCAGGCTAGTTTTGTTGTCTCAATTTGTGCTTGAGAACTAAACATCCCCATTCAGTAGCTGTTAGTAGGAGTTCTGGTTTATGTTGTAGCCGCTGCTAGAGTTTGTGTTTGTATCTGTCAGAATCCATCTTTGTGAAGGCATGATACTTTGAATCCCTCTATGACTGATCTTAGAAGCTGAGTTTGTTAGTTTATGACTTGTTGGCTACTGGCTTCATTTCATGACAAAAGTTTGTTATTGTTGGGATTTCCATCTGAGGAGTTGGATTGATTTAGAGTTGGATGGCAGATGGAGGACTTTATCATGAGAATGCCTAAGACTGTGGAGTGCCTCAACTCTGATTTATATCCTTGAGGGAAGTTTGTTTTGTTTGATTTCCAACTAAGCCTAGTGTGGTTTGTGTTGATTTCTTTCTACTGATGTTCATCTGAGGTAGAGGTGTGACCAGGTCTGTGGTCATGGGAGTTCAAAGGCCTGTTTGGATTCACTAACTGTTTGAGAATTCCAATTTATTACCATAGCGGCCTTAATGTTTAGCTTGCCATCCAAGTTTGTGGGGAGGTTAGTCAGCCTAGAACTCAATTCATTTGCATGTTTTGTTGTTGCTTAATGTAGAGGAAGATCTGTTTGGACCTGTTTAGTCTTTTAGGATGTTATCTTTGGTGGTGGATAGGTTTAACATTTGACAATTGGCAACTATTTTGAGCATAACAAGGCAATTTCCTTTTCTACTGAACTTTTTAGCATGACAACCTTTCTTTAGCTATTAGGTTTGTTGGTAATTGTTGTTTTGGAGATCCTTGCAAACCAATCAATTGATACCTTAGAGTTTGTAGTCAGTAGGTTTTAGTGTGTTGTGTGTTTTGGATTCATGACTTGCTATAACTTGAGTTGATTCATGTTGCTGTTGGATTCATACCTTTGAGGCACAATCTTGTTGTTTTCATGGTATTTTATTGTTTAATGCCTCTGTTGGAACTCACTCCACAACATGTTTGAAGCAGAGTCGGAGAATCATAATTTGGTTTTAGGGTTGTTACTACTAGGTCTGTTTTGGGACAGTTTTTGCATTGAGTAAGCCTATTATTTTTGTGATTGCCATACAAGGGGGTTTTAACTGGAATTAAGGTTGATAACTAACTTCTCACTGCTGTTGTTGTGTGATTGCATATTTCTGTGGCTGTACTTGTTGGCTTAAGTGTTGTCCTTGTTTGGCTCTAGTGTAAGGTTGTTTGACAGTTGAAAACTTTGTTTGATTTGTGTTTGGCAATGGTTGGCATGACTTGTTCACTTGAGTAGTTGCTACTAGGCTTGTTGAGGTCAGTTTTGTTTTTTTTGTGTGAATCCATGCCAAGATTTGATTTGCATTGTTGTTTGACCACCTGTTGGCTGTCCAATTCCTGTGGTGAGGCTTTGGCCTCTAACTTCTGCTACTGTCATGAGGTTTTGTGTTTGGATTGTGATACTAAGCTTTTACTCATGTTCAACATATTTTCATCAGTTGCAACTCAAGTTCCTTTTTTTGTTCTGATGTCTTTTAAACCTAATTGCTTGTCAGAATCCATTCTATTACATATTTTAAACTTGCTCCAACCATTTTCTACTTTTAAAAGCATATGTTCTGATCTTTGGATATCAAAACGTATTTCAAAACTCCATCTTGCATCTTCCATCGTTTTTTTAGTGTGTGCATAATTTGAAAAAAATAATAATGCCATTGTGTTCCTCATGAAAAATTAGTCAAGTTAGACTAAACTTTTGTCAAAATCGGTTGAGATTTGAAGAAGCTATGTTGAAAACATATTTGATTTGTTTGCCTTAGACTTGCCTTGCCTTGCCCAGCCTTTTGCGCTTGTTTTCATTCTTATTTAATTGGGGTGGTTTGATACACGGATGTATCGCCAACCCCGTGGTTAATTGCCTTGCCTTTCACTATCATGCCCTTTGTTCGATCCCCAGTGGGGACGTTTTTATTATTTTTTTCATGATTTTCCCACGTTTCATCTTTTCTTCTCCCTTTTCCATTGTTGGTCACACATTGATGAGTGGTTGATATGGTTTTATGTTCAGCCTTGTACTCTAAGGTCATGTGTTCAACACCTAGTGTAAACACTTCCTTTTTTATGGTTTGTTTTTATTTGTTTAATTTATTTTATTTCTTTTCTTTTTTTGATTAAAATTATTTTTTTTCTTTGTTTTATTTTAATTCTTTTCCTTTTTTTTTCATTTATTTATTTTTTTAAGTAGCTCTTTTTTTTATATTATTAAAAACCAAAAAAAATCATCTTTTTATTATTTTAATGTGTTATTTTACTTTCTATTTCATTTTATCATTTTATCTTGAATTCGCCATTTTTTTATTTTCTTTCTCATTTCATCTGCGATTGATTTATTTAGTGTTTACTTGGCCTTTGGCCATGATCCCCCTAGAATTCCTAGTCCCTCCGTTTAGGATGGGAGTAGGAGAGAAATTAGGTGTTCAATCATTTGCATGATAACATTAGGATAATTTCATTCCCTTTCATCCCGACTTTAGGAGCATTGTGCATGATAACTTTAGGGTCCAGTTTCCCCTTAGCTTGAGTCTTTCTCTTTTCATCTCCTAGACATTTCAAAACACCTAATAAAGAAAGATTTGTGTCGTACGCTACGAGCCTTAAGCACTCGAGGAATGATGGTTGGGGGGCCTCCTCTCAATTGTCTAGAATGTTTAGCATATGCCCTTTGGGCGATATACGACACATTCGCTCTCGAGTCATAGTCTTTAGTGCGATATGAGTTTCAAACCATAACTTAATCCACTTCTTGTCTTAAAAAACACAAAAAAAACACTTCAAACCTTTTTCACCCTTTAGGGTTCTTAACCAG
The DNA here is from genome assembly GCA_963859935.3 of Lathyrus sativus. Lineage (NCBI taxonomy): Eukaryota > Viridiplantae > Streptophyta > Magnoliopsida > Fabales > Fabaceae > Lathyrus > Lathyrus sativus. The sequence continues at coordinate 252,120,964 of OZ012737.1, read as the reverse complement.
GAAAATCTTTTCACAAAGAGAGTGTCGTTAACCCTTAGTTCTACCGCAAACGGTAACGCCTAAGTCTCCAATGGTCGAGCTACATACACCAACTGCTAGAACTATTTGTTAACCCTACTCGGTCTAAAAAACTTTTGAACCAACCTGTGGTCCTTTTAGCCCGAACTACGTTTGCTCTGATTTCTCGTACAAGACGAGGATACGTAGGCACAAGACGCGATGTCTTGGCGAGCAACCTCCCCCACTTTCACCCGTAGTTAGCCGAACTACGTTGACTCTGACTTCTCATTTCAGATGAGATACGTAGGCACAAAGCGTCGTTGCTTTCCCGAGTCACTTTCTTTTTCTCTTCTCCTCAAGCCTGTAGTTAGATAGTTTCAATCACCCTTTATAGACTAGACAACAAGCATGGATCCCGTCGAGTACGACGGACGTGAGGGGTGCTAATACCTTCCCCTTGCGTAACCGACTCCCGAACCCGAGATTTGGTTGCGATGACCGATCTTATCCCTCTTTTCGTCAGGTTTTCTCTGAGTGTTTCCTTTCCCTCTCTTGGGATAAATAACACACGGTGGCGACTCTTCTGTCATTGTCGGCCCCGATTTTTGCAGTAGCAACGGGTCTCTATGATAATCCCATCATGAGAGTTGATTCTACAAATAACCCGATTGAGTAAAGAGTAGTGGAAACCTTAGAAAGTGCAAGACAGAGTCACAACAGCTTCCTCCCGACCATCCTAAACATTGACATCAGCAGCCATTGTTCGGTTTGACATCCTGCAAAAGGAAATATCAAGTTATCGCTGGAGTTAACAGCTTTTAAGTGAAAATCAAGGAAATAGCAGGAAAATTGTAAACAACCAATAAACACGAGTCTTCTATTAGTGCAGTTATTAACAGAGAAAATCTTGATGCAACTATTTCTGGCTATACTCGATCCATTACAATAATAATAATGAAAGGTTCTGAATCAAGCAACCATGTGTTTATCAGACAAGATCAATGGTCATCAAGAATGAACAAGCCAAAAATGGAAACAAAATCATCTTCAATCATATGAATAAAGCAGGAAAATCACAGCTCGTAACAACAGTTTCTTTCCATTCCAAAATCGGTTCGCATATACAATTAACACAGTCAATGTGACAAATTAAGACTCATTCATTATCACAACAGAAATTCATCATAAAAATCACATATTCATGGGCAGGAATCAGCAAGCCATTAATTTCTTTCCAAAAATATGAAATCACAATCTCGGCATTCAACTCATGATCAAATCATATTTTGCCTATATAAAAAGACAACACACCAGCAAGAGAAAAGGGGGGGAAGATTCACAGAACATCACAGAATATACACAAAACCCTCACAAGGAGATACACATGAGAAATCCATAAAACTACGGCATCCAAAATAAACCCAGAACAAGCCCAAATCAAACCCTAAAATTTGTGAATCGAAAGAAGAAAAGAACTTATCTTCTTCGTAGCTCTCACATCATTGTCGCCGAATACACCTTCAAAACCCTCGCCATTCCTGCAAATCACCATCGCAGGTCGCAACCTCACCCGTCACCGGAAACGCCGCCACAAAACCCATCCAGTATCAGTCGTCAACCCCCCTCAGCGAAACCGAATAAGTCACCTACACAAAAACACCACCGTGAGTTTGGTTCCTGTTTAACATTTAAGGTCTGATTCATTTTCTTTGTTTTCTTGTATATGCAGAAGAAATGGCGAAGAAACAAGAAGAAATGAAGAAAAGAATGAAGGAAGAAAGAATCGCAAAAAGGAATACAGAGAAGAGAGAATGGATACACGAGAGAGGGAGAAGAGGATCTGAAGAAATTGGGGCGCCACGATTTTGGATTAGGGTTTCTAACAAACCCTTCTCCCCCTTTCGTTATTCAGACCGACCCGACCCACTTTCATTGTTTTTTATTTTATTTTATTTTTTCATTTTATTATTTTGTAATTGTAATATATAAATCAATAGTATAAAACCAACATAACCACTAACATTTAATTAATTTTAAAATTAAAAAATATTTAAATAATAAAAAATAAAATTATAAAAAATAATAATAAGAAGAAAATAACTATTGGCAATTTATTTTAGTATTTCAATAAAAAAATAGGATATAAATTTAATAAAAATGGGTAGGTTAATTTCTAATTTAATCTCTTTTTCCTTAACATATATGAAAAAAACACAAAAAATGTTTAATTCTGTTTTTTAAGACAATTTCTTTTTTAATAATTAAAAACCTAAATATATATATATATATATATATATATATATAATATATATATATATATATATATATATATATATATATATATATATGTATATATATATATATATATATATATATATATATATATATGTATATATATACTATATATATATATATATATATATATATATATATATATATATATATATACATATATATATATATATATATATATATATATATATATATATATATATACATATATACATATATATATATATATATATATATATATATATATATATATATATATATATATATATATATATATATATATATACATATATATATATATATATATATATATATATATATATATATATATATATACATATATACATATATATATATATATATATATATATATATATATATATATATATATATATATATATATATATATATATATATATATATATATATATACATATATATATACATATATATACATATATATATATATATATATATTATATATATATATATATATATATATATATATATATATATATATATATATATATATATATATATAATATATATATATACATATATATATATATATATATATATATATATATATATATATATATATATATTATATATATATATATATATATATATATATATATATATATATATACATATATATATATATATATATATATATATATATATATACATAATATATATATATATATATATATATATATATATTATATATATATATATATATATATATATATATATATATATATATATATATATATATATATATATATATATATATATATATATATATATATATATATATATTTAAAAATCTAAAAAAGGTGTTTCTTAATTTCTAATTAATTTAGTTATTTCAACTTTTAACTTTGAACTTTTTCTTTAATTAACCTTTTGCTATTTTCCCTTTAATCCATTTTTAAAAAATAATAATAAATAAATAAAAACCTTTATTAACTTAAGCTTATTTAAATCTTTTTAATTTTAACATTTCATCTACCTTGAATTAACAAAAATTCTCAAAATAAAGAAAAACAATTTCTATTTCTAATTTTCTCAATTCAATTCTAATTCACTAATTCCACTTAATCACTTTACTCCAATCATTTTCCTCATTATCTGTTCAAATCTAATACCACCTCTAATCATGGTTTATTATATGCATACTTAAATTTCACTATCTCATGCTTATCAATACTGCTTGCATTTGCTATTTTCTATTACCGTTTTTATCCCCCTCCGAAGGAAAGGTTACACCCTTTGACCCTCGTGTCAATTCCTCATTCAAGCCTTAGGATTCGAGTCTCCGTACTCACCTTTTAGGCATCTCGTCGTGGACATCCATACCTTCACCCTTTTTAAATCAACTTTATAACATAGAGATAGGAGTCTCCGCACTCCAAGTAAGTGTTTCCCTATGAACGCTTACCTCCCCCTGGAACCTTGACCACAGTCAAGAAGTTCCTTAAACCCTTTAGGGAAACTACAAATACTCTGATTCCATTCCCGTTAGGATATGTAGGTACAAGATGCGATGTCTTGGCGAATATACTTAGGACTAACCCCTTTAGGTCCTTCTCTTTACTTTTAACCATTAGCATTACCCTTAAGCAGATAACTTAGCAATAAACAATATAAAACAAGAGGTTCCTGTAGAGTACTACAAAAACTTAGGATTCTAGCACCTTCCCTAAGTTTAACCAACCCCCGAACCCTAGATCTCTCTCCGCATTGTGTTTACGATGCAAGATAGGTTTTTCCTTCCTTTAACCTTTCCTTCGGATAAATCAAAGGCCGGTTGTAAATGAATTCAGATTCAAGTTAATCAATAGCTTGACATCCAAATTTCACCACGACACATTGCAAGGCGATTCTTACAAGAAGTGGTAGAGAAATTGATATGGGTGTAGGTGAGGAGGTAGTGGCGAAGGAAGTTGTAGTTGAAAAAGAAATTGAAAATGTTGAGGGAGAAGTAGAAAAAAATGTTGAGGGAGATTTAGTTGAAAAGGAGAAAGTGAAAAAAAATGAGGAAGGAGAGAAAAGTAAGAGAGAGGAAAGAGTGAGAAAGTCGAGAAAAGGAAAAGAGCAAGTGAACACGATACCGATTCAAAATTTGTCGTACCCGCATGCTCCGACAAGGAAAGACAATGCGAGACAGTATGCTCAATTTATGGACATATTCAAACAATTTCAAATTAATATTCCATTTTCCGAAGCATTGGAGCAAATGCCGAAGTATGCTAAATTCATGAAGGACATTCTCACGAAGAAGAAGCGGTATACGGATCAAGAAACGATCATGGTGGATGCTAGTTGTAGCGCAATTAATCAACGTACTCTCCCGAGGAAAGAAAGTGATCTGGGACGAGTCACTTTGCCCATCACAATTGGAAATACGTATGTTGGCAAAGGGTTGATTGATTTGGGCTCTAGCATAAATTTGATACCCTTATCTATTGTGAAGCGGTTGGGATACATGGAGTTGAAATCTACTCAAATGACTTTGCAGCTTGCCGACAAATCTACCACTCGCCCCCATGGTGTAGCCGAATATGTGTTTGTAAAGGTTGGTAAATTTTTGTTCCCAATTGACTTTGTAGTAATCGATATGGAAGAAGATGAAGACTCTCCATTGATTCTTGGCCGACCTTTCATGAAGACCGCACGCATGGCGATTGATATGGACAATGGTCTCATGAAAGTGAGAGTGCTTGATGAGGAGATTTGCTTCAATCTTTTCGAAGCCATGAAGATTTCTAAAGACAAAACCGATTGTTTTAAAATTGATGCAATGGAGGTCGCAATTGAAGAAGTCAAGGAGTTATTACAAGTTCCCACACCATTACAACAAGTTCTTACCAATGCTCTTTCAAAAGTCAATGAAGAAGAAGAACGAGAAATTGAAAAGTGTTTGCGGGAACTTGAAGAGTTAGAGGAAATCCCACCTTTGAAAGAAAAGGTGGAAAATTTGAAAAAAGAGAACAACGAGGAAGGCAAGCTTGAGTTGAAATTGTTACCATCTCATCTAAAGTATGTTTTCCTTGATGAAGAGAAAAATAAGTCGGTGATCATAAGTTCGGAGTTAACCATGGATGAAGAAAGGAAATTAATTATGGTGTTGAAGAAAAATCAAGAGGCAATGGGTTGGACTCTTTCCGACTTAAAAGGTATAAGTCCTTCCTATTGTATGCATCAAATATTCATGGAGGACGATTTCAAGCCGGTAGCTCAATCTCAAAGAAGATTGAATCCCACTATGAAAGAAATGGTGAGGAAAGAAGTTGTCAAAATGTTGGATGCCAGCATGATTTATCCTATTTCTGATAGTCCGTGGGTGAGTCCAGTTCAAGCGGTGCCGAAGAAAGGTGGAATGACGGTTGTCCGTAATGAGATGAATGAGTTGATTCCAACAAAAACCGTAACGGGATGGAGAATGTGTATTGACTACCGTAGGCTAAATCAAGCTACGAGAAAATATCACTTTCCTCTTCCTTTCATGGACCAAATGCTCGAGAGGCTTTCCGGTCAAGAATACTATTGCTTTTTGGATGGGTATTCTGGGTATAATCAAATCACTGTCAACTCGAAAGATCATGAAAAAACAGCTTTCACTTGTCCTTTCGGAATCTGTTTTTATCGGAGGATGCCGTTTGGTTTATGTAATGCGCCGGCGACTTTTCAACGGTCTATGCAAGTTATATTCTCGGAATTGATTGAGAAGATGATCGAGGTGTTTATGGATGATTTCTCAGTTTTTGGGTCGTCATTTGATCTTTGTCTAAAAAATCTTGATGTTGTCCTGGAGAGGTGTGTGGATACTAATCTAGTGCTTAATTGGGAGAAATGCAACTTCATGGTCACGGAAGGTATTGTGCTCGGGCACAAGGTTTCTTCAAAGGGACTTGAAGTTGATAGAGCTAAAGTGGAAGTGATTGAAAAGCTACCGCCACCTCTAAATGTGAAGGGAATTCGAAGCTTTCTAGGTCATGAGGGATTTTATCGAAGATTCATCAAGGACTTCGCAAAGATAGCAAAGTCATTGAGCAACCTGCTCAACAAAGATAAGTCTTTTCTTTTTAATGATTATTGAATGACAGCTTTTGATTCTTTGAAACAAAGCCTAATAACTGCACCCATAAGGCGCTTGTTTTTTATCGAGCACAACCAGTTCCAAATGCAACTTACCCGTGAGCAGAGAGTATTCGTAAATCCCCTTGAGCCTGAACAGTATGAATCTTGGCTTTAAATTGTGCGAAATTCCAAAAACTTTTTTTCTTGAACCCCGAAATTTGATGTTAATTGTTCTTTTTACCTTAAAAAAAAATTAAGAGCATTCACTTGAGGTTTGAGTAAAAGATAAGTTGGGGAGAACAGAAACGAAATTTGGTAGGTTGTCGCAACTCTTAAAAAACCGAGCAAGCATTGAAAAGAAAAGAAAATTTGTTATGTGAATATGAATGTAAAAAAAAGAGAGAATAAGAATGCTTGCTTGGAAGAAAAATAGTGAAAAAAAATAAGTTGTGAAATGAGAGTTGGGAAGGTTTCAAATGAGAACAAGTGGAATGAAGTGGGATGTGTGAATAACTTGTACAGTGAATGTCTCTTTTGCATCGGCAATTTCGTTTCAATGGCCTTAGATATGTCCCTTGTTTGTAAACCCGACCAAGCTACAATCGGAAAAGACCTTAGTGATCTTCTTGCTTCCATATTTTCATTTATAATTGTTAGATGTTGTATGAATTGAATTTATTTTGGCATTGTTTGTTTGAGAGTGAAATTGTCCCCGCAATTGCAAACGTGTAATTTCTTCAATCCTTATTCGAAGAGGAGAGATAGGGTGATTCATTCAGGATAACATTGTTGTTGATTGATATATGTTTTTCATTGATTTAAGACTTTAGTTCTTGTATGTTCTTTTATTCTAACCATTAGGAAATTGTGTCTGGCGGAAATTCTTGTATTTGAGCCATTTGATCCAATTTCGAAGAAATCTTTTTCTTAAGCAAATCTGTTGCGGTGAGAATCGTGATACCAAGCAATTGATTAACTTGAATCTAAATTCTTTAAAATTCACAACCGGACTTTAATTTATCCAAAGGAAAGGTCTAAAGAAAGAAAGAACCTTTTGCGCGATGTAACAAAAACGCTAAGAGATTCGGGGATCGGGGGTTGGTTATGCATAGGGTAGGTATTTCACATCCTAAACATCTGTAGTACTCTACAGGAACCTTTTGTTTGTTTGCATGCTAGGTTTGTTAAATGTTTGCTAAGGATTGGGATTGGATAAAAGGTGTAGGTTAAGACCTAAGGATAGTTTCTAAGTTTTCTCGCAAAGACATCGCGTCATCTGCCTACGTACCCTAAATAGGATAGAATCAGAGCAATCGTAGGTCACCTCACTAGGGTTGAATAACACTTGATTATGATCAAGGTTCAAAGGCGAACAAACATATCCATGCTTGTGTAGAGTTTTACGAAACTCTCTAGATCTATGTTGAACTCTCAAGAAAGGGAAGTAAGTAATCCTTACTATGATTCTTACATAGAGTTTACAAACTCTATCCTAGGGTTCTAGTTGGAGAACACTCCTAGCAATGGTGGGTCTTTTTTAGACTTAGAGCAAAGTCTAATAGCTTATACTAAGGTTCAAGATGACTTTACAAAGTCAAGGAAACGGGTAATGAGCTATCCATGACACAAGGGTCAATGGAAAGACTTTTCCTTTGGAAGGAGAGAGGAGGCAACTTGGATGAGAACTAAAGAGTTCCATCACTTGGGGAAGAAATACTTAACAAAGTAAAAAACACTTAAGCATGATGAATACAAGGAATATGGTTACAACCAAGCAAGCATGCATATCACAAGAAGCAAGGATTAAATCAAGATAAATGGTTACAACCAAGGATCATATATTTTAACAAAGATGAAGGTAACAACCCAAGAGAGACATATTAACAAATATGAAGGTAACAACCATGCAAACAAGTCGCACCTTAAGGTAAGCATGCCATAAGTCAAAGTGCATCAAATGTAACAACATCATACCAAACAAATCATGTATAGATAACAATCAAATACAAGGATACATGCAAGAAATGTTACAATAGTTCAAGCTTAAAGTTTTAGGAGGGAGCACATAAGCTCATGGTGACAACCAAAGGAAGGAAAACCCTAATATGTTAACTAACACATAGGAATCAATCACAAACAAATCTTACAAGATAAGTCAAGCATGATTTAAGAGAAATTTCAACAAGAATCAAGGTAACAACCCTAAAGGGAACCAACTTACAAGTAGGAAAAAGTGATTATAATCATGAACAATTTGAAATATTTTCTCTCAACATGAAACTATACAACATTATGAACATTTTGCAAAAAGAATGGATCAAAAATAATAAAGCATGCAAAAGTTGTGATTTTTTTGAATTTTATGAAGAAATCAAAAATAAACAAGTGGTAAAAAAGATAGAATGGGCAAGGCAGGTATTGAACCCACGCCCTCATGCTTACAAGCTCAAAATTAAACCACTCAGCCAACACACGCGCATGTTAAACAATGGAAAATGAAGAAGCAAATAATAAACATGATAAAAGAAATAAAATATCAAAAATTTGTCCCCACTCAGGGATCGAACACAGGACAAGCATGAAACAAGGGATAACGCGCGCAGGTAACAACCACTGGGGTGGCAATACATCAGTGTATTAAGCCACCCCTAAAAATAGATAACCCTTACAAGATGGAAAAACTTGGGCCAGGCCTCCAAGCAAACATAGCCCACGCGTGAAGACTTCAAACCATACCAAAACAACATCAAATTTTACAAACGAAAAGCCTAAACTACTTGGATTTAAACAAGGAATAAGATAGTACTCACAATTTTTCAAAACCATGCTCACATAATGGAATTTGATAGAACATGCACAATGTAAGTTTGAGATGCATATAGGAACCCAAGGTATAAACTGAGTAGATCCAACTCATGCAAACATCACACACAAACTCCAAATATGTTAACTGATGCTTTCACACTTAAAGATCAATCACAAACTGTTCAAAACAAGAACTGATATGTTGTTGCAAGCATGGTAGGATGAGAGGCAATAAGGGAGTCATGGCATAAACAAGGCAGGCTCATCTCATGTAATTAACACACACACACTCCAAACATGTTAACTGATGCTTTCAGGTTCAAAGATCAATCAAACATTACTCAAAACAGAAATTGGCATGTGAATGCAAACATGGTTGAAATGAGATTCAGGCTGTTTGGAAATGAAAAAACAAGTTTGTAATGCAGCATACCATATGATTTTAAATGATTCACAAACAGTTAGAACATGAATTCAAAATAATACTTAGGCTGCAAGAGTTTTTTTATGAAGTTTTGATAAAACATATGCAATGCAATCAACTCATTCACATGTCAATAAAATTCATGGCAGCAGGTGCAAACAGGGCAAGTCATGGTGTTCTATGCTTACAAGCAATCAACATGGACAAGAGTTGAAAAAGGAAGATGGTAGCAGCATGGCAGGGCAGATAATTTTGTAATGACATAGGCATGACATAGCATTTTACATATTGATCAAGCAAAAATAGGGCAGGTTTTAATCATGGTCTACAAGGCATGGAAATCAATATGGACAGATGCACACATGCTCATCATATAAAACAAGTAGCAATGGTAATGAACAAACTTAACAAAGCCTAGACACAACAGTCAATCACTATTTCACAAAGTTTACGAATTTTGCACACAAAACTTATGCTGACAGCAATGGATGTACAATGCACAAGATGATGATTAAAGACATATTGGATACCACATGTTCAATGTTAACACACATAGGCCAAGCATAATTTTCAAAACAAGACAAAATGAGCTCTTAGCATGACAAAGGTAAGCACTAGGATCAAAATATGCATCTCATGGTGATTGCAAGCATTTGACAGCAAGACAAGTAATATACCTCACAGCAGGTCCTATTAGCTAATTCCTCATATTTTTATCAGTTTTAACATGTTTCAACTAAGACAAGCAAGACCAAACCAAAACAAACCAACAGTTCAAACAATCATAGTATTGCAGCAGGCAGGCACATAACATCTTGGCACAACATTCATGAAAATGGTGTAGCAATTGAAACAAACATCATAACTGTGAAACAAAAGCCAACCTAGATTCATACATGACCTATGGGCAGGGAAACCTTATGAAATAACTAACAAGCTATTCAAATGACAAGAGCTGATAGATTTGTATCAAGCACAACAACATTTCATGTTAAGACCTCTAAAGCTACCCTTGTGGACAAATTCCTCAAAACAGTTGGGATCAATATACAAAACTCATCCTTGACAGAATATCATCAATACATATCACTCATAAACAATATACTTTAACAAAAGCAGAATCATTGCAATAAACACAAGCTCTTGACAAAGAGCAATTTTGGGGCAGCATGACCATAGTTTTCAAAATAGAACTTCAATATTACAAAACATGACAATGTATGTATAATGAGAAGGCTTAGCAGTACATACCTCTTGTAGACTCTCTTGAGCAAGCTAGAAAGCAAAGAAACCCAGAGATCCTCTTCTTTGGCACAAATTTGGAGTTTGCTCCTCTTGAAGCAATAAGAAACCTTTAGGACAGTTTGAGTAATGAACCTCCCAGTTGGTTTTTGAGCCTTTGGACAGTTGAAACCAGATATATATGAGGTGTTGGGGGTGTTGAAGTGGTAGGGAAGGCCTTAAGTAGAGACTTGGCTTCCAAAGTGCATAAAAGTCAAAATATGGAGGTATGAAGGTTGACTTTTAGATTGATGAGTTTTTTTATGAAAGTAATGATGGGAACAGTTTCAAATGGCCATTTTAAGGGTGTGTATGTGATCTTTGAAGTGTTTTGGTGTTTGGAACAAGAAATGGAATGAAAAGTGGAAAATGGTGATTTTGGTGATTTTGAGAACTTATGCACTTTCAAGCAAGGAAGGAAATGAGAGAGCTATGAGTTTCTATGTTTTCTTGATAGCTCTGGTGTAGTTAAAAACATAGAGAAAGGCCTATATTTATAGGGAGAGTGAGGGTGAGGGCAACCTTGGTTTTTCCAATTTTGGAGGGAGATTTTGAAGGAAATCTTGCCAAGATCATGTGGCAGATTTTCTCATCAACTCTTGGGCAAATTGCTAGGCAAAATATCAAGTGAGATGGGAGGGATGAGGTGATTGAAGTGAAGCTATGAGAGTAGTGGACTGCAGCTGCACAACTCATCCAAAAAGTTTCTCTTTCTTCCTCCTTTAAATGATTATTATATTAGCCACTTCTTTGCAAGTTGCAAAGCCCCTCAATCCTTCTTTTCTTATGGTTTTCCCTTCATCTAAGCTTCACATTATCATAATGGATCATGATCCAAGGGTTGAGGATGGCCCAAGTTGTTGAAATTTGAATTTTGGAAAGAGTTGAAGTGGTGACTTCAAGTGTGGCAGCCCCAACTTCCATGATCCATAACTCTCAGCTCACAAATGCTATTGAGGATTTCAACCACATTTTAGAAAGAACTCATGTAGCTCTACAACTTTCATGTTTTTGAGATTTTCAAATTCCCATTGAAACTAGGTCAAAAGACCTCTCAAAGTTGCTGAAAAACAAACCTAAAAGGCGAAATAACTTAGAATTTTTCTAAGTTATTTCCCTTCTTGAAATGAATTTGGTCATAATTCCAAATATATGCATTTTTTGATCATGTGCCACTTTGGGACTTTTGTAGGAATTGTTAAGAGCTTTCCAATGAGCTTTGAACCAACTCAATTGGATGTGTGGTTGAGGAGTTATGGTCTTGACCCTTTCAAAACCCTAATTCCCGACTTTTGCAATTACTCCTCAACCCTTGATCCAATGGTCATGAAATTTTATGGGCAGGTGTAATATGACATAAGGAACATTTTTGAATCACATATTGAAGTCAAATTCCTTATGGTTGAAGAGTTGACTTTTCAGTCAACCGTACGATCAATCGGTGACTACCGAGTCGACTGTTGGTGTTCCGGGTATTTTGAGGCCTTGAAACTTCTTGAGTAGACTTTACTAGGCCATAGGAACTTCATAGACCATGATCCCACCATTGGAACACATTTTAAATCAAAAGTCAAACTACAGTTGACTTTTCCTAATTGAGAACCCTAATCGGGTATCCTGAACTGCACTGTTCTCAATTCCTGGGTGACAACCTCAAATTGGATTCATACTTGATCCAATGGAATACATTTGATGATCTGGAGACTCAATTCAAGGAGAACCAATCCAAAATGTTGACTGATTAACCCTTGAAACCTTGATTTCGGCTGTACAAAAACCCTGATTCCTGTATCTTGACAAAGACAAACTTGAAATGGGTTAAGGTTAGTTAATCAAATGAATATGATCCTAAATGATGAGGAGGATCTAAAGGGTCAAAATTTGGGGTGCAACAGATGCCCCTATTTAAATATCTTCACTAGATGGCAATGAGAGATGACAATCCTCATTGAATCGTAGTGAAAGGTATTTAAATATAGCAAACCAAAAATTTTGTCCCTTAGATCCGATGGTATGCAAATGGACAAATGATGAAATGCAATGAGTTCTAAATGGTGTTTTATGATGCTTGAATGCAAGACTGATGTAGACACACGGGAAAATATAAAAGAACGGCAGTACTACGAGTAACCACTCACGAGGGACTCCACACACTGGGGAAAGATCCAAGGCAAATTAAGCAAGATAATTCAAACATGACTAAAGATGTTGTTCAAGGGAAACTTTCACACAGGGGACACAAATTCCACCAGGGAAGACACATCTTCACTGGGGAAAAGGAGATACCACGCTGGGGAAGAAGGTAATTCTTCACTGGGGATACGAAAGAAAAGAAGCGCAAACCTCACTAGGGAAGAAATCCACTGGGGAAAACTTTGCTGGGGAACAAATCCATTAGGGAAGCAAATCTTCACCGGGGAAAAGACGGAATGGAGACACGAACCTCACTGGGGATAACCAGATGAGAAATTTCCTATAACGAAGAGTTCAAACGGGATCTTCAGAAAAAGGTTAGAAACAAGACTGGACGCGCTGGGGAAGCTAGTATCCACTAGTTCTCCGAGACTCGACTGGGAAAGCAAAAGCTTCAATGGGGAAACTGGTGACGACCAGAACAACAAACGGCTTCAAGTGGTGTTAGTTTTCACTAGACTTACTGGGGATGATGGTGACGACCAATCCAAGGGTTCCAATTACAATTGGAAATTCCAAACAATATTAAAAAAACACAGGACTTCGGCTGGGGGGAATTGGTAACAACCGACTAATAACGATTAGTTTTCAAGCAATGCCAGTAACTACTAGACTTAGAGGGGACTGGTGATGACCAAATCGGGGTATACCAATAACAATTGATTTTGAATAATGCTAGTAACCACTATATTTAATTGGGAAGATTGGTAACGACCGAGTCCAAGGAGACCAATAACCATTGGATTTGGGTAATACCAATAAATATTGGATTTTCAAAGGGTTTGGTAACAACCAGACCAAAGTGATGATAATAATCTGATTTAAGCGATGCCAATAACTATTGGACTTAGGCCAACTGCTGACGACCAAATCATAAGTACACCAATAACAATTGGTTCTGGATAATGCTAGTAAACACTAGATTTTCCAAACGATGCTAGTAACCACTAGACTTAGAAAATTGGCAATAACCGAATCAAAAGGTACCAATAACAATTGGATTTGAAGGCGATGCCGATAATTATTGGACTTTTAGGGAATTTTGGTAACGACCAACTCAAGTACCAATGACCATTGGTTTTAAAAGGTAATACTAGTAACCACTAGGTTTTAGCAAAGATTGGTAATAACCGAATCAAAAGGACTCCAATGATGATTGGTTTCTTTATAACAGAATCAGTGACAACTGGGTTTGGAAAATTGTTGGTGACGACCAAATCGAGACACCAACCATAATTGGTTCTAAACAAATGCTAGTGACTACTAGAATTTCAAAGATTATTGGTGACAACCATATCAGAGATAAATATTGGTAACAATCGCCCATCTGTGTAAATCGGATACTGCTAGTCAGCACCAGCTTCCCAGAGAAGATAGTAATCCCAGGATTACTAGTAACCTTGGGGTGTCAACCTCGAAGCAAAATATGTTGTAAAGGATCAAAGATAGAGGTAATTACTAAAGGATCTGAAAGGCGACAGCCAAACAAACAGAGACCCAAACCAAATGCAAACAAATGCGTATGCTGATATGATGTTGTATACAGACCGACCCGCAAAAAAGAAAAGCAAAAACAAGGCAAACACATAGGGAGCTCGTCACGTTGAGTCTCAATTGCTCCAGGTTAGGTGGCACTTTCTTTTGGCGTAGATAACAATCTTTCCAGACAATATCCTCGTAATCCTGCAGAGGAGAAATCCTGGCTTAAGAACAGGAATTGTTGTCGGACGCATCTAGTTTGGTCAAAGGTGACAGCAAACTTTCACGGCCTGAGAACTGCGTAATGTTATCAGATTACCTCTAGAGTTCTTCAATCGTTTTGTCAAATTGTTTTTCTTTTTAAAACAAAATTTAAGCTTTTCAAACATTTTGCTTTCGAAAAAATCCTTATTAACAAATAAGTGAAATTGCATAACAAAAACAGAAGATCATAACAATGATTAGCCAAAATCTGATTTCATTGATAGACAAGAACTTTACAAAGGGCAAAGCCTCGGGAACTTTATACATTTGAAAAAAAATGGCAAACAGAAAGGGTTTCAGAATCCCATAATAATTCAGTCCTTTTAACTATCAGTTCATTTGCTTCGCTGCTTCTGACGAGAATGACAAACGTTGACATTTCTTCTAACACCTTGCACAAGACTTTGCCCTCGCGTTTGTCAGCTTTCAATCCTTGGACTTTCGTCTTGCTGAAGCACTGGGATCTCCTTTCTAGGTTTTCTGTTTTTAGGCATAGTACTTTCTCACTGCATCCAAATTGATAGGGTACTTGAGTTGTTCGCCATCCATGGTCTCAAGAATTAGAGATCCTCTGGAGAAGACAGTTTTTACAACGAAGGGGCCATCGTAATCGGGCATCCACTTGCCGCGCATATCCTTTTGAGTTGGTAGGATTTTTCTAAGCACAAACTCTCCTTCCCTATACTCTTTAGGACGAACCTTCTTGTTGAACGCTCTTATCATTCTTTGTTGATAGATCTGACTATGACACATGGTCGTCATTCTTTTCTCATCAATGAGGTTCAATGAGTCGAACCTTTCTTTTATCCATTCGTCTTCCTCAAGCTTGGCTTCCATCAAGATCTTTAGAGAAGGTATTTTGACTTCGATGGGCAACACGACGTCCATCACATATACTAAGGAAAAAGGAGTTGCTTCTGTTGAAGTTCGCACTGATGTTCGGTATCCATGTAGAGCAAATGGTAACATCTCATGCCAATCCTTGTATGTTATGACCATCTTCTGTACTATTTTCTTGATATTTTTGTTTGCAGCTTCAACTGCGCCATTCATCTTGGGTCTGTAAGGAGACGAATTGTGATGCTTGATCTTGAAATCGTCACAGAGTTCCTTCATCATTTTGTTGTTTAGATTCGACCCATTGTCAGTAATGATCTGTTTAGGAATACCGTATCGACAAATGATTTCCTTTTTGATGAAGCGAGCAACCACTTGTTTTGTCACGTTCGCATACGACGCTGCTTCCACCCATTTGGTGAAGTAATCAATTGCCACAAGGATGAAGCGATGACCGTTGGAAGCTTTTGGCTCTATTTCCCCAATCATGTTTATGCCCCACATTGTAAAGGGCCATGGTGATGTCATCACATTGAGAGGATGTGGAGGGACATGCACTTTGTCAGCATAGACTTGGTATTTATGGCATTTCCGAGCGAAGAGTATGCAGTCCCTCTCCAAAGTTAACCAAAAGTAACCTGCTCTTAAGATTTTCTTAGCCATGGCGTGGCCATTGGCATGGGTACCGAATGTTCCCTCGTGCACTTCAGTCATTATGAGACTCGCTTCTTTTTCATCGACACATCGGAGTAAAACCATGTCATGGTTTATTTTGTACAAAGTACCATTACTGATGAAGAATTTAGCCGACAATCTTCGTATGGCTCTTTTGTCAATTATGGATGCGTCAGCTGGATATTCCTAATTTTGAAGAAAGTTCTTGATGTCGTGGAACCACGGTTTCTCATTAGTTTCTTCATCTATCGCCATAACATACGCGGGTACTGTCCTTCTTTCAATGCGAATCAGAGGCGCCTCGTTAACAAACTGGACCTTCCACATTGATGCCATCATGGCTAATGCATCAGCAATGTGATTTTCCGCTCTTGGTACATGCTTGAAGGTAATTTCATCAAAATATTCAGCCATCTCTAGGATATGAGTTTTGTAAGGGATCAACTTCTCATCCCTGGTTTCCCATTCTCCTTTGAGATGATAGATCACTAAAGCAGAATCACCAATTACTTCCAAGATTTTGATGCAAAGATCAATAGTAGCTTCCAATCCTAAGATGCAGGCTTTATACTCGGCTATGTTATTCGTACACGAGAAACAAAGTCAGGCTGTGACGGCAGTATACCCTCCGGTTGGATTTTTCAAGACAGCTCCCACACCATGTTCGTTTTTGTTTGACGCTCCATCGAACATCATTTCCCAGCGGGATCCAGGCTCGGGACCTTCTTCCGGACCAGGCTTTGGCTTTGTGCGCTGAATGTACATCACATCTTCATCAGGAAACTCAAACTTGAGTGGTTGATAATCTTCCATGGGATGCTCTGCGAGGTGTTCTGACAAGACACTTCCCTTGATAGACTTTTGAGCAACATACTGAATATCATACTCTGATAAGAGCATATGCCATCTGGCCAATATTCCCGTTTGAGCTGGTTTTTCAAAGATGTACTTGATGGGGTCCATCTTAAAAATCAGCATTGTGGTGTGGCAGATCATGTACTGTCTTAGACGTTTGGCAGCCCATGCTAAGGCACAACAGGCTTTCTCTAGGGGAGAGTAACGAATCTCGCAATCGGTGAATTTCTTGCTCAGATAGTAGATTGCGTGTTCTTTCTTTCCCGACTCATTAGTCTGGCCCAAGACACAGCCCACTGAATCTTCCAGTACTGTCATATACATGAACAAAGGCCTTCCCGGCACAGGAGGAATCAACACCGGAGGTTCTTGTAAATACTGCTTGATTTTCTCAAATGCGGACTGGAAGCTTTTGTTCCATACCTCCGTCTGATCTTTTCGTAACAACTTGAAGATCGGCGTGCAAGTAGGAGTTAGATTGGAGATGAACCTGGAGATGTAATTCAAACGTCCGAGGAAACCTTTGACCTGTTTCTCTGTTTTAGGAGCAGGAATCACTTGGATTGCTTTAACTTTGTCGGGGTCTACTTCAATTCCTCGTTGTCTAACGATGAAGCCAAGTAATTTGCCTGAGCGAACCCCGAAGGTGCATTTTGCTGGGTTTAACCTTAGTTGATACTTTCGGAGTCTCTCAAATAGCTTCAACAGATGATCCAAATGGTCTTCTTCGCTTTGAGACTTTTCGATCAAGTCATCCACATATACTTCAATTTCTTTGTGCATCATGTCGTGGAAGAGTGTGATCATGGCCCTCTGGTACGTTGCCCCTGTGTTCTTTAAACCGAAAGGCATGACCTTATAACAATAGGTGCCCCAGGGTGTGATGAAGGTTGTCTTATCCATGTCGGATGGATCCATTTTTATCTGATTATAACCAGAAAATCCGTCCATGAATGAGAATACTGCAAAACTAGTTGTATTGTCCACCAAAGTGTCGATATGTGGTAGAGGGAAATCGTCCTTCGGACTTGCTTTGTTTACATCCCTGTAATCGAAGCACATTCTGACTTTGCCATCCTTCTTTGGGACTGGTACGATGTTTGCCACCCACTTCGGATATTTGGATACCGCTAAAAAGCCCGCATCAATCTGTTTCTTGACTTCGTCTCGGATTTTAAGAGCCATGTCTGGTCTTGATCTGCGAAGTTTTTGCTTGACCGGAGGACACCCTGGCTTCAGAGGGAGCTTGTGCATAACAATGTCGATATCCAACCCTGGCATGTCTTGATAAGACCAAGCGAATATGTCGACATAATCTTTGAGGAGTGCTATCAGCCTGCTTTTGATCTCTGGCCCCAATGATGCCCCAATCTTGACTTCTCTTTTTTCCTCTTCGGATCCCAAGTTGATGACCTCAATCTGCTCTTTGTACGGCTGGAGATAAACATCTTCGTATTCAGTCATCCTCTTCAACTCTTCTGGGACTTCTAATTCTTCATCATTCTCTTCTTCAGCTTGGAAGACAGATGAACCACTAGTAGAAGGAGCCGAAAGATCATGGGATTCTGTGGGTAATGGAGGTATTCTGCATGTTTTATTTTTGGGAATAATCAGACACACACACACACACATGCAGATGAGGGGTTGTTTTTTTTTTTTTTAAAAGATTTCCATTTTTCCTTTTAACAAAAAGAGTGGAAATGATGAGCAATAAATAAACAAGAGTTTTAACAAAAACACTTTTCATTCATAGATTTTCAAATCGCAAAGTGGCCCAATACAAAATAATTCACAGGCCTTGGGCAAGACCAGGAATTTTAAAGAAAACACAAAGCTAACAAGCAAAATGAATTACTCTAAAGGTAAAAAGACAGGAATTTCCACAGCCTCCCAGTTGCGTAAAGCTGCTCCTCCCCGAGTTATCAGATGATCTAGATTGCAATCCTCATACTCAGCAATGATAGCATTGATTTTTATTCCACCACTGATAAATATTTCTTTCAAAGACTTCTTCCTCATGGTGCTTTCTTCTGGCTCGCCCTCTAGAGTTGGTTTGTAACCCAACCCTTGTTGATCGTTCTTCGCTCGAGCGTTGACTTCAATGATCTCCCCCCATCCCAACGGGATTCCAGCTTTTAGCGCCGCCTTGATACTCTGAACAGAGGTGAAGGATAGACCGCGAGTTATGTCAGATTCGTCAACTAGAACAGCGTGGGCTATCTCTAGCGCTTGAAAGGCTGTTTCAAGGGAATGTTCGTCAGCTTCGATGTATCGAAATGAGGATAAGTTGCTCACCATTAGATCCTCTTCTCCGTGAATAGTGACCAACTGATCATCAACAACAAACTTCATCTTCTGATGGAGGGTAGAGGTAACAGCGCCTGCTGCGTGTATCCATGGCCTCCCCAATAGACAGCTGTAAACCGGATTGATATCCATCACCTGAAAGGTGACTTCAAAGATTTGCGGTCCTATCATGATAGGAAGATAAACCTCCCTTATCACAGCTCTTCTAGACCCATCAAATGCCTTCACTACGAGAGATGTTGGCCTCATATTGGCACCTTGGTAAGCCAGCTTAGCTAGTTTCCTTTTCGGCATCACATTGAGCGCGGATCCTGTGTCAACAAGCACCCTGGACAATGTATCTTCTTCGCATTTAATTGACATATGCAGAGCACGATTGTGCTTGCATTTTTCAGCTGTTAGATCATTGTTATCAAAGCTTAGAGTGTTGCAGGCCGTGATGTTCGCCACAATGGAGTCAAACTGCCCCACTGTAATGTCTTTGGTCACGTGGGCTTGCGTCAAGATCTTTAGCAAAGCCTGGCGATGCACTGGAGAGCTTAAGAGTAATGCCATGATTGAGATCTTAGATGGCGTCTGATTCAGTTGGTCTACCACCCGGTAATCACTTCATCGGATAATTCTTAGAAACTCTTCTTCATCATTTTTTAGGCTTTCTTTTCCTTTGACCAAAGGTTCCTTAGTGACGACTACCTCTGGAATGGGTTTTTGAGGAACAACAACTTTTGGAACGGAAATTGCTGGCGGAGGAACCGCATTATTTGCCCGTGGTTGGTATATGCGACCACTTCGGGTCATCTTACTCCCACCGGAAATATTGGCTACATTTATCGGCTTCCTTTCTTTGAAAATTCCTTCGCACCATGAATGATCCTATTTTGATGTTACGACCCTTGGGTGAGGTTTAGGTCCTCCCCTTGGCTCAAATCTGGCTTGCTCTCTCCCAAATTTTGGGGGTGCATCGTCGTGGAACACTGGCCGGACGTTTTTGTAGTTGTTGTTATTTCTGAAAACAGCCTTTTTGCTAGGCTCTTCAGGCATATTAAACACGGGTTCAATGACTGCCACATCTTCCTCTTTCTTCCTGCGAGCAATCTCTATCATCCCTTGTCCGAACATTGCTCGAATGTCTTTTTTCACAAGGTCACAACCTTCTGGGTTCAGCATGCATTGTTTGTAATTCTCATGAGATGTCTTAAGTGCCCATGCTTGTGCAAGACGTTTGTGTAGTTCCACCAACAGTACCTTGATCTCATCAATGGTGGTAATTGTCTTATCTTTAGACCCTTCCCCTTCTTCAGTAATAGCATTTACTCCACCATGATTTGGTAGAGGGTTATTCTTTATGTTCGGGTGATTGTCTTCAAAGGACAGAATCCTTTTTTCGATTAACTCTCGGACGAGGTGCTGGAGTGCGAAGCAACCTTCAAGATCGTGGCCCGGAGCGCTCTCATGGAATAAACAGCGGGCATTGGCGTTGTAGTAGAATGGAAGTGGATTAGGTGGAGCACCTAATTTCCTTGTCTTGACCAAACCTCTTTCTATCAGCATTGGGAATAGATCAGTGTAGCTCATCGGAATAGGCTGTATTTTTGGCCGATTCGCCTGGTAATTCGCCCTTGGAGCCCTATTTTGAGGTTGTTGAACCTGCTGTTGATGATACTGTTGTTGATTGTTAGAATGATATTGTTGTTGATTGTTGGATGCCCCATGCTGAGGACCCTGCTGCGATGACTGCTAAAAAACTGGAGTCACAGCTGCTATGTATGATGGTGGATGATATTGCTGGCGATGGTTTCTGGAACTTTGCGCCTTCTTTCCGTATGTTACCACACTTACGTCCCCTTCCTTCTTTTTATGAAAGTTGTTGGTCGGCTTCTTTACAGCACTGGTGCTCGGATTAGTATTTGGAGTAGCCACTTTCCCACTTTTTAAACCAGCTTCAACCTTAACTCCCACTGCTACAATGTCAGAGAAGTTGGTCGTGACACTGCTGATTAG
Source organism: Lathyrus sativus (assembly GCA_963859935.3). Classification (NCBI taxonomy): domain Eukaryota; kingdom Viridiplantae; phylum Streptophyta; class Magnoliopsida; order Fabales; family Fabaceae; genus Lathyrus; species Lathyrus sativus. The sequence continues at coordinate 252,099,465 of OZ012737.1, read as the reverse complement.
TCGCTCATAAAATTCTGGTCTGACCGTATCTACGAACCAGTCTGCCAATTCCTTTTCAGTAAGGGGTGGCTCCACCTGAGCAGCAGTCCCGCGCCATCTTTGCGCGTATTCTTTGAAGGTTTCAGTGCTCTTTTGTGTCATGATAAGGAGCTGACGGCGGTCTGGAGCCAGGTCCATGTTGTATTTATATTGTTGAATGAAGGCATCTGAAAGATCTTGAAAACCATGGATCTTTGCTTGATCCAGGCTGAGATACCATTTAGTTGATGCTCCTTTAAGATTGTCCTGAAAACAATGCACCAATAGCTTGTCGTTTTCAATATGCGGAGCCATCCGCCTGCAGTACATGATTAGGTGTACCTTGGGGTAAGTGGTTCCCTCATATTTGTCAAACACTGGCATCTTAAATTTTTAGGGGAATACCAAACCGGACACCAGACACATGTCTTTAGCATCTGATCCGAAAACATTGCTTCCTTCGATGGCTCTCATCCTTTTAGCCATGATGTCCATCTCTACCCTCAGTTTTTCATGCTTTTCATCCTCGACTTCAGAACCGTCGGCTATGTCAAAGATAGGTTGTTGATTGTGGAAAATAGGTTGCACCGTAGTTGGTCCACCCGCCTGAGTGAAAATGGGATTCCTGATTGTTGAATCAAATAGTGGCTGAAAACTTGAAGATTGTATATTGCTGAATGGTGGCACGAAATCCCGAGACATGCCCTAGGGAAATTCTACAGTGGTAACTGGAGCTAATGTGACGTTGGTCATTGTTGTGGCGACTTCGGAGATTACCGTAGATTGTGTGTCCATCTTTGCCTTGATTATATTGAGAACTTCCATAATCTGGCTGACATCACCCTTGATTCCTTCAATGTCGTTATCCATTTGGTCGAACCTCTGATCATTATCAGCCATCTTCTTCTGAGCTCTGGATCGAGTGTTGTATTTGTGAGAATTCAGCGTGACTCCTTTCTCTCTTTTCTGAACAAGAACAAAGGATGAGCTGCGGAACTCGGATGCAAGACCAATGCAGGATGAGATGCAAATGCAAATGCAAATGCAAATGCACAAACCATTCAAGGAAAAGCAAATTTTATTTACAAACAAAAAGTTGGAATAACATGTAACAACATGCTTAAAAAAGCGTTTTTCATTGATAATTTGAAGTCTATTACAATAGATGGCTCTTGCTAAAAAGCAATACCTTTCTTACAACAAGAAGTGAAAGTAAATGCAACATAGGATTACAATCCTTTTTAGGGAAAACAGGAAATGGTGAAACAATGATCATTCTAACAAGATGATCCTTCTCCTTCTTGGTCTTCAACGTGAACTCAGTCCTGGCCGATGATCTCCCACAGGTCTTCATTCTCTCGTTGTGCTTTGATCAAAGCGTATTTCAGCTCTTCCCTAGTCGTAGGGACCTCTTGTTTCATCGTTATCTCGTGATCACGAGTGTAGAACATGGTCAAAGCTATTTCCTTCGACCAAAGCAAGTAAGCTCTGGTGGTTAAATAGCTTATGTTCTCCATTGGAGTTATACCCAAGAGGTGAGGATCTCTCTGGGCGTAGTGAGCACGGGCTTCCAACTCCGGGTTGCAACCGGTTTCACAGAAGCAAGGTCTTAGTAACTCGGGCTCCGGTTCCGGCCCAGTTGAATACCCATACTGATGCTGAGCAAGAACAGGATTGTAGGTGATGACCCCCTTCGTTCCAATGAGAGGTACATTGGGGAAGTCTCCATAACTGGGAATCATAACTAGATTACCAAGGCTGGGTCATACCAGGTGATATCATAGTGCTTGAGAGTGATGAGCTTGGAAATCCATGCACTCTTGCTATAAAGCCTTCAAAGGATGTGAGTCTTGGGAAAATGGGATGTAAACAATCTGTCAAGCAATGCGAGGTAGCATGAAAACTGGCCGAGGTCATACAAGGTGTAGCGGTGGATGACCACTGATCCGCGGTCGTTCGCGGATCAAAAACGAGTTTGTTGTAAGAAATGTTAGTATAGCGACAGTGACTCGAAATATAGTTCTCAAGGATTCTTGTAACGAAATAACCAATTACAGTAACAAATTATGGGGGGGTTTGGTTTGATGTAGGTTTCCGATTAAGAAGAAAAGGTACTTAAAATAATTGATTATTAAAATAAGTTGTTGTGAAATCAGTGATTAAAGTAACAGATCCACTGCCTCGGTTCTTACTAATCATCGACCGATGAAAATACAATTTCCCAAGCGGGAATTCTATCCTATTTGATGAAAAATCAGTCAACAAGCGTGGTTGATTTTATGAGAACATGTTCCTATGGCCGGATTAAGCATACGGTAAATGATATAGCAAATTAACAGTTAAGCAGAGTTAATCTACGATTAAAATTGGGAACGCAGATCAATCAAATTGAATCAATTACACTATATGATAATTGAATTAAGCAAACAACAATCACATGATATAATTGAAAGAAATAGAAATTAAACTGTAATTATCATAACAATCTCAAAGTTTGAACCTGAGTACAGTGAATCCGTCCAAGGAGGATTAGTTCTCCATGCGTTTACAAGCTTTCCCAATAGTTTTTTTTCGTGAATTCTAAAAATTGTGAATTCCCCCACAGTAACACGAGTATTACAAAATAGTGGAATAGGTTTAAAATCCAACTGGGTCAAAAATATAACCCAGGCCCAAAACATGACCCAACATGGAATAAATTTCTAATGCTGTAACTTCAAACGGAATTCTGAAATTTTGAGCTCTGAATCTGACTTCGGCTCCAACATGAAAGTCGTAGCTCTCTCTCTTAGCTTTCCAGCAATTTTTAGAACACCTCAAACGGATTCCCGGAGCTCCAGTTATGATCGTTTCCGTGCAGACTGCTAAAGCTAAAAAATAGTTGTGAAAGTTAAATTAAACCAAAAATAAAATAAAATATGAAAACATAATAAAATATAATAATAAACAAAATAAAATAAAGAAATTCCTAAGTAAAAATGTAGGAGAATGTGCATAAATATGCACTGATCAACCACATAGGTATCTTCCAGTATCTCGTTTACTGGATTCTTGATGACGAAGAGACGGATTTCCTCCTCACTGATGAAGTCATGGCGACTTGGGAAGAGGTACAAACCGTATACCAGAAAGGCTAAAATGGCCTCAAAAATCCCCAGGTTTCTATTTTCGTAATGGAACTCAGCCATCTCCATTAGCGGTCCTGCTTCCATTCCATAGCATCCCCCCTTTGCTCTCATAGGTGGTAACTCTTCTGGCCTGAGATGTAAGGCTTTGGCCAAATCCTTTCTCTTTGGTTTTCCATAAGGAAGTGTGAAAGTCCACGGTGTAACACCCCTTTCTAAACCCCGCAATTAATGAAAATAATCAGAGTATGATTAGCATGCATTCATTCAAGGGTGTCACACTTAAATTTCAAAACACCTGCCATGTTCATTAACACAACAATAAAAGATCATGTTTTACAATTCTTTTCACTTTGCATGAAACAGCGGATTCAATTCAAACAGATATTTTCATAAAAGGAATATTCGTTTTGATCACATGATTCAACCATAATCGGGCACTAAGGCCAATTTCTCATAGCTTCAATAAATATGAAAACACAACACATTTCTATAAAATGTAACCAAGCGATCCCAGTGTTACATGACCAGAGCATGACTCGACCCAACTTAATTAAATCACTAAACAGCTAGACCGATGGCAACCTCGCACCACAAGCAACTCTACTCTGGATACCTGCACGATGTCATATAGGACATCATTCCAGCAGAAGGGTGAGAAATATTATCATAAAATCAATGCATATAATTATGTGCATAAACATTCATAAAATACATAAATGCCACATTTCTCACCACTTTACATAATCACTTCTCACATGCTTCCCCATTTATATATTTATATAACGAACATGATTAACTACCGAACATGTTATCATGCACATATCCATGGTTCTTATTATTCCACATTTTCATACACATAAGCACGTTGTATACATCAATTACATGGTCATAACTTATCCAAAACATTATAGTCATGCACATAGCATACTTTCATACAACATTTCCAATTATGCAAGTCATGTACATACACGTAAGCACAACTCCAATCAACAATCCTATCTATGACATATGGCTCACGTAAAGCCCATCAATTCCACCAATTCCCCGTTCGGGATTGTGGGTATATCACTCATACCCCACCAGGAACAACACATAGTCATTCTACCCCGGTGATCACTCTGCTGGGAACGACATCTTGTCATTCCACCCCAGTATACATGAGCCTTACACGCATTCATTATTTCAATATCAACAACATGAATCACTAAGCAATGCACATATATATACATAATATATTTTCATGCATTCTTCACTTACAATTGCACATAAACAACACTGCATTACAACATTTATCAAGCAATGCATACAATATGTTTATTTCAACCCCGATTCACATAAACGTCAACATATACATATAGCCACACATATACATATATCATTTAGCATATTCAACCATGCCATTCATCATAATTCATATCAGCCCACATAAACATACACATATTATGTTTATTTTCCATGCTCCACGGCAATGATGATAAATGCAACTCATAGAGACCGACTCACGACTCCATGGAGATGCAAATGCGGTACCGACTCATTTCAACAGATTCTCTAAGGAATCGAGTATTCAGCAGATCCTCCACGGGATCAAGTACTCAGCAGATTCTCCACGGAATCAAATATTCATCAGATTCTCCACGGAATCGAATATTCAGCAGATCCTCCACGGGATCAAGTACTCAGCAGATTCTCCACGGAATCAAATACTCTAGCCAATCCTCCACGGGATTACATGTTATGACCGATTCTCCGAGGAATCACACAATGCAACCGATTCTCCAAGGAATCACACAATGCAACCGATTCTCCAAGGAATCTAATATAACCATCGTATCATACGAGGTTCTGCAAATCCTCCGAGGGATCAATCAACACAAAAATGCATACTATGTTCACAAACATACTCATTGCATTTATCACATACATCGCATATATCTATCATGCATTCACATTATGCACCATTCCACACATGGTTTACACACATATCAGCCTATCAATGCGTTTCTATTCAATTCGAACAAATACACAAGATTATCAAATATTCAAGATTCACCATTTACTCTACAATCTAGGATTCACGCCTTTCGGCCACCCACAGCACGACATGTCAAAATAGTTCACACATCAATCATTCATGTAGGCATTAATCATAATTGAATCGACCAAACATCATGCTATGAACAAACAGCAAAACAAAATAACACTGCCAGGTTCGCCAACCTTCGCCTGGCGAAGCCACGCAGCAAATGCTCGCTGGCCTTCGCCTGGCGAACTCCCCAGCGAAGTCCACTGGGAGTAATTCTGGAATTACTCGCTGAGGCTCGCTACCCACTCGCCTGGCGAACCTTCGCCAACTCACCTCGCCTGGCGAACTTGCCAGCGAATACAGGGTATTAGCTTCTGACTTGCTTCGCTACAGCTCGCTGGGCTTCGCCTGGCGAAGCTTCGCTGCCTTTCGCCTGGCGAACTTGCGAAGACAGAACTTCCATGGCTGCCTCAAAGCCCAAACTCCACACAACCAACCGATTAAAAGCCAACTCGCTCCAGAAAGTTCAACACCACGATACCCGACTTAAATATGACATCTATACTCGACTCTATCCGATTAAAACATCATTTTACCGATTAAATCATTTTCGACCTAGAATTGAAAGGCATAGATTTCACCCGAACCATCCACATAACACATCCATAATCATACACATGGATTGGATAATAATGTTTCTCACCCTTACCTTGATTCAATCGAAGCTTTGGGCTGCTCTTGATGATTTCCACACTTTTCTTCTTCTTCTTCTTCTCTTTTCTCCTCCTTTTCCTTCTTTCTCTTTTTCTTTCCTTTTTCTTTCCCTTACCACTCTTTTTCCTTTTCTTTCTATTTCTATCCTTTATATTTCTTTTTCTCATTCATTAGTTGTCAAATGACCAAAATGCCCTCCATTCTAAATTTTACTCGAAAATTCTCCGAAACGGTAAAATATCAGAACATACCATATTCACAAATTAATTCCACGAATAACACAAGTATTACTCAAATCCAATAAAATGCTCCACAAAATGCGATAATCAAAATCGGGGCGTTACACACGGAATCTTCAGATAGTCAGTGTACTCCTCTATGGTCGGAAGCAGCTGAAAGTCTGGGAAGATGAAGCAGTGGTAGGTTAGAGAATAAAACTCAACAAGAGCCTGCAACATGAACTCGTTGACTTGAGAACTTATCAATGGTAGGAGATCCCCATACTTGGCAATGAAGGCGGCGGGGTTCCTGACAAGGCCTGCCAGCATCCTAAGACGGCCCAACTTCAAATCCGGAAAAGGAAGCATGCCTCGTCTCACCATGTTGTCGTCTGCAAAAAGAAAAGTTTGAATTTCCTTGAATGGTTAGAAAAAATGCAAATGCAAATGCGCATGGTGTCATGGAACTCAGATATTTACGAACATCAAAAGTCGTTATTCATTGATCAACAAAATGGGATTACAAAATATTGTTTCCTCTTACAAGAGTTTTAAGCATAAAGTTAAACAACAGCTAATGAATCCTAAGAAGGTTCCCCTAGTAGCCTCATGTTGAGCTTCTCGATCTCTTTTTCCATTTGAGCCTTCTCAAGAATGAGCTTGTCTACGATTAACTTCCACGGAGTAGACTGAGGACTAGAAGAAAACAATTCTTCTTGTGCTTTCCTCTTCTTACAAGAGAGTACTTCTTCGTCCTTCAACTGGAGTTGTTTCTGGAGTTCTGTATTCTCTTCAACGACCACTTGATACTTGTGCTTCCAAGCGTCTCCGGTTTGTCGTGCTTTGACTAAAGTGATTTTCAGCTTTTCTTCTTCAGACATGAAGACCAAGGTGCGTTCTTCCTTCAAAGCCATAGGCTCTTGTTTAGGATAAGACATCCTTAGTATGATGGCTCTCTTTCGAACCCATTGGAGGTATGGTTCCAAAGAGACACAGTTGAGTTTTCCAAGATCCTTTTTTCCTTTCTTGTGCAGATGCTTCCAAGCCTTTAGAATCTTCTCTTTTAGCTCTTGAATATCCTTTTCTTCTTTGAAGAAAATGCTTTCCACATGAACACCATTGGGCTTGTCCTTCAAAGGGTATCCCAATTGTCGACGGGCGAGGACTGGATTGTAACTGATTCCTCCATTAGCACTGAGAAGAGGTACATTACCGAAATCCCCATAATTGTTAATGATCATTGTACCATCATAGTCACGACTATACCAATCAATATCGGAGTGAGTGAGAGCCATGATCTTCTGTGACCACCATCCTTTCTTCGGATCCCAAAAAGCGTTAGCTTTAGGAAAATGTGAAGTGAACCATTTGTATAACAAAGGAGCGCAACAAGTAACCATCCCTCCATTGTGAAAGTTCCTCAGATGAACAGAATGGTATGCATCTGCTAGCAAGGTAGGCACATGATTTTTCTTCAAGAAGATTTTAATGGCATTAAGGTCCACAAAATTCTCGAAGCTAGGGAACAAAAAGATGACATAAATGAGCAAGGCAAGGATAGCCTCGAATGCATCCATGCTTAAATGATCTGCATAATATTGAGCTTTCTCAACCAAGAATTCTGCATTTAACCTAAAAACTCCTCCTTTTGTAATCATGTTCTTTTGAATATCAACCAATCCCAAACGTGTAGCCTTGGCAATATCTTGCTCCTTAGGGTCCTCCTCCATGATCGGAAAAGGAGACTTTTCAAGAATGGGCAATCCAACCAGATGAGAGTATTCTTCTAGTGTGGGCACTAGCTGATAATCGGGAAAGGTGAAACAATGGTAGAGTGGGTCATAGAACTGGAAAAGTGTAGAAAGAAGTCCACCATCCATCTTTATCTTCAATAGTAACAACAACTTCCCATACCTGGTTTGGAACCCCTCTGGATCTGTCACCAAGGTGCTCAACCTTCTTAGGTCATCTAGCTTAAAACCCTTGTAAGTGTACTTCAAAGTTTTCTTTCTTTCACTATTTATAACGACCTCTGATGTTTACAAACAAAAAGTCTGAGTTCCATGAAACCTTATGATATGATGTTTATGAATGCCAAGAATGCACAAACACAGGCAAATGCAAAGATCACACATATGCACAAAAACACAAGCTTAGGTTTAAAGGGCGAGCGTGGGTCGAAGGTTTACCCATCCCCAAGGATCTGCACTATGGGTTAATTTGTACATGTCGAACGGGTTCTAACAGAGTTCCCAGAGTCAACAACCCATCTTTTGGATATTATCAACTTCCCAAATCACTTGGTAATCGATAATATTCTCAAGAGAGTCTCGTCCAAGTGTAGTATCGCGTATCAACTATTTCGGAAATACTTCCTTATAGCCATCGCACTACATCCTAATAAGGCCAAAGTGGGGTAGAATGTACTCTAAAAGTCCACAGTGTCAGGGGCTCCTTCGTTGAAAGTGGCATTGTTTTCACGAATACTCGATCAACAATACTAAACTTTCAAGAGGGCCTACACTGAGCGGTGGTTTCTCAAGTTAGCTTGGTCGGGAATCAACTCCTTATAAGCCTTCTTGAATATACCACCATCCTATCATAATTGCACTCAAGTCCGGGTAGGACCGTCTCACCACTCAAAGCACCCAAATGTCCAACATACAAACAAATATATTGACAAATATACATGTTAAACAAATATTCACAAATATAGCATGCAATTTAAACAAAATAGGCTAAACCCTCAAGTTTAAGTTGTCCCCAGTGAAGTCGCCATTTCTGTTGCAGTGAGAATCATGATACCAAGCTATTGATTAACTTGAATCTAAATTATTTAAAATTCACAACCGGACTTTAATTTATCCAAAGGAAAGGTCTAAAGAAAGAAAGATCATTTTGCGCGATGTAACAACAACGCTAAGAGATTCGGGGATCGGGGGTTGGTTATGCATAGGGTAGGTATTTCACATCCTAAACATTTGTAGTACTCTACAGGAACCTTTTGTTTGTTTCCATGCTAGGTTTGTTAAATGTTTGCTAAGGATTGGGATTGGATAAAAGGTGTAGGTTAAGACCTAAGGATAGGTTCTAAGTTTGCTCGCAAAGACATCGCGTCCTCTGCCTACGTATCCTAACTAGGATAGAATCAGAGAAATCGTAGTTCGTCTCACTAGGGTTGAAGAACACTTGATTATGATCAAGGTTCAAAGGGGAACAAAAATATCCATGCTTGTGTAGAGTTTTACGAAACTCTCTAGATCTATGTTGAACTCTCAAGAAAGGGAAGTAAGTAGTCCTTACTATGATTCTTACACAGAGTTTACAAACTCTATCCTAGGGTTCTAGTTGAAGAACACTCCTAGCAAAGGTGGGTCTTTTTTAGACTTAGAGAAAAGTCTAATGGCTTATACTAAGGTTCAAGATGACTTTACAAAGTCAAGGAAACGGGTAATGAGCTATCCATGACACAAGGGTCAATGGAAAGACTTTTCCTTTGGAAGGAGAGACGAGGCAACTTGGATGAGAACTAAAGAGTTCCATCACTTGGGGAAGAAATACTTAACAAAGTAAAAAACACTTAAGCATGATGAATACAAGGAATATGGTTACAACCAAGCAAGCATGCATATCACAAGAAGCAAGGATTAAATCAAGATAAATGGTTACAACCAAGGATCATATACTTTAACAAAGATGAAGGTAACAACCCAAGAGAGACATATTAACAAATATGAAGGTAACAACCATGCAAACAAGTCACAACTTAAGGTAAGCATGCCATAGGTCAAAGTGCATCAAATGTAACAACATCATACCAAACAAATCATGTATAGATAACAATCAAATACAAGCATACATGCAAGAAATGTTACAATAGTTCAAGCTCAATGTTTTAGGAGGAAGCACATAAGCTCATGGTGACAACCAAAGGAAGGCAAACTCTAACATGTTAACTAACACATAGGAATCAATCACAAACAAATCTTACAAGCTAAGTCAAGCATAATTTAAGAGAAAATTCAACAAGAATCAAGGTAACAACCCTAAAGGGAACCAACTTACAAGTAGGCAAAAGTGATTATAATCATGAACAATTTGAAATATTTTCTCTCAACATGAAACTAGACAACATTATGAACATTTTGCAAAAAGGATGGATCAAAAATAATAAAGCATGCAAAAGTTGTGATTTTTTTTAATTTTATGAAGAAATCAAAAATAAACAAGTGGTAAAAAAGATAGAATGGGCAAGGCAGGTATTGAACCCACGCCCTCATGCTTACAAGCTCAAAATTAAACCACTCAGCCAACACACGCACATGTTAAACAATGGAAAATGAAGAAGCAAATAATAAACATGATAAAAGAAATAAAATATCAAAAATTTGTCCCCACTCAGGGATCGAACACAGTACAAGCATGAAACAAGGGATAACGCGCGCAGGTAACAACCACTGGGGTGGCAATACATCCGTGTATTAAGCCACCCCTAAAAATAGATAACCCTTACAAGATGGAAAAACCTGGGCCAGGCCTCCAAGCAAACATAGCCCACACGTGAAGACTTCAAACCATACCAAAACAGCATCAAATTTTACAAACTAAAAGCCTAAACTACTTGGATTTAAACAAGGAATAAGATAGTACTCACAATTTTTCAAAACCATGCTCACATAATGGAATTTGATAGAACATGCACAATGGAAGTTTGAGATGCATATAGGAACCCAAGGTATAGACTGAGCAGATCCAACTCATGCAAACATCACACACAAACTCCAAATATGTTAACTGATGCTTTCACACTTAAAGATCAATCACAAACTGTTCAAAACAAGAACTGATATGTTGTTGCAAGCATGGTAGGATGAGAGGCAATAAGGGAGTCATGACATAAACAAGGCAGGCTCATCTCATGTAATTAACACACACACACTCCAAACATGTTAACTGATGCTTTCAGGTTCAAAGATCAATCAAACATAACTCAAAACAGAAATTGGCATGTGAATGCAAACATGGTTGAAATGAGATGCAGACTGTTTGGAAATGAAAAAAAAAAGTTTGTAATGCAGCATACCATATGATTTTCAATGACTCACAAACAGTTAGAACATGAATTCAAAACAATACTTAGGCTGCAAGAGTTTTTTATGAAGTTTTGATAAAACAGATGCAATGCAATCAACTCATTCACATATCAATAAAGTTCATGGCAGCAGGTGCAAACAGGGTAAGTCATGGTGTTCTATGCTTACAAGCAATCAACATGGACAAGAGTTGAAAAAGGAAGATGGTAGCAGCATGGCAGGGCTGATAATTTTGTAATGACATAGGCATGACATAACATTTTACATATTGATCAAGCAAAAATAGGGCAGGTTTCAATCATGGTCTACAAGGCATGGAAATCAATATGGACAGATGCACACATGCTCATCATATAAAACAAGTAGCAATGGTCATGAACAAACTTAACAAAGCCTAGACACAACAGTCAATCACTACTTCACAAAGTTTACGAATTTTGCACACAAAACTTATGCTGACAGCAATGGATGTACAATGCACAAGATGATGATTAAAGACATATTGGATACCACATGTTCAATGTTAACACACATAGGCCAAGCATAATTTTCAAAACAAGACAAAATGAGCTCTTAGCATGACAAAGGTAAGCACTAGGATCAAAATATGCATCTCATGGTGATTGCAAGCATTTGACAGCAAGACAAGTAATATACCTCACAGCAGGTCCTATTATCTAATTCCTCATATTTTTATCAGTTTCAACATGTTTCAACTAAGACAAGCAAGACCAAACCAAAACAAACCAACAGTTCAAACAATCACAGTATTGCAACAGGCAGGCACATAACATCTTGGCACAACATTCATGAAAATGGTGTAGCAATTGAAACAAACATCATAACTGTGAAACAAAAGCCAACCTAGATTCATACATGACCTATGGGCAGGGAAACCTTATGAAATAACTAACAAGCTATTCAAAATGACAAGAGCTGATAGATTTGTATCAAGCACAACAACATTTCATGTTAAGACCTCTAAAGCTACCCTTGTGGACAAATTCCTCAAAACAGTTAGGATCAATATACAAAAACTCATCCTTGACAGAATATCATCAATACATATCACTCATAAACAATATACTTTAACAAAAGCAGAATCATTGCAATAAGCACAAGCTCTTGACAAAGAGCAATTTTGGGGCAACATGACCATAGTTTTCAAAATAGAACTTCAAACTTACAAAACATGACAATGTATGTATAATGAGAAGGCTTAGCAGTACATACCTCTTGTAGACTCGCTTGAGCAAGCTAGAAAGCAAAGAAACCCAGAGATCCTCTTCTTTGGCACAAATTTGGAGTTTGCTCCTCTTGAAGCAATAAGCAACCTTTAGGTCAATTTGAGTAATGAACCTCCCAGTTGGTTTTTGAGCCTTTGGACAGTTGAAACAAGATATATATGAGGTGTTGGGGGTGTTGAAGTGGTAGGAAAGGCCTTAAGTAGAGACTTGGCTTCCAAAGTGCATAAAAGTCAAAATATGGAGGTATGAAGGTTGACTTTTAGATTGATGAGTTTTTTGATGAAAGTAATGATTGGAAAAGTTTCATATGGCCATTTTATGGGTGTGTATGTGGTCTTTGAAGTGTTTTGCTGTTTGGAACAAGTAATGGCATGAAAAGTGGAAAATGGTGATTTTGGTGATTTTGAGAACTTATGCACTTTCAAGCAAGGAAGGAAATGAGAGAGCTATGAGTTTCTATGTATTCTTGATAGCTCTGGTGTGGTTAACAACATAGAGAAAGGCCTCTATTTATAGGGAGAGTGAGGGTGAGGGCAGCCTTGGTTTTTCCAATTTTGGAGGGAGATTTTGAAGGAAATCTTGCCAAGATCATGTGGCAGATTTTCTCATCAGCTCTTGGGCAAATTGTTGGTCAAAATATCAAGTGAGATGGGAGGGATGAGGTGACTGAAGTGAAGCTATGAGAGTGGGGGACTGCAGCTGCACAACTCATCCAAAAAGTTTCTCTTTCTTCCTCCTTTAAATGATTATTATATTAGCCACTTGTTTGCAAGTTGCAAAGCCCATCAATCATTCTTTTCTTCTGGTTTTCCCTTCATCTAAGCTTCACATTATCAGAATGGATCATGATCCAAGGGTTGAGGATGGCCCAAGTTGTTGAAATTTGAATTTTGGAAAGAGTTGAAGTGGTGACTTCAAGTGTGGCAGCCCCAACTTCCATGATCCATAACTCTCAGCTCACAAAGGCTATTGAGGAGTTCTAACACATTTTAGAAAGCCCTCATGTATCTCTACAACTTTCATGTTTTTGAGATTTTCAAATTCCCAATGAAACTAGGTCAAAAGACCTCTCAAAGTTGCTGAAAAACAAACCTAAAAGGCCAAATAACTTAGAATTTTTCTAAGTTATTTCCCTTCCTGAAATGAATTTGGTCATAACCCCAAATCTATGCATTTTTTGACCATGGACCACTTTTGGACTTTTGTAGGACTTGTTAACAACTTTTCATTGAGCTTTGAACCAACTTAATTGGATGTGTGGTTGAGGAGTTATGGTCTTGACCCTTTCAAAACCCTAATTCCTGACTTTTGCAATTACTCTTCAACCATTGATCCAATGGTCATGAAATTTTATGGGAAGGTGTAATATGACATAAGGAACCTTTTTTATTCACATCTTGAAGTCAAATTCCTTATGGTTGAAGAGTTGACTTTTCGGTCAACCGTACGATCAATCGGTGACTACCGAGTCGACTGTTGGTGTTCCGGGTATTTTGAGGCCTTGAAACTTCTTGAGTAGACTTTAATAGGCCATAGGAACTTCATGGACCATGATCCCACCATTGGAACACTTTTTAAATCAAAAGTCAAACTACAGTTGACTTTTCCTGATTGAAAACCCTAATCAGGTATCCTGAACTCCACTGTTCTCAATTCCTGGATGACAACCTCAAATTGGATTCATACTTGATCCAATGGAATACATTTGATGATGTGGAGACTAAATTCAAGGAGAACCAATCCAAAACGTTGACTGATTAACCCTTGAAACCTTGATTTCGGCTGTACAAAAACCCTGATTCCTGTATCTTGACAAAGACAAACTTGAAATGGGTTAAGGTTAGTTAATCAAATGAATATGATCCTAAATGATGAGGAGGATCTAAGGGGTCAAAATTTAGGGTGAAACAAAATCCTCTTGTTCATCAAGAGGAGTACTTTGCTTGAGGGCAAGCAAGATTCTAGTTGGGGAGAGTTGTTAGATGCCCAATATTGCTTAATTGAGCTATCATATATGGGCATCTTTCACTCCTTTTTTATCAAGAAAGTGTTCAAAATCACTCTTGCTTTGGTTGGTTTGCAACTTTTTGTAAAAGTATCTTGGTACCCTTAATTTGTGTGTTATTGTGCAAGAATTTGGCATGAAATAGTGAGAATTAAGACATAAGAAAGATGGCAAGGAAACCAAGAGAGCAAGCAAACATCAGCAAGTTCGCTAGGCGAACTGGCCAGCGAAGCCCCCTTCAAAACTTCACAAAGTTCGCTAGGCGAACTATGTAGCGAAGGCCAAGAATCCAAAATAGCAATGAAAGGGCCATAAACTCACTAGGCGAGGGAGGCAACGAAGGACTTGGTAGACGAAGAAGCAACGAGTAACCAACGAACACTCTCAGACTTGAAACAACAAGGAAAGGGCCATAAACTCGCTAGGTGAAGTTCACAGTGAAGGATTCACTAAGCGAAGGATTAATTGCATAGAGAACATTTGGAAACTTGTCTGGGTAGAGTTCACAGGGCACAGGCACTTTAGGTGGAACTTTTGGAGTTCGCTAGGCGAACCACTTTGTTTGCCTAGCGAACATGACAGCTCAAGTGACCCTTCTATAAGTAGCATGAACTACTTTTTGTAAAAATATCTTTTGTCTTGTACTTGCATTTGGAGAGGATTTTTCTGACCTAGAAACCCATTCTCTCATTTCTCATCATCTCTTAGCAATATTTCACCAAAAGAAGGTGGATTCTCATCCATTCTCGATTATTCGACTCGGATGTTGATCAACCTTCTTGCGAAACTTGTTGCTCAAGCTATCATGGAAATGAGTGGCTAATCCCTCTCTTGTCAAGGTTAGGATTAGTTAGTTCAGATTTTATTTATTCTTCTTAATCTCTTGTATGTGAACAATGTTATGATCAATGTAGATGAAGTTATTTTCTAATATTTGTACATTTATGGTTTGGATTGCTTTAGACATGAACTTTCCAAGTCTTGACCTAATATCTTCATCTATCAACTATACAAATGCTAGAGATAGATTTGAAAGTTGATATCCACTTTGTATCGAGCTTAATGATTAATGTTTCAATTTTTATTTAGAGAGATCATCTAACGGTCGAAATAATAACATTCACGAAATCGCTTTAGAGATGAACGTTTTTGCGAGGATACGCGATTATGTTGGTTAGAACTTTGTTCACATATTTGATTGGTTGGATACGTTTAGGACAGACTAATGAACCCTAATGTTGGCATGCTTTTATCAAACTTAGATTGACTTTTATTCTGTTTTAAATCTTGCAAACTTATGTTACGAAATTGAAACCATTACAAAAACCCCATTTTTCTTAAGTGTTGCGGTGGAAATAGGATATCAAACTATTAATTAGCTTGAATCACATCTTTAGTTCACAATCGATCTTTGATTTATCCGAAGGAAAAGGTCAAATGAAGGAAAGCCTATTTTTGCATCATAAACACAATGCAGGGAGAGACCTAGGTAAGGGGTTGGTTAAGCTTAGGGAAGGTACTAGCTCCCTAAACTTCTGTAGTACTCTACAAGAACCTTTTGCTTAAAGTTTGCTATTTACTTTATTATCTGTTTGAAATATATTGCTAAGGGTTAAAAGTGAAAGAAATACCTAAGGGTTAGTCCTAAGTTTACTCAGCAAGACTTGCATCTTATGCCTATGTAGTCAAGGTAGGGGATGGAATCAGAGTAATCATAGTTCCCCTCGAAAGGGAGGCTAGAAACGTCTTGACTGTGGTCAAGGTTTCAATGGGGAATAAGCGTTTCTTAAGGACGCGCTTATGTGGAGTCTCAAGACTCCCATTTCTACGTTGAATTTGTTAATTGAAAATTAGGGTTGAAATTTGGGATTCCTCGGCGGGAAATCCTAAAATAGAGTACGGTGACTCTTTGACCTACTGCTAGGGTAAAGGGCATTTTTGTCCACGGCGGGACACCTAGGCTATTAGGGTTTTAAAACGGTCAAGGGTTAGGCTATTGACTCGGCGGTCAAACTGCTAGACCTAATCCTTCGGAGAGGTTTAATGGTAAATGATGCAAAGGATGAATTATTATGTGGCAGAATTAAAATACGGAAATAAGGAAAGCGGTAACGCAACAAGCATCGCGACGATCACTCGCGTAAATTACAAATCCCAAAAATGCAAGAATAAATAACCGCGACAATGGCCTCGCATAAATTACAACCGAAATATAAGAGACAAGAACAATAACTGCGACGATGGCCTCGCATGAGTTACAATCCCAAAACAAACAAGCAAGAATAAAAACGAAGCGGAACGTAAAGAATGCGACAAAATGAAATCCGAAACGTTAAATTTCTAAACTTTTAACGTTACGGGTTTAAAGGATGTTCTAAATAAATAATAAATAAAAAAATAGTTTTGAGATGTTTTAATTAATTAAAAGAAAAGCTTTTTATTTCAAGAATGCTTTGATTTGAAAAATGTTGACGATTTTTAATAAAAAAAATTATGTTAATTTGGTTTTAATTAAAAAAATTGTTTTAACTTTAATGTTTTAATAAATAAAAAATGTTTTAATAAAGAAAATAAATGTGTTAATTTCATTTTTAAAAAATTGGTTTTATTATTCACTAATTATTAAAGAAATATTTATCTAGGAGTTATTCAGAAGATATTGATTATAAAAAAAATGATTATAGATTATAAAAACTTAATTAAAAGTCATTGATGATGACACCTAATTAAAACCACTAACACCAATTAATTAGTAATTAACAAAACAAATAAAGAAATAAATAAACTAAATAAAGAAAAATGAAAAAAAAAAAACAGAAACAAATAAAAGGGGGGAGGGCTTGCTGTGTGTTCGCCGAAACCCATTTTTGGAGTGTTGTTATTTTTATCTTCTTCTTCCTAGCGCCGTCGGAGCCATTGTTGCGTTCTGAGCTTTTTCTTCTTCTCTTTCACTTGCATGTTGCGACTCACTATTGATCTTCTTCCTATCTGCACAAAAATGAACAAAAAACAATATAATTTAGTGCTTTACCTATCCTTTTCCGATCGGTGACGTCTTTGTGGGTTTTGACCGTGAGTTGCTTGATGTTGTTCGCTTCCGGATGAACGAAGACGGTAGCGCTTTGACGGCTTTTACGGTTGATAGGCGATGATGGTAACTGAGCCTCTTGGGTTTCTCCGATTTAGTTTTGTTGCATACAATGATGTTCGCGGACGGTGATGAAGATCCGTCGATCTTCTGAGTCCGGTGGTTTTGTTGCCCGCCCGACGACGCTGGCGACGGCCCTGAGACTTCGAACGTGTGAGCTTTGGTTGCTTCGAAAATCTCCTTTTTTTCTTCCGGCGATGATGATGATGAAGGTTCTTCTTGGATCTTTTAAACCTGAGTCGTTTGCGCCGCTTTGGTTCACTTAGGGTTTTTCTCGATCCCCTTTCCGAACTTTTTAGGATGATTTTATATGTTTTTGATTTATGGGCTGGATCTGATTTTAGGTTGCGGAAATAATGTCGGAATTGATGTATGTTGCTAGTTTCTCGGTTGATTGGTTTACTCGGATCCGTTGATGGGTTGTTTGTTATGATTCGAATTTGGTTCAGCCATTTCCGGAGTTTTTGTTTACTGTGCATGAATCTGTTATTATTTGTGCTGGCATTTTTTCCAAGGGATTCTCGTTGGTTGGTTGTTGAACGGATCTTCTGCAAAGTTATTGTTGATTTTGGCCCGTTTGATCCGTTGAAGCTGAGAATTTTCCGGAAAAGTGCATTAAGGCCATGTTTGGCAAAACCATTTTTCGGGAAAAATCATTTTTTCAAATAAGTGCTTTTCAATAAGCACTTTTTGATAATCACTTTTCTGGAAGCACTTCCTCTCTCTCTGTTGCCTCGAAACAAGAATGGATATTACCAATTTAGCCAAAATGTCGGAAATGAGTCAGGAGTTTGTTTCGGAGCAATCCGTTACCCTCCCGACACACCCGATGATGAGAATGCTCTGAGGGTGTCGGATACAATTCTAACCGATAAAAAACTTGTTTTTTTTGCTTATTTTTGCAGGTTCGAAAAAGATAAATCGGAAGATCGAAATCGGGACGAAGCCAATTAGGATGATTAGGAATTTTTAAGAAAAATGTAATTTATTTTTTGTAATTTTATTGATTTATTATTTTTTGTAAAGAATTATTATTATTAATAAAATTCTTCATTTTAAGATATTGTAAAAACTAAAAACATTATTATTATTATTATCTTTTGATATCAAATGAAATGAAAAACCCATTAAAAATGAAATAAAATCAATTAAAAATGGAAAGAGAACAATATTTAAAAATCAAATACAATTTGATTTAAAAATGAAAACAAAAATTAAAATGAAATAAAATTGATTTGAAAATGAAATGAAAACGATGTTAAAAAATGAAATAAAATATTTTAAAAATGAAATGAAAACACCAATAAAATTCTGTTTTTTATTAATTCAAAATTCATCCGATTGATCTCGTCTCCGATACAACTTCCGATTAATCCTTCCGGCAATTTAAATGAACAATCTTGTCAGAACAAATCCAATCCGTTCGATTAAAACTCAAATGACCACCTTTCCCGATTAACTCTATCCAACTAAATTGAATTGATTTAATTTCAACGGCTCAAATCCTTCACGATTAAATTCCAATTACAACCTTGGCCTTGATTCACATCAACAATATCAAATGGCTCCAATTTCTTGACTACAGCTCAGATTCACGGACTGACAGCCGACCGCGAACAAATGACCATTTTACCCTTCATAAATTAAAGAGCGTGACACGTGATTATTTCCTGCAAAATCAACCAACTACACAAACTCGTTAGTGGTTAGCTAAAATGCGATGTAAAACGAAATGGGATGTGAAATGAACCTGCTAATCTTAGGGCAAAATTTGGGGTATTACAGTTGCCCCTATTTAAATAACTTCACAAGATGATTCAAGTGACGTATGCTCGATAAATCATGGTGGAGGGATTTAAATACAGATAACCAAAATTTTTCCCTTAGATGCAGTGAAATGTGACGCTATGGACAAAACGAAACGAACTATAATGCTAACACTGTTATGAATCTAGTATGATGTGTATGCTGGAAATGATAAATGCAAGAATGCAGACGACGCGATGACACAAGGGACAGACGCGACGAACGAACCACATTGGGTAATATGACGCACTGGGGGAACCTAAAGTGATGGCCAACTGGTGCGAGCACGACCAATTGTCACTTTTAGAAAGGGAATGGTAAGAACGAGATCCTCAATGGAGATGGAACCGGTGAGACGGCCTCCACTAGGGGATATCTAGGAGTAATTGTTCAACTGGTTCAGGCGTGACTGGCTGATACTCTAGGATAAAAGGTAAAAGTGGATCCGCATGGCTGTAGGCCAAGTAAACAGAATGCTGGAGCATTGAGCAAAGAATAACATCCGAGCTTCTGGAAACCTTTCCTCGTGACGGGATCGAACAGAATTTTCAGGAATTCGTAGAAAATATATAGGATCAAAACCGGTTGTATGCCAAAATAAATGGACTTTAATGGGAAATGCCCTGATAAGCGTCTCGAGAGAGAACTGTTACTTATCGTTGGAAATGGACTTATATGCCAAACTGGATAAGCTCTCGAATAAGGAGACTGTTGCTTATCTGTGATAATTGGTCGATTGATAAGCTCCGCCGGAGGGACTGTCGCTCATCTGATAAAATAAGCTTCCATGATCAGAACATGATTTAGCTTCTTCTTTTACTAAAGGATAAAATGAACTTCCTCATACTTCAAGATTTTATGCTCTCCTGAATATGATTCAGCTCCTTCTTTTACTAAAGGATAAAATGAACTTCCTCATATTTCAAGGTATGCTCCCCTGAATATGATTCAGCTCGAACCTCCCCGCACTTCAAGATGAAAAGGAAATAGAAACCAGCTTCTCGATGGAGATGACCACTTGCTGCTCCTCATGATGAAGATAGGATAAGCTTCCCAGGCGAGAAAGGCCGCTTATTTGCAAGATTAGCAAGGATAAGCTTCTCGGATGAGCATTGCTTGTAGAGGTGGTAACATGTAATGTAAATTGTAAAGAAGGTTGTAATGCAGATTGTAAAGTGTAAGGAAATGTGTAATGATAAGCGTCTTGTACGAGAACTGTCGCATACCGATTGAATGCAATGATAAGATTCTTGTACGAGAACTGTTGCATACCGTTGTTGTAATATTTGTGATGTAGTGAAAGTTGTAATGTAATGATAAGCTTCTCGGTAGAGAACAGTTGCATATAGGTTATTGTAAAATGTAATGATACAGTGATAGGCATATGCGCAAAGAACTGCAAAGGCTATTCTCGAAAGATAGTGCAAAATAAATGCACATCCAGGTAGGTTCAGCAACTGACAGGACTGAAGTTCGATCTAAGACCGAGTTGGAAA
The DNA here is from genome assembly GCA_963859935.3 of Lathyrus sativus. Taxonomy (NCBI): domain Eukaryota; kingdom Viridiplantae; phylum Streptophyta; class Magnoliopsida; order Fabales; family Fabaceae; genus Lathyrus; species Lathyrus sativus. The sequence continues at coordinate 252,078,566 of OZ012737.1, read as the reverse complement.
AACTGCCAAACAAGACTCCATTGAGGAAATGAACTCCAATGAGGATTATCTTATCCGGGCGCGGCAAGATAACTGAAAAAACCATCTTCCACGAGGTTCGAGCTCTGTGGGGGAAATTGGAAAAGAGTAGGTATTTTATGCTTAAGGCTGATGATCTACTTGGAGAGAGCGTACAAACCTGGTTACACGGCGGTAACGACGAGGATGGCAATAAATAGCAACAAACAGATGCTAATGCTGATGTGTATGTCACTGCGTATGTAAATGAAATGAAATGAGTGTGTAATGCTTATGCTTATACTAACAAAACAGACGAGAGAGGAAACACGAGCTGAAATGACCATTTCGACGGGATAAGGAAAAGTTGATGGTAGAACCGAATCTGGCTTCAAAGTTCTAACTTCCCTGAGGAGAAAATAATCCACTTGGGGGATACGACATCATGACTTCCTTATGGGGATATGATACGACTTCACCGGAGAGTATGATGTCATGACTTCACTAGAGGGATTGCTATCATGAATCATAATCAGCCAAAGAGAATCTTAGGATCAGAGACTTCCGGGGATAAAATAAATATTCGCTTCATGGGGAAGATGTGGAGCTAGGCAACTTCCTGGGAATAGTACATCAATCTTCTGGGGAAAAGGTACATCCGATTGGGGATAAAATATATCAAACTTCCCGGAGGAGAGTTCGTTATACTTACTGGGGAGAAATCAGCAAACATCCCTGGGGAAAGTATCTTGACTTCTTGGGGGAGAATATGGCAATCTCCTGGGGAATATTCCTGAGAAAGGTAAGGCAATCTCACTAAGGAACAAATAATTCCACTGAGAATGGGTCTTCCAGAATATATATCACTTGGAGGATACCGGGGATATCTCTTCAGTCTTGAGAGTTATTAGGGATAACCGTATTCATCCAGAAGTGTGGTCAGCTTAAAGTCTCGTTGGGGACTATCACTGGGAAGATACTGGTAAGATCTCTGCTGTCTGGGAGATCACCGACTCGGTCCAAAGCGTTGTCAGCTTAAAGTCTCACTGGGGACTGTGTTGGTAATGATTTAAAAGTGCCTATGCAACAATGAGACTCACCGGGGAATGAAGAGATCCTTCGGAGGTTTCCGCAAGTCAAAGAAACTTTTATTTTTCCAATGCACTTTCAAAAAAATAGTTTTAAAGTTTGAAAAAAGCACCTTTCTCTTTCAAAATTTTATTAACAAATGGCATTTTGCATAACAAAAACGAAATAGAGATAATGTGAACAAGGAAATTGAATAGCAAAAGGTAATTTTTATTGAAGAATGGTAGCTTGCTAAAGGCATAGCTCCATGGAAAAGTACAATTTGAAATTGGCAATATGGGAAAGGTTACATTGAATCCAACGACCTACTGACCCTAATGACTAAGACTACCCCAAACATCCTGCTTCTGACAAGAGCAATTGGATTGGAATGGATCTCTATAAGATGTATCTGCAATGCTCGGTGTCGTCCGACGCAGTGAAATGCCTTTGTCTCTAACTTTTTCCTGGACCGCCCTTTAGGGTTTTCAATCCACCGAGACGCTCATTTTTGCCTAATCCGCCCTTTCGGGTTTTCAACTTAGCGAGCTGTATTTTTTTCTTTTTTCTAGGCATAATATTTTCGGACCGCGTCGGAGTTCACAAGATGTGCGAGCTCTTCACCATCCATTGTTGTAAGAATTAGTGATCCTCTGGAGAAGACTGTCTTAACAACAAATGGGTCGTCGTAATTGGGCATCCACTTCCCGCGCATGTCTTTGTGAACTGGCAAAATCTTCTTGAGTACAAGTTCTCCTTAACGGAACTCACGGATTCAGACTTTCTTGTCGAAGGCTCTCTTCATCCGTTTATGGTATAACTGACCATGGCACATAGCTATCAAACGCTTCTCGTCGATGAGATTCAGCTGGTCAAATCTGTCCTGAACCCACTCGGCTTCATCTAGCTTGGCTTCCCTCAATACCCTTAAGGAAGGTAGCTCAACTTCAATGGGGAGGACGACGTCCATTCCATATACCAATGAGAAAGGGGTTGCCCCTGTTGAAGTTTGCACCGTGGTTCTATATCCATGCAAAGCAAACGATAACATCTCATGTCAATCCTTGTAAGTCTAGACCATCTTTTGCAGGATCTTCTTGATATTTTTATTCACGGCTTCATTCATCTTAGGACGGTAAGGAGATGAATTATGGTGCGCAATCTTAAAACGGTCACACAACTCTTTCATAGTCTTGTTATTCAGATTAGTACCATAGTCAGTTATGATTCGACTTGGAATTCCATAGCAGCAGATAATTTCTTTCTTGATGAAGAGGGCAACAACCTGCTTGGTCACATTGGCGTAGGAAGCAGCTTCTACCCATTTGGTGAAGTAATCAATGGAAACTAGAATGAATCGGTGACCGTTAGAAGCTTTTGGCTCAATTTCCCCAATCATGTCAATGCCCCACATTGAGAACGGCCACGGTGAAGTCAGAACATTCAACGGTGCCGGAGGTACATTAATTTTGTCGGCATAGACCTGGCACTTGTGACATTTCCTGGCATATTGGATGCAATCTGATTCTATAGTTAACCAGTAACACCCAGCCCTCAAGATCTTCATGGACATAGCATAACCGTTGGTATGAGTTCCAAAGGTCCCTTCATGAATCTCTTGGAGTAACATGTCTGCTTCATGTCTATCAACACATCTATGCAGAACCATGTCGTGATTTCGTTTATATAGCACGTCGTTGCTGATGAAGAACTTGGATGCCAATCTTCTCAAAGTCCTTTTGTTAAGATGAGTAGCATCAGTTGGATACTCTTGCGTGAGCAAATAATTTTTGATGTCGTGAAACCAAGGCTTTTCATCAGTCTCATCTTCTTCAATCACCAGACAGTAGGCAGGCTCAGTTCTACGTTTGATTCGAATGAGTGGTGAGTCATTGACAAATTTGACCTTCCACATGGATGCTAGCATGGCTAAGGTGTCAGCAATATGATTCTCAGATCTCGAAACATGTTTGAACTTGATCTCATCGAAGTATTTAATCAATTCGACAATGTAGGCTCTGTAAGGGACTAGCTTCTCATGTTTGGTCTCCCATTCACCTTTCACCTGATAGATAACCAAGGCTGAATCTCCACTCACTTCGAGAAGTTTAATTCGGAGGTCAACAGCCGCTTCAAGGCCAAGAATGCATGCTTCATACTCGGCGATATTGTTCGTGCATTCAAAGTCTAACCTTGTTGTAAATGAGGTATAGCCACCTTTTGGATTCATCAAAATAGAGTCTATGCCATGTCCACTGTAATTAGAGGAACCATCAAACATCGTCTTCCACCAGAGACTTGGCTCGGGACCTTCCTCGAGACCTAGGTCTTCGCAGTCCTTCACTAACATAATGTCTTCGTCGGGAAAGTCGAACTTGAGAGGCTTATAATCTTCGACTGGCTGGTCTGCAAGATAATCTGACAAGATACTTCCCTTGATAGCTTTTTGAGGTACGTACTGGATGTCATATTCTGATAGCAACATGTGCCAACGGGCAAGTCTTCCAGTCTGAGCAGGCTTTTCGAAAATGTACTTTATTAAATCCATCTTCGAAATCAACAAGGTAGTATGACAAATCATGTATTGTCTGAGATGCCTAGCAGCCCATGCTAGCGCACAATATATCTTCTCCAAAAGTGAGTATCTGTTTTCACAATCGGTAAACTTCTTGCTTAGATAGTATATGGCATGTTCTTTTCGTCCAGTCTCGTCGTGTTGCCCAAGTACACAACCCATAGACTTCTCTAGAACAGTAAGATACATGAAGAGTGGTCTTCCAGAAACAGGAGAAATTAAGATAGGAGGCTCTTGCAAGTAATCCTTGATCCTTTCAAACGCATGTTGACAATCGGGATTCCAATCAACAGTCTGACCTTTGCAAAGCAACTTGAATATCGGCTCACAAGTAGCAGTCATGTTAGAGATAAACCTGAAGATGTAGTTCAAACATCCAAGAAAACCTCTGACTTGGGTTTCAGTCCGTGGAGCAGACATGTCTTGAATGGCTCGGACTTTATCAGGGTCTACCTCGATTCCTCGTTGGCTGACAATGAAACCAAGTAGATTTTCGGATCTAACACCAAAAGTACACTTAGCAGGATTTAGTTTCAACTGATACTTCCTGAGTCATTCAAACAGTTTCAACAGATGAACCAAATGTTCCTCTTCGTTCCGAGATTTGGCAATCATATCATCCACATGCACCTCGATCTCTTTGTGCATCATGTCAAGAAAGAGAGTTGTCATAGCACGTTGATAGGTTGCCCCTGCATTCTTCAAACCGAAGGGCATAAATTTGTAACAGAAGGTTCCCCAAGGAGTAATGAATGTAGTCTTCTCCCTGTCAGCTGGATCCATCTTGATCTGATTGTAACCGGAAAAACCATCCATAAAGGAAAAGACTGCAAAACTAGTTGTATTATCGACAAGTGTATCAATATGAGGCAGAAGGAAATCGTCTTTCGGACTAGCTTTGTTCAGATCCCTGTAATCTATACACATTCTGACTTTACCGTCCTTTTTGGGTACTGGAACAATGTTGGCAACCCAATTAGGATACTTTGCAACTGCAAGGAAACCTGCATCCAACTATTTCTTAACCTCATCTCGAATCTGCAAAGCCATGTCGGGTCTCGTTCTTCGAAGTTTCTGCTTGACAGGCGGACATTCTGGCTTAAGTGGCAACTTGTGAACTACAATATTTGTGTCTAAATCGGGCATATCTTGATACGACCATGCAAACACGTCAACATAATCCTTCAAAAGCTTGACCAATCTCTGCTTGACCTTATCCCCAAGTACTGCACCAACCTTGACCTCTTTCTTGTTTTCATTTGTGCTGAGATTAATCAAATCTACCTGCTCCTTATGCAGTTGAAGTTCTGTGTATTCGTACTCAACCAATTTTGTCAGTTCGGCGGGTACTTCAAAATCTTCTTCACCCCCATGTTCAGCTTGATAAATGGGTGAATCCCAGTCATGAGTGACAATAGAGTCATTGGATTCAACAAGGGTTGTAAGGTCACTGCATGTTGAAAGGCTTATTTTATTAAGTGTTCCATGAAAATGCAAGAGAGTGGAAATGCTTTATTTTGTAATTTTTGAAAGGATTGCCAATTTCATTTTAAAAAAGGTGAAAACGAAAAACGCTAATGGAACAAAGTGGAAGTAGAACAAAATGCATTTATTAATAATTGTTTTAAAAATGAAAGGTGGCCCTACAAAGCAATCCAATAGCCTTGGGCAGAGCTATGGATGTGAAAACACAAATGAAAATGTTAAATTACTTTGAAACGGGAAAAATAACAGGAATCTCTATAGCCTCCCAATTGCTCAAAGTTGTATTGCTCTTGAATAGCAGGTTGCTCAGATCTTCATCTTCATCATAGTCACCGATGGCATTAACTTGAAAATCTCCGCTGACAAACACTTCTTGAAAGAACTTCGGACGCCCTTCGGCAGTTGTAGAAGCCTTATCATGAGTTGGTATGTAACTCAACCCGTGGTGATCAGTCTTGGTCTTGATGTTGATTACCTCTCCCCAACCTTCAGGAACGCCCCTGTCGATTGTTGATCTGGTACTCTTCAAGGATGCAAAAGATGGATTACTCTGGACCTCCACAGTCTCTTCAACTTCCACTAAAATAGCATTGGCGATCTCGAGTGCTTGGAAAGAAGTTTCCAACACGTCTTCATCAGCCTCAATATAACGGAACAAAGATAAATTACTGACCATTAAATCCTCCTCGCCATGTATAATAACTAGCTTGTCGTCGACCATAAACTTCATCTTCTGATGCAAAGTTGAAGTTACTGCCCCAGCGGCATGGATCCAAGGTCTTCCGAGTAGACGGCTGTAATTGGGATTGATATCCATGACTTAGAAAGTGATATTGAAAACATGCGGACCAATCAGAATCGGAAGTTCCACTTCTCCAATCACAGATCTACGAGAACCATCAAAATCCTTGACAATCAACGAAGTAGGCTTCACCATAGTCTCTTTACAATCCAACTTGCTAAGAACTCTCTTGGGTAGGACGTTCAAATATGAACTAGTATCCACAAGCACCGTCGCTAAGTTATCCTCCTCACACTTCACTGATATATGCAAAGCACGGTTGTGATTCAGACCTTCTCTCGGTAGCTCTTCATTGCTGAAACTGAGAGTATTACAGGCGATAATATTGGCAATTACACTATCAAACTGGCCGGTAGTAATGTCCTGAGCGACATGAGCTTGAGTCAATACTTTCTGCAAAGCAGCCCTATGAGCAGGTGAACTCAACAGCAGAGACAAAATAGAGATCTTCAAAGGAGTCTGGTGAAGCTTATCAATAACTTTGTAGTCACTCTTCCTGATTATCTTTAAGAATTCAGCATCTTCATCATTAGTGGCCGCCTCTTTGTCTTTGGCAGGCACAACACTAATGGTAGTTGTTTCCTTAGGCGGAGCCTCATTGAAATGGGGAGTATAAATGCAACCACTGCGGGTCATCATACGTGCCCCAGCTATGTTGGTCACAGTTTCACTATCAGTCCTCACTTCTTCCCTTGGAATGACCTTCCCAGATTCTTTGTCAATCGCGGTTACGTCGTACTTCCAGGGTATAGCTTTGGGATCACTGAATAGGAATAGACTCGGTTTCTGAATAATTATTGGCTTCGGCTGATCCACCGTCGGAGCAACTGGCTTCGATATATTAAACACTGGCTTGGCAGAACTTGCCCCTGGTAGATTAAACACGGGCACCTTAACCTTCGGTTCTGGCAAGTTGAAGATAGGCTCAATCGCGACAACTTCATCCCTCTTCACCTTGTTAACCACTTGCAGAAAACCATTGTCGATCAATTTCTGAACATCCTTCTAAACCACAACACAACCCTTAGCACGAACCTCACAGCTTGCACAGTCAGCATGAGAAGTAGATACTAAACCGGCTTCAAATAACTTCGAATGGAATACCTTGAGAGGAGTCTTGATCTGAGCTACATCAAGAATAAAATTTTCGTCGGAAGAATCATCAATGGCATTAACAACCCCATGGTTAGGAAGAGGGTTTCTTTTGACATTTGGTTGAGGGTCGTCAAAGGACAAAATCTTCTTTTCCATCAGATCTCGGACAATGTTCTTCAGGGTATAACAATTTTCTAAGTCGTGACCGGGCGCACCCTCATGAAATAAACAATGAGCGGTGGCGTTGTAGTTGGCAGGAAAAGGATTGGGAGGTGGACCCAGAGCTCGGGTAGTAATTAGACCTCATTGCACTAAGAACGGATACAACTCGGTGAACGTCATTGGAATCGGAGAACAAGGCTTGTATTATCTCCTATTCGGAGCATTTTGACGAGGTGCCTGATTCCTTGGCTGTTGAGTGGCAGGAGCATTGGACGCTTGTTGATACATAGGAGGAGGATAAACCGGAGGCGGATAACCAGGAGCCTGTTGCATAGGCTGATAAGCGGGATCTTGTTGAGCTTGTTGATTAAAAGATGGTGCAACAGCAGCCACATACGGCGGTTGAGCATACTGAACCGGATACCCTTGAGGTGGAGCATACTACGGTGGATGCTGATACTGCCGATTTCTTCTTTTACCTGAAGATATGGCGTGGGTCTCACCTTCCTTCTTTTTCTAAGAATTGAAAGAAGACTTCTTAGCTTGATCCTTTGAGCTTGAACTGCCAGGACCACTTGCCATTTTTCCACTCTTCAGAGCCAATTCAACCTTTACTCCAACAGCAACAATGTCAGCGAAATTCGTAGTCACACTACCCACCATCCTCTCATAGAATTCGGGACGAACGGTGTCAACAAACCAATCAGCTAGTTCCTTATCAGTCAAAGGAGGTTCGACTTGTGAAGCAATCTCCCTCCACCTCTAAGCATATTCCTTAAACGTCTCGGAACTCCTCTGAGCCATACTCAACAATTGTCTTCTGTCGGGAGCCAGATCCATATTTTACTTGTAGTTTTTGACAAAAGCATCAGATAAATCTTGAAAAGACCTGATGCGAGACTGATCCAAAGTCAAGTACCATTTGGAGGAAGCACCCTTCAGACTGTCTTGGAAACAGTGAATCATCAATTTATCATTTTCCACATGGGCAACCATCCTGCGGTAATACATAATCAGATGATTTTTGGGACATGTAGTGCCCTCATAGCAATCGAAGTTCAGAATTTTGAACTTTGGTGGAACAACCAGATCGGAAACCAAACAGACATCTCTAGCAGCAGCACCAAAGATCTGGTCCCTTTCCATCTTCCTCAATCTCTTCTCAATGGTCTCAACATTCTCCCGAAGCCTTTCATGGCGCTCGTTTCCCTCATCATTATCATCGAGAATCTCATAAGCAGGCTCATTGAGATAGGGCTATACACAAGTGTGAACTATAGCTGGTGTAAAAGTAGGAACTATTCGAGGAGGTTCGGACACCAAAGGCACAACTTGCTGAACTGGTTGCACAACAGGGACCGCTTGTGGAACTGATGAAACAATAGGAGGTACGAAACCCTGTGGAAGACCATAAGGATATGCATTCTCAACAGTAGCGTTAATCTCAGAGACCACAGTAGGCTGAGTATCCATCTTTGCATTGATAACTTGGAGAAATTCCATAATCTGTCCTACCCATCATCGGAGCTCTCCGAGTTCGTTGTTGACACGATCCATCTCTTGAGCTTGTTCTTCCATCCTTTTTCGAGCTTGGGCTCTAGTGTTGTATTGATGCAGAGAACTCAGGGTGACGAAACTGGAAGGCGAGAGAACCGATAATGAGAAACTAGGAGACACATGTAATGCAAAAATATGATGCAAAAATGCAAAATGCGAATGAAATAACTTCGTGGAATACAAATATTTACGAATATCGTTGTAGCACCCGAAAATTTTCCTTTCGTTTTAACCTTAACTGGCTTTTGTTTCTTTGCATTTTGCATTTTTCGCATACCATAGCATTCGTTCTCGAGGCATAGGATCAAGGCATTACTGTGGCTCAGGTTCATTTTGGCGCAAAAGACTGAAAGACTGAACAACAAGTATCAGAGGCTCTGGCATTTATTTTTCCCAGCGGTCGATTTTATTTTATTTTTTCAGGATAGCTTTAGGAAGCAGCACTCAGGCTCATATCAAGCATTCTTACAGTTGCAACATTCAAGAACGAGATTCAGAAGCTTAACAGAGCTTCAAACAGTTGAAACAGGGCAAATGTGCAGATTTCCCTCCAAAAGGCGCCAAATTCAAAATTTTGAAGGTGTTAATCGGTTAACACATATGGTTAATCGATTAACCAAGTCAAAATCAGATCAAATCTGAAGTTTTGAAGGTGTTAACCGATTAACCAGTGCATATTTTGCCTCTGCACGTGAAATTTCAAAGGGAGTTGTTTTGGGGTTCAATTTTGATCACTTGAATTTCAAATTTTACACTTGGGAAGGATCTAGAATCATTTTAGAATTTGATTAATTTCATTTTCCCTCCAAACTCCCACTCCTCGCTCCATTCCAAATTTCCCAAACCATCTTCCAAACCTAAGAGGTATTTATTTGAATTACTCCAAACCACACACATCTAAGCCTCATAATTTCATTTCAATTTCAGAATTGATCTCATTCTCTCTCAATTCTCTCAACTTGTTCATCTTTCAAAACCTTCACCAAAGCTCTTTTCCATTGAATTCTTTGATTCTTCCTTGGAATCAATGAATTCTTGAGCTCAAACCTGCATCTAACATCTTCATTGAATTGATTTCTTCATTCAATTTTCGTGCAAAATTGGATCTGAATCTGGAAGTGATTTTGGAAGTGATTATTTGGCTTATTTTGGATTGATCTTGAAGGATCTTCATTGCTACTATAAGAATTGGTGTGGATCTTGAAGTATTTCGGACTTCTAGCATTGAATATGTTCAATTACAGTTGAATCAACACTAACCGAAGCAAATCTCCGCTTCGAAGGTTGGAAATCCTTGATCCGAATATGTTTTTAGCTTATTTGCATAATCATGTGGATTTTTATCTTTGATTGACTTGTGGTTAATTTGATCCGTTTGATCCATGATTTGGTTGTGTTAATCTGTTTACATGTTGTTTGAATCATGATTTGCTAGTTTAATTTTGTGATTAAGTGATTATGTGATCATCCGGTTGATCGGATAAGTGCTTATTTGCTGAAAATGTTGTTTTGTTGCTGTTTTTCTGCTGTTGGCACCGTGTTAATCGGTTAACACATATGGTTAACCGATTAACCATTTCAAATATTCAAATTTTTCAACGTTTTCAAGGTGTTAATCGGTTAACGCCTGGTGTTAACCGATTAGCATGTACAAATTTCTAGATTTTCAGCCATTTTTAAGTGGTTAATCGGTTAAGCTCTGGCGTTAACCGATTAACATTGTGTCAGTGGGTCTGCTTTGCTGACTTTCTTGCTTGTTTGAGTACCGTTTCGCATCGAATTATTGTAGTTCAATATGATGCATTAGAAGTGAAATGTTTTGGACATTTTGTCTCTGTTTTGGTTGTTTAATCGAGACATTGTCGACTTGTGTTTGTTTTCCACTTGGATGCCTACTTTCGTAGTTTGTCGTTCAAAGTGATATTCGTCTTTTGTGCTTGCATATTCATGTTTGCTTGCCCTCTTGCATTTGCATTTCCTCTTGTGTTTCGCATCTTTATTTCTTGCATTAATAAAGGTCGAGATGTGCTTGTGGTGGTGTTTACCCCACACTTTATTCCTCCCTTTGCTTGTGTGTTGCATTCCATGTTTGTATCTCTTACTTGTGATTGAATTTATCTGGTGCTTTCTTGTGCTTTTTGCCATGATCCCCATAGGGTTCCTAGTCCCTCCCTTTAGGATGGGAGTAGAAGAGACATTAGGTGTTCAATCCAAGCATGCTAACATTAGGGTAGATGTTTCCCCTCTTTAATCCAAACCTTAGGACCACTTTGCATGACAACGTTAGGGCCGAGTTTCCCTTAGACCTTTCGTGCGTCTCTCTTCTTCTCATCTCAAAACAATTCTAACTCATCTAATAAATGCGATGAATGTTGTACGCTATGAGCCTTAAGCTACATGGGGAATGAAGAGTGAGGGGTCTCCTCTCGCTTGTCTAGAGTGTTTAGTGTACGGCCCGTTTGGGGGCGATACACGAAGCATTCGCTCTTATGTCATAGTCTTTAGTGCGACGTGAATCACAAACCGAATTAATTCACTTCACTAAAAAACACAAACAAATTTCAAACCTTTTTCCTTCGGGATTAATCGGAAACCTTTTTTTCAGAAAAGAGTGTTGTTAAGCTTCGGTTCTACCGCAAACAGGCATCGTCCCTAACTGCTGGAACGGAGGTTTAACCTTACTCGGTTAAAACACTTAATCCACCTATGGTTTCGTGTCAGCCCGAACTACGTTTGCTCTAATTTCTCGTACCAGACGAGGATACGTAGGCACAAGACGGTGATGTCTTGGCGAGCAACCTTCCCCCACCTTTCCCCGTAGTTAGTTGAACTATGTTGACTCTGACTTTCCCATTGTACGAGGGAATACGTAGGCAAAGAGCGGCGATGCTCTGCCGAGTCTCTTTTCTTTTCTTTTTGTCCTGTGAGCGTGTAGCGTAGATAGTTTAAACACACCCTTAGATAGACAACAAGCGTGGATCCCGTCGAGTACGACGGACGTGAGGGGTGATAATACCTTCCCCTTGCGTAACCGACTCCTAAATCTAGGACTTGGTTGCGATGACCTCGTCTTTTCCCTTTTTCGTTAGGTTTTTCCAATCGTTTCTGTTCCCTCTCTTTGGGATAAATAACGAAAGGTGGCGACTCTTCTGTTTTCCGTCGGGTGTTTTTCGCAGTTGCGACAATCGCGGAATACCAAAGGATTTTTATTAATTTGAAAAGGGATTACAAATAAATATTCTTAAAAGTCTTAACACAAAATAGCTAAATAAAAGCTAAGAAAGCCCTAAGGAAGCGTAGTCCACAACTTCAACGAGTAGGCGGAGAGTCGGAGGAAAATGAATCCTCGTAGATTCTTCTCTTTTTGTAGGAAAGTACTTCTTCATTCTTCAATTGAAGCTGCTTTTGTAGCTCTTCATTCTCACTGATGATAACCTGATATTTATTTTTCCATGCTTCTGCCTCATGTTGTGCTTTCTTCAAAGCGATTTCCAACTTTTCAGCTTCGGACATGAATACTAGAACAAGTTCCCTTCTATGAGGTAAAGGATCTTGGCAAGGGTAAGGCATCTTCAGCTTGATGGCTCTTTCTCAGACCCAACGAAGATAAGGCTCCATGGACACACAATTTGGCTTTCCCAGACTTTCTTTGCCTTTCTTGTGCAAATGACGCCATGCAGATACAATCTGATCTCGAAGTTCTTTATTGTCTTTGAAAAAGATTTTCTCCACATGCACACTCTTAGGCGGTTCCTTCAAGGGATATCCTAAATGTTAGCGAGCTAGAACTGGATTGTAGCTGATTCCTCCATTAAAACCAAGTAAAGGTACATTGGCAAAGTCTCCACAACCGTCAATAATTAGTATTCCATCATACACACGATTATACCAATCAATATCCGAGTGTGTCAGCGCCATGACCGTTGGTGATCAAAGTCCCTTGTCAAGACTCAAAAAAGACTTGGGCAAGTGCGAAATAAACCACTTGTATAATAAAGGCACACAACAGGTGATCATTCCTCCATCATGAAAGTTTCGGAGATGTATGGAATGGTAAGTGTTACCCAATAAAGTTGGTACAGAATTGTTCTTCATGAATATTTTGATGGCGTTAATGTCAATGAATCCTTCAAAACTTGGGAAGAGAAGTACTCCATAAATAATCAAAGCGAGGATTGCCTCGAAGGTAGGCATGCTCAAATGATCGGCATAATATTGGGCTTTCTTGATTAAGAAATTTGTAGGTAACCCAACAGTTCCGCCTTTGGCGGCCATATTGCCCTTGATGTCGGACACCTTCAAGCATGTGGCTTTAGCAATGTCTTTCTCTTCAGGGTCCTTTTCCAAGAAAGGGAACAGAGACCCATCCAAAATAGGTAACCCCACCAATTGAGATTACTCTTCTAAGGTAGGCAATAGCTGATAATCTGGGAATGTGAAGCAATGGTAATCCAGATCATAGAACTGTAGCAAAGTAGAAAGAAGTCCCTCCTTCACTTGGAGTCTCAATAAGGATAACAACCTTCCATACTTGTTTCTGAACCCCTCTTAATCTTCAACCAAAGCTCCTAACTTCCTTAGGTCATCCAACTTAAGATTCTTAAAAGAATATTTCAAAGTATTTCTCTTATTGTAATCCATGGTATCCTGCGATGTTCATAAATAAAGTTTGAATTCCACGAAATGTAATGCAATGAGATGTTTTATGGATGCAATGCACAAACACACACAAGGTCCTAAGTTAAAGGTATATGAGCACAGTCATGGTCTACCCATCCCAAAAAGGTATGTACTATAGGGTTAATTGTACATGCAGAACAAGGGTTCTAAATCGGTGCCCAAAGTCATCGGTGCCCAAAGTCATCAGTCCATCTTTCGGATATTATCAATTTCCCAATTGACTCGGTGGTTAATAATATTCTCAAGAGAACCTCTTTTGAGTGTAGTATCACGTAGCAACTATTTTGGGATTATTCCCTCATAGTTCCCGCACCACGTCCTAGATAAGGCCAAGGTGGTGTTAAGGTAACTACGGTCCCCAGTATCATAGGCTCCAATCGAAGATAGTAAGTGTTTTCATGATTACTCGTTCAACAAAACTACCTTTCAAAAGGGCCTCAACTGAGCGGTGATTCTCAAGTCAGCTTGGTCGGGATTCAACTACCTATAAGCCTCGTCGGATATATCACCTCCTATAATAAGTTCACTCAAGTCCGGGTGTAAGACTTATCTCACAACAAAGATACCCCCCAAGCAAAGTACAACAAGTATCATATATACAAGAAAATAAATAACGAAGCAAATAGAAAAATAAAACAAAATAGGGGCAACCCTTAAAATTATGGCATTCCCCAGTGAAGTCGCCATTTTCTGTTGCGGTGGAAATAGGATATCAAACTATAATTAGCTTAAATCACATCTTTAGTTCACAACCGATCTTTGATTTATCGGAAGGAAAATGTCAAATGAAGGAAAGCCTATTTTTGCATCATAAACACAATGCGGGGAGAGACCTAGGTAAGGGGTAGGTTAAGCTTAGGGAAGGTACTAGCACCGTAAACTTCTGTAGTACTCTACAGGAACCTTTTGCTTAAAGTTTGCTATTTACTTTATTATCTGTTTGAAATATATTTCTAAGGGTTAAGAGTGAAAGAAAGACCAAAGGGTTAGTCCTAAGTTTATTCGGCAAGACTCGCATCTTGTGCCTACGTATCCGAGGTAGGGGATGGAATCAGAGTAATCGTAGTTCCCCTTGAAAGGGAGGCTAGAAACGTCTTGACTGTGGTCAAGGTTTCAATGGGGAATAAGCGTTTCTTAAGGACACGCTTATGTGGAGTCTCGAGACTCCCATTTCTATGTTGAATTTGTTAATTGAAAATTAGGGTTGAAATTAGGGATTTCTCGGCGAGAAACCCTAAAACAGAGTACGGCGACTCTTTGACCTACTGCTAGGGTAAAGGGCATTTTTGTCCACGGCGGGACGCCTAGGCTATTAGGGTTTTGAAACGGTCAAGGTTTAGGCTATTGACTCGGCGGTCAAACTGCTAGACCCAATCCTTCGGAGAGGTTTAATGGTAAATGGTGCAAAGGATGAATTATTATGTATGTAGAATTAAAATGCGGAAATAAGGAAAGCGGTAAAGCAACAAGCATCGCGACGATCACTCGCGTAAATTACAAATCCCAAAAATGCAAGAATAAATAACTGCGACAATGGCCTAGCATAAATTACAACCGAAAAATAAGACACAAGAACAATAACTGCGACGATGGCCTCGCATGAGTTACAATCCCAAAACAAACAAGCAAGAATAAAAACGAAGCGGAATGTAAAGAATGCGACGAAATGAAATCCGAAACGTTAAATTTCTAAACTTTTAACGGTTACGGGTTTAAATGATGTTATAAATAAATAATAAAAAAATAGTATTGAGATGTTTTAATTAATTAAAAGAAAAGATTTTTATTTCAAGAATTCTTTGATTTGAAAAATGTTGACGATTTTTAATAAAAAATTATGTTAATTTGGTTTTAATTAAGAAAATTATTTTAACTTTAATGTTTTAATAAAGAAAAAATATTTTCATAAAGAAAATAAATGTGTTAATTTTATTTTTAAAAAATGGGTTTTATTATTCACTAATTATTAAAGAAATATTTATCTAGGAGTTATTCAGAAGATATTGATTATAAAAAAAAAGATTATTTCCTGCAAAATCAACAAACTACACAAACCCGTTAGTGGTTAGCTAAAATGCGATGCAAAACGAAATGGGATGCAAAATGAACCTGCTAATCTTAGGGCAAACTTTAGGGTATTACATTAAGTCATTAAACCGTTGAACAGCAAGCATCTATATTCTCTACAATCCCTGTGGATACGATAAAACACTACCGCAAAATACTTTCTAACACCGCTACGATATCCTTCGCCAATGCTCCAAAAACATCCCTAAATCATTCCTAAGGTATTACGGCGATAAAGGCACAAAATCTACGACTTATTAGGCCAATCTCGTATCATATTTACGCCTCTAATTCCCATAATTTCTTACAACTACCCCACAATTATTAAAGTTCTCATAATCAATTACCTTATACAGTTAAAACCTCAACAAACAGATTTTGGCCACGAAGGCCTAATTTCTCTTATCTCAAATCAGCCTCAAACCTATCAGACCATCAGTTCAAATCTCTCAAACTCATTGAACTCACCATCAGAAGGCAACGACAATTCAATCGAAAATCCCTAAACCCTTAAATCAGCTTTAAACACATTGAATCACATATTGAAAACAATGAAGGCAATACTCCACATACCTTAATTGTCGACTCTAAGCCTTTCTCCTTGATTCTTGGAAACCTTGCGAATCTTTGCCTCAATCCTCTTCCTCAGAGCTCTTGCCTCTATTTCTTCCCTTTTCACGGTCTAACAAGAATGAATCTTAATTCCCTCAAAATTCTTTTTTGTTAAACCTAACTTTGGGCCTTAAAATTGGGCTTCCAACTTCACCCTCACTAACTCCTCCTCAAATGTCCATTTTGCCCTTAATTCAATTATATTTTTTAAAATTAATAATAATACCAATATATTCATATTATATACTATTATTTAAATAAATACTTAAAACCCATAATTTGCAATATTCACACCAACCACCGAAAAACACCAAAAATGCGAATATTCATATTTAAATAAATTAAATAAATATTCCAAGAATTTGGGGTGTTACAACTCTCCCTCACTTAAAATTAATTTCACCCTCAAAAATTACCTCAAGGAAACAAAGTCGGATACGACTCCCTCATTTGATCCTCACACTCCTAAGTCATACTTCCTCCAACTGGTCCTCCCTAAACTACCTTTACCAAAGAAATCTCTTTACCTTGCAGTTGCTTCACTTCCCGTTCATCAATCCGAACTGGCAATGCCTCAACAGTCAAATTATCTCTCACTTGTACATCATCCATCTAAATCACATGTGATGGATCTAGAATGTACTTCCTCAACTGAGATACATGAAACACATCATGCAAATTCGCAAGCGACGACGGTAAAGTAATTTGATATGCTACTTCTCCCACCCTCTGCGAAATCTGATACGGACCAACAAAATATGGTGTGAGCTTTTTGGACTTCAAAGCTCGACCAACACCAGTTACCGGCGTAACTCTCAAAAACACGCGATCTCCTTCATGGACCTCAAGTGCTTTCCTTCTCTTATCATGGTAACTCTTCTAACGACTATGCGACGCTTTCATATTTTCTTGGATCATCTTGATCTTTTCAGTCGCCTCTTGCACAATCTCAGGTCTGAGTACAACACTCTCGCCTGATTCATACCAACACATAATTGATCCTGCAATGAATAATTGATCCTTATCAGTATAAAATGAGCCGATTTGGTCAATCTATCGGCAATCACCCAAATTGAATCATATCCCTTCAAAGTCTTCACTAGACCTATCACAAAATCCATAGAAATTCTATCCCATTTCCACTATGGAATATTCAACGGTTGCATCAGACCCAACAGTCTTTGATGTTCAATCTTCGACTTCTGACAAGTCAAACAAGCATACACAAACTCTGCAACTTCCTTCTTCATCCCTGGCCACCAAAACAATTTCTTCAAGTCTTGGTACATCTTTGTGGCACCCAGATGAATACTTAACCCACTTCTGTGACCTTCCTCAAGAATACTCTTCTTAATTTCCGGCACATCTGGAACATACACTCTATCTCTGAACCTCATCACACCATTCTCATCGACTCGAAAATCATCCATGTTACCTTGGTTGATTAATGTGAGACGATCCACCAAACTCAAATCAGATTTTTGACCTTCTCTGATTTCTTGGAGAATACCACTAGTCAACTTTAGCATACCCAACTTCACACTATTAGGAGTTTCTTCACACACTAGACTCATATCTCTAAATTGTTCAATCAGTCCTAACTCTCGAACCATCAACATCAACATATGCAAGGACTTCCTACTTAATGCATAAGCTACAACATTAGCCTTACCAGGGTGGTAACTCAAATCAAAACCATAATCCTTCAGAAGTTCAAGTCATATCATCTGCCTCATATTCAACTCTTTTTGATCAAACAAATACTTCAAGCTCCTGTGCTCACTGAACACTTCGAACCTGGACCCAAAAAGATAATGTCTCCAAGCTTTCAACACAAACACCATAGTGGCCAACTCTAAGTCATGCGTAGGATAACTCCTTTCATGAACCTTTAGTTGTCTGGAAGCATACATAACGATCTAACCATTCTGCATCAGTACGCCCCCAAGACCCATCTTCGATGCATCACAATACACTACAAAAGGCTCACTCGGATTTGGCAAGATCAACACTTGAGCACTTGTCAACATTTTCTTGAGTTCTACAAAACTCTTCTCACATGCAACATCCCACACATAAGCTTGACCCTTCCGAGTCAACTGAGTCAATGGCAGTGCCAACTTTGAAAAGCCTTCTATAAACCTACGATAATAACCAGCCAACCCAAGGAAACTTCAAATTTCAGTAGCAGACTTCGGAGTGTCCCACTGCAACACAGCATCAACTTTGGACGGATCAACAACAATCCCTCCACTAGAAATCACATGGCCAAGGAAACTCACTTCCTTCAACCAAAACTCACACTTGGACAACTTGGCATAAAACTTCTTGTCCCTCAAAACCTGCAATACAACTCTTAGATGTTGCGCATCTTCTTCCTCGAACTTTGAATATATCAAGATATCGTCGATGAATACTACCACAAATTGATCCAAGTAAGGATGAAAAATCCTATCCATATACTCCATGAATACACCAGGTGCATTAGATACACCAAACGACATCACTGTATATTCGTAGTGTCCATACCTCGTCCTGAAAGCTGTCTTCGGAATATCATCAGGCTTAACGCGAATTTGATGATAACCATGCCTCAAATCAATCTTACTAAACATGCAAGCGCCCACCAATTAATCCATCAGATCATCAATCCTCGAAAGTGGATACTTATTCTTGATCATCACTTTATTCCATTGTCGATAATCCGCACACAATCTCATGCTACCGTCTTTCTTTCTCACCAACAACACAGGAGCACCCCACAGAGAAACACTCGGTCGAATAAACTTCTTCTCAAGCAGCTCTTCCAACAGTTTCTTCAATTCTCCTAACTCATATGCAAACATCCGATAAGGAGCCATCGATATTGTCGCTACTGCGAAAATCGGCGCCGGCTAAACAGAAGAGTCGCCACCGTGCGTTATTTATCCCAAGGGAGGGAAAGGAAACGCTCGAAGTAAACCTACCGCAAAGACGGGAAAGGAATGGTCATCGCAACCAAATCCTGGATTCGGGAGTCGGTTACGCAAGGGGAAGGTATTAGCACCCCTCACGTCCGTCGTACTCGACGGGATCCACGCTTGTTTTCTAGTACGGATTTGTTATTCTATCTATTCTACAAGTCTGGGTTAAAGAGAAAGATAATGACTCGGCAAAGTATCGTACTTTATGCCTACGTATTCCCGTCTGGAACGAGAAATCAGAGTCAACGTAGTTCGCCTACTTACGGGAAAGGAGGGGAAGGTTGCTCGCTAGGATATCGCATCCTATGCCTACGTACTTTCATACAGCATGAAAGATCAGAGCAAACGTAGTTCGGGATACGGAAGACACAAGTTTGTCTGAATATTTTTATCTCCTTATGAAAGGGTTTTTCCTGATTAAGAGTCCAAGCGGACAAAAATGACACTTTGATGTTTGTTTTCAGTCTTTTATGCAAGAACTGTTTTTTATGATGTTTGCAATCTCTGACGCACTAGAGACTATGATTTGAAGGTGACTACGTCGTATGTCACCCTAAGGGTAACACACTAAGCAATCAGGTTACTGAAGAGTGACCCTTCAGCGACCTTTCTCAAATAGCTTAAGGCTCGTAGCGTACGGCATCGATAATCCTTATTACTGTGTTTTGAATTGTTCTGAGATAGAAGAGAAGTCTAAAAACCTAGGGTTTGAAAGGGGAATCAAAACTACCCTAATGTTATCATACATGGATTACAACCTAATGTCTATCATATTTCTCTCTTGCACAGAGAGAAACAGAGATCCTAGGGGATAAACAGTAAAAGAAACAGAATATACGGTAAAACAGTAAAATGCATGAGATGCTGCAAAACAAACGAGGCAAGAGAGTCCTACTCAACCTCGAACCTGGGAAAACAATAGGCAAAGTGAAACAGCTTCACCTCAAACCTAAGGGAAAATCAACAGACAATACAGCAAAGAAAATCACACCCAACACCAGCTCCTACAGTAAGCAGTTCAAACAGCACCAGCTCTGGCAGCTACAGTTGATTAACAGCACAAGGTGGACAGTAGCAACTTCAAGCAAGATCCTATCTGCACTTTCCAATGATATCCAAGCTTCAGATAATCTCTTATCTCCAATGATCTCCAAACTTTGGCAGGCCATGAACCCTAACCAGTAGACAGTTTCAGTTGGCAGCAAAACCCTAATTTCACAGATACCCAGCTTTGACAGGCACAAGCTTCATCTTCACCAGTCTTTAATGCACTTCTTAGCTTCACTAAGTCTTCAACTTCAAGGCAAACACTCATAGGAGAGAATCAAATAATGGATGAAGTTGGAATGTTAAGAGACTTAGTGAAAACCCAGGGAACTCACCAAGATCTTAACACAGCAAGTGAAAAGTATCCTCAAGGTTATACCCAGTCAAAGCATGCTCTACTTCCCTCCTAAGGAGAGATGGAACTTCTTTGGGGGACCCTATGTCATAGGATGGAATAGAGGCACAAGAAGCTCTCTATGTTTGACAGAAGAAATCAGTCTACTCTAGAGCTCTCCCTATATCTCCTATCTCCTAAGTCTTCAAAAGCAACCTTCAAGTAAGAAAATCTCCAAGCTTCAAACATCATCATTTGTCTTCAATCTTCTTCCATGTCTTCACATACTCCTCAAGCCAAGCACAAGCCCCAACACCCAAAGAAAAGGCCCAAAACCCATCAAACCAATCAATATCCTAAGAGGGAAACACACCAATAACAACCAACTTGCAAAAATCAAAGAAAATAGGAATACTCATCATAAAATCCTAGATTAATTTCTAAGGGATCCTAACTATGTACCCTATACCCCACATAAACCCCAAGGCCTAAATCAAACTAAAAACCCAAGAACTATGTGTTGAAATGCACCTATGTCAAGTTGAAACCCTAATTCTAGCATTCTAAAGTTGATGTTCAAAACTAACTAAAATTAAATCACAAAAATGTGATAAAATTCCAAGGGTAACCTAATACTATACTCTAATCATAGCAAAAAGAATAGCACCAAAAATCAAAATGAAATGATCATACTAAATTCAGAAAGTAACATGTATCAAATGAAAATGAAATAAAAGCTATTAAAAGTAAAAATAAACCAAAAATAGAAAAATGCATGAAATGACATTTTTATTATTTTATAATTTTCTTGATGTCTTGATGAAAATAGGGAAAAAAAATCCCATCTAAAAATATTAATTTTCCAATTAATTATGATTTTTTAAAGAACAAAAAAATAAATAAATAAATAAATGTGAAAATAGAAGAAATATGGAAAAATGGGAAAGATGCGTGTCAAATAGTAATAAAAATCAATGTAAAAACCAAATGGGCCCAGAGAGGGGGTGGGGATAGCAGCGCGTGCATTAGGCCCAGACCAGTCAGAAATTAAAATGGAAAATTGCCAGGAAAATGGAAAAAAACGTGGTGTGAAAAGCAATCCAATTCAGTGTAAAATCTATTGGGCTTTGGAAGTGGGGTGTGGATATCATGTTTTATCACTAAGCCCAGCACCAACATTTAATGAAACACTGCGTCTCACTCTTCTCTCAGAACTCTTCCTATATTGAAAACGAATCCTGGCCATCAGATCCTCATTTGGTCAAAGTCCTACTCAACATCCTAGGGTTAATAACTTGTCTTCAACCTTTTGAAAGTTGGAGGGAAAATAAAATGCCATGGATGCAGAGCTAGAGAACTTCATCTTCCTCAATCGGATTCCACCAAATCTTCATCAAAACTCAAAATTAAAAACCCTGACTTACTCCATTTTCACCAGCAATTCAACCATGGCATCTAAACACACTGAAACATCTTCCTCCTCAAAACACGATTGAATCCTCAGAAATTACTCAAGAATGGAATCTCACCAAACCTAAAATTGAGTAGCTTAATCTATTCTCCATGTTTCACTGAGTATTTCTAGCCATTAAACTAAGATTATAACACCAAGAATGCCAAGATACGATCATGAACAGAAATTGCATCACTCCACTAATTGTCTCTAAATCGATCCTAAAGCTACCAGAAAGCTTCATACACTAACCTACATTGAATCTAACCATTCAAAATCCATTGAAACTACCTAAATCAAGCCATGGAGTGAAGTTTGCATACCTGCAAATTTGAGATGAACAGAGTGATCAAAGCTTCAAGATAAGCTTCAATACTTTCCAGACACCTTCACCAACACCAAATCAAGCTTCTGTATGCAAAGAGAGAGATTGAAATGGCCTGGATTGTTGAATTCGATCTTGAGTTGCAGGCTGAAAATTCCAAGTGCAATCTCACAGTTCTTTAATGCTCTTGCTATGGATTCTATCTGGAATCATTCACCAATGCTAGAGCAAGCTTTTTAGATCAAAAGAATGGATGGAAAGTGGCTGAAACCTTGTAACAGAATTCTGTTTGCAAATGGAAAAGTGAAAATGCAAACTCTCCAATCTCCCTCAATTCTCTCCAACTCTTGCTCTGAACCTCTTCACCAGTATATATAGAATGTATTTGAAGACCCTAGAAAGTTCTAGATTGATCCAATGAGAAATTCACCATCTCATGTCATGAAAATCTCATCTCATGCTTGGTTCATATCAGCTCATGATTTGGCTTGCAATTCACTTTGTTCTGAGTTTAAAATGTCCTTAGATGAGATTTTGGAGGTGTTAGGATGGAAGGGAGCCTTGCATTTACCTTGAAGTGTGGTTTGGCGATTGTTACTTATTATGCAAGCAATCAATTTACAAAGCAAGTCATAAAAATATTCCTCAACTCAAAATTGTGGCAATCTCAATGTTCTCAAAATGCATTTTACAATCAAATTGGTATGTCATATGGCTTGGTTTGGATGTGTAGATCAAAAACCCTAATTTCCAACCTTGGTTCATTTAAAAAATACCTTTATTTTCGGCCATTTTGGTGACTTTGTGAAGCAAGCCATTCCAAACTCTAATTACCTCTTATCTAGCCTAAAAACATCATTTTGAACACATCTCATGTTTAACATTTTTTCATTTGAGGAGTGGAAGATGGAGATTTTAACCTATGTTGAAAAATGACTTGTAATTCAACTTTCCCAAAATACCCCTGGGTTGCCAAGACCATAACTTAAGTTCCACAAATCCTCTTGAGGACTTATAGTACTCAAATTAAATCTAAGACCAAGATCTACAACTCTTATGTTGGCCAAGAATCCATTTGAAAACTCCTTGATGGGAAAAAGTTGCTTGGAATTCAAGTGACTTTCATAGATGAATTTCAATGTCCTCTGATGACCCATAACTTGCAAGAACCATAAATTGAGTTCTACAAATCTTCTTGAAGAGTTCTAGTACTCAAATTAAATCTATTGATAAGCTATACAAGTTTCATGTTGACCAAGAATTCATTTGAAGCTTGCATTTTGACTTATCTTGCTTGGAAGTTAGGCCTAAATTAGGGGATTTTACACTGAAACCCTAATTTAGTAATTCCTCTTCCTCTTGATTCTCTTTGATTTCTCCTTGGCACAACATCACACATGTATCCATATATCAATTCATGAATCCCACATTCTTCAACTAAGCCTTGATGCTCTTCAATCACTCAGTTGACCTAGGGTTGACCTAGGGTTGACCCAGGTGAAACCCTAGTTGACTGCACCTCAACTGTGGCTCTTGCACTTGTATCAATGACTTGTCTCATCTTCAAAATGACCCTCTAGGTCTTCCATGATCTTTGTGCACATTCCATACCCTCAATTGATAGTTCATACTCCTTTGATAATCTTCAATATACCTCAAATTAGGAGAGGAATCCACTGGTTGACCCTCAAACTTTTCAAAGCTTCAACTCTTTCTTGATTACTTGGATGGTCTAGAACTTGAATAAAACCCCTTGATGGGCCTCTTTCTGATAAGAGTGGCACTTGACCCCTTGTTATATGATTTGTTATGCTATGCTATGCAAATGATTAGAATATGTACATGACTTATTATGCTAATGACAATGCAATTGAAACATAAACCAGGTGGACTAGGTTGAGCAAATTTTAGGGTGCAACAGCTGCCCCTATTCAAGCGACTTGGACCCGACTGGGTGAAGAGCGAACAGCCTTCAAACATTCGAGGCACGAGACGGTTGAATACCAAGAACCCGGAAATTTGCCAACCGTAGAAATAAACTGCACCACTGTTTGGGGAACAACACCCGTCAATTGAACCTGATAGTTATGGTAACAAATGATCAACCACCTGATAAAGATCTGATTTCAACATTAACCGCATGTATTGCACCAAACTTATCAATATAGGAATAATCTGAACGACTTCACTGGGAAGTACTTCTGTCAACAAAACATGACTCTGCCAACGATACAGGGAAATAACTCCGCCATCGCTACGGGAAATAACTCTGCCACCACTACGGGAAATACTCTGGGAAAATAACACCGTCATCACTACGGGTAATAACTCCGCCACCACTACGGGAAATAATCTGTCATCACTATAGGAAAATAACACCGTCATCACTACGGGTAATACTCTGCCATCACTATAGGAAAATAACACCGCCATCGCTACGAGTAATACTCTACCTCACTACAGGAAAATAACACCGCCATCGCTACGGGTAATACTCTGCCATCACTACAGGAAAATAACACCGCCATCGCTACGGGTAATACTCTGCCATCACTACAGGAAAATAACACCGCCATCGCTACGGGTAATACTCTGTCATCACTACAGGAAAATAACACCGCCATCACTACGGGTAATACTCTGCCATCACTACAGGAAAATAACACCGCCATCGCTACGGGTAATACTCTGTCATCACTACAGGAAAATAACACTGCCATCGCTACGGGTAATACTCTGTCATCACTACAGGAAAATAACACCGCCATCGCTACAGGTAATACTCTGTCATCACTACAGGAAAATAACACCGCCATCGCTACGGGTAATACTCTGCCATCACTATAGGAAAATAACACCGCCATCACTACGGGTAATACTCTGCCATCACTACAGGAAAATAACACCGCCATCACTACGGGTAATACTCTGATTACAGCTTCTCTGCCTATCTTTGCAGTAGCTGACTCCATCAATCAAATGGGTAACACAATATGAGTCTAGTCTTCTAATTCTCAGTGCGGACATGGCAGCAAACCTGAGAAGGACTCTACTGGGGATTTTCTGAACTTAAACTGCCAGACACCTACTTCGACATAGGCGGCAATTTCCAAAAATTGATTCACGAAATCTTTTGATAACGATATAACAAAAATCTTAAAGAAATACTCCGCTGGAGGGGTAAGAGAAACTTAACCAAGCAACTCTGTGGGGAATAATGACAAGACGAACATTATCATCACATGTCTCATGCTGAGACTTTTAATATTGGGTAATTGATCTGAGCAAGAGCTCCCTCCACCTGCAAGGGAAACAACACTTGAAAACCAAAAGGTTAACCAACCTGGCTTATGTTTCAAAATGCACATGTTTGAGAATGGCGTAATGCTCCGTACAGCACGGATATGCTACGCGTTTTCGGGTAGATGCAAATATGACACTATATGCAAATGTAAATGCAGGCTCAAGCTGCTGGGGAAACTCTGATAAGCTCGCTTCAACACGGCTGTTGAAAGAAAACACCACCCTGTTGGGGATGAACTAGTATCATAAAGTCCTCCGGCAAAATAAATGGCGGACATACAACCAACTCCAACGGGGAGAGATTTAACCTTCGATTCCCACTGGGAGGAAAGAATAACACCTGTCGGGGAGAGTAACTCCGTTGGGGAAGAATCGAATCTCTTGGGGAAAGTAAACTGACTGAGCAAGAAACGACTCAGCTGGGGAACGAGGAAATCCTTTCGGGGAAACGCACTGTCTGAACCCAGTTTACAAACTCGGAGCTACCACTCCGCTAGGGATAATCATCCTAACGAAGGCATGACGACCTGTGGGAAGAAAACTATCTTCTATGGGAATAATCCTTCTGAACCAACTATGACTTGGCTAAACTCTGCGGGAACCCTCCAAGCTGGGGATTGATCGTTCACATACTCGACTCTCTGGGGGAGTGCAACCTCTGCAGAGGATACTGATCTTGACCGACTGGGGATATCCTCGGGGGATGAGCTGCGACTAGCTGGGGAAATTGATCTCTTCGGTAAGGGGTAAAATCACCCCAACCTTTGAAGGTGATGTGCGACCTGCATAGGGATTGGCGTCGCACAAAGTCAAGTCTTTCACCACGAACTTCCGCCCGGGGGCTATAATTTCTGATTGTCCGCTTTAAAGGCAAGAACCCTGCAAAACACAAACGAGACAAGACAAATCTATACAACCAAATCTATTCGGGTTAGTGTCCGTGACATTACTTCAGTCAATTCGAAGTTTTAGCAATTATTGGCAAGGGCCAGCAAAGTTATGCAAGTGCAAGTTTATCAAAAAAACATCGGCGTTTTCCACATACAAAACAGTAAAGCACAATCATCAAATACTGAATAACATGTTTTATTAATAACAGGCCTCTGAATAGGCAAAGTTTTGTACATCGGATGCAACTCCTGAAAAGAGGAAGTAACGCACACACACATACATATATGCACAAGAAGCATAAAAATACAAATACAACTCGAATTCGTACACATGTCGGCAGCGTGGTGCAGACAAACATCGTGGGTTGATCCTCCTATGACTCGCCTGACTCTGGTGCTTTCCCGGTATTCAATTTTCGGAAGAGATTGTGTTGGATAAACGAACCCTCAGGTGCTCCCAAACCACTAAGCAATGTTGTATCAGATTCGGACCGCAGTCATTTGCTTTTTAAAATCCCTAACTTTTGCGTGAACCGCCCTTTGCGGGTTTTCAATTCACCGGGATACCCTTTTTTGCCGAAGTCGCCCAATGCAGGTTTTCAACTTCGCGGGTGTACATTTTTTTTAATTTTATCCCTAACTTTTGCCCGAACCTTTTTATTCTGTTTTTGGTTCGCCGGGATGCCCTATTTTTGCCTGGACTCTCTTTTTACTGTCCAGCGGGTCACTTTCAAGCAAAGTATTTTTTAACTGCGTCCGAATTCACAGGAGACGAAAAGTCTTCACCATCCATGGCAGATAGTAGCAAAGCTCCTCCAGAGAAGACTTTTCTGACAATGTATGGCCCTTCGTAATTAGGGGTCCACTTGCCCCTGTGATCTGTTTGTGGCAGGAGAATCCTCTTCAGCACAAGGTCGCCCGTCTGAAAGCTTCGCGGACATATCTTCTTATCGTATGCTTTCTTCATCCGGCTTTGATACAACCGACCGTATGCTAGAGAAGCTAGCCTCTTCTCATCCATTAAACTCAGCTGATTCAACCTGTCTTTCACCCATTCTGCCTCGTCAAGTTGGACATCTCGTAATACCATCAGGGAAGGAATCTCCACTTCCAATGGTAACACTGCCTCCATTCCGTATACCAATGAAAAAGGGGTTGCCCCGGTTGATGTGCGTACCGTCGTACGATAACGTGCAAAGTGAAAGGTAGCATCTCGTGCCAATCCTTATATGTCACAACCATCTTCTGAACAATCTTCTTTATGTTCTTATTGGCTGCTTCGACAGAGCCATTCATCTTGGGTCGGTAAGGAGAAGAGTTGTGATGCTCAATCTTAAAATTCTGGCACAGCTCTTTCATCATCTTGTTATTCAAATTCGAACCGTTGTCGGTGATGATCCTCTCAGGGATTCCATATCTGCAGATAATATCTCGTTTGATAAATCTGGCGACCACTTGTTTGGTGACATTGGCATATGATGCTGCTTCCATCCACTTGGTGAAGTAATCAATTGCCACCAAAATGAATCGGTGTCTTTTTGATGCCGTAGGCTCGATCTTTCCAATCATATCAATTCCCCACATCGAGAATGGCCACGGTGATGACATCACATTCAAAGGACTTGGGGGTACATGGACCTTGTCCGCATAAATTTGGCATTTATGACACCTCTTTGCAAACTTGAAACAGTCTGTTTCCATAGTTAGCCAGTAATAACCTGCCCGCAGCAGCCTTCTCGTCATAGCATGCCCACCAGCATGTGTACCAAATGTACCCTCATGTATCTCTTCCATGAGCAACTTCACTTCTTTCTCATCTACACAACGTAGCAACACCAAGTCATGGTTTCTTTTGTATAGGACACCGTCAGGATTCAAATAGAAATTGCCAGCCAATCTCCTGAGAGTTTTCTGATCTCGACTGGATGCCCCAGCCGGATACTCCTTGTTCTTCAGGAAATTCTGGATGTCAAAATACCAGGGTTTATCATCAGATGCTTCGTCAATAGCAAATATGAAAGCGGGCCTATCAAGTCGAGAGATAACAATTCGGGGAGCCTCGTTCCAGAAGTTAACTTTATACATGGAAGACAATGTCGCCAGGGCATCAGCCATTTGATTTTCCGCTCGCGGCACATGATGCAATTCAACCTTGTCGAAGAAAGGCAACAATCTCCTTGCATAATTCATATATGGTATCAAATTGGGCTGACGTGTCTCCCATTCTCCTTTTATCTGATTCACTACCAGAGCTGAGTCTCCATATACATCAAGATTTTTAATCCTCAAATCAATAGCCTCCTTGAGACCCATGATGCACGCCTCATATTCAACTTCATTATTGGTAACCGGAAAGGTCAACCGAGCAGTAAATGGGATGTGCGACCCATGAGGAGTAGTAATGATTGCCCCTATTCCGCTACCATAGGAATTCACAGCTCCATCAAATATTAACTGCCATTTGGAACCCAATTCTGGTCCTTCGTCCGGCAACGGTTCTTCGCAATCTTTCATCTTTAGGTACATGATATCCTCGTCAGGAAAATCAAACCTCATCGATTGGTAGTCTTCAACAGGCTGCTCCGCAAGGTACTCTGACAAGACGCTACCTTTAATAGCCTTTTGCGAGACATACTGAATATCATATTCGGTTAACACCATCTACCATCGGGCAATTCTTCCGGAGAGTGCTTGCTTCTCAAACACGTATTTGATTGGATCCATCTTTGAAATGAGCAGGGTTGTATGATTTAGCATGTATTGCCTCAAATGTTTGGCGGCCCAGGCTAGCGCGCAACACGTTTTCTCGAGCATTGAGTATCTAGACTCACAGTCAGTAAGCTTCTTACTCAAATAGTAGATTGCATGCTCTTTACGTCCTGTCTCGTCGTGTTGACCGAGAACACAACCCATACTTTCCTCAAGAACTGTCAAATACATAATCAACGGTCTCCCGGCCACTGGGGGTATCAAAACAGGAGGTTCCTGCAAGTATTCTTTTATCTTGTCGAACGCCTTTTGACAATTTTCATTCCAGGTCACAACCTGGTCCTTTTTCAGCAGCTTGAATAACGGCTCGCACGTCGCAGTTAAGTGAGATATAAACCGGGCGATATAGTTCAACCTCCCTAAAAATCCACGCACTTCTTTTTCTGTCTTAGGCGTCGGCATTTCTTGTATTGCTTTTATTTTTGCAGGATCAACCTCTATTCCTTTTTCGCTCACGATAAACCCCAGTAGTTTACCCGATCTCACCCCGAAGGTGCACTTGTTAGGGTTCAGTCTCAGCCTGAACTTCCTAAGCCTCTTGAATAATTTCAGCAGATTAACCAAATGCTCTTCCTCCATCTGGGATTTGGCAATCATATCGTCAACATAGACCTCAATCTCTTTATGCATCATGTCATGAAAGAGAGTCGTCATAGCACGTTGATATGTTGCCCCAACATTCTTCAATCCGAAGGGCATCACTTTGTAACAAAATGTTCCCCAAGGAGTAATGAAAGTAGTCTTCTCCATGTCTTATGGCGCCATTTTGATCTGATTATAGCCCGAGAAGCCATCCATGAAGGAGAATACGGAGAATTGAGCAGTGTTATCAACCAGCACATCGATGTGAGGAAGTGGAAAGTCATCTTTCGGGCTCGCCCTGTTCAAGTCACGGTAGTCTACGCACATTCTCACTTTACCGTCTTTCTTTGGCACTGGCACAATATTGGCGACCCATGAGGGATATTTTGTAACAGCTAGGAAACCAGCATCCCACTGTTTTTGAACTTCCTCCTTAATCTTCACAGCCATGTCCGGTCTAGTTCTTCGGAGTTTCTACTTAATAGGCGGGCATTCTTCTTTTAATGGGAGACGGTGAACAACCATATCTGTATCCAACCCCGGCATGTCCTCATATGACCAAGCGAATATATCACTGTATTCTTTGAGCATCTCAACCAACCTTTGCTTGACGTCACTTTGCAGCGCAACCCCTATACGGATGTTCCTTTCAGCCCCTTCCGACCCCAAATTGATAATCTCAATGACTTCCTCATGAGGCAGAATAATTCTTTCTTCTTGTTTCAATAACCAGGTCAGCTCTTCTGGTACGTCGCCATCTTCGACAATCTCTTCCTCAGCCTGAAATACCGGGTGCTCGAAGTCGAAATGAGTCATAGGCGGTTCATAGATGTCATCTGAAATAGTAATCCTGCAAAGGAAATGGTTAAATGCTTCAAAACGCGTACAAAGCAAATAACCACGTTGCCATTTTATTGTAAAACATAAAAACGGGAAAAACAGGGATCACAACATTTGTATACGAAAACGCCTTTATTCATGATTAAACAATGTATTGTACATAACCAAAATGGCCCTAAGCAAAATCCTTGTGCCCCAAGTAGGACACAGGATTATTCAACAATTAAAAAAACAAATCATTACTGTTTAGTTGTCACAGGAACGGTTCCCCGGATAGACCAATTGCAGAGACTTTGTCCTGGCATGCTTGGCTTGATCCATGCGTCCATATCACAGTCGCTATCTCCTTCCTAAGAAACGGAAACAACATTGATAGTCTCGAAGCTCACCCCGCTCGGTGTAATGGTTATTAGTCCTCTGATCTTGGGCGCTCCTGAAGAGGATGCTGATGACGAAGGATGATATCCAAGCCCGAACCTGTCATTCTTCACGGGAATCTCCAACACCTGACCCCAGCCCTTGGTTTCGCCTGTCTGCACTAGAGCCTGAGCCTCTTTGTACGATGACACTGCCACATCTGATATCTTGGGTACTGGAGCTTTGTCTTTAATCTTTAGCCCTTCGAATGCTTGACAGGGTGTCTCATGAATCTCGCCGTCGACCTCCACATATCTGAATGAAGACAGATGGCTAACCAAAATATCTTCCTCTCCACAAACAGTGACGACACTATCCCCCACCATATACTTCAACTTTGGGTGCAACGTGGATGTGACTGCCCCGGCAGCATGGATCTATGGGCGTCCGAGCAAACAACTATACGCGGGCTGGATGTCCATTATATAGAATTCAGTTTCAAAGATTTCCGGCCCCACTTGCAATGGTAATGTTATCGATCCGAAAACTGACCTCCGCGTCCCATCAAATGCTCTAACCACCAAATCACTTGGCGTGCAGATAATCCCCCTGATATCCAGTTTCATCATTGCTTTCTTCGGAAGCACATTCAAGGAAGACCCTGTACACACCAGCACATGGGACATGACCGTGCCCCTGCATTCAACTGACACATGCAACGCCATATTATGCTCTCTCCCTCTCGGGGTCAAATCAAAATTCGTAAAGCCCAAACTGTGCCCTGCATTAACATGCGCCATCACCCCTTCTAATTGATTCGCGGAAACATCTTGGGGTACAAACGACGTGTCTAGAATTTTCAATAAAGCGTTCCGATGGGCCTCAGAACATAGTAGCAGGGACAAGATCGAGATCTTTGATGGCGTTTGCTGGAGATGCTCAACGATTTTGTAATCACTTTTACGGATGAGCCTCATAAACTCTTCCACATCCTTAAGCGATGTTTCCTTTTCCTTTATCTGCGAGGGGCCACTCTCGTCTACCTTGGCTTTCCCCTTTGCCAATCTTTCTGCCTCTACCTCAGGCGATGTGAAGATTCTTCCGCTTCTGGTCATACCTCCTGTTCCAACAACATTATCTACAACCCTAGCTGGTTATCCATTGACTTCAATTTTCTCACCGTCGCAATATACCTCCAGCCCGTAAGTCCATGGCACTGCTTTGGTACTTTCAAAAGGGACTGGCCCTGCTTTGGTAATAGTGATCGTCGGCCGCCTGGCGGGCGCCGTTATTGTTATTGTTTTTCTCGGAATCGTTACCGTCGCAACATCGTTCCGCTCCTCACACAATGCCTCTACAGGTTCTTCAACTGCGGTTCTATCAAACTTCAATGTTCCTTCATCCATCATAGCCTGGATACCCTGTTTCAACTCATTACAACCCTCTGGCTGTATCCAACAATCCAAGCAAAATTCATCACACCTCGGGAATACACCCCCTTTTAACAACCTACTTTTGATCTCACCCAACGGTGTCTTTAGCTCATTGACATCCGTTACTAGATTCAAATTTTTCTCGGTCAGGATGGAATTTGCCCCATGATTGGGCATAGGCTGTTGTACTATATTTGGACCCGCCTGTCCAAAGTTGATAGCTTTGCTGTCCAGCAAGTCTTGGACTTTATGTTTAAACGCGTGACAGCCTTCAATATCATGTCCGGGCGCCCCGGAGTGAAACTCACAGTGTTTACCAGCATCATAGCCAAACGGAGGATTGCCCGTTAACGGTGCCATGGTCCTTTTCTCGACCAACTTCAACCCTAGCAGTGTTTGAAGCAG
Source organism: Lathyrus sativus (assembly GCA_963859935.3). Lineage (NCBI taxonomy): Eukaryota > Viridiplantae > Streptophyta > Magnoliopsida > Fabales > Fabaceae > Lathyrus > Lathyrus sativus. The sequence goes on along the minus strand of OZ012737.1, from coordinate 252,045,765 downwards.
TTCAGCGTATGTTGAAGGAGGTGTTTCAAATACTCGTCTGGGCTTGCCCTCTAGGATTCTGCGTTGGGCGGGGTGCTGCCTTTGTTGTTGCTGCTGCGGCGGCTGTTGTTGTTGTTGTTGTTGTTGTTGTGGAAAAGGGATGGTAACACTAGCGACCTGTTGATGCTGAGCATACTGACTTTGTCCTCTGCCCCGGCCCCTGCCACCAAACACGGAACTAGTATCACCTTGCCGTCTACCACTGAATGCTTTCCTTGTACCTCCTGCGGGGGCAGACTCACCTGCGTGGAATCTTCCAACCTTAATACCGTCTTCGACCATCTCACCCATAAGAATCAAATCTGAAAAACTGCTTAACGAAACATTGAACAATTTTTCGTAATATATCCCTATAAATGTTCCAATGAACATGCTATTCATTTCTCTTTCAGCCAACAGAGGATGTACTCTTGCTGCCATATTGCGCCATCTCTGCGCATACTCTTTAAAGCTTTCCTCTTTCTTCTGCGACAAACCTTGCAATTGAACTCGGTTTGGTGCCAGATCACTATTATATTTATAATGCAGGACGAAAGCATCCGCCAATTGCTTCCAGGTTTTGATTTGAGCAGGTTCCAGCCCCATGTACCACTCGAGTGACGGTCCTGACAGGCTGTCTTGAAAGAAATGCATAAGCATCCTTTCGTCGTCTGAATACGCGGACATCCTTCTGTAATAAGCGCGGACATGCACCTTAGGGCAAGTGTCCCCCTTATATTTGTCGAAAGTAGGGGCTTTGAATTTCAGCGGTACCTTCAGCCCAGGCACCAAGCCCATAGTAGTCATGTCTAATCTGGTAGAATTCTGATTAGCCATACACTTCACCTTTTCTTCAAGCATCTTAATCCTCTGAGTATTGTCAATGGGTCCTTCAAATCCCATCCCTTTTCCAGAAAAGGCGTCCTCCTGACAATCTTCGCCCTAGTTCACATTTTCATTTCCGTACCCGTTATAACCAGTGTTGCGACCAAACCCTTGTTGATTAGTCATGGGACCTCGTCTCCCATTACCATAACCTAGATTGACCCCAGCATGCCCGAAACCAGTGTTGACAGGAATCAATCCAGCACCATTTCCACCATAACCCTGGTTAGCGTTACCGAAACCGTCGTAGCCGAAACCCAGAGTGTTGAAGCCGAACTTTCCGCCCTGATTGTCGTACTCAAACCCCTGGTCATTATATCCGAATCCGTTGTTACCATTACCGCCATTGAAGTTACCACCGCCCAAATTGGCATCTCCAAATCCAACATTGTTAACAACAGTCTCATTTCCATTCCCGGCGTTGCCATTCCCAACGCCAGCGTCATTGTTTACAACCACCACAGGTGGGGTCACCACAGGAGGAACCACAGGCGTAGGGGAGCCATCCTCATGAAGAGTTTCGACATGCACAGAGTTATGATCATTATTGCCATTCCCATTAGCCCGCGTCAGCAGCGGCTGCACCAAAGTCTGGAGATTCTCCTGGCCTTTAGCAATGCTCTCCATGGCCTGCATGAACAGGTTCAACTTCTCGCAAATTTCCTACATCTCTACTTGGACTTGATCCATGATTCTCTTGCAGTTGTTTCGGGTTGAGTAACGGTAAACTCTTTGTTCGTCAATCCTGGAAACCCGTAGATGCAGGAAATAAGATACAGGTTTGAGAATACCTGTCATGCAATATGAATGCAGATGCAAATGTGTAAATATGCTACAGGTTATATTCCCCTGATTCTAGTTTCGGAGAGAATGCCATCATGACAATGGATTCCCTATCCAGCAAGCAAGGAATCAGAAAAACCCTCATATATAGCAAATGCCAAGAGGCTGAGTACAGGAGTACAACTGCATACAACTGAAGAGACCTCGGCCAACAAGCCTGGCGATGGTCACAAATACAAGTGCAAATGACAAAGGCAAGATAAATCAGGCCAACTGGCGTGCTTTGACGTCCTCCAATATCCTCATCGTCTCTGAGTGCCCTAATCGGGAAATCAGCTCCTGAATCAGTAAAGCATGTCGCTCGGTAGTGGATCTCAGCTTTTTGGCATCATCCTGGTAGGTTCCTTTGCCAGAACTCTCGTCAAATCTGTACCTTTTGGAACCGGCCTTCTCTTCATAACCTCTCGGCTTCTCGTCAATGTCACTTACTATGAGCTCAGCAGCGCTCCTAAGTGATGTCGCTTCAGCAATCTTTGCGTCTTGGGCTCTAATTTGTGCCTCTAGCGTGGCAATCTGCAGCTTCAGTTCGTCTTCGCGCTCCTTCCGCTTGGTAAGCGTGGTACTCCACAAAGCTTCCCACTATTTGCCAGAACTCTCGTCAAATCTGTACCTTTTGGAACCGGCCTTCTCTTCATAACCTCTCGGCTTCTCGTCAATGTCACTTACTATGAGCTCAGCAGCGCTCCTAAGTGATGTCGCTTCAGCAATCTTTGCGTCTTGGGCTCTAATTTGTGCCTCTAGCGTGGCAATCTGCAGCTTCAGTTCGTCTTCGCGCTCCTTCCGCTTGGTAAGCGTGGTACTCCACAAAGCTTCCCACTTGCTGAGACGGGCATAAGCTTTGCTTAGAAGTTCCTTCTTGGAAGTAAGCACCTTGCTAACACCGTTTAAGGTTATTCCCACTTTTTCTTTCTTATTGGTTGCTTCTATTAGCTATGGTCCCAACCTGTTAATCAAATCAATCTGTTCCTTTACAGTGAAGGTGGCTTCATTCTTCTCACGACGTAACTGGAAGATCTCCTTCTCTAACTCCTCATTGGCCTTCTTCAGTTCCTCGTTTTCAGCCAACAATTTGTTATACTTCTCACTCTCTTCCGAAGGAGGTACCTCAATCAATGGAAGATACAAGGGTTCCACAGCAGGATAAGGCATCAAAGAAGTACTAGCTTTCTCACGGATCCAAGCTAAATAAGGAGCATAAGCTCTGCTATTGCTCTTACCGAGCAGAGCTTCCCCTCTCCTATGGATGTTAGCCCATGCATGTCTCAATCTGATCAAAACAGCCGCGTCTAATAAGCCCGTGAGATAAAGAGATTCCTGTATCTCCTTCTCAATAGGAGCATCCCTCAAAGCGTAACCGAACTGTCGTACCAGCAATGAAGGGTTATAGTTAATACAGCCCTTCCGTCCGATCAGGGGGACATTCGGAAAGCTACTGCAACTATATATAATATCAGTACCAAGCATACTTCGATCAAACCAAATGATATTCTCAGCAGACAGTCCCATCAACCGGGAAGGCCAGTCCAAAGTATCAACAGCATCCACAAAAGGCCCTGTCTTCGGAAGGTGCCCCTGAAACCACCTGTACAAGAGAGGAAGACAGCAGGAAACATTCTTGCCACGACGTTTCTCATTCTTGTAATGAATGGAATGATAAACATCGCCCAAGAGAGTAGGAACTGGATTCTTCGAGGCAAGAATCAAGAAGGCGTCTGAGTCGACAAAATCTGGCACATTAGAAAACAGGACAATCCCATAGATGCAGACAGCTAGGATAGCACTGAAGGCAACCCAACATCCACTCTTCGCGCACTGTGTAGCCTTCTCAACCAGGACAGACAAGTGAAAACCATAAGCTCCATTCAGCTTGACCAAGCCTCCCGGGAACTCAGAAGCGTCCAAACTGACAATCTCAGCAAGTGTAGCCAACTCAGGCTCAGCATCGACATGTACAAAGGGCATCTGGTCTAACACGGGAACTCTCAACATAGCAGAATACTCCTCTAAAGTGGGTGCCAGAATATAGTCGGGAAATAAGAAACATCTCAGCTGCGGCTCATAAAACTGCATCAAAGTATACACCCCAGTCGTCTCAAATGCAGAAGGTCTGTACAACAAGCTAAGTAATCTCCCATAAGATACTCTGAACTCAGCCCTCACTTTCTCATCTGCTAGAGCAACTAACCCCAGCAAGGAACTGATATCTGGTGAATGCAACTAGTAAGCAACTGTCTTCTTTAGGGACTCCATGTCTGGCTAGAAGATGTACTAGAATCAGAGGGGAATGATCACCTGCAACATAAATACATGTTAATGAAATGCAATCATGAAAATGCTCATGCATATGTAAACAAGGGACCAAGTGCAATGCTGATAGACTAGGTTGCTCTGTACTGAAGCCTGAGAACCATCAAATCTTCATCTCAAACCAACCACTCAAATGAACCTTGTAACCACATCTCACTGACAGAGATAAACCAGGTATTTTGAGGTCAAAGGTTTCCTGCAAACAGACCCTCCTACCCCTCACAGGTGTGTACTTAACTCGCAGACGAGGTACGACATCCTATGCGGGTTCAATGTCACAGACTTTCAAGAGCGATGATATGATACCCAGAAGGTGTGGCATCATCATCCCTTGAAGCGGCCTCACTTAGTCGAATTCCCAATTGATAGGTTCCCAGAGTCGACAATCCTCGGGTCAGACAACTTGTCGAGCCCTAAGGGCCAGGAAAGAAGCATCAAAGAGAATCTCGTCCGAGCGTAAATTTCGCGGCTAGCTGGAGCGAGCTAAGCAAGCAGGCTAACCACTACTCTCTACTTCTAAGTCTATGTGTAACCTCAAGCCCAGGTCCGGCTTATCTCTCAACAGATTATCCCCTTCCCACAGCAGCAATAATAGTATAGTGCTGATAATAAAATGCGGAAAGTAAAGATAGAAAAGTAAATCTACACAACACCCATGACGGGAAAACAAGCGCTAGGATTGACTCGCGTAGGGGATATTCCTGTCCCCAGCAGAGTCGCCAGCTGTCGCTACTGCGAAAATCGGCGCCGGCTAAACAGAAGAGTCGCCACCGTGCGTTATTTATCCCAAGGGAGGGAAAGGAAACGCTCGAAGTAAACCTACCGTAAAGACGGGAAAGGAATGGTCATCGCAACCAAATCCTGGATTCGGGAGTCGGTTACGCAAGGGGAAGGTATTAGCACCCCTCACGTCCGTCGTACTCGACGGGATCCACGCTTGTTTTCTAGTACGGATTTGTTATTCTATCTATTCTACAGGTCTGGGTTAAAGAGAAAGATAATGAATCGGCAAAGTATCGCACTTTATGCCAACGTATTCCCGTCTAGAACGAGGAATCAGAGTCAACGTAGTTCGCCTACTTACGGGAAAGGAGGGGAAGGTTGCTCGCTAGGATATCGCATCCTATGCCTACGTACTTTCATACAGCATGAAAGATCAGAGCAAACGTAGTTCGGGCTACGGAAGACACAAGCTGGTCTGAATATTTTTATCTCCTTATGAAAGGGTTTTTCTTGATTAAGAGTCCAAGCGGACAAAAATGACACTTTGATGTTTGTTTTCAGTCTTTTACGCAAGAACTATTTTTTATGATGTTTGCAATCTCTGACGCACTAGAGACTATGATTTGAAGGTGACTACGTCGTATGTCACCCTAAGGGTAACACACTAAGCAATCAAGTTACTGAAGAGTGACCCTCCAGCGACCTTTCTCAAATAGCTTAAGGCTTGTAGCGTACGGCATCGATAATCCTTATTACTGTGTTTTGAATTGTTCTGAGATAGAAGAGAAGTCTAAAAACCTAGGGTTTGAAAGGGGAATCAAAACTACCCTAATGTTATCATGCATGGATTACAACCTAATGTCTATCATATTTCTCTCTTGCACAGAGAGAAACAGAGATCCTAGGGGATAAACAGCAAAGAAACAGAATATACAGTAAAACAGTAAAATGCATGAGATGCTGCAAAACAAACGAGGCAAGAGAGTCCTACTCAACCTCGAACCTGGGAAAACAATAGGCAAAGTGAAACAGCTTTACCTCAAATCTAAGGGAAAATCAACACAATGTAGCAACACCAAGTCATGGTTTCTTTTGTATAGGACACCGTCAGGATTCAAATAGAAATTGCCAGCCAATCTCCTGAGAGTTTTCTGATCTCGACTGGATGCCCCAGCCGGATACTCCTTATTCTTCAGGAAATTCTGGATGTCAAAATACCAGGGTTTATCATCAGATGCTTCGTCAATAGCAAATATGAAATCGGGCCTATCAAGTCGAGAGATAACAATCCGGGGAGCCTCGTTCCAAAAGTTAACTTTATACATGGAAGACAATGTCGCCAGGGCGTCAGCCATTTAATTTTCCGCTCGCGGCACATGATGCAATTCAACCTTGTCGAAGAAAGGCAACAATCTCCTTGCATAATTCATATATGGTATCAAATTGGGCTGACGTGTCTCCCATTCTCCTTTTATCTGATTCACTACCAGAGCTGAGTCTCCATATACATCAAGATTTTTAATCCTCAAATCAATAGCCTCCTCGAGACCCATGATGCACGCCTCATATTCAGCTTCATTATTGGTAACCGAAAAGGTCAATCGAGCAGTAAATGGGATGTGCGACCCATGAGGAGTAGTAATGATTGCCCCTATTCCGCTACCATAGGAATTCACAGCTCCATCAAATATTAACTGCCATTTGGAACCCAATTCTGGTCCTTCGTCCGACAACGGTTCTTCGCAATCTTTCATCTTTAGGTACATGATATCCTCGTCAGGAAAATCAAACCTCATCGATTGGTAGTCTTCAACAGGCTGCTCCGCAAGGTACTCTGACAAGACGCTACCTTTAATAGCCTTTTGCGAGACATACTGAATATCATATTCGATTAACACCATCTACCATCGGGCAATTCTTCCGGAGAGTGCTTGCTTCTCAAACACGTATTTGATTGGATCCATCTTTGAAATGAGCAGGGTTGTATGATTTAGCATGTATTGCCTCAAACGTTTGGCGGCCCAGGCTAGCGCGCAACACGTTTTCTCGAGCATTGAGTATCTAGACTCACAGTCAGTAAACTTCTTACTCAAATAGTAGATTGCATGCTCTTTACGTCCTGTCTCGTCGTGTTGACCGAGAACACAACCCATACTTTCCTCAAGAACTGTCAAATACATAATCAACGGTCTCCCGGCCACTGGGGGTATCAAAACAGGAGGTTCCTGCAAATATTCTTTTATCTTGTCGAACGCCTTTTGACAATTTTCATTCCAGGTCACAACCTGGTCCTTTTTCAGCAGCTTGAATAACGGCTCGCACGTCGCAGTTAAGTGAGATATAAACCGGGCGATATAGTTCAACCTCCCTAAAACTCTACGCACTTCTTTTTCTGTCTTAGGCGTCGGCATTTCTTGTATTGCTTTTATTTTCGCAGGATCAACCTCTATTCCTTTTTCGCTCACGATAAACCCCAGTAGTTTACCCGATCTCACCCCGAAGGTGCACTTGTTAGGGTTCAGTCTCAGCCTGAACTTCCTAAACCTCTTGAATAATTTCAGCAGATTAACCAAATGCTCTTCCTCCGTCTGGGATTTGGCAATCATATCGTCAACATAAACCTCAATCTCTTTATGCATCATGTCATGAAAGAGAGTCATCATAGCACGTTGATATTTTGCCCCAGCATTCTTCAATCCGAAGGGCATCACTTTGTAACAAAATGTTCCCCAAGGAGTAATGAAAGTAGTCTTCTCCATGTCTTCTGGCGCCATTTTGATCTGATTATAGCCCGAGAAGCCATCCATGAAGGAGAATACGGAGAATTGAGCAGTGTTATCAACCAGCACATTGATGTGAGGAAGTGGAAAGTCATCTTTCGGGCTCGCCCTGTTCAAGTCACGGTAGTCTACGCACATTCTCACTTTACCGTCTTTCTTTGGCACTGGCACAATATTGGCGACCGATGAGGGATATTTTGTAACAGCTAGGAAACCAGCATCCCACTGTTTTTGAACTTCCTCCTTAATCTTCACAGCCATGTCCGGTCTAGTTCTTCGGAGTTTCTGCTTAATATGCGGGCATTCTTCTTTTAATGGCAGACGGTGAACAACCATATCCGTATCCAACCCCGGCATGTCCTCATATGACCAAGCGAATATATCAATGTATTCTTTGAGCATCTCAACCAACCTTCGCTTGACGTCACTTTGCAGCGCAACCCCTATACGGATGTTCCTTTCAGCCCCTTCCGACCCCAAATTGATAATCTCAATGACTTCCTCATGAGGCAGAATGATTCTTTCTTCTTATTTCAATAACCAGGTCAGCTCTTCGGGTACGTCGCCGTCTTCGACAATCTCTTCCTCAGCCTGAAATACCGTCGCAACATCGTTCCGCTCCTCACACAATGCCTCTACAGGTTCTTCAACTGCGGTTCTATCAAACTGCAATGTTCCTTCATCCATCATAGCCTGGATACCCTGTTTCAACTCATTACAACCCTCTGGCTGTATCCAACAATCCAAGAAAAATTCATCACACCTCGGGAATACACCCCCTTTTAACTACCTACTTTTGATCTCACCCAACGGTGTCTTCAGCTCATTGACATCCGTTACTAGATTCAAATTTTTCTCGGTCAAGATGGTATTTGCCCCATGATTGGGCATAGGCTGTTGTACTATATTTGGACCCGCCTGTCCAAAGTTGATAGATTTGCTATCCAGCAAGTCTTGGAATTTATGTTTAAACGCGTGACAACCTTCAATATCATGTCCGGGCGCCCCAGAGTGAAACTCACAGTGTTTACCAGCATCATAGCCAAACGGAGGATTGCCCGTTAACGGTGCCATGGTCCTTTTCTCGACCAACTTCAACCCTAGCAGTGTTTGAAGCAATTCAGCGTATGTTGAAGGAGGTGTTTCAAATACTCGCCTGGGCTTGCCCTCTAGGATTCTGCGTTGGGCGGGGTGCTGCCTTTGTTATTGCTGCGGCGGCTGCTGCTGTTGTTGTTGTTGTTATGGAAAAGGGATGGTAACACTAGCGACCTGTTGATGCTGAGCATACTGACTTCGTCCTCTGCCCCGGCCCCTGCCACCAAACACGGCACTAGTATCACCTTGCCGTCTACCACTGAATGCTTTCCTTGTACCTCCTGCGGGGGCAGACTCACCTGCGTGGAATCTTCCAACCTTAATACCGTCTTCGACCATCTCACCCATAAGAATCAAATCTGAAAAACTGCTTAACAAAAAATTGAACAATTTTTCGTAATATATCCCTGTAAATGTTCCAATGAACATGCTATTCATTTCTCTTTCAGCCAACGGAGGATGTACTCTTGCTGCCATATCACGCCATCTCTGCGCATACTCTTTAAAGCTTTCCTCTTTCTTCTGCGACAAACCTTGCAATTGAACTCGGTTCGGTGCCAGATCACTATTATATTTATAATGCAGGACGAAAGCATCCGCCAATTGCTTCCAGGTTTTGATTTGAGCAGGTTCCAGCCCCATGTACCACTCGAGTGACGGTCCTGACAGGCTGTCTTGAAAGAAATGCATAAGCATCCTTTCGTCGTCTGAATACGCGGACATCCTTCTGTAATAAGCGCGGGCATGCACCTTAGGGCAAGTGTCCCCCTTATATTTGTCGAAAGTAGGGGCTTTGAATTTCAGCGGTACCTTCAGCCCAGGCACCAAGCCCATAGTAGTCATGTCTAATCCGGTAGAATTCTGATTAGCCATACCCTTCACCTGTTCTTCAAGCATCTTAATCCTCTGGGTATTGTCAATGGGTCCTTCAAATCCCATGCCTCTTCCAGAAAAGGCGTCCTCCTGACAATCTTCGCCCCAGTTCACATTTTCATTTCCGTACCCGTTATAACCAGTGTTGCGACCAAACCCTTGCTGATTAGTCATGGGACCTCGTCTCCCATTACCATAACCTAGATTGACCCCAGCATGCCCGAAACCAGTGTTGACAGGAATCAATCCAGCACCATTTCCACCATAACCCTAGTTAGCGTTACCGAAACCGTCGTAGCCGAAACCCTGAGTGTTGAAGCCGAACTTTCCGCCCTGATTGCCGTACTCAAACCCCTGGTCATCATAGCCGAATCCTTTGTTACCATTACCGCCATTGAAGTTACCACCGCCCAGATTGGCATCTCCAAATCCAACATTGTTAACAACAGTCTCATTTCCATTCCCGGCGTTGCCATTGTCAGCGCCAGTGTCATTGTTTACAACCACCACAGGTGGGGTCACCACAGGAGGAACCACAGGCGTAGGGGGACCATCCTCATGAAGAGTTTCGACATGCACAGAGTTGTGGTCATTATTGCCATTCCCATTAGCCCGCGTCAGCAGCGGCTGCACCAAATTCTGGAGATTCTCCTGGCCTTTAGCAATGCTCTCCATGGCCTGCATGAACAGGTTCAACTTCTCGCGAATTTCCTGCATCTCTACTTGGACTTGATCCATGATTCTCTTGCAGTTGTTTCGGGTTGAGTAACGGTGAACTCTTTGTTCGTCAATCCTGGAAACCCGTAGATGCAGGAAATAAGATACAAATTCGAGAATACCGGTCATGCAATATGAATGCAGATGCAAATGTGTAAATATGCTACAAGTTATATTCCCCTGATTCTAGTTTCGGAGAGAATGCCATCATGACAATGGATTCCCTATCCAGCAAGCAAGGAATCAGAAAAACCCTCATATATAGCAAATGCCAAGAGGCTGAGTATAGGAGTACAACTGCATACAACTGAAGAGACCTCGGCCAACAAGCCTGGCGATGGTCACAAATACAAGTGCAAATGACAAAGGCAAGATAAATCAGGCCAATTGGCGTGCTCTGATGTCCTCCAATATCCTCATCGTCTCTGAGTGTCCTAATCGGGAAATCAGCTCCTGAATCAGTAAAGCATGCTGCTCGGTAGTGGATCTCAGCTTTTTGGCATCATCCTGGTAGGTTCCTTTTCCAGAACTCTCGTCAAATCTGTACCTTTTGGAACCGACCTTCTCTTCATAACCTCTCGGCTTCTCGTCAATGTCACTTACTCTGAGCTCAGCAGCGCTCCTAAGTGATGTCCCTTCATCAATCTTTGCATCTTGGGCTCTAATCTGTGCCTCTAGCGTGGCAATCTGCAGCTTCAGTTCGTCTTCGCGCTCCTTCCGCTTGTTAAGCGTGGTACTCCACAAGCTTCCCACTTGCTGAGACGGGCATAAGCTTTGCTTAGAAGTTCCTTCTTGGAAGTAAGCACCTTGCTAACATCGTTTAAGGCTATTCCCACTTTTTCTTTCTTGTTGGTTGCTTCTGTCAGCTCTGATCCCAACCTGTTAATCAAATCAGTCTGTTCCTTTACAGTGAAGGTGGATTCATTCTTCTAATGACGTAACTGGAAGATCTCATTCTCTAACTCCTCATTGGCCTTCTTCAGTTCCTCGTTTTCAGCCAACAATTTGTTATACTTCTCACTCTCTTCCGAAGGAGGTACCTCAATCAATGGAAGATACAAGGGTTCCACAGCAGGATAAGGCATCAAAGAAGTACTAGCTTTCTCACGGATCCAAGCTAAATAAGGAGCATAAGCTCTGCTATTGCTCTTACCGAGCAGAGCTTTCCCTCTCCTATGGATGTTAGCCCATGCATGTCTCAATCTGATCAAAACAACCGCGTCTAATAAGCCTGTGAGATACAGAGATTCCTGTATCTCCTTCTCAATAGGAGCATCCCTCAAAGCGTAACTGAACTGTCGTACCAGCAATGAAGAGTTATAGTTAATACAGCCCTTCCGTCCGATCAGGGGGACATTCGGAAAGCTACTGCAACTATATATAATATCAGTACCAAGCATACTTCGATCAAACCAAATGATATTCTCAGCAGACAGTCCCATCAACCGAGAAGGCCAATCTAAAGTATCAACAGCATCCACAAAAGGCCCTGTCTTCGGAAGGTGCCCCTGGAACCACCTGTACAAGAGAGGAAGACAGCAGGAAACATTCTTGCCACGATGTTTCTCATTCTTGTAATGAATGGAATGATAAACATCGCCCAAGAGAGTAGGAACTGGATTCTTCGAGGCAAGAATCAAGAAGGCGTCTGAGTCGACAAAATCTGGCACATTAGGAAACAGGACAATCCCATAGATGCAGACAGCTAGGATAGCACTGAAGGCAACCCAACATCCACTCTTCACGCACTGTGTAGCCTTCTCAACCAGGACAGACAAGTGAAAACCATAAGCTCCATTCAGCTTGACCAAGCCTCCCGGGAACTCAGAAGCGTCCAAACTGACAATCTCAGCAAGTGTAGCCAACTCAGGCTCAGCATCGACATGTACAAAGGGCATCTGGTCTAACACGGGAACTCTCAACATAGCAGAATACTCCTCCAAAGTGGGTGCCAGAATATAGTCGGGAAATAAGAAACATCTCAGTTGCGGCTCATAAAACTGCATCAAAGTATATACCCCAGTCGTCTCAAATGCAGAAGGTCTGTACAATAAGCTAAGTAATCTCCCATAAGATACTCTGAACTCAGCCCTCACTTTCTCATCTGCTAGAGCAACTAACCCCAGCAAGGAACTGATATCTGGTGAATGCAACCGGTAAGCAACTGTCTTCTTTAGGGACTCCATGTCTGGCTAGAAGATGTACTAGAATCAGAGAGGAATGATCACCTGCAACATAAATACATGTTAATGAAATGCAATCATGAAAATGCTCATACATATTAAAACAAGGGACCAAGTGCAATGCTGATAGACTGGGCTGCTCTGTACTGAAGCCTGAGAACCATCCAATCTTCATCTCAAACCAACCACTCAAATGAACCTTGTAACCACATCTCACTGATAGAGATAAACCAGGTATTCTAAGGTCAAAGGTTTCCTGCAAACAGACCCTCCTACCCCTCACAGGTGTGTACTTAACTCGCAGACGAGGTACGACATCCTATGCGGGTTCAACGTCACAGACTTTCAAGAGCGATGATACGATACCCAGAAGGTGTGGCATCATCATCCCTTGAAGCGGCCTCACTTAGTCGAATTCCCAATTGATAGGTTCCCAGAGTCGACAATCCTCGGGTCAGACAACTTTTCGAGCCCTAAGGGCCAGGCAAGAAGCATCAAAGAGAATCTCGTCCGAGCGTAAATTTCGCGACTAGCTGGTGTGAGCTAAGCAAGCAGGCTAACCACTACTCTCTACTTCTAAGTCTATGTGTAACCTCAAGCCCAGGTCCGACTTATCTCTCAACAGATTATCCCCTTCCCACAGCAGCAATAACAGTATAGTGCTGATAATAAAATGCGGAAAGTAAAGATAGAAAATTAAATCTACACAACACCCATGACGGGAAAACAAGCGCTAAGATTGACTCGCGTAGGGGATATTCCTGTCCCCAGCAGAGTCGCCAGCTGTCGCTACTACGAAAATCGGCACCGGCTAAACAGAAGAGTCGCCACCGTGCGTTATTTATCCCAAGGGAGGGAAAGGAAACACTCGAAGTAAACCTACCGCAAAGACGGGAAAGGAATGGTCATCGCAACCAAATCCTGGATTCGGGAGTCGGTTACGCAAGGGGAAGGTATTAGCACCCCTCACGTCCGTCGTACTCGACGGGATCCACGCTTGTTTTCTAGTACGGATTTGTTATTCTATCTATTCTACAGGTCTGGGTTAAAGAGAAAGATAATGAATCGGCAAAGTATCGCACTTTATGCCTACGTATTCCCGTCTGGAACGAGAAATCAGAGTCAACGTAGTTCGCCTACTTACGGGAAAGGAGGGGAAGGTTGCTCGCTAGGATATCGCATCCTATGCCTACGTACTTTCATACAGCATGAAAGATCAGAGCAAACGTAGTTCGGGCTACAGAAGACACAAGCTGGTCTGAATATTTTTATCTCCTTATGAAAGGGTTTTTCCTGATTAAGAGTCCAAGCGGAAAAAAATGACACTTTGATGTTTGTTTTCAGTCTTTTACGCAAGAACTGTTTTTTATGATGTTTGCAATATCTGACGCACTAGAGACTATGATTTGAAGGTGAATACGTCGTATGTCACCCTAAGGGTAACACACTAAGCAATCAGGTTACTGAAGAGTGACCCTCCAGCGACCTTTCTCAAATAGCTTAAGGCTCGTAGCGTACGACATCGATAATCCTTATTACTGTGTTTTGAATTGTTCTGAGATAGAAGAGAAGTCTAAAAACCTAGGGTTTGAAAGGGGAATCAAAACTACCCTAATGTTATCATGCATGGATTACAACCTAGTGTCTATCATATTTCTCTCTTGCACAGAGAGAAACAGAGATCCTAGGGGATAAACAACAAAAGAAACAGAATATACGGTAAAACTGTAAAATGCATGAGATGCTGCAAAACAAACGAGGCAAGAGAGTCCTACTCAACCTCGAACCTGGGAAAACAATAGGCAAAGTGAAACAGCTTCACCTCAAACCTAAGGGAAAATCAACAGACAATACAACAAAGAAAATCACACCCAACACCAGCTCAGACAACAACACCAGCTCCTACAGTAAGCAGTTCAAACAGCACCAGCTCTGGCAGCTACAGTTGATTAACAACACAAGGTGGACAGTAGCAACTTCAAGCAAGATCCTATCTGCACTTTCCAATGATATCCAAGCTTCATATAAGCTCTTATCTCCAATGATCTCCAAACTTTGGCAGGCCATGAACCCTAACCAGTAGACAGTTTCAGTTGGCAGCAAAACCCTAATTTCACAGATACCCAGCTTTGACAGGCACAAGCTTCATCTTCACCAGTCTTTAATGCACTTCTTAGATTCACTAAGTCTTCAACTTCAAGGTAAACACTCACAGGAGAGAATCAAATAATGGATGAAGTGTGAATGTTAAGAGACTTAGTGAAAACCCAGGGAAATCACCAAGATCTTAACACAGCAAGTGAAAAGTATCCTCAAGGTTCTACTCAGTCAAAGCATGCTCTACATCCCTCCTAAGGAGAGATGGAACTTCTTTGGGGGACCCTATGTCATAGGATGGAATAGAGGCACAAGAAGCTCTCTATGTTTGACAGAAGAAATCAGTCTACTCTAGAGCTCTCCCTATATCTCCTATCTCCTAAGTCTTCAAAAGCATCCTTCAAGTAAGAAAGTCTACAAGCTTCAAACATCATCATTTGTCTTCAATCTTCTTCCATGTCTTCACATACTCCTCAAGCCAAGAACAAGCCCCAACACCCAAAGAAAAGGCCCAAAACCCATCAAACCAATCAATATCCCAAGAGGGAAACACACCAATAATAACCAACTTGCAAAAATAAAAGAAAATATACTCATCATAAAATCCTAGTTTAATTTCTAAGGGATCCTAACTATTTACCCTATACCCCACATAAACCCCAAGGCCTAAATCAAACTAAAAACCCAAGAACTATGTGTTGAAATGCACCTATGTCAAGTTGAAACCCTAATTCTAGCATTCTAAAGTTGATGTTCAAAACTAACTAAAATTAAATCACAAAAATGTGATAAAATTCCAAGGGGAACCTAATACTATACTATAATCATAGCAAAAAGAATAGCACCAAAAATCAAAATGAAATTATCATACTAAATTCAGAAAGTAACATGTATCAAATGAAAATGAAATAAAAGCTATTAAAAGTAAAAATAAACCAAAAATAGAAAAATGCATGAAATGACATTTTTATTCTTTTATAATTTTCTTGATGTCTTGATGAAAATAGGGAAAAAACTCCCATCTAAAAATATTAATTTTCCAATTAATTATGATTTTTTAAAGAACAAAAAAAAAGTGAAAATAGAAGAAATATGGAAAAATGGGAAAGATGCGTGTCAAATAGTAATAAAAATCAATGTAAAAACCAAATGGGCCCAGAGAGGGAGTGGGGATAGCAGCACGTGCATTAGGCCCAGACCAGTCAGAAATTAAAATGGAAAATTGCCAAGAAAATGGAAAAAACATGGTGTGAAAAGCAATCCAATTCAGTGTAAAATCTATTGGGCTTTGGAAGTGGGGTGTGGATATCATGTTTTATCACTAAGCCCAGCACCAACGTTTAATGAAACGCTGCGTCTTACTCTTCTCTCAGAACTCTTCCTATATTGAAAACGAATCCTGGCCATCAGATCCTCATTTGGTCAAAGTTCTACTCAACATCCTAGGGTTAATAACTTGTCTTCAACCTTTTGAAAGTTGGAGGGAAAAGAAAATTCCATGGATGCAGAGCTAGAGAACTTCATCTTCCTCAATCGGATTCCACCAAATCTTCATCAAAACTCAAAATTAAAAACCCTGACTTACTCCATTTTTCACCAGTAATTCAACCATGGCATCTAAACACACTGAAACATCTTCCTCCTCAAAACACGATTGAATCCTCAGAAATTACTCAAGAATGGAATCTCACCAAACCTAAAATTGAGTAGCTCAATCTCTTCTCCATGCTTCACTGAGTATTTTTAGCCATTAAACTAAGATTATAACACCAAGAATGCCAAGATACGATCATGAACAGAAATTGCATCACTCCACTAATTGTCTCTAAATCGATCCTAAAGCTACCAGAAAGCTTCATACACTAACCTACATTGAATCTAACCATTCAAAATCCATTGAAACTACCTAAATCAAGCCATGGAGTGAAGTTTGCATGCCTGCAAATTTGAGATGAACAAAGTGATCAAAGCTTCAAGATAAGCTTCAATACTTTCCAGACACCTTCACCAACACCAAATCAAGCTTCTGTATGCAAAGAGAGAGAGAGATTGAAATGGCCTGGATTGTTGAATTCGATCTTGAGTTGCAGGCTGAAAATTCCAAGTGCAATCTCACAGTTCTTCAATGCTCTTGCTATGGATTCTATCTGGAATCATTCACCAATGCTAGAGCAAGCTTTTTAGATCAAAAGAATGGATGGAAAGTGGCTGAAACCTTGTAACAGAATTCTGTTTGCAAATGGAAAAGTGAAAATGCAAACTCTCCAATCTCCCTCAATTCTCTCCAACTCTTGCTCTGAACCTCTTCACCAGTATATATAGAATGTATTTGAAGACCCTAGAAAGTTCTAGATTGGTCCAATGAGAAATTCACCATCTCATGTCATGAAAATCTCATCTCATGCTTGGTTCATATCAGCTCATGATTTGGCTTGCAATTCACTTTGTTCTAAGTTTAAAATGTACTTAGATGAGATTTTGGAGGTGTTAGGATGGAAGGGAGCCTTGCATTTACCTTGAAGTGTGGTTTGGCAATTGTTACTTATGATGCAAGCAATCAATTTACAAAGCAAGTCATAAAAATATTCCTCAAATCAAAATTGTGGCAATGTCAATGTTCTCAAAATGAATTTTACAATCAAATTGGTATGTCATATGGCTTGGTTTGGATGTGTAGATCAAAAACCCTAATTTCCAACCTTGGTTCATTTAAAAAATACCTTTATTTTAGGCCATTTTGGTGACTTTGTGAAGCAAGCCATTCCAAACTCTCATGACCTCTTATATAGCCTAAAAACATCATTTTGAACACATCTCATGTTGAACATTTTTTCATTTGAGGAGTGGAAGTTGGAGATTTTGACCTATGTTGAAAAATGACCTGTAATTCAACTTTCCCAAAATACCCCTGCGTTGCCAAGACCATAACTTGAGTTCCACAAATCCTCTTGAGAACTTCTAGTACTAAAATTAAAGCTAATACCAATATCTACAACTCTTATGTTGGCAAAGAATCCATTTGAAAACTCCTTGATGGGAAAAAGTTGCTTGGAAGTCAAGTGACTTTCACAGATAAATTTCAATGTCCTCTGATGACCCATAACTTGCAAGAACCATAACTTGAGTTCTACAAATCTTCTTGAAGACTTCTAGTACTCAAATTAAATATATTGAGAATCTCTACAAGTTTCATGTTGACCAAGAATTCATTTTAAGCTTGTATTTTGACTTATCTGGCTTGGAAGTTAGGCCTAAATTAGGGGATTTTACACTGAAACCCTAATTTAGTAATTCCTCTTCCTCTTGATTCTCTTTGATTTCTCCTTGGCACAATATCACACATGTATCCACATATCAATTCATGAATACCACATCCTTCAACTAAGTCTTGATGCTCTTCAATCACTCAGTTGACCTAGGGTTGACCCAGGTGAAACCCTAGTTGACTGCACCTCAACTGTGGCTCTTGCACTGGTATCAATGACTTGTCTCATCTTCAAAATGACCCTCTAGGTCTTCCATGATCTTTGTGCACATTCCATACCCTCAATTGGTATTTCATACTCCCTTGATAATCTTCAATATACCTCAGATTAGGAGAGGAATCCACTAGTTGACCCTCAAACTTTTCAAAGCTTCAACTCTTTCTTGATTACTTGGATGGTCTAGAACTTGAATAAAACCCCTTGATGGGCCTCTTTCTGATAAGAGTGGCACTTGACCCCTTGTTAGATGATTTGTTATGCTATGCTATGCAAATGATTAGACTATGTACATGACTTATTATGCTAATGACAATGCAATTGAAACATAAACCAGGTGGACTAGGTTGAGCAAATTTTAGGGTGCAACAGATACAAGACAAGTTCCCGGTATCACATCAACAATAAACTCTACCTCACGCTCGGGAGGTAAGTCACTAACGTCATCTGGAAACACTTCTGGAAATTCCTGAACAACTGGTAGCTCCATGTTCACTGCTTTATAATCAACTTTAAGTGATGCAAACAATGAAAACATCTGAGCCTTATCTTTTATGAGTTCTTCTACTTGCTTAGCAGATACAAACATCAGCTCTCCATAATCACCAAACTCTGGGAACCTCACAGTCTTGCTGTAGCAATCAATATGAACATAGTTGAACTCCAACTAGTTCATTCTAAGAATAACATCAATTCGATGCAAAGGTAGACAGACCAAGTCCATCACAAAATTCTTATCATAAATAGTAAAAGGGCAGCTCAAACAGACTAATGCAGTAGTCAATCATAGCAATCAATTCAACATCATTAAAAAGCAAGTACCTCTGATCAAGTTATCCGTCTTGGGTTTTTCTACACCGCTCAAAGAAAACACTCTGCCGTTTGTCTGAGCAGCAGTGGCAGTCTTCTTCGGCTGTTGGCACTGGGTACTGATATGACTCTTCTCTCTATAGTTTAAGCAAGTCGGAGCTTCGTCTTTAAAGTCAGTAATTCTATGACCTCTCTTGCCACAACAATGACATCTCAACACCTTACAAACCTCAGCATGGTGACCTTGCTCGCCACACTTATAACACTTGTCTAGAGCAGTAGCCGCTCCCCCACTTGACTTTTTTCCATCTGAAGTCTTCTGCTTCCCTTTATCACCAGAAGTCACATACGGTTTCCCTCTATACTGTCCTTTCTCTTTCTTCTCACTCAGCTGATTACAATGAGTAGATCGAGCTCGACTATCCTCATCATAAATTCTACTCTTGTCCACCAATTCTGTAAACCAACGAATCTGCCGGTACCCAATTCCCTGATTAATCTCTGGTCTCAATCCATTCTCGAACTTGAGACACTTCGACATCTCTGCGTCAGCATGATTGTAATGCGGACAAAACCTCACTAAAGCCTCAAACTTTGTCGCATACTCAGCCACAGTCATATTCCCTTGCTTCAGCTCAAGGAATTCCACCTCTTTCTTGCCCCGAACATATTCAGGAAAACACTTCCTCAAAAATTCTTCCTTAAAAATAGTCCAAGTTATTGCAACACCTCCCAATCTCTGACGAGTGTTATCCCACCAGTCCTCAGCTTCCTCTGCTAGCATATGCATACCAAACTGCACCTGCTGAGCATCAGTGCATGCCATAACCCGAAAGCACGAAACTCATCTGGAGGTCCATCATTCTGGGCCATCACTTGGGCAAGCGATTCCAGCGCATCAGCAATAACACGATAATTTCTTCCAGCCATCTGCAACCACCAACAGGGTTAGAAGAAAATAACTCATCCAACAATGTTCTCACACTATTGACTGACAGGGGATTAACAACATAAAAACTTGGCCGGACGAGCCGACCTGCTCTGATACCACTAATGTAACACCCTTTTCTACCCCACAATAAAAAGGCAAATCAATCATATTTATCAGAGTAAAATATTGAACACGATAAAATCATCTCAAAAGGGCGCACATTTCTCAATAATTCAAATATAGTGAATGATCCGTAAACAACGAGTTTTCCCAAAATTTACTCAAAATATTACTCAAAAGACAGCGGAACTCAAAAAGGTAATAATTCAAAGTTTTCCTTGCACCGCAACGCAATCAACATAACAAAACTCAATAAAATATAGTTTGACTCAAAGACCCCAACCCGATGTTACACTATCAGAGCAAGACCCTCTAAGTCAACCACAATGGCCAACAACCCAAAACTTCAAAAGTCCTCGACAACATCCACGACTAAACCTGGTCATCTGCATGTTATCCACGTGGAGACAACATTCAAACAGACAGGGTGAGTAAAACGATTCATAATAATAAATATATAAAATAATGTCATTTTCATATCTAACATCACCAGAATCATCAAGGAACATCAAAGGCCACAACATTATAAATTACATCAAAATGTCACATAAATTAAAATGGAACAAGACTCATGCATGTGGTACCAATCAACAAAATTCGATGGACACTAGACCATCAACCCTCCATAGATCCACAACAGTAGGATTGATTCAACACGAGAACTGGAGCACAACAAAAAAATACCTCACATCCGCACAATAGAACTGAAGCCACAAAATTCAAGGTCCTGAACCGAAGTTCGGATGCATATGAATGCATGATGCACACGTCAATATCATCCTCATAATAAACTCATTAGGTGTATCATCATTCATCAAAATCATTATAATACTCATGTCATCATATAATCAACAAAACTCGTGGAATCAACATCATAACTCATCATCATTACTCATAAAAATCATCATACAATCATGTAATAATCACATAGGAATCATAGTCATACTTATGGTAATTCATCAAAGAAATCACAACATCAAAACATCAAGACATCACTGCACAAGATCAGAATTCGCAAAACTCTGCTACGTTCGTTGTGCGAATATGGGGCGAATGTTCGCCGTGCAAACTCGCGATTACAGCAAATCGCTGTTACGCACCAGCACCAAAACTAGACCAAAAACCTCTATGATTTCCTTTCCCAATGCTCCAAAAATATCCCTAAATCATTCCTAAGGTATTTTGGTGATAAAGGCACAAAATCTACGACTTATTAGGTCAATCTCGTATCATATTTACGCCTCTAATTCCCATAATTTCTTACAACTACCCCACAGTCATTAAAGTTCTCATAATCAATTACCTTATATGGTTAAAACCTCAACAAACAGATTTTGGCCACGAAGGCCTAATTTCCCTTATCTCAAATCAGCCTCAAACCTATCAGACCATCAATTCAAATCTGTCAAACTCATTGAACTCACCATTAGAAGGGAACAATAATTCAATCAAAAATCCCTAAACCCTTAAATCAGCTTTAAACACATTGAATCACATATTGAAAACAATGAAGGCAATAATCCCCATACCTTAATTGCCGACTCTAAGCCTTTCTCCTTGATTCTTGGAAACCTCGCGAAGCTTTGTCTCAATCCTCTTCCTCAGAGCTTTGGCCTCTATTTCTTCCCTTTTCATGGTCTAACAAGAATGAATCCTAATTCTCTCAAAATTCCTTTTTGTTAAACCTAACTTTGGGCCTTAAAATTGGGCTTTCCAACTTCACCCTCACTAACTCCTCCTCAAATGTCCATTTTGCCCTTAATTCACTTATATATTTTTTAAATTAATAATAATACCAATATATTCATATTATATACTATTATTTAAATAAATACTCAAAATCCATAATTCTCAATATTCACACCAACCACCGAAAATCACCAAAAATGCGAATATTCGTATTTAAATAAATTAAATAAATATTCCAAGAATTTGGGGTGTTACAATAAAAGGTAAGGATATCATACCCGTAGGGAGTGAATGTTACTTAGATTGATTTTGCAAGAAACTATCATTTAAAATTAAGCATGAGTAAGGATAAAAATGATATATGAGTGTCACAAGTTTAGTTTTCTTCTTAAACCAAATCTAAACAGTGTAAGGTGAGAGTGAGACTATATCAAGAGGGTGTATGTTGAGCTATGGTCCATTAATATTAGTGAAGTAAATATGTGTTCATGATGTGTAGTGTCGTGCCAGGAAAGTTCAAAGTGATCTAGAAGTTTATTTCTACAACATCAAAGCATGCATTATAAGGCAAGGGAACAAATCTCTAAGTCACACTTATAACCCTAAAATACGTCTATTTGTATTCTGAAATCCCTTATCACTGTAGATCTTTATCTCTAAGTGAAATAATCAAGTGAATATCTCTATCCTACTCTTTTCAACTACTTTTATTATGAAATCCACTTGTTGTTAAATCTCTCACAACAACAAGCTATTATCTTTTTCTAAGTTGATCATTTAAAGAATCAGACTTTATGCAAGTTATCACAAAATAAAACAAGACACTAAATAACACATCACTTAACATAAAAGCAACATAACATTAACTTCTCATTGCTCACCAAACAAAAGGTTTAACTCATGATGAGATTAGTATAAACTACAGACATGATTCTCAAATGATACATTCTTAAACAAATAATGAAAAAGAAATGTAAATCTAAAAGTAACTTGAAGACTTCTTGAGATGGATAATCAGCAAGAGGTGACTCCAGCCCCACCAGGGATCAACATCTGGTATAGGAAACAGTGAGAAGAAGAAACTCACTTTTATCTCCATTATCCTTACACTATTATATTCTATATTTTCTCTTGGTAAATGTTGAACTCCTTTTTCAATCTCCATCAAGGTCTACTTATAAGCCTCCACTAGGGTTCCTTGTGATGTCTTGGATCATGGGCAAAAAATGAGGAAATCAAATCAAACCCAATACATAAATTAATGCCTTCACATCATTCCTTCTGCTTAGTATGCAAAGAATTAGGTACAAGAGAATAATTGTAGGGGACAAGGTGTCTTGTAATAGACTGACACATCAGGGTATAGGCGGCGCTGTCCTTCTCTTGCAGAGCGCGTAGATTAGTGGGTGTTCCATTGTACCTTATTTTTTCTTCTAGTGCCTTTTGGTCTTATCCACTTGATCCAAAGGAATTTCTTCAATGCAAAGCAAAGAATCCCTCCAACACATCAATCCTTCCATGTTTTCCCTAGGAACTCAGTTGTCTCTCGATTTTTCTCCTTTAGCTAAGTTCATCTTTTTTTATTCAGTTTGCGCTCTTAGGCTCTGTCTATTGCAGGCATGCCTCAGCTTAACATAGTTAACCTTAAATCAAGCAACAAACACATTAAAATAACTAAAGAGAACACATATTATGCTCCAAGCAAATTACTATAAAAACAACTAAAATGAACTAAAAAGCAGTTTAACTAGTAATAAAGAAAGATTAAGGTATGTAATGACTCAAAAAATGTGGGTTATCACACCCACAAACTTGAATCATCACTTGTCCTTAGGTGATGCGACAGATAACGACAGAGAAACTCCCCTTTCAACATTTTCGTAGGAGAACAACATATGCTCCTCTAGTTCATTGAGTTGGAGCATTCCAACTTGGTCAGCTGTAGATAAATTAAAATTCAAAGTCTTGGCAACCCAAAATGCTTTGTGTTCCAACTCAATTGGTAAATGGCGTGACTTGCCATAGACAAGTCTATAAGGAAACACACCTAGAGAAGTTTTATAAACTATTATATATGCCCACAAAGCATCATCCAAATGTTTAGACCAGTCCTTCCTTGAGGGGTTCATAACATTTTCCAAAATCCTTTTTACCTCTCTATTGAAAATTTCAGCTTGTCCACTACATTGTGGATGGTAGGTTGTAGAAACTTTATGCTTGACTCCATATTTTGCCATCAAATTTTCAAATAACTTATTGCAAAAATGGGTTCCCTTACCACTAATGATTTCTCTAGGGGTTCCATGTCTAGAAAAATGTTTTTAACCAAAAATTTAGTCACCACCCTAACATCATTAGTTGGAGTTGTTATTGTCTCTATCCACTTAGAGATATAGTCTACAACCTCCGATATGTACAGATTTCTAAAAGATTGAGGGAATGGTCCCATGAAGTCAATGCTCCACACATCAAAAAGTTTTATTTCAAGGATGTTAGTGAGAGGCATTTCTTGCCTCATGGAGACATTCCCTACTCTTTTACATCTATCACAACTCTTTACTAGTTTATGAGCATCTTTAAAAAGAGAGGATCATATATAACTTGATTGAAGAACTTTGGCAACAGTTCTGCTTCCTACAAAATGTCCTCCACAAGGAGCCTCGTGACTGGCAGACAATGTTCTAGTTCTGGTGTAGGACATTGTTGTAATATCTCTCATGCGAGAAGGTTGTTTTGGTTCTGAGTTAAACCAATAAAAAAACTCATTTTTGGTTATTGAGTTGAATTTGGTGAAATCTCTGTTTGATTTCTGATATCTGCTTAATAAAACCTCGTGTTTGGTTCGAGAGCTTAGTCTGGTGTTAAAAGCACTCATTTGGTTCGTGAGCTTAGTCTGGTGTTAAAAGCTCTTGTTTGTTTTGATATTGTCTCAATGTTAAAATTTCATGTTTGGTTGGGAGGTCTTCATAGTTAAAACTCCAAATTAGGTTTGGAGGATAACCATTGTAGAACTCGAGTCGTTTGTAAGGAGGTTCCTAGGCTATATATATATATATATATATATATATATATATATATATATATATATATATATATATATATATATATATATATATATATATATATATATATATATATATATATATATATATATATATATATATATATATATATATATATATATATATATATATATATATATATATATATATATATATATATATATATATATATATATATATATATATATATATATATATATATATATATATTATATATATATATATATATATATATATATATATATATATATATATATATATATATATATATATATATATATATATATATATATATATATATATATATATATATATATATATATATATATATATATATATATATATATATATATATATATATATATATATTATATATATATATATATATATATATATATATATATATATATATATATATATATATATATATATATATATATATATATTATAATATATATATATATATATATATATATATATATATATAATATATATATATATATATATATATATATATATATATATATATATATATATATATATATATATATATATATATATATATATATATATATATATATATATATATATATATATATATATATATATATATATATATATATATATATATATATATATATATATATATATATATATATATATATATATATATATATATATATATATATATATATATATATATATATATATATATATATATATATATATATATATATATATATATATATATATATATATATATATATATATATATATATATATATATATATATATATATATATATATATATATATATATATATATATATATATATAAACTCACATCATTATGGAAACTCAAAAGAAGAAATTCATGGGAAAAAATAGCTCAAGTGGTTGGATCACCTCTAAAAATCTCTAGTGCATCCTTTTCTTCCATTACCTCTTTACGTTTCAGTCATTTATTTTTATTTTTAAACAATCTCATTTATTAGATGAAAAGGAGAGAGTACAAATATAGAGAAAAAAAATGTGTTAGGGCATTTCTCTTATACAAATTAACAACACTAATAATTAAGTCAAACAAGCTATGGAGTTCAAAAAACTTTGAGAATTTAGAAACCAATAGGAAGTTACCAATCATAACCCTTAATCCAATCAACCAAACAAAGTTCTTTCGCATGAGAAAAATGAGTTTTGGAACCCCAATCTTTAAATCTATCCAGTTCTGC
The DNA here is from genome assembly GCA_963859935.3 of Lathyrus sativus. Taxonomy (NCBI): domain Eukaryota; kingdom Viridiplantae; phylum Streptophyta; class Magnoliopsida; order Fabales; family Fabaceae; genus Lathyrus; species Lathyrus sativus. The sequence continues at coordinate 252,019,919 of OZ012737.1, read as the reverse complement.
ATCATATCTTTACTTTATCGCTAGCTTTATCACGCTCGATTCGATTATTCAGGTTCACAGTATTGAATAAACTCACAACTTGTGGAAGAAACAATTGTTGACTGGAATGAGGAGTTTGATTTGCCACATCCCAAGCTAGATTCTTACTCAAAGACACAACTCCTTCAAACAAGTTTCTTTGAGGCATTTCATCAAATACCTTGAGAACAAACTTAAGATAACCTAAACTTAATACCAACACACCCAACAAAACAAAACAAGAACAATAATAAAAACTATTACATGAACACACACACACACATAAACTCAATACCTCCTTATCTTCCGGTGGTGGCGGCTCCGGTGTGGGTTAATTTCCATGTCCGTACCACTCTGGACCATCGGTTGGGGGAGGTGATTTTGGAGTTACAAGCGATTGATGGTTGATGGCAGAGATGAGGATGCGCTTGATGAAGTTTGGAGGAAGAAATATGTGTGGATCTAACATGGATGAGAGTTTTAAAGGAATGAAAAGAGAGGAGGATAAACTTACAGTGGGAAGGATCCTCCATTAAAAGGGAGATGGCCACCATAATGGTGGTTAATAGCTCCGATGAGGGAGGAGGAGCCCCTATAAGAGGGGAGGCGACACCCACCAAAAAAAGGAAACCCTAAATTTAGAGAGAGGGGAGAACTTCTCTCTATAAACATTCTAATCACTTACTTCAATCATTTATTTACTTTCATTCTATTTCATTATTTTCACTCTAATATTCCTTATTCCCCTACTTATTCCCTATTTGTTTTAAAAACTTGTTTTAAATATAATTTCATCAACAATAAAAATTAAACATTGTTTTTCAAACATACACAATTCACACCCCTTTATTGTTTGAACTCACTTATACAACATTGGAGCCTATTTGAATTACTTATTTGCGTATATCTTATGTTAAAAATTTTGTAATACTATTTAAAGAAGATATTAAAACAACTTGTAACATTATTTATTAATTTTTTAAACTTATATTTATAAGATCTCAAAGATAATTTATAAAAACAATTTATAACACTTAAATTTATTTTATCTTTTATAAAAAATAATTTATGCAAACTTTTTCAAAAGTGCTTATTTTGATAAGCACTATAAACTCCAAATAAATTGTTTATAGACGGCCTAAACAACTTATTTTCCCTCGGCTTCTGCTCCCTCCAACCAACTCCAACCAAACAGAGACAATAATCCAGATGAAACATTATCTTAAAAATGACTAAATTGTCTAGTTTTATGAATAGTGTCATGAAATTGACCAATTTCAAATTTCTTCGACAAAAACTAAAATCAGAATCCCAAATAGTAGCTTCACGTCATTGTGTAATTTCCTCACATCTTTCTTCTCATACCTTCAATCTGTACACCAACCATCTACTATTTAATCAAAGGTGCCATTTTTCTTAATTAACTTTCGTTTTTTGCCATTCTTTTATCAAGTAGTTCTTTTTTTTTTTTTTACTTAAATGTGAATGTCAAATTGTCAGAAAGAAAGGGTATTGAAATATGCACAAGAATTATTTATGTTTGGTAGCTTTAAACACTTATGATTAGTAACTCTTTGATTTCTATGAGCTTTCTTCAAGAACGAGTGTAAGGTGTTTGTAAAATTGACTGAACCAAATTATGGAAAAATCAGATCCTTTGTCACAAAGATACCGTTGCTGCTTTTTTGTTTGTTTTAATTCTGTATGAGGCTGAAACTAACATGTGATACATGTTAAATTATCTTCATTGTTTAATTTTCTTTGCTAAATATTATGTGGCTGAGTGGAGAAAAAATGGTAGACCAAATATTCATTAAATATCTGGTAGTGTTTCTAAGTTGAAGTGTGTTGGTTTCTTAACTCATATATTGAATAGCTTTTTTGCATCTTACCATGCTTTGTTTGCAAAATTATTGGTTAAGTAGGTCATTTTGAAGAATTATAGTGTCAAAGTTTAAGTGTTTAACAGCAGGGTGCTATGAAGCACGGACTCTGACACGGACACTCCGGCACCGATTATGTAAAAAATACAAGATACCGACGCCACTACATGTATGATTGTATTTGACTTTCATTATCCATCTATAATTAAAAGAGTTGAAAATATTCTAATTAAACTTAATGTTTTTATTTTTAATTGATAACATTGCTTCAATACATGTTTAAGCCTTTTAGATATGTGTGAGATTTGTCTAAAAAATATATATAAGGCTTCAACAAAAACTTTTCTATATTGTCAAACACATGTTGTATGAGTGTTATACGGGTGTCACACACCGGTTCAAAGAGTGTCGAAGCAAAGAAAAAAATCTTTTTTTTGGAGACATTTTTCTGACTTTTCCGATACTTTCAGACTTTCAGTGATTCATATGTGATTCATAGGTAGGGTGAGAACTTTAAGCATAGTTATGTATTCTAACCACACATGATTGTGTTGGTAAAATTGTTAGTACAATAAGACTTTAAATTGATATAGTTTTAATAAGATTGCGTATTTTGTCATTTTTTGTAGATGTAATCTTTGTACCATTTAAGACTTTACATTACCAGGTTGGTATTTATTTTGAAAATAAACACAATAAATTGGAAATGGTTTACAGTTTCAGGTGACCTTTGTTTCTGGCTATCAACGCAAGAGTTTAATTTATCTTTAAGCCCTTCGTAGACTCAGTACAGAAAAAAAGCAAGAAAGATGGAATCAACAAGTTCTAGAGTCAATGTTCAAAGCTCTAGACAATCCTCAAAGCAGCTTCTGTTTGACCGACGCTATGGATGGGTGTAATCCCTCTCTTACTCTCTTTCTGTCATATATATTAATCTTGTTGCCACTATATTTGATAAATAGTATTATGGTGATTCACTATTGCTTACTTTCTAACAGAATTGATGAATGGAAACATCCAGCAGAGGAAGCACTTGATGGTGGCCGAGGAATGTAAGATATTTCCCTGTTCTTTTAAATTTTTTTATCTAGTTTCTTAATTAACAAGACTATGTTACTTAGAAGAAAAAAAAAAGAAGCTTTATCACATATTTTTAAGCCATCTGCAGTTCAGTGGGTAGACTGTTTCTTAAAGAAATGATAAGAATATGAATTATGCTTCTCTTTCTCTGGCATTTCTGTGGCATAACCTGAACCTGCTAAACAACAAATTTTCTTTTGAACTTACTAATTGTTTTACTTTCTTTATCCTTGTGAAAGGTTTTGCATACTCCCACTTGCCAAAAGTTTGGTGCAGATGACCTCACAATCGGTATGATGAATTTTATCATTGTTAGATGTGTTACTTTGATTTTCACTGTTTACTCTCTTTACTAATTTTCTCCATAATTTTTTTGTAGCAATCAATTTATTGCATACTGTGTTCTTGGGATGCCCATTTTGATTTGTACTTCTTATAGCTTGTATATTTACATCTTTCCCTTACAGTGATAAGTTTTTATAAGTAATCTCGGATATTCTTAATGGGTTTTCAGATCTCTACCCTGTTTTAAAAGACACGACTAACATGACATTTTTTAAATATAAATAACGACTGTAAGAGTGCCTATTAGTTGGTCGCAGGAAGTCATGGTTTATCGACTCTATTTGTGGTGTGATTAGGTTATCTATATGTCTTGGAGTATCCATGTGCTCCTTTATAAAAGAAGGTTTTGATCTCAAATCTAAAATCTTTCAGCAGGAGTGTAATTGTAGTTTACAGTGAGTTTGATGGATTCATCATGCAATACCTAGTTTATATGCCTCAACTTTGTGAACACCACATTGTATTATCCTATTATGCAAAACTCTTTAGAATGGGGCTATAAATATTAGAAGTCATTTGCCATGGTCAAGAATTTTTAGAATCAATACATCATTAGAAATTTCGTAATATAACTTAATAACCTTAGGGACCTGACTCCTTTTCGTCTAGAGTTGGTGAAAGTTGAGTACAGTCTATGAAATTGCTTTATTGTGATGAACTGTACATGTTAGAATATGAGAATGCTTCTTCAGTGAAACTAACTATTGACAAGTATTTTACCCTTACAGCACATTGATTTAAGTAGAACTGTTACTCCATCATTTAGCTTACATAACCCACACGTTTCTGCAGATAAATCTTGGAGTTACCTCAGCCATAAAAGCTGCTGAAAACCCACAGACGTTTTCCTTGCAGAGTGCTCTAGACCAGGGTGTTCGTAATTTTGTGACGTCTTTGAAAATCAACAAGTGTAAAGCTTTCATCCTCAACAAAAATCCTTCCCACTTCCATGGTGAGAGCAAAGAATGATGAAAGGCACAGAAATTGCTTCTCGTGAACAGTTTGTGTTTTACTCGTTCAGCAATGCTTAACTTTTTAAGTTATGATAGTAGCCTTGTGATGCATTTGAAAACAACTTAATTAACACTTACTCAATAATCATTTATCCTCAATTATTTATGTACAAGTCATTTATATGGTGAAAGCGAAAATGTGGTTAAGTATATTATGTGGTTAATTTTTTATAATCAAGTTCAAAATGTTTTCGTAGGCTATTTTAGAATGTTTTTTTTGAAACAAGTTTAAAATAATTTATAAATATGTCATAAATTATTCTGAATCTTAAGATTCGTGCTTAATTATAGTAGACAAATTCAAATAAGTTGCACATAAGTCAACTCAAAACCATTCTTATAGGTGATTCGGAGAAAAATATTAGGTTATATGCATGAAATAATGTTATTAAAGAATAAAAATAATAATTATTAGAGTATAAGCAATAGATTAGAATAGTTTAAGTAATGCTGACCTGGCAACATTTAGACTAAATTCAGTTATCAGTCATAACTAACGGTTAGAGTTAGTTATGCTGAGCTGTACTATTTCTGTTATGCTAACTGTCTATATATAGCATACTCATTGTATCAATTCAGTTGAGAATCAATTTAATACAAATCATTTCTCCTTGAATATGCTTCTCTTCCAAAACTCTTTTATGATATCATGAGCTTGTGATTCATCATAACCATGGCTTTTGTCAATGATCCTCCACCATTCTTCACGGACCCTCCAACTCCGGGAAGTAGTACACCATCTTCTTCAACATCCAACGCAACAACTTCAAATCTGAAGAATGTGTTCAAAACGTTTGGGCAACACATCACCATCAAGCTGGACAACAACTTCCTCTCTTGGAAGTCGCAAGTAGAAGGTATAATTCGTATTCACAAGCTTCATTGTCACCTTGTCAATCCTGATATTCCCCCAAGATATCTCTCTACCAATGATCGTGCCTCAGATATGGAAAACCCTGCATATGTGCAGTGGCATCAAGAGGATTCTCTTCTCTTTACTTGGCTCCTCACTACTCTCTCTGATGTCGTTCTTCCTCGTGTTGTGAGGTGTGTTCATGCTCATGAAGTATGGATTGTAATTGATCAATTTCAGAGGACTCAAGTTTATGCTAAGTCTCGTCAATTACGTTTTGAGTTGCACACCATGGAGAATGGTGACAGAACCATTGCTCAGTACCTAGGTCGAATTCAACAAATTGTTGATATTCTTGAATCCATTGGTGATCCAGTCTCTTATTGTGATCATCTTGAGACTATCGTGGATGGATTGCCTCAAGAATACCAAGCCCTAGCTTCCATTATTCAGTACCGTGACCAGCCTTGTGAAATTGTTGTTGTAGAGATGATGCTTCTCTCTCATGAAGCTCGTCTAGAACGATCTACACGTAGAGCTACACACGATGCTCTAACTGTTAATCTGACGCAAGGATCGGTCTCGCAATCTGTGAGGGCAAACCGCCATACACCACACGATTTTGCAGACATTACTTGATATAGGTTTCGATGATGACGAATTACAACCATGGATGAATTGGCAACTGTAAATTCCACCTCTACCAAACAAATGCAACATATTACCTACCGTATTCTTTTACATTTATCTAAAAACTGTTATAGTTAATACAACATGTGTGGATAAAATGTGGTCGTGACAAAATGCATGAAAAATCACAAGAATCTCAGTTTTTGCAGGTTTGCAGGGTATGAGTCGACCATAGGGTCGACGCATACATCAGTGTGTTTTTCCACGGGTCAGCGCATATCTCAGTATGCCTTCTCACATGTCAGCGCATGAAGGTTTGAGTCGACCGCAGGGTCGGCGCATGAAGAATTTACTCTTCAACGGGTCAGCGCACGCCGACTGTATGGTCGACGCATACTGATACATTTTGCAGATTTCCAAAGGTGCAGGCTATGCGTCGACGCACAGACCTGTTGTGGTCGACCGTTCGCGCGGAAATGCTGTTTTAAATGATTCCCACTATTATTTGAAAAGCTGTTATGTCTTTGGTTGGTCTGGTACTATATATACAAGTCCAACTACTTATGTCAAGCAACATTTGATAAAATTGATTCATGTGTTCAAAGAATAAGAAAGAGTGAAATAGGTGTCCAAGATTCATCATCTTCATCTTCAACATCTCACAACACATCAATTACACACAACCATTTTTGAAGTGCCTTGTGAGTGATTAAAGGTGATAAGGTTCGAAGCTTAGATTGGGTAATCTGGTTCGGGTTGAAGCTTGCGACAGGTTCTTTCTTGAATAAAATCGTTAGGGTTTTATCCTCCAAGATTGGTTTGATTTTTGGGGGTTTTTGGACGAGATTCTTCATTAAGGGTCAGCTGAGCGAAGGTGATTGTGAAGAGGAAGTCTTCAACAGTCTAGTAGCGGATTCAGTGATATTGAGGGGAAGATCTCGGGTTCGATTCGTTGTAGTTGAGATCAGCTGGGCCGAAGGTTTGAAGAACTGAGGGTTATTCAATAAGGTGGCTAGAATCGAAGGTCTATCAACAACGATCGGAGGACTTGATTCATCTTGAATCAAGGGGCAAGGAGTGGAAGCAACATTCAACGCTTGAGAACTCTGTTGTATTTTTGCTGTTCAATCCTTGTATAAACTGTTACATTCAACAGGTGATATCTATAAAATCTATCTCAATTCTAGTTTTAGAATTGAGGGCAGACGTACCCCGAAGCGAGGACGACGGGGGAACTGCCTCACCAAATATTTGTCTTCTCTATTTTTCAGCATTTTCGTTTTAGCTTAAAAATAAGTGATTTTCGTATAAGCACTATTGTCAAACTGTGATATCAATTGAGTAAGAGGTTGAAACTGTGTTTGTTGAATCCAAAGTACAATAAGACATTGTACTAGGCTAGTTGGAATCACTTACTCAACATAAATATCACTTGGAGTGTTTTTGCACACCAAGTGTTCGACAAATTGCCTAAACCAAAATTATCTTATTTGTGTATCTAGTTTTGGTTTGCTCTTTAAATCATTGGAACTAGGAATCCTAACAAGTGAAGTAGATAATTGATAAGTGTGATTAGTGTTGTGATTCTCTTTTCCATATTGTCATTAATCCATAGGCTTAACGCATATCCGGTTTTTCAATAACCGTTCGTTTTAGACTATATTTTCCTCGGCCGCTTCCGCACTTAAAACATATTTTCAAAACCAATTTTTAAATTGGTAGCGCCGACTCAAATTTTTAATTGGGATCTATTCAACCCCCCCTTCTAGATCCGTGCCATAGCCTAACAAGTGGTATCAGGAGCTCCGGTTACTCGGTGCTTCAAATACAACGTAAATAGAAAATAGCTAACGAACCTAAAGGGGCTTATAATAGAGCTCCCGTTTTCAATGGTGAAAATTATAGTTATTGGAAAGACTGTATGTGGGTACACATAAACTCCATAGATAGAAAAATATGGAACGTTATCCTCAATGGTCCAATAGAAATTACCATGACCAATGCGGATAATGTGGTTGTGCCAAAGCCCGAAGCACAATGGACCGATGACGATGAGAAAAAATACAATTATGATTGGAAAGCCAAAAATATCTTAATCTCCTCATTAGGTATAGATGAATACTATCGTGTATCCCATTGTCCTACTGCTAAGGCCGTGTGGGATTCACTAAAAATCGCCCATGAGGGGACGAACGATGTTAAGTTGGCTAGAATCAACACATTAACACAAGAGTTTGATCTCTTTTTCATGGAGCAAGGGAAAACCATTGCTGACATGCAAAAGAGATTTACTCATCTCATCAATCGTTTACATTCATTAGGTAGGCCTGTTTCCAATGATGTTGCTACTAATATGATCTTGAGATGTCTTAATAGGGAATGGCAGCCGAAAGTGACCGCCATCAAAGAAGCACATGATCTTACCTTATTAGACTTGACAACATTGTTTGGCAAACTACAAGAGCATGAACAGGTACTCTTGAGCCTAGACCAACGCGAAAAGAAAGAAAAGAAGGACAAAACGAAGGTGAGTGAAAATAAATCGATATCTCTTAAGACTTCCTCCTAGAAGTCTCAAGTAAAAGAGCAAAGTGATTATTCCTCAAGCGACGAAGAAGAAGAGGACAAGAGCGAAGATATGGGGCTGTTCGTTAAACGTTACAACTGTTACGTGAGAAAGAACGACATCCAACATTCCGAGAAGAACTTGGTAAACTTCCGGAAACAATCGAGGTACTCCAAAGATGATGACTCAAAAGATAAAAAGACTAGAGGGTCGTGCTACAAGTGTGGGAAGCCCGGTCACTACAAACCGGACTGTCTGATGAACAAAAAGGCAAAGGAATCATCCAAGTCATACAAGAAATCATCAAAACCAAGGAGAGCGTATATAGCTTGGGAAAGCGATAGCGACCCCTCCTCCTCTGATGAAAGCTCTAGTGATGAAGAAGAGTCCGTGAATCTATGCCTTTCCGCACATCAAAAAAATAAGAAAAAGCAGGTACGTCACTCTAAATATGAGAAGTCCTCAAATATGTCGCATTCAGAATTACAAACCGCATTTAATGCTTTACACAATGAAGCAACTGAAGCCTTTAAGAGACTTGCCTCTAATAAAAGAATTTTTACTTACTTAGAGCACAAAGTTAAAGAGTCCGAAAGGAAACTAGAGGACCTTAAGGCTTCCATTGTGGAAAGTAATAAATCGGATTGTGAGGACCATAGAAATCCTTTCGACTTTGGATGTGCTACTTGTCATATTTGGCAAGGTGAAGTTAGAAACCTTAAGGCCAAATTAAACAAGGCACTTGAGCCTAAAATTACATTTGCTATTGATAGAAAGGATTTTAGAAAAAGTATGGTGAACCCATATCAAAAATATGCATATGTAATTGGGGATCAAGAAAGTAAAAGTGATTCTAAAGTCGATTTTGCATGCTTATATTGTCGCAAGAAAGGCCATTCAATTGCTAAATGCCGATTTAGGAGATTTTCGGTTACTAAAGGCATCTATCAATGGTTGTCCAAATGCAACCACCTTGTCGCTAACATATTAGGACCCAATATGCCATTGGGTACCTCCTCTTGCTAATTATGTTTTAATAGGTAAAATGTGTCGAGACCACCAAGAGAAGATGGGTTCTCGACAGTGGATGTTCAAGACACATGTCTGGAGACATATCCCTATTCATAGACTTCGTGGCTAAGAAGAAAGGGTATGTAACTTATGGTGATAACAACCGTGGAGCAATACTAGGTAAAGGTAGTGTAGGTAACCCCTCTTCCACTACGATTTCCAACGTGTTGCTTGTCGAAGGCCTTAAACATAATCTGCTTAGTATTAGCCAATTATGCGACAAAGGATACAATGTATCATTTTCAAAAGAGTGTTGCAAAATTGTGCATGATAATGACAAGAAGAATATGTTTAATGGTTTTAGAGTAAACAACGTATATATGCTTGACTTAAATGAAGTATCGTTAACAAGCGACAAATGCCTCATAACAATGAGTGAAGACTCATGGCTATGGCATAGGCGTTTAGTGCATGTTAACTTTGACTTACTAAATAAAGTAGTCTCAAAAGACTTAGTCTTAGGACTTCCCAAAATAAAGTTCACCAAGGATCACCTTTGTGATGCTTGTCAAAAAGGGAAGCAAACGAGGATCTCATTTAAATCCAAAAAGATCGTTTCAACAACGAGACCTCTCGAACTTCTTCATATGGACTTGTTTGGGCCGTCTAGGATTAAAAGTCTAGGAGGAAACTATTACGGGTTCGTAATAGTGGACGATTTTTCTAGATTTTGTTGGACTATCTTTTTAGTAAGTAAGAGTGATACATTCGCCGCTTTTGAAAGGTTTGCTAAGCTTTCCCAAAATAAGGTAAATACAAACATTGTGTCAATTAGAAGCGATCATGGAGGTGAGTTTGAAAATCACTTATTTGAAGAATATTGCGGTAACCATGGTATAGATCATAACTTCTCCGCTCCATGCACCCCTCAACAAAATGGGGTTGTGGAGCGTAAAAACCGAATTTTAGAAGAATTGGGAAGAACAATGATTAACGAAAGTGGTTTACCGAAATATTTTTGGGCCGACGCCATTAGTACGGCGTGTTATGTTTTGAATAGGGTGCTTATTCGCCCCATTCTAAATAAAACACCGTATGAGCTTTTAAAAGGGAGAAAGCCAAATGTTTCTCACTTGCATGTGTTTGGTTGCAAATGTTTTGTATTAAACAATGGAAAGGAAAACTTGGGGAAGTTTGATTCCAAGGACGACGAAGGTATCTTCCTCTGATACTCTCAATCGAGTAAAGCATATAGAATATACAATAAACGATTACTTGCTGTAGAAGAGTCTGTGCATGTTACTTTTGATGAGTCCTATCCGAGAAATGTCGGAAAGGATAGTGTTGTTCATGGTGCAGGTACATCTACGGAAGACATACTCAAAGGGGGCGAGACGGGGATTGATCAACCTGACGAAGCCAAAGTTGAGGAGGATAAAGATGTACACCATGAGGTAACCGAGGAAGCTCATCAGCCTACAAACGATGATCTCCCTCAAGCTTGGAAGTCTCCCAAAGACCATCCAATTGACAACATTCTCGGAGACATCACAAAGGGTGTAACAACTCGATCGAAGCTAAGTAATTTCTGTTATCACTTCACGTTCGTTTCACAAATGGAACCTAAAAACCCTAAGGAAGCCCTACTCGATGAACACTGGTTTTTGTCAATGCAGGAGGAACTAAATCAGTTCACTAGAAATGGGGTTTGGGACCTTGTCCCTCCTCCGCGAGGTCATTGAGTAATCGGCACCCGATGGGTGTTTAGAAATAAATTGGACGAAAATGGAGTAATAACTCGTAACAAGGCGCGTTTAGTCGCGCAAGGGTATAACCAAGAGGAAGACATCGACTATGAGGAAACTTATGCGTCAGTTGCCCGACTCGAGGCTATACGCCTTTTGCTTGCTTTCGCCTGTGCGAAGGATTTTAAGTTATTTCAAATGGAAGTTAAGAGTGCATTCCTTAACGGGTACATAAATGAAGAAGTCTATGTTGCGCAACCTCCTAGTTTTGAGTCTCATGAGTATCCTGATCATGTCTACAAACTGAAAAGGGCTTTATATGGTCTCAAACAAGCTCCTAGAGCGTGGTATGAGAGACTAAGCAAATTTTTACTTGATCAAGGTTACTCAAGAGGAAAGGTTGACACTACTCTCTTCATTAAACGTCAAGGAAAGCACTTAATTCTTGTACAAATTTATGTTGGCGATATCATATTTGGATCTACTAACATGAATCTCGTGAGAGAGTTTTCTGAGCTTATGCAGGGTGAATTCGAGATGAGTATGATGGGTGAACTCACATACTTTCTCGGTTTGCAAATCAAGCAACTGAAAGAAGGAACATTCGTGAGCCAGACAAAATACTGTTTGGAGCTTCTCAAGAGATTTGACATGGCAAATTCAAAAGCCATTGACACTCCTATGCCAACATGTGTAAATCTGAGTAAAGATGAAAGTGGTAAGGACGTTGAGGTAAAAAGGTATAGAGGTATGATTGGCTCTCTTCTCTATCTTACTGCTTCTCGTCCCGACATTATGTTTAGCGTGTGTATGTGCGCAAGATACCAATCATGTCCTAAGGAATCCCATCTAAAATCTGTCAAACGTATACTTCGATACCTATCTGGTACTCCGAAGTATGGACTATGGTATTCCAAAGGTAATGATTGCTCATTGGTAGGTTTCTCCGATTCCGATTTTGCCGGTTGCAAATCGGATAGGAAAAGCACCAGCGGTACGTGTCACTTATTTTCAAACTCCTTGGTCAGTTGGCACAGTAAGAAACAAGTGTCTGTTGCTTTGTCAACCGCCGAAGCGGAATACGTAGCCGCCGGTAGTTGTTGCGCGCAAGTCTTATGGCTTAAGCAGTAACTATTGGACTTCAATTTAAAACTAGAACGTGTTCCCATATTTTGTGACAATACTAGTGCTATTAACCTTACTAAAAATCCTGTGTTACATTCTCGTACCAAACATATCGAAATTCGACACCATTTTCTGAGGGATCATGTAGAGAAAGGTGACGTTGTCTTTGAACACGTTGACACCAAAAATCAACTAGCGGACATCTTCACAAAGCCACTAGCCACTGAACCTTTCTTTCATATCCGTCGAGAACTTGGCATTCTCGACATTTCTGATCGGGTATAATAATTGCTAGTTTCGTATTACTCTGTTTACGACTATACTCTTGTACTTCTGACAAGTTGAGTTTTGTTGCAAGCACAAGTATGTTGTTATCAAGCGTTGTCGGTATAGAGGTGATGTTGCTCCTTCTCTCTCTCTCTCTCTCTCTCTCTCTCTCTCTCTCTCTCTCTCTCTCTCTCTCTCTCTCTAAACATTCATGATTTAAACTAGTATATCGTTTGACTATCATGTTATTTATATATATGACATTTGCTACAAGTACTATGTGTTTTGGATGCAAATTATGCTGTGAAATTGTAAATAGGCATCAAGTGTGGCATTCTACATGACATAAAATGAAAATCTGCGTTTTTGATCACTATGAGTCGACCAAAATAGGGCAACGGTCGACGCATGCTGTACATTTTTAAAATTGTCAAAAATTACACAGTATGCGTCGACGCATGCAGTTGTACGGTCGACGGCTCACGCAAAAACCCATAATTTTTTTCGTTTAAAAACCGGTCCATCTTCTTACACTCTCCATTAAATGTGCAGTAAAACATTTACTATGGTTTGAAATTGCATTTTCTTGTAACTTGCATCTAGTCATCCATTGTGTCTCCTTGTCTCCTCCCTCTTACCAAAACCCTAAACTTTCTTCTATAAAAAGGGATAATCCTCATCTTCTCCAAACTCATCTCCAACTATGCTCTCCAAAGTCATTGCAGTTAACCTCTACAAAATCTCCAAAAATCATCATCCATGGCTTCTCTATTCTGCAAAAATACCGGCAAGAGAACAAGGGCCTCAACATCCGCTTCAGTACCCATTACTGTTGTCTCTCTAGTTCCACCACCTGCTGTTGACAACTTCAACAAGGATATCAGCAAGAGAGCAGTTGTTCCGCAGCATGCATTCTACAAGGCAACGACGGAGCGCATGCATCTCACCCAAATTACATCTCTGCTGGAGTTTCAGGGGTTTATCAACTTTCTGGAGTGCAACACAAAATACAGTGAGGATTTAGTCTGGGTGTTCTACACTTGCCTGCGGGACAAGTTTCAAGGTCAAAATTTCCACACCTCTGTCAGAAATAAACAGGTAAACGTAAATTCTGAAGTCTGGAATAAGTATTTTGATTTGACTGTGGCTGCTGATGCACAACCTCCTCATGAGGTAACGGACTCTCGCACTGTGCCGGGATACGAGTTTAAGAGTTTCCTAAATGACATGCTCAAAAGGCCTTATCCGGATCATATTGTAAATAGTGATGCCTTCCCAAAACGGTTACAGCAGGCAAACTCCAAACAGGGGAGCGCATCCTTCAATGGATTGTGGCTCGCATCCTGCGGCCGAAGAAAGGTGGTGTTGCACCCCAAAATTTGCTTAACCTTTTCTTGCCTGATTTATGTTTCATTGCATTTCATGTGCATAGTTACATCATGGCTTACTCATTTGCCTATCATAGCATAGCATGCATCCAGCAAGGGATCAGGGTGTCTATCAAGAGAAGAGCCTAGCAAGGTGTGTTATCCAAGATGAGAAGTCATCCAGGCCATCAAGAAAGGATTTGAAGCCTTGAGAAGTTTGAATGCCTACATGTGGGTTTTGCTCCTATCTTGAGGAATGTTGAGAATCATCAGTGAGATGAGAAGCATAGAATGTGAATTTGAGGTGTGTATGGATCTCATGGAATTCCTAGAGGGCCCTATTGAAGCTGAGACAAGTCATTGATTCAAGTACAAGAGCCATAGTTGAGGTGCAGTCAATTAGGGTTTCATCTGGGTCAACCCTAGGTCAATTGAGTAATTGGAGAGCATCAAAGCCTAACTTGAGGTCATGGGATTCATGATTTGATATGTTGATACATGTGTGGTTTTGTGCCAAGGTTAAGCAAAGAAGAATCAAAGATGTGGGAAGTTGCTAAATTAGGGTTTCAGTGTAAAATCCCTTGTTTAGTGCCTAACTTCAAAGCCACATAAGTCAAAATAAAAGTTTCAAATGAATATTTGGCCAACATGAAACTTGTAGAGCATCTCAATACCTTTAATTTGAGTACTAGAAGTCCTCAAGGGGATTTATAGAACTCAAGTTATGGTCTTTGCAAATTATAAGTCACCAGAGGACATTGAAATTTATCTGTGAAAGTCACTTGACTTCCAAGCAACGTTTTCCCCTCAAGGAGTTTTAAAATGGATTCTTGGCCAACGTAAGAGTTGTAGGTATTGATCTTAGCTTTAATTTGAGTACCAGAAGTCCTCAAGAAGATTTGTGGAACTCAAGTTATGATCTTGGCAATCCAGGGGTATTTTGGGAAAGTTGAATTATAGGGCATTTTCAAGAATGTGCCAAAATCTCCATCTTCCACTCCTCAAATGAAAAATTGTTCAACATGAGATTTGCTTAAAATGATGTTTTTAGGTCAGTTAAGGATTCATGGTGGTTTGAAGTGGATTATTTCACAAAGTGTTTCAAAATGGCCTAAAAAGAAGGATTTTTCAAATGATTCAAAAGAGGGAAAAATCATTTTTTGAGTTGTAGGTCCTAAACATGTCATATGAGTAGTCATTTTGACCAGAAATTGCATTCCAAACACATTTTCATTGGCACAATTTTGAGATGAGGTCAAATTACATGACTTGCTTTGGAAAGGTAGTTACTTCAATTACAAGTCATTGATCCAAAGCAAGAACCAAGGCATTTCAGGCTGAACTATCTATCCAAACATACTCCATGATTAATTTGTAGTTGGTTAGAACACTCTAGAGCAAGCTGGGAGGGCAATATCGTGACTGTCACATTTCAACTTTGGAAGAAAAATCAGAAAATGGATCCACCGAATTAGGCCTTAATTTGGACTCAGAAGCCCATGAGAAGCTTCTATATATTCATTTCAATAATTCCAGATGGGGGTTGGTGTTGAATTCGTGCTGAACAGAGAGATAGCAAGTTGAGTTTCAAGAGCTTCAACTGAAAACGATTTCTGAGTTTGGATCAAGATCAAGCCAAATTGAAGATACTAGAAGCTTTATCTTGCATTCTTGATCGTGTCTGGAAGGTTTGAAAGGTTGAATTGAGCTACAACTACCTCTGTTCATCCAATTTTTCCAGGTATGTAACTCTCAAATTTCCTCATGATCTAGGCTGAATTAAGTAGAATCTTGCATCTGGTTAGGACTTAGGTTGATCAAGGAACGTTTCTGGATTAGAATTTGAGTGATTAGTGACAATTAAGATGGATGATCAGTTTCTGTTGGAGAACGGTTAGGCACGATCTTGAGGATTCAGATCACGTTGATTAGATTATGATGATCACTGAAGGATGGTGATCATTTCTATGGTTTCAATTTTGCGAATGGTGAGGATTGAAAATGTGACACCCTCTGAACTTTGATTCGTGTTTCGATTTCTGTTGAGAGTTGGTTGAAATGGATTGGAGATTTGAGATCCTCGTGGTTTTCTGATCAAGTTTGGTATAAGAAGTTTTTGATTTGGTCACCTGCAACCGCCACTCCGCCGGAGAAGATCACCGGACCACCGTCTGTGAGAAGTCTCAGGCCACCTGAGATTGATGAAGAAGATGATGTCTGGGCCCTTGGATCAGGTCTGAGTGAAGACTTGGTAGACGCATCCGATGGTTCACGTTTGAACTCAGCTTTGGCTCCAAAACGTCAAAACGCGCCGTTTCACTAATCTGACTCAGCCTGTGAGTCAGATGCCAACTCATCCTCACGTGGATACGCTCAGGGTCCTTGGATATGATTACTTGGTCTCCTCATCCAACGCACCTCATTTAATTCAGCATTTTATTTTCTTTTTATTCTTTTTGGATTTATTTTAATTCATTTGATTTCTAAAATCCATATTAAATCCAATTTTGATCCAAAAATTATTTTAAAAATATCTCCATGATCTTGGATTTAATTGTGATTTTCTGAAATCAAGAAATCTCATTTCCTCCCATTTTCCAATTTTATTTGATTTTTCTTATTTCTAGGTGATTTCTTTTATTTGCATATTTGATCATCTGTTTTGTGGAATTTTGTTCTCCCATTTGGTATTGAATTTTGCTTAGATCTTTTAGTATGTTGTAGATAACACTTGTATGATCCCTTAGGATTTTTTGTAGATTTTTTAGATGTGATTAGGTTCTGACTTAGGGTTGATGATTAGAACCTTCCCAAATTTGTGGATACCCTTGACCTACTTCACTTTAGGAATTGTTCAGTGGACCTAGAAGTTGAATTAGGCTTTAACCTTTGAACCCTAGGTTTTTAATCCATGCATGTTCCCCTAGGAAATTAATTAGAGTTTTACAACTTAGTTTTCTATTTTTAATAGATTTTGCAAGTTGCTTGTGCTTGTGGTGTTCCATCTTTGGTGCCTTGCCTTGTTTTGTTGTGTTGATGGCTTAGGAGCTGGTTTTGCTTGGATACCTTTCTGGAGGAACTTTTGGACATCTTATAGTTGCTGTGGCTTGAAGGGTGGAGCTTGGAGTTGAAGCTTTGTTCTCTTTTAGGAGTTTTTTTAGGAGCTTAGGGAAATTAGGGTTTTAGGGAGAGCTTTTAGACTTAGTTCATTTCTTGCCTCAAACATGGAATGTTTTGTTTGCTTCCATCCTATCCTATGATTCAAAGTCCTCTCAAGGAAGCCCCATCTCTCCATTAGAGGGATGAGTGGTATGCCTTAAAGAGTAGAACTTTTGAGGATACCCTTCTTTGCAGATGATGGTTTCTAGTGATTTCCTTTGGTTTTCACTGGTTTCCATTCATTATAACTTGATCTCAATAACCAATCTTTCTTGGTGGAGCTTGCTAGAGCTTGGGGATGAAGATCTAAGATGATTGAAGATGCCTTTCATAAGGTCTGCTTGAAGATGGAGTTATGTTACTGTCAACTTTGCTGTCAGAGCTGCTGTAGGAGTTTGGTGCTGCTGCTTGGGCTGCCTCCTTTGGGTTTTGTTTTCTGTATTGTTTGTTGGCTTGTGTAGCTTGACCCCTAGGTTTGAGGTGAATGTTGATTCACTTTGCCTGTTGTTTTTCCAGGTTCGAGGTTGAGCGGGACTCCTATACCTCGCTTGTATTGCTGCATTGCATGCATTTTACTGTACTTGCTTGCTTTCTTTTCTGTTTATCCCCTAGGATCTCTGATTTCCTCTGTGCAGGAGGGAATTATGATAGACATTAGGATTCTTATCCATGCATGACAACATTAGGTTAGTTTTTATTCCCTTTTCAACCCTAGGCTTTTTAGAGCTTCTCTCTCTTCTTATCTCAAAACAACTCAAAAACACAGTAATAAGGTTAATCGATGTCGTACGTTACGAGCCTTAAGCTATTTGAGAAAGGGTTGCTAGAGAGCTTCTTTCCAGTAGTCTGGCTGCTTAGTGTGGTACCCTTTGGGTGACACGCAATGTAGTCACTCTCAAATCATAGTCTCTAGTGCGTCAGAGGTTGCAAACAAACTAAAAAAAACACTTCTTTCGTAAAAGATTCAAAACAAACATCAAAGTGTCATTTTTGTCCGCTTGGACTCTTAATCAAGAAAAACCCTTTTTGAAGGTAATAAAAAACCAGTCAGACAAGCTTGTGTCTTCCGTAGCCCGAACTACGTTTGCTCTGATCTTTCATGCTGTATGAAAGTACGTAGGCATAGGATGTCGTATCCTAGCGAGCGACCTTCCCACCTTTCCCGTAGGTAGGCGAACTACGTTGACTCTGATTTCTCGTTCCAGATGGGAATACGTAGGCATAAAGTGCGATGCTTTGCCGAGTCATTTTCATTTTCTTTTTAACCCAGACCTGTAGAGTAGATAGAATAACAATCCGTACCAGAAAACAAGCATGGATCCCGTCGAGTACGGCGGACGTGAGGGGTGCTAATACCTTCCCCTTGCGTAATCGACTCCCGAATCCAGGATTTGGTTGCGACGACCATTCCTTTCCCGTTTTGCGTTAGGTTTACTTTGAGCGTTTCCTTTCCCTCCGTTGGGATAAATAACGCACGGTGGCGACTCTTCTGTCATAGTCGGCGCCGATTTTCGCGGTAGCGACAGCTGGCGACTCTGCTGGGGACCCCAACGGTTCCCTACGCGAGTCAATCCTAACGCTTGTTTTCCCGTCGTGGGTTTTGTATGGATTTACTTTTCCGTATTTACTTTCAGCATTATATTATTGTTGTTATGCTGGGTAGTGTCGCTACTGCGAAAATCGGCGCCGGCTTGACAGAAGAGTCGCCACCGTGCGTTATTTATCCCACGGGAGGGAAAGGAAACGCTCGAAGTAAACCTCGCAAAGACGGGAAAAGGTATGGTCATCGCAACCAAAACTTGGATTCGGGAGTCGGTTACGCAAGGGGAAGGTATTAGCACCCCTCACGTCCATCGTACTCGATGGGATCCACGCTTGATGTTTATAAGGAAAAGGGTGTATTATCTATCTACGCTAATGGCTGGTCTGAAAAGAAAATAAAAGGACAGGACTCGACAGAACATACGGTGTTCTGGGCCTACGTATTCCCTCGTGCAATGGGAAATTCAGAGTCAACGTAGTTCGACTTCCTACGACTAAACGGGGGAAAGGTTGCTCGCCAGGATATCGCGCCCTGTGCCTACGTACTTCCACACAGTATGGAAGATCAGAGCAAACGTAGTTCGACCAACTACGGGTAAACAGGCGCTCTCACACAGCAGGGAGAAAACAAACTGGTCCTAAAGGCTCGGGGACCTACAACTACGATCTGGTCTCAAATGCACTCGGGCAAGGGAAAGGGAAACAATTAGTCATTAGCGGGAAAGTCTCGATCGCACAGCTGCGAGAGAACAAAGGTTAGTTGTTAGTGTGCTCGCTAGGATATCGCATCCTATGCCTATATATCTTCGTCTGGTACGAAGAATCAGAGCAGCTGTAGTTCAGCTAACTACGGGTCAAGCTACTCAAAAGCTCCTACAGAAAGGAAAGGGAAACCCTAAAACTATAGCTGAGAAACAGGGGAATCTACCTACTGCTATCATGCCTGGTTGACCGCCCTAATGTCTATCATAACAACTCCGCAGCGGAGAAGTCAGAGCTCCTAAGGGATCATGGCAATAGGACTAAACTACAAACAAGAAACTACAAAGTAAAGAAACACTGAGATTATGCATGAATGCAACAACTAGACAAACAAGGCGCAAAGGCCGCAAACTACAGAGGCAAGGGAGCTCAGCTCTACCAAATACCAACAAGCAAAGCCACTCAATAACAAACAAGCAGAAGGAGGACCACCTCAACTTCTCATGCACACAAAGCCTACTTCTAAGATGCACCTACTCAGAACTATCTAGATGAACACCTAAGTCTAATGCAACACGACATCATACAAGTCAAACAACACAAAGAGACTACCCCTGAGCAGGGCCTCTATCTACAAAACAAGAAGCTACTCCTGGGCAAGGCCCTTAACAAACCTGAAACAATCTCGTAATACATCTCTAAACAAAACCCTATGCAACACCTTAAGCAGGGACCTAAGCAAAGCCTCTAATCAAAACCCTAAGCAAGAGGAATCAATCCCAGTCTCCAAGCTTCAGAATAAGCTTACCAGAGAAAGGGAGCTAAGCAGACAAGCTCATAGTGCCTTCCTCAGGAAAGTACCAGGAGGTTACTACTCAGGAGTCATATCCTATGCGGCTCGACAACTGTGATCAGTTTGCATTCCTCCTCAGGAGAAATTAAACTCACAAGTTGGCTCTGGCATCACTGAATACTTGAGAAAACCTATATACACTAAGGGAACTAAGTGAACAGACTCATAGGACCTTCCTCAGGAAAGTACTAGGAGGCTGACACTTAGGAATCGTATCCTACGTGGCTCAACAACTGTGATCAGCTTACATTCCTCCTCAGGAGAAATTAAACTCACAAGTTGGCTCCGGCATCACTGGATACTTGAGAAATCCTAGATAAACTAATGGAACTAAGTGAATAGACCCATAGGACCTTCCTCAGGAAAGTACTAGGAGGCTTCCACTTAGGAATCGTATCCCATGTGGCTCAACAACATGTGATCAGTTTACATTCCTCCTCCGGAGGAATTAAACTCACAAGTTGGCTCCAACATCATTGGATACTTAAGAAAGAGGTGAGAAGAAAGAATGAAAGTCATTCATAGTGCCTTCCTCAGGAAAGTACCATAAACTCCCTTCAAACTTCATGATCTCGAACCTCACAAACAGATAACAAGCTCCTAGACTAAGCCTCAATCCACTGCATCCTTGCAAGCTCTAACAAGACTTCAATCAGCTCCTACCTTCAAGAAGAACCCACAGGCCAACAAACCACAAAAAACTACCTCTGAAGTTCAACCACAGTTGGACTTCAAAGTCAGAAGTCATCAAGACTTCTCCTATCCTTAAGCTCAGACAAATCGCCTCAGAACATCCTACAAAAATCTATCAAAAATCTATGGGGAACCTACATGGCTCTAAGACAACATACTGAAAAATCAGAACAAAATTCAATACCAGATGAAAGAACTAAAATCAGCAACACAGACATATCCCCAAACCAATTATTTAATAGCAAAACAATACAAAAAATGTGATTAAACGGAAAATGCATGATTAAGCTAATATTTTTGCACTATAAAATTCTACATTGAATTACGAGTCTACAGAAAAAAGAACGAAATTATTTGACTAAATCTACTATTTTTTATGAATTTTCTAACAATATGTATGCACTAAAGAATATTAAAAAAGTCAATTAAATGGAAAATATGCAAAAAATAGTAAACAAAAATAAAATGGCATTTTTATTTTTGTACAATTTTCTAGACATTATGATGAAATGGTAGAAAAAAGAAGAATTAAAAAAATCACTTATTTACATTTTATTATGAATTTTCTAATGCAAGAAAATATTAAAAAGAAATTAACAAAACAAAATTGAAATAAACTGGAGGGGGGTGCTAACAGCAAGATTTCAGGCTCATTCTGTCTGGGCTCACATTGGTGGGGGTGCGAAAAGCACTGGGGCGCAGGGCCCAAACTTATTAATCAGAAAAAAAACAACAAAAACTGAAATGAACGCAGGGGGGGTGCAGACTAGCAATTTCCCAGTTATTCTTTATTGGGCTTACGCCCAGGGGGGGTGCAGCTAGCATTAGGGCCTAAGGCCCAACTCAACCTCACTCTGCCTCTCACACGCCAAGGGGGGATAATGAGTAAACTGGGGGGGGGGGGGTTGCCTCAGCAACACGCGCTTGGGCTTAGCCCAATACCCTAACCCTAAACCAATTACTCAGTTGAAGAAAACTAATCCCTCTCCCAAACCCTAACACTGTTCATCAAACTGAGCTAGCCGTCGCCCTCTCGTCCTCTCTCTGCAACTCATCCTCCACTCTCACACCATTCCCAGAAAAAAGAACCCCAACAAGACTTCACACATCTCACCACACTCAAACGAATCAGCACAATAATCTCACTGTTCTCTCACAGTTAAACACAAATCAAATACAACCCTAACCGATCGACACTCATGGTAAAATAACTGAAGCTGAAGCTGCGTTATCAACATAGGAGAACATGCAGCAAGATTGGAGCGATGCGTACCTGGATGAAATAAGAACCGGCTGGAGGCGTTCTTGAGTCTCGTTGAAGGGAGACGTTTAAAGATCGTAATAGATCTTGCATAAACCTGAAGAATCCGAGGGGGAAGCTGATGGAGAAGCGATTTCGCTGGGAAGACGATGAACGCTTAGATGTTCTTGACCAGGAAACGCAAATGATGAACGTCTATGAAGATCAACGCGATTCTGGGTTTCTCGTTGAAGAAGGATGAAGGTTTTGGGTGGTTTCTGGGTTTCTCGTTGAAGAAGGATGAAGGTTTTGGGTGGTTTCTGGGTTTCTCGTTGAAGAAGGATGAAGGTTTTGGGTGGTTTCTGGAAAACCTTGACGAAGGATCTGGAGAATCCTTTGAAGTTTCCGGCGACGAGAACTTGTTCTCCGGCGAGGCAATGGATGAAGGCGAACGGAGGAGATCGGAGACGATCGGGGTGAAGAAGTGGATTTCTGGAGATTTCTGGATGTGTGGGGATTCCGGCGAGAAAGACGGTGGCCGGAGGACGTTGGACGGTGGCTCAAGGCGCCTGCATGCCCGGCGGCAAGGTCCCGGCGATGCTCCGGTGACCAGCTGTGGTGATGGCAGGTGGCAGAGGGACTGATGCAGGTGCAACGCGTGGCGCGCATGCACAGAGAGAGAGAGGAAGCGGTGGCTGAGTGGGACGCGTGGCGTAAGCTGGGGGCTTCTGAGTTGATGTGGTGGCGTGATTCCACAGCGTAACGTGGGTCCTCCCCCTTCCCTACACGTGGCCACGAAGCTTTTAAAGCTCTGAGACTTGCTGGGAGCTTCTAGAATGCGCTGGAAGTTGCTGGGAATTGCTGGACTTTCTGATACAAACTGGACAAAAACATAGACTGGGCCTTGCATGACTTTGGGCCCAATACGAAAAATGGCCAAAAACTGTAAAAAAAAACTGAATTAAAACTAAACCTGATTAATAACAATATTAAACCTAATTATCTACTTAAGACTAATCCTAAAACAGAATTAACACCTAATTAAACTAATTAACACTACAATTAATTCTAACTAAAATTAATCTATCCTAATTAAATCTAAAAAAAAACAATTAACCTAATTAAACTCTAAAAAGTGATTAAAAGTCTAATTAATTCTATATTATCCTAATTAAATCTAAAAATGATTAAGAACCTAATTAACTCTAAATCAACCTAATTTCTATTAAAGTTCTACCATTATTTAATATCTATTAAAATCTATTATTAATAAAAGAAAAACTATATTATTTTCTATATTATCTAAAAAACAATTAAAACTTATTTAAATTCTTTTATATTCTAAAAAAAATTAAAAACTATTAAATCTATTTAAAAATCTATATAAAATTCTAACAATCTATTTAAACTATTGAAAAAATACAAAAACTCTATTTAAATTCCAGAAAAATCTATAAAGCCTATTAAAAATCCGCAAAAGTCTATTAAAATCCTAAAAATGCAGATGAATGCAAATGACCCCCATAAAAGAGCGCACGAGACCAGATCGAATCGAACAGAGATCCCCGGGCATCAGAATATCCTCAAAATTACTATGCAAGCTGAAAATCACCGAGGAGCGCACAATTTCCCGAAAAATAAAACCCTGGTGATCTGGACTGGATCTGCCATATCTGATAGATGATAATCAGGCTGTAAACTCTGATATCCCCTGCTTGTGCACAACTATCACGCGTCTGATTTGCGAATATGAAATTAAACCACGAGTCAGATAGGAGAATCGGTTGGTCAAATTTTAGGGTGCAACAGCTGCCCCTATTCAAGTGACTTGGACCTGAAGGGTTTGAAGAGCGCTCAGCCTTCAAACATTCAGAGGTACGAGACGGTTGAATACAAATAAAACCCGAAAATTTGCCAACCGCGAGAATATACTGTAAACTGCTTGGGGAGTACAGTCCAGAAAACCGAGTCCAGTTATTACGGCACCAAACTGATCGATCATCTGATGAAGAACTCCTGATTTGAATACCCATTACCTGTGATACCCTATGTAACAAAACCCGAGGGCTGCAACAAAATACCTGATCCTTTCACATTGCCTACTGATAGGCAGGAAGAGAAACATACTCACATCGTCCAAAGATGGACGGGAAGACACCATAATCTCCAAATTCACATCGTCTACTGACAGACGGGAAGAAATAATCTCCATACTTGCATCGTCTACGGGTAGACGGAATCATCCTGATCGATGAACAAATCAATTCACATCGTCTAAGGATAGACGGGAACATCCTGATTGATGAACAAATCAATATTCACATCGTCTAAGGGTAGACGGGAAGAAATAATCTTCATACTCACATCGTCTAAGGGTAGACGGGATCATCCTGATTGATGACACAAAACAATTCACATCGTCTAAGGGTAGACGGAAAGAAATTCTTAATCTCCATACTCACATCGTCTAAAGATAGACGGGATCATCCTGATTGATGAAACAAAACAATTCACATCGTCTAAGGGTAGACGGAAAGAAATTCTTAATCTCCCTACCCACATCGTCTAAAGATAGACGGGATCATCCTGATTGATGACACAAAACAATTCACATCGTCTAAGGGTAGACGGAAAGAAAGCCTGATCGCCTACTCACATCGTCTAAGAATAGACGGAAAGACACCATTGCGCAATTCAACACCAACCCTTGAATTTCAGAATCCTTCTGTCTACGGGAATTGATGGAAAGATCAACATCCTTGAAGGGGCCACATCGTCAGTATGGACTGACGGGAAGAAAACCACTTTCAAAGAACCATGTCGTCAATAAGAATCGACAATCACGAAAACTGAACATTCTTCGAAGAGCCTTGACATCGATAAGGATCGACGATCAGAAAAGTCCCTCTTGAAACGTCATCTCATCCAATAAACAGAAAGAAAACCACTATCTGAAATATCATTTTGAAACCCCTCAGCAAGCAAAGATAGCCAGAGAAGTCTTGCTGGGGAAACTCACCATGCGTATGATCTGGCAATAAGAAACCCGCTGAACAGTAACCCGAAACTTCACATCGTCTACTGATAGACGGAAAGAAAAGCATATCCTGGGGAAACCCCTTCTTGAAACCTTACTGCGACCACCCTCAACTTCACATCGTCTAAGGATAGACGGAAAGAAAACCACATTCGTACTCAAGACGTCTAATGATAGACGGAGAAATCCACTTATCGAAGGAACACATCGTCAATATGAATTGACGGGAAGAAAAGTCTGTCGATATCAGATGACCGACTGATCACAGCATAGCTATTGTATGATCTGAGATACAAATAATCTGCTGAATTGTCTGAGCACTGCTCCTGTACTGATCACAGAGTAACTCACGCGCCATGCGAGGCTGGTAGAAAATCTGACTTATGCTTCGTATGCATATGCAAATGCTTTAATCTTTCTATAGCGTAATGCTCCATTCTGGATAGAAATGCTACGCATTTTGAAGATGTCATGCAGGTATGATGCAAATATGACGATGCATGCAATATGCTAATGCAGGCTCGAGCTGCCGGAGAAAGCTGGGTACAGAACCACTTCAGCAAAATAAATGCTGAAGGCGAGGCCAACTCTGCTGGGGATAAACTGGATATCACAGGATTATCCCAGCAAAATAAATGCTGGGAGAGTGAAATCAACTCCGCTGGGAATATTGGGAACTTAACCGAACGCCTCGACGAAGTAACACCCTGCTGGGGAACATAATTCCGCAGTGAAATAGCAGACGTGCTGAATATGATTAGACTCCCCTAGGGATAGCTTATCCGTGCCAATGACAAATTGGACTTTGCTGGAGAAAATGGACGGAGTCTTCCACGTACTGATGAAGCTCGGATCTGGAAATTGATGCGCCAACACGGATGGGCTTCATAGTAATCGCAAACATGGATTTGAGCTCTTAAACTATCTTGCTGGGTTAGGTACAACTGACGCTGGAAAATATTCTTCATGAATACACAGCCTTTTAGTGAAGAGTCAAGGGATAGTAACACGACTTCCCGCACTCATCTCGCTCTCGAAAATCGACTGCATCTGCTCGAATAACTCTGAATGACCCTGCTGAAGCGGAGAAGACCAATCCTTTCGCTTCTGATATGCCCCAGCCTACGGGATCTCCGTGGGGATAGTCCTCGAAAGGAAATCTGCAAATCTGAGCCTTGATGGCCTGATATGACATGCCCCAGCGTTCTGAACTTCGGGGAGATGCTTCCCCTCAAATGCTCCTCGAATAACTTCTGCGTGCTTAAGATGGTCTGATATAACATGCCCCAGCATTCTGAGCTTCTGAGAGACACTTCACCTCAAATGCTCCTCGAATAACTTCTGCGTGCTTAAGATGGTCTGCCCCTGACTGCAATGACCTTGCTCCTGATTATTTGATTCAGAGTAGTGCCCTTGACTACGCCGTATTCACCGAATCTCAACCTGATTGCCCCAGAATAACTGACTTCGAAAAGCTGACCTGACTGGGGATCACAATAAAAGCTTGCCCCTGCTCTCGGAACATTCGGGCGTTCTGCATTCTATCTTGACCATACTTTCCACTGTAGGAAGCTTTTCTGCTGTCAAGCGCTTACTTGCAAGTAAAACAAGTTGTTCTGCGTAACCGATATATTAATGCAACACATATGACAGCTTTGACATCCAATCGGTTCACTGGGAAAAGGAAAAACAGTTTATGGCATATAATGCATGAAACATTTATCAACATCAGTACCAACATGGTAAGAGGAATCTTTTTAGGAGTCAGAATCGACGTGACCTTTACCGGAGTGTGCTTTCGAAACAACCTGCTTCAATTAGGACTTTTGGAGGTTGTAACGTGGTCAGGTTCATGGTTTCGAAAGAAAGGATAAAGGCTCAAAGTTTACTTTAACCCACCCATTCTCCTTGATGTTCTCCCATCCTATGTTCAGCTAATTCGACCTTAGCGCTCACCTCTCGGAGGTTGAAAGATAGGAGTGATAGCTCGAGAAACTTTCGGCTCTTGGAGTGACAGCCACTCACTTTTCGTCTTTGACACTGGAGGTCACACGACTCGCATTTCCATCGAGGATTTCCCTTTTGATCCTTTTCATCTTTTTCTTTTCATATCCCTAACTTTTGCCTGGACTGACTCCTTTTGAGTTTCTTCTGATTTTTTTTTAAGTCCAGCGGGATGCCCTCATTTTTGCCTAAGTCATTTGTTTTGAAGTTTTCTTGACTTAGCGGGCTTTTGATTCCTTTTTTTTTCGAACAAGTCGTGTGACACTGGTTGTCTGACTCTTTGGGAATGATGCGGCTGTCCCACTCTTGATTAAACCATTGTGGTCTTTTAGGCACGACCTCTAGAGGTGTGATTGATCTTCGAACGGACACTCCTTTTGCAATTTGGACGCTCGGTCAAATTAGCTAACACCTACCCTGCCCCAGGTTAAGATTGAGGGTTTTTCATTCACAGAAAGAAACTCCTACTACAAGGCTCAAAGGGGTTGACAAGGGATTATCTTCCTTATATCTCCGGTGTTTAGGGATTTGAAACAATGCCTGTACATCATCAACAGGTTCTATTTCAAAAGCATACAATATTGGTAGTTGCATGTCGGTCATTTTCGTCATCCTCCCCAAATTCTTCTTAACCAAGCGTTGGACATTTGCAAAAACATGTTAGTGAACACGAATGGATCAACACATGCATATTTATTTCATTATCATCAATTGAATGAAAACAACAAGTTTTACAAACAAGATTACAAATTCAAACAGGAAAGCAACTACAAATGTAAAGAAATGACAAGCTAAAATAAAGAAAATATGCTAGCTTCCGAGAACCGGGCTTTCACATCTGCCCTGCTGCTGAACCAGCTATCTTTATTAGAGACACTTCGCTGCTGTCCTGATCTGCTTTCAACGACTCAACCAAATTATAGAGCCCTTCCTCCTTCATTCAGATGATTTGGGGACCTCCCGGCCCGAAGTTGATTGCTGCACTATCAAGCAGATCCTGCACTTTGTGCTTAAAAGCTTTGCAATTCTCAACCGTATGGCCTGGTGCCCCAGTATGGAACTCACAAGTAGCGTTGGCATCATACCCCGGTGGTGGTGGTCCCGTTAAGGGAGTCATTGTCCTTTTGTGAACCAATTGGAGCTGAATCAACGTTTGCAGAAGCTGCGCATACGGCATAGGAGGAGTTTCAAGATGACGGTTTGCCAGGGGACCCTGATTCTGATATCTCTTATACCCCTGCTGGTTCTGCTGCTGAGGCTGCTGTTGCCGGTATCTAGTTGATTCTTGAACACCCTTTGTATCAAATGCAACATCAGTTTCTTGACCTTCAATGTATTGATTAACGCCCTCCTTATGCTTAGCCATTTTCTTTCTCAGATCTGCCCCAGGAATAGGCAACAGTTGTGGGCCTGGAGATTCTGACACCATGGAGTCCAGGATACGCTTCTGACCCACTGCAGCTTTAGAAACATCTGTCATCTTAGCATCGACTGAGACAGGAGCAATATGCACAGCTACGCCGCTCGGCGTGAATTCAATATCGTGCGAGTCAATCAGGTCTTGAACATTGTGCTTAAAAGCATGACAACCCTCGATGTCGTGTCCGAATGCCCCGGAATGAAATTCACATTGCTTATTGGCATCGTACCCATGAGGAAACACTCTCGTTGGTGGTTCCAACGTTCTTTTCTCAACCAGATTAAACCTCAATAAAGCCTGCAAGAGCTCAGCATATGTCATAGGTGGTGCCTCAAACATTCTCTTTGGCTTCCCTTCCTGGATCCTTCGCTGAGCCGGATGTATCTTCTGTTGCTGCTGCTCAGGTTCCACATGCACAGGTGGCGCGAGCTTCTTCATTGTGGCTTCAAATAGCTGATCGTCTTCTTTCCTAAGCACATTCTTGACTACCTCCATGATCAAGCTCATTTGGGTCTTCAGCTGACTGTTCTCCTCTTTGAGAATCTTCTGCTCCAAACGCATCTCTTGCATGTCTCTCATCATCTGCCCCAGCTGGCTTTGGACTTCAATCAATTCAAACTGATTCTGTTCCATATCTCTGAAGGAGTTCCTGCAATAAACTGGATGATGAGGAAATAAGGCCCACGGTTCTGATATACCTGTTAAATGATAATGCAGCGCAGAAAGCAAACACATATTCACAACGAGATAAAGAGAAACTCAAGCTATAAGCATACAGACGAACATCTCCCACATATGTACAACCAACAAAATCAGCAGGTAAGCATAAATGAGTATGAATATAACGACCCCAGCCAACAACCCTGGTGGTGGTCGGCAGACACTAGTGCACAAAAGCTAAACGGATTAAGCAGAGAAAACAGATGCGACATCCGGCGCAAAAACCTCTAGAAACTTCTCCCACACCACTGAACTCTCTGATTGACAATCTTCAGAGTACACACTTCCTGCGGAGTCTTCCATGACATTAACTGACGAACCCACACAACTGGAGGATGGAAAATCATTAATCTGAACAAAACCCTGAGGAGTGATGCAAATACGGCTAGAGTCTAACAGATCTTGAACCTGACTTCTAAGCACTTTACAATCATTGGTGGAATGCCCCTGTGCCCCAACATGGTACTCACAGCGGGCGCTGGCATCAAAACCTGGAGGATACGGTGGAATCACCGGCTTAGTCTCTTTCGGCACTATCAATCCGCTTCTGACCAGATCTGGCAACAACTGACTGTACGACACTGGTAGTTGAGTAAACTGCCTTTCAGGTTTCCTTGGTCTTCGTGGGGCGTGCTGACGCGATCGGCGGTAAGATGATCGCTGACTTGAAGTGTCTGAAAACTGATCCTGAGATGCTAAAGATTCTGAGGTGGCGTCATCTCCTTCCCACTCTTCTTGAGAACTGACAACTGACTCAATCTTATCAACTGGGACGTAAGGAACATCTCGAAACCTTCCACTCCTGAGTCCTCTCTCAACAATCTCTCCCAGCCTCATCAGGCCCACAAAGTTTGTGCAACTGAACAATTTGTCAAAATAATGGCCTTTCAGAGTACCCAAGAAGATGTCAACCAGTTCTCTTTCCGGAAGCGGTGGTTGAACACTAGCAGCCAATTCTTTCCATCTTCGCAAATACGCTCTGAATGATTTATTCTCCGCCTGAGATAATTCTTGCAGATCCACGAGACTAGGAGTCAAATCCAAGTTGTAATCGTACTGCTTCATGAAAGCTCTGGCTAAATCTACCCAAGATCGAATCTGATTACTCTCCAATTGCACATACCACCTTAAGGATGCCCCAGTCAGGCTATACTGAAAGCAATGGATCATTAGTTGGTCATTTCGCACAAACGAAGTCATCCTTCGACAGAACATCACCAAATGCCACTTTGGACAGCTATCTCCCGTGTATTTTTCAAATTCCGGCATTTTGAACTTGTACGGCAACACCAGGTCAGGAACCAAACACATGGCCACAGCATCCAGGTTAACGGCATCTTTCGCTTCCAAGGCTTTCATTTGCTCTTCCAATGCTCGGAGTCTTCTACCATCGTCAAGAGCTCTTGGATCTACTAACCCGGTCACCGGAATATTTCTTCGGTAATTCATCGCAGGGAAAGCAACACTTTGATTGTTAACAGGAGGACGACGTTCATTTCGGGCAACGAACTGCTCATGTCGATCTCGGTTCTCATCCGTAGGCTGTACAACTTGGTCTGCAGTAAGATTGTTCGCTTGTGGGAAGCCTTCCATAGAATCATACTGATGGTTGGGCGCCATAGTAAACCTTGCCAAGGTGCTAGGAGCCTGGAAATTGCCTTCAGACATAGCTACCAATTACCTGTAACGGACTATGCTGCTTGATTCTGCTCAAATCTGCTTCAGCCCCTTGGTCGTTTCCACTCTTGCCTCAAACAATTCCCCGAGAATCACTTTCTGGTGAAAACAAAGGCTGGATAAGTGCTCTGACCTGCTAGAGAAATGCTATGCAGTATGATTTATGCAAACAGAAATACAAGAAAAAAATGCTAACGTGCATGTGTGCATTGGAGATATTTCCCCTCCAATTCCAGTGTCAGTGGTAGCAAGACGAGATAAACCATAAAGACAATATTTGGAAAAACCCTCATATATTCATTAGAATAACTGTCTTGTCAAGAAGTTACATAACTATGCTCCATACAGCTGATATGATAAGGAGGATCCCAGCCAACATGCCTGGTGGTGATCTCAACATACGGAATACAAGAGAAAAATCAAGTACTGGTACGGTTGCGGAAGTCCTCAACCATCTTCTTCGTCTCTGCATGATCTGGTTGATAAATCAAACCTTCTATCAGCCGATCCCTCTTCCTGACCGTCCCTTGGATGTCTCTGACAAAGTCTTCCCAAGCCTTATCATTGGCACCGCCCCCAGGTTTGGGTCTCTTGGCATCTGCTCTATGCTGAAAGTCTTCCAAATTCTTCATGGCATCTGTCAGCTTGCGCTCGGCCTCGTATCGGCGGCAGGCTTCTTCTTCAAGCTCTTCATTCTTCACTTTGACCTGTTCTTCTAACTGAGCTACCCGTGTCTTCAGCTCTTCTTCCCGCTCCTTGCGCTTGGTCATAGTGAGATCCCAGTGTTCTCTGAACTTGGCTAGCTTTGTGTAGGCCCTTTCCAGCTCTTGCTTCTTGGTGGCTAACACACTACTAACTGAGTCTACATCTAACTCCAGACGCTTCTTGGTTTCAGTCAATTCCCATAGCGTAGTCTTCAGATGTTTCAGAGTTTCAGCCTGTTGCTTAGAAACATATCCTGTTTCAATCTTTTCGTGCCGAAGCTGGGCATTCTCCTGCTCTAAAGCCTCTTTAGCCCTTGCTAGCTCTTCTTTCTCCGCCATCAGCTGCTTGTACACCTGTATATCCACTGTGGTAGGCTCCTCCACCGGAGAAGGATGCAATGGCTGAACCGCTGGATACGGCATAAGGAACTTCATAGCTCGCTCACGAATCCATTCTATATATGGGCCAAGAACTCGAGTATCCCCTCTGCTACCTGAAAGCTTCCCTCTCTTGTGCAAGTTTTTCCAGGCTTTCTCAAGTTTGGTCAGCATTTCTTTCCCTATTGCCCCGGTGAGATACAGAGATTCCTGTATCTCCTCGGGTTTTGGCGCTCCTTGAGGTACATACCCAAATTGCCTGATCAATAAGGAAGGGTTGTAGTTGACACAACCTTTCCTTCCTATTAACGGAACATTCGGGAATCCCTCGCATTTGAGTATGACTTCAGCTCCGAATACCTCTTTATTGACCCATACCACGTTCTCAGCAGTCAATCCCATTAAGCGCTCGGGCCATCCTAGAGAATTGATAGAGGTGACAAAAGGGCCTGACTTAGGCATATGACTGGTGAACCACCTGCATAGGAGAGGTACACAGCAAGACACATTCCTTCCTCGTCGCTTTTCATTCTGGTAGTGAGTTGAATGGTGGATATCTCCCAGCAAAGTAGGAACTGGGTTCTTCGCAGCCAAAATATAGAAGGCATCAGAATCAACAAAATCAGGAATGTTCGGGAACAACACGATGCCATAAACACATACAGCAAGGATGACGTCAAAAACACCCCAGCTACCCTTCTGGGCATATTCCCGAGCCTTCTCCACTAAGACATCCAATGGAAATCCCCATACGTCTCCTCTTCTGATCATCTTCCCAGACAGCTCAGACTCTTTCAAGCACAGGATGGCAGAAAGCTCAGCCAGCTTAGGCTCAGCGTCCGTACGATAGAAAGGCATCTGCTCACGGATCGGTATATCCAGAAGTGCGGAGTACTCCTCCAGGGTAGGAGCCAAAACGAAGTCGGGGAATACAAAACACCTGAGTTCCGCGTCGTAGAACTGTAACAGAGTATAGATGCCGCTGGTCTCGTAGGCAGATGGCTGACAAACGTAGGTCAGAATCCTCCCATATCTCTTTCTGAAATCACCCATTCCCCTCTTCTTAGCAATAGCAATCAACTCTAACAATAGACTGATATTCGGCGACGGAAATTTATAGGGCAATACTCTCTTCAGGTTTTCCATGTCTTGCTAGGAACAAACACCAGAACTGGAAGGGAAAATATGTACCTGCAATACACACACGTTAGTTGAATGCAGATGGTAATGATGCGACATGATAAATAATGCAATCTGCGAACACAGGGGCTATGCTGTAGCCTGAAGAGGAACATCTCTGTGATCGAGAACAGAAAACCAACACGGTCACCAGAATCTCATGCCACTAACTATCATCTGATACTCAAAATATCAATCCCCTGGTAAGAAAACCATCTGAACCTCTGTATCTGACGAGAAAACCATCGGATAATAGAATCAACCTCAGATAAGAAACCCATCTGACCCAAACAACACACCTGGAGATGAATCAAGAACACCATCTGATAAAGGTACTGAATCATGGTTTCTGAAGGCCAGTTTTCCTGCAATAACCCAGTCCCTCTCACAGGTAGGATAGACCTAATCCACGGACAAAGGCACGGCATCCTATGCGGTCATCAGCGTCACAGACTTTCATGAAGGACGATACGATTCCCAGAAGGAGTGGCATCATCAAGTCATGAAGAGGCCTCACTTAGCTGACTTCCAAATGATCGGTCCCCAGAGTCGACAATCCTCACGTCTGGACTCCCCTCAGATCCTCAGGACCGGAAAGGAGCACCTCTGCAAGAATCTCGTCTGAGCGCAGATTTTCGTAGGGAACTGTGCCTGCTCAGCAGACAGGTTCGTCTACTACTTCTCCGCAACTATATCTAGGTGTGTACTCAAGCCCAGGTCCGGCTTTTCACTCACAGTAACCTCCCTTTGCCCACAACAATAATCATAATAATATAATGCTGGAAAATAAATGCGGAAAGGTAAAGGTACAGAAAAGTAAAGTGCAGAAAAGTAAAACACAATATGCACAACACCCAACAAATAAACACCCAAGCGCTAGGATTGACTCGCGTAGGGGATGGGAAACGGTCCCAGCATAAGGGATGGGAAAAGTCCCTAGATGCTATGTTCCCCAGCAGAGTCGCCAGCTGTCGCTACTGCGAAAATCGGCGCCGGCTTGACAGAAGAGTCGCCACCGTGCGTTATTTATCCCACGGGAGGGAAAGGAAACGCTCGAAGTAAACCTCGCAAAGACGGGAAAAGGTATGGTCATCGCAACCAAAACCTGGATTCGGGAGTCGGTTACGCAAGGGGAAGGTATTGGCACCCCTCACGTCCATCGTACTCGATGGGATCCACGCTTGATGTTTATAAGGAAAAGGGTGTATTATCTATCTACGCTAATGGCTGGTCTGAAAAGAAAATAAAAGGACAGGACTCGACAGAACATACGGTGTTCTGGGCCTACGTATTCCCTCGTGCAATGGGAAAGTCAGAGTCAACGTAGTTCGACTTCCTACGACTAAACGGGGGAAAGGTTGCTCGCCAGGATATCGCGCCCTGTGCCTACGTACTTCCACACAGTATGGAAGATCAGAGCAAACGTAGTTCGACCAACTACGGGTAAACAGGCGCTCTCACACAGCAAGGAGAAAACAAACTGGTCCTAAAGGCTCGGGGACCTACAACTACGATCTGGTCTCAAATGCACTCGGGCAAGGGAAAGGGAAACAATTAGTCATTAGCGGGAAAGTCTCGATCGCACAGCCGCGAGAGAACAAAGGTTAGTTGTTAGTGTGCTCGCTAGGATATCGCATCCTATGCCTACATATCTTCGTCTGGTACGAAGAATCAGAGCAGCTGTAGTTCAGCTAACTACGGGTCAAGCTACTCAAAAGCTCCTACAGAAAGGAAAGGGAAACCCTAAAACTATAGCTGAGAAACAGGGGAATCTACCTACTGCTATCATGCCTGGTTGACCGCCCTAATGTCTATCATAACAACTCCGCAGCGGAGAAGTCAGAGCTCCTAAGGGATCATGGCAACAGGACTAAACTACAAACAAGAAACTACAAAGTAAAGAAACACTGAGATTATGCATGAATGCAACAACTAGACAAACAAGGCGCAAAGGCCGCAAACTACAGAGGCAAGGGAGCTCAGCTCTACCAAATACCAACAAGTAAAGCCACTCAATAACAAACAAGCAGAAGGAGGACCACCTCAACTTCTCATGCACACAAAGCCTACTTCTAAGATGCACCTACTCAGAACTATCTAGATGAACACCTAAGTCTAATGCAACACGACATCATACAAGTCAAACAACACAAAGAGACTACCCCTGAGCAGGGCCTCTATCTACAAAACAAGAAGCTACTCCTGGGCAAGGCCCTTAACAAACCTGAAACAATCTTGTAATACATCTCTAAACAAAACCCTATGCAACACCTTAAGCAGGGACCTAAGCAAAGCCTCTAATCAAAACCCTAAGCAAGAGGAATCAATCCCAGTCTCCAAGCTTCAGAATAAGCTTACCAGAGAAAGGGAGCTAAGAAGACAAGCTCATAGTGCCTTCCTCAGGAAAGTACCAGGAGGTTACTACTCAGGAGTCATATCCTATGCGGCTCGACAACTGTGATCAGTTTGCATTCCTCCTCAGGAGAAATTAAACTCACAAGTTGGCTCCGGCATCACTGAATACTTGAGAAAACCTATATACACTAAGGGAACTAAGTGAACAGACTCATAGGACCTTCCTCAGGAAAGTACTAGGAGGCTGACACTTAGGAATCGTATCCTACGTGGCTCAACAACTGTGATCAGCTTACATTCCTCCTCAGGAGAAATTAAACTCACAAGTTGGCTCCGGCATCACTGGATACTTGAGAAATCCTAGATAAACTAATGGAACTAAGTGAATAGACCCATAGGACCTTCCTCAGGAAAGTACTAGGAGGCTTCCACTTAGGAATCGTATCCCATGTGGCTCAACAACATGTGATCAGTTTACATTCCTCCTCCGGAGGAATTAAACTCACAAGTTGGCTCCAACATCATTGGATACTTAAGAAAGAGGTGAGAAGAAAGAATGAAAGTCATTCATAGTGCCTTCCTCAGGAAAGTACCATAAACTCCCTTCAAACTTCAGGATCTCGAACCTCACAAACAGATAACAAGCTCCTAGACTAAGCCTCAATCCACTGCATCCTTGCAAGCTCTAACAGGACTTCAATCAGCTCCTACCTTCAAGAAGAACCCACAGGCCAACAAACCACAAAAAACTACCTCTGAAGTTCAACCACAGTTGGACTTCAAAGTCAGAAGTCATCAAGACTTCTCCTATCCTTAAGCTCAGACAAATCGCCTCAGAACATCCTACAAAAATCTATCAAAAATCTATGGGGAACCTACATGGCTCTAAGACAACATACTGAAAAATCAGAACAAAATTCAATACCAGATGAAAGAACTAAAATCAGCAACACAGACATATCCCCAAACCAATTATTTAATAGCAAAACAATACAAAAAATGCGATTAAACGGAAAATGCATGATTAAGCTAATATTTTTGCACTATAAAATTCTACATTGAATTACGAGTCTACAGAAAAAAGAACGAAATTATTTGACTAAATCTACTATTTTTTATGAATTTTCTAACAATATGTATGCACTAAAGAATATTAAAAAAGTCAATTAAATGGAAAATATGCAAAAAATAGTAAACAAAAATAAAATGGCATTTTTATTTTTGTACAATTTTCTAGACATTATGATGAAATGGTAGAAAAAAGAAGAATTAAAAAAATCACTTATTTACATTTTATTATGAATTTTCTAATGCAAGAAAATATTAAAAAGAAATTAACAAAACAAAATTGAAATAAACTGGAGGGGGGTGCTAACAGCAAGATTTCAGGCTCATTCTGTCTGGGCTCACATTGGTGGGGGTGCGAAAAGCACTGGGGCGCAGGGCCCAAACTTATTAAACAGAAAAAAAACAACAAAAACTGAAATGAACGCAGGGGGGGGTGCAGACTAGCAATTTCCCAGTTATTCTTTATTGGGCTTACGCCCAGGGGGGGTGCAGCTAGCATTAGGGCCTAAGGCCCAACTCAACCTCACTCTGCCTCTCACACGCCAAGGGGGGATAATGAGTAAACTGGGGGGGGTTGCCTCAGCAACACGCGCTTGGGCTTAGCCCAATACCCTAACCCTAAACCAATTACTCAGTTGAACAAAACTAATCCCTCTCCCAAACCCTAACACTGTTCATCAAACTGAGCTAGCCGTCGCCCTCTCGTCCTCTCTCTGCAACTCATCCTCCACTCTCACACCATTCCCAGAAAAAAGAACCCCAACAAGACTTCACACATCTCACCACACTCAAACGAATCAGCACAATAATCTCACTGTTCTCTCACAGTTAAACACAAATCAAATACAACCCTAACCGATCGACACTCATGGTAAAATAACTGAAGCTGAAGCTGCGTTATCAACATAGGAGAACATGCAGCAAGATTGGAGCGATGCGTACCTGGATGAAATAAGAACCGGCTGGAGGCGTTCTTGAGTCTCGTTGAAGGGAGACGTTTAAAGATCGTAATAGATCTTGCATAAACCTGAAGAATCCGAGGGGGAAGCTGATGGAGAAGCGATTTCGCTGGGAAGACGATGAACGCTTAGATGTTCTTGACCAGGAAACGCAAATGATGAACGTCTATGAAGATCAACGCGATTCTGGGTTTCTCGTTGAAGAAGGATGAAGGTTTTGGGTGGTTTCTGGGTTTCTCGTTGAAGAAGGATGAAGGTTTTGGGTGGTTTCTGGGTTTCTCGTTGAAGAAGGATGAAGGTTTTGGGTGGTTTCTGGAAAACCTTGACGAAGGATCTGGAGAATCCTTTGAAGTTTCCGGCGACGAGAACTTGTTCTCCGGCGAGGCAATGGATGAAGGCGAACGGAGGAGATCGGAGACGATCGGGGTGAAGAAGTGGATTTCTGGAGATTTCTGGATGTGTGGGGATTCCGGCGAGAAAGACGGTGGCCGGAGGACGTTGGACGGTGGCTCAAGGCGCCTGCATGCCCGGCGGCAAGGTCCCGGCGATGCTCCGGTGACCAGCTGTGGTGATGGCAGGTGGCAGAGGGACTGATGCAGGTGCAACGCGTGGCGCGCATGCACAGAGAGAGAGAGGAAGCAGTGGCTGAGTGGGACGCGTGGCGTAAGCTGGGGGCTTCTGAGTTGATATGGTGGCGTGATTCCACAGCGTAACGTGGGTCCTCCCCCTTCCCTACACGTGGCCACGAAGCTTTTAAAGCTCTGAGACTTGCTGGGAGCTTCTAGAATGCGCTGGAAGTTGCTGGGAATTGCTGGACTTTCTGATACAAACTGGACAAAAACATAGACTGGGCCTTGCATGACTTTGGGCCCAATACGAAAAATGGCCAAAAACTGTAAAAAAAAACTGAATTAAAACTAAACCTGATTAATAACAATATTAAACCTAATTATCTACTTAAGACTAATCCTAAAACAGAATTAACACCTAATTAAACTAATTAACACTACAATTAATTCTAACTAAAATTAATCTATCCTAATTAAATCTAAAAAAAAACAATTAACCTAATTAAACTCTAAAAAGTGATTAAAAGTCTAATTAATTCTATATTATCCTAATTAAATCTAAAAATGATTAAGAACCTAATTAACTCTAAATCAACCTAATTTCTATTAAAGTTCTACCATTATTTAATATCTATTAAAATCTATTATTAATAAAAGAAAAACTATATTATTTTCTATATTATCTAAAAAACAATTAAAACTTATTTAAATTCTTTTATATTCTAAAAAAAATTAAAAACTATTAAATCTATTTAAAAATCTATATAAAATTCTAACAATCTATTTAAACTATTGAAAAAATACAAAAACTCTATTTAAATTCCAGAAAAATCTATAAAGCCTATTAAAAATCCGCAAAAGTCTATTAAAATCCTAAAAATGCAGATGAATGCAAATGACCCCCATAAAAGAGCGCACGAGACCAGATCGAATCGAACAGAGATCCCCGGGCATCAGAATATCCTCAAAATTACTGTGCAAGCTGAAAATCACCGAGGAGCGCACAATTTCCCGAAAAATAAAACCCTGGTGATCTGGACTGGATCTGCCATATCTGATAGATGATAATCAGGCTGTAAACTCTGATATCCCCTGCTTGTGCACAACTATCACGCGTCTGATTTGCGAATATGAAATTAAACCACGAGTCAGATAGGAGAATCGGTTGGTCAAATTTTAGGGTGCAACAGGTAGGGGGTCAGATTGAGAGATAAGTCGGACCTGGGCTTGAGTGCAACTAGAATTAGTTATGGAAAGTAGTGGGCGCGTGCATGCCTTGCATGTACTAGTGTCCCGCAAAATTCACGCTCAGACGAGGTTCTTCTGGTTGACTTCTTTTTCAACCCTTTAGGTTGAAGGGGTTGTTGGTTAGTTGGATTGTCGACTCTGGGGACCGATCAATTGGAAGTTGGCTAAGTGAGGCATCTTCAGGACATGATGATGCCACACCTTCTGGGTATCATATCATCAGTCTTGAAAGTCTGTGACGCTGACGACCGCATAGGATGCCGTACCTTGTGTCAGTTGATAGGACACCTATCTGTGAGAGGGATTGGGACATGCAGGAAACTTGACCTCCAGACTACCCAGGTTTTCTTAATATTGGATCAGTATGTGTGGTTACTTGGGGTTCTTCATCAGGAAAAGTGTTATGGATCTGTTGAGACCAGGTTGGAGCTTTGCTATAGGTCTGTTGAGACCAGGTTGGAGCATTGTTATGGGTCTATTGAGACCAGGTTTGAGCAGTATTTGTGGGTCTGTTGAGACAGATATTGTGGATGGATCTCTTCAGCAATATATCACTTGATCCCTGTTGCATGTTTGCATATTTCATTGTTGCGTTCTCATTTTGTATATCATTAACGATGTGTCTGTGCTGCAGGTGCATTTCATACCCTCTGATTCTAGTTGCCCGGATTTCTGTCTGCTGATATTATGGATACTTTGAAGAAGACTGTAGCATACAAGTTGCCTACTCCAGATGTTTCTTCTCTGCTTGGTTTGATATCTCTAGCTGATGAGGATGTGAAGAGAAGCTTCAGGAAAAGTTATGGGACACTGCTTAGGTTGGTTTGTAAACCATCCATGTATGAGCGGAACAGATTGTACGCGCTGATGCAGTTCTATGATCCCCCGTTGAGGTGTTTTACTTTCCCTGACTTCATTCTGGCTCCGACCCTGGAGGAATATGCTGAGATCTTGGAGTTAACGATCCAGAACAAGGTACCCTTCATTCATATGGGTGCTGAGCCCAGCTGGAGGATTTGGCTGTTGCTTTGCATTTAGACCCCTCAGAGTTGCTGTTAACCTCGTGGAACAGAGTGTCTGGTTTTTCTCTCAAATTCTTAGTCGGGGAAAGCACAAGAGTACGCCAAGAGAGGCAGCTTGGATTGTGTTTAATGCTATCCTTGCTTTTTGTATCTATGGCATTGTACTGTTCCCGAACATGCCTGACTTTGTTGATTTGGATGCATTCTATATATTCGCTTCAGGCAATCCTGTGCCTACCCTGATTGGAGATTTCTATCACTCACTGCATTATAAGAACGAGAATAGGAGGGGCAAGAACGTCTCTTGCTGTGTGCCTTTGTTGTATATGTGGTTTGATAGTCACCTGCCCAAGAAGGGTATCTTTGCGGAGTCTGCAGATACGATGGATTGGTCTGAGCATCTGACGGGACTTTCTTCAGAAGAGGTTGTCTAGTTTGATAGACATTTACTGGGATCCGAAATCATCTACAGCTGCGCCGGATATCCTAACGTTCCT
Organism: Lathyrus sativus; assembly: GCA_963859935.3. Classification (NCBI taxonomy): domain Eukaryota; kingdom Viridiplantae; phylum Streptophyta; class Magnoliopsida; order Fabales; family Fabaceae; genus Lathyrus; species Lathyrus sativus. The sequence goes on along the minus strand of OZ012737.1, from coordinate 251,978,990 downwards.
CTGATTGGGAGAAAGGGTGCATTAACTATAATCCATCATTGTTGATCAGGCAATTCGGTTATGCTTTGAAAAGCCCGCCAAAAGAGGAGGAAGAGCAGGAATCTCTGTACTTCACAGGAGATTTGAGTGGAGAATTATTGTCCAAGCTTCTGCATGCTTGGAATAATGTCAAAAAGAGGGGTAAGCCGTTGTTGGGTAAGAATGATAGTCAAGCCTATCCTCCGTACAAAGTATGGATTCAAGATAGGGCAAAGCAGGTGCGGATGCCGTTCCCTGCAGTATTACCTCCTACTCCCCCCGTGATTGAGGAGCCGACTACTATGTCTATTGAGAGATATGAACAGGTTGTGAAGGAGAAAGAAGAGCTGATGAAAGCAACGAGAAGTTGGAAGAAGAGCTAGTGCAGCTCAGAAGCGAAAGAAATGAAGTCGTATATTCCTTCAAGCAGCAATACAAAGATGGTGAACCAGTTAGGTGCAGAACTGACTGAACAACGAAAGAAGCGTGAACGTTTGGGGATAGATTTCAAGAGCTCTCACGACATGCTGAAGTCCAAGAAGAAAGCACTTGATATAGCCTACCGGGAGATCTCCGCATTCAACAAAACCTGGAATGCCACGCTGACCGGCAATAAAGAAAGAGAAGACAACTGAAGCTTGCAGATCTTTGAGCTGGAAGGTCAGTTGAAAGCTAGCAAGAAGAAGTTTGAAGAAGAGGTTATGCGGAGATATGACGTTCAGAATGTCTTAAACAAAGTCATCAAGCGTAAGAAAGAATTTGCATCCCAGAAGAGGAAGCTAGAGGAGTGCTTTGGAGAAGGTGCTTGGGAGGAATCCATTGGGATCTCCAGCGTGTTATTAGGCAAAGAGAATCGCTCGTCGAAGGGTTGCTTTCTCACCAGACCATCCCAAGACTAAGAGATTGTTAGAGGAGTATCAGGCATACGGTCGCACTTGATTGCCTTATGTACTGTTGTATATGCTTTATTTGCATTGTGCTGGCCATCACCAGGATTGTTGGTTGAGGTCATGCCTTCTTGTTTTGTTACACTCGGCGATATTGTATGTCTGACTTGATGGGCTCTTCGCAACAATATATGAGATGTTTTTCCATGATTGGATTTCAAGCGTCTTATCACTATCGACTGTCTCTACACTGGCACTTTGGCACTAGAATTAGGGGTTGATCTCCCTAACACACAGACACATATGGCATCTGCATATTCATTTTGCATTGCCAGTTACTGGTTGAATTTGTATCTTATTTCCTGCATCTCACAGGTTTTCAGGATTGACGAACAAAGAGTCCACCGCTACTCAACCAGAAACAACTGCAGAGAAGTAATGGATCAAGTTCAGGTCGAGATGCAGGAAATCCGCGAGAATTTGACTCTGTTCATGCAGGCCATGGAGAGCATGGCCAAGGGCCAGGAGAGATCTCAGACCTTGGTGCAGCCGCTGCTGGCGCGGGCAAACGGAAATGGTAACACTGACCATATTTCTGTTGAAACTCCTCGCCGGGAGGATGAGATACCGGCAGTTGTTACTCCCCATGTTGTGACTGTCAACGGAAACACTGGTACTGGTGCAGGTGCTGGCGCTGGTAATGGTGGTGATGGGCAGTTGTTAATAACAAAGGCAACACTGTAGATGCCGACCAAGGATTCGGTGACAATGTTGGTTTCGGAAACAATGGGTATGGCAATGTCCAATTAGGACGGGAACGTTGGGTTCAACATCAAGGCTTCGGTAATGACGGTTTACGACAACAATCAGGGGTATGGCTATGGTAATGGTGGGTTCGGTAATGTGAATGTGAATGGCGCTGGAGAATTTCTTTCAACAATGGTTTTGGACCTGCTGGGGGTCAATCTAGGGTTCGGCAACCGAGGACAGGGTCCTGTGTTCAATCAGCAAGGATTTGGCCGTAACATGGGGTACGCTGGGTATGGCAATGACTGGAATGTGGATCAACAGAAGGACGCTTTTTCAGGAAGAGGCATGGGACCTGAAGGCCCCATTGACCCTGTTTAGAGGATCAGAATGCTAGAAGAGCAGATGAAAGGTGTGGTTGATCAGAACTCCGCTGGGTTAGATATGGCTACTATGGGGTTGGTACCAGGGACTAAGGGTGCCATTGAAGTTCAAAGGCTCCAACATTCTACAAATACAAAGAGGATACCTGCCCAAAGGTCCATGTACGTTCGTATTATAGAAGGATGTCTGCGTATTCCAATGATGAAAAGGATGCTCATGCATTTCTTTCAAGACAACTTATCGGGACCATCATTGGAATGGTACATGGGACTGGAGCCCACCCAGATTAGAAGCTGGGAAGCAGTTGGCTGATGCTTTCGTTATGCATTACAAATATAATAGTGATTTGGCGCCAAACCGAGTTCAGTTGCAGAGTCTGTTGTAATAGCCCAATTTCGGTTTAACTAATTAATTTAGTTATTGGAATTATTTTAATTATGGGATAGTGTGATAATATGTTAATTCTACATATTATGCTATTTTATCATTTGTAGAGTTTTGGAAAAGTTTAGTGGGAAATATTTCGGACAGTCTCAATTAATGGTTAAGTGGATGGTTTATGGAAATTGATTGGAATAATAGGTGTATTGGAGGAAATAGAATGGAGAGAAATATAAAGAATAGAAATAGAAAGAAAAGATATAAGAGAAGGAGAGAAAGAAAGGGAGAAGAAGGAAAAAGGAAGAGAAAAGAGAAGAAGAAGAGGAAAAGAGTGGAATCATCAAGAGCAACTAAAAGCTTCGATTTAATCCAAGGTAAGGGTGTGAAATCTTACTATCTTAATCAATATGTTTGGTTATGTATGTGTATGGTTGATTGATTAGAGTTTTGGAGAGTTTTCCATAAGCTTCCATTCTAGGTCGAAATTGATTCGATCGGTAGAAGCCGAGTTTTAATGATTGAAAATGAGAATAAGTGGTAGAATTTAGTCGAGGAATGTTGGACTAAGGCTACTGGAAACAAGTTGGGATTTATCGGTGGATTTCATCGGGTGTTTGGATTTTGAACAGTGGGAGAAAGTTCAGGTCCGCAGACGCTCGCTAGCAGCTCGCTAGGCGAGCAGGTCGCGAGTGTTCGCTAGCATCTCGCTAGGCGAGTGCGTAGGGCGAATGGTCCCAGACTTGGGACAGTGGTGTTTTGGTCTCCTTCGCTGGCAGTGAATGGAGTAGCGAATGACTCGCTGGGGGTTCGCTGTGGCGAACGAGGTAGCGAACGAAGTCTGTAGCTTCTGTTCTTGCTCGCTAGCAGTTAGCTAGGCGAGAAGGTGGCGAACGTTCGCTAGCAGCTCGCTAGGCGAGCGTGTAGCGAACGTAGCAGGATGAATTTTCCCTGTCGCGTGGTGCCGTCTTGGCTTGGGGGTTTCGGTTGCGATCGACCCTTCTTTGATTTAATAGCTTATATGCTGGTTTGTGATGTGCTGTGGGTAGACGTAAGGCGTGAATCCTAGTGTATGAATGTGATTTTGAATCGTGGCATTTGGGCAAATTATGCATTGTTTAGAATTGAATAAAAATGCATGGCAATTGTGATGAATGATGAATATAATACACATTGTGAGTGCATGATAATTGTACGTGTTGATGTGTGAAGAATGCATGATAATATATTTGCAAATATGTATGCATTTGTGATATTTGATCCCGTGTAGGATCTGCAGAACCTCGCTTGATGCGATGGTTATATTTGATCCCTTGGAGGATTTGCAGAACCTCGCTTGATGCGATGGTTATATTTGATCCCGTGTAGGATCTGCAGAACCTCGCTTGATGCGATGGTTATATTTGATCCCGTGTAGGATCTGCAGAACCTCGCTTGATGCGATGGTTATATTTGATCCCGTGTAGGATCTGCAGAACCTCGCTTGATGCGATGGTTATATTTGATCCCGTGTAGGATCTGCAGAACCTCGCTTGATGCGATGGTTATATTTGATCCTGTGTAGGATCTGCAGAACCTCGCTTGATGCGATGGTTATATTTGATCCCGTGTAGGATCTGCAGAACCTCGTGTGCCCATGTGGGGTGTGAGCGATGGTTATATTTGATCCCTTAGAGGATTTGCAGAGCCTCGCTTGATGCTACAGTTATATAGTGATTCCTAGGAAAATCTGATGAGTTATAGTGTAACCGTATAAGTGCGAAATGAGTGAGTTCTAAGAGAATCTGACGGACGAATGAGTCGGTACCGTGGTTGTAGCTGCATAGGGTCGAGGTGTCGGTCTCTATGAGTGCATTATCATCTTCATATGATGAATTGAAAATAATGCATTGAGAATGTATTAGTGTATGTATATATATATATATATATATATATATATATATATATATATATATATTATATATATATATATATATATATATATATATATATATATATATTATATATATATTATATATATATATATATATATATATATATATATATATATATATATATATATATATATATATATATTATATATATATATATATATATATATATATATATATATATATATATATATATATATAATATATATATATATATATATATATATATATATATATATATATATATATATATATATATATATATATATATATATATATATATATATATATATATATATATATATATATATATATATTTATTGCGTCTGGTAAATATGAGAAGGAGGTCGATGTATATGTAGAGAGATTCTACTCACTAGGGTAGAACGGCGATGCGTCGTTCCTAGTGAGGTAGTTACCGGGGTAGAATGGCCGAGACGTCGTTCCCGGTAGAGCATAAGCGACGTACCCATAGTCCGGAAAGAGGATTGACGGTAGTGAATGAGTCTTATATGGATCGCATGGTATGATCGCGATTGTCATATGTAAATATGCCTATGTGCAGGAATTGATGAGATGCGTTAGCAAATAAATAAATGTGAAAGATATTGACCGATGAATAGACGGTTAAGTGTGAGCGATTATGTCTATGTGTATTTGATGCGGTGAGAATCTATGGTTATGCATTGTAGTGAATAAGTATGAGGTATAGGCATTCGGTACTTGTACATTTATATATATATATATATATATATATATATATATATATATATATATATATATATATATATATAATATATATATATATATATATATATATATATATATATATATATATATATATATATATATATATATATATATATATATATATATATATATATATATATATATATATATATATATATATATATATTATATATATATATATATATATATATATATATATATATATATATATATATATATATATATATATATATATATATATATATATATATATATATATATATATATATATATATATATCTTATGCCTTGATTATTATGATAATGTTTCTCACCCTTCTGTTGTTTTATAATGCCCTACGAGGCATTGCAGATTAGGATTCGCTGGAGGTTTCCTTTGGAGTATAGCTCTTTTCCCTCGTGTCGGTCGCTCTGATATGTAACTTTGGGTAGATAGGCTTGTAGAATGTCTTAATGATGTTTTGTTTGTATGTGAATGAAGTTGTGAACAACCAGATGACATGTAATTATGTTTTGTCATGTCTTAAGTGAATATATATATGTTTTAGTCTTCCGCTTTAAGAGAAAACATGAATATGTAATTTCGAAGAATCATGCGTTTATTTTTAGTTGAGATTTACCCCTTTTGAGTTAATTCTTTTTTAAACATTAATATTCATGTGGTCGTTCGTGAGTATTGTGACACACTTCTTTTATACCTTAATGTAAATACACTCTGATGAAAATAAAAGCACTTGTATTCGTGACTATATGATATGATATGTGATTATTTTGGGGTATAGAAAGGGGGCGTTACAAAGTGGTATCAGAGCAGGTCGGTCCATCCAGCCAAGTTGTCTAATGTTGGTTGTTTCCTTGTACACGACATGTGTGTGAAGACACTGTCGGTACGTGTTTATTGTTTAGCCATTGTCTGCAGAGGTAGGAATGATCCAAGTGAGGGAGAACTTGTGGTTCCCCAGGATGCTACAAGTGTGGATCTGTAGCTAGGTGTATTGTTGAACATCAAGAGCTGGTGTTATCCATGTTGGAGGAGAAAGCAGTGTTATGTCACTATGAAGAAGTTCAAGGAGTTTTGGAAGGACCGTCAACAACTTGTGTGTTGGTTATGTCGAACCCGATCGGACCAATTATTGTGTGTTTGTTCCAGAGTTTGAGAGCTTCAATTATTTAGTTGAGATTTGAGGCGAGTAATGGCCTTGAGAGCTTAAGATGTTTAACTTTGAGGGAAATTTTGAGTATTAATGAAAGTGGGAAGTTGGCGGTTTACCGGTTGATTGCTGTTGCCCGAGAGTTATCCTGACAAGATAAGTGTTGTACAACTAGGACGTGAAGTGGAGTTGCAATCGACTTAGTTGCGGAAACTAGTCAGATATTGAGAGCTCCGTATGGTACGTCTGCTTAGATGGTAAAAGGATTAAAATTGATTGAGTTGTTTTGGAAACTTGTGTCTGGTGTGTATGCTACGACAACGAATTGCGGAACCTTAGGTGATGAGACTGATTATTGGTATTCTCGACGAGATTCGAGAAGGTTGGAATTCTAATTGGAGTTAATAGGGTGATTGAGTTTGACGAATTAAAAATCGAATGAGTGATGTTTGGATTGGTGGAGATGGTGACATGAGATGTTGTGATAGAGTCTAAGAGTCCGAATAAAGGGGATTGGATGAGACTATTTTGAAAGAATTATTTTGGTAGCCACAGATGGAGAAAGCAGCAGTTGTATGTACTGGTGTGACTTATCGAGAGTCGAAGAATGAACGTCTGAGATTGATAGGTCTAATGTGATCGTTGTATATTCCAGAGTTGAGATCGGAGGGTAATTCCATGAATTTTGCGTGGGGTTTTCCGAAGGATGTGAGAATATGATTTTGTTGATGAGATTCTGGATGGAATGACTGGATCGACCCTTTTCCTGTCAAAGAAGATTAATCATTCTATGTTGGGACTAATTGTGATGGGTATCACCGATGTGATAAAGACCGTATGTAGTATCACCAAACATTGTGTCGGATGGGAATCTGAAGCCTTGTATGGCAGGAGGTGTAAGACTCATTTGTATTAATATGATTCAGGCGAGAGCGTTGTACTCGGACCTGAGGTTTGTGCAAAAGACGACTGAAGAGATTAGAGGACCCAAGAAAAGACGTGTTTTGAGAGTTACGATAGTAACTGGTGTAGTCGAGCTTGAAGTCTCGGGAGCACACCGTGACTCGTTGTAACTGTATCAGAGTAGTGCAGCAGAAGCATGGGGAATAACATGTTAGATTGTTTCACCGCTGTCACTAAAGGAAATTACACGATGTGTTCGCGTGTCTAAGCTGAGGAAGCGCATCAATCCGGATGGATGGTGTGTGAGTGAGAGAGAATTTGAATACTGAGGAAACTTCGAGGAAAGAGGGATTGTCTGGGTAAAGGTATTTGGGAAGAATCAACTAGGTGGAATCGGATTAGGGAGATTGGGATGCGTGAGTCACATCCCGAGTTGTCTGAATCGGATAACATTTTCGAGGACGAAAATTCTTAAAGTGGGGAGAGTTGTAACAGCCCAATTTCGGTTTAACTAATTAATTTAGTTATTGGAATTATTTTAATTATGGGATAGTGTGATAATATGTTAAGTCTACATATTATGCTATTTTATCATTTGTAGAGTTTTGGAAAGTCTAGTGGGAAATATTTCGGACAGTCTCAATTAATGGTTAAGTGGATGGTTTATGGAAATTGATTGGAATAATAGGTGTATTGGAGGAAATAGAATGGAAAGAAATATAAAGAATAGAAATAGAAAGAAAATATATAAGAGAAGGAGAGAAAGAAAGGGAGAAGAAGGAAAAAAGGAAGAGAAAAGAGAAGAAGAAGAGGAAAAGAGTGGAATCATCAAGAGCAACTAAAAGCTTCGATTAATCCAAGGTAAGGGTGTGAAATCTTACTATCTTAATCAATATGTTTGGTTATGTATGTGTATGGTTGATTGGTTAGAGTTTTGGAGAGTTTTCCATAAGCTTCCATTCTAGGTCGAAATTGATTCGATCGGTAGAAGCCGAGTTTTAATGATTGAAAATGAGAATAAGTGGTAGAATTTAGTCGAGGAATGTTGGACTAAGGCTACTGGAAACAAGTTGGGATTTATCGGTGGATTTCATCGGGTGCTTGGATTCTGAACAGTGGGAGAAAGTTCAGTCCGCAGACGCTCGCTAGCAGCTTGCTAGGCGAGCAGGTCGCGAGTGTTCACTAGCATCTCGCTAGGCGAGTGTGTAGCGAATGGTCCCAGACTTGGGACAGTGGTGTTTTGGTCTCCTTCGCTGGCAGCGAATGGAGTAGCGAATGACTCGCTGGGGGTTCGCTGTGGCGAACGAGGTAGCGAACGAAGTCTATAGCTTCTGTTCTTGCTCGCTAGCAGTTAGCTAGGCGAGAAGGTGGCGAACGTTCGCTAGCAGCTCGCTAGGCGAGCGTGTAGCGAACGTAGCAGGATGAATTTTCCCTGTCGCGTGGTGCCGTCGTGGCTTGGGGTTTCGGTTGCGATCGACCCTTCTTTGATTTAATAGCTTATATGCTGGTTTGTGATGTGCTATGGGTAGCCGTAAGGCGTCAATCCTAGTGTATGAATGTGATTTTGAATCGTGGCCTTTGGGCAAATTATGCATTGTTTAGAATTGAATAAAAATGCATGGCAATTGTGATGAATGATGAATATAATACACATTGTGAGTGCATGATAATTGTACGTGTTGATGTGTGAAGAATGCATGATAATATATTTGCGAATATGTATGCATTTGTGATATTTGATCCCGTGTAGGATCTGCAGAATATCGCTTGATGCGATGGTTATATTTGATCCCTTGGAGGATTTGCAGAACCTCGCTTGATGCGATGGTTATATTTGATCCCGTGTAGGATTTGCAGAACCTCGCTTGATGCGATGGTTATATTTGATCCCGTGTAGGATCTGCAGAACCTCGCTTGATGCAATGGTTATATTTGATCCCGTGTAGGATCTGCAGAACCTCGCTTGATGCGATGGTTATATTTGATCCCGTGTAGGATCTGCAGAACCTCGCTTGATGCGATGGTTATATTTGATCCCGTGTAGGATCTGCAGAACCTCGCTTGATGCGATGGTTATATTTGATCCCGTGTAGGATCTGCAGAACCTCGTGTGCCCATGTGGGGTGTAAGCGATGGTTATATTTGATCCCTTGGAGGATTTGCAGAACCTCGCTTGATTCGACAGTTATATAGTGATTCCTAGGAAAATCTGATGAGTTATAGTGTAACCGTATAAGTGCGAAAGGAGTGAGTTCTAAGAGAATCTGACGGACGAATGAGTCGGTACCGTGGTTGTAGCTGCATAGGGTCGAGGTGTCGGTCTCTATGAGTGCATTATCATCTTCATATGATGAATTGAAAATAATGCATTGAGAATGTATTAGTGTGTATATATATATATATATATATTTATTGCGTCTGGTAAATATGAGAAGGAGGTCGATGTATATGTAGAGAGATTCTAGTCACTAGGGTAGAACGGCGATGCGTCGTTCCTAGTGAGGTAGTTACCGGGGTAGAATGGCCGAGACGTCGTTCCCGGTAGAGCATAAGCGACGTACCCATAGTTCGGAAAGAGGATTGAGGGTAGTGAATGAGTCTTATATGGATCGCATGGTATGATCGCGATTGTCATATGTAAATATGCCTATGTGCAGGAATTGATGAGATGCGTTAGCAAATAAATAAATGTGAAAGATATTGACCGATGAATAGACGGTTAAGTGTGAGCGATTATGTCTATGTGTATTTGATGCGGTGAGAATCTATGGTTATGCATTGTAGTGAATAAGTATGAGGTATAGGCATTCGGTACTTGTACATTTATATATATATATATATATATATATATATATATATATATATATATATATATATATATATATATATATATATATATATATATATATATATATATATATACATATATATATATATATATATATATATATATATATATATATATATATATATATATATATATATCTTATGCCTTGATTATTATGATAATGTTTCTCACCCTTCTGTTGTTTTATAATACCCTACGAGGCATTGCAGATTAGGATTCGCTGGAGGTTTCCTTTGGAGTATAGCTCTTTTCCCTCGTGTCGGTCGCTCTGATATGTAACTTTGGGTAGATAGGCTTGTAGAATGTCTTAATGATGTTTTGTTTGTATGTGAATGAAGTTGTGAACAACCAGATGACATGTAATTATGTTTTGTCATGTCTTAAGTGAATATATATATGTTTTAGTCTTCCGCTTTAAGAGAAAACATGAATATGTAATTTCAAAGAATCATGCGTTTATTTTTAGTTGCGATTTACCCCTTTTGAGTTAATTCTTTTTAAACATTAATATTCATGTGGTCGTTTCGTGAGTATTGTGACGCACTTCTTTTATACCTTAATGTAAATACACTCTGATGAAAATAAAAACACTTGTATTCGTGACTATATGATTTGATATATGATTATTTTGGGGTATAGAAAGGGGGCGTTACATCTGTCGCAGAAAAGCGGTGAAAGTTTCAAGGAGTACGCGCAGCGGTGGCGCGATATGGCAGCTCGGGTGCATCCTCCTTTGGTTGAAAGGGAGATGAATGACATGTTTGTGTTGGACCCAGCCTGAGGGTTGTACTAATTTGAAGCAGGGCATTCAGGCCATGATCGACGAAGGGACCTTACAATTTGATCGAACTGCGGTTGAGAAGCCTGTGGAGGCAGTATGTGATAAGCAAAATGATATTGCAACAATGACGATCCCAAGGAAGACTATAACGATAACGGCGCCCGCCAAACGGCCAACTATTACAATCACCAAAGCAGGGCCTGTTCCCTTTGAGAGTACGAAAGTTGTCCCGTGGACATACGATTTAGAAGCGTATTGCAACGGTGAAAAGATTGTGGTGAATAGCCAGCCAGCTGGGGCTGTTGATAATGTCGTTGGAACGGGGGGCATGACCCGTAGCGGAAGGATCTTTACCTCACCTGAAATAGAAGCAGAGAGGTTGGCCAAAGGTAAAGCCAAAGTAAGTGAAAGCGGACCTACCCAGTCGAAAGAAAAGGATACGTCACTCAAGGACGTAGAGGAGTTCATGAGACTGATTCGTAAAAGCGACTACAAAATTGTTGAACACCTACAGCAGACGCCGTCGAAGATTTCGATCTTGTCGTTGTTATTATGTTCCGAGGCCCATCGAAACGCCTTGCTAAAAATATTGGATACGGCATTCGTGCCCCACGAAGTTTCTGTAAATCAGTTAGAGGGGGTAATGTCACATGTCAATGCCGAACATAGTCTGGGTTTCACAGATTTTGACCTAACCCCTAAGGGTCGAGAGCACAACAGGGCTTTGCACATATCGGTAGAATGCCGGGGCACCGTAATGTCGCGGGTATTGGTGGATACTGGGTCGTCGTTGAACGTATTGCCAAAGAGAGCCATGATGAAATTGGACATACGAGGAGTTATTTGCACGCCCAACGATTTGGTTGTGAGGGCGTTTGACGGAACAAAAAGATCAGTATTTGGGTCAATAACATTACCACTTCAGGTGGGGACGGAAATTTTTGATACCAAATTCTACATCATGGATATACACCCAGCTTATAGCTTCCTTCTTGGGCGCCCATGGATCCACGCTGCAGGGGCCCTGACGTCCACATTGCATCAGAAGTTGAAGTACATGGTGGGTGATAGTGTTGTTACCGTTTGCGGGGAGGAGGACATTTTGGTCAGTCACCTGTCATCATTCAGATATGTGGAGGTCGACGGAGAAATACACGAGACACCTTGTCAAGCCTTCGAGGGGTTACAGATTAAAGACAAAGCTCAGGGTTCTAGCAAAATATCAGATGTGGCAGTGTCATCTTACAAAGAGGCTCAGGCTTTAGTGCAGACTGGTGAGACTAAAGGTTGGGGGCAGATACTGGAGATTCCCGTGAAGAATGACAAGTTTGGGCTAGGGTATCGACCGACGTCGTCAGCGTCATCTTCAGGAGCGCCCAAGTTCAAGGGACCGGTCACGATTACGCCAAGCGGGGTGTGCTTTGAGACTATCAACGCTATTTCCGATGCTGAGGACGGGGATAGCGACTGCGATATGGACGCGTGGATCAAGCCAAGCGTGCCAGGACAAAGTCTCTGCAACTGGTCCATCCGGGAAACTGTCCCAATGACTTTTAAACAGTAATGATTTGTTTTATCAATTGTTGAATAATCCTATGTCCTACCCGGGGCATAGTGATGTTACATTAGGGCTACTTGATTATGTGTATTGCACTGTTTAATCATGAAATAAAGGCGTTTTTCATATTCAAATGTTGTGATCCCTGTTTTTCTTGTTTTTACTTTAACAATAAATGGCAACGTGGTTATTTGCTTTGTTTGCATGTTGAAGCATTTAACCATTTCCTTTGCAGGACTAATATTTCAGATGACATCTCATACGAACCGCCTATGACTCGTTTCGACTTTGAGCACCCGGCATTCCAAGCAAAGGAAGAGATTGTTGAGGATAGCGACCTGTCAGAGGAGCTGACTCGTTTGTTGAAACAGGAAGAGAGAATCATTCTGCCTCATCAGGAGGAAATTGAAATTATCAACTTGGGGTCGGAAGAAGTTGTGAGAAATATCCGTATAGGGGCTGCGCTGCAGAGCGACGTCAAGCAGAGGCTGATTGAGATACTACGAGAGTATGGTGATATATTTGCTTGGTCGTACAAGGATATGCCTGGGTTAGATACGGACATGGTTGTGCACCGTCTGCCATTGCGAGAGGAATGTCCGCCTGTTAAGCAGAAACTCAGAAGAACCAGACCAGACATGGCTGTGAAAATCAAGGAGGAAGTTCAAAAACAGTGGGATGCTGGTTTCCTAGCTGTTACAACTTATCCGTCATGGGTCGCTAATATAGTACCAGTGCCGAAGAAAGACGGTAAAGTGCGAATGTGTGTAGACTACCGTGATTTGAATAGGGCGAGCCCGAAAGACGACTTCCCACTTCCTCACATTGATGTGCTGGTTGATAACACTGCTCAGTTCTCCGTATTCTCCTTCATGGACGGCTTCTCAGGCTATAATCAGATCAAAATGGCGCCAGAAGACATGGAGAAGACCACCTTCATTACCCCCTGGGGAACATTTTGCTACAAAGTGATGCCCTTCGGACTGAAGAATGCTGGGGCAACATATCAACGTGCTATGACGACTCTTTTTCATGACATGATGCATAAAGAGATCGAGGTTTATGTTGATGATATGATTGCCAAATCCCAAACGGAGGAGGAGCATTTGGTTAATCTGCTAAAACTATTCAAAAGGCTTAGGAAGTTCAGGTTGAGGCTGAACCCTAACAAGTGCACCTTTGGGGTGAGATCGGGTAAACTGCTGGGGTTTATCGTGAGCGAAAAGGGAATAGAGGTTGATCCTGCGAAAATAAAAGCTATACAAGAAATGCCGACGCCTAAAACAGAAAAAGAAGTGCGTGGGTTCTTAGGGAGGTTGAACTATATCGCCCGGTTCATATCTCACCTAACTGCGACATGCGAGCCGTTATTCAAGTTGTTGAAAAAGGATCAGGTGTTGACCTGGAATGAAAATTGTCAAAAGGCGTTCGACAAGATAAAAGAATACTTGCAGGAACCTCCTGTTTTGATACCCCCAGTGGCCGGGAGACCTTTGATTATGTATTTGACGGTTCTTGAGGAAAGTATGGGTTGTGTTCTCGGTCAACACGACGAGACCGGATGTAAAGAGCATGCGATCTACTATTTGAGTAAGAAGTTTACCGACTGTGAGTCCAGATACTCAATGCTCGAGAAAACGTGTTGCGCGCTAGCCTGGTCCGCCAAACGTTTGAGGCAATACATGCTGAATCATACGACCATGCTAATTTCGAAGATGGATCCAATCAAATACGTGTTTGAGAAGCAAGAACTCTCTAGAAGAATTGCCCGATGGCAGATGGTGTTAACCGAATACGATATCCAATATGTCTCGCAAAAGGCTATTAAAGGTAGTGTTCTGTCTGAGTACCTTGCCGAGCATCCGGTTGAGGACTACCAATCGATGAGGTTTGATTTTCCTGACGAGGATATCATGTACCTGAAAATGAAAGATTACAAAGAACCGTTGTCGGATGAAGGACCAGAGTTGGGTTCCAAATGGCAGTTGATATTTGACGGAGCTGTGAATTTCTATGGTAGCGGAATAGGTGCAATTATCACCACTCCTCAGGGGTCGCACATCCCCTTTACTGCCCGATTGACCTTTCCTGTTACCAATAATGAGGCTGAATATGAGGCTTGCATCATGGGTCTGGAAGAAGCTATTGACTTGCGAATCAAACATCTGGATGTATACGGAGACTCAGCTCTAGTGGTGAACCAGATTAAAGGAGAATGGGAGACACGTCAGCCCAATTTGATACCATATATGAATTATGCAAGGAGATTGTTGCCTTTCTTTGACAAGGTGGAATTGCATCACGTACCGCGAGCAGAAAATCAAATGGCTGATGCCCTGGCGACATTGTCTTCAATGTATAAAGTTAACTTCTGGAACGAGGCTCCCCGGGTTGTTATCTCTCGGCTCGATAGGCCTGCATTCATATTTGCCATTGATGAGGCTCCCGATGGTAAACCCTGGTACTTTGACATCCAGAATTTCCTGAAGAACAAGGAGTATCCGGCTGGGGCATCCAGTCGAGATCAGAAGACTCTCAGGAGATTGGATGGCAATTTCTATCTGAACCCGGACGGTGTCCTATACAAAAGAAACCACGACTTGGTGTTGCTAGGCTGTGTAGACGGGAAAGAGGCGAAGTTACTCATGGAAGAGATACATGAGGGTACATTTGGTACACATGCTGGTGGGCATGCTATGACGAGAAAGCTGCTGCGAGCAGGTTATTATTGGCTAACTATGGAAACAGACTGTTTCAAGTTTGCAAAGAGGTGTCATAAATGCCAGATTTATGCGGACAAGATCCATGTGCCTCCAAGTCCTCTGAATGTGATGTCATCACTGTGGCCTTTCTCGATGTGGGGAATTAATATGATTGGCAAGATTGAGCCTACGGAATCCAAAGAACACCGGTTCATTTTGGTGGCAATCGATTACTTCACCAAATGGGTGGAAGCAGCATCATATGCCAATGTCACCAAACAAGTGGTAGCCAGATTTATCAAACGAGATATTATCTGCAGATATGGAATCCCCGAGCGGATCATCACCGACAATGGTTCGAATTTGAATAACAAAATGATGAAAGAGCTGTGTCAGAATTTTAAGATTGAACATCACAACTCTTCTCCTTACCGGCCCAAGATGAATGGCGTTGTCGAAGCGGCCAATAAGAACATAAAGAAGATTGTTCAGAAAATGGTTGTGACATATAAGGACAGGCACGAGATGCTACCTTTTGCTTTGCACGGTTATCGTACGACGGTACGCACATCAACCGGGGCAACCCCTTTCTCATTGGTATACGGGATGGAGGCGGTGTTACCGTTGGAGGTTGAGATTCCTTCCCTGAGGGTTTTACATGATGTCCAACTTGACGAGGCAGAATGGGTTAAAGATAGACTGAATCAACTCAGTTTAATGGATGAGAAGAGACTGGCTTTTTTAGCATACGGTCGGTTATATCAGAGCCGGATGAAGAAAGCTTACGACAAGAAGGTATGCCCTCGAAGCTTTCAGACGGGCGATCTTGTTTTGAAAAAGATTCTCCCACCACAAATAGATCATAGGGGCAAGTGGACTCCTAATTACGAAGGACCCTATGTTGTCAGAAAAGTCTTCTCTGGAGGAGCCTTGTTACTATCCACCATGGATGGTGAAGACTTTACGTCTCCTGTGAATTTGGACGCAGTTAAAAAATACTTTGCTTGAAAGTGACCCGCTGGACAGTAAAAAGAGAGTCCAGGCAAAAATGGGGCATCCCGGCGAACCATAAAAAAAATGAATAAAAGGTTCGGGCAAAAATTAGGGATAAAATTGAAAAAATGTACACCCGCGAAGTCGAAAACCTGAAAAGGGCGATTTCGGCAAAAAAGGGTATCCCGGTGAATTAAAAACCCGCAAAGGGTGGTTCACGCAAAAGTTAGGGATTGAAAAAGCAAATGACTGCGGTCTGGATTTGATACAGCATTGCTTAGTGGTTTGGGGGTACCTGGGAGGCCGTCTATCCAAAAACAATCTCTTCCGAAGATCGAGTACTGGGAAAGCGCAGAGTCAGGCGAGTCATAGGAGGATCAGCTCATGGTGTTTGTCTTTACCACACCACCGACATGTATACAAATATTGTTTTGTATTTTATTTATGCTTCTTGTGCATATATGTATGTGTGTTTGTGCGTAACTTCCTCTTTTCAGGAGTTGCATCCAGTGTACAAAACTTTGCCTATTCAGAGGCCCAGTATCAATAAAACATGTTATTCAGTACTTGATGCTTGTTCTTTACTGTTTTGTTTATGAAAGATGCCGATGTTTTGATAAACTGGCACTTGCATAATCTTGATGGCCCTTACCAATAATCGATAAAACTTCGAATTGACTGAAGTAATGTCACGGATGCTAACCCGGGTAGATTCTGTTGTATAGGCCTGTTTTGTCTCGTTTGTGTTTTGCAGGGTTCTTACCTTTGGAGCAAACAGTCAGGGATTGTATTCCCCAGCCAAAATCTCTTGACGTAAGACTTGACTCCAGTCGATGTCATTCCCCAGCTAGTCGCAGCTTATTCCCAGAGAGTTGGAATGACGTTATCCCTTACCAAATGAGGGATTATTCTCCCCAGAAGAGTGTCCTCAGGGAAGTTGTCCACAGGATATCCCCAGCAAGTCGAAATCAGTATCCCCTGCAGAGGTTGAGCTCTTCAGCGAATCAAAGATGTGCACGTTCAATCTCCAGCATGGGAGATTCCCGCAATAGTTTACCAGGTTGTTGGTTCGAAAGGTTTATATCCGCGGAGGATGGTTTTCTTGCTCCCCACGGGTCGTCATGCCATTGACAGGATGTTGATCCTCAGCAGAGTCTGAGGCTCCGAGTTTGTAAACTGTGCCCAGACAGTGTGCTTTTCCTAAAAGTGTCGCTTCTTCCCCAGCTAAGTTTGTTCATCAGCAGGGTGTTTGTTCTTTCCTCCCGGTGGAAATTGATGTTTAATCGCTCCTCAGCATAGTTGGTTGTGTTTCTGGCGTTTATTTCGCCAGAATACTTTGTGATACTGGTTCTCCCCGACGGAGTTGGCGTTATCCTCAGCATTCATGTTGTTGAGACAACAATATCAGAGTGTTCCCAATAGCTTGAGTCCTACATTTGTATTTGCATGTATCGTCATATTTGCATCTACTCAAACGCGTAGCATTTTCGTGCCGTACGGAGCATTACGCCATTTTCAAACATACACATTTTGAAACGTAAGTCAGGTTGGTTACCTCTTTGTTTTCAGGTGTTCTTCCCTGCAGGTGATTGGAATTCTTGTTCAGGGTCGTTTTCAGATACTCAGATTGGTGGCATGGGATATGTGATGATAACGTTCGTCCCGCCATGTGTTCCCTTATCAGAGGTGCTTGATTAACTTCTCTTCTTCCTCAGCGGAGTGTTCTTTACACGGGTTCATAATTGGACTGTGGAGTTGTGTCAAAGATTCCCCAGTGGAGTGTTCCATCGGGTTGCTGTCACGTCAACATTTTCAGAAAAGATTTCAGGGATTAGACATCTGAAGTCATTACTCGTCATCAAGTTGGATGTCTGGCAGTTGGCATCAGAATTCCCCAGTCAGAGTTCTCCCCGGTTTGTTGTTATGGCTTCATAATTAGACTTTGAAGTTCGTTACATTAGCGTTATAAGGCTTCATGATTTGAATTTGAAGTTGTTGTGGGTATTTTTAAAGGGAGATTTCAGCGATTAGACGGCTGAAATCGTTACTTGGTGTCACTGCTTCATAATTAGACGTTGAAGTTGTTAGCGGCAGTGGATGGCTTCATAATTAGACCTTGGATTTATTATCAGTTTATACGGCTTCATAATTCGACCTTGGAGTTTGTCAGTCATTAAACAACTTCATAACTAGACTTTGGAGTTATTGTTAGGGATTCCCTAGCGGATTTTCCTCGCGTAGCTGTTATGTCAGCATTGCAGATTTCATGATTTGACTTTGGAGATCGACACAGTTTTCTTCGAGCGGCTGTTACGTCAGCATTACACGGCTTCAGAATTAGACTTTGGAGTCGTCGTTAGCGATTCCCCAACAGAGTTTTCTGTAGCAGCTGTTACGTCAGCATTGAGCAGCTTCATAATTAGACCTTGGAGTTGTCGTCAACATCAAACGACTTCGTAATTAGACTTTGGAGTTCTTCAGCGGTACCACATCTTCATGATTAGATTTTGGAATTGTTGTCCGAAAGTTTTGTCCGCATGAAATAGCTTCATAAGTAGACTTTGGAGTTGTTGCCAGATTTTTCCCCACAGAGTTGCTTGTTGAAGTTTCTCTTATCCAGCCATCGGAGTATTTTCTTCAAGTTTGCTGTTCCGTCAGCGTCACAGGGTTTCATAATCAAAATTTCAGAAGTTGTCGCCTGTGGTCGAAATTGGTGCCTGGCAGTTAATTTCAGAGCATCCCCAGTGGGTTTGGCTACTGCAAAGATAAGGCGGAGTTATTGTCCAGTATGATTGACTGAATTGAATTACTATTGGGTGGAAGAATTCGATCTCCAATGAAGTCGCCATGATTTCTTCGTGTTGACGAAATATTATCCCCAGTAGAGTCTTCCTCAAAGTCGTTTTCACGTCAGCGCTAAAAGGTTTTGTGGGTTGGGACCCATGGAGATGATTTTCCCGTATGAATAGGCGGATGAAGTTTCGTGTGTTTAGACAGATGATTTGCTCGTATGAATAGGCGGATGAAGTTTCGTGTGTTTAGACAGATGATTTGCCCGTATGAATAGGCGGATGAAGTTTCCTATGTTTAGACAGATGATTTGCCCGTATGAATAGGCGGATGAAGTTTCCTGTGTTTAGACAAATGATTTGCCCGTATGAATAGGCGGATGAAGTTTCTTGTGTTTAGACAGATGATTGGCCCGTATGAATAGGCGGATGAAGTTTCCTGTGTTTAGACAGATGATTTGCTCGTACGAATAGGCAGATGAAGTTTCTGTGTTTAGACAGATGATTTTCCCGTAGGGATAGACGGATGGAGTTTCCTGTGGTTAGACAGATGATTTTCCCGTATGGATAGGCGGATGGAGTTTCCTGTGATTGGACAGAAATATTTCCCAGTGAAGTCGACAAATTTATTGCCTATGATTGACAGGACCTCTTCGTGTTGGTAAGAGGCGGGCAACTCATCCCCAGCGGAGTAGCCGAGATCTCTCCGTGTTGACGGAATGTAGCGTCCTAACGTGGACAAAGTTCTATTCCTGTGTTGTTGAGATTTCTTCGGGTTGACGAAATGTGAGTCCTGACAGGGACAAATTGGTGTTTATTCGTGATTTGACGAAATTTGGGTCCGGATGCGGACAAGGTTATTCCTGTGACGACGGAATCTCTATTCGTGTTGACGAATTCGTTTCTCTTCTTGTGTTGACAAGGTTAGTCCAGTTGTGGACGGAGGTGTTTTCGCAAAAATTGTTCAGCACCTGTGGCGTTACATAGGTGGTTGAAGTTGAAATCAGAGTTATTATCAGACATTGGATCAGTTGTTGCCGTAACGACCAGATTCAATTGGCGGATGTCGTTCCCCAAGCAGTTGTGCAATTTATTTCTGCGGTTAGCAAATTTCCGGGTTTCTTGGTATTTAACCGTCTCGTACCTCGATTGTTTGAAGGCCGTTCACTCTTCACCCAGTCGGGTCCAAGCTGTTTGAATAGGGGCAGCTGTTGCACCCCAAAATTTGCTTAACCTTTTCTTGCCTGATTTATGTTTCATTGCATTTCATGTGCATAGTTACATCATGGCTTAATCATTTGCCTATCATAGCATAACATGCATCCAGCAAGGGATCAGAGTGTCTATCAAGAGAAGAGCCTAGCAAGGTGTGTTATCCAAGATGAGAAGTCATCCAGGCCATCAAGAAAGGATTTGAAGCCTTGAGAAGTTTGAATGCCTACATGTGGGTTTTGCTCCTATCTTGAGGAATGTTGAGAATCATCAGTGAGATGAGAAGCATAGAATGTGAATTTGAGGTGTGTATGGATCTCATGGAATGCCTAGAGGGCCCTATTGAAGCTGAGACAAGTCATTGATTCAAGTACAAGAGCCATAGTTGAGGTGCAGTCAATTAGGGTTTCATCTGGGTCAACCCTAGGTCAATTGAGTAATTGGAGAGAATCAAAGCCTACCTTGAGGTCATGGGATTCATGAGTTGATATGTTGATACATGTGTGGTGTTGTGCCAAGGTTAAGTGTCGCTTCCGCGAAAGTAAGGTGCCGGCAAAACAGAAGAGTCGCCACCTTTCGTTATTTATCCCTCGGAGCGGGAAAGGAAACGATCGGAAAAACCTGACGAAAAAGGTAAGACAAGGTCGTCGCAACCGTTGTCTGGGTTCGGGAGTCGGTTATGCAAGGGGAAGGTATTAGCACCCCTCACGTCCGTCGTACTCGACGGGATCCACGCTTGTTGTGTTTACTGGACGAGTTGGTTTATCTATCTACCTATCAAGGCTGGCTTAAAAAGAAAAGAAAAATGACTCGGCAAAACGTTGCACTTTATGCCTACGTATTCTCATCAGAGAACGAGAAATCAGAGTCAACGTAGTTCGACCTACAACGGGTTACGGGGAAGGTAGCTCGCCAATACATCAGTATTGTGCCTACGTACTCTCACAGGTATGAGAGATCAGAGCTTACGTAGTTCGGGAAACTACGCTTTACGGGGATTCAGATTCACCTGTTTTATCGAGTAGGGTTAAACAGCAGTTCCAGCAGTTAGGGACAAAGCCTGTTTACGTTGGCGCTGAAGTTTAACGACACTCTTTTCTTCAGAAAAGCTTTCCTTTGAATTATGGGCCCACGGGGCAAAAAGGTTTGATGTTTGTTTTCTGTCTTTTACGGAAGAAGTGTTTTTTATTGTGTTTGCAATTTCAATCGCACTAAAGACTATGACCTGAGAGTGAATGCGTCGCATGTCACCCAAAGTGTGCCATACTAAACATCCAGACTGTTGAAAAGAAACTCTTCAACAATCCTTTCTCAGATAGCTTAAGGCTCGTAACGTACGAAAGAAATCATTCATGATTACTGTATCTTAAGCTATTTTGAGATGAGAAGAGAACAGGCTCAACTACGGGGAGACTATCAAGTCCTACTTTTGTCATGCCAAGGATTCATCCTATAGTTGAAGTTTGAACAGGGAACTCCTAGAAGTTATCATGCATAGGTTTCAACCTAAAGTTCTATCATCACTTCCTTATCAAAGGAAATGAGAGTCCTAAGGGATCATATCAATGAAACACAGAAACAGATAAAGCATCAGCTTAAACAGTAAACAGTAATACAGTAAACGACTGTAAAATGCATGCAATGCAAGTGAGGGAGGAAATGTGTGTGGGGCATCAGCCTCCACAAGCTCATCTCAACCTCAAGCCAGAATGAATAACAGTAATCATACTGAGGAAATAAAACAACATGCTATCAAGCAAAATATAAGAGACTGCAATCATACAGAAAGAATAAAATCATGCTATCAAGCAAAATAAACCACATGGGCAAGGGAGCAGGGCTCTACCGAATACCCGCAAGAAAAGCCATACAGTAACAATACAAGCAGAGGGAGCACCTCAACCTCTAGTGCAATCATGCTCCTAGCTTAAATCTAGTCTAGATATGGACTTATTCTAATGCATCAAGCAAATTAAACAAGGCACATCAATACAGAAAAGAAGACAGACAAGAAAGCAGATCAACTCCTCTCTCCTCTCCAAGCTTCAGCTCTTCTAACAGCAACTCAGTCTTCAGACCTCCATCACTCTTGACAAATATCAATTTGCTTCTCCAGGTTTCAACCCATCAACACATAAGTTTCAACTTATTCTCTTCTTCAAGCTTCAGCTCCTTAATCAGTTCCACCTTCAGGCTTCATTCTTAACCACAAGTATCAACTTGATTCCTTCAGGATCTCCCATCTTCAAAGTAAGTATCAACTCATCTTTTGTTCTTCAAGCTTCAGATTTGCACCCGATCTCAATTGAATCCTCTTCATAAGTATCAACTTAGTCTTCAAGCTTCAGCTCTCTTTACTTTACCAGTCTCAACTAGCTTTCCCCTACAAGCTTCAGCTTCTCAGAGTAGTCATCAATCACCTGGAAGTGTCAACTTTATCCTTCAGTCTTTTTCTCAAGCCTCAACTCTTCATTCAGTCTTTACTGGATCTTCAATGGGTCTTCAAGTATCAACTTGCTCTCCTTGCATTTCAAGCCTCAGCTGAAATGGCAAGGCTCAAGGAATCATCCTCTTCCATACTCTTTAATGAGGTCTTCATCTTCACACTCAAGCCCAACATCTCTCAAGATACTCAAACCTGAAGAAGTCACTTAACTGGATAAGCTGGGGTGTTAAACTGCTTATTGACCACCAAAGGTGACCTATAAGGGCTCAACATCAAAAGAAATGGTTCCCTCAAAAGTTCTACTTCCTAGGTACCCTCACTTATCCCTCCAAAGGAGGGAGGTGAATACCATGGAAGGACCTTGAATCATGGGGAAGAATGGAGGTGAAAGATACCATCCATGTTTAAGAAAGAAATTAGCTAGGTCTAAGCTCTACTTAATTCCTAACCCTAAAACAACAACAAAACAAACCAAGTCTTCAAGCTCTCAAGCTCCTTCTTCAATCCTCAAGTCTTCTACTATGCTTCTCCATGCTCCTCAAAGCAAAACCAAGCCCACCAAGCCAACAAAGCAAAGCAAAACAAAATGCAAGCCCACAAGGGCAACACAAACAACAATCAACTACAAAAATCAATTAAAAATAGTATACTATTATATTAAAATCTAATATAATTTCTAGGGGATCCTATATACCTACCCTTAATACCCTATATGTCCCAATATCTAACTTGACCTAGAAACCCAAAATTCTAGTGTTATTGTGGACCTATGTTAAGGATTGACCTAAATCTATACAACCTAAAGTCATCTAATCAAAACTAATCAAAAATTAATCACAAAATTATGGAATAAATCCAGGGGGGAGCTAAAGTCCTAATCTAACTATCCTAAAAATAATGGCCTAAAAATTCAAAGGGAACTAGCTAAACAAAATTCTACAAATCTATGCATCAACATAAAAGAATTAAAATGCTATTAAAAGAGAAAATACACAAAAAATATTAAAAATGCATGAAATGCAAATATTTTGATTTTATAATTTTCTAGACATTAACATGAAATAGGAGAAAAAATCCCCATGTAAAAATCATCATTTTTCTATTTAATATGACTGTTCAAAGATTAAAAGAAAATGGGGGAAAAGAAAAGAAAATGGTAAAACATTGGTGCAGATAGCAACTATATGCAGTTCAATTCATGGTTGGGCTTGAAATGGGGGTGCAAACAACAAATGCGCTAGGCCCAATTCTAATTAGAAAATCAATTCAAAAAATATAAAGAAAAAAGAAAAATGCTCGGTGCAAAGAGTAAAGAAATTCAGTTCAATCATCAATGGGCCATGAGAGTGGGGTGTGGATATCAATCTCATCACTTAAGCCCAAAACGAATTTTAAGTGAAACGCAGCGCTTTGGGGTATCTTCAGAATTCCTCTTCACACGCGAAATCAACTCACAGCCCTTAGATCTAGGTCCAGTCAAAGGTCTCCTCCTAATCTAATGGCTACTACATCGTCTTCTTCCTTTTGAATGCCTTGGAGGGAAAAGCCATGGCTGCAGCAGAGTTCTTCACACTCATCTTCCTCACTCGTATCTCCTCAATTCTCCATGAAAAACTAAAATTCAAAACCCTAGCTCATCCAGAATTTCACCCTGAATCTAACCATGGTATCAAAATCCATTGAAACTTCCTCAAACCTAAAACACGAATCAAACTTCCAAATATGATCAGGAATCAAAGTTCACCATTCTTGAAATTATGATGCTCAATCTCTTCCTCAGGTTACACTGATCAATTTCCACTATCATACCAAGATTATCTCTCAAGATTCAGCAAGTTATGGTGGTAAACAGAAATGGTGTCACTATCTTGAACATCACCAAATGCTCTCAAACCTCCCAGAATCCATCTCCTACTTGTCTCTAACCATTCTAACCTAACAATTCTAACTAATTATGCTTAAATTATGGTGTAGAAGAAAAGTTGCAAACCTATCAAATCTTGATTATCAGATAGGTCAAAGCTCCACTTCAACCTCTCAAACTCTTCAGAATCACTCCTTGATTGGTGTTAAAGCTTCTGTTTGCAAAAGATTTGATCAAAGAAGCCTGAATCTCCAAATCCGATTGTGACTTGCAGCTCCCAAAATCCAAAAGCTATCTCCTCAATTCTCCATGATCTTGCCCTCAATTTGGTATGCACACATTCAGTATGATCAATGGAAGGTGTTGGGATTGAAAGAAGCAATGGAAATGATGTGGAATGTAGAATTTGATTCCAACTTGCAATGGAAGCAATTGAAATGGCTATCTCACTCTCCTCTCTAATCTCTCACCAACCCTGCATCTGAGCAAGTTCTAATCCATATATAGGATGGTTCAGACCCATCCAGAACTTTCTGGAATCATCCAATGAGAATTTGGGATTCTCATGCCATGAGTTGTTGATTTCATCTCATCTCACATGCCATCTCATGCTATAGCTCTTGTAGCAACTTATTCTGACTTGAAAATCTCCTTAGATGAGATGTATGATGCATTAGGATACTTATCTAGCTTGTGTATTGAGTTTCCTTGTGTTTTGCATTTGCACCTTAATATGCAAGCAACCATTTTCCAAAGCAAGTCCATGATCTAGACCTCAAATCAAAAATGTGGCTGAACCATTGTTTTTAAAATTATTTCTAGAGTCAAAATGACCTATTATATGCCATGGTTTGGATGTGTAGCTTGGAAATTTCAATTTCCAACTTTGACTTATTTAACTTATGCCTCCATTTTAGGTCATTTTTACCATTTTGAGCTAAAAGCTTTTTCAACATCTCATGACCTCCTTACTAGCCTTAAAACATCATTTTAAGCAAGTTTGATGTTGAATATTTTTCCATTTGAAGCTTGGAAATAGGAGTTATGGCCTTATGCTTGAAATGACCTATAATCTCCAAATAACCAAAATGCCCTTGACTTGTCAAAGCCATAACTTGAGTTCTACAAATCCTATCAAGGACTTCTAGTACTCTATAGAAAGCTAAGAAGATAAGGAACAACATTCATGTTGACCAAAAGTTCATAGGAATCATCCTTCTTGGGCAAACGTTTGATGCAAGTTGGGTGACTTTCAAGGCCCCAGATTCACATACCTCAGATGACTTGTAACTTGTCAAAGTCATAACTTAAGCTCTACAAATCCTATCAAGGACTTCTAGTACTAAAATTAAAGCTAAGAACAAGCTCTACAACATTCATGTTGGGGGTGAGATGAGATGACAATCACATCTTGAGCTAAACTGCCTTGAAGATAGGGGTCAAACTAGGGGATTTTACACTGTCAAGCCTTAGAAACCCTAGCTTGAAACTTCTCAAACTCCTCAATCATGATGAGTTGATCTTGGAATCATCCTTATAGCATCTCAATGCATCAATACATGATCACATGGCCTTTGAATTAGGTCTCAACCCTCTCCAAATCATCAGTAGACCTAGGGTTGACCTAGTCAAACCCTAATTATACCACTCATGGCTAAGTCTTCTGACTCTTGTACAATGACCTCTCTAGGATTCATGATGGCTTTCAAGACATCTCTTAAGCTCTCTCAAGGCTTCAAGTCCACATTCTTGGCTTCAGAATCATCTGAGGAGCTCCCACAACTCTCAAGTTAGGAGGCACACAAACTTGGTTTCAACCAATCTCTCTGAGGATCTCTTAACTTCTCTGACAAAGATATCAACCCTTGAACACTTGAATAACCTTCCTGGCTATCTTCAAAGTCTTGATTGGTACTCATACCTCTTGATCTCTTGCATACATGTCAATGGAATGCAAGTGATAATGCTAATGTGAATGAGATGAACCACAAGCTAGGTAAAGAAATGTTGGTCAAATTTTGGGGTGCAACATTAAGCAAAGAAGAATAAAAGATGTGGGAAGTTGCTAAATTAGGGTTTTAGTGTAAAATCCCCTATTTAGTGCCTAACTTCAAAGCTACATAAGTCAAAATACAAGTTTCAAATAAATCTTTGGCCAACATGAAACTTGTAGAGCATCTAAATACCTTTAATTTGAGTACTAGAAGTCCTCAAGGGGATTTATAGAACTCAAGTTATGGTCTTTGCAAATTACAAGTCACCAGAGGACATTGAAATTTATCTGTGAAAGTCACTTGACTTCCAAGAAACTTTTTCCCCTCAAGGAGTTTTCAAATAGATTCTTGGCCAACATAAGAGTTGTAGGTCTTGATCTTAGCTTTAATTTGAGTACCAGAAGTCCTCAAGAAGATTTGTGGAACTCAAGTTATGATCTTGGCAATCCAGGGGTATTTTGGGAAAGTTGAATTATAGGGCATTTTCAAGAATGTGCCAAAATCTCCATCTTCCACTCCTCAAATGAAAAATTGTTCAACATGAGATGTGCTTAAAATGATGTTTTTAGGTTGATAAGGATTCATGGTGGTTTGAAGTGGATTATTTCACAAAGTGTTTCAAAATGGCCTAAAAAGAAGGATTTTTCAAATGATTCAAAAGAGGGAAAAATCATTTTTTGAGTTGTAGGTCCTAAACATGTCATATGAGTAGTCATTTTGACCAGAAATTGCATTCCAAACACATTTGCATTGGCACAATTTTGAGATGAGGTCAAATTACATGACTTGCTTTGGAAAGGTAGTTACTTCAATTACAAGTCATTGATCTAAAGCAAGAACCAAGGCATTTCAGGCTGAACTATCTATCTAAACATACTCCATGATCAATTTGCAGTTGGTTAGAACACTCTAGAGCAAGCTGGGAGGGCAATATCGTGACTGTCACATTTCAACTTTGGAAGAAAAATCAGAAAATGGATCCACCGAATTGGGCCTTAATTTGGACTCAGAAGCCCATGAGAAGCTTCTATATATTCATTTCAATGATTCCAGATGGGGGTTGGTGTTGAATTCGTGCTGAACAGAGAGATAGCAAGTTGAGTTTCAAGAGCTTCAACTGAAAACGGTTTCTGAGTTTGGATCAAGATCAAGCCAAATTGAAGATACTAGAAGCTTTATCTTGCATTCTTGATCGTGTCTGGAAGGTTTGAAAGGTTGAGTTGAGCTACAACTACCTCTGATCTAGGCTGAATTAAGTAGAATCTTGCATGTGGTTAGGACTTAGGTTGATCAAGGAACGTTTCTGGATTAGAATTTGAGTGATTAGTGACAATTAAGATGGATGATCAGTTTCTGTTGGAGAAAGGTTAGGCACGATCTTGAGGATTCAGATCACGTTGATTAGATTATGATGATCATTGAAAGATGGTGATCATTTCTATGGTTTCAATTTTGCGAATGGTGAGGATTGAAAATGTGACACCCTCTGAACTTTGATTCGTATTTCGATTTCTGTTGAGAGTTGGTTGAAATGGATTGGAGATTTGAGATCCTCGTGGTTTTCTGATCAAGTTTGGTATAAGAAGTTTTTGATTTGGTCACCTGCAACCGCCACTCCGCCGGAGAAGATCACCAGACCACCGTCTATGAGAAGTCTCAGGCCACCTGAGATTGATGAAGAAGATGATGTTTGGGCCCTTGGATCAGGTCTGAGTGAAGACTTGGTAGACGCATCCGATGGTTCACGTTTGAACTCAGCTTTGGCTCCAAAACGTCAAAACGCGCTGTTTCACTAATCTAACTCAGCCTGTGAGTCAAATGCCAACTCATCCTCACATGGATACGCTCAGGGTCCTTGGATATGATTACTTGGTCTCCTCATCCAACGCACCTCATTTAATTCAGCATTTTATTTTCTTTTTATTCTTTTTGGATTTATTTTAATTCATTTGATTTCTAAAATCCATATTAAATCCAATTTTGATCCAAAAAATATTTTAAAAATATCTCCATGATCTTGGATTTAATTGTGATTTTCTGAAATCAAGAAATCTCATTTCCTCCCATTTTCCAATTTTATTTGATTTTTCTTATTTTTAGGTGATTTCTTTTATTTGCATATTTGATCATCTATTTTGTGGAATTTTGTTCTCCCATTTGGTATTTAATTTTGCTTAGATCTTTTAGTATGTTGTAGATAACACTTGTATGATCCCTTAGGATTTTTTGTAGATTTTTTAGATGTGATTAGGTTCTGACTTAGGGTTGATGATTAGAACCTTCCCAAATTTGTGGATACCCTTGACCTACTTCACTTTAGGAATTGTTCAGTGGACCTAGAAGTTGAATTAGGCTTTAACCTTTGAACCCTAGGTTTTTAATCCATGCATGTTCCCCTAGGAAATTGCTTAGAGTTTTAAAACTTAGTTTTCTATTTTTAATAGATTTTGCAAGTTGCTTGTGCTTGTGGTGTTCCATCTTTGGTGCCTTGCCTTGTTTTGTTGTGTTGATGGCTTATGAGCTGGTTTTGCTTGGATACCTTTATGGAGGAACTTTTGGACATCTTATAGTTGCTGTGGCTTGAAGGGTGGAGCTTGGAGTTGAAGCTTTGTTCTCTTTTAGGAGCTTTTTTAGGAGCTTAGGGAAATTAGGGTTTTAGGGAGAGCTTTTAGACTTAGTTCATTTCTTGCCTCAAACATGGAATGTTTTGTTTGCTTCCATCCTATCCTATGATTCAAAGTCCTCTCAAGGAAGCCCCATCTCTCCCTTAGAGGGATGAGTGGTATGCCTTAAAGAGTAGAACTTTTGAGGATACCCTTCTTTGCAGATGATGGTTTCTAGTGATTTCCTTTGGTTTTCACTGGTTTCCATTCATTATAACTTGATCTCAATAACCAATCTTTCTTGGTGGAGCTTTCTAGAGCTTGGGGATGAAGATCTAAGATGATTGAAGATGCCTTTCATAAGGTCTGCTTGAAGATGGAGTTATGTTACTGTCAACTTTGCTGTCAGAGCTGCTGTAGGAGTTTGGTGCTGCTGCTTGGGCTGCCTCCTTTGGGTTTTGTTTTCTGTATTGTTTGTTGGCTTTTGTAGCTTGCCCCCTAGGTTTGAGGTGAATGTTGATTCACTTTTCCTGTTGTTTTCCCAGGTTCGAGGTTGAGCGGGACTCCCTTGCCTCGGTTGTATTGCTGCATTGCATGCATTTTACTGTACTTGCTTGCTTTCTTTTCTGTTTATCCCCTAGAGTCTCTGATTTCCTCTGTGCAGGAGGGAATTATGACAGACATTAGGATTCTTATCCATGCATGACAACATTAGGTTAGTTTTTATTCCCTTTTCAACCCTAGGCTTTTTAGAGCTTCTCTCTCTTCTTATCTCAAAACAACTCAAAAACACAGTAATAAGGTTAATCGATGTCGTACGTTACGAGCCTTAAGCTATTTGAGAAAGGGTTGCTGGAGAGCTTCTTTCCAGTAGTCTTGCTGCTTAGTGTGGTACCCTTTGGGTGACACGCAACGTAGTCACTCTCAAATCATAGTCTCTAGTGCGTCAGAGGTTGCAAACAAACTAAAAAAAATACTTCTTTTGTAAAAGATTCAAAACAAACATTAAATTGTCATTTTTGTCCGCTTGGACTCTTAATCAAGAAAAAACCTTTTTGAAGGTAATAAAAAACCAGTCAGACAAGCTTGTGTCTTCCGTAGCCCGAACTACGTTTGCTCTGATCTTTCATGCTGTATGAAAGTACGTAGGCATAGGATGTCGTATCCTAGCGAGCAACCTTCCCACCTTTCCCGTAGGTAGGCGAACTACGTTGACTCTGATTTCTCGTTCTAGACAGGAATACGTAGGCATAAAGTGCGATGCTTTGCCGAGTCATTTTCATTTTCTTTTTAACCCAGACTTGTAGAGTAGATAGAATAACAATCCGTACCAGAAAACAAGCGTGGATCCCGTCGAGTACGACGGACGTGAGGGGTGCTAATACATTCCCCTTGCGTAATCGACTCCCGAATCCAGGATTTGGTTGCGACGACCATTCCTTTCCCGTTTTGCGTTAGATTTACTCTGAGCGTTTCCTTTCCCTCCGTTGGGATAAATAACGCACGGTGGCGACTCTTCTGTCATAGCCGGCGCCGATTTTCGCGGTAGCGACAGGTGGCATGTCCCGAGTTGAACAGGATGAAGTGCATCTCATTTACATTTTGAAACATAAGATCAAAATAAACTGGCCATATTATATTGCAAGCAGGATTTTTGCTCTGAGAGATTCAGGCAGAGGAACTGCTCTAGCTTATGGCTCGTCTATTTCGGAGGTTCTCACCGCAGCAAATGTTGTATATCCATCGTTTCCCTGTGTTTCAGTATTCTCTGACAAAGAATTCAGCACTAAAACCTTTTCCATGATGGGATATTTTTGGTGTGATGAACGAAAATCATACAAGTTTGTCCGTAGAGAAAATATTCCTTGGGTGGCTGACGACTCTGATGAAAGTTCTGAACAGGAAGGCGAAGAACAAGATGAACAGGAAGATGAAGAAGAAAATGCAGCGGAACAGGTACAAGAACCCGTATACGAGACGCAAGACCATTATCAATCGCCGGACCAACATGAGGCTCCAAATACTGATTGGCTCTAGCACTCAGCTCCATATGAAGAACAAGAAGAAGGTTACACAAATTAGGGATGGGGTGAGTGGCAGTACACAGGCTGGACCACCCTGGGTAGATTCTATGATCCATACCATGGCTATCCTCAAGATCATCAACCTCCTCAGTACTCATCATCTCCTCCACCGTCGGACAACTCTGAAATCCTTAATATGCTGCAGTCCATGCAGTTAGATCAACAGACCTTTATGAGGAGTCAAGATACGCGGATGGAACATATCCGAGCTGAGCTTCGTACTCAAAATGAACGGTTAAATTCGTTTTCAACTAGGATGGATGTCCACTTTGAAGCTCTTGTTGCATCCAGTGAGAGGCAAGACATGGAAATCACTGACAGTCTCCATCACCTCAATATGTCTGTGGAAGCATTTGTGGACTTCTCGGATCCTCACCGCAATCCGGATGTTGCGTACTGGGGGAGGGGCCGAGGTTGGGGCCGGGGATATTAGTTGCATATTTGCATATTCTCACTGTGTATTTTCTGTTATTTTGTGTTATGTTTGTTTGAATATTAAGCCTATTTGCATGTATTCACTTCTTTATCTATTAATTCCAGTATTTGTTCATTATCATTCTTATGTGTTAAGTTTGGTAATTGACTAGCTATCACCTACTGAATGTTTTTTGTTAATTGACTAGTTCTCTTTCTCTTTTTCATGTTGTCAAAGGGGGAGAAGAACATGTAGCAAGTACCAAAGCCAAGCCAGGATGTTCACCACAGTTAACGGTTGTTTGTTTTGTAGCACTTGGATTACAAAAGAAAGGGGGAGTTTGTGTATACATTGCATATTGTTGTGTTTTGGTTGTTTTGGTTGTATACAGGTTGTCATCATCAAAAAGGGGGAGAATGTGAGGGCAAACCGCCATACACCACACGAGTTTGCAGACATCACTTGATATAGGTTTCGATGATGACGAATTACAACCATGAATGAATTGACAACTGTAAATTCCACCTCTACCAAACAAAT
Source organism: Lathyrus sativus (assembly GCA_963859935.3). Classification (NCBI taxonomy): domain Eukaryota; kingdom Viridiplantae; phylum Streptophyta; class Magnoliopsida; order Fabales; family Fabaceae; genus Lathyrus; species Lathyrus sativus. The sequence goes on along the minus strand of OZ012737.1, from coordinate 251,947,013 downwards.
GCAACATATCACCTACCGTATCCTTTTACATTTATCTAAAAACTGTTATAGTTAATACACCATGTGTGGATAAAATGTGGTCGTGACAAAATGCATGAAAAACCACAAGAATCTCAGTTTTTGCAGGTTTGCAGGGTATGAGTCGACCATAGGGTCGGCGCATACATCAGTGAGTTTTTCCATGGGTCAGCGCATATCTCAGTATGCCTTCTCACATGTCAGCGCATGAAGGTTTGAGTCGACCGCAGGGTCGGCGCATGAAGAATTTACTCTTCAACGGGTCAGCACACGCTGACTGTATGGTCGACGCATGCTGATAAATTTTGCAGATTTCCAAAGGTGCAGGCTATGCGTCGACGCACAGACCTGCTGTGGTCGACCGTTCACGCAGAAATGCTGTTTTTAAATGATTTCCACTATTATTTGAAAAGTTGTTATGTCTTTGGTTGGTCTGGTACTATATATACAAGTCCAACTACTTATGTCAAGCAACATTTGATAAAATTGATTCATGTGTTCAAAGAATAAGAAAGAGTGAAATAGGCGTCCAAGATTCATCATCTTCATCTTCAACATCTCACAACACATCAATTACACACAGCCATTTTTGAAGTGCCTTGTGAGTGATTAAAGGTGATAAGGTTCGAAGCTTAGATTGGGTAATCTGGTTCGGGTTGAAGCTTGCGACAGGTTCTTTCTTGAATAAAATCGTTAGGGTTTTATCCTCCAAGATTGGTTTGATTTTTGGGGGGTTTTTGGACGAGATTCTTCATCAAGGGTCAGTTGAGCGAATGTGATTGTGAAGAGGAAGTCTTCAACAGTCTAGTAGCAGATTCAGTGATATCGAGGGGAAGATCTCGAGTTTGATTCGTTGTAATTGAGATCAGCCGGGCCGAAGGTTTGAAGAACTGAGGGTTATTCAATAAGGTGGCTGGAACCGGAGGTCTATCAACAACGATCGGAGGACTTGATTCATCTTGAATCAAGGGGCAAGGAGTGGAAGCAACATTCAACGTCTTGAGAACTCTGTTGTATTTTTGCTGTTCAATCCTTGTATAAACTGTTACATTCAACAAGTGATATCTATAAAATCTATCTCAATTCTAGTTTTAGAATTGAGGGCAGACGTACCCCGAAGCGAGGACGACGGGGGAACTGCCTCACCAAATATTTGTCTTCTCTATTTTTCAGCATTTTCGTTTTAGCTTAAAAATAAGTGATTTTCGTATAAGCACTATTTTCAAACTGTGATATCAATTGAGTAAGAGGTTGAAACTCTGTTTGTTGAATTCGAAGTACAATAAGACATTGTACTAGGCTAGTTGGAATCACTTACTCAACATAAATATCACTTGGAGTGTTTTTGCACACCAAGTGTTCGACAAATTGCCTAAACCAAAATTATCTTATTTGTGTATCTAGTTTTGGTTTGCTCTTTAAATCATTGGAACTAGGAATCCTAACAAGTGAAGTAGATCATTGATAAGTGTGATTAGTGTTGTGATTCTCTTTTCCATATTGTCATTAATCCATAGGCTTAACGCATATCCGATTTTCCAATAACCGTTCGTTTTAGACTATATTTTCCTCGGCCGCTTCCGCACTTAAAACATATTTTCAAAACCAATTTTTAAATTGGTAGCGCCGACTCACATTTTTAATTTGGATCTATTTAACCCCCCTTTTATATTCGTGCCATAGTCTAACATAATCCTCATCAGAAGTTCAATCGTCCACAATTTCAAATGCGACGACACAAAACAGTGTCGCGATGACGCAAACTGAATTTCACAGAAATCACGGTGGTCGTGGTGGCCGGTTCGCACGTGGTGGTGGTCGAAACAGTGGTAGATCCAAGGTGCAATGTCAGATCTGTGCTAAAATTGGACATGATGCAAAGATCTGCTACTTCAGACTTTCAGTTGCTGGATCTGGATCTCAGTAATGGCGTGCTCCAACTTTAGCTCCAACACCTTTGGCTAACTTTGTTGTGCCCTACTTTCAAGGTCCTTCTTCAGTACACATGCCTCATCAGTGGATGCCTCCCACTCAATGGCGTGGTCCTGCGCAAGGATTCATTGCTACACCTGCTAGGTCTGCATCTAGTAGCAAGAAACCTCAGGCCTTTCTTGCAGGCACAAATGGTAACTTTTTAGCTGGCAACAATCAATGGTATGCTAATTCAGGAGAAACTCACCATGTTACCAACTCTGCTGATCATTTTTTGGATAACATCTCCACCTCTGGCTCAGACCAAGTTATGCTTAGTAATGGTCAAGGTCTGTCAATTACATCAGTTGGTAACACTTCTTTTACATCTGCACACAAACCACATGTTACAGTTGCCTTAAATAATCTTTTATTAGTACCTCAAATTACAAAGAATCTGGTATCTGTGAGTCAGTTTGCAAGAGACAACAAGGTATTTTTTGAGTTTCATCCTAATCACTGTAATTTCAAATCTCAGGCTACTTTTGAGGTTCTACTACAAGGCACTCTTGGGAAGGATGTGCTCTATACATTTGGAAATCTCACACCTGCTTCCAGCTCCACAAATAAATCACTAAATGTGCACACATACATCAATCTTCATGTACCTACTGCTTCCTTAACTACTAATAGAAATAACATGTCTGGACTAGGACTTTCTCTGTATTCAGAGTGACATAACAGGTTGAGGCATCCTCATCATGAGGTCCTCAAAACTGTTCTTACAAATTATAATGTTCATGTACCAGTTAAATCTCAATTTGATTTTGTCCTGCTTCTTGTTTGGGAAAAGTGCATAGATTACCTTCACACACATCCACTACATAATACCATGCTCCTTTTGAATTGCTATATGCAGATGTGCGGGGTCCTTCAACAGTATCATCTGTTGCTGGATACAAATACATGCTCACTGTTGTTGATGCCTTTACCAAGTTTACTTGGATATTTATAATGACTCACAAATATGAGGTAACATCTATCTTCAAGTTATTCCTGGCTCACATTGCAACACAATTCAAGAACACACTCAAAGCCTTACAAACTGATGGAGGTGGAGAGTTTCAACCTGTCACTTCCATTCTTGCTGCATAAGGCATCACTCACAGATTCACTTCCCTTCACACTCATCATCAAAATGGCGCAGTTGAAAGGAAGCATAGACATGTTGTAGAAACAAGTCTCACACTGTTGGCACAAGCATCTCTACCTCTCAAATTTTGGGATTATGCTTTTCAAGCAACAACCTTTCATAATTAACAGGATGCCTACTCCTGTTCTTTCTATGCAATCTCCCTATCATTTGCTCTATAATACTGCACCTGATTATAAGATACTTAGAGCATTTAGATGTGCTTGTTTTCCCTATCTCAGACCATACAATCCTCATAAATTTGACTTCCATACCAAGGAATGTGTATTCCTTGGATATTCTCCACATCACAAAGGTTACAAGTGTATGGCTTCTGATGGAAGGGTGTATATATCCAAGGATGTTGTCTTTAATGAATCCAGGTTTCCATACATGAATACACTGCCCAAAGTTGTAACCTCAACCCCTTCTTTATCTACTTCCTCTGTCCCAGTTCCTCTTTCCTTCTCTACACCTATCTCATTTACCCAATCATCTCCTTCAAATTTGCCTCAACCTATTCCTCTAACTCCAATCCCTATCAACACTTCCACATCTGTGTCACACTCACCTGTTTCACAAGTATCTCCTCAAACCTCAATGTCCAAAACCCTTCTTGGCTCTTCATCAACAAGTCCCTCATCAACCTCTAGCTCAGAACATCTACCAGTTCATCCAATTTTCCCTCAAAACACTCATTCTATGGTTACTAGATCTAAGGATGGTATTGTTCAACCAATGATTCACCCTACTCTTCTCTTAACTGAACTAGAACCTGCTTCCTATAAAATGGCTCTCAAAGATCCAAAATGGTTAGAGGCAATGACTGCTGAGTACAATGCCCTGTTACATAATCAAACATGGAATCTCACTAATCTTCCTCCTTGCAGAAAGGCAATAGGATGCAAATGGGTCTTCAGGATCAAGCAAAGTTCTGATGGATCTGTCCTTAAGTATAAAGCCAGACTAGTTGCAAAGGGGTTTCATCAAGTTCAGGGTTTCGATTTCTAGGAAACCTTCTCCCCTGTGGTCAAACTTGTCACAGTCAGGGTGGTGCTCTCTATAGCTCTCACTAGGCAGTGGCCAATCACTCAACTAGATGTGAACAATGCCTTCTTAAATGACATTCTCATCGAGGAAGTCTATATGCAACAACCTCCTGGTTTTGTACACACTGATTCAAATTCTGTTTGCAAACTAAACAAAGCCATATATGATTTAAAATAGGCACCTATGGCATGGTTTGAAAGACTTACAAGTGCTCTCTATTTACTAGGGTTTGTGACCAGTAAATGTGAACCCTCCCTATTCATTCTATCTACCTCTACCTACACTATTTTTATGCTAGTGTATGTAGATGGCATCATTGTCACTGGAAGCTCTCCTAATCAGATTCAAAGCCTAGTAACCAAACTTCATAATCAGTTTTCCCTTAAACAACTTGGTGACTTGAGCTACTTTCTAGGCATTGAAGTCTCCAAAACACCTCAAGGTGGTCTTTTCCTCTCTCAATCAAAATATGTGAGAGATTTCTTAGTTAAGACTAACATGAGTGAAGCAAAGAGCTTGCCCACCCCTATGGTTTCAAATCTTAAACTGACTAAAGAAGGGTCAGATTACCTCCAAGACCCTACTTACTACAGATCTATAGTAGGGGCTTTACAATGCAACAACTACCAGGCCAGAAATAAGCTTTGCTGTCAACAAATCCTGTCAGTTTTTGTCTCAACCAATGCAAAGCCACTAGGTGGCAGTAAAGAGAATACTCAAGCATCTCAGAGGCACACTTCATCATGGTCTGCACATGTCACCTTGTACTTCCTCTCCTTATGTTTCCATCACAGCCTATTCTGATGTTGATTGGGGCTCTGGCCCTGATGATAGGAAATCTACATCAGGGTCTTGCATCTTCATTGGTTCTAATTTGGTCTCATGGTGGTCTAAGAAACAAACTCTAGTAGCCAGATCCAGCACTGAAGCATAATACAAAAGTTTAGCCAGCACTGCTGCAGAGGTTCTGTGGATTAAGTCTTTGCTCGCAAACTCCTCTTCTGCTTTGTGACAACTTAAGCACTGTTGCTCTCTCACATAATCCTACCCTGCATGCCAAAACTAAGCATATGGAATTGGATATCTTCTTCCTAAGGGAAAAGGTTCTTAACCATACATTCGTAGTCAAGCACATTTCAGTTGTTTCACAAACAACAGACATTTTGACTAAACCTCTCTCAGCTCTCAGGTTTCTCAATCTCAAAGATCACTTGAAGGTTGTGGAAAAATCATCTCTTCAAGGATGCAAACGACTCTCTCTCAGAGTAGTAGCATTTGAAGGGGAAATATTAGAGTATAAGCAATAGATTAGAATAGTTTAAGTATACTGACCTGGCAGCATTTAGACTAAACTCAGTTGTCATTCATAACTACCTGTTAGAGTTAGTTATGTTGAGCTGTACTATTTCTTTATGCTAGCTGTCTATATATAGCATACTCGTTGTATCAATTTAGTTGAGAATCAATTAATACAAATCATTTCTCCTTGAATATGCTTCTCTTCCAAAACTCTATTAATAATGAAGAAGAGAATTGAAGGAAGAATAGTTGATGTAACATTTTAGCAGTTTCATATTTTCTGTTATAACAGTTAGGCAGTTAGTATTTAGTTACACAACTAACAGTTTAGAATCCTATGCATTAATGTGCTTTGTTCTTAGTATGAACATTAGATGCCTGTATAAATATATGATTAATATTAACCATTAATGCAAGTGAACAATTCTGCACTTTTTTTCTATTCTGTTATAGAATTTTGTTATGGATTGTTCTAGTTTTCATAACTCTTGACATGACATGGTATAAAAGTTAGGTTAGTTGCTAAAGGATATAACCAAGTAAAGAGATTAGATTTCTTTTTAATACTTTTTCATCTGTTTCTAAACTATCCACTGTCAAAGTTCTTCTTGCAATTGCTTTGATAAAAAATTGGAACTTACATAAGCTAGATGTTAACAATGCATTCCTCAGTGGAGAATTGCCAAGTAGGAAGATTAGATTTATTTGATACTTTTTCACTTGTTACTAAACTATCCACAATCAGAGTTATTGCAATTGCTTCAATCAAAAAGTGGAACTTGCATCAGCTAGATGTTGATGCATTTTTCTGTAGAGAATTGTAAGAATATGTTTACATGAACATGTAGTAATTCTAATTAAGTATGTAAACTTCTCAAAAACTTACATGATCTCAAACAGACTAGTAGAAAATGGTATGTGTTTTGAATCGAATATCTTGAAACAAAGTATAAACGGTTTCTTTATAATCAAGAAACACACAAGGGTTAGGGTTAACAAAGAAAACAAGGTAAAACAACAAGGAACAACAAGGATTGGTTATAAACTGCTATTCTTTCCTTACTCTTGGAACAAGATTACAAGTATACAAGAATAACAAAATAACCTCTCTCTCTTTAAATTAGGATTTTATCTTCCTATTTTTCCTTATGCCAAGATGAGAGACTAGCATGCTATTTATAAGAAGATTAACACACTAACCTAATGGGCTTTTTAACAATTACCCATTACAAGCTAACTTAGGGTACAAGTTAACTTAAACAATTGGACTTACAAGCAATGTCCAATTCAACATGCTAACAACCCTAGCAATATTGACTAATGCATGTTAGAACAAACTTCGACCACAACACGCATTACTCAGACAACAACATGCAAACAAACTTCGATCACAACATGCATTACTCCGACAACAGCATGCGAACAAACTTCGACCTCATGCTTAATTCCTGTCAAACCAGAAGCTACCTTTCGACCATACTAGAGTTCAATCCAATATCTCACAAATCTCTACCTTGGATCTAACTCTATAACATCAAGAAACTAGCTTTCTTCATGCAGCTTTATCAACTGCATACAGTGGAAAAACTTGCAACTGGACAATGTCTTGGTGATCATATCAGCAACATTATGATATGTCGAAACCTTCAGCACTTGGACGTCTCCACGTTCATTACCCCTCTAACGAAATGCAGCCTCACATCAATGTGCTTGGTTCGCTCATGATAAGCTGAATTCTTCGACAGGTGTATTGCACTTTGACTATCACATTTAACAGTGATAACTCGACCTTGAAGTTTTAGCTCCTTTGCAAAACCTTCAATCCACAATGCTTCCTTCACAGCTTCAGTTAGGGCAATATATTCTGATTCAGTGGTTGATAAGGAGAAGACCTTCTAAAGTATTGTTTTCCAACTGATTGATGTCCCAAACATAGTGAACACATATCCAGAAATAGATTTTCTGGAATGCATACAACCTGCATAATCAGAGTCGACATATCCTTCGATTGTTGCTTTACTATCTTCACCCAAGGCTCCACCATAAATTAGGACTCTATTCAGAGACCCATTTATGTACCTTAAAATCCACTTCAATGCTTGCCAGTGAGCCTTTCCAGGATTCACCGTGTACCTGCTTACAAGACTTACTGCATATGCTATGTCGAGTCTAGTACAGACATAACATACATCAAAGAACCAACTATATTAGCATATGAAATACTATTTGTTGCACCCCAAATTTTGACCCCTTAGATCTTCATCATCATTTTAAGGTCATACGTATTTGATTATCTAACCTTAACCTATTTCAAGTTTGTTTTTGTTAAGAGACAGGTGAATTAGGGTTCCGCACAGCTGAGAATCGAGGTTTCGATGGGTTAATCAGTCAATGTATTGGATTGGTTCTCCATGAAATAAGTCTCCACATCATAAAACATACTCCATTGGATCAAGCATGAATCCAATTTGAGGTAGTCACCCAAGGATCAAGAACAGTGTAGTTCAGGATACCCGATTAGGGTTTGCGATCAATAAAAGTCAACCGAAGTTTGAATTTGGATTTAAATGGTGTTCCAATGGTGGGATCATGGTCCATAGAGTTCATATGGCTTAGTAAAGTCTACTCAAGAAGTTTCAAGGCCTCAAAAGACCCGGAACATCAACAGTCGACTCGGTAGTCATTGATCGATAGTTCGGTTAACCGAAAAGTCAACTCTTCACTCATAAGGAATTTGACCTCAAGATATGAAGAAAAAATGTTCCTAGTAACATATTACACCTGTCCATGAAGTTTCATGACCATTGGATCAAGGATTGAGGAGTAATCGAAGAATCGGGAAATTAGGGTTTTGAAAGGGGCAAGACCATAACTCTCTAACCACACATCCATTTGAGTTGGTTCAAAGCTCATTGGAAAGCTATTGACAAGTCCTACAAAAGTACCACAGTGGTCCGTGGTCAAAAAATGCATAGATTTTGAGTTATGGCCAAATTCATTACAAGAGGGAAAAATAACTTAGAAAAATTCTAAGTTATTGGCCTTTTTAGGCATGTTTTTCAGCAAATTTGAGAGGTCTTTTGGCCTAGTTCCATTGGGAATCTGAAACTCATGAAAACATGAAAGTTGTAGAGCTACATAAGAGATTTCCAAAATGTACTAGAACTCCTCCATAGCCCTTATGAACTGAGAGTTATGGATCCAACAAGATGAGGTTTCAAGACTTGAGTCCAACACTCTCACTTTTTCACAAACTCATCCTTTGATCATTTGAGCTATTCTCAGCCCTTGGATCAGGTTTGTATCTGATATTTAGAGAGTATAATGAAGGAAAATGTAGAAGAAGTGAAGGATGTGAAGGAAGAGCGAGTTGCAAGCAAGTTGCAATAAAATAATCAAGAAATTCAAGAGAGGAAAGAGAAACGTTATGGCTCAAATCTGTAGCAGCTGTGACATCTACACTCTATGCTCTATTCAGTCACCTCAAGTCACTCCTTACACTTGATTTTCTCCTTACATTGAGCCAAGATAATGATGTATGCAGCTGCACCAAGATCTTGTGCAAGATTTCTTCAAAATCTCCCTCCAAAAGCCAAAATGCAAATCTGTCCCCACCCTTCATTTTTCCTATAAATAGAGGCTCCCTCTATGTTACTCCTTACACCAGAGCACTCTACAACCCAAGAGAAATTCATTACTCTCATACTACCTTGCCTTTTCTTACAAGTGAAGAAAACCACCCTAAAAATCTCAAAAAATCTGTCTTGAGCAAAATAGCCTCCAAAACCATTTTCACTCAACCAAAACCACCACAAACCATCCACACAATCCACAAATGATGTGTGGGAGGTGTTCAAGCCTTTAAACCAAAAAAAACTTCATTTTCCCAAAAGTCAACTTTCAACCAAGGAAAGTTTGACTTCATACTCAAAATCTACCAAAACACATACCAGGCCTGTTTTGATCTTTGAAAACCTCCAAACACCTTATGTTTATGGTATACCAACTGTCCATAACCTAAAATCTCATCATCATCACTTATTTCAAGTTTTGGTCCAAGATCCACTTGTTTACTTCAAGTGCAAGAAAGGCCATCATTCTCACCAAGGCATTGGATTTGGATTTCATTTGGAAGCTCCAAGGTTTTCCTTCTATATTTGCTTGCTTGGAAGTCTACAAGAGGTTGGTAGTTACTATCTCTTTTTCCAACTATCATGAACATGAGTAGTATATTACAATGTGCTTTATGTGTAGGTGTAGTTCATGATTGAATCTGTCATATTTTGCTTGCCTGCTCATTATTGTATTTTGTTCTTATAATCCTTATGCAATATGTTATGTGGCTGTGTGTTAAGCTTTGAAGTCTCTTAAGGGATATTGTGTGTCATGCTTGAACATGTGAGGATAGTTGCATTGTCATGCCTTAATGCTGTTTGGTCCTGTTTGTGAGAATATTAACTTGCTTCTGTTACAGCAACCACTTTTATATCATGATCATGTTAGTTAACATTTTGATTTAGAAACCCTCATATAGGTGTTTATGTGATGTTTGCATTGTTGAGAACTAGTTTGGTTTTGGTTCTGCAGCAGTTCTATTCTTGCATTTTTCAGTCCATGTACACTTTTCAACCAACAAGTCATTTTTGGTTCCACCATATTTTGAGATCATTTGTGTGTTTTAACTTGGTCTTTAATACATTTTGAACTTGCTTGTAAGATTGTGGTGCCTCTTTGAACTTGTCAAAGGTCATTGGAATGACTCATGAGAATAATGAGGACCAATACCTATTTTTGATGTCTTGATGCTTGTAACTGTCATGACATGTGCTTTTAGCTTGATACTTGCCTTTTGTTATGTTAAGTGTGCCCTTACATTGCTTTGAGTTTTTGCCTTGTGTTTGACTTGTGTTTATTAACATGAGAGCCTTGTTACCTTGAAATCATGTGTTATGTTTGAGACTGTGATATTTGCATCAGTTGGTATTTTCATTTGGTTTATATGGTATGACTGTTTTCAAGCTTGATGTGTTCATTCTTTATTAAAGTTGTTACCTGCCATTGTCCTTTATTGCATATGTTTGTTAATATGAAGCATGGTACTTGTTGGATCCTGTTTGCTAGAAAGTTGGTTTTGTTTCATCCCTTGCATCACCACTGTCATCACTTAGGCACTAGGATAAAGCTGTGATTGTACCATGTTTTGTTTACATATTTGTTTACCTTGTCAATTGTGTTGAGCCTGTTTGTCTTGAAACCCTTTGGTGTGAATCTGCCTTGAACTGCTAATCAGTCTCTTTGGTTAATTTCATGAGTACTTGCATCTTTTGTGCCTTGTGTTTTCTATTGAACCAACTGCCATGATGATTTTGTTAAGCTTGCAACTGTCGTATGCATTAGGACCATTTGTTGATGTGTGCCATCCTTGCCATTTTGTAAAATCCATGCTTGCTACCAACTGCCTAGGTTCATTTGAAACGGCCATAGCACCACTTTTGTTGTTAGGTTAACATATTGACATGTGCTTGCAAGATGATTTGTGCATATAGGACTAGGGCTAACTTTTGGTCATTAATATTGTCATATGTTGCTGTCATAGTTGTTTGAATTTATGAACACTACCATGCTGCTTTATGTTGCTATGATCGTTTTTTAAACTTTGTTAAGTTTATGCTACTTTGATCTTTTTTAAAATTTGTCAAGTTCATGCTGCCATGATTGTTTTTCAACTTTGTCAAGTGATGCTGCTTTGATTACTTCCCATCTCTGTCAAGTTTGCGTTTGTGATTTGTTGGTAACATGCCTTGTTGGTGTTAACTGTCATATTACACTACTTGCTGCTAGTTTTGATTTTCTTGTTAGAAACCTGTCTAGGTCCTTATTCCTATGGTTGTAACCATAATTTTTCAAGGCTTGATTTGAATTTGATATGCTTGGCATGATTTTACTTTGAGGACCAATTGCTGCTGTCATTATGTATGAGTTTTACATGTTGGATCAAATTTGTTGATTTTGCTAGTCATGAACACAACACTGCTAAGCTGACAAAAGTAGACCATGTTGTTTAAACTAATACAAATTTCTTAAGATGTTTGCTTTTTTAAAGGCATTGCAGATTTGCATATGTGTGGTTTGTTTGAAATTTTGCTTTTGCTTGCCATATGTTGTGCTGTCATGTTTCTGTTTTCTGTTCCAACTCAGTGTGCCACCAATTGTTGCTAATTTCTTGCATCATGTTTGAATCCTTGATTATGCATGAATCACTTTGTGTATGATGTTTATATAGGCTGTATCATGAACTTTTACTCTTTTGCCAAAACAACATTTTAAGCATGTTTGTTCACATCATGGCAGTCCACACACCAGTTTTAATTTGGAGTTGCTTTTGCATGATTGTTGCATCCAAATTCCATGAACAATGTATTTAAGACTTGTGCATACCATTACATAGCCTTAATCCTTGCTGTCATGAGTTGTAGCTGTCCTTTTGCATTTCACAAGCTTCACTTTGCATTGGCCTTCAAATTTTAAGTTGTGTGCTTTATTTGAAAAATCTGAGATTGCCATTGATTTCCTTGTTAAATTTCACATGAGATAGACTAAAATTTTGTTAAATTTGGTTGAGTTTTGAGGATTTATGGTTTTGCCGTTTTCATGTTTTGGCTTGTTCTTGTGTTCATCTTGCCTTGCCCAGCTTTTTCACTTTTTTAGGTATATAAATTATTAGGGGTGGCATAATACTTGGATGTATCGCCACCCCAGTGGTTAAGCCTTCACTTTCACATTGCCTTGCGTTGCCTGAACCTGGGTTCGATCCATTGTGGAGATCAACCCTTTTATTTATTTTTTCATTTTTGCCATGTTTTCATATTTTGGTCTTCCTTTCCTTCCAATAAACAAGCGTGCGCCTTGGCTCACTTGGTAAGGTTTTAAGTGGCAGCCATGAGGTAGTGGGTTCAACACCCACCAAGTGCCTCCCTCTTCTTTTTATCACTAAATCCTTTGTTTTTATTTAATTGTTATTAAATTTCTAAAAGTCACAACTTCTTCATATTTTGTTATTTTTGTTGGTTCTTTTTGCAACTAACTCGTATTTGTGCATATTTTCATGTGGTACATTAATATTCTAGAATTTTCATTTGTGAAAACAACTTTGCATTGAAAACGTTCATGTTTCTTTTAGGGTTTTTCACCCTCCTAATCATTTCAAACTTTTGATTTATTTTTCTTAAGTTGGTTGTTGGGATGTGAGTTCTATGTTTGTCAACCTTTATGTATGTAATTGCAATTACTTTTTTGCTAGTGAGCATTATGTTTTATTCATTTGATTTCCATCCACATGAAGTTATAACTTATTCGTTTGGTCGTTACCATCATCTTTGTCATGATATGCTTAAATCTTTATCTTTCATTTAGTCTTGTAAGAACTCATCTTTGCTTGCCTATTGTAATATGCTTGCATGCTTTGGTTTTGACCATCTACCTTGATTATAATCTTTGCTTGATATTGTTATATGCTTGCATGCTTTGGTTGTGACCATCTATCTTGATATTGTGATATCCTTATACCAAGCTTTGGTTGTAACCATTCATCCTATTTGAAGTACTCGCTTATTGTAATATGCTTGCTTATTCTTGGTTGTAACCATGCCTCTTATATTCATCATGTTTGAATGTTTATGCTTTGTTAAGTTTATTTTCCCCAAGTAATGAAACTCTTTAGTTCTCATCTAAGTTGCCTCCCCTTCTATCCATCCAAAGGAAAGTCTCTCTATTGACCTTTGGGTCATAGATAGATCATTACCCTCCCTTGACTTTGTTAAGTCATCCATACACTTAGATGAGTTAGAACCTACCCATTGGACTTTGCTTAAGTCTAAAAAGCCTACCCCTTGTTAGGAGTGCTCTTTCAATTAGAACTTAGGATAGAGTTTGTTAACTCTATGTAAGAATCATAAATATGATTACTTACTTCCCTCTCTTGAGTGTTCAACTTAGATCTAGAGAGTTTCTTAAACTCTACACAAGCATTGTAATGTTTGTTCCCCTTTGAACCTTGATCGTAATCAAGTGTTCTTCAACCCTAGTGAGGTGAACTACGATTGCTCTGATTCTATCCTAGTTAGGATACGTAGGCAGAAGACGCGATGTCTTTGCGAGCAAACTTAGAAACTATATTTAGGTCTTAACCTACACCTTTTACCCAATCCTAATCCATAGCAAACATTTAGCAAACTTAGCATGCAAACAAACAAAAGGTTCTTGTAGAGTACTACAGATGTTTAGGATGTGAAATACCTACCCTATGCATAACCAACCCCCGATCCTCGAATCTCTTAGCGTTGTTGTTACATCACGCAAAATGTTCTTTCTTTATTTAGACCTTTCCTTTGGATAAATTAAAGTCTGGTTGTGAATTTAAGAATTAAAGATTCAAGTTAATTAATAGCTTGGTATCACGATTCTCACTGCAACAGAAATGGAGACTCTGCTGGGGACAATAAACTTGAGGGTTTATCCTATTTTGTTTGATTGCATGCTATATTTATGAATATTTGCTTAACATGTATATTTGTCAATATATTTGTTTGTATGTTGGATATGGGGTGCCTTGAGAGGTAAGATAAATCCTAACCTGGATTTGAGTGACACATGAGATAGGATTGTGATATGATCAATAGTTGGGCTATTGGGAGTAGTCCTAATATGTTTGACATATGATGTAATCGCACTCAGTGGAGGATCTTTGAGATAATTAGTAATGCATGAGTAGTCGTGTATTCACTAGTTATTTCAATATGAGTCCGTGAAGCTGGGAACTTTTAGTAACACTTTTACCCCACTTAGCCTTTTTAGGACGTAGCGCAGAAACTGTTAGGGAGTAGTCCCTTAATAGTTGTCATGCGATGCTACACTCAAACGAATTTATCTTGAGAATATTATTGACTCACGTGAGTAGTCGCGTTAGTTGGCAATATCCGAAGGATTTACTATGACTTTGGGAACTTTGTTAGAACCCGTTCGGCAGGTACAAAATATCTCATAGTACAAATCCTTGGGGATGGGTAGACCTTTGACTTCATGCTTTGACCTTGAGCTTAGGAAGGCCTTGTGTGTGCATGTGCATTATATTTGTGAATGTCTTGCTTTTGTGTGGTGTGTGCATCATCCCATCATATCATCATAAGCATTTCATGTTGCGACTAGTTTTGTAAAACTCAGTTGATCTCTTTGTGTGTGAAATCCCAGACATATCATGGATATTGGGACAAGGAAAACCAAGAGGTACACTTTCAAGAAGCCCGATACTTCCGAGTTGAGAAAATTAGGAACTATGGTATCAAAAGTCTTTGGAAGGAAATATGGAAAAATCCTAAGCCTTGTCAGAATGAGAATGGAAGAAGGGATCCTCAATACTTTGGTTCAATTCTACGACCCTTTGTATCATTGTTTCACCTTTCCCGACTATCAGTTAATGCCAACTTTGGAGGAGTATTCTTATTACATGGGAGGTCCTGTGAAAAATCAAAAACCTTATAGTGGATTGGAGAAGATGCCTTCACCAGAAGAAATTGCAGATGCTCTTCACCTTGAAGCTTCCGAGATCAAGGCCCATCGTGCAACCAAGAAAGGAGTAGTGGGTTTTCATTCAGAGTTCTTAATCAGGAAAGCTACCTATCTTGCCAAAGAAGGGAGTATGGATGCCTTTGAAGCAGTATTAGCTCTGTTAATCTATGGACTAGTGTTGTTTCCTGAAGTAGAAGAGTTCGTCAACTTCTCTTCCGTCATCATATTTTTAAGCAAAAATCTCGTGCCTACCTTGTTAGGAGATGCGTACCATTCAATTCATCATCGTACACTTCAAGGAAAAGGAGCTTTCCTCTGTTGTGCACCTATGTTATACAAGTGGTTTGTTAATCATTTGCCAAAAACTAACGCTTTCAAAAAGAATCCCAACGGATGGAGATGGTCTCAAAGGATAATCTCTTTGACTCAAGCAGATATTCATTGGTATGATCCCCCATACGATCAAGGAGTCTATTTTGACCATTGTGGAAGTTTCCCGAATATACCACTCATTGGAGTACGAGGAGGAATTAACTACAATCCAGCCTTGGCTCGACGACAATTTGGCTTCCCGATGAAAGATAAACCTAACAATTTGCTTCTATCAAGTTTCTTTTATCTCAACACAGAGGTAACCGAAAGTATGAGAAATAGTACCATCGACGCTTGGGAGAACATCCACAAGAAGATGAAAGCAGATTTGGGAAAGAGAAATTGCATAGCTTTGGAACCATTTACTCAATGGGTCCAGTCTAGAGCGAAAGATTTGAAGATGCCGTACCTTCCAAAAAAAGACACACTGATTGTCATCACACCGTCATCTTCCGCCATCCCTATTGAGAAAATGGAAGAATACCAAGAGCTCCTTGCAAGAGCACAGCTTGAAAGAGATACTTGGGAAGGAAAATATCACTCGCTCTTCTCCGAAACGACAAAGCTCTCCCGAGAAGTGAAAGAAAAAGATGAGTTGATAGAACGGCTCGAACGACGAGTAATCGATGGAGAAACAAAAAAGGAGAATTTATTTTTCTCTAGCATCAAACCCGCCCAAAGCTACCATGAGTACTCCAATATTCCTCCTACCTCTGGAGATTGGAAAGGGATAGTGGACAAATTTGTAATGGAAAACGCAATCTTGAAGAAGTTGAAGAGGCCACGTGCTTGAAGTTATTAGTTTAGGTTGTAAAACCTAGTTTCTTGATGTAATTTGAACTCCTTGTATTGTACCTTAAAGGTGGTAACTTTCAACAATGATGAATGAAATGAGGGTTTGACACAAATTGATCTTCTGAGTTTTGTAAAACTAGTCGCATTTGCATTGCATTTTTGCATTTTTCTAACCATTCAGGGAAATTCAAACTTTTCTTTTGCAGACAACAACATGGTAAGAAGGGGCATGCTTCCTTTCCCAGATTTGAAGTTGGGTCGTCTTAGGATGCTGGAAAGCCTTGTCAGGAACCCTGCCGCTTTCATTGCCAAGTATGGGGATCTCCTACCATTGATAAGTACTCTAGTCAACGAGTTCATGCTGCAGGCTCTTGTTGAGTTTTATTCTCCAATCTACCACTGCTTCATCTTCCCAGATTTTCAGCTGCTTCCAACCATAGAGGAGTACACTGACTACCTGAAAATTCCACAAACTTTCAAAGCTCCTTATAGAAAACCAAAGAGAAAGGATTTGGCCAAAGCCTTGCATCTCAGGCCAGAAGAGTTACCACCTATGAGAGCAAAGGGGGGATGTTATGGAATGGAAGCAGGACCACTAATGGAGATGGCTGGATTTCATTACGAAAATAGAAACCTGGGGATTTTCGAAGCCATTTTAGCCTTTCTGGTATACGGCTTGTACCTCTTTCCAAGTCGTCATGATTTTATCAGCGAGGAGGCTATTCGTCTCTTCATCATCAAGAATCCAGTGAACGAGATACTGGCAGATACCTATATGGTCATCCACCGCTACACATTGTATGACCTCAGACAGTTTGCATGCTGTCTCGCATTGCTCGACAGATGGTTTACCTCCCATTTGCCCAAGACTCACATCCTTTGGAGGCTTTATAGCAAGAGTGCATGGATTTCCAAGCTCATCACTCTCAAGCACTATGATATCACCTGGTATGACCCAGCCTTGGTAATCTAGCTCTGATTCCCAGTTATGGAGACTTCCCCAATGTACCTCTCATTGGAACAAAAGGAGTCATCACCTACAACCCCATTCTTGCTCAGCGTCAGTATGGGTATTCAACCGGGCCGGAACCGGAGCCCGAGATGCTAAGACCTTGCTTCTGTGAAATCGGTTACAACTCGGAGTTGGAAGCCCACGCTCACTACACTCAGAAAGATCCTCACCTCCAGGGTATAACTGCAACGGAGAACATAAGTTGTTTAACTACCAGAGCTTACTTACTTTGGTCGAAGGAAATAACTTTGACCATGTTCTACACTCGTGATTATGAGATAACGATGGAGCCAGAAGTCCCCGTGACTAGGGAAGAACTGAAGTACGCTTTGATCAAAGCACAACGTGAAAATGAAGACCTGTGGGAGATCATCTGCCAGGATCGAGTTCGCGCCGAAGACCAAGAAGGAGAAGGATCATCTTGTCAGAATGATCATTGTTTCACCATTTCCTGCTTTCCCTAAAAAGGATTGTAATCCTATGTTGCATTTACTTTCGCTTCTTGTTGTAAGAAAGGTCTTGCTTTTTAGCAAGAGCCATATATTGTAATAGACTTCAAATTATCAATGAAAAACGTTTTTTAAAACATGTCGTTACATGTTGTTCCAACTTTTTTGTTTGTAAACAAAATTTGCTTTTCCTTGAATTGTTTGTGCATTTGCATTTGCATTTGCATCTTATCCTGCATTGGTCTTGCATTCGAGTTCCGCAACTCATCCTTTGTTCTTGTGTCAGAGGGAGAGGAAGTCCATGCTGAATTCACACAAGTATAACACCCGGGCCCAAGCTCAACGAAGAATGGAAGATAACGACCAAAGAATCGACTAGATCAATAATGACATCGAGGGGATCAAAGATAACGTCAGTCATATCATGGAGGTCCTCAATATGATTAAAGCAAAGATGGATACACAGGCTACCGTAGTCTCTGAAGTCGTTACAGCAGCAACGAGTCTTCCCACCGCTCCAGTCGTGACAACAGTTCCCATTCGGCATGTCCATGGATTTCTTACCTCCAATCAACAATCTTCAACCAGCCAGCTTTCAACCGCAAGTTGGTCCAATGGCGACAAATCCCATTTTTACTCAAGCAAGGGGACCAACTCAGGTCCGACCTGTGTTCAACCATCAGTCGATCTTTGATGTACCAGACGGCTCTGAAGCAGAAGATGAGAAGCACGAAAAGCTGAGGGTTGAAATGGATATCATGGCTAAAAGAATGAGAGCCATCGAAGGAAGTAATGTTTTCGGATCAGATGCCAAAGACATGTGTCTGGTGTCCGGTTTAGTATTCCCCCAAAAATTCAAGATGCCCGTGTTTGACAAATATGAGGTAACTACTTGTCCCAAGGTACACCTAATCATGTATTGCAGGCGGATGGCTCCGCATATTGAAAACGACAAATTGTTGGTGCACTGCTTTCAAGATAGTCTTAAAGGAGCATCTGCTAAATGGTATTTAGGCCTGGATCAAGTGAAAATCCATGGATTTCAAGATCTTTCAGATGCTTTTATTCAACAGTATAAATACAACATGGATCTGGCTCCAGACCGCCATCAGCTCCTCAGCATGACGCAAAAGAGCACTAAAACCTTCAAAGAATATGCACAAAGATGGCGCGGGACTGCTGCTCAGGTGGAGCCACCCCTTACTAAAAAGGAATTGGCAGACTGGTTCGTAGACACGGTCAAACCCGAGTTCTATGAGAGACTAATCAGCAGTGTCACGACCAACTTCTCTGACATTGTTGCAGTGGGAATCAAGGTTGAAGCTGGTTTAAAAAGTGGGAAAGTGACTACTTCAAATACCAATTCAAGCACCAGTGCTGCAAAGAAGCCGACCAACAACTTCCATAAAAAGAAGGAGGGAGACATAAGTGTTGTAACATATGGAAAGAAGGCGCAAAGTTCCAGGAACCATCGCCAGCAATATCATCCACCATCATACATAGCAGCTGTGACCCCAGTTTTTCAACAGTCATCGCAGCAGGGTCCTCAACATGGGGCATCCAGCAATCAACAACAGTATCATCCTAATAATCAACAACAGTACCATCAACAGCAGGGTCAGCAGCCTCAAAATAGGGCTCCAAGGGTAAATTACCAGGGGAATCAGCCAAAAATACAACCTATCCCAATGAGTTACGCTGATCTATTCCCAATGCTGATTGAAAGAGAGTCAAGACAAGAAAATTAGGTGCTCCACCTAATTCGCTTCCATTCTACTATAACACCAATGCCCGCTGTTTATTCCATGAAAACGCCCCGGGCCATGACCTTGAAGGATGCTTCGCGCTCCAGCACCTCGTCCAAGAGTTAATCGAAAAAAGGATTCTTTCTTTTAAAGACAACCACCCGAACGTAAAGAATAACCCTCTACCAAATCATGGTGGAGTAAATGCTATTACTGAAGAAGGGGAGGGATCTGAAGCTAAGACGGTTACTACCATTGACGAGATCAAAGTACCGTTGGTGGAACTACACAAACGTCTTGCTCAAGCATGGGCACTTAAAACTTCTCATGAAGATTACGAACAATGCATGTTGAACCCACAAGGTTATGACCTTGTGCAAAAGTACATTCGAGCAATGTTGGAGCAAGGAATGATAGAGATCGCTAGCAGAAAGAAAAAAAAGATGTAGCGATCATTGAACCTGTGTTCAATATGCCTGAAGAGCCTAGCAAAAGGGCCGTCTTCAGAAATAATAACAATAACAACAACAAAAGCGTCCGGCCAGTGTTCCGCGACGATGCGCCCCCGAAATTTGGGAGAGGGCAAGCCAGATTTGAACCAAAGGGAAGATCTAGACCTCACCCAAGGGCCATAACACCAAAACAGGATCATTCATGGTATGAAGGAATTTTCAAAGAAAGAAAGCCAACAAATGTAGCCAATATCGCCGGTGGGAGTAAAATGACCCGGAGCGGTCGTTTATACCAACCACGAGCGAATAATGCAGTTCCTCCGCCAGCGGTTCCCATTCCAAAAGCTGTTGTTCCTCAAAAATCCATTCCAGAGGAAGTCGTCACTAAGGAGCCTTTGGTCAAAGGAAAAGAGAGCCTAAAAAATGATGAAGAAGAGTTTCTGTGGATCATCCGACGAAGTGACTACCGGGTGGTAGATCAGCTGAACCAGACGCCATCTAAGATCTCAGTCATGTCATTACTCTTGAGCTCTCCAGCGCATCGCCAGGATTTGCTAAAGATCCTAACGCAAGCCCATGTAACCAATGGCATTACAATGGGGCAGTTCGACTCCATTGTGGCGAATATCACGGCCTGCAACACTCTAAGCTTTGATGACAATGATCTAACAGCTGAAAAACGCAAGCACAATCGTGCTCTGCATGTGTCAATTAAATGCGAAGAAGATACATTGTCCAGGGTGCTTGTTGATACAGGATCCGCGCTCAATGTGATGCCGAAGAGAACACTAGCCAAACTGGCTTACCAAGGAGCTAATATGAGGCCAACATCTCTCGTAGTGAAGGCATTTGATGGGTTCAGAAGAGCTATAATAGGGGAGGTTGATCTTCCTATCATGATAGGACCGTAAGTCTTTGAAGTCACCTTTCAAGTGATGGACATCAATCCGGTCTACAGTTGTCTACTGAGGAGGCCATGGATACATGCAGCGGGCGTTGTAACCTCTACCCTCCATCAGAAGATGAAGTTTGTTGTTGATGATCAGTTAGTCACAGTTCGCGGAGAAGAGGATCTAATGGTGAGCAACCTATCCTCATTTCGATATATCGAAGCTGACGAGGATTCCCTCGAAACAGCCTTTCAAGCGCTAGAGATAGCCCACACTGTTCTGGTAGACGAGTCTGACATAACTCGCGGTCCATCCTTCACATCTGTTCAGAGTGTCAAAGTTGCGCTGAAAGCTGGAAGCCCGTTGGGATGGGGAGAGATCATTGAAGTCAACGCTCAGGTGAAGAACGATCGACAAGGGTTGTGTTACAAACCAACTCTAGAAGGTGAAACGGAAGAAAGCGTCATGAGGAAAAAGTCATTAAAAGAAATCTTTACCAGTGGCGGAATACAAATCAAAGCTATCATTACGGAGGATGAGGATTGTGATCTAGATCATCTGATAACTCGGGGAGGAGAAGCTTTACACAACTGGGAGGCTGTGGAAATTCCTGTCTTTTTACCTTTAGAGTAATTCATTTTGCTTGTTAGCTTTGTGTTTTCTTTAAAATTCCTGGTCTTGCCCAAGGCCTGCGAATTATTTTGTATGGGCCACTTTGTGATTTGAAAATCCATGAATGAAAAGTGTTTTTGTTAAAACTCTTGTTTATTTCTTGCTTATTATTTTCACTCTTTTTGTTAAAAGGAAAAATGGCAACTCTTTTTGAAAAAAGTAAAAGCAACCCTTCATCTGCATATTTGTGTGTGTGTCTGATTATTTCCAAAAATAAAACATGCAGAACACCTCCATTACCCACAGAATCCCGTGATCCTTCGGTTCCTTCTACTAGGGGTTCATCTGCCTTCCAAGCCGAAGAAGAAAATGATGAAGAATTAGAAGTCCCAGAAGAGTTGAAGAGGATGACTGAATACGAAGATGTTTATTGTAACACCCCGATTCTGAATTTCCCATTTTTGTTGAGTCTTTTAATTTATTTTAATTGATTATTCTTTAATTGTGGAATTTGAACATTAACATGTTGTGTGTGCTTATTATGTTATTTTATTATTCTGAGAGTTTTGGGAATTAATTAGAGGGTGTTTTAGATAATCCTTAATTAGTAGATGTTTGAGAGAAACAGAATAGAAAGAGTATAAGTGGAAATAGAGAGGAAAGTAATGAGATAGAAAGAAATAGAAAGGAAGAAGAGAAGAGAGAAGAGAAAAGAAGAGGGAGAGGAGAAAACCTAGAACCATCAAGAATCAAATTTCTAAGCTTTGATTAATCGGGTAATGGTGTGAAACCTTGTTATTCTTTCGATGTATATGATTATGTATGTTTCTATTGGTTTGCTTTTGGATTAGGGAGAGTTTTACTCATTTTCCATTTTAGGTTGAATTTGATTTAATCGTTAGAACCCGAGTTTTAAACGGTTGAAAATGAGGATAAGTGGTAGAGTTTAGTCGAGGGATGTTGGACTAAAGCTGATAGAACGAGTTGGGATTGAATCGGGTAGATTTCAATGAGTTTCGGAGTTTTGGACAGTGGGGAAATTCTGAGTTCGCAGACCCTCGCTAGCACGTTCGCTAGGCGAGCAAGTCGCGAGCATTCGCTGGGCATTCGCTGTGGTGAGCCAGTAGCGAACGGTCCTAGACTTGGGCATAATGGTTTTTGGAGTTCTTCGCTGGTAGCGAAAGGGGTAGCGAGCGACTCGCTAGGCCTTCGCTGAGCGAGTGTGGTAACGAACCAAGTCAGAGGCTTCTGTTTGCCCTCGCGAGCTTGTTCGCTAGGCGAACAGGTAGCGAGCACTCGCTAGGAGTTCGCTAGGCGAACAGGGTAGCGAGCGTAGTAGGATGTTATTTTATTGTGTTTTCACTTCCATGTCGATCTTTCGATTCATATATGATTAATCCTTCTTATTATGCATGGTTGTGTGTGTGATATAGAATGTTGTGGGTAATTTTGTGCAATTGTTTGAATTGAGTGAAAATGCATGATTATATATTCGTGTATATGTATGCATTTCAAGAATGTATGGAGCCGTTTTGTTTGTGAAGCATCATGATTGCATTTTGTGTGTATGATCCCGTGTAGGATCTGCAGAAACCTCGTGTGCCCTTGTGGGGTGTGAGCGATGGTTTATCTTTGATCCCTAGAAGGATCTGCAGAAACGATCGTGTGCCCTTGTGGGGTGTGAGTGATAGTTTATTTTGATTCTGTGGAGAATCTGCAAAACGATTGTGTGCCCTTGTGGGGTGTGAGCAATCCTGAAACATCGTGTGCCCATGTGGGGTGTGAGTGATGGATGAACATCGTAGGCCCGACGGGGAGTTACTTCGGTAACGAGCGATGGTTCCATTTGGTTCTTCAATTGAACCTGCTGAATGAGTCGGTACCGCATTTGCATCTGCATAGAGTCGTGAGTCAGTATCTATGAGTGCATTATTATCTTCATGTGATGTATTGGTGTAATGAACATAATTGTGTATGTTTATGTGAAATATGTGAACGATTGGTGAATTATATATGCGTTGTGATGTATGTATGATTGAATTGTGATGTATTAAGGTGAGAAATATGGTATGTGTATTCTATGTTGGTGTATATAGATATATATAAATTATATGCATTGTTTGTTATGATAATGTTTCTCACCCTTTTGTTGTTTTATGGTGCTCTATGAGGCATTGCAGAGTAGTTTTGCTGGAGCTCTTTTGCGAAGCGGGGCTTCATTCTTTTTGGTCGGTTGGCTCTGATATGTAGCACCGGGTATATAGGAATTCTTTTGGTTCTTTTGCGATACATCTGTGAATGTATCTGCTGGTGTATGTTTTGTAAGCATGACTTATGACTTGAATTGAACTGTGTATGTATACAATGTTTATATGAATGAAGTGATTCAATGTTTAGATGTTTCTGCTTTTTATTCTAAATATTGATGTGTGGGTTTTGAGGACTGAGTTCCTTTGTGGTGGTTTACCCTTTGTTGCATATCTTTATGAGCAGGTGTTGTATGTGTTTTGAATTTTCCTGGATATTGTGACGTACCTCTTTTATACCATGCGTTAAGTTATACTCTAATGAAATTTTATTAAAGTGCTTTATGATTTAATTGTTTATTTGGGGGTATAGAAATGGGGTGTTACAATAAGTGGTATCAGAGCTAGTGTTGAGTCAGTTGTGTCTGTCTTATTGTTGTGTTGGTTGAACGGTTGTTTAACCTTGTTGTTATTTTTGGGAATCATCAGAATATGGCTGGTCGTAATGACACTGCTATGGCTGCAGCGTTGGAGGCTATGGCTAGGGCGGTGCAAGGTGCACCGAATTCGAATGCTAATGATGAGTTTAGAAAGAATCAACCGCCGGTATTCAAGGGGAGGTTTGATCTGGGCGGTGCTCAGATCTGGTTGAAGGAGGTTGAGAGAATCTTTAGAGTTATGGGGTGTGCTGAAGGAAACAAGGTGAGACTGGGAACTCACATGTTGAGAGAAGAGGCCGACAACTGGTGGGTCGGTATGAGACAAGTTCTTGAGGTAGATGATGACGAAATAACCTGGGATTTATTTCGCACCGAATTCTTGAGAAAGTATTATCCTGGGAGTGTAAAGGGGAAAAAGGAAGTGAATTTCTTGAGCTGAAGCAAGGCAATATGTTGGTGGTGGACTACACGGCTAAGTTTGTGGAATTAGTTCAGTTTCATCCATATTATGCGGCAGTTACGACGGAGTTCTCTAAGTGCATTAAGTGTGAAAATGGCTTGCGTCCTGAGATAAAGCAAGCGGTAGGATACCAAAGGATACGAAGATTTTCAGACTTGACCGAATGTTATAGGATTTTTGAAGAGGACAGTAGGGCTCGATCTACTCATTATAAGAGTTTGAGTGAGAAGAAAGGTAAGCAGCAAGTAAGGAGTGGACCTTATATGACGCATGTTGATAAAGACAAGTATAAGGGAAACTTTGATAGGAGACTCGGAGGAGGAAGTTCTGGTGCGGTCAAATGTTACAAGTGTGGCATGTTGGGTCACAAATCTTTTGAATGTGGGAAGTCTATGGATAAGTGTGCTAATTGTGGAAGTCTTGGACATGCCACTTCTGGTTGTAGAAGGAATGTGGTAAAGTGTTTTACTTATGGGGAAGTTGATCATATTAGCACCAAGTGTACCAAACCAAAGCAAGCTCAGTCGGATGGAAAAGTATTTGCATTAGCAGGTTCAGACACTACTAATGCGGATCGCTTGATTAAAGGTACATGCTTTATTAATGATATGCCTTTAGTTGCTATTATTGATACCGGAGCGACTCATTCGTTCATTTCTCTTGAGTGTGCTAAGCGTTTGGGTTTGTACAAGGTTTCTTTGAGTGGATACATGGTTATTGAGACTCCCGCTTCAGGGTCGGTAACTACTTCTTTGGTGTGTGTAAGTTGTTCTTTGACCATGTATGGTAAAGACTTCATTATGGATTTGGTGTGTTTGCCGTTGGAAGGTTTAGACGTGATCTTGGGTATGAACTGGTTGCAATTTAATAAAGTTCATTTAGATTGCTATCACAAGTTAGTAAGATTTCCTTCTTTGGAAGACGATGAAGGTGAGAGTTTTCTATCCACTAAAGAGTTGAAGAAACAATTAGCGGACAAAGCTCAGTTGTTCGGCTTGTTTGCATCGTTGTCTGTGGAGAGCAAAGTTGAGCTTGATGTGTTTCCAGTGGTGTGTGATTTTCCAGAAGTATTTCCGGAGGAGATTACGGATGTACCACCGGAAAGGGAAGTTGAGTTTTCTATTGATCTAGTTCCTGGTACTAGACCGATTTCGATGGCCCCGTATCGTATGTCAGCATCAGAGTTGGTAGAACTGAAGGAGCAGTTGAATGAATTGTTGGATAAGAGATTTGTAAGACCAAATGTTTCTCCTTGGGGTGCGCCGGTATTGTTAGTAAAGAAGAAGGATGGAAGTATGCGGTTATGCATTGACTATCGGTAGTTGAATAAGGTAACAATTAAGAATAAGTATCCACTTCCAAGAATTGATGATTTGATTGACCAATTGGTTGGAGCGCGTGTTTTTAGCAAGATTGATTTGAGATCGGGTTATCACCAGATTCGGGTTAAGGAGGAGGATATTCCAAAGACGGCTTTTAGGACACGGTATGGTCATTACGAATATTCTGTGATGCCATTTGGAGTTTCTAATGCGCCGGGTGTGTTTATGGAATACATGAATCGTATTTTTCATGAGCAGTTGGATCATTTTGTGGTTGTGTTCATCGACGACATTTTGATTTACTCTAAGTCTCAAGAGGAGCATGAAGAACATTTAAGGATTGTGTTACAGATTTTGAAGGAGAAGAAATTGTATGCTAAGTTGTCAAAGTGTGAATTTTGGTTGTCGGAAGTGAGTTTTCTCGGGCATATTGTTTCCGGTAGTGGTATTAGTGTGGATCCATCCAAGATTGATGTGGTAATGCTATGGGAAACTCCTAAATCGATTATGGAGATTCGAAGCTTTTTGGGCTTGGCAGGCTATTATCGGAGGTTTATTAAAGAATTTTCGAAGTTGGCACTTTCGTTAACGCAATTGACTTGTAAAGGAAAGGCTTTCATTTGGGATGCTGGTTATGAGGAGAGTTTCATTGAGTTAAAGAGAAGATTGACAACAGCGCCAGTCTTGATTTTGCCGAATCCTACGGAACCTTTTGTGGCTTATTGTGATGCTTCTTTGTCAGGTTTGGGCGGTGTGTTGATGCAAGAGGGAAAAGTTGTGGCTTATACTTCAAGACAATTGAGAGTGCATGAGAAGAATTACCCTACGCATGATTTGGAATTAGCGATCGTGGTGTTTGTTTTGAAAATTTGGAGGCATTATCTTTATGGAGTAAGATTTAAAGTTTTTAGTGATCACAAGAGTTTGAAGTATTTATTTGACCAAAAGGAATTAAATATGAGGCAAAGGACGTGGTTAGAGCTTTTGAAAGACTATGATTTTGGTTTGAATTACCATCCAGGTAAGGCAAATGTGGTGGTCGATGCCTTAAGTCGGAAGTCGTTGCACATGTCTACATTGATGATGAAAGAGTGGGAACTTTTGGAGAACTTTAGAGATTTGAGTTTGGTTTGTGAAATGACGCCGAGAAGTGTGAGGCTTGGTATGCTTCGTATTACAAATGATTTTATTGCTACCGTAAGTGAAAGGCAAAAGTTGGACTTGAAGTTCGTTGACTTGATGACGAGTGAGAATGAAGATTTCAAAGTTGATGATTTTGGAGTTTTGAGATTTCGTGGTCGTTATTGTATTCCCGACGATGCGGAATTGAAAAGGATGATATTGGAGGAAGGACACTGGAGTAACTTGAGTATTCATCCGGGAGCAAATAAGATGTATCAAGATTTGAAGAAAATCTTTTGGTGGTCTGGATTGAAGAGAGATATAGCTCAGTTTGTGTATGCGTGTTTGACTTGTCAGAAATCTAAAGTAGAACATCAGAAGCCTAGTGGATTGATGCAACCATTGGACGTTCCAGAGTGGAAATGGGATAGTATATCAATGGATTTTATTAAGGGATTGTCGAATACGCAAAGAGGTCATAATGCTATTTGGGTGATTGTTGATAGGCTTACTAAATCTGCTCATTTCATTCCGATTGATATTAGTTATCCTTTGGAGAAGTTAGCCGAGATTTATGTTCGTGTGGTTGTGAAATTGCATGGAGTTCTTAAGAGTATTGTATCGGACAGAGATCCTAGATTTACTACACGGTTTTAGGAGAGTTTGCAAAAGGCTTTGGGTTCTAAGCTGAGATTGAGTTCGGCTTACCACCCGCAAGCAGATGGTCAAACAGAGAGAACGATTCAGTCGTTGGAGGATTTGTTGCATGGTTGTGTACTAGAACAAGGTAGTGCATGGGATAGTTATTTAGCGGTGATAGGATTCACCTACAATAACAGTTTTCACTCAAGTATTGGTATGGCGCCATTTGAGGCTTTATATGGTCGGAGATGTCGAACACCTTTGTGTTGGCATGAAACTGGTGAGAAGTCGGTTGTTGGGCCGGAGATGGTACAACAAACGACGGAGAAGGTGAAGTTTATTTGAGACAAGATGAAAGCTTCTCAGAGTAGGCAGAAGAGTTATCATGACAAGAGAAGGAAGGATCTTGAGTTTCAAGAAGGCGACCATGTGTTTTTGAGAGTTACACCGGTTACGGGTGTGGGTCGTGCCTTGAAGTCGAAGAAGTTGACTTCTCGTTTTATAGGTCCGTATCAGATTATTGCATGAGTGGATGTTGTGGCATATCATTTGGTGTTGCCTCCGAATCTTTCGAATTTGCATGATGTGTTCCATGTTTCGCAACTTCGGAAGTATGTTCCGGATCCGTCACATGTGATTCCTATGGACGAGGTTGAAGTAAGAGATAATCTTACGGTTGAAGTTTCACCGGTTAGGATTTTGGATCGTGAGATTAAAAGGCTAAGAGGCAAGGATATTACGCTCGTGAAAGTAGCATGGGGAGGTGCTGTAGAAGGCAACATGACTTGGGAATTGGAGAGTAAGATGCAGAAGTCGCATCCGGAATTGTTTGGATCAGGTAATATTTTCGAGGACGGAAATTTCTAAAGTAGGGGAGAGTTGTAACGCCCCGATTCTGAATTTCCCATTTTTGTTGAGTCTTTTAATTTATTTTAATTGATTATTCTTTAATTGTAGAATTTGAACATTAACATGTTGTGTGTGCTTATTATGTTATTTTATTATTCGGAGAGTTTTGGGAATTAATTAGAGGGTGTTTTAGATAATCCTTAATTAGTAGATGTTTGAGAGAAACAGAATAGAAAGAGTATAAGTGGAAATACAGAGGAAAGAAATGAGATAAAAAGAAATAGACAGGAAGAAGAGAAGAGAGAAGAGAAAAGAAGGGGGAGAGGAGAAAATCTAGAACCGTCAAGAATCAAATTTCTAAGCTTCAATTAATCGGGTAAGGGTGTGAAACCTTATTATTCTTTTGATGTATATGATTATGTATGTTTCTATTGGTTTGCTTTTGGATTGGGGAGAGTTTTACTCATTTTCCGTTTTAGGTTGAATTTGATTTAATCGCTAGAACCTGAGTTTTAAACGGTTGAAAATGAGAATAAGTGGTACAATTTAGTCGAGGGATGTTGGACTAAAGCTGATAGAACGAGTTGGGATTGAATCGGGTAGATTTCGATGAGTTTCAGAGTTTTGGACAGTGGGGAAATTCTGAGTTCGCAGACCCTCGCTAGCACGTTCGCTAGGCGAGCAAGTCGCGAGCATTCGCTGTGGCGAGCCAGTAGCGAACGCTCCCAGACTTGGGCAGAATGGTTTTTGGAGTTCTTCGTTGGTATCGAAAGGGGTAGCGAGCGACTCGCTAGGCCTTCGCTGAGCGAGTATGGTAATGAACCAAGTCAGAGGCTTCTGTTTGCCCTCGCGAGCTTGTTCGCTAGGCGAACAGGTAGCGAGCACTCGCTAGGAGTTCGCTAGGCGAACAGGGTAGCGAGCGTAGTAGGATGTTATTTTATTGTGTTTTCACTTCCATGTCGATCTTTCGATTCATGTATGATTAATCCTTCTTATTACGCATGGTTGTGTGTGTGATATGGAATGCTGTTGGTAGTCGTATGGCGTGAATCCTAGACTGTAAATCGTGAAGTGTGAAATGTGGCCGTTTGGCAATTTTGTGCAATTGTTTGAATTGAGTGAAAATGCATGATTATATATTCGTGTATATGTATGCATTTCAAGAATGTATGGAGTCGTTTTGTTTGTGAAGCATCATGATTGCATTTTGTGTGTTTGATCCCGCGTAGGATCTGTAGAAACCTCGTGTGCCCTTGTGGGGTGTGAGCGATGGTTTGTCTTTGATCCCTAGGAGGATCTGCAGAAACGATCGTGTGCCCTTGTGGGGTGTGAGCGATAGTTTATTTTGATTCCGTGGAGAATCTGCAGAATGATTGTGTGCCCTTGTGGGATGTGAGCAATCCTGAAACATCGTGTGCCCATGTGGGGTGTGAGCGATGGGTGAACATCGTAGGCCCGACGGGGAGTTACTTCGGTAACGAGCGATGGTTCCATTTGGTTCTTCAATTGAACCTGCTGAATGAGTCGGTACCGCATTTGCATCTGCATAGAGTCGTGAGTCGGTCTCTATAAGTGCATTATTATCTTCATGTGATGTATTGGTGTAATGAACATAATTGTGTATGTTTATGTGAAATATGTGAGCGATTGGTGAATTATATATGCGTTGCGATGTATTTATGATTGAATTGTGATGTATTAAGGTGAGAAATGTGGTATGTGTGTTGCATCCCAAAATTTGCCTAACCTTTCTGTACCTAGCTTGTATTTCATTGCATTCATTCTAGCATTATCATCTACATTGCACTGTCATGTGTGCAGGAGATCAAGAGGTATGACTACCAGCAAATGGATACACGAGGTTATAAAGCTATCTAAGGAGTTTATTCAAGTATTAAAGGGTTGATATCCTCATTAAAGAAGCCAAAGATCCTCAGAGAGAGTGGTTGAAGCAAGGTGTGTACATTTCCTAACTTGAAGGTTGTGAGAGGTCATCAGATGATTCTAGATCCATGGAGTTAGACTTGAGATCTTGAGAGAGCTCATGAGAAGTATTGAATTTCATTTTGAAACCTAGACAGGTCATTATGCAAAGGATATGAAGCTACAACCAAGATGGGTGCAACTAGGGTTTCATCTGGTCAACCCTAGGCTAACTGATGATTTGAAGAAGGTTGAGACCCTATTTCAAATCCATGTGATCATGGATTGATGTCTTAAGATGCCCAAGGGATGATTCCAAGGTCAACTCATCATGAATCAAGAGTGTGAGGAGTTGCTAGGCTAGGGTTGCTATGCTTGACAGTGTAAAATCCCCTGGTTTAGTGCCTAACTTCAAGACCACATAACTCAAGATGTGATTTTCATCTCACCTTGACCCCAACATGATTGTTTTAGAGCATGAGCATAGCTTTAATTTTAGTACTAGAAGTCCTTGATAGGGTTTATAGAACTCATGTTATGAGCCAGACAAGTTATAGGTCATCAGATGAATGTGAATTTGGAGCTTGAAAATCAACCAACTTGCATGACACTTTTGCCCTAGAAGAATGATTCTCATGAACTTTTGGCCAGCATGAATGTTGTTCCTTATCTTCTTAGATTTCTATAAAGTACTAGAAGTCCATGATTGGATTTGTAGAACTCAAGTTATGAGCTTTACAAGATAAGGGTATTTTGGGAATTTGGAATTATAGGTCATTTGTGATCATGGGTCAATTTCATCAACTTAGGCACTTCAAATGGAATTTTGATCAACTTGAAATTTGTTCAAAATGGTGTTATTTGTCCAACCATGACCCAAACATTCATTGATATGGATTAAATATGGAAGTGTATGAAGGAATTTTCATGGAAGATAATTAAAAGGCATAAAAAAGAGAAAATTCCAAAACAATTCATTTTTGTGCAAAACTTGGCAAGTTTGTGCATTTTTTGAAGGTAGAAGACATTTGGAGCATTTTGGCATTCTCACATTTTTGAGTTAAGGTTGATTTCATGGCTTAATTCCAAGTTGCTTAAAGATGAAGTAACATAATCAATGTGCACCATAGGATTGAATTAAGCATTCAATCTGATCCATCCATGCTCAAGGAGTGTTATGCAAGCTATTTGGATGAGAATGGAATCTGCTAGAAGCAGAAATACACGACTGCCATGAGAGGAAAGTGAGGAAAATTGGAAAATTGGATTGAGTGAATTGGGCCATAATTGGGCCAGATAAGGATCCATAACAGTTCTATATAAGTTTCTGGATGAGTTCATAGCAAGGTTGGTGATTGGAAAAGCTTGAATGAGGTAAGGAGCACTTGAAAAAGTTAGTTACAAAGTGAAAATCGTTTTTCATCTTGGAGGCCATTGCAGAGGGAATTGAAGCTCCAAGATTCTTCAGCAAGCATCACTGAACGATTCTGAGCAAGTTTGAACAAGGATTGAAGGCTGTAGCACGCGCTGTGAAAGCTCAAACCAGGTTTTCATCTTTTCATTATTATGCTCTGACGAGATTGAATATTGATAGATATTGTATGTGGTTAGGTAGAGTATGAACCTTAGATGGATTTAGGTATGATTTGGAGAGGTTTTTAGATGATTCTTGATGATGAGTGAAATATTCAGAGGCACGGTTATGGCTGTATGAGGAGTGTTTTCAAGAATTTATTTTAGATAATTGATCAGGGAGAAGAGTAGAGTAGATTAATAGAATTAATTTGAATTTTGGTGATGATGACCTTGAGTGCACCATTTCTGTTTCTGTTCGTATTTGCTTGTATCTTGAGAGATAGGAAAAATGGAGAGTAGCATGGTGTTCCTCGTGAGAAAACGAGCGGATATGGATAATTTCATAAGGTTTGGTGGTGTCTGATGACCTGGCCACCGTGAAGCCGCTGGAGAAGACGATCGGAGTCTTCTCCGGCCACCGTGAGGCTCCCTCCATAGTTCTCAGTTTAAATTGAAGAAGACGAAGCTTGTACTGTTGGATTGGTTTGGATTAGGGGACTAAGTAGCCAGATCCAACGCGTGAGATGCATTCTGAGATTGTTGACTTGTTGAATGCTGAGGTATCATCATGATGAAGGTTGGATTAACATACTTTTTGGAGTGATGGTTAGGATTAGAGACTAGGGTGAACCCTAGTCAACTGCAATGCACCGTGCCTTCAGCAAAACGAACCGTTTCACTTAATGCCTTCAGCGAACGCGTGGCATTCCCCCCTCCCTTGGAAGCATTGACTGGCCTGATGATCCAATGGCCACGTTATTTTTGCTTTTTTCTGACTTAGTTAATTGTTTTCTTTATTTCTTTTATTCATTTTGTCATATAAAATGCATAAAAAATAGTTTTATTGATCAGAAAAATATGAGAAAATTGTGGATGATTCTTACCTTGTTTCTGATTTTTTATGGTATTTGTTTTCATTTTTGGATAATTTTCCATTTTATTGGCATTTTTCTATTTTTAATAATGATTAAAAATGTTAAAAATGACTAGTTTGCTTTCTGATTTTTGTACCACCTTATGCTTTAGAATTAGGTTTTGAGATTTTGCATGCTTGGTATGGAGACCTTGATAGGTTTGTATGATTTTTGTTGGATTTTTTAGAAGCTCCTAGGTATTGTTTTGAGATAGGTTTTTAGGAGCCTTCCATGGTTGACACCATTTAGCACATCCCTTAAGTTTAAATTTGTTTAGGACCTTTAGATTTAGGTCTTGCCCCTGGTTTTTGTACCATGAACCCTTAAGACATGTAGGAAACCATAGAAATTTTCCTAGCTTTTTAAGAAGTGATCTTCCATTAGTTCCCCATTTTACAAGTTAATGATGTTTAGGTGATCCTAATTTAGCTTGTCTTGTAGTTTAGCAATAAGGGTGAACCCTTAGCTAACTTTAGGCTTTTAATTACTCCTTGATAGGATTGAACCTAGATTAAGACCTCTTGAGAACCTAGATTAGGCCTTGATAGAGATTTAATCCCTTTTAAGTTTAGGTGATCCTTAACTAATCCTTAGGGTTTCTCTTAAAGCCTTTTAGGAAGATCAAATCCCAATGAATGGTAGAGTGTCATGGTGGATGCCTTTGGCATACACCATGCTTCCATTCATTTCAATCTCCCATGAGTGGTAGAGTGTCATGGTGGATGCCTTTGGCATACACCATGCTTCCCTTCATTTCAATCTCCCATGAATGGTAGAGTGTCATGGTGGATGCCTTTGGCATACACCATGCTTCCCTTCATTTCAATCTCCCATGAATGGTAGAGTGTCATGGTGGATGCCTTTGGCATACACCATGCTTCCCTTCATTTCTAATCTCCATGAATGGTTGAACATCATGGTGGATACCTTTGGTATACACCATGTATCACCTCATGTCTTCATTATCCATGAATGGTTGAACATCATGGTGGATACCTTTGGTATACGCCATGTATCACCTCATTTCTTGATTATCCATGATTGGTTGAACATCATGGTGGATACCTTTGGTATACACCATGCATCCCATCATCAACTCCATTCGTTAGGATAGATGCCTTGTGTGATTACTTGTGGAATGAATTCCTTATTTATCATAATTCCTTTCCTTCATTCATGATTGATTGGTGTGTTGCATTAGGGTAGCTCATGGTTAGGGTAGTCTAAGTGTAGGTGCATGACTGCATTAAGAGGTTGAGTGGGTCTCCCTCTGCTTGCTTGCATAAAGGGGTTGAGGTGATTCTCCCCTTGCTTGTGTGTTGTTTTTTCTTTCTATCTGATGTGTTGCATATAAAGGTTAAGCTGAGCTCCCTTTGCTTGTCTGTTTTGTTTGTGTTCTTTGCTTGATTTCTTAGAGGTTGAGTGAGTCTCCCTCTGCTTGTATTGCTGCATTGCATTTGCATCTTTACTGTTTTCTTTTCTGTTTATCTGCTTTCCTGATGTTAGCTGATGCTTTGTCTGTTGTTTGTTTCCCACTTCACATGATCCCCTAGGATTCTCACTTCCTTATTTAAGGAAGTGATGATTAGACTTTAGGCTGAAGCCTTTTCATGATAACATCTAGGAGTTCCCTGTTTCAACCTCAACCATAGGATGAATCCCTGACATGACAACTGTTAGGACTTGATAGTTTCCCCTTAGTTGTGTCCTCTCCCTTCTCATCTTCAAACAAATCAAAATACAATAATAAAGGTTAATTGATATCGTACGTTACGAGCATTAAGCTACTTAGGAAATGGTTATTGGAGGGTTTCCTTCCAATAATCAGGATGTTTAGTATGGTACCCTTTGGGTGACATGCGACGCATTCACTCCTAGGTCATAGTCTCTAGTGCGATATTAGTTGCAAACATCCATAAAAAACACTTCTTCCGTAAAAGACAGAAAACAAATATCAAACCTTCTTTTTTCCCCGTGGGCCCTTAACTTGAGGAAAACTTTTCTGAAGAAAAGAGTGTCATTAACTCTCAGTTCAACCGCAAACGATAATGCACGAGTCTCTGACGAGCAAGCTGCATACACCAAACTGCTGGAACTGCTTGTTAACCCTACTCGGAAAAAAAGATGAATCTAACCCCGTAATTCGTAGTATCTCGAACTACGTAAGCTCTGATCTCTCATATCTGTTGAGAGTACGTAGTGTCGCTTCCGCGAAAATAAGGTGCCGGCAAAACAGAAGAGTCGCCACCTTTCGTTATTTATCCCTCAGAGCGGGAAAGGAAACGATCGGAAAAACCTGACGAAAAAGGTATAAGACAAGGTCATCGCAACCATTGTCTAGGTTCGGGAGTCGGTTACGCAAGGGGAAGGTATTAGCACCCCTCACGTCCGTCGTACTCGACGGGATCCACGCTTGTTGTGTTTATATGACGAGTTGGTTTATCTATCTACCTATCAAGGCTGGCTTAAAAAGAAAAGTAAAATGACTCGGCAAAGCGTCGCACTTTATGCCTACGTATTCCCATCAGAGAACGAGAAATCAGAGTCCACGTAGTTCGACTAACTACGGGTTACGGGGGAAGGTGGCTCGCCAATAGATCAGTATTGTGCCTACGTACTCTCAACAGGTATGAGAGATCAGAGCTTACGTAGTTCGGGATAATACGGATTACGGGGATTCAGATTCACCTGTTTTATCGAGTAGGGTTAAACAGCAGTTCTAGCAGTTAGGGACAAAGCCTGTTTGCGGTGGTGCTGAAGTTTAACGACACTCTTTTCTTCAGAAAAGCTTTCCTTTGGATTATGGGCCCACGGGGCAAAAAGGTTTGAAATTTGTTTTCTGGCTTTTACGAAAGAAGTGTTTTTTATTGTGTTTGCAATTTCAATCGCACTAAAGACTATGACCTGAGAGTGAATGCGTCGCATGTCACCCAAAGGGTGCCATACTAAACATCCAGACTGTTGAAAAGAAACTCTCTAACAATCCTTTCTCAGATAGCTTAAGGCTCGTAATGTACGAAAGAAATCATTCATGATTACTGTATTTTAAGTTGTTTTGAGATGAGAAAAGAGAACAGGCTCAACTAAGGGGAGACTATCAAGTCCTAATGTTGTCATGCCAAGGATTCATCCTATGGTTGAAGTTTGAAACAGGGAACTCCTAGAAGTTATCATGCATAGGTTTCAACCTAAAGTTCTAATCATCACTTCCTTATCAAAGGAAATGAGAGTCCTAGGGGATCATGTCAATGATAAACAGAAACAGCTAAAGCATCAGCTTAAACAGTAAACAGATATACAGTAAAATGCATGCAATGCAAGTGAGGGAGGAAATGTGTGTGGGGCATCAGCCTCCACAAGCTCATCTCAACCTCAAGCCAGATATGAATAACTATAATCATACAGAGGAAATAACATGCTATCAAGCAAAATATAATAACTGCAATCATACAGAAGAAATGAAATAAAATGCCATCAAGCAAATAACAAACCACATAGGCAAGGGAGCAGGGCTCTACCGAATACCCGCAAGCAAAGCCATACAGTAACAATACAAGCAGAGGGAGCAACTCAACCTCTAGTGCAATCATGCTCCTAGCTTAAAGTCAGTCTAGATATGAACTTATTCTAATGCATCAAGCAAATCAAACAAGTCACAGCAATACAGAAAAGAAGACAGGCAAGAAAGAAAGCAGATCAACCCCTCTTTCAATTCCAAGCTTCAGCTCTTCAGTCAATTCCACCTTCAGGCTTCACTCCTAACTGCAAGTATCAACTTGATTCTTTCAGACTCTCCAAGCCTCAGTGCAAGTGTCAACTTATCCTTTATTCCTCAAGCCTCAGCTCGACACTCAATCTCAATTGAATCCTCTTCATAAGTATCAACTTAGTCTTCAAGCTTCAGCTCTCTTTGCTTTACCAATATCAACTTGGTCTTCTTCTCCTACAAGCTTCAGCTTCTCAGAGTAGTCTTCAATCACCTGGAAGTGTCAACTTCATCCTTCAATTCTTTTTCAAGCCTCAGCTCTTCACTCAATCTCCATTGGATCTTCTTCACAAGCATCAACTTTTTCTTCTTGCTCTTCAAGCTTCAGCTGCAATGGCAATGCTCAAGGAATCATCCTCTTCCACACTCTTCAGTGAAGTCCTCATCTTCAAACTCAAGTCCAACATCTTTCAAGATACCCAAACCAGAAGACCATTGATTGAACAGAATGAGTGGAAATGATAAACAACTTATTGACAACCAAAGGAAGCCTGTAGGGGTTCATCATTATGAGAGACTGGTTCCCTCAAAGTTCTACTTCCCAGATAAAGCCACTCATCCCTCCAAAGGAGGGATGTGAATATCTTAGAAGGACTTTTAGTCATTGGGAGGAATGGAAGCACAAGATGCTTTCCATATTTGTGAAAGAATTCATTCTAATTATAAGGCTCTCCCTATGTCTCCTACCTCCTAAATCTTCATCAGACACCTTCAGGCACAAGCAACTCCTAGCTCCAAGAAACTTCAAGCATCCTCACCTTGTCTTCAACTTGTCTTCAATCTCAAACAAAGGTAAACAAAGCAAAACCCTAATCTAAGGGGACTAAAGAAGTTAATCTAGTTGAGTTAGCAAGTTAGGATCACCTAAAACCTAGTACTAAAGTTAGTCCTAACTAAAATACTAAAACCAATTGTAAAACCCTACAAAAATAACTATGGGAACCTAGGTTAATCATAACTCTACCACATTAATTCCAGAGATCAAATCATCAAATAAGACCTAGAAATAAATTCTACATTATAAGGTGCTAAACCTAAACCCTAAAAGGAAGCACCTAAAACCTCAATCTAGAAAACACACCTACTTTCATCACAAAAATGTGAGAAAAATGCTATGGGAGCATACATGTCTAAGCTAACAACTCACAAAAAATCAGGATCAAAATCATCATCACATGATCACACAAAATTCCACAAAATCAAGGATCAAACATAACTATTTTAATATCAATTAAAATGTAAAATTCCCAAAAAATCAGAAAATGCGTGAATTAAAAATATTTTTTATCTAAAAAATACTAGACTCAATCAAGAATATAATGCAGAAAAAATGGGGTTAATTGGATCATTTTTCAATTTTATATGATTTAATCAAGAACCATGTATAAAATGAAAAAATAAAAGAAAATGATAATAAAATAACAAATGCGTGGTGTGGATAGTAATGAAAATCAATTTATCTAATGGATTGGGCCATCAGGGGGGTGCAAGTATCAACCAATTCACTAAGCCCAGCATCAGCACTTAAATGAAACGATGCGTTTCATTAACTCAGATCCTTCACAAACTGAAATTAAAACGTGGTCGTTGGATCACTCCTCTAGTCAAAGGTCCACCTAAATCCAAGGGCTCTAGAGTCATCTTCAACCTTTTGAATATCTGAACCTCGCGCGCAGCTCCGGCCACCATCGGTGGTACTCCGGTCATCGTCCCCAACCCTAACTCTCTCTAGGATCCTCCATTGCAAGTGGTCTGTACATGAAACTTGTCCCAAATTTCCTCACGAATTCATTCATGCCCTTTATTCTCTCTGAAACCTCAAGATTCGCCATAACCAATTCTCAACCGAAAATGGTGACATCCTTAATT
This sequence comes from Lathyrus sativus, assembly GCA_963859935.3. Classification (NCBI taxonomy): domain Eukaryota; kingdom Viridiplantae; phylum Streptophyta; class Magnoliopsida; order Fabales; family Fabaceae; genus Lathyrus; species Lathyrus sativus. The sequence goes on along the minus strand of OZ012737.1, from coordinate 251,908,524 downwards.
GGTCACTAATTCTCAAACTAACTATCTGAAAACCTTCCTACACCGTTCTACAATGCATCTAACACCCTAATTCGTATTGATTCTTCCTAATTTAAGCTGGAGATAGAAAGTTACTAACCTGAAAATTCTTGATGAACAGATGCACTAAATCTTCAAATCAAGCTCTCCAACCTTCCAGACACGATCAATGGATCATTCCCTTGCTTCTGTATGCACAAGAACCGGTTGAAAACTCCTGAAACTTGAAACCCGATGGTGAGTTGCAGGTGGAAAAATCTGAGCTCAAGAACACCAATCAGCCACGAATTCCTCTTGATTATGATCTGGAATCAATCCCTAGCATCCATGGAAGAGGTTGCAATCAAGAAAATGGATGGAAAGTGAAGAAATTGGTGAAACCGAATTCAGTTGCAAGCAATGCAATTCCAATCTCAATCTCTGCTCTCTCCTTCAATCATCACCAACCCTTGCTTTGGATCACCTCTACTCAATATATAGAACATGTGTGGATGATCTAGAACCCTCTAGATCCTTCTAATGAGAGTTTCAATCTCTCATGACATGAGAATTTCAACCATATGCCATGGTATGCATAGTTCTGTTTGCAGCTTGGAATCCATCCCATTCTCTTCCAATTTCTCCCTTAGTGACATTTTGAAAGTGTTTGGCTTGCAAGGGGCCTTGGTTATGCCTTGATTCTAGGTTTTGCAAATGTTACTTATGATGTAAGTAACTACTTTTCAAAGCAAGTCCACCAATTGAATTTCAATTCAAAAATGTGGCTAAACCAATGTTCTTAAAATGTTTTCTAGAGTCAAAATGACCTATTACATGCCTTGGTTTGGATGTGTAGATCAAGAATATCAATTTCCAACTTTGGTTTATTTAACTTATACCCTTATTTTAGGTCATTTTTGCAACTTTGAGCTACAAGCATTTCCATCATCTCATGACCTCTTTAATAGCCTTAAAACATCATTTTGAACAAGTTTGATGTTGAACATTTTCCCATTTGAAGCTTGGAAATAGGAGTTATGGCCTTATGCTTGGAATGACCTGTAATCTCCAAATGACCAAACTACCCTTGACTTGTCAAAGCCATAACTTGAGTTCTACAAATACAATCATGGACTTCTAGTACTCTATAGAAAGCTAAGAGGATAAGGAACAACATTCATGTTGACCAAAAGTTCATAGGAATCATCCTTCTTGGGCAAACGTTTTGATGCAAGTTGGGTAACTTTCAAGCCCCCAAATTCACATACCTCAGATGACCTGTAACTTGTCAAAGTCATAACTTGAGTTCTCCAAATCCTATCAAGGACTTCTAGTACTCAAATTAAAGCTAAGATCAAACTCTAAAACATTCATGTTGGGGGCAAGATGAGATGACAATCACATCTTGAGCTAAACTACCTTGAAGATAGGAGTCAAACTAGGGGATTTTACACTGTCAAGCCTTAGAAACCCTAGCTTGAAACTTCTCAGACTCTTCAATCATGATGAGTTAACCTTGGAATCATCCTTATAACATTTCAATGCATCAATACATGATCACATGGCTCTTGGATTAGGTCTCAACCTTCCTCAAATCATCAGTTGACCTAGGGTTGACCCAGTCAAACCCTAATTACACCAATCAAGGCTGAGGCTTCTTAATCTTGCACCATGACCTGTATAGGCTTCATGATGGCTTTCAAGACATCTCATAAGCTCTCTCAAGGCTTCAAGTCCACATTCTTGGCTTCAGAATCATCTGATGGCTTCCCACAACTCTCAAGTTAGGAGACACACCCTCTTGGTTTCAACCACTCTCTTTGAGGATCTTTTGACTTCTCTGACAAGGATATCAACCCTTGAACACTTGAATAAGCTCCTTAGCTAGCTTCAAGGTCTTGCATAGCCCTTGATTGGTAATCATACCTCTTGATCTCCTGCATACATGTCAATGAAATGCATATGATAATGCTAATGTGAATGAAATGAAACATAAGCTAGGTAAAGAAATGTTGCGCAAATTTTGGGGTGCAACAGCTGCCCCTATTCAAGCGGCTTGAACCTGACTGAGTGAGAAGCGAACGGCTCTCAACCAATCAAGGTGCGAGGCGGTTGAATACCGACAAACCCGGAAATTTTCCAATTGCATAAGTACACGGTACTCTGATGGGAACAAATCTTCGGAAACTAAAATATTAGCTGCACGGCAACTATCTGGGGAATTGGTCACACGGTAACCAGTAATACATGGTCGATCATGCCGTCAGGCATCAAGATTCCTCGGGACTCATCAGGTCAACAATCAAGTTAATCATGCCATCGGGCATTCAAAGAAATTTTCGGGCATCAGCCGGGCTTCGACAGTAAGTTGAGAATGGAATTCTCAGTCAATCATGAACCAATTGGGGATATCCAACTTCTACCATCAGGCACTCCGCATCAGCTGAGAGAACTGCTTCGTCAATACGGTTGGACTTCAATCATCAAGTCTTCGAGGGAAGTTTCAACTTCGCTGTTTAGAAACCTGCTGGGGATGACACATCTCCGCTAGGGATTCTGGAGAACCATCAAGTTACTCTGCTTCGGGGTCTAGGAATCATTCTGGGTGAATCATCTCTGTTGAGGAAATCAAGAATCATCTTGAACAAATAACTCCTCCGGGACTTCAAGAATCATCCTGGACCAATAACTCTGCTGGAGATTTCAGGAATCATCCTGAGCAAACACTTTGCCGGGGACTCTAAGCATCAACTTGAGCAACCAACTCTGGCGACCTCACTGGGGTTTTAAGAGTCAACTTAAGCAACCAACTTCACTGGAGAATTCAAGAATCATCTTGGGCAAACGACTTTGCTGGGGGGAATTCAAGAATCATCTTGAGCCACTTAACTCCTCCGAGACTTCAGGAGTCGTCTTGAGCAGACACCCTGTCGGGGAACACCTGCAAAACAAGAACGGTAACAACCTAGCTCATGTCTCATATGCATATGACGATGGCGCAATGCTCCACACGGTGGAAATGCTACGCATTTAAGGTAAATGCTATGCAATCATGCAAAATGCTACGGCCCCATCAGCAAAATAAATGCCGAAGGGAGAATCCTCCTGTCAAGGGGAAAGGACCACTCGGGTGGAGAGGAGGAATCATCCTGCGAAGGAAAAGAAGTTACACCAATCTCAATTGGACTCCGCCTGGAGAAACAAACTTCAGTCGACTGCTGCAGGGGAATAAAGCTCTACGAGAACCTGGGTCTACTCATCTGAGCATACGAACCACAACTGCTGAGGAAAGCGATATCAATCGCAAAAATAAACTGCACGGCATTCACAGCCAGAGCTTTCCTGGGGGTATCGACTCCGGTGGGGAAATACAGCATCAGCTATTCAACACTCTCCTGGGGACAACCAATCATGGCCCGAACTGCTTCCAAGGACTCGGCTCTCTTGGGGAACTGCAAACTCGGCTGGGGAAGAAGGAATCACCCTGCTTGTTGGGGAGAGTACGACTCTGTGGGGAATTTCAATTCTCCTGGAGACTTCAGTCTGGAACTTCCACTTGCTGCACACTTCAGTATACGACTTAGCTGGGGAGATGACATTCCTTCAGGATGTATCTGATTGGGGAGAGAATCTTCTCTGCCTGGAGAAAACATATCAATGCTTACGATTTCACGTTCAGACTCTGCGGAGAGAGGCTGCTGAACTTCGCTGGAGAAGAAGGAATCATCCTGCTTGGGGACGCATACGGCGTACTACCTGGTACATGCTACACCTGCAGCAACACAAACAAACAGACAAGATACCCTTCTCAAAGGGACCTATCAAGGCTATCATCTTGTAACACTGTTCAAGTAATTCATTGTTTCAACAATCAGTGGCCTAGGCCAGTAAGTTTATGTATGCGCATTTTATCAAAAACGTTGGCGTTCTATTTCGCAAACAAAACAGATAAGTGCTAAACAGACGAACAATTGCTGAATAGTATACATTTTATTGATAACGAACCCCTGAATGGGTAAAAATGTTTTACAACAGAGGCAAGCTCCTGGAATGAGGAAGCCGCGCAAAAATAAAACATAAATACACATCAGTATATACACAAATGTCGGCAATGAGGCGTAGACGAACACCATGAGTTGATCCCTCTATGACCCACTCGACTTCGATACTTCTCCGACGCTTCAGCTTCAGTAGAGATTGATTCAGATAAACGGCCCTCAGGTCTTCCAAACCACTAAACAATGAAAGTCCACACGCGGAACGCAGTCATTTGCTTTTTCAAATCCCTAACTTTTGCCCGAATCGCCCTTCCGGGTTTTCGATTCACCGGGATACCCTTTTTTGCCAAAGTCGCCCTTCCAGGTTTTCGAATTTGCGGGTGTACATTTTTTTAATTTATATCCCTAATTTTTTCCCGAACCTTTTTCCTTTTTTGTGGTTCGCCGGGATGCCCCATTTTTGCCTGGATATTCTTTTTTCTTTCCAGCGGGTCATTCTTTAAGCAAAGTATTTTTTAACTGCGTCCGCGTTCACCAGGGATGCAAAATCTTCGCCATCCATCATGGATAACAACAAGGCTCCTCCTGAAAATACCTTGCTGACGACGTACGGACCTTCGTAATTGGGAGTCCACTTGCCCCGGTGATTGGAGTGTGGGGGAAGAATCATCTTCAGGACGAGATCACCCGTCTGAAAGCTTCTAGGACGCACCTTCTTATCATAAGCTTTCTTCATTCGGCTTTGGTATAAACGACCATACGCAATCGATGCTAATCTCTTCTCGTCCATCAGGCTGAGTTGGTTTAGTCGGTTCTTAATCCATTCTGCCTCGTCGAGTTTCACATCAACCAAAACTCTCAAAGAAGGGATCTCTACTTCTAACGGTAGGACTGCTTCCATACCGTACACTAAGGAGAAAGGAGTTGCCCCGGTTGATGTACGTACCGTTGTACGATAACTGTGCAGTGCAAATGGCAGCATCTCGTGCCAATCTTTATAGGTCACAACCATCTTTTGTACAATCTTCTTAATGTTCTTATTGGCCGCTTCAACGGCGCCGTTCATCTTCGGTCGATAAGGAGATGAGTTGTGGTGTTCAATCTTGAAACTCTGGCACAGCTCCTTCATCATGTTATTCAGATTCGACCCATTATCAGTAATGATCCGCTCGGGAGTTCCGTAACGACAGATGATGTCCCTCTTTTTGAATTTAGCCACCACCTGCTTGGTCACATTAGCATATGAGGCCGCCTCCACCCACTTGGTGAAGTAGTCGATAGCTACTAGAATGAAGCGATGACCGTTAGATGCAGTGGGCTCGATCTTGCCTATCATGTCGATGCCCCACATGGAGAACGGCCACGGGGAGGACATGACATTTAACGGGCACGGCGGCACGTGAATCTTATCAGCATAAATCTGGCATTTATGACATCTCTTCGCGAATTTAAAGCAATCCGATTCCATCGTCAGCCAGTAATATCTTGCTCTCAGGATCTTTCTTGTCATAGCATGCCCACCGGCGTGCGTACCAAATGTGCCTTCATGGACTTCTTCCATGAGCATACTCGCCTCTTTCTCATCTACACATCTGAGTAGCACGAGATCGTGGTTTCTTTTATACAAAACTCCATCAGGATTGAGATAAAAATTTCCAGACAGCCTCCTCAGAGTCTTCTTATCCTGGGTCGACGCTCCCGCAGGATACTCCTTAGTCATAAGGAAAGTCTGGATATCATGGAACCATGGTTTGCCATCGGAGGCTTCCTCGATCGCAAAGACGAATGCAGGTCTATCAAGACGAGAAAGGACAATTCGTGGAGCTTCATTCCAAAAATTGACTTTATACATTGAAGCCAACGTGGCTAAGGCATCAACCATCTGGTTTTCGGCCCTGGGCACATGATGGAGTTCCACTCGATCAAAGAATGGAAGCAGCCTTCTGGCATAGTTCATGAATGGCACCAAATTCGATTGGCGAGTTTCCCACTCCCCTTTAATCTGGTTGATCACAAGCGCTGAGTCACCATATACATCTAGGTTTTTGATTCTCAAATCAATTGCTTCTTCTAGACCCATGATGCATGCTTCGTACTCCGCTTCATTATTGGTGACTGGAAACGTCAGTCTCGCAGTGAATGGGATGTGGGATCCGTGGGGAGTCGTGATGATCGCCCCAATGCCACTTCCATAAGAGTTAACCGCCCCGTCAAATATCAATTTCCATTGGGATTTCCTATCTGGACCCTCGTCGGGCAACGGCTCATCGTAATCCTTTGCTTTGAGAAACATGATATCCTCATCAGGGAATTCGAATTTCATCGGCTGATAATCTTCGATCGGCTGTTCGGCAAGGTATTCAGACAATACGCTTCCCTTGATGGCCTTCTGGGAAACGTATTGAATGTCATATTCCGTCAACACCATTTGCCATCTGGCAATCCTGCCCGAAAGCGCTTGCTTCTCGAAGACGTACTTAATCGGATCCATCTTCGAAATTAGCATGGTGGTGTGATTGAGCATGTACTGTCGTAAACGTTTGGCAGCCTAGGCTAGGGCACAACACGTCTTCTCCAGCATCGAGTAACGAGATTCACAGTCTGTGAACTTTTTACTCAAGTAGTAAATGGCATGCTCCTTTCTGCCCGTCTCGTCGTGCTGACCGAGAACACACCCCATACTATTCTCAAGAACTGTCAAGTACATGATTAAGGGTCTTCCGACCACTGGGGGTATCAAGATTGGAGGTTCCTGCAGATACTGTTTTATCTTATCGAATGCCTTCTGGCAATCCTCGTTCCAGATAATCGCCTGATCTTTCTTTAGTAGTTTGAACATCGGTTCACACGTGGCCGTGAGCTGAGAAATAAATCTTGCAATGTAGTTTATTCTGCCCAGGAAACCACGAACTTCTTTTTCTGTTTTTGGCACTGGCATTTCTTGTATCGCTTTTATTTTCGCAGGATCAACCTCAATGCCTCTTTCACTCACGATAAACCCCAGTAACTTTCCGGACCGTACTCCAAAAGTACACTTGTTAGGATTCAGCCTCAACCTAAACTTCCTAAGCCTCTCAAAAAGCTTCAGCAAATTGACTAGATGTCCTTCCTCCGTTTGGGACTTCGCAATCATGTCATCAACATAGACTTCAATCTCATGATGAATCATGTCATGAAACAAAGTAACCATTGCTCGTTGGTAAGTGGCCCCTGCGTTCTTCAGACCGAAAGGCATTACCTTATAGCAAAATGTTCCCCAAGGTGTGATAAACGTAGTTTTCTCCATGTCCTCCGGCGCCATCTTGATCTGGTTGTAGCCGGAGAAGCCATCCATGAAAGAAAACACGGAGAACTGAGCTGTATTGTCGACCAACACATCAATATGAGGCAGCGGGAAATCATCTTTAGGGCTCGCCCTATTCAAATCCCGATAATCGACGCACATTCGCACCTTACCGTCCTTCTTCGGTACAAGTACTATGTTGGCGACCCATAGAGGGTAGGTAGTGACCGCTAAGAAGCCAGCATCAAGCTGCTTTTGCACTTCTTCTTTGATCTTAACAGCCATATCTGGTCGCGTCCTCCTAAGCTTCTGCTTAACGGGAGGACAATCTTCTCGCAGCGGCAAGTGATGGACCACGATGTCAGTATCAAGTCCGGGCATATCTTCGTATGACCAAGCAAAGACGTCACTATACTCTCTTAGCATCTCGACCAATCTCTGCTTGACATCACTCTGCAATGCAGCCCCTATCCTGACATTCCTGACAAGTTCTTCAGAACCCAGATTCACAATCTCGATCTCCTCCTCATGAGGCAGAATGACTTTCTCTTCTTGTTTCAACAAGCGGGCCAACTCATTGGGAAGGTATTCGTCTTCATCAATCTCTTCTTCGGCTTGATAGATCAGGCAATCGAAGTCGAAGTGAGTCGTAGAAGGTCCAGAGTCGATGTCATCTGTTATGTGGATCCTGCAATAACAAGGGTTAAGCTTAAAACAAGGATATGCAGGTTAGCACAAACCTCATTGCCATTTTATTGTTTTTCAAAACAAATACAAAACAGGAATAACAGAGATCACAACATTTGAATACGAAGAAAAACGCCTTTTGATTTATTAGTAAAATGCATGTACATAATCAAACAAGGCCCTGACAATAAAACCACTATGCCCCGGGTAGGACATAGGGTTGTACAATGATTGGAAAAAGTAAATCATTACTCCTCGCTTGTCATCTGGATGATATCCTTGACGGACCAGTTGTTGAGGCTCTCGCCTGGCTTGCTTGGCTGGATCCAAGAGTCTAAGTCACAGTCGCTATCTCCGCTGTCTTCAGACACTGCATTGATGCTTTTGAATATCACCCCGCCGCTGGTAAACTGGATCGGCCCTTTACCTTGCGACGCGCTGCTAGAAGAGGAGGCTTCAGCTCTAGGAGAATATCCCAACCCAAACTTGTCTTGCTTGTTAGGTATCTCCAAAATTCGCCCCCAGCCTGGGGTAGATCCCGCCTGGACAACGGCCCGGGCTTCCTTGAATGAAGAGAGAGTCATCTCTGGCTTTTCAGTGATTGCAGGCGCTACGTTCTTGACTTTAACAGCTTCCAACGCTTGGCATAGGGTTTCGTGGATTTCCCCATCCATCTCAACATACTTGAAGGACGACAAATGGCTCACCATTATGTCTTCCTCGCCACATACGGTCACGATGCCACCTCCGACAGCGTACTTGAGTTTCGGGTGCAACGTGGAGGTCACGGCACCAGCAGAATGGATCCATGGCCGGCCCAAGAGACAGCTGTAGGCAGGCATGATGTCCATAATGTAAAAGACCGCGTTGAATGTTTCCGGCCCGACTTGGATTGGCAACGTCACCTCCCCGAAAACATGGCGTTTGGTTCCATCGAACGCTTTCACAACCAGATCACTGGGTGTGCAAATCACTCCGCGAGTATCTAACTTCATTAATGCCTTCTTCGGAAGAACATTGAGCGACGACCCAGTGTCTACCAACACGTGAGACATAATCGTTCCCCTACACTCTATCGACATGTGCAGGGCACTATTGTGGTTCCTTCCCTTCGGCGTCAGCTCCAGGTCAGTGAAACCTAACCCATTTCCAGCATTCACGTGGGCTACGACCTCTTCCAACTGGTTTACCGATATTTCCTGCGGTACGTATGCAGCGTTCAACACCTTCAGCAACGCGTTGCGGTGTGCCTCAGAACACAGCAACAGATTCAGGATGGAAATCTTCGAGGGTGTCTGATGGAGATGATCCACGATCTTGTAGTCACTCTTTTTAATCAACCTCATAAATTCCTCGGCGTCTTTAACAAGTAAGTCTTCGTCTACCCCACGGGGGATCTCTTCAACGACTTTACTCTTCCCTTTATCAGTTGCATCAGCTCTGTCCGCCTTGTCCGCCACGACCTCAGGTGGTGCAAATACTCTTCCGCTGCGAGTAATTCCGCTAACGCCTGCTAGGTTCTCCACAGACGACCCAAACGGTTCTAGTTCCAACTTCTGTCCGTTGCAATAGACCTCTGCCCCATAATGCCATGGGACAGCATTAGTGCTTTCGAACGGTATCGGCCCAGCTTTGGTGATGGTAATTGTGGGTGGCCTGGGTGCAGAAATAGTTATCGTCTGGTGAGGGATGGTGATGGTGGCAACCTCATCATCTTGCTTCAGCATTACCTCTCCCGATCCACATTCGGCCCTCCGGCTAAACTGCAGGATTCCCTCAGTCATCAGACTTTGAATCCCCTCTATCAACTGTTTACATCCATCAGGACTAGTCGCACAGCCCATACACAGCTCTCTGCAACCTGGGAAGAAACCCCTTTTTCATCAGCTTAGCTTTAACGAAGCTAAGCGGCGTCTTCAGATCTCTGACGTCAGTCAACAAATCCAAACTCTTGTCCTCAATAATGGCGTTTACTCCACCTCCCCTATGATTCGGCATAGGGTTCTTCGTGACGTTTGGCACATTATCGGAGAAGTTGATGATCTTAGCGTCCACCATGTCCTGCACCTTGTGCTTAAAGGCTTTGCAATTCTCTATCGTGTGGCCTAGTGCCCCTGAGTGAAACTCACAAGTTGCATTCGCGTCATAACCTGGCAGAGGTGCCCCTGTCAAGGGAGCCAAGGTTCTCTTCTGGATCAACTGTAGCTGAAGCAAAGTCTGCAATACTTGAGCGTACGACATGGGCGGTGTCTCGAGGTGGCGGCTCGACAGAGGTGCCCTATTCTGATACTTTCGGTACCCTTGTTGACTCGGTTGCTGCTGCTGCTGCGGCTGCTGCTGCTGTGGCTGTTGAACTGCTGGGATAGTTATGCTGGCCACCTGCTGGTGAGGGCCTTTACCCTTCCTTCGAGCGTTGGACACAACGCTCGTTTCTCCTTCCCGTCTTTTGCCACCATAAGGTTTCTTGCCTCCTCCAGCCGAGGATGAATCACCTTGAATTTTCCCCAGTTTGATCCCATTTTCAATGTGCTCACCCGTGATAATGAGATCTGAGAAGGTTCCGGACATACCGCTGACCAATTTCTCATAGTAAACCCCTGGGAGGGTGGCTACGAACATCTGCACAAGCTCACGTTCAACCATCGGCGGCTGAACCCTAGCTGCCAACTCACGCCATCGCTGGGCGTATTTCTTGAACCCTTCGTTGTTCCTTTGCGACAGATTCTGCAGTTGGACTCGGTTCGGAGCCAAGTCACTGTTGTATTGGTAGTGGTGCACAAATGCTTCAGCAAGGTCCTTCCACGTGCGCACACTGGTAGGTTCCAGACTCATGTACCATTCGAGGGAGGGTCCAGACAGACTGTCCTGAAAGAAGTGCATCAACAACTTCTCATCCTCAGAATGAGCTGACATTTTTCTGTAGTATGATCTCAGGTGGACGCGAGGGCAAGTGGTGCCCTTGTACTTTTCAAAGTCAGGTACCTTGAACTTGGGAGGCACCTTGAAATCAGCAATCAGTCCCAACTTGGACATATCAACACCCAGGATGTTCTGGTTCTCGATATTCCTCATCTTGTCCTCGAGTGCCTTGAACCTTAGACGTGCTTCAGCAGTCAGCTCACCTTCAGCACCTCTCTGAGAGAACACATCGTCTTGACGGTCTTCTAACCACGACTGAGGCCCAAACAGATTTCCAACACCCGCAGTGCCATTGCCCAGCCCGACATTGACGTTAGTGTTGCACCCCAAAATTTGCCCAACATCTCTTTACCTAGCTTGTGTTTCATTTCATTCCCATTAGCATTATCATTTGCATTTCATTGACATGTATGCAGGAGATCAAGGGGTATGATTACCAATCAAGAGCTACACAAGACTGTGAAGCTAGCTAAGAAGCTTATCCAAGTGTTCAAGGGTTGATATCCTTGTCAGAGAAGTTAAAAGATCCTCAGAGAGAGTGGTTGAAACCAAGAGTGTGTGCCTCATAACTTGAGAGTTGTGGGAGCTCCTCAGATGATTCTGAAGCCAGGAAAGTGGACTTGAAGCCTTGAGAGAGCTTATGAGATGTCTTGAAAGCCATCATGAAGCCTAGACAGGTCATTGTGCAAGATTAAGAAGACCCAGCCATGAGTGGTGCAGTTAGGGTTTGACTGGGTCAACCCTAAGTCAACTGATGATTTGAGCAAGGTTGAGACCTAATCAAAGAGCCATGTGATCATGGATTGATGCATTGAGATGTTCTAAGGATGATTCCAAGGTTAACTCATCATGATTGAAGAGTTTGAGAAGTTTCAAGCTAGGGTTTCTAAGGCTTGACAATGTAAAATCCCCTAGTTTGACCCCTATCTTCAAGGCAGTTTAGCTCAAGATGTGATTGTCATCTCATCTTGCCCCCAACATGAATGTTGTATAGCTTGTTCTTAGCTTTAATTTGAATACTAGAAGTCCTTTATAGGATTTGTAGAACTCAAGTTATGACTTTGACAAGTTACAGGTCATCTGAGGTCTGTGGATTTGGTGGCTTGAAAGTTACCCAACTTGCATCAAACGTTTGCCCAAGAAGGATTATTCCTATGGACTTTTGGTCAATATGAATGTTGTTCCTTATCCTTTTATCTTTCTAGAGAGTACTAAAAGTCCTTGATAGGATTTGTAGAACTCAAGTTATGGCTTTGACAAGTCAAGGGCATTTTGGTCATTTAGAGATTACAGGTCATTTCAAGCATAAGGCCATAACTCCTATTTCCAAGCTTCAAATGGGAAAATGTTCAACATCAATCTTGTTCAAAATGATGTTTTAAGGTTAGTAAGGAGGTCATGAGATGTTGGAAATGCTTGTAGCTCAAAGTTGCATAAATGACCTAAAATAAGGGCATAAGTTAAATAAACCAAAGTTGGAAATTGATATTTTCAATCTACACATCCAAACCATGGCATGTAATATATCATTTTGACTCTAGAAAACATTTTAAGAACATTGGTTTAGCCACATTTTTGAGTTGAGGTCTAATTTGTGGACTTGCTTTGAAAAATGATTACTTACATCATAAGTAACATGTGCAAAATCCAAATTCAAGGCATGAGCAAGGCCCCTTGCAAGCCAAACACTTTCAGAATGTCACTAGGGGAGAAATTGGAAGTGAATGAGGTTGGTTTCAAGCTGTTTGCAGCATTATGCATATCATGGCATATGGTTGAAAATCTCATGACATGAGAGATTGAAACTCTCATTAGAAGGATCTAGAGGGTTCTAGATCATCCATACATCATCTATATATTGAGTAGAGGTGATCCAATGCAAGGGTTGGTGATGATTGAAGGAGAAATCATAGATTGAGATTGAGATTTCTTGGCTTGCAACTGAATTCGGTTTGATCAATTTCTTCACTTTCCATCCATTTTCTTGATTGCAACTTCTTCCATGGATGCTAGGGATTGAGTTCAGATCATAATCAAGAGGAATTCGTGGCTGAATCGTGTATGAGCAATTGAATTTTTCCACCTGCAACTCACCATCGGGTTTCAAGATTCAGGAGCTTTCAACCAGTTCTATTGCATACAGAAGCAAGGAAAGGATCCATTGATCGTGTCTGGAAGGTTGGAGAGCTTGATTTGAAGGTTTAGTGCATCTGTTCATCCAAGATTTTCAGGTTAGTAACTTTCTTCCTCCAGCATGAATTAGGTAGAATCAAGATGAATTAAGGTGTTAGATGCATTGTAGAACGGTGTAGGAACGATTTCAGACCATTAATTTGAGAATTAGTGACCAATTTAGGGTATTACCATTTTCGGTTGAGAATTGGATATGGTGAATCTTGAGGTTTCAGAGAGAATTAAAGGCATGAATGAATTCGTGAGGGAATTTGGGACATGTTTCATTAAGGGATTGTGGCCTATAGTGGACTCTAGGTTGAACTAGGGTTGTGGAATGGTGACCGGAGCACCACCGGTGGTGGCCGGAGCTGCACGCGAAGTTCAGACATTCAAAAGGTTGAAGATGACTCTAGAGCCATTGGATGGGGTTGGACTTTGACTGAAGGCATGATCCAACGGCCACGTTTTGATTTCAATTTGTGAAGGAGTTCTGATTATGAAACGCAGTGTTTCATTTAATCAGTGGTTCTGGGCTTAGTGGAAAGATTGTTATCCCCACCCCCCTGAAGGCCCAATCCATAGAATGAACTGTGTTTTATTGCTATCTGCACTGTGGGCTTATTATTTTATTATGATTTTCTTTATTTTTTTATTTTGTTCATGGTTCTTGAAAAATTCATAATAAATTGAAAAATGATCCAATTAACCCCATTCTTTTTGCATTTTACTCATGATTTAGTCTAGTAGTTTTTAGAGAAAAAATATTTTTAGTTCATACATTTTCTGATTTTAGGGGAATTTTATATTTTAATTGATATTAAAATGGTTATGTTTGATACTTAATTTTGTGGAATTTTGTGTGATCATGTGGTGATGACTTTGATCCTGATTTTTTGTGTATAATTAACTTAGACATGTATGCTCCCATAGTATTTTTCTCACATTTTTGTGATGAAAATAGGTGTGCTTTCTAGATTGATATTTAGGTGCCTCCTTTTAGGGTTTAGGTTTAGTACCTTGCAGTGTAGAATTTATCTCTAGATCTTATTTGATGATTTGATCTCTGGAATTAATGTGGTAGAGTCATGATTGACCTAGGTTCCCATAGTTATTTTTGTAGGATTTTACAATTGGTTTTAGTATTGTAGTTAGGATTAACTTTAGTACTAGGTTTTAGGTGATCCTAACTTACTAATTCAACTAGATTAACTTCTTTAGTCCCCTTAGATTAGGATTGTTGCTTTGTTTGCCTTTGATTGAGATTGAAGACAAGTTAAATACAAGGTAAAGATGCTTGAAGTTGCTTGGAGCATGGAGTTACTTGTGCCTGAAGGTGCCTGATGAAGATTTAGGAGGTAGGAGACATAGGGAGAGCCTTAGAACTAGAAGGATTTCTTTCTCAAATGTGGAAAGCATCTTGTGCTTCCATTCCTCCCAATGATTAAAAGTCCTTCTAAGATAATCACATATCTCCTTTGGAGGGATGAGTGGCTTTATCTGGGAAGTAGAACATTGAGGGAACCAGTCTCTCATAATGATGAACCCTTGCAGGCTTCCTTTGGTTGTCAATAAGTTGTTTATCATTTCCACTCATTCTGTTAAATCAATTGTCTTCTGGTTTGAGTATCTTGAAAGATGGGGGACTTGAGTTTGAAGGTGAGGACTTCATTGAGGAGTGTGGAAGAGGATGATTCCTTGAGCATTGCCATTGCAGCTGAAGCTTAAAGAGCAAGAAGAACAAGTTGATGCTTGTGAAGAAGATCCAATGGAGATTGAATGAAGAGCTGAGGCTTAAAGAATTGAAGGATGAAGTTGACACTTCCAGGTGATTGAAGACTACTCTGAGAAGCTGAAGCTTGTAGATGAAGAAGACCAAGTTGATACTGGTAAGGCAAAGAGAGCTGAAGCTTGAAGACTAAGTTGATACTTATGAAGAGGATTCAATTGAGATTGAGTGTAGAGCTGAGGCTTGAGGAATAAAAGATAATCAAGCATTGAGATCCTGAAGGAATCAAGTTGATACTTGTAGTTAAGAGTGAAGCCTGAAGGTGGAATTGACTGAACAACTGAAGCTTGGAGAAGAGAGAATAAGTTGATACTTATGTTTGATGGATTGAAACCCTGGAGAAGCAAGTTGGCACTTGTCATGAAGGATGATAGCCTTGAAGGGTGGTTGAAGTCTGAAGACTAGATTGCTGTCAGAAGAGCTGAAGCTTGGAATTGGAAGAGGGTGTTGTGGATCTGCTTTCTTTCTTGTCTATTTCTTTTCTGTGTTGATGTGCCTTGTTTGACTTGCTTGATGCATTAGAATAAGTTCATATCTAGACTGACTTTAAGCTAGGAGCATGATTGCACTAGAGGTTGAGTTGCTCCCTCTGCTTGTATTGTTAATGTATGGCTTTGCTTGCGGGTATTCGGTAGAGCCCAGCTCCCTTGCCCATGTGGTTTGTGTTTGCTTGATAGCATTTTGTTTCCCGTATGATTGCAGTTTATTCTATTCTGCTTGACAGCATGTTATTTCCTGTATGATTGCAGTTATTCATATCTGGCTTGAGGTTGAGATGAGCTTGTGGAGGCTGCTGCCCCACACACATTTCCTCCCTCACTTGCATTGCATGCATTTTACATCTATTTACTGTTTATTGTTTACTGGTTGAGCTGATGCTTTATCTGTTTCTGTTCATCATTGATATGATCCCTTAGGAATCTCAGTTCCTTTGATAAGGAAGTGATGATAGAACTTTAGGATGAAACCTATGCATGATAACTTCTAGGAGTTCCCTATTTCAACTTCAACCATAGGATGAATCCATGGCATGACAACAGTAGGACTTGATAGTCTCCCTTTAGTTGATCCTGTTCTCTTCTCATCTCAAAACGGCTTAAGATACAGTAATCATGAATGATTTCTTTCGTACGTTACGAGCCTTAAGCTATCTGAGAAAGGATTGTTGGAGAGTTTCTTTTCAACAGTCTGGATGTTTAGTATGGCACCCTTTGGGTGGCATGCGACGCATTCACTCTCAGGTCATAGTCTTTAGTGCGATTGAAATTGCAAACAACAATAAAAAACACTTATTTCGTAAAAGACAGAAAACAAACTTCAAACCTTTTTGCCCCGTGGGCCCATAATTCGAAGGAAAGCTTTTCTGAAGAAAAGAGTGTCGTTAAACTTCAGCGCCACCGCAAACAGGCTTTGTCCCTAACTGCTGGAACTGTTGTTTAACCCTACTCGATAAAACAGATGAATCTGAATCCCCGTAATCCGTATTATCCCGAACTACGTAAGCTCTGATCTCTCAAGCCTGTTGAGAGTATGTAGGCACAATACTGACGTATTGGCGAGCTACCTTCCCCGTAACCCGTAGTTAGTCAAACTACGTTGACTCTGATTTCTCATTCTCTGATGAGAATACGTAGGCATAAAGCGCGACGCTTTGCCGAGTCATTTTCTTTTCTGTTTAAGCCAACCTTGATAGGTAGATAGATAAACTAACTCGTCCAGTAAACACAACAAGCGTGGATCCCATCGAGTACGATGGACGTGAGGGGTGCTAATACCTTCCCCTTGCGTAACCGACTCCCGAACCCAGACAACGGTTGCGATGACCTTGTCTTATACCTTTTCGTCAGGTTTTTCCGATCGTTTCCTTTCCCGCTCTGAGGGATAAATAACGAAAGGTGGCGACTCTTCTGTTTTGCCGGCACCTTATTTTCGCGGAAGCGACAGTTAGCTTCAAAATTCCCATTACTGACGCCAGTCGTATTACCATTGAGTCCCATGTTAGCTATCACATTGCCGTTGGCACTGCCATTCCCCCCGGTCACGGGGACGCCATTCTGAGGAGTTTCAACAGGTGGAGGGGTAGGCACGGTCCCACCATGGAGTATACCATTGCTGTCAACCCTTGAAATCAGAGGATGAACCAAGGTTCTGAGCTGATCCTGGCCGTTGGCGACCGCTTGCATGAGCTCCATGAAGCGGTCCATTCTTTCGCGGAGTTCTTGAACATCAGTTTGCACTTGCTCCATGATTCTGGTTTGATTTTCTCTGGTCGGATAGCGGTGGATGGGTCTCTGATCAATCCTGGAACAACCTGAAACAACCTGTAAACACAAAATGGTTAGGAAAAACGACAAAGTGCTCGTTATGCAGATGCTTCATGCAAATGCAAACGTGTGTCTGTGCGTTAGGGAGATTTCCCCCGATCCTAGTGCCTGAGTGCCAGTGCTGATAATAAGAAGTCCGAGTCCAGTCATGGAAATAACATCTCATATATACGAAGAAAGCCCATCAAGGCGGTACACAACATCAGTGAGTGCAAGATGAATCAATAGCGTGACCTCAGCCAACAAGCCTGGTGATGGTAAGCATACAACAATGATCGAAACAAAAAGAATACAAATAGTCAAGCACGGCCACGGGCGCGAAACTCTTCTAACAACCCCTTCGTTTCTGGATGACCAGGCCGAGTGAGTAACCCTTCGACGAGTAACTCCCTCTGCATAATGGTGTATTGAAGACCTTCGACCGAATCTTCCCATGCTCCTTCGCCGAAACAATCTTCTAGCTTCCGCTTCTTGGATTCAAACGTCAGTTTGCGCTCCTTCAGGTTAGTGAGAGCTTTGTTGAGCTGGCCTTCGGCGGCATATCGGCGAGCGGTTTCTTCATCAAACCTCTTCTCACTTGCCTTCACCTGGGCTTTCAGCTTGGAGATCTGTTGCATTAGCTTATCCTCCCGCTCTTTCCTGTTGGCTAGGGTGGCCTTCCAATGCTGATTAAACTTGGATATCCTCCGATACGCTTCATCCAAGTGCTGCTTCTTCGTGGCCAGTACATCGTTGACAACTTTGAAGTCTCGACCCATGCGCTCACGCTCAGCTATCTGCTTAGTCAAGTCTGTCCCTAACTGGTTCACCAGCTCGGTCTGCCTCTTGAAGGAATGAACGACTTCACTTCTCTCGTTTCTGAGTTGCGCCAATTCTTTCTCCAATTCCTCATTTGCCCTCTTCAATTCATCTCTCTCAGCTAACACCTGATTATGCTGCTGAATGGGCACGGTGGTAGGCTTTTCAATCACTGGAGGGCTTTCTGGCTTGGCAGGAGGAAACGGCATCTCTATAGCATCTGCTCTGGCTCTGATCCAAGTCACATACGGAGCGTAGGCCTGGCTATTACTTTTCCCCAGCAAAGGATTTCCCCGCTTACTGATACCATTCCAAGCGCGCTAAAGCTTAGATAACATATCCCCCTCTAGAAGACCAGTGAGGTACAAAGATTCCTGCACCTCTTCATCCTTCGGCGGAGCTCTCAAAGCATAAGCAAACTGTCGGACCAGCAAAGACGGATTATAGTTTATACAGCCCTTCATGCCTATCAAAGGCACATTCGGAAACCCGCTGCAGCTGAAGATGATCTCAGTGCCCAACCTATCTCTGTCAAACTAGGCAATATCCTCTGCAGATAGACTCATCAAACGCTCGGACCACTCAGCTGTGGCTGCAGACGAAGCAAAAGGACCCTTCTTAGGTAGGTGACTATCAAGCCATCTATAAAGCAGGGGCACACAGCACGAGACATTCTTGCCCCTTCTGTTCTCGTTTTTGTAGTGGATAGAATGGTAGACATCTCCTATCAAGGTAGGGACTGGATTCCCTGATGCAAAGATGTGGAAGGCGTCGAAGTCCACAAAGTCGGGCATATTAGGGAACAGAATGATGCCATATATGCACAGAGCGAGGATGGCGTTGAACACGACCCAACATCCGTCTTTGGCGCACTGCTGAGCTTTTCCCACTAAGAACTGCAAGGAGAAACCGGGAACCTTGTTCTAACTAGACAACACCAACTCGGAGGCATCCAGATGAAGTGACGGAGCTAGACTAGCCAGATTAGGCTCGGCATCCCTATGAACGAAGGGCATCTGACTCTTGATAAGCACACCTAACAAATCAACGTACTCCTCTAGCGTAGGTGCGAGAAAAAAATCCTGGAAAGTAAAGCATCTCAAGGGAGGATCGTAGAACTGCAGCAGAGCGTGCAACCCATTCAACTCAAACACAGAGGGTTTACGAACCAAACTGAGCAGTTTGCCGTAAGACTTTCTGAACTCGTCTCTCACAGAATCATCTGCTAAAGCAATCAAACCAGTTAGCTGAACAACATCAGGAGTGGGGAGCTTGTAAGCCACGGTCTTCCTCAGAGAACCCATAACAATACAACAGAAGGCCAGAAATCCTGAATCGGGGGGAAACGGTACCTGCAACACAGACACACGTTAATGAAATGCAAATGGGTATGCAAAGCAATGTAAAATGCAATCATGCAGCAGGAGATCAAGGCAACTGTGTTGTGGAGATTCTGTATCAACAAAACCATAATCCTGCTCTATCAAGAACAACCACTATATCTGGTAATAAGAAAACCCTGGTATCAGACCACAAATCTGCTCTGTCAAGAACGAACACATATCTGATAATAAAGACCTCTGTCACAAGACCAACTCTGCTCTGTCAAGAACACATATCTCTGGAAATAAGGACCTCTGATGCAGGACCATAACTCTGCTCTGTCAAGAATAGACATCTGATAATAAGGACCTCTGATACAGGACCAAAACTCTGCTCTGTCAAGAACAAACATACATCTGCTGATGAGATCCTCTGATCCCAATCATAAACCTGCTCTGTCAAGAATAACTACACATCTCTGAAGATAAGGTCCTCTGATACAAGACCAAAACTCTGCTCTGTCAAGAACAAACATATATCTGATGATGAGACCCTCTGATCCCAACAAAACTGATCCACTATCAAGAAAA
Source organism: Lathyrus sativus (assembly GCA_963859935.3). Classification (NCBI taxonomy): domain Eukaryota; kingdom Viridiplantae; phylum Streptophyta; class Magnoliopsida; order Fabales; family Fabaceae; genus Lathyrus; species Lathyrus sativus. Next base: position 251,888,644 of record OZ012737.1, on the reverse strand, counting down.
CCAGGTAGTCTGAAGGTCAAAGTTTCCTGCAACAAATCCAACCCTGCTCACAGGTATGGACCTAAACTGACACAAGTTCGGCATCCTATGCGGTCATCAGCGTCACAAACATTCAAGAGGGGTGATACGATACCCAGAAGGTGTGGCATCACCAGCTCATGAAGCGGCCTCACTCGGCTGAATCCCAAATGATCGGTCCCCAGAGTCGACAATCCTCCAAACCAACAACCCCCTCAACCCAAAGGGTTGAAAAAGAAGTCAACCGGGAGAACCTCGTCTGAGCGTGGATTTCATGAGACACTAGTGCCTGCCAAGCAAGCACGCGCCCACTAATTTCCACAACTAATGCTATGTTCACTCAAGCCTGGGTCTGGCTTCTCACTCATCAGAATGCCCCTCCCACAACAGCACAGATAATCATATCATACTGAAAATAAAGTGCGGGAAATAAAATGCGATAAATAAACACAACCCAACAAGTAATCATACAAGCGCTAGGATTGACTCTCGCAGGGGACGTTGGATCCCCAAACTGACTCGCATACGGGACGTTGGATCCCAGGAAACTATCAAGTCCCCAGCAGAGTCGCCAACTGTCGCTTCCGTGAAAATAAGGTGTCGGCAAAACAGAAGAGTCGCCACCTTTCGTTATTTATCCCTCAGAGCGGGAAAGGAAACGATCGGAAAAACCTGACAAAAAAGGTATAAGACAAGGTCATCGCAAACATTGTCTGGGTTCGGGAGTCGGTTACACAAGGGGAAGGTATTAGCACCCCTCACATCCGTCGTACTCGATGGGATCCACGCTTGTTGTGTTTATATGACGAGTTGGTTTATCTATCTACCTATCAAGGCTGGCTTAAAAAGAAAAAGAAAAAGACTCGGCAAAGCGTCGCGCTTTATGCCTACGTATTCCCATCAGAGAACGAGAAATCAGAGTCCACGTAGTTCGACTAACTACGGGTTACGGGGGAAGGTGGCTCGCCAATACATCAGTATTGTGCCTACGTACTCTCAACAGGTATGAGAGATCAGAGCTTACGTAGTTCGGGATAATACGGATTACGGGGATTCAGATTCATCTGTTTTATCGAGTAGGGTTAAACAACAGTTCCAGCAGTTAGAGACAAAGCCTGTTTGCGGTGGCGCTGAAGTTTAACGACACTCTTTTCTTCAGAAAAGCTTTCCTTTGAATTATGGGCCCACGGGGCAAAAAGGTTTGAAATTTGTTTTATGGCTTTTACGAAAGAAGTGTTTTTTATTGTGTTTGCAATTTCAATCGCACTAAAGACTATGACCTGAGAGTGAATGCGTCGCATGTCACCCAAAGGGTGCCATACTAAACATCCAGACTGTTGAAAAGAAACTCTCCAACAATCCTTTCTCAGATAGCTTAAGGCTCGTAACGTACGAAAGAAATCATTCATGATTACTGTATTTTAAGCTATTTTGATATGAGAAGAGAGAACAGGCTCAACTAAGGGGAGACTATCAAGTCCTAATGTTGTCATGCCAAGGATTCATCCTATGGTTGAAGTTTGAAACAGGGAACTCCTAGAAGTTATCATGCATAGGTTTCAACCTAAAGTTCTAATCATCACTTCCTTATCAAAGGAAATGAGATTCCTAGGGGATCATGTCAATGATAAACAGAAACAGCTAAAGCATCAGCTTAAACAGTAAACAGATATACAGTAAAATGCATGCAATGCAAGTGAGGGAGGAAATATGTGTGGGGCATCAGCCTCCACAAGCTCATCTCAACCTCAAGCCAGATATGAATAACTATAATCATACAGAGGAAATAACATGCTATCAAGCAAAATATAATAACTGCAATCATACAGAAGAAATGAAATAAAATGCCATCAAGCAAATAACAAACCACATAGGCATGGGAGCAGGGCTCTACCGAATACCCGCAAGCAAAGCCATACAGTAACAATACAAGCAGAGGGAGCAACTCAACCTCTAGTGCAATCATGCTCCTAGCTTAAAGTCAGTCTAGATATGAACTTATTCTAATGCATCAAGCAAATCAAACAAGTCACAGCAATACAGAAAAGAAGACAGGCAAGAAAGAAAGCAGATCAACCCCTCTTTCAATTCCAAGCTTCAGCTCTTCACTCAATTCCACCTTCAGGCTTCACTCCTAACTGCAAGTATCAACTTGATTCTTTCAGACTCTCCAAGCCTCAGTGCAAGTGTCAACTTATCTTTTATTCCTCAAGCCTCAGCTCTACACTCAATCTCAATTGAATCCTCTTCATAAGCATCAACTTAGTCTTCAAGCTTCAGCTCTCTTTGCTTTACCAATATCAACTTGGTCTTCTTCTCCTACAAGCTTCAGCTTCTCAGAGTAGTCTTCAATCACCTGGAAGTGTCAACTTCATCCTTCAATTCTTTTTCAAGCCTCATCTCTTCACTCAATCTCCATTGGATCTTCTTCACAAGCATCAACTTTTTCTTCTTGCTCTTCAAGCTTCAGCTGTAATGGCAATGCTCAAGGAATCATCCTCTTCCACACTCTTCAGTGAAGTCCTCATCTTCAAACTCAAGTCCAACATCTTTCAAGATACCCAAACCAGAAGACCATTGATTGAACAGAATGAGTGGAAATGATAAACAACTTATTGACAACCAAAGGAAGCCTGTAAGGGTTCATCATTATGAGAGACTGGTTCCCTCAAAGTTCTACTTCCCAGATAAAGCCATTCATCCCTCCAAAGGAGGGATGTGAATATCTTAGAAGGACTTTTAGTCATTGGGAGGAATGGAAGCACAAGATGCTTTCCATATTTGTGAAAGAAGTCATTCTAATTATAAGGCTCTCCCTATGTCTCCTACCTCCTAAATCTTCATCAGACACCTTCAGGCACAAGCAACTCCTAGCTCCAAGCAAATTCAAGCATCCTCACCTTGTCTTCAACTTGTCTTCAATCTCAACCAAAGGCAAACAAAGCAAAACCCTAATCTAAGGGGACTAAAGAAGTTAATCTAGTTGAGTTAGCAAGTTAGGATCACCTAAAATCTAGTACTAAAGTTAGTCCTAACTAAAATACTAAAACCAATTGTAAAATCCTACAAAAATAACTATCGGAACCTAGGTCAATCATGACTCTACCACATTAATTCCAGAGATCAAATCATCAAATAAGACCTAGAAATAAATTCTACATTATAAGGTACTAAACCTAAACCCTAAAAGGAAGCACCTAAAACCTCAATCTAGAAAACACACCTACTTTCATCACAAAAATGTGAGAAAAATGCTATGGGAGCATACATGTCTAAGCTAACAACTCACAAAAAATCAGGATCAAAATCATCATCACATGATCACACAAAATTCCACAAAATCAAGGATCAAACATAACTATTTTAATATCAATTAAAATGTAAAATTCCCAAAAAAATTAGAAAATGTGTGAACTAAAAATATTTTTTATCTAAAAAATACTAGACTCAATCAAGAATATAATGCAGAAAAAATGGGGTTAATTGGATCATTTTTCAATTTTATATGATTTAATCAAGAACCATGTATAAAATGAAAAAATAAAAGAAAATGATAATAAAATAACAAATGCGTGGTGTGGATAGTAATGAAAATCAGTTCATATAATGGATTGGGCCATCAGGGGGGTGCAAGTATTAACCAATTCACTAAGCCCAGCATCAGCACTTAAATGAAACGATGCGTTTCATTAACTCAGATCCTTCACAAACTGAAATTAAAACGTGGCCGTTGGATCACTCCTCTAGTCAAAGGTCCACCTAAATCCAAGGGCTCTAGAGTCATCTTCAACCTTTTGAATATCTGAACCTCGCGTGCAGCTCCGGCCACCACCGGTGGTACTCCGGTCATCGTCCCTAACCCTAACTCTCTCTAGGATCCTCCATTGCAAGTGGTCTGTACATGAAACTTGTCCCAAATTTCCTCACGAATTCATTCATGCCCTTTATTCTCTCTGAAACCTCAAGATTCGCCATAACCAATTCTCAACCGAAAATGGTGACATCCTTAATTGGTCACTAATTCTCAAACTAACTATCTGAAAACCTTCCTACATTGTTCTACAATGCATCTAACACCCTAATTTGTATTGATTCTACCTAATTTAAGTTTGAGATAGAAAGTTACTAACCTGAAAATTCTTGATGAACAGATGCACTAAATCTTCAAATCAAGCTCTCCAACCTTCCAGACACGATCAATGGATCATTCCCTTGCTTCTGTATGCACAAGAACCGGTTGAAAACTCCTGAAACTTGAAACCCAATGGTGAGTTGCAGGTGGAAAAATCTGAGCTCAAGAACACCAATCAGCCACGAATTCCTCTTGATTATGATCTGGAATCAATCCCTAGCATCCATGGAAGAGGTTGCAATCAAGAAAATGGATGGAAAGTGAATAAATTGGTGAAACCGAATTCAGTTGCAAGCAATGCAATTCCAATCTCAATCTCTGCTCTCTCCTTCAATCGTCACCAACCCTTGCTTTGGATCACCTCTACTCAATATATAGAACATGTGTGGATGATCTAGAACCCTCTAGATCCTTCTAATGAGAGTTTCAATCTCTCATGACATGAGAATTTCAACCATATGCCATGGTATGCATAGTTCTGTTTGCAGCTTGGAATCCATCCCATTCTCTTCCAATTTCTCCCCTAGTGACATTTTGAAAGTGTTTGGCTTGCAAGGGGCCTTGGTTATGCCTTGATTCTAGGTTTTGCAAATGTTACTTATGATGTAAGTAACTACTTTTCAAAGCAAGTCCACCAATTGAATTTCAATTCAAAAATGTGGCTAAAAAAATGTTCTTAAAATGTTTTCTAGAGTCAAAATGACCTATTACATGCCTTGGTTTGGATGTGTAGATCAAGAATATCAATTTCCAACTTTGGTTTATTTAACTTATACCCTTATTTTAGGTCATTTTTGAAACTTTGAGCTACAAGCATTTCCATCATCTCATGACCTCTTTAATAGCCTTTAAACATCATTTTGAACAAGTTTGATGTTGAACATTTTCCCATTTGAAGTTTGGAAATAGGAGTTATGGCCTTATGCTTGGAATGACCTGTAATCTCCAAATGACCAAACTACCCTTGACTTGTCAAAGCCATAACTTGAATTCTACAAATCCAATCATGGACTTCTAGTACTCTATAGAAAGCTAAGAGGATAAGGAACAACATTCATGTTGACCAAAAGTTCATAAGAATCATCCTTCTTGGGCAAACGTTTTGATGCAAGTTGGGTAACTTTCAAGCCCCCAAATTCACATACCTCAGATGACCTGTAACTTGTCAAAGTCATAACTTGAGTTCTATAAATCCTATCAAGGACTTCTAGTACTCAAATTAAAGCTAAGATCAAACTCTACAACATTCATGTTGGGGGAAAGATGAGATGACAATCACATCTTGAGCTAAACTGCCTTGAAGATAGGGGTCAAACTAGGGGATTTTACACTGTCAAGCCTTAGAAACCCTAGCTTGAAACTTCTCAGACTCTTCAATCATGATGAGTTAACCTTGGAATCATCCTTATAACATTTCAATGCATCAATCCATGATCACATGGCTCTTGGATTAGGTCTCAACCTTCCTCAAATCATCAGTTGACCTAGGGTTGACCCAGTCAAACCCTAATTACACCAATTATGGCCGAGGCTTCTTAATCTTGCACCATGACCTGTGTAGGCTTCATGATGGCTTTCAAGACATCTCATAAGCTCTCTCAAGGCTTCAATTCCATATTCTTGGCTTCAGAATCATCTGATGGCTTCCCACAACTCTCAAGTTAGGAGACACACCCTCTTGGTTTCAACCACTCTCTCTGAGGATCTTTTGACTTCTCTGACAAGGATATCAACCCTTGAACACTTGAATAAGCTCCTTAGCTAGCTTCAAGGTCTTGCATAGCCCTTGATTGGTAATCATACCTCTTGATCTCCTGCATACATCTCAATGAAATGCAAATGATAATGCTAATGTGAATGAAATGAAACATAAGCTAGGTAAAGAAATGTTGGGCAAATTTTGGGGTGCAACACGTAGGCACAATACTGACGTATTGGCGAGCTACCTTCCCCCATCTGTTACCTGTAGTTATCCAAACTACGTTGACTCTAATTTCTCATTCTCTGACGAGAATACGTAGGCACGAAGCGCGATGCTTTGCCGAGTCATTTTCTTTTCTGTTCAGACCAGCCTTGATAGGTAGATAGATAAAACCAACCCGTCAGATAAACACAACAAGCATGGATCCCGTTGAGTTCAACGGACATGAGGGGTGCTAATACCTTCCCCTTGCGTAATCGACTCCCGAACCCAGACATGGTTGCGATGACCTTGTCTTATACCTTTTCGTCAAGTTTTTCCGATCGTTTCCTTTCCCTTTCTGTGGGATAAATAACGAAAGGTGTCGATTCTTCTGTTTTGCCGGCACCTTATTTTCGCGGTAGCGACAACTGGCGACTCTGCTGGGGAGGATATAGCTGCTGGGGACTCTTCCCATCCCCTATGCTGGGACCATTTCCCATCCCCTATGCGAGTCAATCCTAGTGCTTGCGTGTTTATCTGTTGGGTTTGCATTTATTTATCGCACTTTACTTTTCGCATTTTATTTTCAGTATAATATGATTATTTGTTGTGCTGTTGTGGGAGGGGGGCTCTGATAAGTGATAAGCCAGACCCTAGCTTGAGTGTATACCTAGCATTAGTTGTGGAAAGTAGTGGGCGCGTGCATGCTTTGCATGTACTAGTGTCCCACAAAATCCACGCTCAGACGAGATTCTCCCGGTTGACTTCTTTTCCAGCCCTTTGGGCTTGAGGGGTTGTTGGTTTGGATAGTTGTCGACTCTGGGAACCGATCATTTGTGACCCAGCTAAGTGAGGCCTCTTTAGGGAGTGATGATGCCAAACCAAAAATGGTGAACGTATCATCATTTCGTGAAAGTCTGTGACACTGGGAAACGCATAGGATGTCATACCTTGTCAGTGGATAGGATTCATACCTGTGAGCGGGGTCGGATTCATACCTGTGAGCGGGGTCTGGTTTTCTTGACAGTGAATCAGTATTGTTGGTATCAGAGGTTTCTTATCATCAGAGATGTGTTTGTTCTTGACAGAGCATAATTATTGACATCAGGGTCTTATTGTCAGAGCAGAGCCTTGATCTCCTCAACGGCCAGTCTTGATCTCCTGCTGCATGATTGCATCTTGCATTTTTGCATACCCATGTGCATATCATTAACGTGTGTCTGTGTTGCAGGTGCATATACTATCCCCCGGTTCCAGTCATCTTGCCCTCTGTTTTGCTAGCATGGGATCCGTGAAGAAGAATGTGGCTTACAAGCTCCCTACCCCATATGTTACTTTGCTGCTTAGTTTGACTGCCTTGGCAGATGATACAGTGAAAGGGGAATTCAGGAAATCTTATGGGAAGTTGCTCAGTATGGTTCGTAAACCTTCCGTCTATGAGTTGAACGGGTTGTATGCATTGCTACAGTTTTATGACCCTCCGTTGAGGTGCTTCACTTTTCCAGATTTCATTCTCGCGCCTATCTTAGAAGAGTATGCTGAGTTGTTGGGTGTACCTGTTAAGAATCAGATGTTGTTCGTTCACATGGATGCTAAGCCTAATCTGGCTAACCTAGCTGCTGCCCTTCATCTAGATGCTTCAGAGCTGCTTCTGACCTCATGGAATTGAGTTCCTGGATTTTATCTACAGTTTCTAGTTGGGAAAGCCTAACAGTGCGCTAAAGACGGTTGTTGGATTGTATTCAACGTTATTCTCTCCCTCTGCATCTATGGCATCATCTTGTTTCCCAACATGCCAGACTTTATAGATTTGGATGCCTTCCATATCTTTGCATCGGGAAATCTAGTTCCCACCTTGATTGGTGATGTATATCATTCTGTCCATTACAAGAATGAAAACAGAAGGGGTAAAAATGTGTCGTGTTGTGCGCCCTTACTCTATAGATGGTTTGATAGCCACATGCCCAAGAAGGGTCTCTTTGTTTCCTCTGCAGCCACAGCTGAGTGGTCTGAACGCCTGATGGGTTTATCAGCAGAGAGCATCGTTTGGTTTGATCGGGATATGCTGGGTACTGAAGTCATCTACAGCTGCAATGGATTCCCTAATGTTCCGGTGATTGGAAGAAAAGGCTGTATTAACTACAATCCCTCATTACTTGTCAGGCAGTTCGTGTACGCCTTGAGAGGTCCGCCAAAGGATGAGGAGGTGCAGGAATCTCTGTATCTCACAGGGCTTCTAGACGGGGTATGTTAGCCAAGCTCAAGCATGCTTGGAACGACATCAGCCAGTGAGGAAAAGCACTGTTGGGTAAGAGCAACAACCAGGCTTATGTTCCTTATGTAACTTGGATTCGAAGCAGGGAAGAAACAGTGGGATGCCTTTTCCACCTGCTAAGCAAGATTTCCCTCCAGTGGTTGAAGAATCCACTACAGTGTCCATTTAGAAATACAACCAGGTATTTGCTTAGAAGGAAGAGCTGAAGAAGACCAACGAGGAGTTGGAAAAAGAACTGGTTCAGCTTAGAAGCGAGAGGAACGAAGCCGTCTATTCCTTCAAGAAACAGACCGAGCTGGTGAACTGGCTAGGCACATACTTGACCAAACAGAGGGATGAACGTGAACGTTTAGGTTTGGACTTCAAGGCTGTCAACAATGTGCTTGCCACCAAAAAGCAGGACCTGGATAATGCTTACCTGAGAATCTCCAAATTCAACCAGCAGCGGAATGCCACTATAGCACAAAGAGCGGGAGGACAAGCTGAAGCAACAGATCTCCAAGTTGAAGGCTCAGTTGAAGGCCAGTGAGAAGAAGTTTGATGATGAAACTGCTCGTAGGTACGCCACTCAAGACATGTTGAACAAGGCTATTGCGACCCTGAAGGATCGCAAGTAGATTTTTGAGTCTAAGAAGCGAAGATTAGAAGACTGCTTCGGCAAAGAAGAGTGGGAGGACTCCGTTGAAGGTCTTCAGTACACTGTTATGTAGAGGGAGTTACTTGTCGAAGGGTTACTCAGTCAGCCTGATCATCCCAAAACAAAGGAGTTGCTAGAAGAGTTTCGCGCCCGTTGCCGCGCTTAACTACTTTGTAATCCTTTTTATTTTCTGATCATTGTTGTATACTGACCATCACCAGGCTTGTTGGTCGAGGTTATGCTGTTGATTCTACCTATACCCAGTTACATTGTATGTTGCCTTGTTGGGCTTTATATATATACGAGACGTTATCTCCATGACTGGATTCGAACTTCTTATTATCAGCACTGGCACTCTGGCACTAGAATCGGGGGAGATATCTCCCTAAGGCACAGACACACGTTGCATTTGCATGAATCATTTGCATAACAGGTACCTCGAGCTGTTTTTCTAACCCCTTGTGTTTACAGGTTATTTTAGGATTGAACAAAGGCAGATTCACCGGTATTCTACCAGAGCAAATCAAGTTAGAGTAATGGAACAGGTTCAGACTGACATTCAAGAGCTCAGGGAGAGGATGGATCGTTTTATGGATCTCATGCAAGTGGTCACTAATGGCCAGGACCAGCTCAGAACTCTGGTGCAACCTCTGATTGCACGCATCAACAGCAACAGTATGCTTCACGGTGGGAATGTTGTGAACCCTCCGCTTGTTGAGACCCCTCATGCTGGCATCCCTGTTACTGGAGGGAACAGAAGTGGCAATGGTAATGCTGTTACTAATATTGGAGCTAATGGGAATACGACTGGAGCCGGAAATGGCAACTTTGAGGCCAATGGTAATACTGGTATAGGCAATGGCAATACTGGAGGAACGGGTAATGCTAGGAACGCTGGTGCTGGTAATCTGTATGGTCTCGATGCTGCTGGGTTTGCTCAGGGTAATGGCCATCACCCATGGTAAGAGGATCTTCAAGAGGACTTATTCTCAATGAAAGGAGCTGAGGGCGAACTGAATTCTGAAGCCTGCTTAAGGTTCAAAGCACTCGAAGACAAGATGAAGAGTTTTGAGAACTTGAATACCATGGGCGTTGACATGACCAAGCTGGGGCTAATCTCAGACTTCAAGGTGCCTTCCAAGTTTAAGGTACCCGACTTCGAGAAGTATAAAGGCCCCACTTGTCCCCGTGTCCATCTGAGGTCGTACTATCGAAAGATGTCCGCACATTCTGAAGATGAGAAGTTGCTGATGCACTTCTTCCAGGACAGCCTGTCAGGCCCCTCGCTGGAGTGGTATATGGGTTTGGAACCCACAAGTGTACATACTTGGAAAGACCTTGCTGAAGCATTTGTACGCCACTATCAGTATAACAGTGATCTGGCTCCCAATCGGGTTCAGCTACAAAATTTGTCTTAGAAGAACAACGAAGGATTTAAAGAGTACGCCCAGAGATGGCGTGAACTGGCAGCAAGAGTTCAGCCACCGATGGTTAAGCGAGAACTTGTTGAGATGTTCGTGGCTACTCTTCCAGGAGTTTATTATGAGAAGCTTGTCAGTGGTATGTCAGGAAGCTTCTTCGACCTCATAATTACTGGAGAACATGTAGAGAATGGTATCAAACTCGGAAAGATTCAGGGTGTATCCTCAGCTGGAGGGGGAAAGAAGCATTACAGTAGTAAGAGACGGAAAGGTGAGACGAGCTCAGTGTCTAGTGCTCAGGGAAAAGGAAAAGGCCAGCGCCAGCAGGTCGCTAGCATTACTATTCCTGCTGTCCAGCAACCTCAGCAGCAGCAGAACCAGCAAGGGTACCGGAGGTACCAGAATAAAGCACCATTGTCAAGTCGTCATCTTGAAACCCCACCTATGTCGTATGCCCAGCTTTTGCAGACTTTGCTTCAGTTGCAGCTAGTTCAGAAGAGAACTTTGGCTCCCTTGACAGGGACACCTCCACCTGGCTACGATGCAAATGCGAGATGTGAGTTTCATTCGGGGGCACCTGGCCACTCAATTGACATTTGTAAGGCATTCAAGCACAAAGTATAAGATATGGTTGACGCCAAGATAATCAACTTTTCTGATAATGCTCTGAATGTTACGAAGAACCCTATGCCCAACAATGGAGGAGATGGGGTTAGTGCCATCATTGAAGAGGAAGATTTAGACTTATTGGCTGATGTCAAAGACCTAAAAACACCACTTGGTTTCGTTAAAGCCAATTTGATGAAGAAAGGTATTTTCCCGGGCTGTGGGAAGTTGTGTATGGATTGTGCGAATCATTCAGACAGTTATGATCAGTTGATAGCAAGAGTTCAGAGTTTGATGAACGAAGGAATTCTGCAGTTTAGTCGGAGGGCTGAGAACAGATCAGGGGAAGTAATGCTGAAGCAGAAGGATGAGGTTGCCACTATCACCATACCTCGTAAAACAATTACCATTTCTGCATCGAGGCCACCTATGATCACCATCACGAAGGCTGGACCTATACCATTTGAGATTACTAATGTTGTTCCATGGCACTATGGGGAAGACGTCTATTGCAATAGGCAGAAGTTAGAGTTGGAGCCATCTGGGCAATCTGTTGACATCCTAGTGGGGACTGGGGGAATAACGCGTTGTGGAAGAGTGTTCTCTCCACCAGAGATTATGGCTGACAAAACTGACAAGGCCGAGAAGACTGACAGAGGTAAAAGTAAGGTCGTCAAAGAAACCTCCCGCAAGGTAGGAGAGGACCTGCTTGTGAAAGACGCCGAAGAATTTATGAGAATGATAAAGAAAAGTGATTATAAGATCGTTGATCATCTTCATCAAACACCGTCTAAGATCTCTATTCTAAATTTGTTGTTGTGTTCCGAGGCACACCGCAATGCCCTGCTGAAGGTTCTGAATGCAGTGTACGTACTGCAAGAGATCTCCGTCAACCAGCTAGAAGGAGTGGTTGCTCATGTGAATGCTGGGAACGGATTAGGGTTTACCGACCTATAGCTGACGTCGAAAGGAAGGAACCACAATAGTGCCTTGCATATCTCGATAGAATGTCGAGGAACGGTCATGTCCCATGTGCTGGTGGACACGGGATCATCTCTGAATGTTCTCCCTAAGAAAGCTCTGTTGAGGTTGGATACGAGAGGGCTGATATGTACACCCAGTGATCTGGTGGTAAAAGCTTTTGATGGAACTAAGCGGACCGTCTTTGGAGAGGTAACCCTACCCATTCAAGTTGGGCCAGAAACCTTTGACGCGGTTTTCTATATCATGGATATCATGCCTGCCTATAGCTGTCTATTAGGCCGGCCTTGGATCCATTCTGCGGGTGCAGTAACTTCCACATTGCACCAGAAGCTGAAGTATGCTGTGGGTGGCAGCGTCGTGACCGTCTGTGGTGAAGAGGACATAATGGTGAGCCATTTGTCATCTTTTAAATATGTTGAGGTGGATGGTGAGATCCACGAAACTTTGTGCCAGGCATTTGAAGCTGTTAAAGTCAAGGATGCGATTTCGATGATGATCGAGAAACCTGAGATGAATCTCTCTTCCTTCAAGGAAGCTCGAGCTGTTGTTCAAGCTGGTCCTGCCCAGGCTGGGGGCAATTTCTGGAAATCCCTAACAAGCAGGATAAGTTTGGGTTAGGGTATTCTCCTTCTGCTGATGCTTCCTCCTCTCGCAGTGCACCGTGCGTCAAAGGGCCGATTCAGTTCACAAAACGTGGGGTGATATTTGAGAATGTCAACGCCCTGTCTGAAGACGACGATGATAGTGACTATGACCTGAACTCCTGGATTCAGTCGTGCAAACCAGGCCATAGCCTCAACAACTGGTCCGTCCAGGATATCATCCAAGTGACGCGCAAAGAGTAATACTTTGTCTTTTCCAATTATTGTACAACCTTATGCTCTACCTGGGGCATAACAGTTTTATTGTCAGGGCCTTGTTTGCTTATGCATGTACATATTATCAATAAATCAAAGGGCGTTTTCTTTGCATTCAAATTTTGTGATCTTTGTTATTCTTGTTTTATTTTTGTTTTGAAAAACAATAAAATGGCAATATGGTTGTGCTAACCTGCATATCCTCGTTTTAATCTTAACCCTTGTTATTGCAGGATTCACACTACAGATGACATCGACTCTGAACCTTCTGCGACTCACTTCGACTTTGATGGCCCGATATATCAAGCTGAAGAAGAGATTGATGAAGATGAAGACCTTCAGAAAGAGTTGGCCCGTTTGTTGAAATAAGAAGATAAGATCATTCTGCCTCACGAGGAAGAGATTGAGATTGTTAATCTGGGTTCTGAGGAACTTGTCAGAAATGTAAGTATAAGGGCTGCATTACAGAGCGATGTTAAGCAAAGACTGGTCGAGATGCTTCGAGAGTATAGTGACATCTTTGCTTGGTTTTATGAAGATATGCCCGGACTCGACACTGACATAGTGGTCCATCATCTACCACTACAAGAAGATTGTCCTCCCGTTAAGCAGAAGCTTAGAAGGACACGACCAGATATGGCCGTTAAGATCAAAGAAGAAGTACAAAAGCAGCTGGATGCTGGCTTTTTAACGGTCAGTACTTACCCTCTGTGGGTCGCCAACATAGTACCTATACCGAAGAAGGACGGTAAGGTGCGGATGTGCGTTGATTATCGGGATTTGAATAAGGCGAGCCCTAAGGATGATTTCCCGCTCCCTCATATTGATATGTTCGTCGACAATACAGCTCAATTTTCCGTGTTTTCGTTCATGGATGGCTTCTCCGGCTATAATCAGATCAAGATGGCGCCGGAAGACATGGAGAAAACCACGTTCATTACACCTTGGGGTACGTTCTGCTACAAGGTAATACCTTTCGGTCTGAAGAACGTAGGGGCCACTTACCAGCGGGCGATGGTCACTTTGTTTCATGACATGATTCACCATGAGATTGAAGTCTATGTTGATGACATGATTGCGAAGTCCCAAACGGAGGAGGGACATCTGGTCAATTTGCTGAAGCTTTTTGAGAGGCTTAGGAAGTTCAGGTTGAGGCTGAATCCTAACAAGTGTACTTTCGGAGTACGGTCTGGAAAACTACTGGGGTTTATTGTGAGTGAAAAAGGCATTGAGGTGGATCCTGCTAAGATAAAAGCAATACAAGATATGCCAGCCTCAAAGGCTGAAAAAGAAGTTTGTGGTTTCCTGGGCAGAATAAATTACATTGCAAGGTTTATATCTCAGCTCACGGCCACGTGTGAACCAATGTTCAAGCTATTGAAAAAAGATCAGGCGATTATCTGGAACAAGGATTGCCAGAAGGCATTTGATAAGATAAAACAGTATCTGCAGGAACCTCCAATTTTGATACCCCTAGTGGCCGGAAGACCCTTAATCATGTACTTGACAGTTCTTGAGAATAACATGGGTTGCATTCTCGGTCAGCACGATGAGACTGGCAGAAAGGAGCATGCCATTTATTACTTGAGTAAAAAGTTCACAGATTGTGAGTCCCGTTACTCAATGCTGGAAAAAATGTGTTGTGCACTCGCGTGGGCTGCCAAACGTTTGCGACAGTATATGCTCAATTACATGACCATGCTAATTTCAAAGATGGATCCGATCAAGTATGTCTTCGAGAAGCAAGCGCTTTCAGGCAGGATTTCCAGGTGGCAAATGGTGTTGACGGAGTATGACATTCAATATGTTTCCCAAAAGGCCATCAAGGGAAGTGTATTATCTGAATACCTTGCCGAACAGCCTATCGAAGATTATCAGCCGATGAAATTTGAATTCCCTGACGAGGATATCATGTTTCTCAAAGTGAAAGATTGTGATGAACCGTTACCCGACGAGGGGCCAGATAGGAAGTCCCAGTGGAAATTGATATTTGACGGTGCCGTTAATTCCTATGGAAGTGGTATTGGGGCAATCATTACGAATCCCCAAGGATCCCACATCCCGTTTACTGCCAGATTGACTTTTCCAGTCACCAACAATGAAGCAGAATACGAAGAATGCATCATGGGTTTAGAAGAAGCTATTGATTTGAGAATAAAAAACCTGGATGTATACGGTGACTCGGCACTCGTTGTTAACCAAATAAAAGGGGAGTGGGAGACTCGTCAGTCGAATTTGGTCCCGTACATGAATTATGCCAGAAGGCTCCTTCCTTTCTTTGATCGAGTGGAACTCCATCATGTGCCTAGAGCAGAAAATCAGATGGCTGATGCCTTAGCCACGTTGGCTTCGATGTACAAAGTCAATTTTTGGAATGAAGCACCAAGAATTGTCATTTCCCGTCTTGATAGACCAGCATTCGTTTTTGCAATTGAGGAAGCCTCCGATGGCAAGCCATGGTTCCATGATATCCAGAACTTCCTTATGACTAAGGAGTATCCTGCAGGAGCGTCAACCCAGGATAAGAAGACTCTGAGGAGGTTGTCTGAAAATTTCTATCTCAACCCCGATGGAGTTCTGTATAAGAGAAATCACGATCTCGTGCTACTTAGATGTGTGGACGAAAAAGAAGCTAGTTTACTTATGGAGGAGGTCCATGAAGGCACATTTGGTACGCACGCCGGCGGACATGCTATGACACGGAAAATCTTACGAGCAGGATATTACTGGCTGACGATGGAGTCGGATTATTTCAAATTCGCAAAGAGATGTCATAAATGCCAGATTTATACTGATAAAATTCATGTGCCGCCGTGCCCGTTGAATGTCATGTCATCCCCATGGTCGTTCTCCATGTGGGGAATTGATATGATAGGCAAGATTGAGCCCGCTGCATCTAACGGTCACCGCTTCATTTTGGTAACCATCGACTACTTCACCAAGTGGGTGGAGGCAGCCTCGTACGCTAACGTGACCAAGCAAGTGGTAGCCAGATTCATAAAGAAGGACATCATCTGTCGATATGGAATTCCCGAGTGGATCATTACTGACAATGGTTCGAATCTGAACAACAAGATGATGAAGGAGTTATGCCAGAACTTCAAGATTGAACATCACAACTCATCACCTTACCGGCCGAAGATGAATGGTGCGGTTGAAGCGGCCAACAAGAACATTAAAAAGATAGTACAAAAGATGGTTGTGACCTACAAAGATTGGCATGAGATGTTGCCATTTGCATTGCATGGTTATCGTACAATGGTACGCACATCAATCGGGGCAACTCCTTTCTCACTAGTGTACAATATGGAGGTTGTCCTACCGTTGGATGTTGGGATTCCTTCTTTACGAGTTTTGGTTGACGTGAAACTCGATGAGGCAGAATGGATTAAGAACCGATTGAATCAACTCAGTCTGATGGATGAGAAGAAATTAGCATCGATTGCATATGGTCGTCTGTACCAAAGTCGAATGAAGAAAGCTTATGATAAGAAGGTGCATCTTAGAAGCTTTCAAACGGGTGATCTCGTCCTGAAGAAGATTCTTCCACCATATTCCGATCACAGGGGCAAGTGGACTCCTAACTACGAAGGTCCGTACGTCGTCAGCAAGGTCTTCTAGGGAGGAGCCTTGTTGTTATCCACGATGGATGGTGAAGATTTTGCATCCCCTGTGAATGCCGACGCAGTTAAAAAATACTTTGCTTAAAAGTGACCCGCTGGAAAGAAAAAAGAATATCCAGGCAAAAATGGGGCATCCCAGCGAACCATAAAAAAGGAAAAAGGTTCGGGCAAAAATTAGGGATATAAACGAAAAATGTACACCCGCAAAGTCGAAAACCTGAAAGGGCGGCTTTGGCAAAAAAGGGTATCCCGGTGAATCGAAAACCCGAAAGGGCGGTTCAGGCAAAAGTTAGGGATTAAAAAAGCAAATGACTGTGTTCCATGTGTGAACTTCCATTGTTTAGTGGTTTGGGAAGACTTGAGGGCCGTTTATCCGAATCAATCTCTTTTGAAGCTAAAGCGTCGGAGAAGTATCGAAGTCGAGTGGGTCATAGAGGGATCAACTCATGGTGTTCGTCTATACCGTATTGCTGACATTTGCATATACTGATGTATATTTATGTTTATATGTTTACACAGTGTTGCACCCCAAAATTTGACTAACACTTATTTACCAAGCTTGTGTTCACCAGCATGATCACCTGCTTCTCATTGGTGTGGGTGCAGTAGATCAAGAGGTATGGTTACCCAGCAAGAGTTATATGAGACTTTGAAGCTAGCCAAGAAGGTTGTTCAAGTGTTCAAAGGTTGATATTCTTGTCAGAGAACTCAAGAGATCCTCAGAGAGATTGGTTGAAACCAAGGTTGTGTGTCTCATAACTTGAGAGTTGTGGGAGCCCCTCAGATGATTCTGAGACTATGAGGATGAACTTGAAGCTTTGAGAAAGCTTATGAGATGTCTTGGAAGCCATCATGAAGCTTAGAGAGGTCATTGTACAAGAATTCAGAAGATTCAGCCATGAGTGGTGGAATTAGGGTTTGACTAGGTCAACCCTAGGTCAACTGATGATTTGGAGAAGGTTGAGACCTAATCCAAGAGCCATGTGATCATGGATTGATGCATTGAGATGCTATAAGGATTATTCCTAGACCAACTCATCATGATTGAGGAGTTTGAGAAGTTTCAGGCTAGGGTTTCTAAGGCTTGACAGTGTAAAATCCCCTAGTTTGATCCCTATATTCAAGGCAGTGTAGCTCAAGATGTGATTGTCATCTCATCTTCCCCACAACATGAATGTTGTAGAGCTTTCTATTAGCTTTAATTTGAGTACTAGAAGTCCTTGATAGGATTTGTAGAGCCCAAGTTATGGCTTTGACAAATTACAGGTCATCTGAGGTATGTGAATCTGGGTCCTTGAAAGTCACCCAACTTGCACCCAACTTTTGCCCTAGTAGGATGCTTCCTATGAACTCTTGGTCAACATGAATGTTGTATAGAATCTTCTTAGCTTTCTAGAGAGTAATATAAGTCCTTTATAGGATTTGTAGAACTCAGGTTATGGCTTTGACAAGTCAAGGGCATTTTGGTCATTTGGAGGTTATAGGTCATTTCAAGCATAAGGCCATATCTCCTATTTCCAAGCTTCAAATGGAAAAATCTTCAACATCAAACTTGCTTAGAATGATGTTTTAAGGCTATTAGTGGGGTCATGAGATGTTGAAAAGGCTTGTATCAAAAAGTGATAAAAATGACCTAAAATGGAGGCATAAGTTAAATAAGTTGAAATTGAAAATTGGAAATCCCAAGTTACACATCTAAATCATGTCATATAATAGGTCATTTTGACTCTAAAAGACATTCTAAAAACAATGGTTCAGCCACAATTTTGATTTGAGGCCTAGATCATGGGGCTGCTTTGGAAATGGCTTACTTGCATCTTCAGGTTCAAAGGCAAAACTCAAAGAAACTCAATGTACAAGTTAGTTATGCATTTCAACACATCTAATATCTCATATGGGGATAATTTCAAGTCAGAATTGGTGGTTACAAGAGGCTTGGCATGAGATAGCACATGATGAGAAGTGAATTCATAATGTCATGACATGAGATTTCCAATTTCTCATGGGAAGGTTCTAGATGGTTCTAGATGATTCTAAACCATTCTATATAACATGTAGAACTTGCTCAGATGCAAGGTTGGTGTAAGATTTGAGAGAAGAGAGAGTTGGCCATTTCACTTGCCTCCATTGCAAGTTGAAAGTGAATTCCCTATTCTGAACCATTTCCATTCATTCTTTCCATTCATACACACTCCATTGATGATAGTGAAGCTGTGCAGAGCAATTTGAGAGCAAATCCATGGTGAATTGAGGAATTGGCAATTGGATTTTCAAGGTAGCAAGTCAGAATCGAATTCTGAGATTCAAGCACTCTCCCTCAAATCTTTTGCAAACAGTAGCAAGATCATCATCCAAGGAAGCTTTCTGAAGAATTTCAAGGCTTGAAGTGAAGGTTTTCACCATCTGCTGATCAAGAAATACCAGGTTTGCAAAATTCACTCTACACCATAATTTATGCATCTTTAGGTAGAATTGTTAAGGTAGAACTGTTAGAGACCAATAAGAGATGGATTTTGAGAAGTTTGAGAAGGATTGGTGAAGTTTCAGTTAGTGTCACCATTTTTATTTGGACCAAGAACTCGAGTTATGTTGAGATATAGAGTGAACTAGATATCAAGAATCAGTCAGTGTGAGTTGGTGATTAATCTGAGGTAGTTAATTGCAAGAATGGTTGAAGTTGATGATTGAGCCTATCTTTGATCTTGGGTCGGGTTTGAGAATTCAGGATGTTTCAATTGATTTTGAGATCATGGTTAGATTCAGCATGAAATTCTGGACAAGATAGGGTTTTAAATTTCTATTTTCCATGAAGAATTGATGAGGTTCGTGTTTGAGGAAGATGAAGCTTGGTGCCCTGCATTTTCATGGCTTCTCCAAGAACCCTAGCCAGAGGTAGAAGATAAGCGCGTGGCCATTGGATTATGGGCTGAATCTTGACTAAGACCAAGATCTCACGGTCGAGATTTAATTCCAATTTGAAGAGGGAAACCCTGAGTGTGATGAAACGCGGCGTTTCATTAAAAGAACTTTGGGCTGGATTGCTTCCCACACCCCATCTTCGTGGCCCACTTGGTTTTGAACTATATTTCATTACTTCCTGCACCATTTTATTTTCCATTTTCCATTTATTTTTTAATTGATTTTCTGACTTGAATTGGGCCTAGCACGCATGACTACCCACACCCCCATTTTTAGCCCATTGATGATTTGAACTGGACATAGTTACTAGCTGCACCACATCCTTTCATATTTTAATTTCATTTTCTTCCATTTTTCACTAAACTTTGAAAAATCATAATAAATGGAAAAATAATGATTTTTAAGTGGGAATTTTTACTCCTATTTCATTTTAATGTCTAGAAAATTATCAAATAAAAATCTTTGCATTTCATGCATTTTTAATATTTTTTGTGTATTTTTCATTGTAATAGCTTTTTATTTGTTTTATGTTGATACATGAATTTGTAGAATTTTTTTTAGCTAGTTCCCTTAGTGTTTTTAGGCCATTCTTTTTAGGATAGTTAGATATAAGCTTTAGCTCCCCCCGGGATTTATTCCATATTTTTGTGATGAATTTTAGGTTAGTTTTGATTAGATGACATTAGGTTGTGTAGAATTAGGTCAATCCTTAACATAGGTCCACAATAACATTAGAATTTTGGGTTTCTAGGTCAAGTTAGACATTGGGACATATAAGGGTATTAAGGGTAGGTATGTAGGATCCCTTAGAAATTATATTAGGTTTTAATATAGTAGTATACTATTTTTAGATGATTTTTGTAGTTGATGATTGTTTGTGTTTCCCTTGTGGGCTTGTATTTTTGTTTGCTTTGCTTTGTGGGCTTGGAGATTGGTTTTGTTCTGAGGAGCATTGAGGAGCATAGTAGGAGCATTGAGGAGCATTGAGGAGCTTGAGAGCTTGATCTTGTTTGTTTTGTTGATTGTTTTAGGGTTAGGGATTAGGAAGAGTTAGACCTAATTAACTTCTTTCTTAAACATGGATGGTATCTTTCACCTCCATTCCTCCCTATGATTCAAAGTACTTCCATGGTATACACCTCTCTCCTTCGGAGGGATAAGTGATGATACCTAGGAAGTAGAACTTTTGAGGGAACCATTCCTTTGATGTTGAACCCTTATAGGTCACCTTTGGTGGTCAATAAGCAGTTCAATGTCCCAGCTTATCCAGTTAAGTGATTCCCTCTGGTTTGAATATATTGAGAGATGCTGAGCTTGAGTGTGAAGATGAAGACTTCATTGAATAGGATGAAGAAGGATGATTCCTGAAGCATTGCCATGCCAGCTGAAGCTTGAAGAGCAATAAGAGCAGGTTGATACTTGAAGACCCAATGAAGATCCAGTAAAGGCTGAAGGATGAAGTTGATACTTCTAAGTGACTGAAGAATACTCTAAGCAGCTGAAGCTTGCAAGAAGAGAAGACCAAGTTGATTCTAAAGAGCTGAAGCTTGAAGAACAAAGAAAGTTGATACTTACTTTGATACTTGGAGATCCTGAAGGAGATCAAGTTGATACTTGTGGTCATTTAGTGAAGCCTGAAGGTGGAGCTGATCAAGAAGCTGAAGCTTAAAAGAGAAGATAAGTTGAAACTTATGTTGAAGGGTTGAAACCTGGAAGAGCAAATTGATATTTGTCAAGAGTGATGAAGTCTGAAGACTGGATTGCTGTTGGAAGAGCTGAAGCTTGGAGCTGAGTTCTTATCTTCTTCTTTGTTGTATTGACATGTTTTGTTTGACTTGCTTGATGCATTAGAATAAGTTCATATCTAGAATAGGTAGAATCTAGGAGCATGATTGCACTAGAGGTTGAGTTGCTCCCTCTGCTTGTATTGTTACTGTGTGGCTTTGCTTGCGGGTATTCGGTAGAGCCCAGCTCCCTTGCCCATGTGGTTTGTTTGCCTAATGGCATTTTATTTCATTCCTTCTGTATGATTGCAGTTTACTGTATTTTGCTTGATAGCATGTTTTATCTTTCAGTATGATTATTGTTATCCATTCTGGCTTGAGGTTGAGATGAGCTTGTGGAGGCTGAAGCCCCACACACATTTCCTCCCTCACTTGCATTGCATGCATTTTACTGTTAAGCTGATGCTTTGTCTGTTTTGGTGTATCATTGACATGATCCCTTAGGACTCTCATTTCCTTTGATAAGGAATTGATGATAGAACTTTAGGTTTAAACCTATGTATGACAACTTCTAGGAGATCCCTGTTCAAACCTCAACCATAGGATGAATCCTTGGCATGACAATAGTAGGACTTGATAGTCTCCCTCCTAGTTGGGCCTGTTTTCTTCTCATCTCAAAACAGTTTAAGATACAGTAATCATGAATGATTTCTTTCGTACGTTACGAGCCTTAAGCTATCTGAGAAAGGATTGTGGGAGAGTTTCTTTTCCACAGTCTGGATGTTTAGTATGGTACCCTTTGGGTGACATGCGACGCATTCACTCTCAGGTCATAGTCTCTAGTGCGATTGAAATTGCAAACATAATAAAAAACGCTTCTTTCGTAAAAGACAGGAAACAAACTGTAGTGTCCCGAACTACGTGAGCTCTGATCTCTCATGCCTGTTGAGAGTACGTAGGCACAATACTAATGTATTGGCGAGCTACCTTCCCCCATAACCCGTCGTAGGCCGAACTACGTTGACTCTGATTTCTCGTTCTCTGATGAGAATACGTAGGCCTAAAGTGCGACGCTTTGCCGAGTCATTTTTCTTTTCTGTTTAAGCCAGCCTTGATAGGTAGATAGATAAAACCAACCCGTCCAAGTAAACACAACAAGCGTGGATCCCGTCGAGTACGACGGACGTGAGGGATGCTAATACCTTCCCCTTGCGTAACCGACTCCCGAATCCGGACAATGGTTGCGATGACCTTGTCTTACCCTTTTTCGTCAGATTTCTCCGATCGTTTCCTTTCCCGCTTTGAGGGATAAATAACGAAAGGTGGCGACTCTTCTGTTGTGCCGGCACCTTATTTTCGCGAAAGCGACAGCTGGCGACTCTGCTGGGGACTCCAACGGTTCCCTATGCGAGTCAATCCTAACGCTTGTATGTTTACTTGTTGGGTTGCGTTTATTTATCGCATTTTACTTCTCGCACTTTATCTCCCGCATTTTATTTTCAGTATAATATGATTATCTGTACTGTTGTGGGAAGGGGCATTCTGATGAGTGAGAAGCCAGACCCAGGCTTGAGTGCACCATAGAATTAGTTGTGGAAATTAGTGGGCGCGTGCTTGCTTTGCAGGCACTAGTGTCTCATGAAATCCACGCTCAGACGAGGTTCATCCGGTTGGCTTCTCTTTCAACCCTTTGGGTTGAGACGGTTGCTGGTTTGGTGGATTGTCGACTCTAGGGACCGATCATTTGTGATTCAGCCGAGTGAGGCCGCTTCATGAGCTGGTGATGCCACACCTTCTGGGTATCGTGTCACCCCTCTTGAATGTCTGTGACGCTGATGAACGCATAGGATGCCGAACTTGAGTCAGTTTAGGTCCATACCTGTGAGCAGGGTTGGGGTTCATTGCAGGAAACTTTGACCTCCAGACCACCTGGTTTTCTTGACAGTGAATCAGTTTTTGGTACCAGGGTTTCTCAATTGCAAATTTGTCTGTTCTTGCTAGAGCAGGTTTTGATCAGAGGATCTTATCATCAGATGTGTATTTGTTCTAGATAGAGCAGAGTTTTCATCATCAGTTGTTTGTTCTTGATAGAGCAGATTTTTGAGTGGGGTCTGAAGATCTCATCAGCAGATGTTGTTTGTTCTTGATAGAGCAGATTTTTGATCGGGGTCTGAAGATCTCATCAGCAGATATATGTTTGTTCTTGATAGAGCAGATTTTTGAGTGGGGTCTGAAGATCTCATCAGCATATGTTGTTTGTTCTTGATAGAGCAGATTTTTGATTGGGGTCTGAAGATCTCATCAGCAGATATATGTTTGTTCTTGACAGAGCAGATTTCTTGGTCCTACATCAACGGTCCTTATTATCAGACATTTGTTCTTGACAGAGCAGAACTATGATCCTATGTATATGGCCCTATCAGATGGTGGTTCTTGGCAGATCAGATTTGTGGTCCTACACCGGGGTTTTCTTCTTATCAGTGTTTGTTCTTGATAGAGCAAGATTATGGTTTTGTTGATACAAAACCTCCACAGCAGTTGCCTTGGTCTCTTTATTGCATGATTGTATTTTGCATTAGTTTGAATATTCATTTGCATTTCATTAACGTGTGTCTGTGTTGCAGGTATCGTTTTCCCCGATCCAGGATTTCTTGCCTCCTATTGTATTGTTATGGGCTCTCTGAGGAAGACCGTGGCTTACAAGTTCCCTGCCCCTGATGTGATTAAGCTGACTGGTTTGATAGCTTTAGCAGATGATTCTGTGAGGGATGAGTTCAGAAAATCTTACGACAGGTTGCTCAGTTTGGTTCACAAACCTTCTGCATTCGAGGTGAATGGGTTGCACGCTCTGCTGCAGTTCTACGACCCTCCGCTGAGATGTTTCACTTTCCAGGATTTTGTTCTCGCACCTGCGCTGGAAGAATATGCTGATTTGCTAGGTGTGCCTATCAAGAGGTAGATGCCTTTTGTTCATATGGATGTTGAGCCTGATTTGGCTGGTTTAGCTCCTTCACTTCATCTGGACGCCTCCGAGTTAGTATTAACTAGTTGGAACAAGGTTCCCGGGTTCTCCTTGCAGTTTCTAGTGGGTAAGGCTCAGCAGTGTGCCAAGGACGGATGTTGGATCGCGTTCAATGCCATCCTCGCTCTGTGCATATATGGCATCATTTTGTTCCCCAATATGCCCGATTTTGTAGACTTTGATGCGTTTCACATCTTTGCTTCAGGGAATCCAGTCCCTACCTTGATAGGAGATGTCTATCACTCAGTCCACTACAAAAACGAGAATAGGAGGGGGAAGAACGTCTCATGCTGTGTACCCTTGCTCTACAAATGGCTTGATAGTCATCTGCCCAAGAGGGGTCCTTTCGTCTTGTCTGCAGCCACAACTGAATGGTCCGAGCGTCTGATGAGTTTATCTGCAGAGGATATTGACTGGTTCGACAGAGATAGGTTGGGTACTTAGGTGATCTTCAGTTGCAGCAGGTTTCCAAATGTGCCTTTGATAGGCAGGAAGGGCTGTATAAACTATAATCCATCGTTGCTGGTTCGACAGTTCGCATATGCTTTGAGAACTCCGTCGAAGGATGAAGAGGTACAGGAATCTCTGTACCTCACTGGTCTTCTAGAGGGGGATCTGTTGTCCAAGCTACAGCGCGCGTGGAAAGGTATCAGTAAGCGAGGAAAGCCTTTGCTGGGAAAAAGCAACAGTCAAGCCTACCCTCTGTATTTGACTTGGATCGGAGCCAGGGCCGATGCTATAGGGATGTCGTTTCCTCATGCCAAGCCAGGAAGCCCTCCGATGATTGAAGAGCCTACTACTGTGCCCATTCAGCAGCATAATCAGGTGTTAGCTGAGCGGGATGAATTGAAGCGGGCGAATGAAGAACTGGAGAAGGAATTAGCTCAGCTCCGGAGCGAGAGGAACGAAGTCGTTCATTCTTTTAAAAGGCAGACAGAGTTGGTGAACCAGCTAGGTGCAGACCTGACTAAGCAGATAGCCGAGCGTGAACGCATGGGTCGAGACTTCAAAGTTGTCAACGACGTACTGGCTACGAAGAAACAGCACTTGGACGAAGCATATCAGAGGATATCCAAGTTCAACCAACACTGGAAGGCTTCCTTGGCCACCAGGAAAGAGCGGGAAGATAAGCTGATGCTACAGATCTCCAGGCTGGAAGCCCAGGTGAAGGACAGTGAGAAGAGGTTTGATGAAGAAACCGCCCGCAGATACGCCGCTGAAGGCCATCTCAACAAAGCTCTCGCTAACCTGAAGGAGCGCAAGCTGACGTTTGAGTCCAAGAAGCGGAAGTTAGAAGATTGCTTCCGCGAAGGAGCATGGGAAGGTTCGGTCGAAGGACTCCAGTATACCATTGTGTGGAGGGAATTGCTCGTCGAGGGGTTACTCACTCTGCCAGATCATCCAGAGACGAAGGAGTTGTTAGAAGAGTATCGCGCCCGTGGCCGTACTTGACTATTTGTATTCCTTTTGTTTTGATCATTGTTGTATGCTGACCATCACCAGGCTTGTTGGCTGAGGTCACGCTGGTGATTCATCTTGTACTCGCTGATGCTATGTACTGCCTTGATAGGCTTTCTTTATATATGAGATTGTTGTTTCCATGATTGGACTCAGACTTCTTCTTATTATTATTATCAGCACTGTCACTCAGGCACTAGGATCGGGGGAGATCTCCCAAACACATAGACACACGCATGCATTTGCATGAAGCATTTGCATGACGAGCATTTTGTTGTTTTTCCTAACCCTTCTGTGTTTAACAGGTTTTTCAGGTTTACAGGTTGTCCCAGGTTGTTTCCGGTGGTTCCAGGATTGATCAGAGACCGATTCACCGTTATCCGACTAGAGCTAATCAGACCAGAATCATGGATCAAGTGAAAACTGATGTTCAGGAGCTCCGCGAAAGGATGGATCGCTTCATGGAGCTCATGCAGGTGGTCGCCAATGGCCAAGATCAGCTCAGAACTTTGGTTCAGCCTTTGATCTCCAGGGTTGATAGCAACGGCGTACTCCACGGTGGGACCGTGCCTACTCCTCCACCAGTTGAAACTCCGCAGAATGGTGTCCCCGTGGCCGGGGGCAACGGCAGTGCTAATGGCAACGTGATGGCCAACCTCGGACTCAATACGGCGGGCGTCGGTAATGGGAGTCTGGGAGCTAATGTCAATGTCGGGCCGGGCAACGGTAATGCAGGCGTTGGGAATCTGTTTGTGCCTCAGCCATGGCTTGAGGATCATCAGGATGATGTGTTCTCTCAAAAGGGTGCTGAAGGAGAGCCGAATGCTGAAACGCGGCTTAGATTCAAAGCACTTGAAGATAAAATGAGAGATATTGAGAATCAGAATACTTTGGGCGTTGATATGTCCAAGCTGGGATTAATTGCTGATTTCAAGGTGCCTCCTAAGTTCAAGGTACCTGACTTTGAGAAATATAAGGGCACCACTTGCCCTCGTGTCCACCTGAGATCGTACTACAGGAAGATGTCTGCCTATTCTGAGGACGAGAAGTTGCTGATGCACTTCTTCCAAGACAGTCTTTCCGGGCCATCCCTCGAGTGGTACATGGGTCTGGAGCCCACTAGTGTGCGCACATGGAAGGATCTCGCTGAAGCGTTTGTGCACCATTACCAGTACAATAACGACTTGGCCCCGAACCGAGTCCAGCTGCAGAACCTGTCGCAGAGGAATAATGAAGGATTTAAGGAGTACGCCCAGCGGTGGCGTGAGTTGGCAGCCAGGGTTCAGTCGCCGATGGTTGAACGAGAGCTCGTGCAGATGTTTGTAGCTACCTTCCCAGGGGTTTACTATGAAAAGTTAGTTAGCGGCATGTCTGGGACGTTCTCAGCTCTCATTATCATGGACGAGCACGTCGAGAATGGAATCAAGATCGGGAAAATTCAAGGTGAGTCATCCTCAGCTGGAGGAGGTGGAAAGAAACCTTATGCTGGCAAACGACGAGAAGGAGAAGCGAGCGCCGTGACCAACGCTCGAAGGAAGGGCAAAGGCCCTCAGCAGCAGATAGCCAGTATAAATATCCCAGCGGCTCAGCAGCAGCAGCAACCGAATCAACAGGGATATTGAAAGTACCAGAATCGGGCATCTTTGGCAAACCGTCACTTCGAGGCACCGCCCATGTCGTACGCACAACTCTTGCAGACCTTGCTTCAGCTTCAGTTGGTCCAGAAGAGGACGATGGCTCCCTTGACAGGGGCACCTCCACCAGGGTACGGCGCAAATGCCACTTGCGATTTCCACTCAGGGGCACCAGGCCACACAATCGAGAACTGCAAAGCCTTCAAGCACAAGGTGCAGGACTTGGTGGATGCCAAGATCATTAACTTCTCTGATAATGTGCCCAATGTCACAAAGAATCCTATGCCGAATCATAGGGGAGGCGGAGTGAACGCCATTATCGAAGAAGAGAATGCAGATCTGTTGACTGATGTCAGAGACCTAAAGACGCCGCTTAGCTTCGTTAAAGCTAAGTTGCTGAAAAGAGGGTTCTTTCCAGGTTGCGGAGAACTATGCACGGACTGTGCCACGCATTCTGATGGATGTGAGCAGTTGGTAGAAGGAATTCAAAGTCTGATGACTGAGGGGATTCTGCAGTTTAGCCGGAGGGCTGAAAGGGGATCAGGAGAGGTAGTGTTGAAGCAGGCCGATGAAGTCGCCACCATCACCATCCCTCGCCAGCCAATAACTATTTCGGCGCCCAGACCGCCTACAATTACTATTACCAAAGCTGGGCCGATACCCTTCGAGAGCACTAACGCCGTCCCGTGGCATTATGGGGCTGAAGTTTATTGCAGCGGACAGAGGTTGAAGCTAGAGCTGTATGGGTCGACTGTGGAGAACCTTGCGGGAATCAGTGGTATTACTCGCAGCGGAAGAGTATTTGCACCGCCAGAGGTCGTGGCAGATAAAGCGGTCAAAGCTGATGCGGCCGATAAAGGGAAAAGCAAAGTCGTCGAAGGGGTCCTGTGTGGGGTAGAAACAGACTTGCTTGTCAAAGATGCCGAGGAGTTTATGCGGTTGATTAAAAAGAGCGACTACAAGATTGTAGATCATCTCCATCAGACGCCCTCGAAGATTTCCATTCTCAACCTGTTGCTGTGTTTTGAAGCACACCGCAACGCGCTGCTGAAGGTGTTGAACGCCACCTACGTACCGCAAGAAATATCGGTGAATCAGCTAGAGGAGGTTGTAGCCCACGTTAATGCTGGAAATGGGCTAGGTTTCACAGACTTAGAGTTGACGCCAAAAGGGAGGAGTCACAATAGCGCCCTGCACATCTCGATAGAGTGTAGGGGCACGATCATGTCGCACGTGCTGGTGGACACGGGTTCGTCACTTAATGTTCTTCCGAAGAAGGCGTTAATGAAGTTGGATACTCGTGGAGTGATCTGCACACCCAGTGATCTGGTTGTGAAGGCGTTCGACGAAACTAAATGCCACGTTTTTGGGGAGGTGACCCTGCCAATCCAAGTCGGGCCGGAAACGTTCGACGCGGTCTTTTATATTATGGACATCATGCCTGCCTACAGTTGCCTCTTGGGCCGGCCATGGATCCATGCTGCTGGAGCCGTGACCTCCACGTTGCACCAAAAGCTCAAATATGGTGTCGGAGGAAGCATCGTAACCGTGTGCGGCGAGGAGGACATAATGGTGAGCCATTTGTCATCCTTTAAGTATGTTGAAATGGATGGCGAAATCCATGAGACTCTATGCCAAGCGTTCGAGGCTGTCAAGGTGAAAGAAGTAGCTCCTGTAGTCACAGAAAATCCAGAGATGAATCTCTCCTTCTTCAAGGAAGCTCGGGCCGTTGTCCAAGCCGGATCTACCCCAGGCTGGGGGCGAATTTTGGAGATACCCAACAAGCAAGATAAGTTTGGGTTGGGATATTCTCCTGGAGCTGAAGCTTCTTCTTCTTCGTCTAGCAGTGCATCTCGAGGTAAAGGGCCGATCCAATTTACCAGCGGCGGAGTGATTTTCGAAAGCATCAACGCGGTGTCTGAAGACAGCGGGGATAGCGATTGTGACCTCGACTCTTGGATTCAGCCAAGCAAGTCGGGCGAGTGCCTCAGCAATTGGACCATCAAGGATATCATCCAGATGACAAGTGAAGAGTAATGATTTACTTTTTCCAATCATTGTACAACCCTACGTCCTACCCGGGGCATAGCGGTTTTATTGTCAGGGCCTTGTTGGATTATGTATATGCATTTTGTTAATAAATCAAAGGCGTTTTCTTCGTATTCAAATATTGTGATCTCTGTTATTCCTGTTTTATATTTGTTTTGAAAAACAGTAAAATGGCAATGGGGTTTGTGCTAACCTGCACATCCTTGTTTTAAACTTAACCCTTGTTATTGCAGGATCCACATAACAGATGACATCGACTCTGGACCTTCTACGGCTCACTTCGACTTCGATTGCCCGATCTATCAAGCCGAAGAAGAGATTGATGAAGACGAAGACCTTCCTGAAGAATTGGCCCGCTTGTTGAAACAAGAGGAAAAAGTTATTCTGCCTCATGAAGAGGAGATCGAAATCGTGAACCTGGGTTCTGAAGAGCTCGTCAGAAACGTCAGGATAGGGGCCGCATTGCAGAGTGATGTCAAGCAGAGATTGGTCGAGATGCTTCGAGAGTATAGTGACGTCTTTGCTTGGTCATACGAAGATATGCCCGGACTTGACACGGACATCGTGGTCCACCACCTGCCGCTGCGAGAAGATTGCCCTCCCGTTAAGCAGAAGCTTAGGAGGACGAGACCAGATATGGCCGTTAAGATCAAAGAAGAAGTGCAAAAACAGCTTGATGATGGCTTCTTAGCGGTCACCACTTACCCTCCGTGGGTCGCCAACATAGTACCTGTACTGAAGAAGGACGGTAAGGTACGCATGTGCGTCGATTATCGGGATTTGAATAGGGCGAGCCCTAAAGATGATTTCCCGCTGCCTCATATCGATGTGTTGGTCGACAACACAGCCCAGTTCTCCGTGTTTTCGTTCATGGATGGCTTCTCCGGTTACAACCAGATCAAGATGGCGCCGGAGGACATGGAGAAAACGACGTTTATCACTCCCTGGGGAACATTTTTCTATAAGGTAATGCCTTTCGGTCTGAAGAACGCAGGGGCCACTTACCAACGAGCCATGGTAACTTTGTTTCATGACATGATTCATCATGAGATCGAGGTCTATGTTGATGACATGATTGCGAAGTCCCAAACGGAGGAAGAGCATCTGGTCAACTTATTGAAGCTTTTTGAGAGGCTTAAGAAGTTCAGGTTGAGGCTGAATCCTAACAAGTGTACTTTCGGAGTACGGTCTGGAAAACTACTGGGGTTTATCGTGAGTGAAAGAGGCATCGAGGTTGATCCTGCGAAAATAAAAGCCATACGAGAAATGCCAGTGCCGAAAACAGAAAAAGAAGTTCGTGGTTTCTTGGGCAGAATAAACTACATTGCGAGGTTTATCTCTCAGCTCACGGCCACGTGTGAACCGATGTTCAAGCTTTTAAAGAAAGATCAGGTGATTATCTGGAACGAGGATTGCCAGAAGGAATTTGACAAGATAAAGCAGTATCTCCAAGAACCTCCAATCTTGATACCCCCAGTGGCTGGACGGCCTCTAATCATGTACTTGACAGTTCTTGAGAATAGTATGGGGTGTGTTCTCGGTCAGCACGACGAGACGGGCATAAAGGAGCATGCCATTTACTACTTGAGTAAAAAGTTCACGGACTGTGAATCTCGATACTCGATGTTGGAGAAGACGTGTTGTGCACTAGCCTGGGCTGCCAAACGTCTACGACAGTACATGCTCAATCACACCACCATGCTAATTTCGAAGATGGATCCGATCAAGTACGTCTTCAAGAAGCAGGCTCTTTCGGGCAGGATTGCCAGATGGCAAATGGTGTTAACGGAATATGATATTCAGTACGTGTCCCAGAAGGCCATCAAGGGAAGCGTATTGTCTGAATACCTTGCCGAACAACCGATCGAGGATTACCAGCCGATGAAATTTGAATTCCCCGATAAGGATATCATGTTTCTCAAAGCGAAGGATTGCGATGAGTCGTTGCCCGACGAGGGGCCAGATAGAAAATCCCAGTGGAAATTGATATTCGATGGGGCGGTTAATTCCTATGGAAGTGGCATCGGGGCTATCATCACGACTCCCCACGGATCCCACATCCCATTTACTGCGAGACTGATGTTTCTAGTCACCAACAATGAGGCGGAGTACGAAGCATGCATCATGGGTCTAGAGGAGGCAATTGATTTGAGAATCAAGAACCTAGACGTATATGGTGACTCAGCGCTTGTGATCAACCAAATTAAAGGGGAGCAGGAGACTCGTCAATCAAATTTGGTGCCGTACATGAATTATGCTAGAAGGCTACTTCCGTTCTTTGATCGGGTGGAACTCCATCATGTGCCCCGGGCCAAAAATCAGATGGCTGATGCCTTAGCCACATTGGCTTCAATGTATAAAGTCAATTATTGGAATGAGGCTCCAAGAATTGTCCTTGCTCGTCTTGATAGACCTGCATTTTTCCTTGCAATCGAGGAAGCCGCCGATGGCAAGCCATGGTTCCATGACATCCAGACTTTCCTTATGACTAAGGAGTATCCTGCGGGTGCGTCAACCCAGGATAAAATGACTCTGAGGAGGCTGTTTGGAAACTTTTACCTCAATCCTGATGGAGTTTTGTACAAAAGAAACCACGATCTCGTGCTACTCAGATGTGTAGATGAGAAAGAGGCGAGTATACTCATGGAAGAAGTCCATGAAGGCACATTTGGTACGCACGCCAGCAGGCATGCCATGACGAGGAAGATCCTGAGAGCAGGGTACTACTGGCTGACGATGGAATCAGATTGCTTCAAATTCGCGAAGAGGTGTCATAAATGCCAGATTTATGCTGATAAAGTTCATGTGCCGCCGTGCCCGTTAAATGTCATGTCCTCCCCGTGGCCGTTCTCCATGTGGGGCATCGACATGATAGGCAAGATCGAGCCCACTGCATCTAACGGTCATCGCTTCATTCTGGTAGCTATCGACTACTTCACCAAGTGGGTGGAGGCAGCCTCGTATGCTAATGTAACCAAGCAGGTGGTGGCTAAATTCATAAAAAGGGACATCATCTGTCGCTACGGAATTCCCGAGCGGATCATTACTGATAATGGTTCAAATCTGAATAACAAGGTGATGAAGGAGTTGTGCCAGAGTTTCAAGATCGAACACCACAACTCGTCTGCTTACCGGCCGAAGATGAATGGCGCCGTTGAAGCGGCCAACAAGAACATAAAGAAGATTGTTCAGAAGATGGTTGTGACCTACAAGGATTGGCACGAGATGCTGCCGTTTGCATTGCACGGTTATCGTACAACGGTACGTACTTCAACCGGGGCAACTCCTTTCTCCTTAGTGTACGGTATGGAAGCTGTCCTACCGTTACAAGTGGAGATCCCTTCTTTGCGAGTTTTGGTTGATGTGAAACTCGACGAGGCAGAATGGATTACGAACCGACTGAACCAACTCAGCCTGATGGACGAGAAGAGGTTAGCATCGATTGCGTTTGGTCGTCTGTACCAAAGCCGAATGAAGAAAGCTTACGATAAGAAGGTGCGTCCTAGAAGCTTTCAGACGGGTGATCTCGTCCTGAAGAAGATTCTTCCTCCACACTCTGATCACCGGGGCAAGTGGACTCCGAATTAAGAAGGTCCGTACGTCGTCAGCAAGGTCTTCTCGGGAGGAGCTTTGTTGTTATCCACGATGGATGGTGAAGATTTTGCATCCCCGGTGAACGCGGACGCGGTTAAAAAATACTTTGCTTGAAAGCGACCCGCTGGACAAAAAAGAGAGTCCGGGCAAAAAAGGGGCATCCCGGCGAACCAAAAACAGAATAAAAGGTTCGGGCAAAAATTAGGGATATAAATTGAAAAAAATGCACACCCGCGAAGTCGAAAACCTACACTGGGCGGCTTCGGCAAAAAAGGGTATCCCGGTGAACTGAAAACCCGCAAAGGGCGGTTCACGCAAAAGTTAGGGATTTGAAAAAGCAAATGACTGCGTTCCGCGTGTGGACTTTCTTTGCTTAGTGGTTTGGAAGACCTGAGGGCCGTTTATCTGAATCAATCTCTTCTGAAGCTGATGCGTCGGAGAAGTATCGAAGCCGAGTGGGTCATAGAGGGATCAACTCATGGTGTTCGTCTACGCCTCGTTGTCGACATTTGTATATACTGATGTATATTTATGTTTTATTTTTGCGCGGCTTCCTCATTCCAGGAGCTTGCATCTGTTGTAAAACATTTTTACCCATTCAGGGGTTCGTTATTAATAAAATGTATACTATTCAGCAATTCTGTTTGCCTGTTTAGCATTTATCTGTTTTGTTTGCGAAAAAGAACGCTGATGTTTTTGATAAAATGCGCATACATAAACTTACTGGCCTAGGCCACTGATTGTTGAAACAATGAATTACTTGTACATTGTCACGAGATAATAACCTTAATAGGCCCCTTTGAGAAGGGTATCTTGTCTGTTTGTTTGTGTTGTTACAGGTATAGCATATTCCAGGCAGTGCGTCGTGCGCATCCCAAAGAAGGATGATTCCTCCTTCTCTAGCAGAATTCAGTAGCCTCTCCCTGCAGAGTCTGAACGCGAGATCGTGAGCATTGATATGTCTCCCCAGGCAGAGATGATTCTCTCCCCAATCAGATGCGTCCTGAAGGACCGTCATCTCCTCAGCTGAGTCAGGCGCCGAAGCGCGTGTTCATCCCCCAGCACCGGGTCACAAGTGCAGGTCTCGTAGGAAACTATTCGTTCACTGAAGTGTGCAGCAACTGATGGTGCAAGACTGAAGTCTCCAGCGGAATTGAAATTCCCCACCAGAGTCGTACTCTCCCCCGAAATCGAATGATTCCTTCTTCCCCAGCGGAATTGAGATTCCCCCCACGGAGCCGTACTCTCCAAGCAAAGCAGAATAATTTCTCCTTCCTCAGCCGAGTTCGCAGATCCCCAAGAGAGCCGAATCCTTGGAAGCTGCTCAGACCATGATTGGTTTTCCCCAGTGAGAGGTTGAACAGCTAATGCTGTTTCCCCACAGAGTCGTTATCTCTAGAGAAGTAGCCATGAAGGCCATGCAGTTTATTCCCGCGATTGATATCGCTTTCCCTCAGCAGGTCCAAGTTCTCGTAGAGCTTCGTTCCCCTGCAGCAGTCAACTGAAGTTGTTTCCCCCGCAGCAGTCAACTGAAGTTGTGTCCCCTGCGGAGTCCAATTGAGATTGGCGGGACCATGTTCTCCTCAGCAGGATGATTCCTCTATCGGAGTAGTTCTTTCTCCTTGACAGGAGAATTCCCCCTCGGCATTTATTTTGCTGACGGGATCGCATCATTGTGCATGATTGCATAGCATTCATCATAAACGCATAGCATTTCCACCGTGTGGAGCATTGCGTCATTGCCGAAGCATATGCATAATAAACATGATCTAGGTTGTTACCGTTCTTGTTTTGCAGGTGTTCCGCCGCAGAATCGATTGCTCAGGATGATTCCTGACATTCTCCCCCAGCGAAGCCGCTTGCTCAAGATGATTCTTGAAGTCTCCAGCGAAGTTTTCGGTTCAAGATGATTCTTGAATTCCCCAGCAGGGTCGGTTTCTTAAGATGATTCTTAAGATCCCCAGCGCAGTCTCCAAAATTGGTTGCTCAAGTTGATACTTAGAGTCCCCAGTGAAGGTTGCCCAGGATGATTCCTGAAAGCCCCAACAGAGTGTTCGCTCAGGATGATTCCTGAAATCTCCAGAATGGTCGACGGTTCAAGATGATTCTTGAAGTCCCCAGTGGAGTTATTTGTCCAAGATGATTCTTGAAGTCCTCAGCAGAGTTGATTCATCCAGAATGATTTCTGGACCCCCGGAGCGGAGTTACTTGATAGTTCTCCAGAATCCCCAACGGCGATGCGTCATCCCCAGCAGGTTTCTAACGACGAAGTTGAAACCTCCCTTGAAGACTCCATGATTGAAGTCTGACCGTGTTAATGAAGCAGTTCTCTCAGCTGATACGGAGTGCCTGATGGCAGAGGTTTAGATATTCCCAGTTGACTCATGATTGACCAAGAATTCTATTCCCGACTTGCTAACGAAGTCCGGCTGATGCCCGACAGATGTCTTTGAATGCCTGATGGCATAATCAACCTGATGGTTGAAGTCCGGCTGATGCCCGACAGATGTCTTTGAATGCCTGATGGCATGATCAACCTGATGGTTGAAGTCCGGCTGATGCCCGACAAATTCTTTGAATGCCTGATGGCATGATCAACCTGATGGTTGAAGTCCGGCTGATGCCCGACAAAGTTCTACGAATGCCCGATGGCATGATCAACCTGATGGTTGACCTGAAGAGTCCCGATGAATCGTGATGCCTGATGGCATGATCGACTATGTATTACCAGTTACCGTGCGACCAATTCTCCAGCTAGTTGTCGTGCAGCTATTATTTCAGTGTTGGAAGATTTGTTCCCGTTAGAGTACCGTGTACTTGTGCAGTTGGCAAATTTCCGGGTTTATCGGTATTCAACCATCTCGCACCTTGATTGGCTGAGATCCGTTCGCTCCTCACCCAGTCAGGTTCAAGCCGTTTGAATAGGGGCAGCTGTTGCACCCCAAAATTTGACCAACACTTATTTACCAAGCTTGTGTTCACCAACATGATCACCTGCTTCTCATTGGTGTGGGTGCAGTAGATCAAGAGGTATGGTTACCTAGCAAGAGTTATATGAGACTTTGAAGCTATCCAAGAAGGTTGTTCAAGTGTTCAAAGGTTGATATTCTTGTCAGAGAACTCAAGAGATCCTCAGAGAGATTGGTTGAAACCAAGGTTGTGTGTCTCATAACTTGAGAGTTGTGGGAGCCCCTCAGATGATTCTGAGACTATGAGGATGAACTTAAAGCTTTGAGAAATCTTATGAGATGTCTTGGAAGCCATCATGAAGCTTAGAGAGGTCATTGTACAAGAATTCAGAAGATTCAGCCATGAGTGGTGGAATTAGGGTTTGATTGGGTCAACCCTAGGTCAACTGATGATTTGGAGAAGGTTGAGACCTAATCCAAGAGCCATGTGATCATGGATTGATGCATTGAGATGCTATAAGGATGATTCCTAGACCAACTCATCATGATTGAGGAGTTTAAGAAGTTTCAGGCTAGGGTTTCTAAGGCTTGACAGTGTAAAATCCCCTAGTTTGATCCCTATCTTCAAGGCAGTGTAGCTCAAGATGTGATTGTCATCTCATCTTCCCCATAACATGAATGTTGTACAGCTTTCTCTTAGCTTTAATTTGAGTACTATAAGTCCTTTATAGGATTTGTAGAGCCCAAGTTATGGCTTTGACAAATTACAGGTCATCTGAGGTATGTGAATCTGGGTCCTTGAAAGTCACCCAACTTGCACCCAACGTTTGCCATAGTAGGATGATTCCTATGAACTCTTGGTCAACATGAATGTTGTATATCATCTTATTAGATTTCTAGAGAGTACTAGAAGTCCTTGATAGGATTTGTAGAACTCAAGTTATGGCTTTGACAAGTCAAGGGCATTTTGGTCATTTGGAGGTTATAGGTCATTTCAAGCATAAGGCCATATCTCCTATTTCCAAGCTTCAAATAGAAAAATCTTCAACATCAAACTTGCTTAGAATGATGTTTTAAGGCTAGTAGGGAGGTCATGGGATGTTGAAAAGGCTTGTATCAAAAAGTGATAAAAATGACCTAAAATGGAGGCATAAGTTAAATAAGTTGAAATTGAAAATTGGAAATCCCAAGTTACACATCCAAACCATGTCATATAATAGGTCATTTTGACTCTAAAAGACATTCTAAAAACAATGGTTCAGCCATAATTTTGATTTGAGGCCTAGATCATGGGGCTGCTTTGGAAATGGCTTACTTGCATCTTAAGGTTCAAAGGCAAAACTCAAAGAAACTCAATGTACAAGTTAGTTATGCATTTCAACACATCATATATCTCATATGGGGATAATTTCAAGTCAGAATTGGTGGTTACAAGAGGCTTGGCATGAGATAGCACATGATGAGAAGTGAATTCATAATGTCATGACATGAGATTTCCAATTTCTCATGGGAAGGTTCTAGATGGTTCTAGATGATTCTAAACCATTCTATATAACATGTAGAACTTGCTCAGATGCAAGTTTGGTGTAAGATTTGAGAGAAGATAGAGTTGGCCATTTCACTTGCCTCCATTGCAAGTTGAAAGTGAATTCCCTATTCTGAACCATTTCCATTCATTCTTTCCATTCATACACACTCCATTGATGATAGTGAAGCTGTGCATAGCAATTTGAGAGCAAATCCATGGTGAATTGAGGAATTGGCAATTGGATTTTCAAGATAGCAAGTCATAATCGAATTCTGAGATTCAAGCACTCTCCCTCAAATCTTTTGCAAACAGTAGCAAGATCATCATCCAAGGAAGCTTTCTGAAGAATTTCAAGGCTTGAAGTGAAGGTTTTCACCATCTGCTAATCAAGAAATACCAGGTTTGCAAAATTCACTCTACACCATAATTTATGCATCTTTAGGTAGAATTGTTAAGGTAGAACTGTTAGAGACCAATAGGAGATGGATTTTGAGAAGTTTGAGAAGGATTGGTGAAGTTTCAGTTAGTGTCACCATTTTTATTTGGACCAAGAACTCGAGTTATGTTGAGATATAGAGTGAACTAGATATCAAGAATCAGTCAGTGTGAGTTGGTGATTAATCTGAGGTAGTTAATTGCAAGAATGGTTGAAGTTGATGATTGAGCCTATCTTTGATCTTGGGTCGGGTTTGAGAATTCAGGATGTTTCAATTGATTTTGAGATTATGGTTAGATTCAGCATGAAATTCTGGACAAGATAGGGTTTTAAATTTCTATTTTCCATGAAGAATTGATGAGGTTCGTGTTTGAGGAAGATGAAGCTTGGTGCCCTGCATTTTCATGGCTTCTCCAAGAACCCTAGCCAGAGGTAGAAGATAAGCGCGTGGCCATTGGATTATGGGCTGACTCTTGACTAAGACCAAGATCTTACGGTTGAGATTTAATTCCAATTTGAAGAGGGAAACCCTGAGTATGATGAAACGCGGTGTTTCATTAAAAGAACTTTGGGCTGGATTGCTTCCCACACCCCATCTTCGTGGCCCACTTGGTTTTGAACTATATTTCATTACTTCCTGCACCATTTTATTTTCCATTTTCCATTCATTTTTTAATTGATTTTCTGACTTGAATTGGGCCTAGCACGCATGACTACCCACACCCCCATTTTTAGCTCATTGATGATTTGAACTGGACATAGTTACTAACTGCACCACATCCTTTCATATTTTAATTTCATTTTCTTCCATTTTTCACTAAACTTTGAAAAATCATAATGAATGGAAAAATAATGATTTTTAAGTGGGAATTTTTACTCCTGTTTCATTTTAATGTCTAGAAAATTATCAAATAAAAATATTTGCATTTCATGCATTTTTAATATTTTTTGTGTATTTTTCATTGTAATAGCTTTTTATTTCTTTTATGTTGATACATGAATTTGTAGAATTTTGTTTAGCTAGTTCCCTTAGTGTTTTTAGGCCATTCGTTTTAGGATAGTTAGATATAAGCTTTAGCTCCCCCCTGGATTTATTCCATATTTTTGTGATGAATTTTAGGTTAGTTTTGATTAGATGACATTAGGTTGTGTAGAATTAGGTCAATCCTTAACATAGGTCCACAATAACATTAGAGTTTTGGGTTTCTAGGTCAAGTTAGACATTGGGACATATAAGGGTATTAAGGGTAGGTATGTAGGATCCCTTAGAAATTATATTAGGTTTTAATATAGTAGTATACTATTTTTAGATGATTTTTGTAGTTGATGATTGTTTGTGTTGCCCTTGTGGGCTTGTATTTTTGTTTGCTTTGCTTTGTGGGCTTGGAGCTTGGTTTTGTTTTGAGGAGCATTGAGGAGCATAGTAGGAGCATTGAGGAGCATTGAGGAGCTTGAGAGCTTGATCTTGTTTGTTTTGTTGATTGTTTTAGGGTTAGGGATTAGGAAGAGTTAGACCTAGTTAACTTCTTTCTTAAACATGGATGGTATCTTTCACCTCCATTCCTCCCTATGATTCAAAGTCCTTCCATGGTATACACCTCTCTCCTTTGGAGGGATAAGTGATGATACCTAGGAAGTAGAACTTTTGAGGGAACCATTCCTTTGATGTTGAACCCTTATAGGTCACCTTTGGTGGTCAATAAGCAGTTCAATGTCCCAGCTTATCCAGTTAAGTGATTCCCTCTGGTTTGAATATATTGAGAGATGCTGAGCTTGAGTGTGAAGATGAAGACTTCATTGAAGAGGATGAAGAAGGATGATTCCTGAAGCATTGCCATGCCTGCTGAAGCTTGAAGAGCAACAAGAGCAGGTTGATACTTGAAGACCCAATGAAGATCCAGTAAAGGCTGAAGGATGAAGTTGATACTTCTAAGTGACTGAAGAATACTCTAAGCAGCTGAAGCTTGCAAGAAGAGAAGACCAAGTTGATTCTGAAGAGCTGAAGCTTGAAGAACAAAGGAAGTTGATACTTACTTTGATACTTGGAGATCCTGAAGGAGATCAAGTTGATACTTGTGGTCATTTAGTGAAGCCTGAAGGTGGAGCTGATCAAGAAGCTGAAGCTTAAAAGAGAAGATAAGTTGAAACTTATGTTGAAGGGTTGAAACCTGGAAGAGCAAATTGATATTTGTCAAGAGTGATGAAGTCTGAAGACTGGATTGTTGTTGGAAGAGCTGAAGCTTGGAGCTGAGTTCTTATCTTCTTCTTTGTTGTATTGACATGTTTTGTTTGACTTGCTTGATGCATTAGAATAAGTTCATATCTAGAATAGGTAGAATCTAGGAGCATGATTGCACTAGAGGTTGAGTTGCTCCCTCTGCTTGTATTGTTACTGTGTGGCTTTGCTTGCGAGTATTCGGTAGAGTCCAGCTCCCTTGTCCATGTGGTTTGTTTGCCTAATGGCATTTTATTTCATTCCTTCTGTATGATTGCAGTTTACTGTATTTTGCTTGATAGCATGTTTTATCTTTCAGTATGATTACTGTTATCCATTCTGGCTTGAGGTTGAGATGAGCTTGTGGAGGCTGAAGCCCCACACACATTTCCTCCCTCACTTGCATTGCATGCATTTTACTGTTAAGTTGATGCTTTGTCTGTTTTGGTGTATCATTGACATGATCCCTTAGGACTCTCATTTCCTTTGATAAGGAATTGATGATAGAACTTTAGGTTGAAACCTATGCATGACAACTTCTAGGAGATCCATGTTCAAACCTCAACCATAGGATGAATCCTTGGCATGACAACAGTAGGACTTGATAGTCTCCCTCCTAGTTGGGCCTGTTTTCTTCTCATCTCAAAACAGTTTAAGATACAGTAATCATGAATGATTTCTTTCGTACGTTACGAGCCTTAAGCTATCTGAGAAAGGATTGTGGGAGAGTTTCTTTTCCATAGTCTGGATGTTTAGTATGGTACCCTTTGGGTGACATGAGACGCATTCACTCTTAGGTCATAGTCTCTAGTGCGATTGAAATTGCAAACATAATAAAAAACGCTTCTTTCGTAAAAGACAGGAAACAAACCGTAGTGTCCCGAACTACGTGAGCTCTGATCTCTCATGCCTGTTGAGAGTACGTAGGCACAATACTAATGTATTGGCGAGCTACCTTCCCCCATAACCCTTCGTAGGCCGAACTACGTTGACTCTGATTTCTCGTTCTCTGATGAGAATAAGTAGGCCTAAAGTGTGACGCTTTGCCGAGTCATTTTTATTTTCTGTTTAAGCCAGCCTTATAGGTAGATAGATAAAACCAACCCGTCCAAGTAAACACAACAAGCGTGGATCCCGTCGAGTACGACGGACGTGAGGGGTGCTAATACCTTCCCCTTGCGTAACCGACTCCCGAATCCGGACAATGGTTGCGATGACCTTGTCTTACCCTTTTTCGTCAGGTTTCTCCGATCGTTTCCTTTCCCGCTTTGAGGGATAAATAACGAAAGGTGGCAACTCTTCTGTTGTGCCGGCACCTTATTTTCGCGAAAGCGACACACAACTTCCGTATTTCAGGAGCTTGCATCTGTTGTAAAACATTTTGCCTATTCAGGGGCTCGTTATCAATAAACATATACTATTCAGTATTTTTGTTTGTTTGTTTAGCTATTATCTATTTTGTTTGCGATAAAGAACGCCCGGTGTTTTTGATAAAATGCGCATACATAAACTTGCTGGCCTAGGCCGATAATTGTTGAAACATTGAATTACCTAAACATTGTCACAGGATGATAACCTTGATAGGTCCCTTTGTGAAGGGTATCTTGTCTGTTTGTTCATTTTTGTTGCAGGGACGTCACCCTCCAGGCCGTATGCCAGATGTTTCCGAGCAGGATGATTCCTTCTTCCCCGGCGAGTTCAGTTGTGTTTCCCCACAGAGTCTGAACATGATACTATGAGCATTGATGTGTCTCCCTGAACGGAGATAGATTCTCCCCAACCAGATGCATCCTAGGTAGGATCGTCATTTCTCATGCTGAGTCACGCGCAGAGGTGTATACCCGTTCCCAGCAGTGGGTCAACCTGCAGTTTTCTCGTAGAAGACCATTCGTAAGTGTTCAGCTTTCGATAGTTCAGACTGAAGTCTCTGGCAGAATTGAAATTCCCCACAGAGTTGTATTCTCCCCGGTAGATAGGATTTATTCCAGCGTCTGGTTGCGTATCCCCAGCCAAGTTTGCAGTCCTCCAAGAGAGTCGAGTCCTTGGAAGTCGTTCAGGGCATTAATGGTTTTCCTCAGGAGAGTATTGAATAGTTGTTGCTGTGCTTCCCCATCGGAGTTCGTATCTCCAGAAAGATTCTATCTGCGAAGGCCATGCAGTTTATTTCTGCGATTGACATCGTTTCCCCAGAGGTTTGCGGTTTGTATACCCTGTTGAGCAAATACAGGTTCTCGTAGAACTTTGTCCCCTGCAGGAAGTCGTCTGAAGTTCGTTTCCCCAAGTTAATTCCAATTGAGATTGGTGTGAATTCTTATCCTCGGCAGGATGATTCCTTCTTCCCATCATAGTGGTTCTCTCTCCTTGACAGACTTTGCATAATTGCATAGCATTTACACTAAAACACGTAGCATTTCCACCGTGTGGAGCATTACGCCATTGTCAGACATATGCATATGAAACATGAGCTAGGTCGTTACCGTTCTTGTTTTGTAGGTGTTCCTCAGAAGATTTGTTTGCTCAAGATGATTCTTGAAGCCCCCTGCGAAGTTGTTTGTTCAGGATGATTCTTGATTTCCTCAGCAGAGTTTACTCGTCCAGAATGATTTTTGAATCCCCAAAGCAGAGTTACTTGATAATTATCCTTATTCCCTAACGGAGATGTGTCATCCCCAGCAGGTTTCAAACAGAGAAGTGGAAATTTCCTTGAAGACTTGATGATTGAAGTCCGGCAGTCGTGCCTAATTCCCCCTGACTTACTGATGAAGTCTGACTGCGATGTCGAAGATGTTCCCCCAGCTGACGCAGAGTGCCTGATAGAAAAAGTTTAGATATCCCTGTTGGTTCATGATTAATTGAGATTTTATTTCTGACATACTGACGAAGTCCGGCTGACGCCCGAGAATTTCTTTGAATGCACGACGACATAATTAACTCGATTGTCAAAAGTTTCTAATGGCCTGATGAGTCCCGAGGAATTCTTCTGCTGCTGTGCCGCAGAATGCCTGACGGCAATATCAGCTATGTATCACCAGTTGCCATGTAACCAGTGATCCCTTGATGACTTGAGGAAGAAGCTGTAGCGAAATCTGATGATCATCCTGACGGAGATTTGGGCCAGTTGTCGTGCAACTATCATTTCTGATTTCGAAGATTGTCCTACCAATCAGAGTATCGTTTACCTGTGCGGTTGGCACGTCACCAGTTGCCGTGCAACCAGTGACCCCTTATTTGATTTACTGACAGAGTCCGACAAAGATATTGTCAACGTTCCTAGCGACCTGACGAGTCCATAGGTGACGATAAGAATATCTTCTGCTGTGGCGCAGAATGCCCGACGGCATAATCGACCATCCTTCACCAGCTACCCAGTAACCGGTGATCCCTTGATGACTTGAGGACGTAGTTCTACAGCAAAATCGGATGATCATCCTGACGAAGATTTGAGATTAAGCATCCATCAACAAGTTGTCGTGCAACTATCAATATCAGTTATCCTTCACTAGTTACCGTGTAACCGGTGATCCCTTGATGACTTAAGGACGAAGATCTACAGTGAATTCAGAAGATCATCTTGACAGAGATTTGAAATCAATAATTCTCCAGCAAGTTTCCGTGCAACTGTTATTTCGGTTTTCGAAGATTTGTCCCCATCAGAGTATCGTCTACTTGGGCGGTTGGCAAATTTCCGGGTTTATTGGTATTCAACCATCTTTTACCTTGATTGTTTAAGATTCATTCACTTCTCACCCAGTCAGGTCCAACCCGTTTGAATAGGGGCAGCTGTTGCACCCCAAAATTTGCCTAACCTTTCTGTACCTAGCTTGTTTTTCATTGCATTCATTCTAGCATTATCATCTGCATTGCATTGACATGTGTGCAGGAGATCAAGAGGTATGACTACCAGCAAATGGCTACACAAGGTTATGAAGCTATCTAAGGAGTTTATTCAAGTATTCAAGGGTTGATATCCTCATTAAAGAAGCCAAAGATCCTCAGAGAGAGTGGTTGAAGCCAAGTGTGTACATCTCCTAACTTGAAGGTTGTGAGAGGTCATTAGATGATTCTAGATCCATGGAGTTGGACTTGAGACCTTGAGATAGCTCATGAGAAGTATTGAATTTCATTTTGAAACCTAGACAGGTCATTATGCAAAGGATATGAGGCTACAACCAAGATGGGTGCAACTAGGGTTTCATCTGGTCAACACTAGGCTAACTGATGATTTGAAGAAGGTTGAGACCCTATTTCAAAGCCATGTGATCATGGATTGATGTCTTAAGATGCCCAAGGGATGATTCCAAGGTCAACTCATCA
The DNA here is from genome assembly GCA_963859935.3 of Lathyrus sativus. NCBI lineage: Eukaryota > Viridiplantae > Streptophyta > Magnoliopsida > Fabales > Fabaceae > Lathyrus > Lathyrus sativus. The sequence goes on along the minus strand of OZ012737.1, from coordinate 251,844,386 downwards.
TGAATCAAGAGTGTGAGGAGTTGCTAGGCTAGGGTTACTATGCTTGACAGTGTAAAATCCCCTGGTTTAGTGCCTAACTTCAAGACCACATAACTCAAGATGTGATTTTCATCTCACCTTGACCCCAACATGATTGTTGTAGAGCATGAGCATAACTTTAATTTTAGTACTAGAAGTCCTTGATAGGGTTTATAGAACTCAAGTTATGAGCCAGACAAGTTATAGGTCATCAAATGAATGTGAATTTGGAGCTTGAAAATCAACCAACTTGCATGACACTTTTGCCCTAGAAGAATTATTCTCATGAACTTTTGGACAGCATGAATGTTGTTCCTTATCTTCTTAGATTTCTAGAAAGTACTAGAAGTCCATGATTGGATTTGTAGAACTCAAGTTATGAGCTTTACAAGATAAGGGTATTTTTGGAATTTGGAATTATAGGTCATTTGTGATCATGGGTCAATTTCATCAACTTAGGCACCTCAAATGGACTTTTGATCAACTTGAAAGTTGTTCAAAATGGTGTTATTTGTCCAACCATGACCAAAACATTCATTGATATGGATTAAATATGGAAGTGTATGAAGGAATTTTCATGGAAGATAATTAAAAGGCATAAAAAAGAGAAAATTCCAAAACAATTCATTTTTGTGCAAAACTTGGCAAGTTTGTGCATTTTTTGAAGGTAGAAGACATTTGGAGCATTTTTGCATTCTCACATTTTTGAGTTAAGGTTGATTTCATGGCTTAATTCCAAGTTGCTTAAAGATGAAGTAACATAATCAATGTGCACCATAGGATTGAATTAAGCATTCAATCTGATCCATCCATGCTCAAGGAGTGTTATGCAAGCTATTTGGATGAGAATGGAAGCTGCTAGAAGCAGAAATGCACGACTACCATGAGAGGAAAGTGAGGAAAATTGGAAAATTGGATTGAGTGAATTGGGTCATAATTGGGCCAGATAAGGATCCATAACAGTTCTATATAAGTTTCTGGATGAGTTCATAGCAAGGTTGGTGATTGGAAAAGCTTGAATGAGGTAAGGAGCACTTGAAATAGTTAGTTACAAAGTGAAAATAGTTTTTCATCTTGGAGGCCATTGCAGATGGAATTGAAGCTCTAAGTTCTTCAGCAAGCATCACTGAACGATTCTGAGCAAGTTTGAACAAGGATTGAAGGCTGTAGCACGCGCTGTGAAAGCTCAAACCAGGTTTTCATCTTTTCATTATTATGCTCTGATGAGATTGAATTAAGATATAAATTGCATGTGGTTAGGTAGAGTATGAACCTTAGATGGATTTAGGTATGATTTGGAGAGGTTTTGAGATGATTCTTGATGATGAGTGAAATATTCAGAGGCACGGTTATGGCTGTATAGGGAGTGTTTTCAAGAATTTATTTTAGATAATTGATCAGGGAGAAGAGTAGAGTAGATTAATAGCATTAATTTGAAGTTTGGTGATGATGACCTTGAGTGCACCATTTCTGTTTCTGTTCGTATTTTCTTGTATCTTGAGAGATAGGGAAAATGGAGAGTAGCATGGGTTCCTCGTGAGAAAATGAGCGAATCTGGATAATTTCATAAGGTTTGGTGGTGTCTGATGACCTGGCCACCGTGAAGCCGCCGGAGAAGACGACCGGAGTCTTCTCCGGCCACCGTGAGGCTCCCACCATAGTTCTCAGTTTGAATTGAAGAAGACGAAGCTTGTACCGTTGGATTGGTTTGGATTAGGGGACTAAGTAGCCAGATCCAACACGTGAGATGCATTCTGAGATTGTTGACTTGTTGACTGCTGAGGTGTCATCATGATGAAGGTTGGATTAGCATACTTTTTGGAGTGATGGTTAGGATTAGAGACTAGGGTGAACCCTAGTCAACTGCAATGCACTGTGCCTTCAGCAAAACAAACCGTTTCACTTAATTCCTTCAGCACACGCATGGCATTCCCCCCTCCCTTGGATGCATTGACTGGTCTGATGATCCAGTGGCCACGTTATTTTTGCTTTTTTCTGACTTAGTTAATTGTTTTCTTTATTTCTTTTATTCATTTTATCATATAAAATGCATAAAAAATAGTTTTATTGATCAGAAAAATATGAGAAAAATTATGGATGATTCTTACCTTGTTTCTAATTTTTGTATGGTATTTGTTTTCATTTTTGGATAATTTTCCATTTTACTGGCATTTTTCTATTTTTAAAAATGATTAAAAATTGTTAAAAATGACTAGTTTGCTTTCTGATTTTTGTACCACCTCATGCTTTAGAATTAGGTTTTGAGATTTTGCATTCTTGGTATAGAGACCTTGATTGGTTTGTGATTTTTGTTGGATTTTTTAGAAGCTCCTAGGTATTGTTTTGAGATAGGTTTTTAGGAGCCTTCCATGGTTGACACCATTTAGCACATCCCTTAAGTTTGAATTTGTTTAAGACCTTTAGATTTAGGTCTGGCCCCTGGTTTTTATACCATGAACCCTTAAGACATGTAGGAAACCATAGAAATTTGCCTAGCCTTTTAAGAAGTGATCTTCCATTAGTTCCCCATTTTACAAGTTAATGATGTTTAGGTGATCCTAATTTAGCTTGTCTTGTAGTTTAGCAATAAGGGTGAACCCTTAGCTAACTTTAGGCTTTTAATTACTCTTTGATAGGATTGAACCTAGATTAAGACCTCTTGAGAACCTAGATTAGGCCTTGATAGAGCTTTAATCCCTTTTAAGTTTAGGTGATCCTTAACTAATCCTTAGGGTTTCTCTTAAAGCCTTTTAGGAAGATCAAATCCCAATGAATGGTAGAGTGTCATGGTGGATGCCTTTGGCATACACCATGCTTCCCTTCATTTCAATCTCCCATGAATGGTAGAGTGTCATGGTGGATGCCTTTAGAATACACCATGCTTCCCTTCATTTCAATCTCCCATGAATGGTAGAGTGTCATGGTGGATGCCTTTGGCATACACGATGCTTCCCTTCATTTATAATCTCCATGAATGGTTGAACATCATGGTGGATACCTTTGGTATACACCATGTATCACCTCCTGTCTTGATTATCCATGAATGGTTGAACATCATGGTGGATACCTTTGGTATACACCATGCATCCCATCATCAATTCCATTCGTTAGGATAGATGCCTTGTGTGATTACTTGTGGAATGAATTCCTTATTTGTCATAATTCCTTTCCTTCATTCATGATTGATTGGTGTGTTGCATTAGGGTAGCTCATGTTTAGGGTAGTCTAAGTGTAGGTGCATGACTGCATTAAGAGGTTGAATGGGTCTCCCTCTGCTTGCTTGCATAAAGGGGTTGAGGTGATTCTCCCCTTGCTTGTGTGTTATTTTTTCTTTCTATCTGATGTGTTTGCATATAAAGGTTGAGTTGAGCTCCCTTTGCTTGTCTATTTTGTTTGTGTTCTTTGCTTGATTGCTTAGAGGTTGAGTGAGTCTCCCTCTGCTTGTATTGCTGCATTGCATTTGCATCTTTACTGTTTTCTTTTCTGTTTATCTGCTTTACTGATGTTAGCTGATGCTTTGTTTGTTGTCTGTTTCCCACTTCACATGATCCCCTAGGATTCTCACTTCCTTGTTTAAGGAAGTGATGATTAGACTTTAGGCTGAAGCCTTTGCATGATAACATCTAGGAGTTCCCTATTTCAACCTCAACCATAGGATGAATCCCTGGCATGACAACTGTTAGGACTTGATAGTTTCCCCTTAGTTGTGTCCTCTCCCTTCTCATCTTCAAACAAATCAAAATACAGTAATAAAGGTTAATTGATATTGTACGTTACGAGCCTTAAGCTACTTAGGTAATGGTTATTGGAGGGTTTCCTTCCAATAATCAGGATGTTTAGTATGGTACCCTTTGGGTGACATGCGACACATTCACTCCTAGGTCACAGTCTCTAGTGTGATATTAGTTGCAAACATCCATAAAAAACACTTCTTCTGTAAAAAACAGAAAACAAATATCAAACCTTCTTTTTGCCCCGTGGGCGCTTAACTCGAGGAAAACTTTTCTGAAGAAAAGAGTGTCGTTAACTCTCAGTTCTACCGCAAACGGTAACGCACGAGTCTCTGACGAGCAAGCTGCATACACCAAACTGCTGGAACTGTTTGTTAACCCTACTCGAAAAAACATATGAATCTAACCCCGTAATCCGTAGTATCCCGAACTACGTAAGCTCTGATCTCTCATATCTGTTGAGAGTATGTAGGCACAATACTGACGTATTGGCGAGCTACCTTCCCCCATTCGTTACCCGTAGTTAGCCGAACTACGTTGACTCTGATTTCTCATTCTCTGACGAGAATACGTAGGCACGAAGCGTGATGCTTTGCCGAGTCATTTTCTTTTCTGTTCAGACCAGCCTTGATAGGTAGATAGATAAAACCAACCCGTCAGATAAACACAACAAGTGTGGATCCCGTTAAGTACAACCGACGTGAGGGGTGCTAATACCTTCCCCTTGCGTAACCGACTCCCGAACCCAGACATGGTTGCGATGACCTTGTCTTATACCTTTTCGTCAGGTTTTTCTGATCGTTTCCTTTCCCTTTATGTGGGATAAATAACGAAAGGTGGTGACTCTTCTGTTTTGCCGGCACCTTATTTTCGCGGTAGAGACAATGTGTATTCTATGTTGGTGTATATAGATATATATAAATTATATGCATTGTTTGTTATGATAATGTTTCTCACCGTTCTGCTGTTTTATGGTGCTCTATGAGGCATTGCAGAGTAGTTTTGCTGGAGGTCTTTTGCGAAGCGGGGCTTCGTTCTTTTTGGTCGGTTGGTTCTGATATGTAGCACCGGGTAGATAGGAGTTCTTTTGGTTCTTTTGTGATACATCTGTGAATGTATCTGCTGGTGTATGTTTTGTAAGCATGACTTATGACTTGAATTGAACTGTTTATGTATACAATGTTTATATGAATGAAGTGATTCAATGTTTGGATGTTTCCGCTTTTTATTCTAAATATTGATGTGTGGGTTTTGAGGACTGAGTTCCTTTGTGGTGGTTTACCCTTTGTTGCATATCTTTATGAGCAGGTGTTGTATGTGTTTTGAATTTTCCTGGATATTGTAACATACCTCTTTTATACCATACGTTAAGTTATACTTTGATGAAATTTTATTAAAGTGCTTAAATGATTTAATTGTTTATTTGGGGGTATAGAAAGGGGGTGTTACATTTATCTCCAGCCGTATAAAGAGCAGATTGAGGTCATCAACTTGGGATCCGAAGAAGAAAAAAGAGAAGTCAAGATCGGGGCATCGTTGGGGCCAGAGACCAAAAGCAGGCTGATAGCACTTCTCAGAGATTATGTCGACATATTCGCTTGGTCTTATCAAGACATGCCAGGGTTGGATACCAACATTGTTATGCACAAGCTCCCCCTGAAGCCAGAGTGTCCTCCGGTCAAGCAAAAACTTCACAGATCAAGACCAGACATGGCTCTTAAAATCCGAGATGAGGTCAAGAAATAGATTGATGCGGGCTTTTTAGCAGTATCCAAATATCCAGAGAGGGTGGCAAACATCGTGCCAGTCCCAAAGAAGGATGGCAAAGTCAGAATGTGTGTCGACTACAGGGATCTAAACAAAGCAAGACCGAAGGAAGATTTCCCTCTACCACATATCGACACTTTGGTGGATAATACAGCTAGTTTCGCAGTATTCTCGTTCATGGACGGATTTTCTGGTTATAATCAAATAAAAATGGACCCGACCGACATGGAGAAGACGGCCTTCATTGCATCCTGGGGCACCTATTGTTATAAGGTCATGCCTTTCGGTTTGAAGAATGCAGGGGCAACATATCAGAGGGTCATGGTCACACTCTTCCATGATATGATGCGCAAAGAAATTGAAGTATATGTGGATGATATGATTGCAAAGTCTCAAAGTGAAGAAGATCATTTGGATCATCTGTTGAAGCTATTTGAGAGACTCCGAAAGTATCAACTAAGGTTAAACCCAGCAAAATACACCTTTGGGGTTTGCTCAGGCAAATTACTCGGCTTCATCGTTAGTCAACGCGGAATTAAAGTAGATCCTGACAAGGTTAGAGCAATCCAGGAGATGCCTGCTCCTAAAACAGAGAAACAGGTCAGAGGTTTCCTCGGACGTTTGAATTACATCTCCAATCTAACTCCTACTTGCACACCGATCTTCAAGTTGTTACGAAAAGATCAGACAGTGGTATGGAACGAAAACTGCCAGTCCCCATTTGAGAAAATCAAGCAGTATTTACAAGAACCTCCGGTGTTGATCCCTCCTGTGCCTGGAAGACCATTGTTCATGTACATGACTGTACTAGAAGATTCGATGGGTTGTATCTTGGGCTAGACTGATGCGTCGGGAAAGAAAGAGCACGCAATCTATTATCTGAGCAAGAAGTTCACTGATTGTGAGAGTCGTTACTCTCCCCTGGAGAAAGCCTGTTGTGCTTTGGCATGGGTCGCCAAGCACCTAAGACAGTACATGATCTGCCACACCATGATGCTTATTTCTAAAATGGACCCCATCAAGTACATCTTTGAAAAACCAGCTCAAACGGGAAGATTGGCCAGATGGCATATGCTCTTATCAGAATACGATATCCAGTATGTTGCTCAAAAGTCTATCAAAGGAAGTGTCTTGTCAGAACACCTTGCAGAGCATCCCATGGAAGATTATCAACCACTCAAGTTTGAGTTCCCTGATGAAGATGTAATGTACATTCAACGCACGAAACCAGAACCTGGTCCTGAAGAAGGTCCTGAGCCTGGATCTCGGTGGGAAATGATGTTCGATGGAGCGTCAAACAAAAACGGACATGGCGTTAGGGCTGTTTTGAAAAATCCAACCAGAGGTTATACTGCTGTCACCACCCGACTTTGTTTCTCATGTACGAATAACATAGCCGAATATGAAGCCTGCATTTTGGGATTGGAAGCTGCTATTGATCTTCGCATCAAAATCTTGGAAGTAATTGGTGATTCTGCTTTAGTGATCTATCAGCTCAAAGAAGAATGGGAAACCAGAGATGAAAAGTTGATCCCTTACAAAACTCACATCCTAGAGATGGCCGGATATTTTGACGAGATTACCTTCAAGCATGTACCAAGAGCGGAAAATCACATCGCTGATGCATTAGCCATGATGGCATCAATGTGGAAGGTCCAGTTTGTTAACGAGGCGCCTTTGATTCGCATTGAGAGAAGGACAGTGCCCGCATATGTTATGACAATAGATGAAGAATCTGATGAGAAACCGTGGTTCCACGACATCAAGAACTTTCTTCAAAATCAGGAATATTCAGCTGACGCATCCAGAATTGACAAAAGAGCCATACGAAGATTGTCAGCTAAGTTCTTCATCATCAATGGCACCTTGTACAAGAGAAACCACGACATAGTTTTGCTTCGATGTGTCGATGAAAAAGAAGCAAGACTCATAATGACTGAAGTGCACGAAGGAACATTTGGTACCCATGCCAATGACCACACCATGGCTAAGAAGATCTTAAGAGCTGGTTACTTTTGGTTAACTCTAGAGACGGACTGCATCCTCTTTGCTCGGAAATGCCATAAATGCCAAGTCTACGGCGACAAAGTGCATGTTCCTCCACATCCTCTCAATGTAATGACATCACCATGGCCTTTCGCAATGTGGGGCATAGACATGATTGGGGAAATAGAGCCAAAAGCTTCCAACGGCCATCGCTTCATCCTTGTTGCAATTGATTACTTCACCAAATGGGTAGAAGCAGCGTTGTATGCGAACGTGACAAAACAAGTGGTTGTCTGCTTCATCAAAAAGGAAAGCATCTGTCGATACGGTATTCCTAACCAGATCATGATCGACAATGGGTCAAATCTGAACAACAAAACAATGAAGGAACTCTGCGATGACTTCAAGATCAAGCATCACAATTCGTCTCCTTATAGACCCAAGATGAATGGCGCGGTCAAGGCTGCAAACAAAAATATCAAGAAAATAGTACAGAAGATTTTCATAACCTACAAGGACTGGCACGAGATGTTACCATTTGCTCTGCATGGATACCGAACATCAATGCCAACTTCAACAGGGGCAACTCCTTTTTCCTTAGTGTATGGGATGGACGCCATGCTGCCCATCGAAGTCAAAATACCTTCTCTAAAGATCTTGATGGAAGCCAAGCTTGATAAAGACGAATGGATAAAAGAAAGGTTCGACTCATTGATGAGAAAAGAATGACGGCCATGTGTTATAGCAAGATCTATCAACAAATGATGATAAGAGCATTCAACAAGAAGGTTCGTCCCAAAGAGTATAGGGAAGGAGAGCTTGTGCTTAGAAAAATCCTACCAACACAAAAGGATATGCGCGGCAAGTGGATGCCCAATTACGATGGCCCTTTCGTTGTAAAAACCGTCTTCTCTGGAGGATCTCTAATTCTTGAGACCATGGATGGCGAACAACTCAAGTACCCTATCAACTCAGATGCAGTGAGAAAGTACTATGCCTAAGACAGAAAACATAGAAAGGTGATTCAAGTGCTTCAGCAAGACGAAAGTCTAAGGATTAAAGGCTGACAAACGTCGGGGCAAAGTCTTGTGCAAGGTGTTAGAAGAAATGTCAACGCCTGTCATTCTCGTCAGAAGCAGCGAAGCAAATGAACTGATAGTTAGAAGGACCGAATTATTATGGGATTCTGTAACCCTTTTTGTTTGCCATTTTTTCCAAATGTGTAAAGTTCCCAAGGCTTTGCCCTTTGTAAAGTTCTTGTCTATCAATGAAATCAGATTTTGGCCAATCATTGTTATGATCTTCTGTTTTTGTTATGCAATTTCACTTATTTGTTAATAAGGATTTTTCGAAAAACAAAGTGTTTTGAAAAACTTAAATTTTTGTTTTAAAAGAAAAAACAATTTGACAAAACGATTGAAGGACTCTAGAGGTAATCCGACAATATTACACAGTTCTCAAGCCGCGAAAGTTTGCTGTCACCTCTGACCAAACTAGATGCGTCCAACAACAATTCCCACTCTTAAGCCAGGACTTCTCCTCTGCAGGTTTACGAGGATATTTTCTATCTTGGAAGATTGTTATCTATGCCAAGGGAAAGCGCCACCTGACTTAAAGCAATTGAGACTCAGCGTGATAGGCTCTCTCTGTGTTTTCCTTGTCTTGCTTTTCCTTTTTTCTTGCGGGTTGGTCTGCATTTTACATACAACATCATATCAGCATACACATTTGTTAGCATGTGGTTTTGGTTTCTGTTTGTTTGGCTGTTGCCTTTGAGATCCTTTGGTCGTTACCTCTCTTTGATCAGTTGCCGCAAATTTCGCTTTGAGGTTGATACCCCATTTATTACCAGTAATCCTGGGATTGCTATTTCTTCTCTGGGAAGCTAATTGTGATGGTTAGTTGTTACTAATATTTATCTCCGATTTGGTTGTCACCGGTAATCTTTGAAGGTCTAGTAGTCACTAGCATTATTTAAAACCAATTGTTATTTGGTACCCTGATTTGGTCGTTACCAACATTTTTCCAAACCCAGTAGTCACTGACTCTGTTATAAAAAAAGCCAACCAATCGTTATTGGAGTCCTTTTGATTCGGTTATTACCAATATTGGCTAAAATCTAGGGGTTACTAGTATTGCCTTTTAAAACCAAGGGTCATTGGTATCTGAGATGGTTGTTACCAAGTTCCCTAAAAGACCAATAATTATTAGCATCACCTGGAACCCGTCGTTATTGGAACCTCCTTGATTTGGTTATTACCAATCTTTCTGAATCTAGTAGTTACTAGTAGTACCCTTAAATCCAATTGTTATTGGTAGCTTTTGATTCGGTTATTACCAATTTTCCTAAGGCTAGTAGTCACTAGCATCATTTGAAAAATCTAGTGGTTACTAGCATTATCAAAACCAGTTGTTATTGGTATACCTATGATTTGGTCGTCACCAGTCTGTCTAAGTCCAATGGTTATTGGCATCGCTTAAATTCGATTGTTATCATCACTTTGATCTGGTTGTTACCAAACCCTTTGAAAATCCAGTATTTATTGGTATTACCCAAATCCAATGGTTATTGGTCTCCTTTGACTCGGTCGTTATCAATCTTCCCAGTTAAATCTAGTGGTTACTAGCATTATCAGAACCAATTGTTATTGGTATACTCTGATTTGGTCATCACCAGTCCCTTCTCAGTCCAGTGGTTACTAGCATTGCTTGAAAGCCAATCGTTATTAATACCGCGAGTTAGTTGTTACCAAATTTCCCATCCGAAGTCCTGTATTTCACCAATGCTGTTCGGAGTTCCCAATTATTGTGGCTTTGGTCGTCACCATCACCCCCTGTAAGCCTAGTGGAAACTAGCACCATTTGAAACCATTTGTTGTTCTGGTCGTCACCAATGTTCCCAGCAAAGCTGTCGCTTTCCCCATTCGAGTCTCGGAGATCTAGTGGATATTAGTATCCCCAGTGCGTCGGGTCTTGTTTCTTTTCTTTTCATGAAGATCCCGTTCGAACTCTTCGTTATAGGAAATTCCTCATTTGGTTATCACCGGTGAGGTTTGCGTCTCTCTGATTTCTTTCATTTCCCCGGTGGAGAATTGCTTTCTTCCCCACCGGAGTGTGTGTCTCCTTTTCCCCAGTGAAGATTTGTCTTCCCTGTTGGAGTTTGCGTCCCTTGTGTGAAAGATTTCCCTGAGCAGCATCCGAAGTCATGTATGAACTACCTTGCTTGTTTTTCCTTGAATCTTTCCCCAGTGTGTTGGGTCCCCCGTGAGTAGTCACTCGATGTTTTGCCGTTCTTTTTATGTTTGCTCGTGTGTCTGCATCTGTCTTGCATTCGAGCATCATGAAGCATCATTTAGATTCATGGCATATTCGCATTTGTCCTTTTGCATATCATCGGATCTAAGGGACAAAATTTTTGGTTTGCTATATTTAAATACCTTTCACTACGATTCTATGAAGATTGTCATCTCTCATTGCCATCTAGTGAAAATATTTAAATAGGGGCAACTGTTGCACCCCAAATTTTGACCCCTTAGATCTTCATCATCATTTTAGGGTCATACTCATTTGATTATCTAACCTTAACCTATTTCAAGTTTGTTTTTGTTAAGAGACAGGTGAATTAGGGTTCCGCACAGCCGAGAATCGAGGTTTCGATGGGTTAATCAGTCAATGTATTGGATTGTTTCTCCATGAAATAAGTCTCCACATCATCAAACATACTCCATTGGATCAAGCATGAATCTAATTTGAGGTTGTCACCCAAGGATCAAGAACAGTGCAGTTCAGGATACCCGATTAGGGTTTTTGATCAGGAAAAGTCAATCGAAGTTTGACTTTTTATTTAAATGGTGTTCCAATGGTGGGATCATGGTCCATAGAGTTCATATGGCTTAGTAAAGTCTACTCAAGAAGTTTTAAGGCCTCAAAAGACCCGAAACATCAACAGTCGACTCGGTAGTCATCGATCGATCGTTCGGTTGACCGAAAAGTCAACTCTTCACTCATATGAGTCAAAAATGTTCCTAGTAACATATTACACCTGTCCATGAAGTTTCATGACCATTGGATCAAGGATTGAGGAGTAATCGAAGAATCGGGAAATTAGGGTTTTGAAAGGGGCAATACCATAACTCTTTAACCACACATCCATTTGAGTTGGTTCAAATCTCAATGGAAAGCTCTTGACAAGTCCCACAGTGGTCCATGATCAAAAAATGCATAGATTTTGAGTTATGGCCAAATTCATTACAAGAGGGAAAAATAACTTAGAAAAATTCTAAGTTATTGGCCTTTTTAGGCATGTTTTTCAGCAACTTTGAGAGGTCTTTTGGCCTAGTTCCATTGGGAATTTGAAACTCATGAAAACATGAAAGTTGTAGAGATACATAAGGGCTTTCCAAAACATACTAGAACTCCTCCATAGCCCTTATGAGCTGAGAGTTATGGATCCAACAAGTTGAGGTTTCAAGACTTGAGTCCAACACTCTCACTTTTTCACAAACTCATCATTTGATCATTTGAGTTATTCTCAGCCCTTGGATCATGTTTGTATGTGATATTTAGAGAGTATAATGAAGGAAAATCCAGAAGAAGTGAAGGATGTGAAGGAAGAGCAAGTTGCAATAAAATAATCAAGAAATTCAAGAGAGGAAAGAGAAACTTTATGGCTCAAATTTGTAGCAGCCGTGACATCTACACTCTATGCTCTATTCAGTCACCTCAAGTCACTCCTTCCACTTGATTTTCTCCTTACATTGAGCCAAGATAATGATGTATGCAGCTGCACCAAGATCTTGTGCCAAATTTCTTCAAAATCTCCCTCCAAAAGCCAAAATGCAAATTTGTCCTCGCCCTTCATTTTCCCTATAAATAGAGGCTCCCTCTATGTTACTCCTTACACCAGAGCACTCTACAACCCAAAATAAATTCATTGCTCTCATACTACCTTGCCTTTTCTTACAAGTTAAGAAAACCACCCTAAAAATCTCAAAAAATCTGTCTTGAGCAAAACAGCCTCCAAAACCATTTTTACTTAACCAAAACCACCACAAACCATCCACACAATCCACAAATGATGTGTGGGAGGAGTCCAAGCCTTTAAACTAGAAAAAACTTCATTTTCCCAAAAGTCAACTTTCAACCAAGGAAAGTTTGACTTCATACTCAAAATCTACCAAAACACATACCAAGCCTATTTTGATCTTTGAAAATCTCCAAACACCTTAGGTTTATGGTATACCAACTGTCCATAACCTAAAATCTCATCATCATCACTTATTTCAAGTTTTGGTCCAAGATCCACTTGTTTACTTCAAGTGCAAGAAAGGCCATCATTCTCACCAAGGCATTGGATTTGGATTTCATTTGGAAGCTCCAAGGTTTTCCTTCTATATTTGCTTGCTTGGAAGTCTACAAGAGGTTGGTAGTTACTATCTCTTTTTCCAACTGTCATGAACATGAGTAGTATAAATTAGTTGTTACAATGTGCTTTATGTGTAGGTGTAGTTCATGATTGAATCTGTCATATTTTGCTTGCCTGCTCATTATTGTATTTTGTTCTTATAATCCTTATGCAATATGTTATGTGGCTTTGTGTTAAGATTTAAAGTCTCTTAAGGGCTATTGTGTGTCATGTTTGAACATGTGAGGATAGTTGCATTGTCATGCCTTAATGTTGTTTGGTCCTGTTTGTGAGAATATTAACTTGCTTCTGTTACAGCAACCACTTTTATATCATGATCATGTTAGTTAACATTTTGATTTAGAAACCTTCATATAGGTGTTTATGTGATGTTTGCATTGTTGAGAACTAGTTTGGTTTTGGTTCTGTAGCAGTTCTATTCCTGCATTTTTCAGCCCATGTACACTTTTCAACCAACAAGTCATTTTTGGTTCCACCATATTTTGAGATCATTTGTGTGTTTTAACTTGGTCTTTAATACATTTTGAACTTGCTTGTAAGATTGTGCTGCCTCATTGAACTTGTCAAAGGTCATTGGAATGACTCATGAGAATAATGAGGACCAATACCTATTTTTGATGTCTTGATGCTTGTAACTGTCATGACATGTGCTTTTAGCTTGATACTTGCCTTTTGTTATGTTAAGTATGCCTTTACATTGCTTTGAGCTTTTGCCTTGTGTTTGACTTGTGTTTATTAACATGAGAGCCTTGTTACCTTGAAACCATGTGTTATGTTTGGCACTGTGATATTTGCATCAGTTGGTGTTTTCATTTGGTTTATATGGTATGATTGTTTTCAAGCTTGATGTGTTCATTCTTTATTAAAGTTGTTACCTGCCATTGTCCTTTATTGCATATGTTTGTTAATATGAAGCATGGTACTTGTTGGATCCTGTTTGCTAGAAAGTTGGTTTTGTTTCATCCCTTGCATCACCACTGTCATCATTTAGGCACTAGGATAGGGCTGTGATTGTACCATGTTTTGTTCACATATTTGTTTACTTTGTCAATTGTGTTGAGCCTGTTTGTCTTGAAACCCTTTGGTGTGAATCTGCCTTGAACTGCTAATCAGCCTCTTTGGTTAATTTCATGAGTACTTGCATCTTTTGTGCCTTGTGTTTTCTGTTGAACCAACTGCCATGATGATTTTGTTAAGCTTGCAATTGTTGTATGCATTAGAAGCATTAGGACCATTTATTGATGTGTGCCAGTCTTGCCATTTTGTAAAATCCATGCTTGCTTCCAACTGCCTAGGTTCATTTGAAATTGCCATAACACCACTTTTGTTGTTAGGTTAACATATTGACATGTGCTTGCAAGATGATTTGTGCATATAGGACTACGACTAACTTTTGGTCATTTATATTGTCATATGTTGTTGTCATAGTTGTTTGAATTCATGAACACTACCATGCTGCTTTATGTTGCTATGGTCTTTTTTTAAACTTTGTCAAGTTTCTGCTACTTTGATCTTTTTTAAACTTTGTCAAGTTCATGCTGCCATGATTGTTTTTAAACTCTGTCAAGTTTGCATTTGTGATTTGTTGGTAACATGCCTTGTTGGTGCTAACTGTCATATTACACTACTTGCTGCTAGTTTTGATTTTCTTGTTAGAAATATGTCTAGGTCCTTATTCCTATGGTTGTAACCATCATTTTTCAAGGCTTGATTTGAATTTGATATGCCTGGCATGATTTTACTTTGAGGACCAATTGCTGCTGTTGTTATGTATGAGTTTTACATGTTGGATCAAATTTGTTGATTTTGCTAGTCATGAACACAACACTGCTAAGCTGACAAGACTAGACCATGTTGTTTAAACTGATACAAATTTCTTAAGATGTTTGCTTTTGTAAAGGCATTGCAGATTTGCATATGTGTGGTTTGTTTGAAATTTTGCTTTTGCTTGCCATATGTTTTGCTGTCATGTTTCTGTTTTCTATTCCAACTCAGTGTGCCACCAATTGTTGCTAATTTCTTGCATCATGTTTGAATCCTTGATTATGCATGAATCACTTTGTGTATGATGTTTATATAGGTTGTATCATGAACTTTTACTCTTTTTCCAAAACAACATTTTAAGCATGTTTGTTCACATCATGGCAGTCCACACACCAGTTTTAATTTGGAGTTGCCTTTGCATGATTGTTGCATCCAAATTCCATGAACAATGTATTTAAGACTTGCGCATACCATTACATAGCCTTAATCCTTGTTGTCATGAGTTGTAGCTGTCCTTTTGCATTTCACAAGCTTCACTTTGCATTGGCCTTCGAATTTTAAGTTGTGTGCTTAATTTGAAAAAACTGAGATTGCCATTGATTTCCTTGTTAAATTTCACATGAGATAGACTAAAATTTTGTTAAATTTGGTTGAGTTTTGAGGATTTATGGTTTTGCCGTTTTCATGTTTTGGCTTGTTCTTGTGTTCATCTTGCCTTGCCCAGCTTTTTCACTTTTTTAGGTATAGAAATTATTAGGGGTGGCATAATACTTGGATGTATCGCCACCCCAGTGGTTAAGCCTTCACTTTCACATTGCCTTGCACTGCCTGAACCTGGGTTCGAATCATTGTGGAGATCAACCCTTTTATTTATTTTTTCATTTTTGCCATGTTTTCATATTTTGGTCTTCCTTTCCTTCCAATAAACAAGTGCGCGCCTTGGCTCACTTGGTAAGGTTTTAAGTTGGCAGCCATGAGGTGGTGGGTTCAACACCCACCAAGTGCCTCCCTCTTCTTTTTATCACTAAATCCTTTGTTTTTATTTAATTGTTATTAAATTTCTAAAAATCATAACTTCTTCATATTTTGTTATTTTTGATTGGTTCTTTTTGCAACTATCTCGTATTTGTGCATATTTTCATGTGGTACATTAATATTCTAGAATTTTCATTTGTGAAAACAACTTTGCATTGAAAATGTTCATGTTTCTTTTAGGGTTTTTCACCCTCCTAATCATTTCAAACTTTTGATTTATTTTTCTTAAGTTGGTTGTTGGGATGTGAGTTCTACGTTTGTCAACCTTTATGTATGTAATTGCAATTACTTTTTTGCTAGTGAGCATTATGTTTGATTCATTTGATTTCCATCCACATGAAGTTATAACCTATTCGTTTGGTCGTTACCATCATCTTTGTCAAGATATGCTTAAATCTTTATCTTTCATTTAGTCTTGTAAGAACTCATCTTTGCTTGCCTATTGTAATATGCTTGCATGCTTTGGTTGTGACCATCTACCTTGATTATAATCTTTGCTTGATATTGTTATATGCTCGTATGCTTTGGTTGTGACCATCTATCTTGATATTGTGATATCCTTATACCAAGCTTTGGTTGTAACCATTCATCCTATTTGAAGTACTCGCTTATTGTAATATGCTTGCTTATTCTTGATTATAACCATGCCTCTTATATTCATCATGTTTGAATGTTTATGCTTTGTTAAGTTTATTTTCCCCAAGTAATGGAACTCTTTAGTTCTCATCCAAGTTGCCTCCCCTTTTATCCATCCAAAGGAAAGTCTCTCTATTGACCTTTGGGTCATAGATAGCTCATTACCCTCCCTTGACTTTGTTAAGTCATCCATACACTTAGATGAGTTAGAACCTATCCGTTGGACTTTGCTTAAGTCTAAAAAGCCTACCTCTTGTTAGGAGTGCTCTTTCAATTAGAACTTAGGATAGAGTTTGTTAACTCTATGTAAGAATCATAGAGATGATTACTTACTTCCCTCTCTTGAGTGTTCAACTTAGATCTAGAGAGTTTCTTAAACTCTACACAAGCATTGTAATGTTTGTTCCCGTTTGAACCTTGATCGTAATCAAGTGTTCTTCAACCCTAGTAAGATGAACTATGATTGCTCTGGTTCTATCCTAGTTAGGATACGTAGGCAGAGGACGTGATGTATTTGCGAGCAAACTTAGAAACTATCTTTAGGTCTTAACCTACACCTTTTACCTAATCCTAATCTATAGCAAACATTTAGCAAACTTAGCATGCAAACAAACAAAAGGTTCCTATAGAGTACTACAGATGTTTAGGATGTGAAATACCTACCCTATGCATAACCAACCCCCGATCCCCGAATCTCTTAGCGTTGTTGTTACATCGCGCAAAAGGTTCTTTCTTTCTTTAGACCTTTCTTTTGGATAAATTAAAGTCCGGTTGTGAATTTAAGAATTAAAGATTCAAGTTAATCAATAGTTTGGTGTTGCGGTGAAATTTGGATGTCAAGCTATTGATTAACTTGAATCTTAATTCATTTACAACCGGTCTTTGATTTATCCGAAGGAAAGGTTAAAGAAAGGAAAAACCTAAAAGGGAGAGATCTAAGGTTCGGGGGTTGGTTAAATTTAGGGAAGGTATTAGCACCCTAAACTTCCGTAGTACTCTACGGGAACCTTTTGTTTATTTTTTTTTTATTTATTTCATTAATTATTTTGCTTTAGGGTATATACAAAGGATTGAAAATTAAAAAAGACCTAGGGGTTAATTCTAAGTTTACTCGGCAAGACATCGCATCTTGTGCCTACATATCCTTACGGGAATGGAATCAGAGTAACTGTAGTACCCCTCAAAAGGGAGGTTAGAAACGTCTTGACTGTGGCCAAGGTTTGTTCAGAGACTCCAATCTCTATGTTAAAAAATGTTAATTAAAATTAAAATAGGGTTAAATTAGGGATTCCACGGTGGAAAACCTTAAAACAGAGTACGACGACTCTTTTGGCCTAACACTAGGATAAAAGCAATTTTGCCCACGGCGGGACACCTAGGCTAAACAGGGTTTGATCCATTAAAGGGGTAAGGCTATTGACTCGGCGGCCAAAAGGCTGGACCTAATCCTTCGGAAGGATAAAACTGTAAAAAATGTGAAAATATGACAAATCATTATATGGAGGAATAATTAAGGTACAGAAATAAGAAAAGTAATAAAGGCAGAGGGTATAAAGAAACAAAGAAACATTTCTGAAAACATGAAGAATATGAAAATATGTAATGACACTTAGAATGAAGTGAGGGAGGAAAATAGTGTGGGGTTGTGGCCACCACAAGCACATCTCAACCTCGAGCATGCACATGAAATGCCAAAAGAAAGAAAAGTAATAAAAGGGTACATAAAATGACACGACAAACATCAAACATCAGGAGTTCCTTACGAAAAGGTTTTAATTTTTAATATTTTAATTATAAAAAAAAGGTTTTAATTTTTTAATAAAAATATTTAAGTTAAAATTATAAAAAAAATTAAGTTTAAATTATAAAAAAAAAGTTTTGGGGGGAAAAGTGTTTTCAGTTTTTTAGAACAAAAAAGGCTTTTCATCCCAAAAAAAGGCTTTTCAGTTTTTTTATTTGGAACAAAAAAGTTTTTTTTTTCTTCGGAACAAAAAGGCTTTTCAGTTTTTAAAAAAGGTCTTACTAAAAAAAAGGTTTTAATAATAAATAAAAAAAAGGGTTTTGATTTTAAAAAAAGGTTTTGTTAAAAAAGGGTTTTGATATTAAAATCTACGGAACTAAACACATATGGAGATTAACATGGCAAAATATGCACATAAACATGAAAAAGCAAAAGGTTTAGTAATTTAACGGACCTAAACACATTAACATGGCAAAATATGCACATAAACATGAAAAGGTAAAAGATTTAGTAATTTAACCTACGAAGCGGAGGTTTGCTTCGATAAATGTGAAAAAGGTTTGAATAAGGGAACACTGGAGAGCTCCAATCCTTCTGACGAGTTGTGGGAACGACCGCCTTTTTTTTTTGGGGATCTCCTTTGTTTTTCCCTTTCTCTCTCCTCTTTTCTGAAGAAAACCTTCTGACCCCTCTTTTCTGAAGAAAACCTTCTGACCCCTCTTTTCTGAAGAAAACCTTCTGACCCCCTTTTCAACAAGGCAACACATGTATATATAGGGAACAAATTAGGGTTAACACCAAATTGTCAATAATGTCCCTAAAGCCCATTTTAAAGCTCAAACTAAATAATTAGTTAAGAAAAAATAAAATTTAAATAATTTAAAATAATTAAAATAAACTTAAAATAAAAACTAATAATCCTATTGATTCCTAAAATCAAAAATATTATAAAAAGAACAAAATTTTTTTCAATATTTTTTATTTTATGATTTTTTGGATATTTTTATGAATAATTTAGAAAAAAGTGAAAAAAATAATATTTTAAAAAATGATTTAATTAAAATACGAAAATAATAATTAAATAATAATAAAAAACTATTTTTGTTATTTTTTAATGAAAGATAGAAAAATTTAGAGTAAAAATAATAAAAAAACAAAAAAAGTGACAAAGGTGAGATTTGAACTCTCAACCTCTCACACTCACAACTCCTTACACATGTCCTCCTGCCAATTGTGCCATTTTTACTTTTTAGAAAAAAAATGCATGCCATATGATATTTACCTGCAAAAAGTCAAACGACTACACAAATTTGTTAGTAATTGATTAAATGCAATAAAAATGCAATGAAATACGACGACAAATCTTAGGGCAAAATTTGGGGTATTACAGTTGCCCCTATTTAAATAACTTCACCGGGTGATTTGAGCAACAGAGACTCGAGAAATCATGGTGGAGGGATTTAAATACAGATAACCGAAAATTTTGCCTTTAGACGCAGTGCTATGCAATGATATGGACAAAACAAAACGAACTATAATGCTAAATATGATATGAATCTAATATGATGCGTATGATGAAAATGACAAATGCACGGATACAGACGAAACAACGTCATAGGGGACGACCCATCGAGGAATTGCACTAGGGAAGAAGACATGTCATATCTGGAAGAACGTCGGGTAGACACGACACAGAATTGTTGATAGGTGCCAAGTAAATTAGAAATTGTCCGCAAGGTAAGACGCTGGTAAAACACGACCTCGGGAGAAAAACGCAAATGGGGATAAAACACCCATGATGCCAAGTAAATAAATTTTTCCCACAAGGTAAGACGCGAGTAAAACACGACCTCAGGGAAAAAAAAGTAAATGGGGGTAAAACACCATGATGTTAGGTAAACCCAGGAATATCTGGTAAACATGGAATAAAACACCCGGGATAAGGGTACATGGGGGATAAAACACCCAAGGATAGAAGGTAAGTGGGGAGTAAAGCACCCAAGATAGACATGTAAACGGGGAGTAAAGCACCCAGGATAGAAATGTAAATGTGGAGTAAAGCACCCAGGATAGAAATGTAAATGGGGAGTAAAACACCCAAGATAAAAATGTAAATGGGGAATAAAGCACCCAAGATGTGCACATGTATAGGAATTATGCTATGACATATGATCAAATGCAAATGCAGACGTCGACGACAAGACTCGACTCTTTCTGTGAGATGACAAAACTGGAGGACTGATTCCTCAACACGGAGATCACTGTCATTTTGTTAAACTGTATCAAGTTGATAGTCACTGTAGGAATGATGAATAACTGCTTAGGGATTATGCGAGTAAACTGCCCCAGGTCAAATGAACTGATAGTTGCTTCAGCTGTCTGATTCGTGGAATCGACTGTTTTGCTGTATCCTCGGAGGGCTTGCCCCAGTCTGAGTCTTGAACAATTCTCTGGATAAACCAAATATGAGAAGATATTTCCTTGAACAAATCTTGAACTGATTCTTAGACAAGATGTAAGCGAAACTTGCCCCCGATAAGATCACTTGACCAAGTTTCTCATTGTTTGAAAATTCCTTAGAGGAAAGCCAGTTTGCAAACAAAAATATTCATACAAACATGGTAATGCAAAGTTCATGCGACTTTTGAAATCAAAATTATTTTTGAAAGATGGAAAATACATGAGTCGTTAGTCAGAACACAACGGTTCAAGACGCTCAAAGTTTAAAACAAAGGTGTACTGCCAAAATAAATGATTCACACAGATCTTTAGGAGTCAGGTTACGCAACCTTGCTGTAGTATACTTTCAAAATAACCTTGCTTCAATTAGGTCTTTTGAGGGTTGTAATGTGGCCTGGTTCACGGTTTATGAAACAAAAGATAAAGGCTCAAAATTTATTTGTACCCACCCAATCTACGTGATGATCTTCAGTCCTATGCTCAGTTAACTCATACTATGCATTCAGGTTCCCATAAGTTAGGGATTTCATTGATCGTAGCAATGATGACTCAGAAGTCAAAGGGACCTATGAAAAGGCAGCCACTACTCCCCTATAACATTTGATTGTTTTGACATTGAGGATTTTCAAGATAAGGATTTAACAATCTCTTTGTATTATCCCTAAATTTTGCCTGAACTATTTATTTTAGAGTTTACAGTCAGCGGGATGCCCCAGTTTTGCCTAAGTCTCCTTCATAGGTTTTGACTTAGCGGGCTTCTTTTGATTTTTTTATATTATTTTTTTGTGTGAAAGAAAGTGACTGTTTGATTTTAATGATTACGGTGAACCATCATCGACCTTTTGATTAGAAAACATCTTCGACACTTATTTGACGTGTGCGAAGGAAAATTTGTTAATGAAAGGTGTATCGTATGAACACACAACCAAATTAACTGAGAACTACCCATCCCAAGGTTAAAATTGTGGGTTTTTTGTAACGAAAGAAACTCCAACTTCTAGGCTCGAAGGGGGTAACGAGGGATTAACTTCCTTATTTCTCCAGTGTTTGGGAATTGAAACAATGCCTTACATCGTCAACAAGGTTTGATTGAAAGCATACTGACAACAATTATGGGTATAACGTTTTCGTCATCCTCCCTCCGATCTTAGCATATCAAAATTTTGGACAAGAAGTAAACGTTTGAAAAATAAAGCATAAAGATGCAAATAAATGGACGGAAATGAATTGAATAAAAAGTCGCAATGCTTATTTCATTAATGAAAGTACAAACATAATTAAAAGCAAACAACTTAAACAAAATAAGGAAAATGCAAACAACGAGAAAAAAAAAAGGCCCAATGACAAAGCTTCAATTCTGATGTGTTGGCAAGGGATCTGTCTGGACGCTCGGACGACTATCCGTAAAATCAAGTATTCCGACTCTAATCAGTTCACGCACCCTAGCTTTCAATGCAAAACAATGCTCCAAGTCGTGGCCTAAGGCACCCTCATGAAAAGCACATTTTAGATCAGCCCTAAATCCAACTGGAGGATTAAGAGGAGGTGGTAAAGCCTTTGTAGTGATCAGCCCTTGTCGAACTAAGTCAGGATACAACTCTGTGTAAGTCATGAGAATAGGATCAAAGTGACTCCTGTTCTGTTGCTGGTCTGATATCTGTGTCGAGGAATCAGCTTGACGACTCAAAGGTACACTAGAAGACGATAGGACCAAGAATGAGAAACCGGGGGACAAATGCAATGCAAAAATGTAATGCTGATGCCATGCAATGGTTTCAAGAATTTCAACGGTCGATTGCAAACACTCCCTTTTAGGAAAGTGAGAAAAGCTGTTAGACTTTAAAATGTAGGACTTCTTGAATTTGCAAAGGACTTTTGAATTCCTTGAAACTAGAAATGATATGATGCTTTATGGATGCAAAGCACAAACGCACATAAGCAAACAAAGGTCCTAATTTTAGAGGAACAATGAATGGAGTCAAGGTATACCCTTCCCAAAGTGGTGTGTACTATAGGTTAATTGTACCTGCAGAACAAGGGTTCTAAAAAGTGCCCAAAGTCATCAGCCCATCTTTTGGATATTATCAACTTCTCGAATGATTCAAGGGTCGATAATATTCTCAAGAGAACCTCGTCCGAGTGTAGTATCGTGTAGCAACCATTGTAGGACTACTCCCACATAGTTCCCGCACTACGTCCTAGATAAGGCCAAGATGGTGTAAAGGTACTACGGTTCCCAGTATCACAGACTCCAATCGATAATGGTAAAAGTTTTCACGACTACACTCGATCAACCGAACCATTTTCGAAAGTGTCTCAACTGAGCGGTGATTCTCGATTTAGCTTAGTCGGGACTCACTCCCTATAAGCCTTGTCGAATATATCGCCATCCTATAATAATGTCACTCAAGTCCGGGTGTAGGAATTATCTCACAACAAAGTATCCCCCAAGCAAGGTACCCCAATTATATATATACAGGTGAGCAAAAATATATAATGAAACAAATATCAAAAATAAATAAAATAGGGATAACCCTCGAAAGTTAGGAGAGTCCTCAGTGAAGTCGCCATTTTCTGTTGCGGTGAAATTTGGATGTCAAGCTATTGATTAACTTGAATCTTAATTCATTTACAACCGGTCTTTGATTTATCCGAAGGAAAGGTTAAAGAAAGGAAAAACCTAAAAGGGAGAGATCTAAGGTTCGGGGGTTGGTTAAATTTAGGGAAGGTATTAGCACCCTAAACTTCCGTAGTACTCTACGGGAACCTTTTGTTTATTTTTTTTAATTTATTTCATTAATTATTTTGCTTTAGGGTATATACAAAGGATTGAAAATTAAAAAAGACCTAGGGGTTAATTCTAAGTTTACTCGGCAAGACATCGCATCTTGTGCCTACATATCCTTACGGGAATGGAATCAGAGTAACTGTAGTACCCCTCAAAAGGGAGGTTAGAAACGTCTTGACTGTGGCCAAGGTTTGTTCAGAGACTCCAATCTCTATGTTAAAAAATGTTAATTAAAATTAAAATAGGGTTAAATTAGGGATTCCACGGTGGAAAACCTTAAAACAGAGTACGACGACTCTTTTGGCCTAACACTAGGATAAAAGCAATTTTGCCCACGGCGGGACACCTAGGCTAAACAGGGTTTGATCCATTAAAGGGGTAAGGCTATTGACTCGGCGGCCAAAAGGCTGGACCTAATCCTTCGGAAGGATAAAACTGTAAAAAATGTGAAAATATGACAAATCATTATATGGAGGAATAATTAAGGTACAGAAATAAGAAAAGTAATAAAGGCAGAGGGTATAAAGAAACAAAGAAACATTTCTGAAAACATGAAGAATATGAAAATATGTAATGACACTTAGAATGAAGTGAGGGAGGAAAATAGTGTGGGGTTGTGGCCACCACAAGCACATCTCAACCTCGAGCATGCACATGAAATGCCAAAAGAAAGAAAAGTAATAAAAGGGTACATAAAATGACACGACAAACATCAAACATCAGGAGTTCCTTACGAAAAGGTTTTAATTTTTAATATTTTAATTATAAAAAAAAGGTTTTAATTTTTTAATAAAAATATTTAAGTTAAAATTATAAAAAAAATTAAGTTTAAATTATAAAAAAAAAGTTTTGGGGGGAAAAGTGTTTTCAGTTTTTTAGAACAAAAAAGGCTTTTCATCCCAAAAAAAGGCTTTTCAGTTTTTTTATTTGGAACAAAAAAGTTTTTTTTTTCTTCGGAACAAAAAGGCTTTTCAGTTTTTAAAAAAGGTCTTACTAAAAAAAAGGTTTTAATAATAAATAAAAAAAAAGGGTTTTGATTTTAAAAAAAGGTTTTGTTAAAAAAGGGTTTTGATATTAAAATCTACGGACCTAAACACATATGGAGATTAACATGGCAAAATATGCACATAAACATGAAAAAGCAAAAGGTTTAGTAATTTAACGGACCTAAACACATTAACATGGCAAAATATGCACATAAACATGAAAAGGTAAAAGATTTAGTAATTTAACCTACGAAGCGGAGGTTTGCTTCGATAAATGTGAAAAAGGTTTGAATAAGGGAACACTGGAGAGCTCCAATCCTTCTGACGAGTTGTGGGAACGACCGCCTTTTTTTTTTGGATCTCCTTTGTTTTTCCCTTTCTCTCTCCTCTTTTCTGAAGAAAACCTTCTGACCCCTCTTTTCTGAAGAAAACCTTCTGACCCCTCTTTTCTGAAGAAAACCTTCTGACCCCCTTTTCAACAAGGCAACACATGTATATATAGGGAACAAATTAGGGTTAACACCAAATTGTCAATAATGTCCCTAAAGCCCATTTTAAAGCTCAAACTAAATAATTAGTTAAGAAAAAATAA
This sequence comes from Lathyrus sativus, assembly GCA_963859935.3. Lineage (NCBI taxonomy): Eukaryota > Viridiplantae > Streptophyta > Magnoliopsida > Fabales > Fabaceae > Lathyrus > Lathyrus sativus. The sequence continues at coordinate 251,819,457 of OZ012737.1, read as the reverse complement.
AATTTAAATAATTTAAAATAATTAAAATAAACTTAAAATAAAAACTAATAATCCTATTGATTCCTAAAATCAAAAATATTATAAAAAGAACAAAATTTTTTTCAATATTTTTTATTTTATGATTTTTTGGATATTTTTATGAATAATTTAGAAAAAAGTGAAAAAAATAATATTTTAAAAAATGATTTAATTAAAATACGAAAATAATAATTAAATAATAATAAAAAACTATTTTTGTTATTTTTTAATGAAAGATAGAAAAATTTAGAGTAAAAATAATAAAAAAACAAAAAAAGTGACAAAGGTGAGATTTGAACTCTCAACCTCTCACACTCACAACTCCTTACACATGTCCTCCTGCCAATTGTGCCATTTTTACTTTTTAGAAAAAAAATGCATGCCATATGATATTTACCTGCAAAAAGTCAAACGACTACACAAATTTGTTAGTAATTGATTAAATGCAATAAAAATGCAATGAAATGCGACGACAAATCTTAGGGCAAAATTTGGGGTATTACACTTGTTATCACGATTCTCACTGCAACACTATTCATATAAGTTCTTTCAACATCAGTACTAGGACACTGATCTATACTCAGCTTGAATTAAGGGTTTGTTGGAGTCACAACAGGATTTGAATTCGACATGCCATACTTTTCGAGAACCTTCCGTAGGTATGCCTCTTGAGATAAGCATAATTTCGACTGCTTTCTATCTCTTTGGATGTCAATCCCAAGAATCCTGGACGCAGCTCCCAAATCCTTCATGTCGAACTCCTTATTGAGTTCAGCCTTCATCCTCATTATATCTTCGACATCGGTGCTTGCTATTAGAATATCATCCACATAGAGTAACAAAATAACAAATGTATTACTCGGTCGAAATCTGAAGTAAACACAGTGGTTGAACTGACTTCTGATGAGACTTATGCAAGCCATGAACTTTTCGAATCTCCTATTCCACTGTCGAGGAGATTGTTTTAGTCCATATAAGGATCTATCACTGCTACAAAAAAGTTTTATAATAGCGCTTTTTTTTCTTTTTAATAGCGCTTTAAAGCGCTATTAATCAAGGCGCTATTGTAAAACAAAATTTTTAATAGCGCTTTAAAAGCGCTATTAAATACAGGTACTATAATAGCGCTTTTGAAAAAGCGCTATTATAGTACCTGTATTTAATAGCGCTTTTCCAAAACCGCTATTATAAGTCACATATTTGATAGCGCTTTCAAACAAAGCGCTATTATAGTACCGGTAATTTGCTTTAATTTTGATAGCACTTTCAAACAAAGCGCTATTATAGTACACATATTTAATAGCGCTTTCAAATAAAGCGCTATTATAAGACACATATTTAATAGCACTTTCAAACAAAGCGCTATTATAATGCACATATTCGATAGCACTTTTAAACAAAGCGCTATTAAAATACCGATAAATTGCTTTAATTTTGATAGCACTTTCTAACAAAGCGCTATTATAAGATGGTGTTATAATGAGGAGCTTTATTATGAAATGGTGTTATAATGGAGAGCTTTATTATGAAAAATAAGAAAAATGTATTTTCAAATAGAAGTTATATAGATGAGTTGATCACTTTAGAAAAGTCGAAAACTCGTTAAAATCTAGTGAAAGAACTTGAACCGTCATTTAACTATTTGCAGCAGAATAATTTGAACCCCTATACAAGTCCAAGCTAACAAAATATGAAAAAATTACAAATCCCTACTCGCAACGGCTTGGTTCATCTACATCAGTAATCTCATTCGACAGCCCACATTTTAGCTTAACTTGTTCAAAAAAAAAACCATTAGTTACTGACCGTCCATAAATCTGAACCACCTTAAGTTTTTATTTCCATGAGAAACTCCACATACTAGTAATTTAAATTATTATGAATATTTTTTATGGGAAATGTAAGGAAACTAAAATTGAACTTGTCCATTGTTGCAAAAGGTTCACCAACTAATAATACGCTCTTAACTCTTATGTATGTCTCAAACACTTGTGTGCAAATGAATATAATTACTTTAGAAAGAATAAACACGGAATAGTCTTGGAAGTAACATATCAACAGTTGAGTATATTTGATTCTAACTGTTTTAGAATGAATAGATGCAATATAGTTCATTGTATCCATATACGACAATACAAAAATCCTTATTTATTTGACACTTTTCTCGAGCTATACACCACGGGCAACAACTTAGAAATTCTCATTATTATGTATTTGATTTATGATATAATAATTCGACGACAAAAACTTATGCTGGCTATTAACTATATAAGGCAACCGTCTCCTTTTAACCACGTTTGAGACCAACTATATAGCAAATCTAACATAAACGGATTTTAAGCTATAAAACAAGAAAACCTAAAATCACTTTAATATGTATACCTGGTGCTTCAATGTAGCTAAACTTTTGGTATGCATTGGAGATTATGGAATAACACCATTTGACGGGGGAATCCCAATTAGACCACATAATATAACCTGCCATACATTCAACATATCATACATTTAAAAATTAGGGATCAAATTCAGTTCAAAAATATATCAAATAACCAAGAGAATTTTTCATAAACTAAAGAATCCAATAAGGCAAGGAAATATCATGCACCATAAATCCCAAAAGAAGTAAATCATAATGGAATGAAGGTGGCTTTCTTAAATTGAACTCTTTCTGCTGAGAAAGCTAAGATGCTATACTATGGTCAAAATAGTAAAGCACAACAATCATTGTTGCTGGAATAATTGCTCCAATAATATAGAGAACTGGCACATTCAGCATTTCCTTTATCACAGTCTAGTTTTCATATGCACCATGGAACCATCATCGCGACACCGTAATCTGCTACGAGACCCCGTAAACATCCTGCAATAAGAAGAATCTAAATTCAGTTATTTTGAACCTCTCTAAAATTTCACAAAAGTCCCACCTGATCCATATCGCTAAGACCTTGCTTTCCGGCTTCTCAGTGCTGTAAACAGAAATCCAAAGGATAGAATCAAAGCAAACATGCCGTTTCCAAATCTCCATGAAGATTGAAATTCCATTGATGCAGGGTTTTCTCTCTCGGGTATACGAAACTCATGAATTAGTCCCTGTCAAACGTATAAGGATTTTTGTAAGCAGCAGCCTCTGCACTGGACATTGCTGTAGCCAATTTCTTCACAAGCAGCAGCATGTGCACCATCCACAGGAAGCAAAAATGTAGATATAGAATTGGTGAAGTACTGTAGAGAAGAATCCATATCAGTTATGAGGCTTGATTGATACTTATGGTAAAAGAATTATTGAAATCAACAGTGAACACTAAATAGCCACCATTCATTTTACCAACATATCAATCTCACCTCAATTTCATTATCCAATACCAGTTAACAAAGCCATGATAGTAGTAATGATAATTTAGGAAAAAAAACAAAAGTGATCGAATGATTATGTGTCTCAGATACCTATATATATAAATGGTAGATTATACTAACTAATTCTCTACACTAATTAATCCTAATTAAATTCAAGGTTTGTTTCTCGTTCACACATCTTGAGGAGAAAGCATAGGCTTAGGAAGCAACTTACTCATTAAACTCTGAGTGCACCTATGGCTAACCAAGAAAAAACAACATGGCACAGAAACCACAAGACCAATAGCAGAAGCAACTAGAAAACCAGGAACAACAAGAGGAACAGAAGTTGCTACAAAACCAAAAACTATCATCTTCCTTCCTACATTGAGTCCCCTCTCCAACATACAGTTCACTTTGTTGTCACTATTGGCACCGAATAAAAAACACACACATTTAAGACAAAGCCGCTGTTACAGTATGCCTTGAGGTGATAAACAATGAAATTTGGATGCCGACATCGCAATATACATTAACACGAAGGAACAGAACTCAGCAGCAGCGTATAAGATGCATATATAAATTAGGAAGAGCAACGGAAACCAAATCAAGAATTGGCAATCATCGTTACGATGTCAAAATCGACATGGCTACGATGCACATACAAGTGAAGCAAATAGACATGACAGCAAGATTCTGGAATAGAAAATCAATCATAGCAACACATTTAATCCTTAAATGATTCACCTCAATAAAATCCAAAACATGATCACCAAAAGTTAAAACATGGATAGCCAAAGCAGCCACAGTTCATGCAAAAGTTCAACATTGACTACATGTTGCAAATTTGAAACTTTAACATAACAGAACTTCGATGGTAAACAAAAAGCAGCACTCGAAACAGAATGCACCAGAATCATAACTGAATTGAAGATAAAAACTAAACAAATTTTTGCAAAAGACATCAATATTACCCCAAATAATAAACAAACAACATCACAATCGTATAACCAAAACGGGAAACCAATCGAATTATTATTGTTGATGTGAGTCGCTAAACTCCTTGGTGATGCTGTTTGAATGTTGTTGCTACGAAACAGAGCTGAATCGCTACTTAGAATATGGTTGGATTCATCGCCGCCTTAGGCGAAGGAGGAGAGATGACAGGATTGCATTAATAGTTTGGAAGTGGATGGTAGCATATAACTTTGACCAAAACACTAGCAGTTGTACAGGAACTCAATCGAACTGTGTATAGATTCCATGGCACTGAATGGTGAGGCATTGACACTAACACTAACAGCAGCAGCGTCTCAAACGATTGATTCCAACCTATGCCGACAGTGTCTCTCTCATGTTTTACTCTAAAGTCGTATCTTTTCTCTTTTGGAGCTTGAACCAGGAATGATGAACAAGGTCAACGAACTCATGCTCCTCGAATTGGCTTGGTTCATCAGCTATCTATGTTTGTAATGTGCTTCTTCAGTTTTTCACCCTTAGTTCAATGATGGCTAAGTTCAATAGAGGAAAGAAAGTGTGTTCTGATTCTGATTCTGATTCAAGAATGCGGAAGGCCTCAAGAATGCGGATGGCATTATAGTAAATTCATTTGAAAGGCATATAAATTCTTAGTAATTTATCGAACACATGATTAGCAAGAAACAAAAACGAAAAAGGAAAAGAAACTTGGTTGAGGCAATTTATCGAACACTTAGTCTGCAAGTTGCAAAACAGTGGAAACAACAACAATTCGATACCGATTCGTAAACCACAACCTACAACATACCCATCATAAATTGATAAATTGGACGAATGAAAATGAACTGTAAAAACAAACAAGGCTCATGAAATTAGAGAGGCAAAAAACCGAAGAACCATATAATCAGGTGTACTTCATCTGTCACTGCTGTGTTTGGATATTGCTTAGCAAATTAAATGAAGAAACTGTGTCAAAGTGGTTTTTCCTTCTTGCAACATTCTTGAAAACTTAAAGACAGAATATGAAAAACATACATTTACTCACAGAATATGAAGAAACTGTGTTTGGATACTGCTGTGTTTACATCACATCTTTATTTAATTTGATATCACATCTTTATTTAATTTGAGAATAAATAAGCCAAAAGTTAGGACATATGTAGATCTAGGTTATATTAAGCCAATTTTTTTTTAAACGGGGTTGCTCATTGCATTCTTAATAATTATCTTAAAGTATATCTAAAATACCTGTTTCAACTCTTCAGAGTTTGAAAAGGCATGTTTTTAAGTTTCTAAATCTATAGCATAATAATGAGGGGATAGTTTATACTAGAAAATATCAGTCTTCTATAAAATCATATAATCATTTTAATGCCTATAAGCTGAAGCAACGACAGAACAAGGGACATGTCTTTTGGTCAATCATGATTTCAAAAAATTTCAAGGAAATTCATCTCTTGGGCAACGTGTTGTTTCCCCTCATCTACTTGGTACTTTTAATCTTCCCAAAGATTTTTAAAACACTTACTAATTAAGCAGAAACTTAAAGTCTTTACTGTACATTGAAAGCATTTGTGCACCTGTGAATATTGTCATCCAACTCAACTCTTCACCGTCACGACAATTGCTATAGATTTGGCTAGGAATTGATTCTCGTCAGTTGGATTCTTCGTTTTCCTATAGCAATTGTTGTGACAGTGAATAATGACTATATCAACAACTACCTCCTACCCGGACTTTATTCCAGCAGTTCCAATTATACAGCTTAGGATTAAATTGATCATTTACCTCGTATTGAAGGCACTTCACAGCTTAGGATTGAGGAAGATCTTCATCACAGTTTGTATTCTCACAAGCAATTGGTTGATAAAAAGAGGTGAAGACTCTGATGTTAAGTGTCTGAAACAATTTAAAGAAACAACGCGAATGAAGCACAATGCATCGAGCACTGTAACAACAAATTCAGACAAAGCAAAACCAATTAGTACAAGATACCTTTTCAGCTTTATTACAATCTACTTATGTTACTATTATTTGTTTGTTTCAGTTAGTTATATAAAACTTATTCATAAATCGATGTGGGGTTTATGTTCACCAAACATTTACTTCATTTTTAGTTACTAAGCTGCCTGAAAAAAGAAATTCATTTCTAATCGTAAGTTACACATAACTTACTCTTTATACATATTCTAACTATTATTTGCAGTCTGAGTGTAGCAAAATAAATTCATCTAAATTGGAGGGGCGATGGCTTAATTATATCATTTACAGAGACTTGGAAGCTGCTCCGACCTGTGAGTATTATCTCCTACCATCATTTTCCCCCTTTTCTTAAGTTTTAACCACATAATATAAAAGTTCACTTGATAAAAGAAAAAGCCATGATATATGAGACTTGTGTAATGAGAGGAATGTTTTACATGCTGAGTCTAGCAACATTAGATTATATTTCATGCCTGTGCATGAACTCTTCTAAACAATCTATGTTTGTTTCCTGTCTCTGATAGAACTCACAAATATAATGAAAGAAATTGTGTCAATTATATCATTAAACTTTTATCATTTCATTGTAGCCACTAACTAAAACCTACAGCTCCTTTATTTATTATGAATTAAGGATAAATTCATGTTTGCTAACAAAAGTAGTAATTCATAGAAACTATTGATAAAAAAATATGTATAAATAAGTTCATAAAGCATTGCTAACAAATAAGTTCATACAGCATTGCTAAAAAATTCATAGAAATAAGTTCATAGAAACTATCAATTATCAATTCTACAATTCACCAGATGAAAATTTATGCAGATATTGGTTGTTGGATGTATGCAAGTGAAAGACAGTTATCACGCCTAAGATTAGCATATCTAAAAGCAGTTCTAAGCCAAGAGATAGGAGCTTTTAATACAGAATTAACAAGTGGAAAAGTCATCACTGGAATAAGCAAGCACATGAGTGTTATACAAGATGCAATTGGTGAAAAGGTAAGCAAATCAATAATTGTAACAAGTTTAATCTTTCTTTTTATGACTGAACCAAGCAAGTGAATTTCTTGATCACAGTTGGGTCACTTTACCTCTAGCTGCGCAACTTTCTTTGTCGGGATAGTGATCGCCGCAATATCCTGTTGGGAAGTAGCACTTCTGTGTTTAGTGGTTGTCCCTCTTATTCTCATAATTGGAGCAAGTTACACTAAGAAAATGAACAGAATCTCGACTACGAAATTGTTTTACCATTCTGAAGCCACGTCTATGATAGAACAGGTATACGACATTGATCCATGCATGGTGCAATACTATGATTTACAACATGACAAATTGTGCATTTTATACATATACACAATCCAAGTGTTCAATATCAGTGATACTTTTAGTCTAATCTATTGTCACATAGCTGATTATAACAAACTCTAATACTGATATTATGACAGACCATATCACAAATAAAAACAGTATATGCTTTTGTTGGGGAGGGTTTGGCAGTCAAATCCTTCACAGAGAACATGGATAAACAGTATGTCATAAGCAAGGGGGAGACACTTGTGAAGGGAGTTGGAACAGGAATGTTATCTCTAGTAGCCTTATCTATAACTTCGTTAGCAACAACAACACCATCCAACAGTTGTCTTCCGGGGACGAAAGTAGATTGACATTGAGAAACAAGACTACCAATCACTCTTTTCAATCTTGCTTCCAGTAATTTTGCAACAACTTTATAAAGGCTCCCCACCAAACAAATCGGCCTATAATCACCTAAGCTTAAAGGGTTTGAAACCTTAGGGATGTGAGTTAAAAAAGAAGACGTTACAGCCTTGGGTAAGTGAGAAAAACTATGAAAATCCCTCATAAAAGCTAAAATATCATATTTCATGAAATGCCAACAGTTCTTCAAGAAAATGAAAATCAAATTCAAATCCCTAATTTTACAATTTACAACACAAAGCATTCAAATCCCTAATTTTACAATTTAACACAAAGCAATAATCTGAGAAAAGAAAGATTACCGGATATCAATGAAGAGAAGGGTGACGGTGGTGAGCTGATGACGGCGGCTCCTTTCGACGGAGAAGGATGACGGTGGTGAGCTGATGACGGCGGCTCCTTTCGACGGAGAAGGATGACGGTGGTGAGCTGATGACGGCGGCTGAGATCGACGGAGAAGGATGACGGTGGTGAGTTGTCTTAGGGTTCGTCTTTTTATTCCAGTGAAGTGAAGAAGATGGATGTGAACCGATGGCTGTGAATCGATGAAGAAGCGGTGAATCGATGAAGAAGCGGTGAATATGTGCTTTTTTGCGTGGGTGAAAGAATTTTGCGCCAAAACGAAAAACATTTGGGCCAGGAAAGGTTTTCATATTTTAATTAATTTAATTTAGTGGAATATTTTAATAGCGCTTTTTAAAAAAGTGCTATCTTAAAACACAATTATAGAAACGATAGCGGTTCCATAGAAAGCGCTATTGTAGTTACATATTTTAATAGCGATTTTTAAAAAGCGCTATCGTAGTGCTTTTAATAATAGCGCTTTTATAAAAGTGCTATTGTAATACAACATTTTAATAGCGCTTTTTAGAAAAGCGCTATCTTAGTGAATATCTATATAGCGCTTTTTTACAAAGTGATATCAAAATCATATTCTTTGTACTCTTTAATAGCGCTTTACTATAAAGCGCTATTATAAATATGTTTGTTTCCTTTTTAATAGCGCTTATTTAAAAAGTGCTATTAAAATAGGCGATACAAAAAACCAATTTTGGCGTAGTGTATTTAGCTTGCACGCATAATCTTCCTTCCCTTTTTCGACATACCCTTGAGGTTTCCTTATCAGGATTGTTTCATCTAAGTCACCATACAAGAATGTAGTCTTCACATCCATTTGTTCTAGTTCAATGTCGAACTGTGCCACTATGGCAAGTAACATTCGAATGGATCTGTGCTTCATAACAGGAGAGAACACATAATTGAAGTTGACACCTTCTTTCTAAGTGAACCCCCTAGCAACCAATCTTGCCTTGGATCTCTTTGACGCCACTCCTTCGATTCCTTCCTTAACCTTAAAAATCCATTTACAACTGACTAACCTGGCTCCAGCAGGTTTCTTGATCAGTTCCTAGGTGTTTTTATCATGAAGATATTTCATCTCATCATCCATGACCTTCAGCCATTCAAACTTCTTTCAACTCCTCATAACTTCCTTATAGTCTCTAAGTTCTTCATCTAGAACCTCACTTGCAGAGATTAAGGCATAAACTATAAGATCTGCAGACCCAAGTCTCTGAGGTGGCTTGATGACTCTCCTCGACCTGTCTTTTGCTAGTAGGTAGTCATTATCAGTCTCCTCATCTTTGATAACATCTTCCGTGTCTTCTTCAACTTCATATGGGGTACGCAATTCAGCATCAACATGCTCCACCTCAACAGGAATCTCTCCCTATTCCAGCTCTTCGTCAGCATTATCAGTTTTCTTGAAAGCCTTCTATGCTTCATTGAAAACTACATCTCGAATGGTGATATACCTCCTGTGACCTGGCTCTAGGCACCATAGCCTATAAGATTTGACTCCTTCAGGGTATCCCATGAACATGCATTTCAGAGCTCTAGGTTCGACCTTGTCTTGCCTAATATGAGCATAGGCCACACAACTAAATACTCTCAGTCTGTCGAGACTAGGTGGATGTCCCGACTAAATTTCTTAAGGCGTCTTCATTCACAAGGCAGTCGAGGGACATCTATTTATTAGGTAAGCTGTTGTCAAAACAACCTCTGCCCAAAACACCTTCTTCAATCCAGCACTAACCAACATGCATCTAACAGTTTCAAGGATTGTTCGATTGAATCTCTCAACTAAGCCATTTTGTTGAGGAGTACCTGCTACAGTCTTATGCCTTGTAATCCCAGACTCAACACGGTAACTATCGAATGCTTCATTTCAGAATTCAAGGCCATTGTTGGTTTTTAACCTCTTGACCTTTCTGCCAGTTTGAGTTTCGACCAGAATCTTCCAACTTTTGAAATTCTCAAGAGTTTCATCCTTCGTCTTCTGGATGAATACCCATAGCTTTCTGGAATAGTCATCAACGATGGATAGAAAATACTTTGCACCTGAGTGTGAAGGATTCCTTGCAGGCCCCAAATATCAACATGAATGTAATCCAAGGATCCATGTGTTCTTTGCTTGCCTTTGTTAAACTTCCCTGTAGGATTTACCAAATACACAAGATTCACAAAACTCCAACTTTTCGACTTTGTCACCTCCTAGCAGGTTCTGCTTCCCCAATTCGACCAGACCTTTTTCATTGACATGGCCCAATCTCATGTGCCATAATTCTGTCTTCGACACAGGTTTTGTGGATGCAACATTTGTCGAACCACTTACAACCTCAGCCTCAAGGGTATACAAGCCTTGTTTCTTCACGCCTCTTAAGACTTCCTTCGACCCTTTCATGACTCTTAGGATACTTTTCTCTCCTTGAAAAACGTATCCTTTTCTGTCGAATTCACCAAGAGAAATCAAATTTCTCTTCAAGTCAGGTACATACCTGACTTCAGTCAATAACCTTATTGACTCATCATGGAGCTTGAATCTCACAAATCCAATACCTGCAATTTTGCAAGATTTGTTGTTTCCCAGCAACATAAATTCACCATCTTGATCACATAGCTCTTCGAATAATTCTCTGTTTGGAGTCATGTGCCAAGTGCAACCTGAATCCATAATCCACTCTTTTCTCGAGTCTCCACTTAAAACCACGAGAACATCAGATGAGTCGAAGTCATCTTGAACAATGGTTGTGTTGCCATTACCTCCATGATCTTTCAGGCGTTCAGGGCACACCTTTCTTTTGTGACCCTCCTTTTTACAGTGATAACATCGAATACTAGATGTTTCGCCACTATAAGATTTCTGTTGACTTTTACCTTTCTTCTTCTCGAACTTACCATCCTTTTGCAAGAATTTTCACTTAACGGCCAAACCTTCGCCCACCGTCGAAGGTTTATGCTCCTTTCGTTCGTTCAAGTCCATAAAATACAAGGTTGATTGAATTTCTTCAAAGGTCAGGGATTCCCTTCCATACAAGAGAGTTTCTTTGAAGTGAGCATGTGTTCTGGGCAAAGCACACAGCAGCAATAGTGCTTGATCTTCATCGTCGATCTTCACATCAATATTTTCAAGATCAAGAATCAGCTTGTTGAACATATCCAACTGCTCATCCAATACTTTGTCTTCACTCATCTTGAATGAATACAAAGCTTGCTTCAGGTAGTGTCGCTACTCGAAAATGCATCGTGCAACGATGGGGAGGCGAAAAAGATAGACAGAAGATTCACCACCGAACTTTATTTATCCCATGAGGGGAAAAGGGAAATATCGAAAAAACCTAAAGAAAGAAATGGATAAGATGGTCTCGCGACCAAAAACGGGTTCGGAAGCCAGTTATGCGAGAGGAGGGTATTAGCACCCCTCGCATCCATCGTACTCGATGAGAACCATTTGTTTGTCGTATGTGTGATTATATTTGCTAAAATATTATTCTATAAAAGAGTGTTCCAAAGGAGAGAGAAAGGTTAAAAACAGGGAAAGAGAAGTAACGGGGAAGAAGAGAGAAATAACAGACTCGGTAGGACTTTGTGGTCCTAGGCCTACGTATTCTCAATAGACATGAGAAAGTCAGAGTCGACGTAGTTCAGGGAACTACAAATATATGGGGGGAATGTGCTCGGCAAGGATTGTGGCCCTTGTGCCTACGTATCTTTACTTAAAGGAAGTAAAGAATCAGAGCAGTCGTAGTTCGGCCTACAGTTTGCGGGGAAGTTCTGGTAGACGATGCTATCGTACGCATTCTAGCAGTTTAGGTGTTTTGTTGCTCGTATGTGAGGAGACTTAAGCGTTACCTGTTTGCGGTAGAACAGACGTAGCATGCCTTTCTGGGAAAGGATGGAAAATAAAAAAAAGGGTGCTCGCTAGGATTGTCGCAATCCTAAGCCTACGTATTCTCAACATGCAAGAGAAACTAGAGCAATGTAGTTCGTGCTACTATGGGAAACTGGTGTTTTTGTGGATGATGTCTATCATGTGCGTTCTAGCAGTTTAGGTGTTTTGCTGCTCGCATGTGAGGAGACTTAAGCGTTACCTGTTTGCGGTAGAACGGACGTAACATATCCTTTTTGAAAGGTTGATTTTCGCCATGCGAGGCAAGAAGTCACGTTTTATTGGTGGGAGAGTTTTTTAGGGGCGAGATAGATCCCCGGATAGTAACCCCTTGCGGGTAGTACCCAATTCTTCATCTCAAAGTTTTTGTTATAAAAAGGTGTGGCGAACGTAGCGTCTTTGTATTGAAAGACGAGTATCAAGACCACACACACTACAGTGAGTATCCTGACACTCAGAGAGGAAGAAGACTACACTCAATCCTCTCTCTTTAATTCAATACAAAGAGAACTTCATTCTCTTATTAAGGATGTTTTTGGTTTTGAATGGTAAGTGCTTTGCGACAGAGAACCCTATGGTAAATGTCAGCACTCGAGATAGGAGAAAGCCTATGCCTAACAACTCCACGACCATTCAAGTTTTGGTGTGAAAATTATTTGAAAATACACTCGGTGCAGGACTGAGGTTTTAGGTGAGAAAGGTTGCGGAAGGAAGTTGTGAAAGTGAGAGGCGGTGAATAAAGGCGCGTCTTCGTATTGAAAGACGAGTATCGGGACCACCCACACTACAGTGAATATCCTGATACTCGGAGAGGAAGAAGTCTACACTCAATCCTCTCTCTTTAGTTCAATACAAAGAGAAATCGGTTTCTTATTGCATGGGTTTTTGAAAATACACTCGGTACGGGGCCGAGGTTTTAGGAGAAGAAGGTTTGAAAATGTACTCGGTACGGGGCCGAGGGTTTTAGGAGGAAAAGAGGATGGAAGCGTCTTCGTATTGAAAGACGAGTATCAAAACCACCTACACTACAGTGAGCATCTCGACACTCGGAGAGGAAGAAGTCTACACTTAATCCTTTTTTTTTAATTCAATACAAAGATAATTGATTCCTTATTGAAAGGTGTTTTGAAAATGCACTCGGTGCGGAACTGAGGTTTTTAGGAGAAAAATGGTTTGAAAATGTACTTGGTACGGGACTGAGGTTTTTTAGGAGAAAAGGGGGGGTGGAGGCGTCTTCGTATTGAAAGACGAGTATCAAATCCACTCACACTACAGTGAGCATCTCGACACTCGGAGAGGAAGAAGTCTACACTTAATCCTCTCTCTCTTTAATTCAATATAAAGAGAACTCGGTTTATTATTGAAAGCGTTTCGAAAATGAACCTGCAAAGAGATGAAAAACAGAGATAGATATATACAGGATACAGATAAATAAACAGTCCACCAATTAGGATTTTATGGTTTGATATTTATTAAGTGTTTTAAAAGAATGTACAAGTTAGTTGAATATTTACAGGATAATAATAATATACAAAATATATAATATGTACAAGAATGTAAATGACTGGAAAATAAAGCAATTAATATTTGACAGAAATTAAAGCAGTTGTATATTGGTTAGTGTATCGAATCGGGACACAAAAGAATGGGATCTCGTCTTAACCACAAACACAATGTCGATTAATCGAAGGTAGCCTATCGCGATCCCAAAGTAAGGAAGATGACCCAAATGGTCATCCCCCATAGATTTGAAATCGGGAAGGTTATCGACTTCGAAAATCCGACGCTTGCGGATAAAAAGACTTCATCGATCCACAAGTCAAAAATAAAATCGAATCGGAATAAAAAATAAGAAAGAAAAGAGGTGGTCTCAGATCCTTTGTTTCACGTCAATAATTTAACGGCTAAACGATGGAAATCTCTTCATCAACCAAAACAGATGAAAAGAATATACAAAGGTGGATAAATGTCGAAAATAGAAAGGAGAGAAAATGTTGGTCTCAGATCCTTCATTTCTCATCAATAATTTGACGGAGAATCGAAGGAAGTGTCGTCATCGACCTAAAAGGCAAAAAATGTCCAATAACAAAAGAGAAAAAAAAATCTATCTCTAAAATATAAAAAAGAAAAAGTATAATATTTTCTAAAAGAAATTGAAATGAGGTTCTATATATAAAATAATAAAAACTCTAATAAATAAAAAGTAATTCTAAATAGAAAAGTTATATAATATAAAATTTTAAAAATATAATATACTCTAAAATTGATAAGAAAAAATAAATAGAAAATCTAATATGAAAATTATATATAAAGTATATATTACATAAATAATACAATATATACATAACTAATAATAATAATTTTCATAACAAAAATAAATTAGAAAATATGAGGAAAAAATAGAAAACAGAGGGAGGATGTGAAACGGGGAAGGGTGAGATCCAAACGGGCTTTACAGCCCAAAAACCACAACCAACAGTAAATAAAAGAAATGAAAATCCAAACACGATCTTCTTCCTCTCGGTCAACTCTCTCTCTCTCTCTCACTGTTTCCGTTCAAATTTCTCGACCCAAATTCTCTCTCCCTCCATTTCATTTCACCTTTCTTTGTGAATCAAAATTTCATTCATTGTCTCAGCCGTTCTGCATCTCAATCTTTCCGGTTTTGCTCTGAAATGGGTTTTCATGGAGGTAATTGAAACCGGGTTCTGTGTGTGGTTCGTTTATGGGTTTTTATGTGAAATCTGGGTTTGCTCTGTTTGTTGAAGGAGAGTATGGAGGGAATCGAAGTCGTCGGCGTTGGCTGTGGAAGTTTTGGAAGTTGAGAGTTTAAGGAGATCGAGTTGAGGTTTGTACGGTGATTGATTTCGTGAGGTTGTGTTCGCGCTTATGGAGAAGACGCGAAGGGTTTCATGGTTTCAGTTAACGGTGGTTTTTGAAGATTTTCTGGAAGAGAGATATGGGTTTCGGAAACGGGTTTGGCGTGGTTGAAGAACTGGTTGTGTTGTGATGGGTTTCGCGGATGAAATCCCGGATGGGTGGAGGAGGTTATCGAAAAGCTGAAGGGTTACAATTTAGTTATTTCAGGTGATGGTTTATGGTGTTATTCAATGAAAGTGGAAAGGTTCGAAGGTGGATTGATGAGGATGATAAAGTTCGAAGTTTTCTGGGTTGTTAAGCTATGAAGATTTTGATTACGGATGAAGAAAAATGGTGATGAAGGTTTGAATATCTAAAGGTTTTGACGTAGTTTCTCCAGATCTCCTTAATGGCTCGACCGCGAATCTGGAGAGAAAAAGAAGAGGGTTCGAAGATGGGTGAGGTAGATGAGTTTGAGAATGATGAAGTCGAAGCTGGTTGGTTCGATAATGGCGGAAATGGAAGGACATGAATGGGTTTCATGAAGAAACTTCGAAGGTTGAAGAAGAAGCAGAAAGAGGGGTGGCGGCTAGTTCCCCTTGGGATTAGGGTTGGTGTCTTGAGGTAGGGGTGATGAATAGTGTTATATACCCCCACCTCATGACACGTGGCACTGATGACTGCTGATTAATTCAAAAAAACTTGGACTAAGCATGGTTGATTGAAGATAATCGTGATTAAAATGCTGGTAACGATGGTTGAATAATAATTAATGCTGACTTAATTACAGGTTGACAAGTTAATAGAAAATAATCCTAACTAAAAACTAATTAATCCTAATAAAACTTAATTAATTCTAGATCTATTTAAAAGTAAATAACCTCTAATATCTATTAATGAAAATAAATAAATAAATAAATACTCCTATTAACAAAATAAATTCTAAAAAGAAAATAAAATCTATTTAAATAAAAATTTAAATTTAAATTCTAAGTTAATTTTAATAAATAAATAAACTACAATAAACTAAAAATTAACTCTAATACTAATATTCTAATAAATAAATAAATAAATAAAAACCTAATAACTATTACAAAAAAAATCTATTTA
Organism: Lathyrus sativus; assembly: GCA_963859935.3. Taxonomy (NCBI): domain Eukaryota; kingdom Viridiplantae; phylum Streptophyta; class Magnoliopsida; order Fabales; family Fabaceae; genus Lathyrus; species Lathyrus sativus. Next base: position 251,803,232 of record OZ012737.1, on the reverse strand, counting down.
AAAACTAAATCTATAAAAATTCTATTTAAAAATGAAAATCTAAATTTAATTTCTATGCTAAAAGAAAAATAAATAACTATTCTAATTCTAAAAAATAATAAAAACTTATTTTAAAATTATAATAAAAATCATATTCTACACCTAATTAAATTAGATAAGTGATAAAATAAAAAATATAATACAGAAATTTAATATTCGAAGAGAAAAATGGGAAAATGGAAATGGAAATAAAATTTACCAAAATGCCCTTAGGCCACGTGTCACACTTCTATTAGGCAAAGTAGTGGGATTTGAAAAACGCCCAATCGGGAGTGGACACGTGTCTAAATGGCATGAAATTAAGTAAAGAAAAATAGAAAAAGCGAAAATATTTACAAAAGTCGGCGAGCAAATTTAGGGTATGACAGGTAGAGCCGATTCACTAGAGATTTGGTCATGTACAAACTTTCAAGTTTCACCCATAATCCCGGTGTTGTAGTCTCCTTTGATACCTGTCGAAGAACCTTATCACCAAGGCTCAACAATATTGCATTGTAGGTTTTCTCAATCATGCTCGTCTTTTCTTTTTCCATTAATGCAGCGTCCATGACTGCCTCTCCCTTCAACGCTTCCAAACAACCCCGCTGAACCAGTAGGGCTTTCATCTTCAAGCGCCACAGACCGAAGTCGTTCACTCTGGTGAACTTTTCAATCTCATACTTTGTTGAAGGTATCTTCTCCATGCTCACCGCACCAATTTGTTGTGAATCAGATGTCTTGAAACAAAGTATAAACAATTTCTTTATGATCAAGAAACATACAAGGGTTAGGGTTAGCAAAGAAAACAAGGTAAAACAACAAGGATTGGTTATAAACTGCTATTCTTTCCTTACTCTTGGAACAAGATTACAAGTATACAAGAATAACAAAATAACATCTCTCTCTTGAAATTAGGATTTTATCTTCCTATTTTTCCTTATGCCAAGATGAGAGACTAACATGCTATTTATAAGAAAATTAGCACACTAACCTAATGGGCTTTTTAACAATTACCCGTTACAAGCTAACTTAGGGTACAAGCTAACTTAAACAATTGGGCTTACAAGCATGGCCCAATTCAACATGCTAACAACCCTAGCAATATTGACTAATGCATGTTAGAACAAACTTCGACTACAACACACATTACTCCGACAACAGCATGTGAACAGACTTCGATCTCATGCTTAATTCCTGTCGAACCAGAAGCTACCCTTCAACCATATTAGAGTTTGATCCAATATCTCACAGTTTTGGGAAACGACTTCTCTATTACTTCAAATTGAGAATGATTTTCCTACATTATTTGTATATGTTAATGATACATTAACCATTAGATCCCTCATTAAACTACATTAACATAGGCTCTAAACCTATTCCTACACCATTAGATCCTTCAATTAAGCTACATTAAGACATTGGGAAGCCATTTGAAGACATATTGGGAAGCTATTGTATTTAATAAACACAAGACAAGACATTAACTTTGTCATTCAACAACTAAGCCAATTCTTGCATAAATCAACCATAGGCAACATGTTGAGTTGTCAGATATCTTAAGCACAGTTCAAGTAAAGGCTTGACATTTCCTAGGAATTGAAACCTGCAAATCACAGGCTATTCAAATATTGATTAGGCATGATGCAGTGATAGTAGAAAGATCAATCTCAGTCTATTGTTTTTCTATGAACTTAACTCATATTGTGGAAAGAAAAGAAATAATTAATAGTTTCTAAGTCCTCTTCTGAAGCAGGGAGCTCTATTAACTATAACTTATGAACTGATTTGGTTGTTATTTTTACTTAAGGATCTTAATATAACATGCTCAAGACTCTTGTACTTTACTGTGACAATCAAAGTGTATTGTGTTGCACCTCAAAATTTGATCAACCGATTCTCGTGCTTGGCTTGTGTTTCATTTTCATATTTGCATTTCATTGTATCAGCATTTTGCATAGCATTGGTTCTCGAGGCAGGGGATCAAGGTTCCCGTGGCTCCGGTTTCTTTCCCGCGCAAGCAACTGAACAACAAGCATCAGAAACGACATTTATTTTGCCCAGCGGTCGAGCGGCCGATTTTATTTTGCAGGTTATGCTCAGATCAGGAGATAACATTCAGTCTATATCCAACATTATCACATTCACAGTATTCAAGAGCAAGTGTCAAAAGCTTACCAGAGCTCAAAACGGCGAGAAACAGGCAAACGGGCAGGTTTCCCTCCAAAAGGCGCCAAATTCAAATTTTTGAAGGTGTTAATCGGTTAACACATATGGTTAACTGATTAACCATTGGTGAATCAGCTCAGATTTGAAGTTTTAACAGTGTTAACCGATTAACGCTTATGGTTAACCGGTTAACCATAGCAGATTTTGCCCTGTACGTGATTTTGCAAGCCATTTGCACTTAGGGTCTCATTTTGATCACATTGAAACTCATTTTTACCAAAAAGAAGGATCTAGAATGTTCTTGAAAGTTGGTCATTTCAATTTTCCCTCCAAATTCCCATGCTTAGCTCCAAACCAACTTTCCAATCCAAAGTCCAAACCTCACCTTTGGGATCCAAACCTAGATCATATTTAAATGATCTACTCCAAACCAAAAGGGCCAATTCTCATTTCTCACAATCATTTTTTAGAATTGATCAAGAATTCTCTCAAATTCTCTCAACTTCTCCATTTCCAAAACTCACTCAAAGCTCTTTTTCATTAGAGTTCATTGATTTTTCATTGAAATCAATGGATTCCTGAGCATAAACCTTCATCCATCCTCATCCTTGGATCAATCTTCATCATCAATTTTCATGCAAATTGAGATCTGAATTTGGAGCTTTAGTTGGAAGTGATTATTCGAAGCGTTTCGACTCGAACTTGGTGGATCTTCGTTCGTACAACCACAATTGGCTTGGATCTCGAAGTTTTCTGGGTTTCTATTGTTTGATCTACTCAATTACAACAAAATCAACACTAATCGGAGCAAATCTCCGCTTCGAAGGTTGGAGATTCTAGATCCATAACCATTTTTGAGCTTATTTGCATTTACATTATGATTTTCATATTCAATTGAATTGTGAATTCCGATCCGTGTGAATTGCAATTGTGTTGTATATACATGTTTGCATGTCTATTGGTTTTCTGTTTGCAGGTGTAATTTTGTGCTTATTTGATAAGCTGATCTGTTGGATCACTTGGTTAAGTGATTTTGTGCATTAAGTGCTTTTTCTGTTGCTGTTTTTCACTTCTGGTACAGTGTTAACCGGTTAACGTATATGGTTAACTGGTTAACCAATTCAAATATTCAAAATTTTCAAAGGTTTCAGGGTGTTAACTGTAACACCCCACTTCCCAAATTAAATAAAATATAAACATTATAAATAAACATCAGAGTTTTCCCCAAAATAGTGGGATATCACATCACCAAATTTTTATAAAAATACTTTATTAATTATTCTCAAAAATAATACAGCGGAAAACATTATTCCAACATTCTCGGCCATCCGTCAAATTTCGTAAAATCTTTATTATTATAATTCACAAAAAAAAGTGATACGTCACAGGATTACAACAAGTTTGACATAAAACAATTAAAACACCCATATCCCGTGTTACGTATCAGAGCATCCTAGACTCGACTGGCACACCACCATCCAAGCTATCTAAGTACCTGGATTATCTGTACTTCCGGAGAAGCACAGACACAACAACAACCAAGGGGTGAGAAAACATGATCAAAAGTATATTGGTAATGTAATACATGTAAACAAGGTAGTAAAACACACCAACACACCAATATTCACCCCAACAACTCCATATAACGAACCTACTGTTCAAATTACAATATAACATATTATAATGCAAATATGCAACTCAACACCATGCATGCGGTACCGACTCATTGGTTCATTCAATCGAACCTGGATAGATCACTTACGCTCCTCCTGAGACATGATCTATCCCCCACCATTCTCCACCAAGGAGTACGGATGAATCACTTACGCTCCTCCTGAGACATGATTCATCCCACCAAAACACCATGATATGCACACACCAATGCATAACTATCATATTTAGGCACACTAAGTGCACACGATCCTCCTGATCATATCATCATACATCAATGCATATATGTGTAGATATATTACACCAACACCATATAACTCAATCAGATAGTAAATAAATTCATACTATAACACCATATATAACCACATCCCAACACCCGGGAACACACGATCCTACTGATCACTACATACATATACGTTAACCAATTGTTCACCAACAATATCAAGGAAAATGAGTACCATCACCAAGTAAACAAGTTCATACTTTATCACCAAGATATAAACACGTCCCACCACTCGGGAATGCACGATCCTACTGATCACTACACCATGCTCCGCATGATTCATACACCAACTAATTATCCATTTAAATAATTAGTAACGAAAATCACATACTATCACCGAGTACTCACTCTATAACACTCAATCATCTCCCCTATAATCAACAAAGTCCAAGGGCACTACACTCTTAGCGCACACAGTATAACAGCATAGAAAAACCCCATTCTGCTACGCTCGCTACACCCTCGCTAGGCGAGCTCCCAGCGAATGCTCGCTACCTGTTCGCTTAGCGAACCTCCTCGCGAAGGCAAACAGAACCTACTAGACTCACTCGCTACCTCACTCGCTAGGCGAGCACCTAGCGAACGCTCGCTGCCTTCTCGCTAAGCGAAGTGCTAGCGAGTTGCCTGCGACTTCTCAAGTTCTCACAGTTCAGAATTCTCACTCTTCTCTGATTCAAGCCTATTCTATAACATCCACTTCCTATACTATCCGTATTACGACCAATGCATATTAGGCTTATCAATCTTCCTATAATTCTACTCCAGATCAACATTACGGCACACTACCGACACTTTAGAGTTACTCTGAACCTTACTCAAACCAAACCAACACCAACAGTCAATCAACAATGGCAACATCAAACATCCGTACATCATCATATACATATTATTCCAAAGTCATCACTTAAACAATCTATCGACACATCAAAAAGGTCACACAGAACTTCCCTAAAACCGTAAACCCAACCTATACGCCAAATTAACCAAAAACAACAATTCACCAACACTCAACATATTTCAATCCATCAACATCAACATAACTCAACAATCAATAGCATGTCAATATAAAACTTCATCAACGATACATTCCTACGGGGTTAAGGAATCCCCACTACCCTATACATGTATATACCATTCCCAATCAAGTTTCTCCCCCCTTACCTTGTTAATCGGTTGATCGATGAAATTCTTCCTGGATTTGGTCTCTTGGCCTCCTCTTTTCTTTCCGTTCTTCGTTCCCTTTTTCCTTCGTTCTTCTCACTTCTCTCGTTCTTTCCTCTTCTCTCTTTCTATCGCTCTTTCTCTCTTCCATCTTTCTATCGTGTTATTTTCTCTAATACTTCCCCCATCCCTTCATATTCTATTTTCCTTTTTATTTCCTATCCCAATAATAATAATAACTAATAAAAATAATAATATAATAATAATAATAATAATAATAATAACTAATAAAAATAACATAATAATAATAATAATAATAATAATATTATTATTATTATTATTATTATTATTATTATTATTATTATTATTATTATTATTATTATCACACCAATTTCCCACGATCTATGGTAATCCCTTTTCTCTTCATTCCAACTTTTCTAATATCTCCTTGCTACCCCTTCATATTTCCTTCCTCACGTTTTCTATCATGACTTTTCATATTTCCATTCTAACTTCCCAATAACCCTTCCACCTCTTATTTTACTTATTTCAACCACTAATATTCCCAATAATAATTCTAATATAATAATTATAATAATCATTATAATAATAATAATAATAATATAATATAATACTATTATAATATTATAGTAATATTCAACATAATAATAATAATAGTAATACACCCAACAATAATTATAATTATAATAATAATAATACTAATGATAATAATAACAATTATATTAATACTAATAATAAAATAATATGAATAATAATAATCTTAATATTAATAATACTAATATAATATTAATAATACTAATCATAATAATACTATTAATAATAATAATAATAATAATATTATTATTATCTCACCAAAATAATAATAATAATAATAATAATAATAATAATATTATTATTATCTCACCAAAATAATAATAATATTAATAATACTAATAAATATAATAATATATAATAATAATACCCCCACCAATATTACTATTATTCATTATATTATCATATTCACACCAAAAATCATAATAATATAATAACTATATTAATAATAATATTATATTCTCCATATTAATAATATTACTACAAATATTAATAATAATCATAAATATAATAATAATAATAATAATAATAATAATAATAATACCACCACCAATATTACTATTATTTCTTATATTATTATAAACTCACCAAAATACCACCAATGATCTCCCATCTCAGGGACACCCACCAAACATCATCAAATACACCCTACCAAAGGGCACATCAACATATAATATTTAAAATAATAATAAAATGACTAAATAATTAAAATGGGTGTTACATTAACCGGTTAAGGCCTAGTGTTAACCGATTAAGACCTACGAATTTCCAGATTTTCACTTGTTTTACACAGGTTAACCGATTAACACTGTGCCAGAATGCCATATTTGTTGTTTTGTTTGCATGTTCGCATACCGGTTCGATTCGAATCATCATAGATCAGTGTGATGCATTAGGATTGAATTGTTTTGAATATTTGCCACTGTTTGTGGTTGTTTAATCATGATTTTATTGACATGTATGATCATTCTTCAATTACTTGCATGCTTGTGTATGTGGTTCGAATTGAGCTTTCGTTTGCATGTTCTTTTGCTTTCGTCTCTTATTTTTCCCACATGTTTACATCATTCTTGCATCGCTGTTGAGGTCGAGACGCGCTTGTGGTGGCTGCTGCCCCACACACTTTTCCTCCCTCCCACCATTCTACGTGTGCATTTTCATGTTTGCATTAATCTACTTGTGATTGATTCTTCCTTTGTTCTTCTTGTGCTTTCTTGCCATGATCCCCATAGGATTCCTAGTCCCTCCGTTTAGGATGGGAGTAGGAGAGAGATTAGACGCTCAATCCAAGTATGCTAACATTAGGGTAGATGTTTCCCCTTTTCATCCGAACTTTAGGATCACTTTGCATGACAATGTTAGGGCCGAGTTTCCCTTAGACCTTCCATGCGTCTCTCTTCTCATCTCAAAATCATGCTAACTCATCTAATAAAGGCGATAAACGTTGCGCACTACGAGCCTTAAGCTCCATGGGGAATGATGAGTGAGGGGTCTCCTCTCGCTTATCTAGAGTGTTTAGTATACGTCCCGTTTAGGGGCGATATACGATGCATTCGCCTCCATGTCATAGTCTTTAGTGCAACGTGGATCACAAACCGAATTAATTCACTTCACTAAAAAACACAAAACAAAACTCAAATCTTTTTCCTTCGGGATTAATCGGAAACTTTTTTCAGAAAAGAGTGTTGTTAAGCTTCGGTTCTACCGCAAACAGGCTTAGTCCCTAACTGCTGGAACAGATGTTTAACCCTACTCGATTAAAGCACTTAAACTACTCGTGCTTTCGTGTCAGCCCGAACTATGTTTGCTCTTATCTTTCATACCAGATAAAAGTATGTAGGCACAAGACGCGATGTCTTGGCGAGCAATCTTCCCCCCTTCTCTCCCGTAGTTAGTCGAACTACGTTGACTCTGATCTTTCATGCCAGATGAAAGTACGTAGGCACAGAGCTGCGATGCTCTGCCGAGTCACTTTCTTTTCTTTTTGTCCTGAAGCCTGTAGTCTAGATAGTTTAAACACACCCTTAGATAGACAACAAGTGTGGATCCCGTCGAGTACGACAAACGTGAGGGGTGCTAATACCTTCCCCTTGCGTAACCGACTCCCGAATCCAGGACTTGGTTGCGATGACCTTGTCTTTCCCTTTTTCGTCAGGTTTTTCCGATCGTTTCCTTTCCCTCTCTTTGGGATAAATAACGAAAGGTGGCGACTCTTCTGTTTTCCGCCGGGTGTTTTTCGCAGTTGCGACAGCTGGCGACTCTGCTGGGGATCTCTGGTTCCTTATGCGAGTCAATCCTAGCGCTTGTTTGGTTATCTTTTTGGGTTTTGTACATGCGTGTTGTGCTTTATTTACTTCCGCACTTTACTTTCCTGCATTTTATTTTCGGCATATTATTATTATTGTGCTGTTGTGGAAGGGAAGTTCTGATGAGTGAAAAGCCAGACCCAGGCTAGAGAGCAAACGTAGAATTAGAATGGAGATTAGTGGAAGACTTGTTTGCTTAGCAAACACATGTTCCCAAGAAATTCACACTCAGACGAGATCCTCTTTGATAATTTCTTTTCTGGTCCTTAGGATTGGAATTGATTTTAGATCCGAGGATTGTCGACTCTGGGGACCGATCATCTGTGACTCAGCTAAGTGAAGCCTCTTCAGGGGGTGATGATGCCAAACCAGAAATGGTGAACGTATCATCATTTCTTGAAAGTCTGTGACGCTGAGAAACGCATAGGATGTCGTACCTTTATCAGTGGATTAGGTCCATACCTGTGAGCGGGACTGGGGTTATGCAGGAAACCTTTACCTTCAAACTACCCAGTTTTCTCTATAGTTTGAATCCGATGTACTGGTAATAGAGGTTCCTATCATAGCAGTGCTATGTTCTTGTTGAAGCAGAATCTTGGCCCTTCTCACTCAACAGCACAGTCGAGCCTTGATCTCCTGCCTGCATCCTTGGCATTTGCATCCTTGCATTTTCATGTTGCATTTCATTAACGTGTGTCTGTGTTGTAGGTGCGTATCTCTCCCCGATTCTAGTGGTCTTGCTCTGTATTTCTGATATGGAGACTTTGAAGAGGACGATAGCATATAGATTTCCCACTCCAGACGTTGGTCCCATACTGAAGTTGATTGCCCTGGCTGATGGTTCGGTAACAGAAGACTTTAGGAAATCATACGGGAGGTTGTTGAAATTTGTTTGCAAGCCTACCGCGCACGAGATCAATGGTTTGTATACGCTGCTACAGTTCTATGATGCTTTATTGAGATGCTTTGTGTTTCCAGATTATGTTCTAGCACCCACTCTAGAAGAATACTCAGACTTGCTAGGCATTCCCATCAAGGATCAAATGCCTTATCATCATGTTGACACTAAGCCTAATCTGGCCAATCTTGCCGCTGCTTTACACTTGGATAAGTCTGAGTTGAAAGGAGGATTGACTCAAAGGAATAGGATGTATGGTTTTCCTCTATCTTTCCTAGTGGAGAAGGCTCAGAAGTTTGCCAAGGAGGGCTGTTGGATCGTGTTCAACGCCATTTTAGTTCTTTGTATATTTGGTACCGTACTGTTTCCTAACTTTCCAGACTTCGTGGATGTAGACGCTTTCCACATTCTCGCCTCAGGGAATCCAGTACTCACTCTTCTTGGAGATGTTTACCACTCTATCCATTATAAGAACGAAAACCAGAGAGGGAAGATGGTGTCTTGTTGTGTTCCCTTGCTATACAAATGGTTTGCCAACCACATGCCTAAAGCGGATCCCTTTGTCTCTTCTGTGGGCACTTTAGATTGGTCCGAGCGTCTAATGGGTTCAACTACAGAGAATATCACTTGGTTCGATAGGGATATATTGGGTACAGAACTCGTCTACAGTTGCAGTGGTTTTCCCAATGTTCCTCTGATTGGGAGAAAGGGGTGTGTCAATTACAATTCGTCATTGTTGATCAGACAGTTCAGTTATGCATTGAAGGAGGCTCCCAAAGAAGAAGAGATACAGGAATCTTTGTATCTCACCAGGCTGTTGGATGGTGATGCATTGGTTAAGCTTGAGCATGCTTGGAAAAATCTTCACAGGAAAGGTAAAGCAATGTTGGGGAAGAGCAACAACAAAGCCTTTGAGCCATACCGGGTTTGGATCCGTGAGCGAGCCGCGAAGTTTCTAATGCCTTATCCTGCTGCTAGACTATTATATCCTCCTGTGGTTGAGAAGCCTACTGCGATTGACATTCATAAATACAACCAGGTGCTGCAAGAAAAGGAAGAGTTAAGGAAAGCCAACGAAGAGCTAGAGAAAGAAATTGCTCAAATCCGAAGCGAGAAGAGTGAAGTTGTGTACTCCTGCAAGAAGAAAACTGAGTTGATAAACCATTTAGGTACCAGCTTAACCAAATAGACCGATGCTCGAGAGCATCTGGGGTTAGACTTCAAAGTTGTTAATAGCGTCCTCGTCACCAAGAAGCAAGACTTGGACAGGGCATATTTGAGGATCTCCAAATTTGAGGCATTGTGGAATACTACTCTGACCAATCACAAAGAGCGAGAAGAGAAGCTAAAGCAGCAGATCGCCAAACTGACGATTCAGCTTGAGGCCAAGAAAGAGAAGATTGAAGCTAAAGCATCTCTTAGGTGTAATGCTGAGTGCAAATTGAAAGAAGCTATGGTAAACCTGAAGGAGTGTAAATCGAGGGTTGATTCCAAGAGGCGCAGATTGGAAGATTGCTTTAGAGAGGGAGCATGGGAAGAATTTGTTGAAGATATCCAGAGCACCGTCAGACAAAGAGAGCTACTTATTCGAGGATTGCTCACCAGGCCTGATCACCCCGAGACAAAGGAACTATTGGAGGATTTTCGTGCCCGCTGCCGCACTTGATTTCTTTTGTATTTCTTTGTAGCTGTCTGTTGTATTGTTGACCATCGCCAGGCTTGTTGGCCGAGGTCACTTCACTATCGATTCAGTTGTACTTCGTTACTCCTGTATGCTGCCTATGTGGGCTCTTTATGTATCAGATATTGATTCATCCCCGTGATTGACTCCTTATTTGTCTCGCTGGTATTCTGGAACTAGAATCGGGGGAATCTCTCCTAAAACCCAGGCACATGTTTGCATTTGCATAACAGGTACCTTAGACGTGTTTATCCGACCCCTGTGTTTTCTTTCGAAGGTGTGTTTCAGGATTGACTGCAGACCAATTCATCGTTACTCCACCCGAGCCAATCAACTCAGAGCTATGGAGCAAGTTCAGGCCGAAATGAAAGAGTTTAGGGAGAGGATGTCCCAGTTCATGGACATCATGCAAGTGGTTGCTAGTGGTCAAGAGCAACTCAGAACTCTCATGTAGCCCTTGATTGCACGCGTTGACATCAATGGGGTTTTGCACGGAGGCGAAACTGCCAACCCTCCTCATGTGGAGACTCCCCGGGCTGACAATTCTGGACCAACTGTGATCATTCCCAACGCTGGAGGAAATGGGAACGCCGGATTAGGTACTGGCCATGCTAAGGCTGGTAATGGCAACATCGGAGCTGCTATTGGTAACATTGGTACAAGTGGTAATAACGCCGGAGTTAATGCTGGTAACGCTGGAAACTTCCATGGACCCGAAGCTGTGGGAATAGTCCATGGAAATGTTCATCAACCCTGGGTCGAGGATCGTCAAGCTGACATATTCTCAATGAGGGGTGATGAGGCTGAGCTACCTTCTGAGGCCAGCTGGAGATTCAAAATGCTTGAGGATAAGATGAAAAGCCTCGAGAATCTGAATTCTATGGGGCTCGACATGGCCAACTTGGGGCTGATCCCTGACCTCAAGGTACCACCGAAATTCAAAGTGCTAGACTTTGAGAAATACAAGGGCACCACCTGTCCTCGTGTCCACTTGAGATCTTATTACCGGAAGATGTCGGCATACTCCGACGATGAGAAGTTGCTAATGCACTTCTTCCAAGATAGTCTGTCAGGACCTTCACTGGAATGGTACATGGGCTTGGAGCCTGTGAGTGTACGTAGCTGGAAGGATCTTGCAGAAGCGTTCGTTAGACATTACCAGTACAATAGTGACCTGGCGCCCAACCGGGTCCAGCTGCAAAATCTTTCACTGAAGAATGGGGAGTGCTTCAAAAAGTACGCGCAGCGCTGGCGTGAATTGGAAGCCAGAGTACAGCCGCCAATGGTTGAACGTGAACTGGTAGATATGTTTGTGGCAACCTTGTCGGGGGTTTATTATGAAAAGCTAATTAGCAGCATGTCAGGGAGCTTTTCTGACCTAATCATCACTGGTGAGCGAGTTGAGAATGGGATTAAGCTAGGTAAGATCCAAGTCAGTGAAGGTTCCTCAGCTGGAGGAAAGAAAGTGTTTGGGGGAAAGAAGAGAGAAAGTGAAGCCAACTCTGTATCTGGTTCCTGAGGAAACAGGAAGTCAGCATAGAACCGTCAGCAACATAGGGTCGCAAGTATTACTATTCCTGTCGCGCCACAACAACAGCAATTGCAGCAGCCAAATCAGAACCAAGGCCAGAATTACGCCCAGCACCGATATAAGGGCCCGACAGCAAACCGAGTGTTCAAAACGCCGCCCATGTCGTATTCACAGTTGCTTCAGGCCTCGTTGCAATTACAGTTGGTTCACAAGAGGACGATAGATCCATTAACTGGCCCACCTCCTCCTGGATACGATGCAAACGCTCACTGTGAATATCATTCGGGTGCCCCGGGGCACAACATCGATGGCTGTAAGGTGTTCAAGCATAAGTTTCAGGACCTCTTGGATAGTAAAGCGATCAATTTCTCCGATGAGATTCCCAATGTTTTGCAGAACCTGATGCCTAACCATGGGGGTGCAGGGGTTAACGCAATTATCGAAGACGAAGATCTGAATTTAGTGATGAATGTCGGTGATCTGAAGACACCACTAAGTTTTGTCAAGGCTAAGTTATTGAAGAAGGGTGTATTCCCGGGCTGCAGGGAGTTCTGTATTGAATGTGCAAGGCATCTGGATGGTTGTGATCAGCTGAAGGTTGGGATTCAAAGTATGATCGACGAAGGGGCTCTGCAATTTGATCGGAAGATTGAGAACAAGTCCAGAGAGGTGTTAACTAAGCAGAAGGATGAGATTTCTACAATCACCATTCTATATAAGACTGTAATTATTTCTGCTTCGAGGCCACCCACGATTACTATAGCGAAGGCTAGCCCTATACCTTTTGAAAGTACCAAGGCTGTCCCCTAGAATTATGAGGCAGAAGTCTACTGCAATGGGAAGAAGCTGGACTTGAAAGGCCCACCCGTAGAGTCTGTGGACAACGTGGTTGGATCAGGAGGGATCACCCGCAGTGGGAGGGTGTTCTCACCACTTGAAGTCGGTGTCGACCGGGTGGATAAGGGTAAAAGCAAAGCAGTCGTCGAAGAGACCTCTCAGGAGGTAGAAAAAGACTTGTTGGTGAAAGACGCTGAAGAGTTCATGAGGTTAATCAAGAAGAGCGACTATAAGATAGTTGACCACCTACAGCAGACGCCTTCAAAGATCTCTATACTGAATTTGTTGCTTTGCTCCGAAGCACACCGCAACACATGGTTGAAAATTCTGAACGTAGCATATGTACCTCAAGAAATTTCTGTCAACCAGCTTGAGTGGGTGGTTGCACATGTGAACACTGGCAATGGATTGGGATTTACTGTCCTGGAGTTGACACCCAAAGGCAGGAACCATAATAGCGCCTTGCATATCTCGATAGAATGTCGAAGAGCGGTCATGTCCCATGTGCTCGTGGACACGAGATCATCTCTGAACGTTCTCCCTAAGAAATCCTTGATGAAGCTTGATACTAGGGGACTGATCTGTACTCCTAGTGATCTGGTAGTGAGGGCTTTCGACGGGACGCGTCGGTCGGTGCTCAGTGAAGTAACGTTGTCCATTTAGGTGGGGCTAGAAACCTTCAATGCAATATTTTACATCATGGATATCCAGCCCGCCTACAACTGCTTGTTAGGCCAACCCTGGATCCATTCAGCGGGAGCTGTGACCTCTACGCTGCATCAAAAATTGAAGTATGTTGTGGGTGGCAGCATTGTCACAGTCTGCGGGGAAGAAGACATTATGGTGAGCCATCTGTCGTCTTTTAAGTATGTGGAAGTGGACGACGAGATCCACGAGACATTGTGCCAAGCATTCGAGACAGTCAAGGTCAAGGATGTATCTCTTGTGGTGAGCATAACACCTGAAGTGGCTCTCTCTTCTTTCAAAGAGGCTCAAGCTATGGTACAGACTGGTTCAGCTCAAGGCTGGGGGCAGGTACTGAACATCCCCAACAAGCAAGATAAGTTTGGCTTGGGGTATTATCCCTCTTCTGCTTCATCCTCTTAGAATGCGCCGCGTTACAGGCGGCCAATTCGGTTTACTAAGGGTGGAGTCATCTTCGAACAGGTCAATGTTGTGTCCGACAAAGAGAAAGACAGTGATTGTGATATGGATGCATGGATCCAGCCGTGCAAGCCAGGGTAGAGCCTCAGCAATTGGTCCATCAAGGATTTCATCTAAGTGACCAGTAAAGAGTAATGATTTGCTTTTTCCAATTATTGTACAACCTTATGTCCTACCCGGGGCATAAAGGTTTTATTGTCAGGGCCTTGCTTGCTTATGCATGTGCATTTTATCAATAATCAAAGGGCGTTTTCTTTGCATTCAAATTTTGCGATCTCTGTTATTCTTATTTTTGTTATTTTAAACAATAAAATGGTGAAGTAGTTTGTGCTGCCTTGCACATTGTTTTATGATTAACCATTTTCCTTGCAGGAATTGCACTACAGATGACACCAATCCAGAACCTTCCATGACTCACTTCGACTTTAATTGCCTGATATATCAAGCTGAAGAAGAGATTGACGAGGATGAAGACCTTCCGGAAGAGTTGGTTTGGCTTTTGAAACAAGAAGACAAGATCATTCTGCCTCACGAGGAAGCTGTTGAGATTGTTAATCTGGGGTATGAAGAAGTGGTCAGAAATGTCAGAGTAGGGGCTGCGTTACAGAGTGACATCAAGCAAAGACTGATCGAGATGCTTCGAGAGTATAGTGATATCTTTGCTTGGTCCTATAAAGATATGCCTGGACTTGACACTGACATAGTGGTTCATCACTTGCCATTGCGCGAAGACTGTCCTCCAGTTAAGCAGAAGCTTAGAAGGATACGACCAGACATGGCCGTTAAAATCAAAGAAGAGGTCCAAAAGCAATTGGATGCTGGATTCTTAGTCGTGACTACTTACCCTCCGTGTGTCGCAAACATAGTACCTATACCGAAGAAAGACGGTAAGGTACGTATGTGTATGGATTATCGGGATTTGAACAAGGCGAGCCCTAAAGACGATTTCCCGCTCCCTCATATTGACATATTGGTCGACAATATTGCTCAATTTTCTGTATTCTCATTCATGGATGGCTTCTCCGGCTATAACCAGATTAAGATGGTGCCGGAAGACATGGAGAAAACTACATTCATTACACCATGGGGGACGTTCTGCTATAAAGTAATGCCTTTTGGGTTGAAAAACGCAGGGGCAACTTACCAGCGGGCTATGGTCACTTTGTTTCATGACATGATTCATCATGAGATCGAAGTATATGTTGATGACATGATAGCAAAGTCCCAAACGGAGGAGGGACATCTGGTCAATTTGCTGAAGCTATTCGAGAGGCTTAGGAAATTCAGGTTGAGGCTGAATCCTAACAAATGTACCTTCGGGGTGCGGTCCGAAAAGCTTCTGGTGTTTATCGTAAGCGAAAAAGGCATCGAGGTTGATCCTGCCAAGATCAAGGCCATTCAAGATATTCCAGCGCCTAAAACTGAAAAAGAAGTTCGTGGTTTCCTAGGGAGATTGAACTACATTGCTCGGTTCATATCTCAGCTCATGGCCACATGCGAACCAATGTTCAAGCTATTGAAAAAAGATCAGGCGGTTGTTTGGAATGAGGATTGCCAGAGGGCATTCGACAAAATAAAACAGTATTTGCAGGAACCTCCAATTCTGATACCCCTAGTCGCTGGAAGGCCTTTAATCATGTATTTGACGGTTCTTGAGAATAGCATGGGTTGCGTTCTCGGTCAACACGACGAGACTGGCATAAAGGAGCATGCCATTTATTATCTGAGTAAAAAGCTCACAGATTGTGAGTCCTGTTACTCAATGCTAGAGAAAACGTGTTGCGTACTCGCGTGGGCTGCCAAGCGTTTAAGACAGTATATGCTCAATCACACAACCAAGCTAATTTCGAAGATGGATCCAATCAAATATGTATTCGAGAAGCAAGCCCTTTCAGGGAGGATTGCCAGGTGGCAGATGGTACTGACAGAGTACGACATCCAATACGTACCCCAAAAGGCCATCAAAGGAAGTGTTTTGTCATAGTACCTTGCCGAGCAGCCTATCGAGGACTATCAGCCGATGAAATTCGAGTTTCCCGATGAAGATATTATGTTCCTCAAGATGAAGGATTGTGATGAACCACTGCCCGATGAAGGACCAGAGCTTGGCTCCTAGTGGAAGTTGATATTCGACGGTGCAGTTAATTCCTATGGAAGTGGGATTAGGGCAATCATCACGACTCCCCAGGGATCTTACATTCCGTTCACTGCCAGATTAACTTTTCTGATCACCAACAACGAAGCAGAATATGAGGCATGCATCATGGGTTTAGAAGAAGCCATTAATTTGAGAATCAAAAACCTGTATGTATACAGTGACTCAACACTCATTGTTAATCAGATCAAAGGAGAGTGGGAGACTAGACAGTTGAATTTGGTCCCTTACATGAATTACCCGAGGAGGCTGCTGCCATTTTTCGATCGAGTGGAGTTCCACCATGTGCCGAGAGCAGAAAATCAGATGGTTGACGCTCTGGCAACCTTGGCCTCCATGTACAAGGTCAATTTCTGGAATGAAGCTCCCAGAATTGTCATCTCACGTCTCGACAGACCTGCGTTCGTATTTGCCATTGAGGAGGCCACTGATGGCAAGCAGTGGTTCTATGATATCCATAATTTCCTTAAGATCAAGGAGTATCCGGTGGGGGCGTCGACCCAAGATAAGAAGACTCTTAGGAGGTTGTCTGGAAATTTCTACCTCAACACGGATGGGGTTCTCTACAGGAGGAATCATGATCTAGTGCTACTCAGATGTATGGACGAAAAAGAAGCAAGCTTGCTTATGGAAGAGGTCCATGAAGGCACATTTGGTACGCACGCCGGTGGACATGCCATGACTCAAAAGATATTACGAGTGAGGTATTACTGGCTGACGATGGAGTCGAATTGTTTCAAATTCGCGAAGAAATGTCACAAATGCCAGGTTTACACAGACAAAATTCATGTGTCGCCGTGCCCGTTGAATGTTACGCAGTCTATTGTTTTTTCTATGAACATAACTCATATTATGGAAAGAAAAGAAACAATTAATAGTTTCTAAGTCCTCTTCTGAAGCAGGGAGCTCTGTTAACTACAACTTATGAACTGATTTGGTTGCTATTTTTACTTAAGGATCTTAATATAACATGCTCAAGACTCTTGTACTTTACTATGACAATCAAAGTGTATTGCACATATTACTTTCGTTTCAAAATGACTGTCATTTAAGGTTTTAACATACAAATTAAGAAATGCAATAATATTGTCATAAAATATTAAAATTTTATTGAATTAGCCCTATTAATATGTTGAAAGTAGTGTAAAGAGTAACAATTACAAGTCATAATTGGAAAAGTAACAATCATTTCTACATTGAAAAGTGAGAATAGCATGCATTTTGAAACAAAAAGTATTTGTTAAAACGATAATCATTGAGACCGATACTTATCTCATCATAAAAAGAGCTAAGCATTGAGGGAGTAACATCTAACTTGGTATTTTATGAGAGAACTAAGCATCTAGAGATGTATTATCATTTGGTTAGGGAGAAGCTACAACAAGGATTATTGAGACCGATACTTATCGCATCATAAAAAGAGCTAGTTGACTTTCATACCAAAGTCTTGCCAACTTCCATGTTAACACTTTTATATCTAAGTTGGGTATGTTTGACATGTACCATGTCTCAACGTTAGGGAAGTTATTAAATAAAAAGAATAAGGGTTAAATATATTTGACGTCCTCATAAATATTTTAAATTTTGTTTTTACTTCATTTAAATATTTTCTTCAAACAATCGTCCTCTTAAATTTTTTTGTCCATAAAATTGGTCTCTTCCGTTAAAATGACTTAACAGTTGTCTACATGGAAGGCTAAATGGGATAACTTGTGACAAGTGGCATAATGACATGGATTTTTTATTTAAATGTTGATTTATTAATGAATTGTGAAGAGAAACCCTAATTTCTTTATATCCTATTCTTCTTCGTATCTTATCATTCTTTTATTGCTTCTTCACCGCAGCTGCAAACAACCGTCGAATCTCCTTCTTCACTACAAGTTATTTTTGAAAACCTGCTCCAATGTCATCTTCCTCACGTGCAACGAATCATGTTCTTTGCATTACACAACTGTGAGCAGTCGTATAGGTAGAAGGTGTTTTGTAATGCTCGTTTAATATCATACCACTTCAAGAATGGACCTAACAATGGAAAGCTTTTCAGGAGATGTCCATTTTGGAAAAGTGAGGAAACTTGCAATTTATTCATATGGGATGAAGACCTAGTACAAGGAAATGAGGTATATGAAATAGTTGATGAAGATTGGAGCAAAGATGAGAGAAGTATGAATAACACACAACCTTATGAAATGTTTAAGAATTTGTATGATTCTTCAATGAATAAGAACAAGAAAATGTAGTTGAAAATGAAGTCCGAGGCTTTTTTGGAAAAATGAAGTCAATCTATCTTGTGTTCTTGTTTATGTTGAACATGTACTTATTATTGAAGTGTAAATGTTGATGATTCTATTGAAATGTCAAGTTGTTGAAATATTGTACCATTGTTGTTGTAATGAATGTAATGTTGTTGGAATGTTGTTAATGTAATGTTGTTGGAATGTTGAAGTGTCATGTTGTTAAAATGTGGTTACAGTTGTTTATGAAATGTTCAAATGTTGTTAAAGTGGACATGATTTAACAACATATTTTGCAGTAAGATAAATCAGTTTGGCCATAATTTGTCTTAGTTTAGACTAAATTCGAACCTGCTATGACAATATGATAACATAGTTTGGACATACTTTGCCTTAGTTTGGACTAAATTCGAATCTTCTATGACAATATGATAACATAGTTTGACCATAATTTGCCTTAGTTTGACCATAATGTAATATGCCTTAATGTATCGACATAGATCGACCATAATTTTCTTTAGTTTAGCCATAATTTCCCTTAGTTTAACAAACATAATTTAACAACACAACTGTATGATAAACCAAACACAGTAAATTGACAAAGTATGTCATTTATCACAAAGGTTTTGAAGGTGAGATAATACTTAGAAGGGGGGGTTGAATAAGTATGAAAGATTAAGACTTTAAAAATAATGACACAATTATTTTTATCCTGGTTCGTTTAAAACAACTACTCCAGTCCACCCTTCCTAGAGTGATTTGCCTTTCTCAACAAGGACTTAATCCACTATTTAATCAAACTGATTACAATAGTAACACCTAAGAACAACTGTTCTTAGTCTTCTCAAGAGCTACTGATTCCAACTGAATCCTCTTAAGGAAAAACCTTTACAATCAATGTAAATCAAATACAAGAGTATTAATGCTTCTATAAAGCTTTTATCACAACAATGATTTTTCTCTTAAGTTTAAGTACAAGAAATTCTAAGAAGAATATGAAAGAATGAGAGCTTGAATAATATGATTTTTTTTCCAGCAAATTGTGTAACTGAAGAATTTGGTGGAGTCTTCCTTTTATAGGCAGCTGATCCAAGGAAGCTGAGCGTTGAAAAGAGAGTCCCAAAAAGGTCTGAGCCTTTTTGTCTTCACATCAAGTGACCTTTCCTAGAAGTAGATAGCACAGAAAAATCCTTTTTGTCTGTGTTATTGTGTCTAGCACAAATGAGGAAAGAGACGTTTGATTTACTCCAACGGATATAATCTTTGAATATTTCTTCTTCAGTTTTCAGCAAGTTCTTCAGAGTCTGATTGAGTCAGAGTCTTCTAATGATGTTCAGAACTTTTCTGTATCAGAGTCTTCTGCAGCATGTGTGCTTTCAGCGTGTTGATCATCAGAGCATATTTGACACAGATCTTCAGTACTTGGCAGCGTTAGTACTTTCAGAAACTTCTGTAGAAATTATGCTTTAAGAAACTCTTCAAACAATATTCTTCTAAGCTCCAGATGCTTCTGACTAGCTTCAGAATCTTCTGGAGCTTCTTGCTTCAGATCCTTCTGGAGACTACGCTCAGGATCTTCTGTAAACAGCAATCAGAATCTTCTGCAGGATGCATCTGGCGCTTCAGAGTCAAGATAACTTCTTGTATACAATACAGATTTGCTTCTAGAGAGTTAATTTCATTTCAATCTGCAGTAAAACTCTCAAACAAATTTTAGAGTATATAATTCTTAAATATAAAATTTCCTAACAGTTATCATCAAAACAAAGAGTTATTATTAAGAACCAATCTGTGTTCTAACAATCTCCCCCTTTTTGATGATGACAAAAAGTATCAGAAATTTTGTATAACTGAACATATTAGAATTATAACTCCCCCTGAGATGATGAATCTCCCCCTGAGTTAAATATGAATAAGGAATAGAAACTTCCCTTTTGTCTTGAGTAATATTCATAGTTAGATCTTGTTTGTTCTTATAACATTTGATGGTCAGAATGTCTTGCAGATTTAAGATTCAGAGTTTGATAAGAGACAAATGATCTGAGAGACTCAGAGTTTCTTTTATAGAAGTACTTATCAAATGTTCTGAAATAGTCAGATTAAATGTTAGATAGAATAGATATGGCTGAAGTTTCATTCTGGTGAAGTTATATTAAACAGTTCAGATCTATATTTTCTCCCCCTTTTTTGTCATAAGCAAAAAGTAAAAACTTTTAAAAAGACAAATAAAAGGAACAATAAATAAGATAATTCAATGGAGAAAACTTTGATTCATTAAAAAGATCAGATCAAGAGTACATAGGCAAACATTAGAAGAGATAGCAATAAAGTACAGATGCAAACAACAGATGCAAAAACATTAGAATGAAAACAAATATCTAAGAGTGTTTGGACAAAAGCATCTTCAATAGATCTGTAATCTCAGAGGATGATTGCTCTTGCTTGGACATCCACTTAGTCATAGTTTCATTCTTTTCATCTTGTTTTGACATCCATTCTGTCATATCCTCAGACTTCTTGTCCTGCTTAGCCATCCAGGATTTTATCTCTGACTGTCCAGCTTCCAGAGCAGCAATCTTATCTTCAAAATCTGGATGTTCTTTCTTTATCTCAGATGAAGAATTATGATGAGGTTTTGTAGCCTGAACAGAGTCAATTTCCATTGGTTCTGTAGATTCTGAAGAGGGGTCTACCAGAGTCATAGCCAATGCATTATCAGTAGATTCTGTTGATGGTGAAGGAGCATCTAAACGAAGTAGAGGTTCAGTTTTGTTGACAGTCCAGAATAGAGTCCTTTCAGCTCTGAGCTTTGCATCATCAGAACAGACATTCTTCAGATTTGAAGCTACAGTGTTGAATCTGTTGATAAATTCGTTCCAGATGATGTCAGATTCTTTGGCATCCATTGTTTCTGAGCATTTCTTCTGAACAGTACCTAAATACATCTGTATTTCTTGCAAAAATGTTTGAAATAAATGATCAATATTAAGTCTGGGCTGAGGTCGTAACAAGGTTTCCAGAGTTATAGGTTTAGGTTGGGGAGTTGGTGGAAAAAGTGATTTTGGGATGGAAATCAGTGGAGGGGGATAGTATGGAATGAAAGGTATCTCAGGAGCTTTTTCTTTAGATCTGACTAAAGCATTAAGCAAATGAGGTTTTGGTCTTCTGTGAGGGGTAACAACATCAAAAGGTTCATTTGAGTATGGTTTGAAAGCAGATTTTAGTGGTTCAACAGATGCAACAGTGTTATCAGATGCAATTTGCAGAGCTGAAACAACAGCTTTATCAGATTTTGCAGAGTGTGATATGGTTGCTAAAGGTTCTACATCTGTCATAGATTTTAAGTAATCAAGAATCACAGATGGAAGGATCATTGTGGTTTTGGGTTTCAGAGGGTTGATGGGTTCAGAAGGTTCAACTCTGTCATAAAAATCTTTCAGTTTGAAACCATAAGACAGATTATGAAATAGAGAAGAAACTTGGGCACAGGATATAGAAGATGTTGGATTGGAATTGGGGATTAATATCTCAGATGATGGTGCAGGTGGAGGAATAGGATCTGGAATGGGAGTTTTTGAAGGTATGGTAGTTTCAGGTTGGTTTATCTCAGAGTATTTGTCAGATGGAGAGATTAGAAAATCTGGGTGGATTTCTGATTCTGAGGAGTTAGAGGATGTTGTTGGTGTACAAGAGGTAGAAGATACTTGAAACACCGTTTTTAGTGGTGTGACATCAAGAACTTCTGTCTCAGGGATGTGAGGTTCAGAAGTGTTGGTAGGTTCTGAAGGAATGTCAGATTGTTTGGATGGTTGTTCTGAGATGGGTGAATCAGAAGGAACAGATATTGGTTCTGATGAAACTGGAGCAGAAGTTACTTTTGCAGGTTCAGAAGTAACAGGTGCAATGGGTTCAGAAGGTGGATTATTTGATGGTGGATTGTCAGAGGCTTTTTCTGGTTGAACTTCTTTTGGTTGGTTCTCTGGATGTTCAGAGGTTTGTTGTTGAACAGATGGTTGTTGTTCTGATGGTTGTGGTTCTGATGGTTGAGGTCGTGGAACAAAGTGTTTGATATGAATTTTGGGTTGAGATGGTTTTGGTACAGAAACTGTTGGTGTTGTTGTTTGTGTTGTTGTTTGTTTTTGTAGAGATATGGAGCTGGGAGCAGTAACAGAAGTGGTTTGTGTAGAAGGTGGATCTGGAACAGACTTAACATTAGAATCATTAATAACAAGTTTTGCAGAAGATACAGAAGATTTAGTACCTTTTACTTTGATTCTCTTGGCAGGTACAAAAGCAGCTTCTTCAGAATCTTTTCTCTTCAAGAGCTTCTTGGGCTTCTCAGCAATCTTGACCTTCTTCTGAACAGGTTCAGATTCTTCTGCAGGCTGAGTCCTTGTCCTCTGGAGTTGTGCTTCTTCTTCTCCTGCATCTGGTAGTGGTTGTCTAGCTAGCTGAATCACATTAGCAAGAACAGGTTTTCCTTCCTTCTTGCATTCATCAATGTACATAACCACTATATGTCTGGGTTCTTCAGCAAAGAATAAAGGAAAGTCATCTACAGGAACCCTCTTATTCAATTCTGACATATTCAGCTTCTTGGGAGCTGTTGTGAGTTCATCAACAATTTTGAGTATCAGAAGACTTTTAGCATTCAGAGGCTTTCCCATTATAAATTCTAATTCCTCTGTAACTCCAGCAGCGTACAAAGCAGTTACCAAACCATTCTCAGTAAGAAGATCTGAGATCAACCTTCCAAAGGGGATCCAAGTTCTGATCTTCTGTCCTTTCTCTTTCACATATTCTCTAGATGCATTTATATGGTTCCACAGATGCATAAACAGAATGTATGGAAGATCTACCTTGGTGCTCTGACTAAGGCAATACATGAAATACAGCTGTTCATTATTGACATAGTCTGGAGAATTGGTTGACTTCCTGTGGTGGATGCATCCCATGAAGATCTTGGCCCAGATCTTGTAATCAGGCTTCAGATCTTTGAATTTGTTAGAAGCTTGACCAGCAGTCATTACTTCTTCATAAACCTCATCCATGTCCACACGCCCAGCTGGCAAGTGGGAAACACCATCTGTTTCTTCATATCCTATTAATTTTCTTATCAAATCTTTTGTGATAATAATTTCTTTTCCCAGCATATAAGATAAGATGAACTTGGGGTAAACTGATGCATGAATCCAGAATTCTTTCACAAGGAGAGGGTAAACTGGTCCAAAGAGCCTATCAAAATACTTAACCCATCCTTGAGCTCCAATTATGGAACGAAACTCAAACCCATTTTCTGCCAGAGAATCAAACTCAACCATAGATTCACATAGAACTTCCAACTTATCAACAGGGGTTAGAAGAGTTCTTTTGGGAGGAGAATAGGGAGCAACACCCATGTTTTCTGAAGTTACAGCAGCCATAGAAGATTGGAATTGAGCAGCTGTTGATGATGAAGATGCCATTGAAGGATGCTTTGTCAAACGCTTAGGTATAGGGTTTTTATGCAGAGAAAAGAGGAGATGAAAATGCATGTAATTTCTGAGAATGTGAAAAGTGTGAAAGTGAATACAAAACAAGTATTTATACTAAAACACTTAGGCAAATCAATAGTCAGAAAAATGCACGTTTGAACAAGCATTAAATGAAGAGAATAATAATCATTTCAAAACATTAATTGCTTCTGACAATTTGGGGGGGGAAAACCAAGATTCTCACTATTCAAACTTCACCTCAAACGTCTCTTCAGTTGTGTACACGCCACCTCTTCAGATTTGGTGTGACACGTGGTTGCTTGCATGTTGTTCTGAATTCTCTTAAGAAATGAAACGTTAGCCAACGTTCAGATCTTCTAAAGATTGTTAGTTCAGAGTTTCACAAAGGAAATATTGATCAGAATAAAATAAGCAATCAGAAGAAATACTTCAGAGCATTAAGCATTTTTGCATCTGTAACAATTTGCTTATGATAAATATTATTCTGGACAAAAATCCATACCAATATTTTTCAGAATAAAATTGAATCTATCTTCAACAAGGGGTTTTGTAAAAATATCTGCCCATTGATGATCTGTATCAACAAAGGCTAAATTTATGATTCCCTTCTGAACATAGTCTCTGATGAAATGATGCTTAATTTCTATATGTTTTGCCTTAGAATGTAAAATGGGATTCTTGGACAAACATATAGCAGAAGTATTATCACAAAAGATAGAAATGTTACTTTCAAAAATTTGATAATCTTCTAGTTGACTCTTCATCCAGAGCATCTGCGTGCTACATCCAGCAGCAGCAATGTATTCAGCCTCTGTGGTTGAAAGTGCAATTGTGGGTTGCTTCTTGCTGTACCAGGATATTAGATTTCTTCCTAGAAATTGACAACTTCCAGAAGTACTTTTTCTTTCCACTCTGTCTCCAGCGTAGTCAGCATCACAAAATCCAACTAATTTGAAATCATCAGATTTTCTGTAACACAAACCCACATTAGAAGTACCTTTCAGATACCTTAGAATCCTCTTGACAGCTGTCAAGTGTGATTCTCTAGGATCTGATTGGAATCTAGCACACAGACAAACACTGAACAATATGTCAGGTCTAGAAGCAGTAAGATAAAGAAGAGAGCCAATCATACCTCTGTAGAGCTTCTGGTCTACTTTCTTACTTACCTCTTCCTTGCCAAGTGAGCTAGTAGGATGCATTGGAGTCTTTGCCAGCTTGCTGTCAGACATGTTAAATTTCTTCAGAAGTTCTTTAACATATTTTGTCTGATGTATGTAGGTGCACTCTGGAGTTTGATTGACTTGGATTCCTAGAAAGAATCTGAGTTCTCCCATCATGCTCATTTCAAATTCTGCCTGCATACATGTAGCAAACTCCTTTCCAAGCATAATATTTGTTGATCCAAAAATAATATCATCTACATAAATTTGGCAAATTAGAAGATCTTTCTTAATTGTTTTACAAAAGAGTGTTGTATCCACTTTGCCTCTGATGAAATTCTTCTCCAGAAGAAAATTGCTCAATCTCTCATACCAAGCTCTGGGAGCTTGTTTTAATCCATATAGAGATTTCTTTAATTTGAAAACATGATCTGGAAAATTTTCATTTTCAAAACCAGGAGGTTGGTGGACATAAACTTCCTCTTCTATAATACCATTAAGAAAGACACTTTTAACATCCATCTGATACAGAGTGATGTTATTTTGTGCAGCAAAGGAAATAAGAAGGCGTATAGATTCTAACCTTGCCACTGGAGCATATGTCCCAGTGTAATCAATACCTTCTTGTTGACTGTACCCTTGAGCAACCAGCATTGCCTTGTTCCTCTCAACTTCTCCTTTCTCATTTAGCTTATTTCTGAAGACCCATTTTGTACCAATTATATTGAATCCTTGAGGTCTCTGAACTAGATCCCATACATCATTTCTGATGAATTGATTTAGCTCTTCTTGCATGGAAATAATCCAATCATTGTCTTGCAGAGCTTCATCTACAGAAGATGGTTCAATTTCTGACACTAGTCCAAATAGTGATGCTTCAGATGATCTTAGAAAGGATCTTGTTCTGATGGGATCATCCTTCTTTCCAATAATGACATCCTCTGGATGAGAAGCTTTAATTCTGGATGATGCTCCTCTAATAGTTGACTCTTTAGAAATGTTTAGATTATTCATCTGAGAAGTTAAAAGAGTAGCATCTGGAGTTGCTTCTGGTTCCTTCACTTGAATTTTGTCTGCTTCTGGAACTTCAGAGTCAATAAAGACTACTTCCCTATCTGCAGAGTTATCAAACTGCTTTGGCTTTTCAGAGCCAAGCTTATCATCAAATCTGACATGAATGGATTCTTCCACAATCTGTGTCTCAGTGTTGTATACTCTGTAGCCTTTAGAGCGTTCAGAATATCCAAGCATGAAACACTTCTGTGCTTTGGAATCAAACTTGCTCAGATTTTCCTTAGTGTTTAACATATAGCAAATACATCCAAAAGGATGAAAATAAGAAATGTTGGGCTTTTTGTTCTTCCACAGTTCATAAGGAGTCTTCTTCAGAAGAGGTCTAACAGACACTCTGTTCTGAATGTAACAAGTTGTATTGATTGCTTCTGCCCAAAAATGTTTTTCCAGATTTGTCTCATTGATCATGGTTCTGGCCATTTCTTGCAAAGTTCTGTTTTTCCTCTCTACAACCCCATTCTGTTGTGGAGTTCTAGGACAGGAAAAATCATGAGCAATGCCATTTTCAGAAAAATATTTTTCAAAATATTTATTTTCAAATTCACCACCATGATCATTTCTGACTTTTATAATTTTGAAATTCTTTTCATTCTGGACTTGCTTGCAGAAGTCAAAGAACACAGAATGTGACTCATCCTTGTGTTTTAAGAACTTTACCCATGTCCATCTACTAAAGTCATCAACAATGACTAATCCATACTTCTTGCCTCTGATGGATGCAGTTTTCACTGGTCCAAACAGATCAATATGAAGTAATTCTAGTGGTTTAGAAGTAGAAACAACATTTTTTTATTTGAAAGATGTTTTTGAAAACTTCCTTTTCTGGCATGCTTCACAAAGAGCATCTGAAGTGAACTTCAGATTAGGGAGTCCTCTGACAAGATTAAGTTTATTAATCTGAGATATACATCTCATATTAATATGGCTCAATCTTCTGTGTCAGACCCATTGCTCTTCATTTACAGACAAGAGGCATTTAACATTTTGAACTTTAAGTTCTGAAAGATTTATTTTATAAATGTTGTTTTTCCTCTTACCACTAAATAGGATAGAGCCATCCTTTTGACTAATAGCTTTACAACATTTTTGATTAAAGGTAATATCATAACCATTGTCACTTAATTGACGTATGGACAATAAGTTATGCTTTAACCCTTCAACAAGTAAAACACTAGTAATAGAGGGAAGTTTACCATTTCCAATAGTGCCAGATCCAATGATCTTGCCCTTCTGGTTCCCTCCAAACTTCACGTCACCTCCAGATCTAAGTTCCAGGCTTTGGAACATAGACTTTTCTCCTGTCATGTGTCGTGAGCATCCAGAGTCCAGGTACCATGATTGGCGTCCTGACCTTGCTGCTAAGAACATCTGCAACAGGAATTATTTTGTTTTTAGGTACCCAGATCTTCTTGGGTCCTTTGGGGTTAGTTGGTTTGTAGGTTTGTCTGAACTTCTGTTTTTCAACATAATGTTTATTCTGACTTGCCTTGGGTTTAAACACATAAGTATTCTTCTCAGAGCTTGTGTGTTTAATGTCATTTAAGTGACCAAATTTAAATTGAGAATACAGAGGTGTCTTCTTGATGAAAACTT
The DNA here is from genome assembly GCA_963859935.3 of Lathyrus sativus. Classification (NCBI taxonomy): domain Eukaryota; kingdom Viridiplantae; phylum Streptophyta; class Magnoliopsida; order Fabales; family Fabaceae; genus Lathyrus; species Lathyrus sativus. The sequence continues at coordinate 251,775,187 of OZ012737.1, read as the reverse complement.
TGTCAACAGGTTTTGGATTGCTTCCAGATGAAGATTCATATCCAATACCTCTTCTGTTGTTTCCACTAACACCATAAATCATAGAAGCCATCTTGCTTCTGTCTATGCTCTTAGTAAGAAATCTCTGAAAGCTAGAGTCATATTTTTCTAAAATGTTTTCACATGACTTAGTCTCAGATTCAGATTCTTGTTGAGTTATTTCAAAGTCATTTTTGATTTTCAGATTTATTTCTTTTTGCTCAACAAGTTCTGTTTTCAGAAGATCAATCTCAAATTCAAGATTGCTTTTCAGCTTCTTGTATTTGAGTTTGATATTGTTATAACTTTTAAGAACTTCTGTTAAAACTTTTGTAAGTTCTTCTTTGGTAAGTTTAGCCATTACCTCTTCTGCGTCATCATCAGATTCAGAATCTGATTCATATCCTGAGGTACCTTCCTCTTGATCCTCTGTGCTGGCCATCAGTGCAACATTAGCACCTTCTTCTTCTGATTCAGAAGATGATTCAGATTCATCTGAGTCATCCGATGTTGCCATCAGAACCTTCTTCTTTTTGTTAAACTTCTTCTTGGGTTTTTCTTTCTGAAATTTGGGGCAATCATTCTTGTAGTGCCCAGGTTCTTTGCACTCATAGCACACAACTTCTTTCTTGGCAGATCTTCTGTGTCCATAAGATTCCTTTCTATTATCAGATCTTCTGAAGTTGTTGAACTTCTTTCCTTTGTGCTTCCAGAGTCTGTTGATCCTTCTGGACAGCATGGATAACTCATCTTCTTCTTCAGAAGAAGATTCTTCAGAGCTTTCTTGAATGACCTGCAAAGCTTTAGCAGTTTTGTTAGATTTTAATGCAACGGATTTACCTTTTTCTTTCTTCTGAGGTTCATCTTCCTCAAGCTCAATCTCATGGCTCCTTAGTGAGCTGATGAGTTCTTCTAGAGAGATCTTGTTCAGATCTTTAGCCATCTTCAAGGCAGTCACCATTGGTCTCCATCTGGTAGGCAGACTTCTGATGATTTTCTTTACGTGATCTGATGTAGAGTATCCCTTGTCCAGAACTTTCAGCCCAGCAGTGAGTATCTGAAATCTGGAGAACATGGCTTCAACAGATTCAGAGTCTTCCATTTTGAAGGCCTCATACTTCTGGATCAGAGCCAGAGCTTTTGTCTCCTTAACTTGAGAATTTCCCTCATGAGTCATTTTTAGGGATTCAAACATATCAAAAGCAGTTTCCCTGTTTGTAATTTTTTCATACTCAGTATGTGAAATTGCATTCAATAATATAGTCCTGGCTTTGTGATGATTTCTAAAATCTTTCTTCTGAGCATCTGTCATAGATTTTCTATCAATCTTCTTGCTATTCCCATCTGTGGGATGGACATATCCATCTATGACTAGATCCCATAGATCAACATCATATCCTAGGAAAAAACTCTCAATTCTGTCTTTCCAGTAGTCAAATTTCTCCCCATCAAACATAGGGGGTTTGGTGCTGATCCTATCCCTTTCTTCATATTTATTGTTAATATTGGATATTGAATTATCAGCCATTGTAACAAATAAATATATATCAAAGTATTTCTCTCTGGATCTTTACTGACACTGTTAAGTGATAACACACACAGAACCAGAGCTCTGATGCCAACTGAAGGTGAGATAATACTTAGAAGGGGGGTTGAATAAGTATGAAAGATTAAGACTTTAAAAATAATGTCTCAATTATTTTTATCCTGGTTCGTTTAAAACAACTACTTCAGTCCACCCTTCCTAGAGTGATTTGCCTTTCTCAAGAAGGACTTAATCCACTATTTAATCAAACTGATTACAATAGTAACACCTAAGAACAACTGTTCTTAGTCTTCTCAAGAGCTACTGATTCCAAATGAATCCTCTTAAGGAAAAACCTTTACAATCAATGTAAATCAAATACAAGAGTATTAATGCTTCTATAAAGCTTTTATCACAACAGTGATTTTTCTCTTAAGTTTAAGTACAAGAAATTCTAAGAAGAATATGAAAGAATGAGAGCTTGAATAATATGATTTTTTTCCAGCAAATTGTGTAACTGAAGAATTTGGTGGAGTCTTCCTTTTATAGGCAACTGATCCAAGGAAGCTGAGCGTTGAAAAGAGAGTCCCAAAAAGGTCTGAGCCTTTTTGTCTTCACATCAAGTGACCTTTCCTAGAAGTAGATAGCACAGAAAAATCTTTTTTGTCTGTGTTATTGTGTCTAGCACAAATGAGGAAAGAGACGTTTGATTTACTCCAACGGATATAATCTTTGAATATTTCTTCTTCAGTTTTCAGCAAGTTCTTCAGAGTCTGATTGAGTCAGAGTCTTCTAATGATGTTCAGAACTTTTCTGTATCAGAGTCTTCTGCAGCATGTGTGCTTTCAGCGTGTTGATCATCAGAGCATATTTGACACAGATCTTCAGTACTTGGCAGCGTTAGTACTTTCAGAAACTTCTGTAGAAATTATGCTTTGAGAAACTCTTCAAACAATATTCTTCTAAGCTTCAGATGTTTCTGACTAGCTTCAGAATCTTCTGGAGACTACGCTCAGGATCTTCTGTAAACAGCAATCAGAATCTTCTGCAGGATGCATCTGGCGCTTCAGAGTCAAGATAACTTCTTGTATACAATACATATTTGCTTCTAGAGAGTTAATTTCATTTCAATCTGCAGTAAAACTCTCAAACAAATTTTAGAGTATATAATTCTTAAATATAAAATTTCCTAACAGTTATCATCAAAACAAAGAGTTATTATTAAGAACCAATCTGTGTTCTAACAGGTTTGACATTACATATAAAGGCATTATAGCAACATTACATATGAAGGTATTTGATCCAGTCATTGCATTACAAAATTAGGTAGTATATACATTCCATTGAAGTACATTATAAAATAGAAAACATATTAAACCATAATACGTATGACATGGTGAGTATACAAACACCAGTAAAATATCTTCAAAACATTATCATATGATAATACATATAAATATATTCATATTATCAGCATAATTTTCATTGTGTGAGGCGCTTGCAAATGTCTGCCCAACTTTTTGATATCTTAGCACCAACAAGGACATCTTTTGTGGTTTCCTCTTCAGTTATGACTAATGGATCATCGGGTTCTTTACCAGGCTCAACTATGTCCCTTGCTTTCAGAGTCCTTAGTCTGTCACTCTTTTTTTTTCAATTGTCAATACAGTATTATTCTTCACCTTCTAACTGGCCTGTGTAGGCAGCTCTTGTGTCACATTTTCAGATGTAACAAGTAAAATTTTCTTATTTTTCTTGCAAGTCTTAACATTGTGGCCAAGTTCAAAACAATTTTTGCAGTTATGGCTGGTATTTGTTCTTTGCCATTTATGTTGGTTTGCCTTATCTGGTTCTCTCTTGCGTAATTTCTTAGGTCTGCCTGGGCCATTTTTGAACATGGGTGGAATTATCATAGGATCAGATGTTATATGCCATTTGTTTTTCCCATTTAAGGGAGTGGTCATTTCACTATAACATTGAACACATGTCCTCTTCTGATAGAATTTATGAACATACTTAATGGGGTCATCTACTTTCCTATAGATTGCATTCACACCGTGTCTACATGGTATCTCGATTATCATGTTTTCACCATATTTTCATAACCTTAAGATCAAACTCAATATCAATCCCTTTGATTAAGTCACATGCTTCAAAATATGACCAATAATCAGGATCTTGACCAATAAATGCATAAACTTCCCCACCCACATATCTTAAGTTAGGGTCTTTTACAAAATAACCCTTGGTGTAGAACACAACCTTAAATTTACCCACGGACTGCACAATAATTTAACTTACGGTCAAAAATTAGAAAATTAGGTCAAATAGAGTACAAATACAATATGCAGTAAAAAAAGAACACCCGTACATATGAAGTACAACCCATAACATACGACATTGAATAAGAACACAAGTAAAAAGATGGGACGACAACACTTGAATAAACAATGTGACAAACCTGGAAGGGTCCATGCATTGAAAGATTCAAAATAATGGGACCACAAGCTTGAAACTTCAAAGGAAACACCAGACCACAAAAACGAATGGAGAGGGACCACGAGCACGCACGTAGGATGACTTCTAGGATTTTGGTTTGTATTTTGTAAAGTGATATAGGGATTTTTACTTTCAAGTGGTTTTATTCAACAAAGTACCAACATCCATTTTGGCAAATAATAAATAAATTAATCCACATTCGCAAATAAAATCAGTTCCACGTAAACTATCGTTAATGAAAACTAAGATAAGAGACCACATTTATGAATAGAGAAAAATTTATAAAAATCAATATTTGAAAAAATATATATTTAGAGGACTAAAAACAAAATTTTGAATATTTATAAGAACTAAAATTTTATCTAATCCTAAGAATAATAATGAAGAAGAGAATTGAAAGTATAATAGTTTATGTAACATTTTAGCAATTACAATTGTTACAAGTTTAGGTTATAACAGTTGGACAATTTAAATTTGACAATTATAAATTAGCTACACAACTAATAATGTACATTTTTTATAGCATGCACATTTGATTCACAGATAAAATTATAGATGAGTTATATTCTTCAATAATACAAGAAATCAATTATGCACTTCTTCTCTTTTCTATCACATAATTATGGATTGTTCTAGTTTTTATAACTCCTTTTTTTAATAAGAAAACCATTCATTTTCAATAGAATACTAACGTATCCTAACCCATTTACAATCATCAAAATAAGTTAGTCAAAAAATAGACTAAATCCACCAAAATCTATGCTATAAAAATGTCCAAGAGAATTTACACCATTCGTAATAATTACAACTATACAAATGATTACGATCTTTGCGTAACCACCACCATGAAATTAGAATAATCCGCTGCATAACAAGGTTCAAATAGACTATTTCTTCATTATAAAGTATTTGATTTTGTGTCATCCAAATACACCAACAAACAATAGTCCATAATCCAACCGTATTCAACAAATCAACTTTTCCTTTTAATTTACAACACCGCGCAGAAGATGATAACAATAATCCACTCCATCAAGATTTTGATTCACCTCCAACCAGTCACACATGCTTTTCTGAGTAAGCTTTGTTTTGCAACAATTATAAAACAAGTGTTCATCATCTTCATTTATATTAAAGCAAAACATACATACCCGTTCATGTGGATTCGTAATTATTCCGCACCTAGCCAAATTACTTCGTGTCGACAACCTATCCAATATTAAACGCCATGCAAAAACTTTTGTCTTCAAAGGTGCAGAACCTTTCCACACTAGTTTTAAAGTAGCTTTAATCTCCAACTCTAGTTTTTATAACTCTTAAAAAAATTCTATCATCTATATTTTTAAAAAGTTTTTGACACTATTTTTTCCTCAGGTTTATAATATTATTCTCTTCGCTCTAAAAGAAGTGTTATATTTAAAAAAAAAATTGTTTCAAAATACTTATAACTTTAGTTTATCAATGCAATTTTAATTTTTGAATTGTACCATTTAATTAATATATTTAATTTATTTTTTTCTCACTTTATATTAATGCTAATTCGAATAAACCAATAGATATCCAAGATAATTTGGTAACATTATTGTTCTCTCTTTCATTTATTACATTTTTTTAATTTTTGTAAAATGTCAAGTATAATACTTATTTTAGGACGAAGAAAGTATTTTACACACTTATAGTTTTTTATTAATGGTTTAAAGACTTCTATATAATATATTAAATCTGAAGCGGCGAATTATATCACGACACATGCTAACACTTTTATTTCATTTATGCAACGTCATTCCATTGTCTTATGTGGCACCTCTCATACTCATTTTCACTTTTAAAAAAACAAAATACAATATTTATTTTATATTAAATGTCACGGGTTTGAACCTTGATAAAGACAAAAAAAAATCTCATTTTTAATAAAATGATATGATAAGACAAACACTATTTCAACTATGTGTATTGCTCTAAATGTCAAATTTAAAATAGACATTGTGAATCTTAAAAGTAAAATTAAAACTATGTTTTTGTTGAATGAAAAAAAAACACTTAAAGTAAATATTTTTAATTTCAGAGTAGTTATAGTCAAAAATATATTTTTAATAAAATTATATGACAAGACAACTAATATTTCAATATTTCAACTATGTATATTACTCTAAATGTCAAATTTAAATTAGACATGTGCATTTAAAAACTAAAATTAAAACTATGTTTTCGTTCAATGAAAAAAATAACACTTAAATAAATATTTTTAATTTCAAAGTAATTATAGTCAAACATATATTAACCTAATAATTAACAAATATATTCTTTTCATAATTTTATAGAATAATCTTTATATTTGTCTTGAGATATAATATAATATAGTATGTCACAATCTCCGCATACTTTACTATTACATTTTTCATATAATATTTGATTAGAAACTACTAAAAAATAAATATTCTCAACATTATAAAAGAAAAGAGTAAATTATATTTGACTTTGGGAAAACTTTAAATTTTCATGAGTGAGAAATTAAAAAAAATTATTTGTTTTTAAGAGCAATAAACATAGTTGAAATAATGGTTGTCTTGTCGTGATATAATTTGCCGTTTTAAATTTAATATATTATATAAAGTTATCTTTAACAACTTAAAATTAAATATTTAAATCAAAGATAACTACTCAAAAAAACATAAGAAAAAAAATTACTTATTAACATGCATATTATTTTTATAAAATTTGTAGACATTATTTTTATTTTTTTACGATTACTTTTTAATTATAAATATTAAAGAATAAAAATTTTATAACATATTTACAATATAATGTCTTTAAAATAATTATAGATTATTTCAATGTTACATTCTTTATATCATGTCGAATAAATAAACTAACTACAAATTATAAGATTATTGATTTTTCACATATAAAAAAATTGAGTTTACCGTTTGCTCATTTTTTTTATAATAAAGATTATAGCAAAAATAATATAAAACAAAGATAATATTTTTTAATGACATATATCAACAACAAAATCACATAAATATTTTACACTATCATACATTACAAATTAAATAATTGTTTTTCTTATAAAAAACTATTAAAGTAATTATATTTAAAACACTTTTATTCGTCGTATAACTAATATTTATTAATATACACATAAGTTTAAAAAAAAATTAATTTACAATCGCGCGGATCATAGTTTAATTATTTAGTTAAAAGTAGAGGATGGAAGATAAACTAGTTGAAAGTAGAAGAATTTATAAATGATCAAACTTAGCAGATAAACTAGTTGAAAGTAGATGAATTTATAAATGATCAAAGTTAGCTCATTTAATCTGCTGTGTACAGTAAAATAGTAAAATTAGCAGTGGAATTAGTTGATAAAGAACACATGACATAAAAATTGTCTTAATTACTATTTAAAAAATACCATTAAACTAAAGGATAAATTGATAAAAAAATTCTTTATAACCTCAAACACTATTTGAACTTTGTTTGATAAAAAATGGCAAACAACCAATTAGCTAATTGATGCCAAACTAATACATAGTAAATAGTAGAAAATTAGTTGATTTTAGATAAACTAGTTAATTAAGGTTGAATTGTTTAATACTAAAATTATAATCACTAAAATTAATCATAAATATGAAATTATTTAGAAAATTGTAATTGTTGTAAACAGATCATTAATATTTGAATGTTTAACAAAGATAAAAATAAAATAAAATATAACACTAATATAAGTTATAAAGCTCAAACAAATTGTAGTATCTTTTTAAAATAAAATACAAGTTCGGGGAAACAAAATTATGAGCTCATGTGATAAAAGATTAATCTAACAACTTTACTTTTATTATAATAAACTATGAATCTTATATTAGCAAATAGAGTCTTAACTTTTTATGGAATTCTTTTCTCATTTTTAAAATTTCTCGAAATCCTTTCGTTTTGATAATAATGCATCGGAAATATTAGAATTTCAAATGTTTTTAAGTTTTTGGATTTTTGAATTCAAACCATATAAATATATCTCAAATTCTCATGCTAAGAAATAAAACTCATGCTGACCGCTTTTTTCCTTCAGACTCAGACCAAAACCTCTCTAAAATACAAAATTTATGTTACAAATGAAAATAATACCATCAAATTTATATTTAAAACCGTTTTTAGAGGTGTATAAAACCACTTACAACATAGAATCTCATATTTTTTTATGATTACATTATAAAAAAAGAACTTCCAAAAAAATATTTTATAATTAATTTACTATTAAATAGAATCTTTTAAAACATTCACGAATTAATTGAAGTAAACAACTTTTTATACACTCAAAAGATTGAGCCTTGTGTATAGTAAATTAAATAGTGGTTTTGTTTCATTCATGTCACTTATTATGTGTTGGTCTAGTTTGGAAGGTAGAAACCGAGCAAGCATCTAATGTGCATTTGAGTTGTACAAAGAGGGAGACAGTCCATCACATTATACTTTTAGCATTCAATTTTGTACTTTTAAATAAATTTTTTATTACTACATTTCTATTTTATACGTTTTTAATAAAGATATTAAAAATTAATAAAAAAGATTAACATAAATTGAAATCATTTTAACAAGACAAATTTTATAGTATTTTTATTGCGAAAGTTATGATAATGAAACAACAAAATAATTAGCACACGAAGAACGGGAAGAAACCAAAGAAAAATTACAAGACATTTAATATTGACGTGCCAGCCTAGCATGACGGCGTTATCGAGCTTCAAACAGCTAAAATATGCTTTCAACAAATGCCATAATGCAATTTTGGATTTTAGAATTTGAATTAAGTGTTTTCTGAATCATTTTTATTTTTAAATAAAATTAGTTTGCACCATAGACGTTTCTCATGAATCACTCGTTAATGTGAAAGTTGTTGTTGTGAAAGTCGACATTATACCGCAATCGTCGATGTAAAATTTGTCAATGTGAAGGTTAGCATTGTACCTCCAGTCGTGTATTACTTTCAATTCCTCTTACATTTTATGAGAGAGAGAAAATTTATTTCACAGATGAGTTGTTGACATGTGTTCAAGGTGAAGCAAAGTATGCATTTTGAATATCACATTTAACAGTGATAACTCGACCTTGAAGTTTCAGCTTTTTGCAAAACCTTCAAGTCACAATGCTTCCTTCACAATTTCAGTTAAAGCGATATATTCCACTTCAGTGGTTGATAAGTGATAGGTGTCAAATATTGATTAATTTTCGTATCCATCTGCGACACTTTTAAGCTCTTTTCATGCTTCTGATAATGAAATAACTTATTTAGTAAGTGATTCTGGCATCAATGTACATTTTTGGTAGTTTTAATGTGTTTGCTAGTTTTTCAACATTTTATGACAAAAGGGTGCAACAAAAGTTGGAAGAAAAACTGAAGAATCAAAGAAATTTGCGTGTTAGAGAAAAGATGATCTTCGCCTGGCGAAGAAGAAGCGAAGGAAGGGGTTCGTTCAGCGAAGGCAAGGCGAAGCAAGAGGCAAATGAAAGTTGAAATTTCAGTAGCTACTAGAATTAGTTCGCTAGCAGATTCGTCAGGAGAAAGTGAAGCGAAAGGGATTCGCCCGACGAAGCATTGTCTCGCCAGGCGAATGTAGATATTTTCCTCAACCCACCGGCACTGTAGCTATCATGTGGTTTGTTTTAAAGGTTTCTCCCGACGAATTTTCCTGGACAGAAAGTGTATATTTTAGCACTTGTTGATATTTTTGAAACCATATTTCTTTTTCATAGAATTTGTGTATAGAAAACACTTGCATGGAGAAAAAAGTCATCTTCATCTTTTTACCTAGAAATCAAAGCTTTTAACCTTCAATATTTGATTCTTTCAAGTTTGATGCTCCAAAACCTTTGTGTGTTACTTGTTGCTCAAGATACCATGGTTATGGGTAGCTAAATCTCTCCTTGTGTCAAGATTAGAGGTAGATAATCCTCACTTTTGTATGTATTTCTCTTGATATTTTGTATGTGAACAAGTTGATGATGAATATATGGTGAAAAACCTTGTTTTTATGGTTTATATTTGTGTTGGATCATTATTGAGAAATATGTTTCAACTCTTGAACTAGATTTTTCATCTTTCAACAAACAAAGTTTAGAGATAGTTTTGTGAGTTTATATTCACTAATATCAATCCTTTAATGTTATCATATTGATAGTTAGGTTGAGAGATCATCTAAGGATCAATATGATAAAACTCACAATTTGTTTTAGAGATGAAACATCTTGAGAGGATATGTGATTATATTGATTGTTAATAAGTTCACATCCTTTATTAAGAAAATATGTACGAAATGGATTATCAAGCCCTAATCTTGACATGCTCTTAACATTCGTTTTAAAAACCAAAACTCTTTTACCGTTGCTTATAACTTTTTATGCAATCGTTACATTATGAAACAAAAACAAACATCTTTTATGTTTTATGTTTAAAACAATTCCAACTATAGAACGGTGGTAGTATCAACCAATCCCTGTGGAAATGATAACAAAACCTCCCACTATAACTATTTCAACAAAATGGCGTCGTTGCTAGGGATTGTTGTTTGATATTGCAAGCATTGCAATAGTTGATAAGTTTTAAACTTTGTTTACCTCAGTTCCTTTTTCTTGTGCTTCTTAATTTGTTTGGTTAAGTTTTGTAGACTCTGTTTACACAAGGAATGTTACCTGTAGATCAACTTCTTTTTGATCCGGAGATTGAGAGAATTGTGAGTAAGTTGAATAGAAAAACTAGACGGAAGAGGAAACTTGCCAAGGAAAGACGAGAGAGAGGAGAAAGTCCTACTTCTACACCAACACCATAGTTTACACCAAACATGGAAGCTCTACCTCCACCACTTCCTCCTGCTTCAACACCATGTACCAACAGTCCAAGGCACAATGCTCAGTTTGCATGCAACACCCACAGCGGGAGGCATTTGGAGATGAAAACGAACATTCTTGCGCTTCTATACAAAAATCCTTTTACCGGTATGGATCATGAAGATCCGTTCACACATCTCACCAAATTCTATGAGATTGTGGATGCAAAGGGAGCACCGGAAGCTGAAGAAGAATCATTGTTCAAGAGACTATTTCTACATTCCTTAATTGGGAAGGCAAAGGAATGATATCTTGATCAATCCACTTTAGTAATGATGGAATGAAATGTGTTGGAAGAAAAGATCCTTGAATGATATTTTCCACACAATCGATTCATGGAAGCAAAAAATGCAAATTTCAGTGTTTGCTCAAGGAGGAAATGAATCTCTCAATGAAGCTTAGGATAGGTTCAAATTCATGTTAGGAAAATGTAAATACTACAGTTTCGATGAATTAACACAAGTGGACATCTTTAGAAATGGGCTCCAATCTGTTCATAAGACTTTGTTAGACACTACCGCGGGTGGATCATTAATGGCAAAGAGTGCGGAAGATGCGGTAGCCATTATTGATTGGATGGCATTGAATGATCATCAAGGAAGTCACAACCGTGGTACACCTCAACGGAAACCGGGAATGTTAGAGTTGGGAACAAATGATGTTATTCTTGCGCAAAACAAATTACTTTCAAAACAAATGGAGTTGTTGACGCAACAAATGTCAAAGCTTCCTCAACAAATAAAGGAAATGCAAGAAGTTCCCAACAAGAATGTACAAATAACAATTTGTGAATTATGAAAAGGAGATCACCCCACCGGTTATTGTCCTCCGGTGAAAGAAGAACCAAATTTCATGGGTAATCAAGGCTATCAAGGAAGACAACAACCTTATCAAAACAACCAAGGTTGCCAACAAAGAGGGAATAATCCTAGTTATCAACAAGGTTGGAGACAAGATGCCGAAACATCAAACCGTCAAAATCCTTATCAACCTACACAAGCTCAAGGTGGAAGTTCAAAGTTGGAAGATACTCTCACTCAATTCATGCAAATGTCGATGGCCAACCAAAAGAGTAATGAGGCGTCAACCAAGAATCTTGAAAAACCAATTTGGGCAACTTGCAAAATAATTAGCCGATCAACAACCGGGGTCTTCCTTTTTCGCTAACTCTCAAAACAATCCAAAGGAACATTGCAAAGCCATTGTGACCGGGGGTGGAAGAGAGGTAGGTGGAGGAGAATAAAATGACAAGAAAAATGATGAAGTGAGAAGTGATAAGATTGTGGAGAAAGAAAAAAAATGATAAGGTGGAGGAAGAAAAAAAAATGATAAGGTAGAAGTTGAAAAAAATGAAAAGGAGAAATTAGCTGAAAATGAGAACCATGAGAAAGAAGATGTATAGGAAGAAAAGAAAGAAATCAATAAAGGGAAAGAGAAGTTGAATTCAATTCCAATTCAAAATTTGCCTTATCCTCATGCTCCCACCAAGAAAGAGAATGCTAGGCATTATGCTCATTTCATGGATATATTTTGTTAATTACAAATTAATATTCCATTTTCTGAGGCTCTTGAACAAATGCCCAAATATGCAAAGTTCATGAAATACATCCTTACCAAGAAGAGGAGAGTTAACGACCAAGAAACAATCATGCTTGATGCGAGTTGTAGTGCAATCATTCAAAGGATTCTGTCGATAAAAAAAAGTGATTCGGGTTAAGTTACTTTGTCGGTTACCATAGGATATATTTATGTTGGTAAAGGCTTAATTGATTTAGGCTCAAGCATCAATTTAATTCCTTTATCTATTGTTAAGAGGTTGGGAAGCATTGAGATGAAAGCAACAAGAATGACATTGCAATTGACCGAAAAGTCCACAACTCATCCTCATGGAGTAGCTCAAGATGTGTTAGTCAAGGTGGATAAATTCTTCTTTCCAATTGAACTTGTTGTTATTAACATGAAGGAAGACCATGATGCTCCATTAATTCTTGGGCGACCTTTTATGAGGACGACTAGAATGATGATTGATGTCGATGATGGTCTAATGAAAGTGAGAGTTCAAGATGAGGAAGTTTGCTTTAATCTTTTCGAAGCAATGAAGCACTCCAAAGATACACATGATAACTTTCAAATTGATACAACGGATGAAGCTATAATGGAGGTAATAAGGCAAGTCCATATGTCATCTCCCTTTGAAAAAGCTCTTAGTAATGCATTCTAAGTTCTTACCGAAGAAGAAGAAAGGGAACTTGAAAAATGTTTGAATGAACTTGAAACTTTGGAAGAAGTCCAACCTTGGGAAAATGAAGTGGAAGTGTTAAAAAAGAAGTGATTAACGAAAAATTCCAACTTGAATTGAAGATGTTGCCTCCTAATTTAAAATATGTGTTTCTTGATGATGGTTGTAACAACCCGGTTATTATTAGTAACATTTTATCCAAAAAAGAGGAACATCATTTAATTCAAGTTTTGAAAAAAAAATCAAAGAGCTATAGGTTGGGTTCTCTCCGACTTGAAGGGGATTAGTCCAGCTTATTGCATGCATAAAATATTGATGGAAGAGGATTTCAAGTTGGTTGCTCAACCTCAACGCCGCTTGAATCCTACAATGAAAGAAGTTGTGAGGAAGGAAGTAGTGAAACTATTGGATGTCGGGATGATCTATCCGATTTCTGATAGAACATGAGTGAGTCCGGTACAAGTGATTCTAAAGAATGGTGGAACAGCCGTGATAAGAAATGACAAGAATGAATTGATTTCGACAAGGATCGTAACAGGTTGGAGGATGTGCATTGATTATCGGAGGCTTAACCAAGCAGCACGAAAATATCACTTTCTGCTACCTTTTATGGATCAAATGCTCGAAAGGTTATTGGGTCAAGAGTTCTATTGTTTTTTAGATGGACATTTCGGGTATAACCAAATTACAGTTAATCCGAAAGACCATGAGAAAACGGATTTTATTTGTCCTTTTGGGATTTTTGCGTATAGAAAGATACCCTTTGGTTTGTGCAATGCACCATCCCTTTTCAACGGTGCGTGCAAGCCATCTTTTCTAATCTTATTGAGAAGACTATGGAAGTTTTCATGGATGAATTCTCCGTTTTCGGGGCTTCTTTTGAGCTATGCTTGAAAAATTTGGAAACCATTTTAGAGAGGTGTGTGGAAACAAATCTGGTTCTTAATTGGGAAAAGTGCAACTTTATGCTTACGGAAGGAATTGTGCTCGACCACAAAGTTTCCTTCAAAGGCCTTGAAGTTGGTCAAGCAAAGATTGAAGTCATAGAGAAGTTACCACCACCAACAAATGTGAAGGGAATCCGGAGTTTCCTTGGTCATGCAGGATTCTACCAGAGATTCATCAAAGACTTCTTAAAAATAGCAAGACCTTTTAGAAATTTGCTCAACAAAGATAAGTATTTTCTTTTTGATGATGATTGTTTAAATGCTTTTAAAATTTTAAAAGAAAAATTTATCACTGCACCCATAATCATAGCTCCAAATTTGACTCTCAATTTTGAATTAATGTGTGACGCAAGTGATTATGCAGTTGGTGTGGTGCTCGGCCAAAGGAAGACAAAAAAAATTGCATGCCATACACTATGCGAGTAAAGTTTTAAATAAAGCTCAAGTAAATTATGCAACAACTGAAAAAGAGCTACTTGTAAAAGTGTATGCTCTTGAGAAATTTAGGTCTTAACTTGTTGGTTTGAAGGTCGTGGTGTACACTGACCATTCGGCGATTAAGCATCTTCTCACCAAACCAGATTCAAAGCAAAAACTTATTTGGTGGATTCTTTTGTTGCAAGAATTTATTTTAGAAATTTACGATAAAAAGGGTTCTGAAAACTTGGTGGTGGATCACTTATCCCGTTTGGTCAATGTGGAAGTGACAAACCAAGAAAGTGAAGTAAGAGAAGAATTTCCCAATGAAAAACGGTTTATGGTCCAAGTTAGATATTGGTTTGCTGATTTTGCCAACCACAAGGCAACCAGATTAATATCGGAAGATCTAACTTGGAACCAAAAGAGGAAATTCTTGTCGGATGAAAATTTGTATGTGTGCGATGAACTTTACCTTTTTAAACTTGGTAGTGATAATCTCTTGAGGAGGTGTGTTACAAGTGAGGAAGCTAAAAGCATTCTTTGGCACTGTCACAATTCGCCGTATGGAGGTCATTAAAATGGTTTGAGGACGGCAATGAAAGTCCTTCAATCGGAATTTTATTGGCCATCTCTGTTTAAAGATGCTAACTTACATGTGAAGAATTGTGATATTTGCCAAAGAAGTGGCAGAATTGGGAAACGAGATGAGATTCCCTTACAAAGTATGTTGGAAGTTGAAGTTGTTTATTGTTGGGGTATAGATTTTGTGGGACCATTTCCTCCATCTTTTTTTAATGAATACATTCCAGTAGCGGTTGATTATGTTTCAAAGTGAGTGGAAGCAATGGCTTCACAAAAGGCCGATGGCAAAATGGTAATTAAATTTTTAATGAAAAACATATTTTCCCATTTTGGCACGTCTCAAGTGTTAATAAGTGATGGAGGTTCGCACTTTTTCTATGCACCACTTGAAAAAGTTTTGGAACATTATGGTGTAAAGCATAAAGTAGCAACCTCATACCACCCACAAACGAATGGTCAAGCCGAGGTGTCGAATAGAGAAGTAAAGAGAATCCTTGAAAAAATCGTGTCAAGTTCGAAAAAGGATTGGTACCAAAAGCTTGATGAAGCTTTGTGGGCATATTGTACCACTTACAAAGCTCCCATTGGTTTAACTCTGTTTCAAATGGTTTACGATAAAACTTGTCATTTACCGGTTGAAATGGAGCATAAAGCTCTTTGGGCGTTAAAATTGTTGAATTTTGATCCTAACTTGGCCAGAGAGAAAAGAAAAGTCCAAATTCATGAATTGGAAGAAATGAGACACAATGCATATCATTCAAGCAAGCTTTACAAAGAAAAGGACAAAGTTTATCATGACAAGAAAGTCCGTCAAAAAGAATTTCAAGCGGGCCAAATGGTGCTTCTTTTCAATTCTTGGTTTTTCTAGGAAAGTTGAAATCCAAATGGTCGAGACCATTCTTGATCAAGGAAGTAAAGCATTATGGCGCAATTGTGTTAGAGGATCCAAAGACAAAAGAAAACTGGACTGTTAGTGGACAAAGGTTGAAAATCTACTTGGCGGTGAGGTTAATCGCGAAATTTGCACCATTTTTCTTGGTGATCCATGAAGTCACCATGAACCATCGAGCTCAAACTACGTTAAACAAAGCGCTTGTTAGGAGGCACCCCAATGTTGTAAGTATTTTGTTTCTGTTGTTTTAAGTCTTTAATCGTGTGAAAAAATCATTTGAATCGGTTGAAAAAGACATCCATTGCAGCAGCCTATTTTTTCTTTTTCTGGTGTGATTCGTGGGGCGAATTTTGTTTCGCTGACCTTTCGCATCAGTTTCGCCAAGAGAAGAGTGCGTGGACACTAAAAATAGGTCTGTTTTTTTTTTTGCTGAAGAAAAAAAGAAAAAAATTGTTTTTTTTTATTATTGGGTCCACTTGGGCCCATTTCTTTTGACCCATTTTTTATGTCATTCTCAAAACCCCTTTTCCACATCTTTCTCATTTTGTCATCACAAACACAAGCCCTAACTCTCATTCTCACTCATTTCAACTCTCTCACTCTCAATCCAATGTATGTTCTTTTGTTGATTTATCTTTAATCTCTTCTTTATAAATTCTTAGAATAGAGTTAGATGCATGTGGTTAGGGTTGATGACAACAACATTAGCATTATGACTGTTTATTCCATGATTGTTGTTGTTTTTGTTGTGGTTTGTGAGTTGTGAGCAATGTTTGCAAATTTGGGTTTGTGAGTTGTGACCCGACCCGAGTTTGAAAAATTTTCTGGGTTTCGTGTGATTCGCCTAGCGACTGAGACGCGAAGCTTCACTCCAGCTTCGTCGAGCGAGCTAGGGGAGAAAGTGAAAAAACTGCAGTTCTGCAGTTTCTGTTTTTTATTTGTTGATGAAAATCATGTATTCTTCTGTTGTGTGTTGTTGTGTCCTTTTTGTGCAAATGGATCCAAAGGAAAAAGCTACCAATTCGAGAAAGCAAAAGACAACTGTCAGAAGTAGCTTCGGCCAACTAAGGGAGTTAGATCTGAGTCGTTTCATCAGTGAGGATCATACATCCAGGTACAACATGCTGGAGGGTAGGCAGTTTATCTCAGAGCGAGAGTTCACTATCAATTCGGAAGGCACTTACAGGAGAATTGAAAAAAAAATTAAGAGCAAGAAATGGGGACATCTGATTAACCCGGTTGATAGGATAAGTTATGAGTTGGTAAGGGAATTTTACACGAATGTTCTACAGCCTGAGGGGGAAGTTTTCAGGTACAAAACTTTTGTCTGAGGGAAGGAAGTGAGATTTGATCGTGATGCCATAAATGACCTTTTTGGTAATCCAAATTCTTTGGGCGTTCTTAAGAAAGATGATTACATAAAGGAGCTTGGTACACACCTTGATCACGTGAAAATAGCAAAATCAATTATGTTTGAAGGAAAAAGTGTGAAGTTGAACAATGTGGGGGAGGCGATCAGATATCGAAGAGAAGATATGACACCAGAATTCCAAGCCGAATTTCTTTTGATCTCATACAACGTCAAGACAAAGATGCATAGATCCACAGTTGTGCTTGACATTTCTTTACTCTTGTATTACATCATGGAAGACAAAGAGGTGGATGTGGCTCGGGTCATTAGGAATGAGATGAAGTTGTTCATTGAAAACATCTGACGACTTAAGGTACATTATAGTGCTCCCATCATTTTTCTTTGTCATGTTACCGCTTTCTGTCTCAAAAAGTGGGTTCTCATGTCGGATGTGATCAATGAGAAAGTAAGGGGGATAATTAATGATGATAACATGAAAGATATTGTAAAGGGAAGTTGAGTCAGAAGAAGAAAAATGCAAGTGGTGGTGAATCGTCTTGTGCACATGCAAGTGGACCGTCTGAGGCTCTCAATTTCTCTACTTGGGACATGAGGATGAGAGTGGCGTTCAACTACTCTTGGGAAATGTCTGAAGCTCACCAAAGGTCCTCCGAGTTTAATTTTGATTGTATGCAGAAATTATACCATTATCAGACGGCTCTACAGAAGGTCACTTCGTTTCCTACTCGTGAGGACTACGATAACTATGCTAATTGGCCTGTGGGCAGACGTCCTTTCTTTTCGGAGGGGGCAACAGCTGGAGCGGAAGGTGATGGTGATGAGGAAATGCATGATTAAGCAGCAGCTGGAGTGGAAGGTGATGGCTGAATTACAAAGTGAAGTATCTCTTTATTTTTGTCATTTACTTTTAGTTTTTATGACTTTCAATATTTTATTTCAGTTTATTTAGTATTGGATAAGTACTTTTGTGTCGCTTCGGTGAGTACTTTTTGTTGTTAGAATTTTGGCACTTCGGCGAGTATGTTTTGGGTGTATTTACACCATGACAATGGTTATGATAAATTTTAGTTTGATTTATGTTAAATTTCATTTTTTAAAGTATTTTAAAGTTTTTGTTTGTACAAAGAAATTATTTTGGTTAGTTTTGTGTTTGTGGTTGTCCTTGATTTTAAAAAAATTATGCTAGCACAAGAAGTCTTAAAAGAGTGCTTTGTCAACTCTAACATGTGATGGTGATGATAAAAATCTTATTGATGTGCACAATCAAGGTGTAAATAATTGCTTTGTAGAATTATAGCATAATTGTGAAGTTAGTGCTTTATGTAAAATTGTGATAACGCATTGTTTTTAAACACTTGTTCATGTTTGAATCAATTAGGACAAAACCACAAAAGTAAGGTGCTTTCTGTAACGCCCCGATTCTGAATTCCCATTTTTATTGAGTCCTTATTTGATTTATTTAAGTGATTATTTTATTTATGTGGAATTTGTGTGATAATATGTTATGTTTACATATTGAGCTATTTTTGCCGACTTTGAGAATTTTGGGTAAAAATAGGTTGAGGGGTATTTTAGGCATTAGTGATAATATTAAGTGAATATTTTGTGAGAATTAATTGATAAGTGTGTGGAAAGAATTTGGGAGGAAAGAAATAAAATATGTGATATAGAGAGATTAGAGAAAGATAGAAACATTAAGAAGAAAAACAAGAGAAAGAAAAGAGGAGGAGAGAAAAGAAGAGAAAGTGGAGCAAAACCTAGAATCATCAAGATTCAACCTTAGCTTGCGATTAATCAGGTAAGGGTGAGAAGTTTTATCATCTTCATAATGTGTATGATCATGTATGTGCTAGATTGGATTTGTTGGATTGTTTTCTATGTTTCCATTTCTAGGTCGGAAGTTGATTTAATCGGTTAGAATTTGGAATAGACGGTGTAGTATAGTCGGGTGATGAGTGGGTTGTACTACTGGAACTGATTTGGATTAAATCGGTCGGTTTGTGAGGTTTGGGATTTTGGACAGCCATGGGAGTTCTGAGTTCGCAGGTTCGCCGGGCGAATGGCAGCGAAGCTTCACCGGGCGAAGCCCAACGAGCAGCAGCGAACCAAGTCAGTAGCATCCACCCTGTCTTCGCTGGCTAGTTCGCCAGGCGAATGAGAGTGGCGAAGGTTCGCCAGGTGAGTATGCTAGCGAGTAATTCCAGAATAAATCCCAGTGGTCTTCATTGGCAAGTTCGTCAGGCGAACAGAGTAGCGAAGGTTCGCCAGAGACTTCGCCAGGCGAAGGTTAGCGAACACAACAACATATTTTCTTTTCTTGTGTTTTCCATTCGTGGATCGGTTGTGTGGTTTGGTTGCGATCATTCCTTGTCTGAGATGACTAATTATATGTTGTTATATGTGTTGTGGGTAGCCGTATGGTGTGAATCCTAGGTTGTGATTTGTGAAGTGTGAAATGTGGCCGTTTGGCAATTTTGTGCATTATTTGAATTAAATAGAGATGCATGGCGAGATTGATTGTGAATGTGAACCATGTATGAAAATTGGTGTGAATGGATGATGAATATATATATATATATATATATATATATATATATATATATATATATATATATATATATATATATATATATATATATATATATATATATATATATATATATATATATATATATATATATATATATATATATATATATATTTATATATATATATATATATATATATATATATATATATATATATATATATATATATATATATATATATTTATATATATATATATATATATGCTTTGTGATACATATATTTGAATGCATAATGAATATATGCGACGAATGTGATGATTGCATGAGTATGTTGGTAAACATGTATGCATTCCAAGAGTGTCATGAGTCATGTTGAATGTGAAGCATCATGGTATGCATTCTTGTGTCGATTGATCCCTCGGTGGATTTGCAGAACCTCGTGTGCCCTTGTGGGGTGTGAGCGATGGTTATTTATTGATTGATCCCTCGGTGGATTTGCTGAACCTCGTGTGCCCTTGTGGGGTGTGAGCGATGGTTATTTATTGATTCCTCGGTGAATCTGCAGAACCTCGTATGTTGCGATGGTTATTTATTGATTCCTCGGTGAATCTGCAGAACCTCGTGTGCCCATGTGGGGTGTGAGCGATGGTTATCTTGGTTCTTCAATTGAACCTGCTGAAATGAGTCGGTACCGCATTTGCATCTGCATAGAGTCGTGTGTCGGTCTCTGTGAGTTGCATGTAGACATATGTTCATGATGTATGGTGAATTAAACATGAACGTAGATGTTTATGTAGATTGTTGATAATTGGCATGAATGGAAGGCTTGAATATACATGTATGTATGAATATATGTGTATATGTATGCATGTTTATGAATTGATATAAACATTGTTGATGCACATTGTATATGCTTGGTGCTCTATTTGTAAATAGTTAATTGTGACTACATTGCGATGTACAGTGTAGTGAGATGAGTTGCGGTGAGAATGCGGAAGACATTTTTGAACGTTATATGTATATAAATATATGTTTATGTGCATTATGTATTATGATACTGTTTCTCACCCTTCTGCTGTTTTATAATGCTCTATGAGGCATTGCAGATTAGATTGCTGGAGTCTTTATGAAGCGAGTCTTCATTTCTTTTGGTCGGATAGCTCTGATATGTAACACTGGGTAGTTAGGAATTATTTTGATTCTTTTGTGATACATCTGTGTATGTATCTGCTGATGAACGTTTTGTATACTCAACCGATGAATTGAATTAATCTGAACGATGTATATGATGCTTGTGTTAATGGAGTGATTTCAATGTTTAGATGTTTCCGCTTTATTCTAAATGTTGATGTGTGGGTTTTAAGCGCTATGCTTTGTTTTTAGTTGAGATTTACCCCTTTTGTTACATATCTTCGTGAGCTGGTATTATTTATGTTTCGTTTCAATGATAATGTGATGCGCCTCTTTTATACCATGTTATAATTATACTTTGATAGAATTTTTTTTCATTAAGTGCCTAAATGATTTAATTGTTTATTTGGGGGTATAGAAAGGGGGTGTTACATTAAGTGGTATCAGAGCCAGTGTTGAGTCAGTTGTATCTGTCTCGTCGTTTTGTTGGTTGGACGGTTGTTTAACCTTGTTGTTATTTTTGGGAATAATTAGAATATGGATGGTCGTAATGACAATGTGATGGTTGCTGCATTGGAGGCAATGGCTAGGGCGGTGCAGGGTGCGCCAAATGTGAACGCTAATGATGAGTTTAGAAAGAATCAACCGCCGGTATTCAAGGGAAGATTTGATCCGGACGGTGCTCAGATTTGGTTAAAGGAGATCGAGAGGATCTTTAGAGTTATGAATTGTGCTGAAGGGAACAAGGTGAGAATTGGGACTCACATGCTGAGAGAAGAAGCCGATGACTGGTGGGTCGGTATGAGACAAGTTCTTGAAGTAGACGATGAGGAAATCACTTGGGATTTATTTCGCACCGAATTTTTGAGAAAGTATTATCCTGAGAGTGTGAAGGGAAAGAAGGAGATGGAGTTCCTGGAATTGGAACAAGGCAATATGTCTGTGATAGACTACACGACTAAGTTCACAGAGTTAGTGAAGTTTCATCCTCACTATAATGCGGTGACGGCAGAATTTTCCAAATGTGTTAAGTATGAGAACGGCTTGCGCCCTGAGATCAAGCAAGCGGTGGGTTATCAGAGGATTAGGAGATTTTCGGACTTGACCGAATGCTGTAGAATCTTTGAAGAAGATAGTAAAGCTCGTTCCCCTCACTATAATTGTTTGAATGAGAAGAGAGGGAAGCAACCAGTAAGGAATGGACCTTATGTGACGCCTGCTGATAAAGGCAAGCATATGGAAAACTTTTTTAAGAGGTCCGGAGGTGGAAGTTTTGGTCCCATTAAGTGCTTTAGGTGCGGTGAAGTGGGGCATAAATCTTTTGAGTGTAAGAAGGATGGAGCTAAGTGTGCTAACTATGGAGGTATCGGCCATGCTACAACTGATTGTAGAAGGAACGTGGTGAAGTGTTACAACTGTGGGGAAGTTTGTCATATTAGTACAAAGTGTACTAAGCCAAAGCAAGCTCCAACGAGTGGAAAGGTATTTGCATTAGCTGGTGCAGACACTACTAATGCGGATCGGTTGATTAAAGGTACATGCTTTATTAATAATATGCCTTTAGTTGCTATTATTGATACTAGAGCGACTCATTCATTCATTTCTTTTGAGTGCGCTAAGCGTTTGGATTTGTGTTTGTCTTCTTGTGGTGGTGATATGGTTATTGAGACACCCACTTCGGGGTCGGTAACTACATCTTTGGTATGTTTAAGCTGTCCTTTGACCATATATGGTAAAGACTTTATTATGGACTTGGTGTGTTTGCCGTTAGAAGGATTAGATGTGATCTTGGGTATGAATTGGTTGCAGTATAATAGAGTCTGTATTGATTGTTATCACAAGTTAGTAAGGTTTCCTTCCTTGGAGGAGGATGAGGAAGAAATTTTTCTATCTACTAAAGAGTTGAAGAAACTTTTGGCAGATGAGGCCCAAGTGTTCTGTTTGTTTGCATCATTGTCGGAAGAGAGTAAGGTTGAACTGGATATGGTTCCAGTGGTGTGCGACTTTCCAGAAGTATTTCCAAAGGACATTGCGGACGTACCGCCGGAAAGAGAAGTCGAGTTTTCGATTGATCTAGTTTCGGGTACTAGACCGATTTTAATGGCGCCGTATCGCATGTCGGCATCAGAGTTGATGGAATTGAAGAAACAATTGAATGACTTATTGGAAAAGAGGTTTGTCAGGCCGAGTGTTTCTCCTTGGGGTGCACCGGTATTGTTAGTAAAGAAGAAAGATGGGAGTATGCGGTTGTGTATTGATTATCGGCAGTTGAACAAGGTAACTATTAAGAACAAGTATCCGCTTCCTAGAATTGATGATTTGATGGACCAATTGGTTGGTGCCCGTGTTTTTAGTAAGATTGATTTGAAGTCGGGTTATCACTAGATTCATGTTAAAGATGAGGATATTCAAAAGACGGCTTTTAGGACACGGTATGGTCATTATGAATTTTCAGTGATGCCATTCGGAGTTTCTAATGTGCCAGGTGTGTTTATGGAATACATGAATCGTATTTTTTATGATCAGTTGGATCGTTTTATGGTTGTGTTCATCGACGACATTTTGATTTACTCTAAGTCCCAAGAAGAGCATGTAGAGCATTTAAGAGTTGTGTTGCAGATCTTGAAAGAGAAGCAATTATATGCTAAGTTGTCGAAGTGTGAGTTTTGGTTATCGGAAGTGAGTTTTCTTGGGCATGTTATTTCTGGTAACGGTGTTAGTGTTGATCCGTCCAAGATTGATGCGGTAATGCAGTGGGAAGCTCCTAAGTCAGTTACGGAGATTCGAAGCTTTTTGGGATTAGCCGGTTATTATCGGAGGTTTATTGAAGGATTTTCGAAGTTAGCACTTCCGTTGACTCAATTGACTTGTAAGGGAAAGGCCTTTGTTTGGGATATGGAGTGTGAGAAGAGTTTTGTTGAGCTTAAGAGAAGGTTGACAACGGCGCCGGTTTTGATTTTGCCGAATCCGACGGAGTCGTTTGTGGTTTATTGTGATACTTCTTTATCCGGTTTAGGTGGTGTTTTAATGCAAGATGGGAAAGTTGTGGCTTATGTGTCATACCCTAAATTTGTCCTACCCCTTTCGTTAATATTTTTGCA
Organism: Lathyrus sativus; assembly: GCA_963859935.3. Lineage (NCBI taxonomy): Eukaryota > Viridiplantae > Streptophyta > Magnoliopsida > Fabales > Fabaceae > Lathyrus > Lathyrus sativus. The sequence goes on along the minus strand of OZ012737.1, from coordinate 251,751,051 downwards.
TTTATTGTTTCATGCCGTTTAGACACGTGTCCATCCGTAAATTGAGCATTTTTTCAAATTTATTCTTTTTTGCCCAATAAAGACATGACACGTGGCCTAAGAACATTTTGTGAATATTACTTTCTTAAACTTTGTTTTCTTTTAAGTGTTACTAATAACATTTTAGTAATTACATTTTTGTTTTTTATAAATTTTAGTTTGTTTTATATATTTGAATATTTGTTTAATAGTTATTGTTAATATTTAGTAAATAGTTGTTAATATTAATTTATATTTAATTATTATATTTTGTTAATATTTATTAATTGTATATTTGTTAATATTTATATTTCAAATAGTTGTTAGTAAATTAATGAAAATAAAATATTAGAAATTTTAAAGAGAAGGGTTGAGAAAGTCAGATTAGGCCCATGCGAGGAGGCCCGTTAGGGTTGGGTCATCATGCTATAAGAAAGGAGTGAATTTCTGATGAAAGAAAAAAGGATACTGTTCATCTTCCCAGAACTCCGAAAAAAACCCTAAAAAACCTCAAAAGCTGCCGCCACCCCCTAGAAAAAACCCTAAAAAATCTATGTCAACTTCATCTGCCACCCTCCCTTTCGTTCATCATTAGTGAACCTCACCAACACTCCTCGAGTTCATCTGCTATCATTACCCTCTTCGTTCTCTACCATTATCGCCATGAGATGAGTTTCAATATCGGTGTCCGTCATCAGAACACCTCGCCGAAGGGTAATCTTTGGATTTCAGCGACAAATCGATCCCGATTCGTTTTGCGAAACATCCATCTACAACATCGTCGAGCAATACGTTGAATCTGCGATTCAGACTCGAGTGTGGTGATTTTCGCAGTTCCGAAACTTTCTCACAACACCAGCTGTCGCACCTCGAAAAATCACGGAGACATTTCAGAGAGACGACGCTCGCGCGAAAGGCGCGGAAATGCGGTTCGACAGAGTCGCCACCGAACTTTATTTATCCCGAATAAACGGGAGAGGAAAATATCGAGAAAACCTCTTAAAATGGAAAGGATAGGAACAGGGCTGTCGCAACCAAGTTCCGGGTTCAGGAGTCGGTTACGTGAGGGGAAGGTATTAGCACCCCTCACGTCCGTCGTACTCGACGGGAACCTCTTAAGGTAAATGTGGGGAGTGTTGTTTAGGTTTACTTGTTTTCTTCTCATTGTTAAAGGTAGAATTGGTAAGGTAAAAGGTTAAAGACGCAAAGGAGAGATGGGTGGTTAGAGGATAGGGTGCTCGCCAAGGATTGGGGCCCTTGTGCCTACGTATGCTCATTCGAACGAGAATGAGAAATCAGAGCGTCGTAGTTCGACTACGGGAAAGGATGGGGGAAATGGAAGATGGAGGGGATTGTGCTCGCCAAGATCATCGCAATCTTGTGCCTACGTATCTTGCATTCAAGAATGAATGAAGAATCAGAGCAGTCGTAGTTCGTGGAGACGACCACGAAAAGACGAGGTTTGAAAAGGGTTGAAGTTTGAGTTTGAGACGAAAGGGTGTGACTGACAAGCAACCCAAGAGCGCGCCCCAAGAGCTTGTCACTCAAGAATTCAAGGAATGCGAGGTTCCAAGAACTCAGTTCTTTCGGGAATTGACTGAATAAGTTGAAGATAAAGAGTTGGATGTCTTGAAATCGAAAGAATGAACTTAATAACAACTCAAGGGCGCACCTCGAGAGTTACTCATTCGAATACTCAAAGAATGATAGATTCTGAGAATATCCCTCTTTCGTAAGTTTTAAAAATGTTTGTGAAAGGATCGAATCGAAAAAATGGCATGCGAGGCCGAAAGGAAGTTGGTTTGAAACTGGCTCGACGACGTGTTAAAGATTTGACTGAAAATGAAACCGACTTGACGACGTGTCAAGGTTTAAGATTGTGAGAAACGATATTAGTCCCTGAGGGTGCCCCTAATATCGAAACCACGAGGAATTGTGAAGTGTGTTCGAAATGTTGCGAATGCGTACGAGCATTCGACTTAGGAGAACATTGGAAAATGATTGAGTTTGAAAAAGTCGAAAGGTTGGGTGAACAACAACTCAAAGGGCGTGCCTCGAGAGTTATTCACTCGAAAATTCGAGGAATGCTAGATTCCAAGAATCTCCTTCTTTCGGAGTTTTAATCGAGAAAAAGTTGAGAAAATGTTTTGAAATAGTTTGAAGTGAAACGAGGTGTGAAAATAATTTTAGGAGAAGTGATAATTATTTGATAAATGAGACGTCGGCCTCACAACCAACTAATCGGAGTATTATCGAGATGCTAGATCTTGATAACACCATTTTTATCTGAAAATGTCTGGATGAACAGCGGAAATATCACACAGAATGCCAGATTCCTATGATATTTATCTGCCCAAAATAGCGTACTAAACGAATAGTAGAACGACATATTATTTAAGGTGTACACCCCAATAACGTTCGTCCAAAAATCCAGCTGTCGCACCTCGAAAAATCACGGAGACATTTCGGAGAGACGACCCTCGCGCGAAAGGCGCGAAAATGCGGTTCGACAGCTGGCGACTCTGCTGGGGACGTTTTGCTCCATGCAAAGAGATAGTCGAGCCTATCTTTTGGTTTGTGAGGAGTGTTTGTTTGCTTTCCTTTTTGTTTATGTATTTGTTCTCTTGTAGATTTTATTTGTGCTTGTTATCTGGGCCTTTCGGTTCTTGGGACGACGTCATGAGTAAGGCTCTACGCCCGAGCTTTGGTAAAAGCAGAGAGAACACTTAGTTTAGAATTGGTAGTTGAGTAGTGTTAGTCTCGAAGGACTCGCTCCTTATAGGCCTAGCATGAAAGCTCCTCCAGAGGATACCTATTCGTGGATCTTGTTGTAACACAGCTAGCCTGTTGCACAACTTGATTAATGAAGGGTCCATGATTCTGGGAACCTTTTTTAGCACCAGTTCCAATATTGGTGGTCGTGTAGTGTTAGTCTCCAAGGACTCGCTCCTTGTGCGCCTAGCATGAGGACCCCACTCAGGAGAGACCTTATCGTCATTATCGTCGTAATACAACCAGCCTGTTGCGTGACGCTAATACGACTAGTGTCCGTGATCCTGGGAACCAAACGTAGAAACCATCCCGTAAGTGGGTTTATGGGTAGAATGTTTAGATCTTCCCGCATAGGTCGTACCTGTCAATTTTCTTTGAGCAGGAATTATAGTTACTTATCTATTACAGTTACCAGCTTCAGGAGTTGTTTGAACTATGATCCTGTGATCCTGGATCTTGTATCTTGCATTGCATCTTGCATATCATTTGCATTGCATTTCATATGTTGTGCATTTTGCATTTCCAGTCCTTCAACAGAATCTCATGTCTCCGTTCCTTCTTCTCCAGTAAATCAAGCTGATTCCTCGACACCAATACGCAACTAGAGCCAATACAAGACGAATGATGGAGCAGATTCAGCAAGAGCAAGCTGCCTTCAGGGAAGAGTTGGATTCTATGAAAGGAAAGATCGACCAGATCCTCGAAGCCATCCTCGCGGCCAGAAGAGAGGAAGAACAGCGTGAAGCCGCTGCTGTCGTCAACACCAATGGTCAAGGACAAGGGTCTACTGCCATCCCTTTGGTTCCAATTCCAAATCCTCATGGGATGCCATTGAACTTCAATAACGCAGCTGAAGGGAACACTTCTCAGCCAATCCCAGCGCCTGGAGTTACTGTTGGAGTTATCCCGCAGGCCCAACCTACTGCTGTGCAAATCCCAGTGCCTCATATCGAAGATACTCTGATGGATCAGTATGACGACGTTCAGAATTATCACGCTGCTATCCCCATTGCCAGTCCTGTTGCTGCTCAGGATTCTGAAGCCATGAAGATGTGTCGAGATCTAGCCGAGAAACTCCGAGCCATAGAGGGTCATAACTCAAACTCTTTCAGTGCTTTGGAATTCTGCTTGAACGTTATTGGGGTGTACACCTTAAATAATATGCCGTTCTACTATTCGTTTAGTACGCTATTTTGGGCAGAGAAATATCATAGGAATCTGGCATTCTGTGTGATATTTCCGCTGTTCATCCATACATTTTCAGATAAAAATGGTGTTATCAAGATCTAGCATCTCGATAATACTCCGATTAGTTGGTTGTGAGGCCGACGTCTCATTTATCAAATAATTATCACTTCTCCTAAAATTATTTTCACACCTCGTTTCACTTCAAACTATTTCAAAACATTTTCTCAACTTTTTCTCGATTAAAACTCCGAAAGAAGGAGATTCTTGGAATCTAGCATTCCTCGAATTTTCGAGTGAATAACTCTCGAGGCACGCCCTTTGAGTTGTTGTTCACCCAACCTTTCGACTTTTTCAAACTCAATCATTTTCCAATGTTCTCTTAAGTCGAATGCTCGTACGCATTCGCAACATTTCGAACACACTTCACAATTCCTCGTGGTTTCGATATTAGGGGCACCCTCAGGGACTAATATCGTTTCTCACAATCTTAAACCTTGACACGTCGTCAAGTCGGTTTCATTTTCAGTCAAATCTTTAACACGCCGTCGAGCCAGTTTCAAACCAACTTCCATTCGGCCTCGCATGCCATTTTTTCGATTCGATCCTTTCACAAACATTTTTAAAACTTACGAAAGAGGGATATTCTCAGAATCTAGCATTCTTTGAGTATTCGAATGAGTAACTCTCGAGGTGCGCCCTTGAGTTGTTATTAAGTTCATTCTTTCGATTTCAAGACATCCAACTCTTTATCTTCAACTTATTCAGTCAATTCCCGAAAGAACTGAGTTCTTGGAACCTCACATTCCTTGAATTCTTGAGTGACAAGCTCTTGGGGCGCGCTCTTGGGTTGCTTGTCAGTCACCCTTTCGTCTCAAACTCAAACTTCAACCCTTTTCAAACCTCGTCTTTTCGTGGTCGTCTCCACGAACTACGACTGCTCTGATTCTTCATTCATTCTTGAATGCAAGATACGTAGGCACAAGATTGCGATGATCTTGGCGAGCACAATCCCCCCCATCTTCCATTTCCCCCATCCTTTCCCGTAGTCGAACTACGACGCTCTGATTTCTCATTCTCGTCCGAATGAGCATACGTAGGCACAAGGGCCCCAATCCTTGGCGAGCACCCTATCCTCTAACCACCCATCTCTCCTTTGCGTCTTTAACCTTTTACCTTACCAATTCTACCTTTAACAATGAGAAGAAAACAAGTAAACCTAAACAACACTCCCCACATTTACCTTAAGAGGTTCCCGTCGAGTACGACGGACGTGAGGGGTGCTAATACCTTCCCCTCACGTAACCGACTCCTGAACCCGGAACTTGGTTGCGACAGCCCTGTTCCTATCCTTTCCATTTTAAGAGGTTTTCTCGATATTTTCCTCTCCCGTTTATTCGGGATAAATAAAGTTCGGTGGCGACTCTGTCGAACCGCATTTCCGCGCCTTTCGCGCGAGGGTCGTCCTTCCGAAATGTCTCCGTGATTTTTCGAGGTGCGACATTATGCTTCGAGACAATTGAGAGTGCATGAGAAGAACTACCCTGCGCATGATTTGGAGTTAGCGGTCGTGGTGTTTGTTTTGAAAATTTGGAGGCATTATCTGTATGGTGCGAGATTTAAAGTTTTTAGTGATCACAAGAGTTTGAAATATTTGTTTGATTAGAAGGAATTGAACATGAGGCAGAGGAGATGGTTAGATTTTTTGAAGGATTATGATTTTGGTTTGAATTACCATCCGGGTAAGGCAAACGTAGTAGCCGATGCTTTAAGTCGAAAGTTGGTTCATATGTTAACACTGATGGTAAGGGAATGGGAATTGTTGGAGAGTTTTAGAGATTTGAGTTTGGTTTGTGAGATAACGCCGAGTAGTGTGAAACTTGGTATGTTGTATGTTACGAATGATTTTCTTGCTACCGTGTGCGAAAAGCAAAAGTTGGATTTGATGTTTGTTGATTTGATGATGAATGAGAATGAGGACTTCAAGGTTGATAATTTTGGAGTTTTGAGATTTCGTGGTCGTATTTGTATTCCCGATGATGTAGAGTTGAAAAAGATGATATTGGAGGAAGGACACCGGAGTAACTTAAGTATTCACCCGGGAGAGAATAAGATGTATCAAGATTTGAAGAAAATCTTTTGGTGGTCCGGATTGAAGAGGGATGTAGCTCAGTTTGTGTATTTGTGCTTGACTTATCAGAAGTCTAAAGTGGAACATCAGAAGCCTAGTGGTTTGATGCAACAGTTGGACATTCCAAAGTGGAAATGGGATAGTATATCGATGGATGATGTGGAAGTGAGGGATAATCTTACAGTTGAGGTTTTACCGGTTAGGATTTTGGACCGTGAAGTTAAGAGGCTCAGAGGTAAGGATATCGCACTTGTGAAGGTGGCATGGGGAGGTGCCGCGGAAGGAAATATGACTTGGGAATTGAAGAATAAGATGCATGAGTCGCATCCAGAACTGTTTGAATCAGGTAATATTTTCGAGGACGAAAATTTCTAAAGTGGGGGAGAGTTGTAACGCCCCGATTCTGAATTCCCATTTTTATTGAGTCCTTATTTGATTTATTTAAGTGATTATTTTATTTATGTGGAATTTGTGTGATAATATGTTATGTTTACATATTGAGCTATTTTTGCCGACTTTGAGAGTTTCGGGTAAAAATAGGTTGGGGGTATTTTGGGCATTAGTGATAATATTAAGTGGATATTTTGTGAGAATTAATTGATAAGTGTGTGGAATGAATTTGGGAGGAAAGAAATAGAATATGTGATATAGAGAGAATAGAGAAAGATAGAAACATTTAGAAGAAAAACAAGAGATAGAAAAGAGGAGGAGAGAAAAGAAGAGAAAGTGGAGCAAAACCTAGAATCATCAAGAATCAACCTTAGCTTGCGATTAATCAGGTAAGGGTGAGAAGTTTTATCATCTTCATAATATGTATGATCATGTATGTGCTAGATTGGATTTGTTGGATTGTTTTTTATGTTTCCATTTCTAGGTCGGAAGTTGATTTAATCGGTAGAAACTGAGTTTTATCGGTTAGAATTTGGAATAGACGGTGTAGTATAGTCGGGTGATGAGTGGGTTGTACTATTGGAACTGATTTGGATTAAATCGGTCGATTTGTGAGGTTTGGGCTTTTGGACAGCCATGGGAGTTCTGAGTTCGCAGGTTCGCCAGGCGAAGCCCAGCGAGCAGCAGCGAACCAAGTCAGTAGCATCCACCCTGTCTTCGCTGGCAAGTTCACCAGGCGAATGAGAGTGGAGAAGGTTCGCCAAGCGAGTATGCTAGCGAGTGCTAGCGAGTAATTCCAGAATAAATCCCAGTGGTCTTCACTGGCAAGTTCGCCAGGCGAACAGAGTAGCGAAAGTTCGCCAGAGGCTTCGCCAGGCGAAGGTTAGCGAACACAACAACATATTTTCATCTCTTGTATTTTCCATTCGTGGATCGGTTGTGTGGTTTGGTTGCGATCATTCCTTGTCTGAGATGACTAATTATATGTTGTTATATGTGTTGTGGGTATCCGTATGGTGTGAATCCTAGGTTGTGATTTGTGAAATGTGAAATGTGGCCGTTTGGCAATTTTGTGCATTATTTGAATTAAATAGAGATGCATGGCGAGATTGATTGTGAATGTGAACCATGTATGAAAATTGGTGTGAATGGATGATGAATATATATATATATATATATATATATATATATATATATATATATATATATATATATATATATATATATATATATATATATATATATATATATATATATATATATATATATATATATATATATATATATATATATATATATATATATATATATATATATATATATATATATATATATATATATATATATATATATATATATATATATATATATATATATATATATATATATATATATATATATATATATATATATATATATATATATATATATATATATATATATATATATATATATATATATATATATATATATATATATATATATATATATATATATATATATATATATATATATATATATATATATATATATATATATATATATATATATATATATATATATATATATATATATATGCTTTGTGATACATATATTTGAATGCATAATGAATATATGCGACGAATGTGATGATTGCACGAGTATGTTGGTAAACATGTATGCATTCCAAGAGTGTCATGAGTCATGTTGCATGTGAAGCATCATGGTATGCATTCTTGTGTCGATTGATCTTTCGGTGGATTTGCAGAACCTCGTGTGCCCTTGTGGGGTGTGAGCGATGGTTATTTATTGATTGATCCCTCGGTGGATTTGCAGAACCTCGTGTGCCCTTGTGGGGTGTGAGCGATGGTTATTTATTGATTCCTCGGTGAATCTGCAGAACCTCGTATGTTGCGATGGTTATTTATTGATTCTTCGGTGAATCTGCAGAACCCCGTGTGCCCATGTGGGGTGTGAGTGATGGTTATCTTGGTTCTTCAATTGAACCTGCTGAAATGAGTCGGTACCACATTTGCATATGCATAGAGTCGTGTGTCAGTTTCTGTGAGTTGCATGTAGACATCTGTGCATGATGTATGGTGAATTAAACATGAATGTAGATGTTTATGTAGATTGTTGATAATTAGCATGAATGGAAGGCTTGAATATACATGTATGTGTGAATATATGTGTATATGTATGCATGTTTATGAATTGATATAAACATTGTTGTTGATGCACATTGTATATGCTTGGTGCTCTATTTGTAAATAGTTAATTGTGAATACATTTCGATGTACGGTGTAGTGAGATGAGTTGCGGTGAGAATGCGGAAGACATTTTTGGACGTTATATATATATATATATATATATATATATATATATATATATATATATATATATATATATATATATATATATATATATATATATATATATATATATATATATATATATATATATATATATATATATATATATATATATATATATATATATATATATATATATATATATATATATATATATATATATATATATATATATATATATATATATATATATATATGTATGTATGTATGTTTATGTGCATTATGTATTATGATATTGTTTCTCACCCTTCTGCTGTTTTATAATGCTCTATGAGGCATTGCAGATTAGATTGCTGGAGTCTTTGTGAAGCGAGTCTTCATTTCTTTTGGTCGGATGGCTCTGATATGTAACACTGGGTAGTTAGGAATTATTTTGATTCTTTTGTGATACATCTGTGTATGTATCTGCTGATGAATGTTTTCTAAACTCAACCGATGAATTGAATTAATCTGAACGATGTATATGATGCTTGTGTTAATGGAGTGATTTCAATGTTTAGATGTTTCCGCTTTATTTTAAATGTTGATGTATGGGTTTTAAGCGCTATGATTTATTTTTAGTTGAGATTTACCCCTTTTGTTACATATTTTCGTGAGCTGGTATTATTTATGTTTCGTTTCAATGATAATGTGATGCGTCTCTTTTATACCATGTTATAATTATACTCTGATAGAATTTTTTTTCATTAAGTGCCTATGTTTATTTGGGGGTATAGAAAGGGGGTGTTACACTTTCCATTGTTCACTCAAAGTAGAAGAATTCAAGTCATTTTTGTTTAACTCGTTTAGTTCAAGTTTAATCTTGCAAGCTTGTTTTTGAATTCTTGAAACTTAGAAAGGATCAAGGCAATTTTTCTGTACTATGAGAATAACCACCGTTCCAAAAAGACTTCAATTCACCTTGTTAGTATGTGCGCATTAGTAACCCCTATTGAGCCTTACAAATATTTTTTTTTTAGAATGAATCATTCAAGATCCCAACAAATTATTAACCTTGTGTGAAGAGCATTTTTGCCTAAAGAGAAAGAAATATTGAAAGTTGGGGAGTGTTGTTTCATTAGAAAAAAGAGGAAAAAGAATTGGTGGTAAAATGCATTCTATGAAAAGAACACAAAAAGAAAGAAAGAATCAAGAAAAGAAAAGAAAGGATGTATTGTAAGAAAAGAAATCAAATGATGGAAAAGAATGTGAGGATGGAGTAAGAATAAATTTTTGAAAAATTGAAATGCTCTTCATGATTTTTACCTGTTTTTGTTCAATGGTATTGTATATATTATACTTTGTTGTTAACCAAAGCCAAGTTACAACCATAAAAGCCCTTAGTGATCTTTGTTTTCATGATTTTTTAATAACATGTTAAGATGAATGCATGAATTATTCTGGATGTGGCACGATTACTTGTGAGAGTGTTTTGTCCCTTGTAAATATGTGTACATAGAGTTCATGTGTGTGATAATGAGTGAATTAGGTGATTCAACTTGAACTTGTCGGTATTTGATTTTGCATTGTATGATGTTTGTGTTTGGAACTTAATTCATAATCATGTTTTAATTCTATGCAAGTGATTGAGAATGTTTTGTGCGTGCGATTGTTGAATTTAAACCATGCATGTTTTACGATTGATTTGGTGTTTTGAAAGTTTTCTTGTGGATTTTGAAATTTACCTTTGGTTGAGGGCAAACAAAGATGCAAGTTGGGAAGAGTTTGATAAGTGTCAAATATTTATTAGTTTTCGTATCCATTTGCGACACTTTTAAGCTCTTTTCAATGCTTATGATAATGGAATAACTTATTTAATAAGTAATTCTGGCATCAATTTACATATTTGGTAGTTTTAATGTGTTTGCTAGTTTCTCAGCATTTTATGACAAAAGGGTGCAGCGAAAGCCGGAAGAAAAATTGAAGAGTCGAAGAAATTCACATGCCAGAGAAAAGATGATCTTCGCCTGGCGAAGAAGAAGTGAAGGAAGGGATTCGCCCGACAAAGGCAAGGTGAAGCAAGAGGTGAATGAAAGTTGAAATTCCAGTAGCTACTAGAATTGGTTCGCTGGTAGATTCGCCAGGCGAAAGTGAAGCGAAAGGGATTCTCCCAGCAAAGCATTATCTCGCCTAGCGAATGTAGATATTTTCCTCAGCCCACTAGCATTATAGCTGTTACGTGGCTTGCTTTAAAGGTTTCGCCCGACGAAGCTTATAGGTCGCCTGACGAATTTTCCTGGAAATAAAGTATATATTTTAGCACTTGTTAATATTTTTGAAACCACTTTTGCTTTTCATAGAATTTGTGTAACCTAGAAAACACTTGTGTGGAGGAAAAAGTCATCTTTATTTTTACCTAGAAATCAAAGCCTTTAAGCATCTATCTTTGATCCTTTCAAGTTTGATGCTCTAAAAGCTTTGTGTGTTACTTGTTGCTCAAGCTACCATGATTATGGGTAACTAAATCTCTCCTTGTGTCAAGATTAGAGGTAGACAATCCTCACTTTTGTATGTATTTCTCTTGATATTTTTTATGTGAACAAGTTGGTGATGAATATATGGTGAAAAACCTTATTTTTATGGTTTATATTTGTGTTGGATCATTATTGAGAAATTTGTTTCAACTCTTGACCTAGAATTTTCATCTTTCAACAAACAAAGTTTAGAGATAGTTTTGTGAGTTGATATTCACTAATATCAATCCTTTAATATTATCATATTGATAGCTAGGTTGAGAGATCATCTAAGGACCAATATGATAAAACTCACAATTTGTTTTAGAGATGAAACATCTTGAGAGTATATGTGATTATATTGATTGTTAATAAGTTCACATGCTCTATTAATAAAATACGTACGAAATGGATTATTGAGCCCTAATCTTGACATGCTCTTAACAATCGTTTTAAAAACCAAAACTCTTTTACCTTTGCTTATAACTTTTTATGCAATCGTTACATTACAAAACAAAAACAAACATCTCTTATGTTCTATCTTTAAAACATTCCAACTGTAGAACGGCAGTAGTATCAACCAATCCCTGTGGAAACGATAACAAAAACCCCCTACTAGAACTATTTCAACAATAAGGCAACAACCTTCGAAATTTGAAGTAGAAATAGTGGTCGAACTGACTTCTAATGAAACTTATGCGTGCCATGAACTTATCGAATTTCCTATTCCACTGTTGAGGAGATTGTTTCAGTCCATATAAAGATCTCTTCAGATTGCACATATAATTTTCCTTCCCCTTTTCGACATACCCTTCAGGTTGCCTCATTAGAATTGTTTCATCTAGATCATTATACAAGAATACAGTCTTCGCATCCATCTGTTCCAATTCAAGGTCGAAGTGTGCCACCGTAGCAAGCAACATTCGAATGGACGTGTGCTTCACAACAGAAGAAAACACATCATTAAAGTCGACACCTTCTTTCTGAGTGAAACCCTTAGCGACCAATCTAGCCTTGTATCTCTTTGAGTCCTTCCTTAACTTTGAAAATCCACTTACAACTGACTAACCTGGCTCTAGCAAGTTTCTTAATCAGTTCCCAGGTGTTGTTATCATTAAGAGATTTCATCTCATCATCCATGGCCTTCAGCCATTCAATCTTATTTCGACTCCTCATAACTTCCTTATAGTCTCTACGTTCTTCGTCTAGAACCTCACTTATAGAGATTAACGCATAAGCTATAAGATATGCATACCCAAGTCTCTGAGGTGACTTGATGACTCTCCTCGACCTATCTCTTGACAACAGGTAGTCATTGATAGTTTCCTCAACTTCCTCAGTATCTTCTGCTTCTTCTTCGACTTCATCTAGGGTACGCAATTCAGCATTAACATGCTCCACCTCAAAGGGAATCTCTCCCTGTTCCAGCTCTTCGTCAACATCAACAATTTTCTTGAAGGCTATCTCAGCTTCATTGAAAACTACATCTCGATTGGTGATACACCTCCTGTGACCTGGCTCTAGGCACCATAGCCTATAAGTTTTGACTCCTTCAGGGTATCCCATGAATATGCATTTAGGATCTCTAGGTTCGACCTTATCTTGCCTAATGTGAGCATAGATCACGTAGCCAAATACTCTCAATTTGTCAAAATCTGGTGGATGTCCCGACCAACTTCTTCAGGTGTCTTCATATCTAACGTAGTCAAAGGACATCTATTTATCAGATATGTTGTCGAAACAGCCTCAACCCAAAACACCTTATTTAACCCAACACTAGTCAACATGCATCTAACTCTTTCCAAAATTATTTTATTAAACCTTTCTGCCAAACCATTTTGTTACGGAGTACCTGCAGTATTTTTGTGCCTGCAATACCTGAGGCCGAACAAAAGTTGTCGAATGTAACACCCCCTTCTATACCCCCAAATAAACAATTAAATCACATAAGCACATAATAAAATTCATCAGAGTAAATTTGAAACATGGTATAAAAGAAGTATGCCACATCATTCACCAAAATAACATACAACACCTGCTCTATAAAAGACATGCAACAGTGGGGTAGTTCAACATAGGCACTTAGTCCTACACCCACATCTCAATATTTAGAAATAAGCGGAAGGTTAAAACATTGAATTACTTCACATGTAATCATATAAGTACATAATTCAGTTTGGTTCACAATATCATTCATGTTTACAAAACATTACCATCAGATACATACACAAAATGTATCTCAAAAGAATACTATACAGTCTAACTACCCGGTGCTACATATCAGAGCATAACCGACCAAAAGGATGAGCTAAACTTCACAAAAGACCTCCAGCAACCTAATCTGCAATGCCTCATAGAGCATTATAAAACAACAGAAGGATGAGAAATATTATCATAATGATCAAGGCATATAATTATATATATACCTACACAAGTATGGAACACATACATTTCACATTCCTCACCACAATTCATTCCAATCATCATATACATCACAACATATGTGTAAACAACATGGATAATCACCAAGCACATTTCATCATGCATACATCATAATTCTCAATTCAATACTTCACATAAAGGTATACTTTCATACAACAATACACATTAATCGTGTGACTCAATGCAACTCCATGCAACTCAATGTAACTCATGCCATGTGGTACCAACACTTGTTATCATTTTCGGTTTTTACACTTAAACCGGGTCCACCCTTCTAGACCGATAACAACAAAAGCCCATTCCCTAAGCTTTCAAACCCACCCTTCTAGGTTTGGGACAAGTCACTAGTCTCCAGAAACTAGCAAACATTGCCTCTTGACTAAATGATGCATATGCAATCAACCACCAAATGCACTTAAGACCATCTCGCATCTTAATCCCATGCATTCAAATAATTCATCACTTAAGAATTATAACATGATTGCACACACAACATATTCATATTCAATATCATCAATATATTATCAAGCAATTCACACATATTCACAATATGTTCTCATGCATTCTATTCATACAATCTCATACAAACAATATGTATTCATAATCAATTCCACAATCTAGGATTCACGCCATACGGCTACCCACAACATATATTTCACAGTATACATTACTCATTTCCAACAAGGATCAAACACAATCGAACAAACAATCAACATAGAATGGAATCACAAGAAAACCAAATGTTGTCACGCTCGCTGGCTTGCTCGCCTAGCGAGTCTCTAGCAAATACTCGTTATCTGTTCGCCTAGCGAACAAGCTCGCGAAGGCAAACAGAAGCTACTGACTTTGCTCGCCACCTACTCGCTGCAGCGAGGCCCTAGCGAATCCTTCCCCACCTCACTCGCTACCAGCGAACCAGATCAAATGCATTTTGTCCAAGTTTGGGACCTCTCGCTAACTTATTCGCCCAGCGAGTTGCTAGCGAATGTTCGCGGTCTGTTCGCCTAGCAAAGGTGCTAGCGAACGTCTGCGAACTTAGAATTCCTCACTGTCCAAAACTCCAAAATTCACCAAATCCACCCGATTCAGTCCCGACTCGTTCCCGCAGTCTTAACTTAGCATTCCTCGACTAAACTCTCCCACTTATTCTCATTTTCTACCGTTAAAACTTGGTTTCTATCGATTAAATCCACTTTGCCCTAAAATGGAAGTTGTAGAAAAACATCCAACAATCTAACCCAAGCATACATAATCATATACATTGATATAATAACAACATTTCACACCCTTACCTCGATTAAATCGATGCTTGAGAGTTGTTCTTGAGCTTTTCCAACTTTTCCTTCTCCTCCTTCTCTTTTCTCCTCTTTCTCCTTCTTTCTCTATTCTTTCTCTTATGTTTCTATCTTTCTCCTTCTCTCCACTTTTCCTTTATAAGTCTTTCCATTCTAATTCTCTCCAACATCTATTAATTCATTTAATTATAATCATACATTAATCAAACAATCCTCTTAAATCATTTAATTAATATAAATAATTAATTAGTGAAAATTGGGTTGTTACAACTCTCCCTCACTTTAGGAATTTTCGTCCTCGAAAATGTTACCTGATTCGAACAACTCTGGATAAGACTCCCTCATCTGACTCTCAAGTTCCCAAGTCTCACTTCCACCAGTCGGTCCTCCCCAAGCGACCTTCACCAAAGCAATCTCTTTGCCTCGAAGTTGCTTCAACTCTCGATCCTCTATCCACATAGGTGATGTCTTCACAGTCAGGTTATCTCTCACCTGCACATCATCTACTTGGACTACATGAGACGGATCTGCAATGTATTTTGTCAACTGAGATACATGGAATACATCATGAAGATTAGCAAGAGATGGAGGCAAAGCGACACGATAGGCTACCTCCCCTATCTTCTGCAAAATCTGATAAGGACCAATAAAACGCGGCGTCAACTTATGTGACTTCAATGCCCTACCAACACCAGTCATAGGAGTAACTCGAAGAAACACATGATCTCCTTCTTGAAATTCAAGTGCCTTCCTCCTCTTGTCATGATAACTCTTCTGACGGCTCTGAGAAATCTTCATCTTCTCTTGAATTATCTTAATCTTATCGGTAGTCTGTTGGACTATCTCGGGTCCAACCACAGAACTCTCTCCAGATTCATACCAATACAATGGCGTTCTACACCATCTACCATACAATGCCTCGAACGGTGTCATACCAATACTCAAATGAAAACTGTTGTTGTAAGTAAATTCAATCAAAGGTAAGTAGTTATCCCACGCTCCTCCTTTCTCCAACACACAAGCTCTCAAAAGATCCTCAAGTGACTGAATCGTCCTCTCAGCCTGACCATCGGTCTACGGATGATAAGCTGAACTCAAACGCAGCTTCGTACCCAAAGCACTTTGCAAACTTTCCCAAAATCTCGAAGTAAACCTCGGATCTCTATCTGACACAATGCTAGACGGAATACCATGCAAACTGACAATCCTCTCAATGTACAGATTTGCCAACCTCTCCAACGGGTAATCCATTCGCATAGGAATAAAGTGAGCAGATTTGGTCAATCTATCCATAATAACCCAAATAGCTTCAAAGTTATTCGGCGTCCTTGGTAAACCAGATACAAAATCCATAGAAATGCTATCCCATTTCCACTCAGGAATAAACAAAGATTTCATCAAACCTGATGGTTTCTGATGCTCAATCTTCGACTTCTGACAAGTCAAATAAGAATACACAAAATCGACAATATCCTTCATGCGAGGCCACTAAAATACTTTCCTCAAATCTTGATACATCTTAGCAGCACCTGGATGAATACTCAATCCACTACGATGTCCTTCCTCAAGAATACTCTTCTTCAGCTCAACAACATCAGGAACACAAACTCGATCATGACACCTCATGATACCATTCTCATCAATCCGAAAATCACCACCTCGACCTTGATTGATCAAAGTCAACCGATCAACTAAACTCAAATCAGATTTCTGTCCTTCTCGAATCTCGTCCAGAATACCACTAGTAAGCTTTAACATACCCAGCTTAACTCCATAAGAAGTCTTCTCACACACCAAACTCAAATCACGAAATTGCTCAATCAATTCCAACTCTTTTACCATCATCATCGACATATGCAACAATTTCATACTCAACGCGTCAGCTACCACATTTGCCGGATGGTAATTCAAACCAAAATCAAAATCCTTCAGAAGTTCCAACCATCTCCTTTGCCTTGCATTCAATTCTTTCTGATCAAAAAGATACTTCAAACTCTTATGATCACTAAACACCTCAAATCTCGAACCAAACAAATAGTGCCTCCAAAGTTTCAGCACAAATACAACAACGGCCAACTCTAAATCATGTGTCGGATAATTCTTCTCATGAACTCTGAGTTGCCTCGAAGCATAAGCTACAACTTGTTTATCTTGCACTAACACACCTCCTAAACCCATCAAAGAAGCATCACAATACACAAAGAACGGTTCTGTCGGATTTGGCAAAATCAAAACAGGAGCTGTCGTCAATCTTCGCTTAAGCTCTTGGAAACTTCCTTCACACTTCGCACCCCACACAAAAGCTTGACTTTTCCTAGTCAACTGCGTCAACGGCAATGATAACTTGGCAAAACCCTCAATAAATTTCCGATAATATCCCGCCAAACCAAGAAAACTTCTAATCTCAAAAATTGATTTCGGAGTCTCCCATTGTGACACCGCTTCAACCTTCGACGGATCAACTGCAATACCTCTACTCGAAATCACATGACCAAGGAAACTCACTTCCTTCAACCAAAATTCACACTTAGAAAGTTTAGCATACAAACGTTTCTCTTTCAATACAGATAACACAATCCTCAGATGCTCGGCATGTTCTTCTTCACTCTTCGAATAAATCAAAATATCATCAATGAACACCACCACAAACTTGTCCAAATAAGGATGGAAAATCCTATTCATGTACTCCATAAATACACCTGGTGCATTAGTCACACCAAATGGCATCACAAAATACTCATAGTGTCCATACCTCGTTCTAAAAGCAGTCTTCTGAATATCTCCAGCCTTCACGCGAATCTGATGATACCCAGACCTCAAATCTATCTTACTGAACACACTCGCACCAACCAACAGATCCATCAAATCGTCAATCCTCGGAAGTGGATACTTATTCTTGATAGTCACCTTGTTCAATTGTCTGTAATCCACACAGAGTCTCATAGAACCTTCTTTCTTCTTAACCAACAACACCGGTGCACCCCACGGTGACACACTCGGATGAATAAACCTCTTCTCAAGTAGATCTTCAAATTGACTCTTCAACTCTTTCAATTCCGATGCGGACATACGATATGGAGCCATCGATATCGGACTAGTTCCAGGAATTAAGTCGATCACAAACTCTATTTCTTGTTCTGGCGGTAAATCTATTATCTCCTCAGGAAAAACTTCTGGAAAGTCACGGACAATTGGTAAAGCATCAATCGATCCACTTTCACCAATGCTCATCGTTGCCATTAACAAGAATACCTTAGCACCATCTTGCAGTGATTCCTTCACTTGCTTAGCAGTCATAAACAAATCTTCCTCCTTCTCAGGTTCAGGAAAAATAACCATTTTGTCAAAACAGTTAATATAAACACGATTGAATTCCAGCCAATTCATCCCAAGAACAACATCAAGTTGATCTAAGTGAAGACACACTAAATCAACTCCAAAGTCTTTACCAAAAATACTCAACGGACAATTCAAACACACATACGGGGTAGTTACCGAACCCATAGCAGGAGTATCAATAACCATACCTCCACTCATGACCGACAACTCAAGACTTAACCTCTTAACACAATCAAAGGAAATAAAAGAATTCGTAGCTCCAGTATCAATTATAGCGATCAAAGGTATACCATTAATGAAGCACGTACCTCGGATTAATCGATCATCATTAGCAGTCTCCGATCCTAATAGAGTAAACACTTTCCCACTCCCTTGAGTCTTCTTTGGCTTATCACACTTGGTACTAATGTGCTCTTGCTCACCATAGTTGTAGCAAGTTACATTCGCACCACTTCTGCACTCTAGAGCTTTGTGGCCTGGCTTCCCACACTTAAAACATTTCTGCTCAACACTTTTACACTTGGGAGCACGATGTCCCTCTTCACCGCATCTAAAACATATCACCGGAGTAGAAACTCCTCCCCCACTTGGCTTCTTGCCGAAACCAGCTTTCTGTTTCCCCTTCTCTGCAGGAGTCACATACGACTTTCCTCTAAATTGACCTTTTCCTTTCTTTTCACTTAAACTCTTGTAGTGGCTAGACCGAGCCCTACTATCTTCATCATAAATTCTGCTCTTGTTCACCAACTCAGAAAATCGCCTAATCTCTTGATAACCAACAACTTGCTTAATTTCTGGCCTCAAACCATTCACAAACTTGAGACACTTGGATCTCTCAGCATTAGCAGTGTTATAATGAGGACAAAACTTAATCAACTCCTCAAATCTCGCCGCATACTCGTCCACAGTTGAGTTACCTTGCTTCAACTCAAGGAACTCAATGTCCTTCTTTCCACGCATATCTTCTGGAAAATACTTCTCCAGAAATGTTTCCCTAAAAAGATCCCAAGTAATCACCATCTCATTCTCTTCAAACCGTTGACGAGTATTACCCCACCAATCCTTATCTTCCTCTTCCAGCATATGAGTGTCAAACTGCACCCTCTGCGCATCCGAACAATTCATAACTCGAAAGATCTTCTCTATAGCTTTCAGCCAAACTTGTGCTTTATCAGGCTCATGGGTTCCCTTGAAAACTGGTGGATTATTCCTTTGAAACCTTACCAAAGCACGGAACTCATCATCAGCATGGTTTCCAACATTCACACTGGCTTGAGGATTCTGCCCAATCGCTCCAGCCAACCTCGTCAAAGCCTCACAATCGCTTCGTCATTCCTACCTGCAACCATCGTTCTTGATTCCCACAACAAACCTTCATTAGAACAAACATATTGATAGTGCTACACACACGTACCAAATGAAAATGGGGAATAAACACATTAGCAACTTGGTCAACAGACCGACCTGCTCTGATATCACTTAATGTCACACCCCCTTCTATACCCCCAAATAAACAATTAAATCACATAAGCACATAATAAATTTCATCAAAGTAAATTTGAAACATGGTATAAAAGAAGTATGCCACATCATTCACCAAAATAACATACAACACCTGCTCTATAAAAGACATGCAACAGTGGGGTAGTTCAACATAGGCACTTAGTCCTACACCCACATCTCAATATTTAGAAATAAGCGGAAGGTTAAAACATTGAATTACTTCACATGTAATCATATAAGTACATAATTCAGTTTGGTTCACAATATCATTCATGTTTACAAAACATTACCATCAGATACATACACAAAATGTATCTCAAAAGAATACTATACAGTCTAACTACCCGGTGCTACATATCAGAGCATAACTGACCAAAAGGATGAAGCTAAACTTCACAAAAGACCTCCAGTAACCTAATCTGCAATGCCTCATAGAGCATTATAAAACAACAGAAGAATGAGAAATATTATCATAATAATCAAGGCATATAATTATATATATATACCTACACAAGTATGGAACACATACATTTCACATTCCTCACCACAATTCATTCCAATCATCATATACATCACAACATATGTGTAAACAACATGGATAATCACCAAGCACATTTCATCATGCATACATCCATAATTCTCAATTCAATAATTCACATAAAGGTATACTTTCATACAACAATACACATTAATCATGTGACTCAATGCAACTCATGCCATGTGGTACCAACACTTGTTATCATTTTTCGGTTTTTACACTTAAACCGGGTCCACCCTTCTAGACCGATAACAACAAAAGCCCGTTCCCTAAGCTTTCAAACCCACCCTTCTAGGTTTGGGACAAGTCACTAGTCTCCACGAAACTAGCAAACATTGCCTCTTGACTAAATGATGCATATGCAATCAACCACCAAATGCACTTAAGACCGTCTCGCATTTTAATCCCATGCATTCAAATAATTCATCACTCAAGAATTATAACATGATTGCACACACAACATATTCATATTCAATATCATCAATATATTTATCAAGAAATGCACACATATTCACAATTTGTTCTCATGCATTCTATTCATACAATCTCATACAAACAATATGTATTCATAATCAATACAATCTAGGATTCACGCTATACGGCTACCCACATCATATATTTCACAGTATACAATTACTCATTTCCAACCAGGATCAAACACAATCGAACAAACAATCAACATGGAATGGAATCACAAGAAAACCAAATGCTGTCATGCTCGCTGGCTTGCTCGCCTAGTGAGTCTTTAGCGAATACTCGCTATCTGTTCACCTAACGAACAAGCTCGCGAAGGCAAACAAAAGCTACTGACTTCGCTCGCCACCTACTCGCTGCAGCGAGGCCCTAGCGAATCCTTCGCCACCTCACTCGCTACCAGCGAACCAGATCAAATGCATTTTGTCCAAGTCTGGGACCTCTCGCTAACTTATTCGCCCAGCGAGTTGCTGGCGAATGTCCGCGGCCTGTTCGTCTAGCGAAGGTGCTAGCAAGCGTCTGCGAACTCAGAATTCCTCACTGTCTAAAACTCCGAAACTCACCAAATCCACTCGATTCAGTCCCGACTTGTTCCCGCAGTCTTAGCTTAGCATTCCTCGACTAAACTCTCCCACTTATTCTCATTTTCTACCGTTAAAACTCGGTTTCTATCGATTAAATCCATTTTGCCCTAAAATGGAAGTTGTAGAAAAACATCCAACAATCTAACCCAAGCATACATAATCATATACATTGATATAATAACAACATTTCACACCCTTACCTTGATTAAATCGATGCTTGAGAGTTGTTCTTGAGCTTTTCCAACTTTTCCTTCTCCTCCTTCTCTTTTCTCCTCTTTCTCCTTCTTTCTCTATTCTTTCTCTTATATTTCTATCTTTCTCCTTCTCTCCACTTTTCCTTTATAAGTCTTTTCATTCTAATTCTCTCCAACATCTATTAATTCATTTAATTAATCATATATTAATCAAACAATCCTCTTAAATCATTTAATTGATATAAATAATTAATTAGTGAAAATTGGGCTGTTACATCGAACGCCTCATTGCAAAATTCATGGCCATTATCGGTTCTCAATTCTCTAAAGTTTCATCCTTAGTATTCTGGATGAATACCCATAACTTCCTGGAATAATCATAAACTATGGATAGAAAATACCTTTCTCCTGAATGTGATGGACACCTTGCAGGCCCCCAAAGGTCAGCATGGATGTAATTAAGGGATTCATGTATTCTTTGTTTACCTTTGTCGAACTTCACTCTGCAAGACTTTCCAAGTACACAGGGTTCACAAAATTTCAGCTTTTCGATTTTGTCACCACCAAGCAGGTTTTGTTTCCCCAATTCGACCAGACCCCTTTCACTGGCATGGCCCAATCTCATGTGCCAAATTTTTGTCTTTGACAAAGGGTTCATGGATGCAACATTTGTTGGACCACTTAAAACTTCAGCCTCAAGGGTATACAAGTCTTGTTTCTTCACGCCTCTCAAGACTTCCTTCGACCCCTTCATGGCTGTCATACCCTAATTTTTACCTCTAGATTCAATCATTCATGCGTAACTAACCAAGTTATTAGATATTGTTTATTTTGTTTCACATGTGAATCAGAGTTTGCTTCAAGAGGCAAGGATTGATCAATCAAGGTTTTGGATAGATCACTAACCAATCAAGTCCTCATACTCCTAAGAGACCTCCTCTCCTCAATAATCCAGTGTAATTTGGTTTCATCACAAGTTTTTCGAGTCTCAGGTCCTACAAGATGATCGGTTGATACTGATGGATAAATCTGCAAGCATACAATTAATCGTGTAGTCTTAAAAAGGTTGTCGAACCCACAAGGAAAGATAATCAAACTAATGTTATCTAAGGTTGTTGTGCAAAGTTAAGGCTTGAGTTAAATAGGAGTTAACACTAATTACAGGGTTGAAATCTAAGATCTGAAAATAATACTAAAACGAGTCTCTGAAATATGATTTCCGTGCACTTAAGGGACCTTGTAGATAAAGGGAACTAATTACGTCTACACGCCTATTCCGTAGGATATACCGACTTAAAGGCTCCGCCTCACACTTTCGTGGTCTTAACTAAGCCGTACTTCTTAACTCCAAGATTTTGCTCTCGCTCGCCCGATAACTAAGAATTACTCTTTGAAAGCCAATAATATCTTAACCAACATCTAAAGCTCTCTCGCTATATTTAAATAATGATGCCTAATTTCCACTATCCGGTTCACTCCTCACGCTCTCGAGTTAAACCTTTATTTCCTTCTCACTCTCGTGACGAAACAATGTTAAGTAACTTCTCACTCTCGTGACAAAGCTGTCGCTTGCGTGAAAATAAGGTGCCGGCATAACAGAAGAGTCGCCACCTTTCGTTATTTATCCCTCCGAGCGGGAAAGGAAACGATCGGAAAAACCTGACGAATAAGGGTAAGACAAGGTCGTCGCAACCATTGTCTGGGTTCGGGAGTCGGTTACGCAAGGGGAAGGTATTAGCACCCCTCACGTCCGTCGTACTCGACGGGATCCTCGCTTGCTTGTTTACTTGGATGGGTTGGTTATAATCTATCTACCTATCAAGGCTGGCTGAAAAAGAAAAGAAAAATGACTCGGCAAAGCGTCGCGCTTTATGCCTACGTATTCCCGTCTGGAACGAGAAATCAGAGTCAATGTAGTTCGGCTAACTACGGGGTTACGGGGAAGGTTGCTCGCTAGGATATCGCATCCTATGCCTACGTACTTTCATCTGGTATGAAAGATTAGAGCAAACGTAGTTCGGGAAACTACGGGTTATCTCCTAAAAGAAGTGTTTTTTATTGTGTTTGCGATTTCAACCGCACTAGAGACTATGACCTGAGAGTGAATGCGTCGCATGTCACCCAAAGGGTACCATACTAAACATCCAGACTGTGGAAAAGAAACTCTCCCACAATCCTTTCTCAGATAGCTTAAGGCTCGTAACGTACGAAAGAAATCATTCATGATTACTGTATCTTAAACTGTTTCGAGATGAGAAGAGAACGGGCCCAACTAGGAGGGAGACTATCAAGTCTTACTGTTATCATGCCATGGATTCATCCTATGGTTGAAGTTTGAACAGGGAACTCCTAGATGCTATCATGCATAGGTTTCAACCTAAAAAGTCTATCATCAAATCCTCATCAGAGGAAATGAGAGTCCTAAGGGATCATGTCAATGATACACCAAAACAGACAAAAGCATCAACTTTAACAGTAAAATGCATGCAATGCAAGTGAGGGAGGAAATGTGTGTGGGGCTTCAGCCTCCACAAGCTCGTCTCGACCTCAAGCCAGTCATGAAATAACAGTAATCATACTGAAAATAAACAACATGCTATCAAGCAGGAACAGTAAACTGCAATCATACAGACAAAAGAAATGAAATGCTATCAAGCAAACTAAACACATGGGCAAGGGAGCTGGGCTCTACCGAATACCCGCAAGCAAAGCCAAGCAATAACAATACCATCAGATGCACTCATGCTCTTAGACTGAACTTATTCTAAATGGGCTTAGTCTAATGCAACAGACAAATCAGACAAAACACACAATACATCAAAGAAAACAGAAGAAAGCCTCAGCTCCTCCAGCAGCAACCCAGTCTTCAGACTTCAGAGATCACTTGCTTTCCAGGTACCAACCCTACAACATGAGTATCAACTCATCTTCTCCCTTTGAGCTTCAGCTCCTTTGATCAGCTCTACCTTCAGGCTTCACTATCTTCAGGGATCTTCAGGCATCAATTTGATCTTCACAGAGTCTTCAGACTTCAATAATCTTCAAGGAATCATCCTCTTCAAAGCTTCAGCTTCTATCTTCAAGGGCTCAAATGCTCCAGCAAACAAGATTCAGTCAACAAGATGAGGTGAGGATGTTGCAGTGCTCACTGACTTCCAAAGGATGCCATTGAGGACTTAACATCAAAGGAAAGGCTCTCTCAAAGTTCTACCTTATGGGGCAAGGTCACTAATCCCTCCAAAGGAGAGAGGTGAATACCCTTAAGGGACTCTGTGTCATAGAGAAGAAAGGAGGTGAACAAAGCACTCCTTGTTTATTGAACAAAGTATTCTATCTAGGGCTCTGCCTATGCACCTATAAACCTATAAACAAAACAACAAAAGCTATGCTAAACTCCTCTGCAAGGTCTTCAAAGCTTCCATGATGATCCACAAGGTCTTCAACTCAATCTTCAAAGCTCACACACTCAAAAGAGAAGGAAAGAAAACACAACAATACAACTTATGCCTTTAAGCAACACACATACTATCCATACATTCAAAAATCAATGAAAAATAGCATATAGTAATATAAATTCCTAATATAAATTCTAGGGGATCCTATTTAACTACCCTTAAGTCCCATATATTCCCCATAGGCTAACTTGTCCTAAAAACCCCAAAAATAAAATGTTGAAGTTCATATACACAACCTAAAACCCTAATTAGAGCACCTAAATGTCTAACAATCAAACTACATCAAATTTATTCTACAAATCAAGAGATAAATCCTACATGAAACTAGGGGTCAATACCTAACTATGCCAAAAAGAATGGCTCAAAAACCCTAAGGGAAAGTCCTAAAACAATTCATAGAAAATGAGATATCAACTAACAGAAAATAAATGCCCTATTTAAAAGAAAATATCACCAAAAATTCTACATTAAAAATAAAGTCCTATTTTTATTTTTATAATTTTCTACACATTATTATCTAAACATGGCAAAAAGAATGAACAAAAAAACATTATTTATCAATTTTTTATGAATTATCAAAGTTCACTAAAAATATAAAACAAAACAAAATATAAAATGAGAAAAATGAGGGAGGGGGTGAAAATAGCACACGCGCGTAGTTGGAAATTCAATGGGCCTGGATACGGGGGGGGGGTGTGGATAGTGAAAGCATGCTGAGCCCAGTTTTCCTCATTAAACGAAACGACAGCGTCTTAGCCTTTTTTAATTTTCCCTCTGTTTTCTTCTTTTAATCGTGACCACACGATAGAGTCTCCAGTCAAGCGTTTGACCCTCATCCAACGGCCTTGGTTCATCGTCCCAAACAGATTAGGGTTTTGCAGCAACGCGAATCCTCATGCAGGAAGCTTCCAGTCCATCTTTCTCTCTCAATTCCCCATGGTTTGCCACGATTCAAAGACTAAAATTACCCTACTTAACACCAGGAATCTAACCATGTTCATAGTTTCTCTTGAATCATCTTATATCATCCAAACAGCATGCGAGAAAACTAGGGTTCCACCATTTTCCTCTGGTATCAACATTGGTAAAACTCAAATCTAATGTCCTGATTATACTCTTTATGTTACCCTCATCACAATGAACTATAACATGCCAGCTAAAGCTCTTGATCCAGCTTGTTCTTGCCAATTGAAGATTCAATGCCCTGCTATGTAACTCCTCGAATTGCTCTCTATTCCTCAGAAAATGGTCTTCTACCCTAGCTTAACAGTTCTACACCTATAACTATGGCAGAAAATACATAAACTATGAGATTTGAGCAAGATCACCAACCTGTTACACTTTAATGGAAGCTAGGGTTTCCTTGCAATTAATTACTTGAAACCTTCCTTGTTTGATCCTTAGAGGCCAATGTGGATTCTGTATGCAGCAAAAATGGTGAACAAGGCTTGAAACTCGAGTTGGACAGCAAAATGCAATTCTTGCAATTTCCTCAAGATAGCTTCAAACTGCCATGGATCTTCTTCTACCTCAGCATGTACTCACTCACAATGATCAGAATAATAGGTTTGTGGTGGAGAAATGAATGGAGATTGAAGAGAATGAAGGTTTGAGATCAAATTGCCAATGGAAGAATCTTGCTTTTCACACTCTAAACTCACCTCTCATCAACAATGATCACCAACCCTTTACCCTCCCTGATTCACTCTTTAAATAATGATTAATAGAAGCTCTTGGATTCATCTAGAAAGATCTAGAAAGTGCTAGAATCTCATATGATGGTAAGTTGAAAATCTCATGCATCATGCATTATCCATTGCAAATTGGCCTTAAAATCTCCTTACATGATATATTGAAGTGTTATGAACCATTACAAGCTTTTTCCTTGCCTTATGTTAGGATTTCCAAAGGTGACTTCAAATGCAAGTAACAAAATAACAAAGCATCACCCATTTTAAAGCTTCAAATCAAAATTCTATCTAAACCAATGTTATCAAAATGATGTTTCCAATCAAAATGATATATTGGATGACCCATTTTGGATTTCTAGATCCTCCAAACCAATTTCTAATTTCAACTTTTTAAACTTATAAGCCATTTTTAGTTCATTTTGACCAATCATGCAAATCCATGCTATGAGCCTTTCCAACAATTCATGACCTTCTTTCTAGACTTAAAATCATATTTTGAACAACTTTCATGTTTTGAGTTTTTCCATTTGAGGCTTGGAAATAGGAGATATGGCCTTTGCTTAAAAATGACCTATAACTGACAAATGACCAAAATACCCCTGTCTTGTTCAAACCATAAGTTGAGTTCCACAAATCCTATCAAGGACTTCTACCACTCAAATTAAAGCTAAGAAGATGCCCTCCAACATTCATGTTGACCAAGAGATCATAGGAATCATCCTACTAGGGAAAAAGTTGTCTGCAAGTTGGGTGACTCTCAAGGACCCAGATTCACACACCTCAGCTGACCTATAATTTGTCAAAACCATAACTTGAGCTCTGTAACTCCTATCAAGGACTTCCACCACTAAAATTGAAGCTAAGAACAAGCTCTACAACATTCATGTTGTGGGGAAGATGAGATATCAATCACATCTAGAGCTAAAACTGCCTGGAAAATAGGGATCAAATTAGGGTTTTTCACTGACAATCCTTGGAAACCCTAACTCAAAACTTCTCAAACTCCTCAATCATGAGGAGTTGGTCTAGGAATCATCTTTATAACATCTCCATGCATCATTCCATGATCTCATGGCCCTTGGATTAGGTCTCAACCTTCTCCAAATCTTCAGTTGTCCTAGGGTTGAGCCAGTCAAAACCCTGATTCTACCATTCATGGTTGAATCTTCTGAATCCTTGCATAATGACCTCTCTGGGCTTCATGATGGCTATCAAGACATCTCATAGGCTTTCTCAAAACATCAAGTTCATTCTCAAAGTCTCAGAATCATCTGAGGAGCTACCACAACTCTCAAGCTATGAGTCCCACATCCTTGGTTTCAACCCACTCCTCTGAGGATCTCTTGAACTGTCTGATGAAGGTATCCCTTTCAAACACTAGATGGATAAATAATTGTTGGTCAAATTTTGGGGTGCAGCAGCTGCCCCTATTCAAACGGCTTGAACCTGACTGGGTGAGCAGCGAACGGCTCTCAACCAATCAAGGTGCGAGACGATTGAATACCGGTAAGCCCGAAAATTAGCCAACTGCACGAGCACACGGTACTCTGCGGGGAACAAATCTTCGAATATTGCAATGCTAGATGCTCAACAACTAGCTGGAGAAATATCGACCTGACATCACCGTCAGTTATCCACATTAAGTTCTTCTGACACTGCCTTCAGACAACCGCATCACCCAACATCGCCGCTGGAGAAACGCATCTGACAGAATACCCTGCATCGCCGCTGGAAAACTGAATCTGACATCGCCGTCTGAAACAAACATCCTTTTAGAGACACTCGACATCGCCGTCGCACAAACATCATCTCTACTGGAGATTTACAGAGTCTGACCTCGCCTTCAAACAAACATTCAACCTCGCCGTCGAACACAAACCCGGTCCGGGAATCCGAAGTATACATCTCAAAGGTACAAAACCTGAGCTTGGGATGGAAACAAACACTTCCAACGGTACATATCCAAAGGTACGAAACCTGAGCTTGGAGGCGAACATATCCAAAGGTACTAAACCTGAGCTTGGAAGCAAACATATCCAAAGGTACTAAACCTGAGCTTGGAAGCAAACATATCCAAAGGTACGAAACCTGAGCTTGGAATCAAACGCATCCAAAGGTACTAAACCTGAGCTTGGAATCAAAGATATCCAAAGGTACTAAACCTGAGCTTGGAATCAAACACATCCAAAGGTACTAAACCTGAGCTTGGAATCAAACACATCCAAAGGTACTAAACCTGAGCTTGGAAGCAAACACATCCAAAGGTACGAAACCTGAGCTTGGAATCAAACGCATCCAAAGGTACTAAACCTGAGCTTGGAATCAAAGATATCCAAAGGTACTAAACCTGAGCTTGGAATCAAACACATCCAAAGGTACTAAACCTGAGCTTGGAGGCGAACATATCCAAAGGTACTAAACCTGAGCTTGGAAGCAAACACATCCAAAGGTACTAAACCTGAGCTTGGAAGCAAACATACACGCTGCTATTCTCTTGACACCTTGTCAAGTCGTTGCTAGATAAAAGCAAACGCGCCGGGTCACTGGACATAATCGTCAAGTTAACAACTCTGTTGAGGAGAGAGGAATGAGGGTTCACCCAAACAATCCTGACGACTCACTGGGGAAAAGGAAGAAGGGTTCACCCAAACAACCTTGTAGACTTTGCCGCAGAAAGACGAGAGAATTCACCCAAACGACTTCAACAACTGCTGGCGAATAACGAACGAGTTCACTCAGACAATTCCTACCAACTTTACTAGGGAGCAAGTACTTCTGCACAGGGAAAGCGATAAATGCTCTGAACGGCTTTCTGGGGGAACGACCCTTCTAGGGAACATAGCCTTCGGGCTACAAGACACTCAAGTCATTAAGTCCTCAAACTCACGGGGATAAACAAACTTCGGCTTGCTGGGCAATCCTTCAGGATCCGCTTGGGGAAACCTTCCATCTGCCAATCATGACTGTGCTCGGCTGGGGGATATCAATCTACCCGCCTGCTGCTGGGGAAGTGCTGACCACCTGCTGGGGAAAAGCCCTCCACTCTGTTGGGGATTCCAAGAATTATTCCGGAACTGATAACCTTTCTGGAGACTTTATTCTGGCGGGTATTCCAGGAATCTTCCTGGGCCACTCTTGCTGGGGACGCTACCGGGGAGCTCAAGGATCACCCTGAGCAAACAACTCAGGAAGCTGCACTGAGATCTTAAGAATCATCTTAAGCAAACGGCTCTGCTGAGGAATTCGCGGGTCGTCTTGAACTGACTTCGCTGGGGATCTCAAAAATCCTCTTGAGCGAGCGACTGTGGGGATTACATCGGGGTCTTAAGAATCATCTTAGGACAACGACCTCGTTAGAGAGAATATCAGGAATCGTCCTGAGCAACTGGTCTCTCGGATGAACACCTGGAATGACAACGACCTAGGTCATGTTTATGGTGTGTATGCTTCTGCGCCATGCCCCACACGGTGGGAATGATATGCATTTATGCTAAATTCTATGCAATCATGCACAATGCTATGCAACGCTAAATGCTATGCTATGCAGTCATGCACAGTGATGTAATCCCGTCAGCAAAATAAATGCCGAGGGGGAATTCCTTCTGCCAAGGAGAAAAGAACTACTCAGGTAGAGGAATCATCCTGCTGAGGAGAACGCGGACACGCCAATATCAATCGGCCTCCGCCTGGGGAATTGATCTTCCGGTCGATTGCTGCAGGGCAAACAACTTCAGCTGACTGCTGCAGGGGACGAAGCTCTACGAGAACCCGAACCTGATGAAGGAAAGCGGTGTCAATCGCGGGAGTGAACTGCGTGGCCGTCTCGGCTACTCTTCTGGGGATGACAACTTTGTGGGGAAACAACTTCAGCTGCTCCACACTCCGCTGGGGAAAACATGGTCTGATTAACTTCCAAGGACTCGGCTCTCTTGGGCATCTGCAAACTCGGCTGAGGAAAGAGAAGTCATCCTGCTTCGCTGGAGAGAGTGCGACTCTGGGGAAACACAGCATCAGCTGCCCCACGCTCTGCTAGGGAACATCCATTCATGGTCCCAACTACTTCCAAGGATTCTGCTTTTCTGCGGACTCATCCGGGGAGAGAAATCATTCTACTTCACTGGAGAGTACGACTCTGATGAGGGATTTCAATTCCGCTGGGGAAGAAAGAATCATCTGACTTCGGGGAAGAGAGTACCTCTGCAGGGGAATACAACCTTGGTTGTTCCAACACTCTATCGGGGAAGAGGGAATCGCCCATCTTCAGGAGAGAACACGACTCTGGTGGGGAAACCCCAATTCCGCTGGAGACTTTACTGGGGAAACACGAGCTTCGGCACCAGAACACTTCTATGAAATCTGCACTTGTGACCCGGTGCTGGGGAAGACATATCAATGTTCACCATCTTGCGTTCAGATTCTGCGGAGGAGAGACCACTGAACTCTGCTGGAGAAGGAGGGCTCGCCCTGCTTCGGGGATACGCCCGACACATCTTCTGGAAGGTGCTACACCTGCAACAACACAAACAAACAGACAAGATACCCTCCTCGAAGGGGCCTACCCAGGTTATTATCTCGTGACAATATTCAATTAATTAATTGTTTCAACAATCAATGGGCCTAGGCCCGCAGGTTTATGTATGCGCATTTTATAAAAAAACATCGGCGTTTTCATTCGCAAACAAAACAGATAAATGCTAAACAGACAAGCAGAATTGCTGAATAATGTGCATTTTATTGATGATGAACCCCTGAATGGGCAAAAATGTTTTACAACAGAGGCAAGCTCCTGGAATGAGGAAGCCGCGCAAAAAGAAAACATAAATATACATTAGTATATGCAAATGTCGGCAATCGAGGCGTAGACGAACACCATGAGTTGATCCCTCTAAGACCCACTCGACTTCGATACTTCTCCGACGCTTCAGCTTCGGAAGAGGTTGATTCAGATAAACGGCCCTCAGGTCTTCCGAACCACTAAACAATGAAGGTCCATACGCGGAACGCAGTCATTTGCTTATTCAAATCCCTAACTTTTGCGTGAACCGCCCTTTACGGGTTTTCAGTTCACCGGGATACCCTTTTTTGCCGAAGCCGCCCAGTGTAGGTTTTCGACTCCGCGGGTGCACATTTTTTCAATATATCCCTAATTTTTGCCCGAACCTTTTATTCTGTTTTTGGTTCGCCGGGATGCCCCTTTTTTGCCTGGACTCTTTCTTTTTTTGTCCAGCGGGTCTCTTTCAAGCAAAGTATTTTTTAACTGCGTCCGCGTTCACCGGGGATGCAAAATCTTCACCATCCATCGTGGATAACAACAAAGCTCCTCCTGAGAAGACCTTGCTGACGACATACGGCCCTTCGTAATTCGGAGTCCACTTGCCCCGGTGATCGGAGTGTGGCGGAAGAATCTTCTTCAGGACGAGATCACCCGTCTGAAAGCTTCGAGGGCGCACCTTCTTATCATAAGCTTTCTTCATTCGGCTTTGGTACAGGCGACCAAATGCAATCGACGCTAACCTCTTCTCGTCCATCAGGCTGAGTTGGTTCAAGCGATTCGTAATCCATTCTGCCTCGTCGAGTTTCACATCAACCAAAACTCGCAAAGAGGGAATCTCCACTTCTAGCGGTAGGACAGCTTCCATACCGTACACCAAGGAGAAAGGAGTTGCCCCGGTCGACGTACGCACCGTCGTACGATAACCGTGCAAGGCAAACGGCAACATCTCGTGCCAATCTTTATACGTCACAACCATCTTCTGAACAATCTTCTTGATGTTCTTGTTGGCTGCTTCAACAGCGCCATTCATCTTTGGCCGGTAAGGAGATGAGTTGTGGTGTTCAATCTTGAAGCTCTGGCACAGCTCCTTCATCATCTTGTTGTTCAAATTCGAACCATTATCAGTAATGATCCGCTCGGGAATTCCATAGCGACAGATGATGTCCCTCTTTATGAATTTAGCTACCACCTGCTTGGTCACATTAGCGTACGAGGCTGCCTCCACCCATTTGGTGAAGTAGTCGATAGCTACCAGAATGAAACGATGACCATTGGATGCAGTGGGCTCGATCTTGCCTATCATGTCGATGCCCCACATGGAGAACGGCCAAGGGGAGGACATGACATTCAATGGGCACGGCGGCACATGAACTTTATCAGCATAAATCTGGCATTTGTGACATTTCTTCGCGAATCTGAAGCAATCCGACTCCATAGTCAGCCAGTAATACCCTGCTCTCAGGATCTTTCTCGTCATGGCATGCCCGCCGGCGTGCGTGCCAAATGTGCCCTCATGGACTTCTTCCATGAGCATACTCGCTTCTTTCTCATCTACACATCTGAGCAGCACGAGATCGTGGTTTCTCTTATACAGCACTCCATCAGGATTGAGATAAAAGTTTCCAGATAGCCTCCTTAGAGTCTTCTTATCCTGGGTTGACGCACCCGCAGGATACTCCTTAGTCATAAGGAAGGTCTGAATGTCGTGGAACCATGGCTTACCGTCAGTGGCATCCTCGATTGCAAAGACAAATGCCGGTCTATCAAGACGCGAAAGCACAATTCTTGGAGCCTCATTCCAATAATTGACTTTATACATTGAAGCCAGCGTGGCTAAGGCGTCAGCCATCTGATTTTCAGCCCGGGGTACATGAAGAAGCTCCACTCGATCGAAGAACGGAAGCAGCCTCCTGGCATAATTCATGTATGGCACTAGATTCGCTTGACGAGTTTCCCACTCCCCTTTAATCTGATTGATTACAAGCGCTGAGTCACCATATATGTCTAGATTCTTGATTCTCAAATCAATTGCCTCTTCTAGACCCATAATACATGCTTCATACTCGGCTTCATTGTTGGTAACTGGAAACGTCAGTCTCGCAGTAAACGGGATGTGGGATCCGTGAGGAGTAGTGATGATAGCCCCGATACCACTTCCATAGGAATTAACCGCTCCGTCGAATATCAACTTCCACTGAGACTCCCTATCTGGCCCCTCATCGGGCAATGGCTCATCGCAGTCCTTCGCTTTGAGAAACATAATGTCCTCATCAGGGAACTCGAACTTCATCGGCTGGTAGTCTTCGATTGGCTGTTCGGCAAGATAATCAGACAATACGCTTCCCTTAATGGCTTTCTGAGAGACGTACTGAATATCATATTCTGTTAACACCATCTGCCATCTGGCAATCCTGCCTGAAAGAGCCTGCTTCTCGAAGACGTACTTGATCGGATCCATCTTCGAAATTAGCATAGTGGTGTGGTTGAGCATATACTGTCGTAGACGTTTGGCAGCCCAAGCTAATGCACAACACGTCTTCTCCAACATCGAGTATCGAGATTCACACTCAGTGAACTTTTTACTCAAATAATAAATGGCATGCTCTTTTCTTCCCGTCTCGTCGTGCTGACCGAGAACACACCCCATACTACTCTCCAGAACCGTCAGGTACATGATTAATGGCCGTCCAGCCACTGGGGGCATTAAGATTGGAGGTTCTTGAAGATACTGCTTTATCTTATCGAATGCCTTCTGGCAATCCTCATTCCAAGTAATCGCCTAATTTTTCTTCAACAGCTTGAACATCGGTTCACAAGTGGCCGTGAGCTGAGAGATAAACCTTGCAATGTAGTTTATTCGGCCCAGGAAACCACGAACTTCTTTCTCTGTTCTCGGCGCTGGCATTTCTTGAATAGCTTTTATTTTCGCAGGATCAACTTCAATACCTCGTTCACTAACGATAAACCCCAATAACTTTCCGGACCGCACTCCGAAGGTGCACTTGCTAGGATTCAGCCTCAGCCTGAACTTCCTAAGCCTTTCAAACAGCTTCAACAAATTGACCAGATGCTCTTCCTCCGTTTGGGACTTTGCAATCATGTCATCAACATAGACCTCGATCTCATGATGAATCATGTCATGAAACAAAGTGACCATTGCTCGTTGGTAAGTGGCCCCTGCGTTCTTCAGACCGAAGGGCATTACCTTATAGCAAAATGTTCCCCAGGGGGTGATGAACGTTGTTTTCTCCATGCCCTCCGGTGCCATCTTAATCTGATTGTAACCGGAGAAGCCATCCATGAATGAAAACACGGAAAACTGGGCTGTGTTGTCGACCAACACATCGATATGAGGCAACGGGAAATCATCCTTAGGGCTCGCCCTATTCAAGTCCCGATAATCGATGCACATGCGTACCTTACCGTCCTTCTTCGGCGCAGGCACTATGTTGGCGACCCACAGAGGGTAAGTGGTAACGGCTAGAAATCCTGCGTCCAACTGCTTCTGGACTTCTTCTTTGATTTTTACAGCCATGTCTGGTCTCGTCCTCCTGAGCTTCTGCTTGACTGGAGGGCAATCTTCTCGCAACGGCAAGCGATGAACCACGATATCAGTGTCAAGTCCGGGCATATCCTCATATGACCAAGCAAAGACGTCACTATACTCTCGAAGCATCTCGACTAGTCTATGCTTGACATCATTCTGCAGCGCAACCCCTACCCTGACATTTCTGACGAGCTCCTCAGAACCCAGATTTATAATCTCAATATCCTCCTGGTGAGGCAGGATAACCTTCTCCTCTTGTCTCAACAAGCGGGCCAACTCTTCCGGAAGGTCTTCGTCTTCATCATTCTCATCCTCGGCTTGATAGATCGGGCAATCAAAGTCGTAGTGAGCCGTAGAGGGTCCAGAGTCGATGTCATCTGTTACGTGGATCCTGCAATAACAAGGGTTAAGTTTAAAGCAAGAATATGCAGGTTAGCACAAACCCCGTTGCCATTTTGCTGTTTTTCGAAATAAACATAAAACAGGAATAACAAAGAACATAATATTTGGATTACGAAGAAAACGCCTTTTATTTATTAACAAAATGCATACACATAATCCAACAAGGCCCTGACAGTAAAACCACTATGCCCCGGGCAGGACATAGGGTTGTACAAAGACTGTAAAAAGCAAATCATTACTCTTCACTTATCAGCTTGATAATCTCCTTGATGGTCCAATTGTGGAGGCGCTCGCCTGGTTTGCTCGGTTGAATCCAGGCGTCAAGATCACAATCACTGTCTCCGCTGTCCTCCGACGCAGCGTTGATGCTCTCGAAAATTACTCCCCCCTTGGTGAATAGGATCGGCCCTTTCCCACGAGACGAGCTGCCAGAAGAAGATGAAGCTTCAGCTCCAGGAGAATATCCCAATCCAAATTTATCCTGCTTGATTGGTATATCCAAGACATGCCCCCAGCCTGGGGGTGGAACCGGCTTCGACAACGGCCCGAGCTTCCTTAAACGAGGAGAGGTTCAACTCTTGCTTCTCTGCGACGACAGGAGCTACCTCCTTCACCTTGACGGTTTCAAATGCTTGGCAAAGAGTCTCATGGATCTCGCCATCCATTTCAACGTATTTAAAGGACGACAGGTGGCTCACCATGATGTCCTCTTCACCACAGACGGTTACTATGCTGCCCCCAACAGCATATTTAAGCTTCTGATGCAGCGTGGACGTCACGGCACCAGCGGAATGGATCCATGGCCGACCTAAGAGGCAGCTATAGGCGGGCATGATATCCATGATATAGAAAACCGTATTGAACGTCTCTGGACCAACTTGAATTGGCAGGGTCAACTCTCCAAAGACGTGGCGCTTGGTCCCATCAAAGGCTTTCACGACCAGATCACTGGGCGTGCACAGCAATCCACGGGTATCCAACTTCATTAGTGCCTTTTTCAGAAGCACGTTAAGCGAGGAACCCGTATCCACCAGGACATGTGACATAATCGTGCCTCTGCACTCTATCGAGACGTGCAAGGCGCTATTGTGATCTCTTCCCTTAGGAGTCAGCTCCAGATCTGTAAATCCCAGCCCATTACCAGCATTAACATGGGCTACTACCTCCTCGAGTTGATTTACTGATATCTCCTGCGGCACGTATGCAGCATTCAATACCTTCAGCAACGCGTTGCGGTGCGCCTCAGAGCACAGCAACAAGTTAAGAATCGAGATCTTTGACGGAGTCTGATGAAGATGATCTACAATTTTGTAATCACTCTTCTTGATTAGTCGCATGAACTCTTCAGCGTCTTTAACCAGCAAGTCCTTTTCTGCCCCAGAAGGGACCTCTTCGACAGCTTTACCTTTATCCTTATCCACAGCGTCAGCTTGGACCACCTTCTCTGCTGCAACCTCTGCTGGTGCAAACACTCTACCGCTTCTAGTGATACCACTGACTTCGGTAAGATTCTGCGCAGTCGATCCGAATGGCTCAAGCTCTATCTTCTGACCATTGCAGTAAACTTCGACGCCGTAATGCCATGGAACAGCATTAGTACTCTCGAATGGGATTGGTCCGGCCTTAGTGATGGTGATAGTAGGCGGACGGGGCGCAGAAATAGTAATAGGGCGACGAGGAATAGTAATGGTAGCAACTTCATCCGCCTGCTTCAGCACGACTTCCCCTGATGCACTCTCAATGCTCCGGCTGAACTGTAAAATACCTTCAGACATCAGACTCTGGATACCCTCGATCAGCTGCTCGCACCCGTCAGGAAGCGTAGCACAAGCCATACATAACTCTCCACATCCAGGAAAGAAGCCCTTCTTCAGCAACTTAGCCTTGACAAAACTCAACGGCGTCTTCAAATCTTTGACATCAGTCAGCAAGTCCGCACTCTCCCCAGTGATAACAGCATTCACTCCGCCGCCCTTATGATGAGGCATTGGGTTCTTGGTAACGTTGGGCACGTTGTCAGAGAAGTTGATAACCTTGGCGTCCACCAAGTCCTGGACTTTATGCTTAAAAGCTTTACAATTCTCAATCGTATGGCCTGGTGCCCCAGTATGGAATTCACAAGTAGCATTGGCATCATACCCCGGTGGTGGTGCCCCTGTTAAGGGAGCCAACGTCCTCTTTTGAATCAGTTGGAGCTGAAGCAATGTTTGCAGAAGCTGTGCATACGACATCGGTGGAGTTTCGAACTGACGATTTGTCATAGGAGCCCGATTCTGATATCTTTTATACCCCTGCTGATTCTGCTGGTGAGGCTGCTGCTGCTGCTGCTGCGGTGGAGCAGCTGGGATATTTATGCTAGCAATCTGAGACTGGGGGCCCTTGCCCTTTCTCCTAGCATTAGTGACAGCACTGACGTCTCCCTCTCGACGCTTGCCAGTATAGGGTTTCTTGCCACCTCCTCCAGCTGAGGATGATTCGCCCTGGATTTTTCCAATCTTTATACCGTTCTCAACATGCTCGCCCAAAGTGATAAGAGCCGAGAATGTTCCAGACATGCCACTGACCAGCTTTTCATAATAGATTCCAGGAAGGGTAGCCACGAACATTTGCACCAACTCACGCTCAACCATCGGCGGTTGAACCCGAGCAGCCAATTCACGCCACCGCTGGGCGTACTCTTTGAAGCTTTCATTGTTCTGCTGTGAAAGATTCTGAAGCTGAACTCGGTTGGGAGCCAAGTCGCTATTGTATTGATAGTGGAGAACAAACGCTTCTGCAAGATCTTTCCAGGTGCGCACAGTGGCGGGCTCCAAACCCATATACCATTCGAGCGATGGGCCAGAAAGACTATCCTGAAAGAAGTGCATCAGCAACTTCTCATCGTCAGAATAGGCGGACATCTTTCTATAATAAGATCGGAGGTGGACCCAGGGGCAAGTAGTACCCTTATACTTCTCGAAGGTAGGCACCTTGAACTTGTGAGGTACTTTAAAGTCAGCAATCAACCCGAGGTTGGACATGTCAACGCCCAATGTGTTCTGATTTTCTATGCTTCTCATCTTGTCTTCCAGCGCCTTGAACCTGAGTCGAGCTTCAGCATTCAACTCTGCTTCCACACCTCTCTGAGAAAATATGTCATCCTGATGGTCCTCTAGCCACGGTTGAGGCACCAACAGATTTCCTGCACCAGCATTGCCGTTGACCGGCCCTATGTTAACATTGGCTCCCAAACTACCATTGCCGACGCCAGCCGCGTTGAGCCCGATATTAGTCATCAGATTGCCGTTAGCACTGCCGTTGCCCCCGGCAGCAGGAACAACGTTCTGTGGAGTATCCCCTGGAGGAGGAGTAGGCACGGCCCCTCCATGAAGTATGCCATTACTGTCAACCCTGGAGATCAGAGGTTGAACCAGAGTACGAAGCTGGTCTTGACCATTCGCGACCACCTGCATCAGCTCCATAAAACGATCCATCCGTTCACGGAGTTCTTGAACATCTGACTGCAACTGGTCCATGATTCTCGTCTGATTAGCGCGAGTTGAGTAGCGGTGGATGAGTCTTTGATCAATCCTGGAGATCGAAAGCAGCTCGGAACCTGAAAAACCTGTTAACAATAAAGGTTAGGAAAAACAATAAGATATACACCATGCAAATATGCTTCATGCAGATGCATGCGTGTGTCTGTGTGCGTGGGAGATTTTCCCCCGATCCTAGTGCCTTAGTGCCAGTGCTGATAATAATAAGAGGAAGAAGAAATCCGAGCCCGATCATGGAAATATCAATCTCATATATATATGGAAAGGCATGTCAAGGCAGTACACAGTATCAGCGAGTACAAATCAACAGCATGACCTCAGCCAACAAGTCTGGTGATGGTCAGCATACATCACAGATCAAAAACAACAGGGATGTAACTAGTCAAGTACGGCCACGGGCGCGATACTCTGCTAATAACTTCTTTGTCTCTGAATGATCTGGCGAAGTGAGCAACCCCTCGACGAGTAGTTCCCTCTGCCTGATAGTATGCTGAAGCCCCTGAACTGAACTCTCCCAAGCGCCTTCGCCAAAGCAATCCTCCAGCTTCCTCTTCTTAGACTCAAACATCAGCTTATGCTCCTTCAGGCTAGCAATGGCTTTGTTGAGACGGGCTTCAGCGGAGTACCTGCGGGCGGTCTCTTCATCAAACCTCCGTTCGCTGTCCTTCACTTCGATCTCTAGCTTAGAAATCTGCAGCATCAGCTTGTCTTCTCGCTCCTTCCTGGTGGCCATGGAAGTCTTCCAATGCTGGTCGAACTTAGATATTCTCCGATATGCTTCCTCCAAATGCAGCTTCTTCGTAGCTAGCACATCATTAGCAGCTCTGAAGTCTTGACCTAAGCGTTCCCGATCAGCAATCTGCTTTGCCAAGTCTGCACTCAGCTGGATCACCGACTCTGCTTGCTTTTTGAGAGCATGCACGACTTCGTTCCTCTCACTTCGAAGCTGAGCTAACTCCTTCTCTAATTCTGCATTAGCCCTCTTTAGTTCATCACGCTCGGCTAATACCTGGTTGTGCTGATGAATGGACACAGTGGTAGGTTCTTCAACTGATGGAGGACTCTCTGGTCTGGCATGAGGGAATGGCATCCCTATAGCGCTGGCTCTGGTTCTGATCCAATCTGAATAAGGAGGGTAGACCTGGTTGTTGCTCTTCCCCAACAAAGGCTTTCCTCTCGTGCTGATGTTGTTCCACGCATACTGAAGCTTGGACAACAAATCCCCCTCTAGAATACCTGTGAGGTACAGAGATTCCCGTACCTCTTCTTCCTTTGGTGGCGCCCTCAAAGCATATGCAAACTGACGAACTAGCAATGATGGATTGTAGTTGATGCAACCCTTCCTACCTATCAAAGGTACGTTAGGAAACCCACTACAACTGAAGATCACCTCGGTGCCTAACCTGTCTCTGTCAACGAACCAATCAATGTCTTCTGTCGACAAACTCATCAGACGCTCAGGCCACTCAGCTGTGGCTGCAGACAAGACAGAAGAACCCCTCTTGGGCAAATGACTATCAAACCACTTGTACAGCAACGGTACGCAGCATGAAACATTCTTCCCTCTCCGGTTCTCATTCTTGTAATGCACTGAATGGTAAACGTCTCCGATCAGAGTAGGGACTGGATTCCCTGAGGCAAAGATATGGAATGCATCAAAATCTACGAAATCAGGCATGCTGGGAAATAGGATAATGCCATATATGCATAAGGCAAGGATGGCGCTGAAGGCGTCCCAACATTTGTCCTTAGCACACTGCTGTGCCTTAGCTATCAGAAACTGCAGAGAGAACCCTGGGACCTTGTTCCAACTCGTCACTACTAACTCAGAAGCGCTCAGATGGAGTGAGGAAGCCAAACCAACCAGATCAGGTTCAGCATCCATGTGGACAAAAGGCACTTGCCTTTTGATAGGCACACCCAGCATATCAGCATACTCTTCCAATGTCGGCGCGAGAACGAAGTCATGAAAAGTAAAACACCTCAAGGGAGGGTCATAAAACTGCAGAAGAGCATGTAACCCATTCAACTCGGACGTAGAAGGTTTGTAAACCAGGCTAAGCAACCTGCCATAAGACTTCCTGAACCTATCCTTCACAGAATCCCCTGCCAGAGCTATCAAACCAGTCAGCTTCGACACATCGGGGGTCGGGAACTTTTATGCAACAGTCTTCCTGAGAGAAGCCATAATAACAGTAGAAGACGAGAAATCCGGGATCGGGGAAACGGTACCTGCAACACAGACACACGTTAATGGAATGCAGATGAATGCGCAAACTAATGCAAAATGCAGGTATGCAATAATATATCCAGGTGGCTACTGTGAAGATTCGGTATCAACAGTCACTGATGAGAGGGAAACCCCGGTGTAAGACCACTAATCTGATCTGCTGAGAATAACCATCTGATGGGACCGAGATCAAAATTCTGTTCTGACAAGAGTAAGTGACTGATAATAAGGACCCCGGGTGCAAGATCAAGGAACATCTGTTGATGAAGTCTTCAGACCCCAAATCAAAAACCTGCCCTATCAAGAACAAACACACAGCTGCTGATGAGATCTTCAGACCCCACTCAAAATCTGCCCTATCAAGAACAAATAACATCTGCCGATGAGGCCTTCAGACCTCACTCAAAATCTGCTCCATCCAGAACAAACCACTGATGATAACATACTGATCAAAGCCTGCTCTATCAAGAACAGACAACCACCCGACGACAAGATCCTCTAATCAAAAACCTCTTGCTCTATCAAGAACATGTCTGCAACTGAGAACCCAACATAACTAATTCACTGTCAAGAAAACCAGGTAGTCTGAAGGTCTAAGTTTCCTGCAATAAACCCAGTCCCACTCACAGGTATGAACCTAGACTGACTCAAGGTACGGCATCCTATGCGTTCATCAGCGTCACAGACTTTCAAAACCGATGATACGATTCCCAGAAGGAGTGGCATCATCAAGTCCTGAAGAGGCCTCACTTAGCTGAATCACAAATGATCGGTCCCCAGAGTCGACAATCCACCAAACCAGCAACCGTCTCAACCCAAAGGGTTGAAAGTGAAGCCAACCGGATGAACCTCGTCTGAGCGTGGATTTCATGAGACACTAGTGCCTGCAAAGCAAGCACGCGCCCACTAATTTCCACTCTAAATCTATGGTGCACTCAAGCCTGGGTCTGGCTTCTCACTCAATCAGAACTCCCATCCCACAACAGCACAAATAATCATATTATACTGAAAATAAAACGCGGGAAATAAAGTGCGAGAAGTAAAAAAAAATGCGATAAATAAACGCAACCCAACAAGCAAACACACAAACGATAGGATTGACTCGCATGGAACCGTTGGACTCCCCAGCAGAGTCGCCAGCTGTCGCTTGCGCGAAAATAAGGTGTCGGCATAACAGAAGAGTCGCCACCTTTCGTTATTTATCCCTCTGAGCGGGAAAGGAAACGATCGGAAAAACCTGACGAATAAGGGTAAGACAAGGTCGTCGCAACCATTGTCTGGGTTCGGGAGTCGGTTACGCAAGG
Organism: Lathyrus sativus; assembly: GCA_963859935.3. Taxonomy (NCBI): domain Eukaryota; kingdom Viridiplantae; phylum Streptophyta; class Magnoliopsida; order Fabales; family Fabaceae; genus Lathyrus; species Lathyrus sativus. Next base: position 251,708,464 of record OZ012737.1, on the reverse strand, counting down.
GGAAGGTATTAGCACCCCTCACGTCCGTCGTACTCGACGGGATCCTCGCTTGCTTGTTTACTTGGATGGGTTGGTTATAATCTATCTACCTATCAAGGCTGGCTGAAAAAGAAAAGAAAAATGACTCGGCAAAGCGTCGCGCTTTATGCCTACGTATTCCCGTCTGGAACGAGAAATCAGAGTCAACGTAGTTCGGCTAACTACGGGGTTACGGGGAAGGTTGCTCGCTAGGATATCGCATTCTATGCCTACGTACTTTCATCTGGTATGAAAGATCAGAGCAAACGTAGTTCGGGAAACTACGGGTTATCTCCTAAAAGAAGTGTTTTTTATTGTGTTTGCGATTTCAACCGCACTAGAGACTATGACCTGAGAGTGAATGCGTCGCATGTCACCCAAAGGGTACCATACTAAACATCCAGACTGTGGAAAAGAAACTCTCCCACAATCCTTTCTCAGATAGCTTAAGGCTCGTAACGTACGAAAGAAATCATTCATGATTACTGTATCTTAAACTGTTTCGAGATGAGAAGAGAACGGGCCCAACTAGGAGGGAGACTATCAAGTCTTACTGTTATCATGCCATGGATTCATCCTATGGTTGAAGTTTGAACAGGGAACTCCTACATGCTATCATGCATAGGTTTCAACCTAAAAGTCTATCATCAAATCCTCATCAGAGGAAATGAGAGTCCTAAGGGATCATGTCAATGATACACCAAAACAGACAAAAGCATCAGCTTTAACAGTAAAATGCATGCAATGCAAGTGAGGGAGGAAATGTGTGTGGGGCTTCAGCCTCCACAAGCTCGTCTCGACCTCAAGCCAGTCATGAAATAACAGTAATCATACTGAAAATAAACAACATGCTATCAAGCAGGAACAGTAAACTGCAATCATACAGACAAAAGAAATGAAATGCTATCAAGCAAACTAAACACATGGGCAAGGGAGCTGGGCTCTACCGAATACCCGCAAGCAAAGCCAAGCAATAACAATACCATCAGATGCACTCATGCTCTTAGACTGAACTTATTCTAAATGGGCTTAGTCTAATGCAACAGACAAATCAGACAAAACACACAATACATCAAAGAAAACAGAAGAAAGCCTCAGCTCCTCCAGCAGCAACCCAGTCTTCAGACTTCAGAGATCACTTGCTTTCCAGGTACCAACCCTACAACATGAGTATCAACTCATCTTCTCCCTTTGAGCTTCAGCTCCTTTGATCAGCTCTACCTTCAGGCTTCACTATCTTCAGGGATCTTCAGGCATCAATTTGATCTTCACAGAGTCTTCAGACTTCAATAATCTTCAAGGAATCATCCTCTTCAAAGCTTCAGCTTCTATCTTCAAGGGCTCAAATGCTCCAGCAAACAAGATTCAGTCAACAAGATGAGGTGAGGATGTTGCAGTGCTCACTGACTTCCAAAGGATGCCATTGAGGACTTAACATCAAAGGAAAGGCTCTCTCAAAGTTCTACCTTATGGGGCAAGGTCACTAATCCCTCCAAAGGAGAGAGGTGAATACCCTTAAGGGACTCTGTGTCATAGAGAAGAAAGGAGGTGAACAAAGCACTCCTTGTTTATTGAACAAAGTATTCTATCTAGGGCTCTGCCTATGCACCTATAAACATATAAACAAAACAACAAAAGCTATGCTAAACTCCTCTGCAAGGTCTTCAAAGCTTCCATGATGATCCACAAGGTCTTCAACTCAATCTTCAAAGCTCACACACTCAAAAGAGAAGGAAAGAAAACACAATAATACAACTTATGCCTTTAAGCAACACACATACTATCCATACATTCAAAAATCAATGAAAAATAGCATATAGTAATATAAATTCCTAATATAAATTCTAGGGGATCCTATTTAACTACCCTTAAGTCCCATATATTCCCCATAGGCTAACTTGTCCTAAAAACCCCAAAAATAAAATGTTGAAGTTCATATACACAACCTAAAACCCTAATTAGAGCACCTAAATGTCTAACAATCAAACTACATCAAATTTATTCTACAAATCAAGAGATAAATCCTACATGAAACTAGGGGTCAATACCTAACTATGCCAAAAAGAATGACTCAAAAACCCTAAGGGAAAGTCCTAAAACAATTCATAGAAAATGAGATATCAACTAAAAGAAAATAAATGCCCTATTTAAAAGAAAATATCACCAAAAATTCTACATTAAAAATAAAGTCCTATTTTTATTTTTATAATTTTCTAGACATTATTATCTAAACATGGCAAAAAGAATGAACAAAAAAACATTATTTATCAATTTTTTATGAATTATCAAAGTTCACTAAAAATATAAAACAAAACAAAATATAAAATGAGAAAAATGAGGGAGGGGGTGAAAATAGCACACGCGCGTAGTTGGAAATTCAATGGGCCTGGATACGGGGGGGTGTGGATAGTGAAAGCATGCTGAGCCAAGTTTTCCTCATTAAACGAAACGACAGCGTCTTAGCCTTTTTTAATTTTCCCTCCGTTTTCTTCTTTTAATCGTGACCACACGATGGAGTCTCCAGTCAAGCGTTTGACCCTCATCCAACGGCCTTGGTTCATCGTCCCAAACAGATTAGGGTTTTGCAGCAACGCGAATCCTCATGCAGGAAGCTTCCAGTCCATCTTTCTCTCTCAATTCCCCATGGTTTGCCACGATTCAAAGACTGAAATTACCCTACTTAACACCAGGAATCTAACCATGTTCATAGTTTCTCTTGAATCATCTTATATCATCCAAACAGCATGCGAGAAAACTAGGGTTCCACCATTTTCCTCTGGTATCAACATTGGTAAAACTCAAATCTAATGTCCTGATTATACTCTTTATGTTACCCTCATCACAATGAACTATAACATGCCAGCTAAAGCTCTTGATCCAGCTTGTTCTTGCCAATTGAAGATTCAATGCTCTGCTATGTAACTCCTCGAATTGCTCTCTATTCCTCAGAAAATGGTCTTCTACCATAGCTTAACAGTTCTACACCTATAACTATGGCAGAAAATACATAAACTATGAGATTTGAGCAAGATCACCAACCTGTTACACTTTAATGGAAGCTAGGGTTTCCTTGCAATTCAGTACTTGAAACCTTCCTTGTTTGATCCTTAGAGGCCAATGTGGATTCTGTATGCAGCAAAAATGGTGAACAAGGCTTGAAACTCGAGTTGGACAGCAAAATGCAATTCTTGCAATTTCCTCAAGATAGCTTCAAACTGCCATGGATCTTCTTCTACCTCAGCATGTACTCACTCACAATGATCAGAATAATAGGTTTGTGGTGGAGAAATGAATGGAGATTGAAGAGAATGAAGGTTTGAGATCAAATTGCCAATGGAAGAATCTTGCTTTTCACACTCTAAACTCACCTCTCATCAACAATGATCACCAACCCTTTACCCTCCCTGATTCACTCTTTAAATAATGATTAATAGAAGCTCTTGGATTCATCTATAAAGATCTAGAAAGTGCTAGAATCTCATATGATGGTAAGTTGAAAATATCATGCATCATGCATTATCCATTGCAAATTGGCCTTAAAATCTCCTTACATGATATATTGAAGTGTTATGAACCATTACAAGCTTTTTCCTTGCCTTATGTTAGGATTTCCAAAGGTGACTTCAAATGCAAGTAACAAAATAACAAAGCATCACCCATTTTAAAGCTTCAAATCAAAATTCTATCTAAACCAATGTTATCAAAATGATGTTTCCAATCAAAATGATATATTGGATGACCCATTTTGGATTTCTAGATCCTCCAAACCAATTTCCAATTTCAACTTTTTAAACTTATAAGCCATTTTTAGTTCATTTTGACCAATCATGCAAATCCATGCTATGAGCCTTTCCAACAATTCATGACCTTCTTTCTAGACTTAAAATCATATTTTGAACAACTTTCATGTTTTGAGTTTTTCCATTTGAGGCTTGGAAATAGGAGATATGGCCTTTGCTTAAAAATGACCTATAACTGACAAATGACCAAAATACCCCTGTCTTGTTCAAACCATAAGTTGAGTTCCACAAATCCTATCAAGGACTTCTACCACTCAAATTAAAGCTAAGAAGATGCCCTCCAACATTCATGTTTACCAAGAGATCATAGGAATCATCCTACTAGGGAAAAAGTTGTCTGCAAGTTGGGTGACTCTCAAGGACCCAGATTCACACACCTCAGCTGACCTATAATTTGTCAAAACCATAACTTGAGCTCTGTAACTCCTATCAAGGACTTCCACCACTCAAATTGAAGCTAAGAACAAGCTCTACAACATTAATGTTGTGGGGAAGATGAGATATCAATCACATCTAGAGCTAAAACTGCCTGGAAAATAGGGATCAAATTAGGGTTTTTCACTGACAATCCTTGGAAACCCTAACTCAAAACTTCTCAAACTCCTCAATCATGAGGAGTTGGTCTAGGAATCATCTTTATAACATCTCCATGCATCATTCCATGATCTCATGGCCCTTGGATTAGGTCTCAACCTTCTCCAAATCTTCAGTTGTCCTAGGGTTGAGCCAGTCAAAACCCTGATTCTACCATTCATGGTTGAATCTTCTGAATCCTTGCATAATGACCTCTCTGGGCTTCATGATGGCTATCAAGACATCTCATAGGCTTTCTCAAAACATCAAGTTCATTCTCAAAGTCTCAGAATCATCTGAGGAGCTACCACAACTCTCAAGCTATGAGTCCCACATCCTTGGTTTCAACCCACTCCTCTGAGGATCTCTTGAACTGTCTGATGAAGGTATCCACTTTCAAACACTAGATGGATAAATAATTGTTGGTCAAATTTTGGGGTGCAACAAAAGCTACTTAAATTAGACTTATAAATTACAACCAAAATGACATGCGTTCACAATTTTGTACCTATTATAACTACGGAGTCCCGCCGGTTACGACGGTCCTCATAAGACGGTGTTCAATTAACTTAGCCGAACATAATGAATTCTAATCCTAACATGTTAATAATTCTGAAAATTACAACATGCATATTGAATTGATTTTAAGAAAATATTAGTTTTTAGTTTTTATGAAAAAAAGTTAAGTTGCAAACATGTAGAAATAAAGTGCAGTAAAAATAGAAAAATAAGAACCTGTAAATTAAAATGGACTAAACAAAAAACAAAATTTAATTAATCTTCGAACCAAGTATATAGCTGCGCAACGGGAACACCTGACAACATAAAATCAGAGTAAAAACACAATAAAACGCAAAAGACTCGACAAAAACTCGAACCTAAAATGCGCAAAGTGAGCCTAAAAATACGATACAAAATCAAGTTATCAAACTCCCCCACACTAAGACTTTTGCTTGTACTCAAGCAAACTCCCAACAGAAATAAAACAGTAAATGAAGCGCTTGACTCGTAGGCACGACAAAAACAATCAAAGCACAAGGTTGCTAGGCTAATGCTAAACGGATAGGTACTAAATAGTGAAAACAAGGATATTGTACCAACACAAATCCACCAAAGCAAACAAAGACTTCCTTCCTATGCAATACCAATTCAAATCATGACATTATAACTTGACCTACAGACTTTGTTCTTATTCACCTCTCTTCCATTCTCGCGCAATCACATTTAGCCCGTTATCCTTTGTACTTACATGGTAAATGGACATGTTAGTGTTATATGATCTCTTATTCAAAAATTTCTATCTTTTTAGCAAATTATGTTTTCTTTTGTTTACGAATTTCAAGAGTCCGAACCTTTAGGCTAAATGGTCGGGTGAGGGCCACCTAACTTAGCGGGAACATGTCTTTCATTCACTTTTTCTATAAAAAATACACAATTCAATTTTTGAAATCAACACATATTTGCATCAGTTCATTACTTAGTTCGTACATAAAGATAGTGTTGACTGCTATTATAAACTAATCAAGAGGCTACTTCTAAAGAATTAGGAATGAGGTCTCGGCATAATGTCTATTTAAATCAATATCACATATTTAGGGAATCTAGGGTGAAGGAACAATATCGATATTAACAAAACTTTCCCAAGTCCGACTAACATAGCCTAAAACAAAGGTAAACAACCTATACTCACAGTGTCATGTCATTGAGTCGAAACAATTTTTTTTAAAATTGGGGTCAAAATGAGGGAATTTTCAAACATATCGAAAATGTAAAGTATAAATGGACTCACGGCGCATATGATTCGATAAACAAACAACAAAACAAATAAAGAAACAAACTAGCTGGAAAGCATAAAAACATAAACATAAAGACATAAAGCGATAAAGCTCCTCCCCCACACTTGAACTAAACATTGTCCTCAATGTTTTGGAATAAGGTGAAAGAAGGAGTGGATAAGCCTAGTGTGAGATCAATGATGGCGGCCTCGGTTGCGGTGTCGTCCACCACCTCTGTTGAAGGGGTTTGGAAAATGATGCACATAAGCATTTAAGTCTTGAACTTCTAATCGAAAACCACCCATCTCCTCGATCAGGTCACCAAGATCGTGTTGAGTCCTCTCAAGGTAGTCATGTTGTTGTTGGCTAATGTGGTCAACAACGACTCTTAGCTCCTCTTGCTGTCTCTGCAAAGTCTGAAGCACCAGGTCACGATCAGCCTCCATATCATTCCTGTACCTCATCTTTGACAAAGTATCATCATGGGAACTCCTCATATCAGTGTAATCATACTCCTGGGGTGACTAATATTTACCTGCAAAATGGTCAGCAACAAAAGATGCAGTGTGTGCGCGGGTACTAGGCCCGTGTGCATTAAAAGCACAAGGACGAGTCCCAGTCTATGGAGCAGTGCGTCCCATGACAGTGCGATAATGCCTAGTAGCTCTCTCATGCTCTAAATCGGGTGTGTCAAGATCAAATATCCAGTTAGTACTAACGCATATATTAATGCGCTCAGAGTAGGGCAATGTGACACCTCTAACCTCTCTGATGCGAACCATCAGATGAAACTTGCCATTGGGCAAGAACTTTACAAGCCGCATAGAATGATAATAGTCTAAATCAGCATAAAGGCATGGCATACTCTCAACAGTGTCTAACTCAGTATGTAAGTTTAATGAGCAAGCTATGGCAGTTATAATTCTGCCGACATAAATAGGGTCACTGTTTCTACTTCCGGCATAAAGCATGTGTGCTAAGAGAAACGATGTCGGATTCACTTTAGTTTGGGAGAGGGCACAATGGATAAAGAATAAATCTTTGGAATTCACGTTTCCGGTGTTCTCTCGGCCAAAGATGGTGGAAGATAGAAAATAGTGAAGGTATCTAATGGTTGGGTTATGGATGGTGGTAGCCTTCAGGCCTTCCCAAGTGGTGGTGTGGGTGTTAGTGATTTGATACCAGAAGTTAAAAGCACCAGCCTCCCACTCACTTTATAGGGGTGCTTGAGTGGAGAACAACTCACCGCTAGGAAATCCAAAAATATCACCTACTCGCTCTTGGGTGAGGGAATAATCTACGTTAAACATCCTAAAATAAATGGTGCCAGTGATATGGGAATGGTCGGTAAGATAAAGGAGCAAACTCAAAAACTCATATGTCAATCTAACAGATGTAGCATTATTCATAGAGTATAATTGAGACATACTTAAGTTATTGAGCATCCAGGTGATGCTATCAGAAAGGCCTAGAGCATGCACAACCTCAGGATCGGGGTACCTCGTCGCTAGAACGGGCCTCTTGCAGAGTATGTGAAAGTTGGTTTGTTGGGTTTCTCCGATACTCCATTCAGGGAAGACAATACCTATGTAGTCAATCTCTAAAGCGACTCTTGGAGGCATTGCTGCAATGGGTTGAAGGTTCTGATTATGGAATTTGATGGATTTAGATAGAAAGATGATGTTATGGTGATGATGATAGAAAAGGGATTTTTAAGGGTTTAAATAGATGAAATAGGGGAAATATAGATGGTTGGAGGTTAAGGTAAGTTAATGAGAAGTTATTAGGGTGGTTGAATTCCTAGGAAGTTGAAAAATGATGGTTAATGGAAGTTTATTATGGAAAACGCGTAGGGAATTTGAATTCAACGCGGTTTTGTCTTCAGAGCATCATTGCGAACGCCATAAGGCACATGGCGAACGCCATGTGCTTCAAGGAGCGAACCTCAAGTTTTAACCTTATGGCGAATTCCATGAAGCAAGAAAAACAAGAATTTAACCAGTAGCTCAGAATGATCACTTTTTCTAGAATTTTTTTCTTTAAAAGTAAGCTAAGGGAAATTTGTAAAAAAATTAAAAGATACAGAAACACGTAATTAAAGGGAAATTTGCATTGAATCAAATAACAGTACATGAAACAATTCATCGTCGGCATTCCGACGGTACAAGATTGGAATGAGAAACAACAGTACAGACAATACGGGAAAGGGAAACACTTATACAAATGAAGAAAACTATCTTAAGAAAGCAAGGGAAATTAAGTGCGGCTTCGGAATTATCCATTGCGGCTCCTAACTAAATAGACAATTTGGAACAGATAGTCCAGCTCCTCATGCATAACATCCATAAGTCCTATGAAATCCACTCTCAAAGAATTTATCTCACCTCTCACAAAGTCTAGCTCGGACTAAAGGGCATGGATAGCAGTGGCTACAGAGATAAGCAGATTAATTAGATGGACTGCAGAACTATAAGTAGCACCATCAGACATGTTAGTATCCACATTCTCGTATGCCTGAGGAGAGTCAGGTGGAGTCAAAGTCTCATTCAGGACTTCCAAGTCATACAACCAGTTTTCCTTATTATGAACACTAGTCCTTTCATGAAAAATAAATTCGGCATCTTTCATTAATAAGCCAGTTAGTGGTTTGGTAATCTTAGAGAAATCTTTAATGAATCGTCGGTAGAAACCGACATGTCCAAGAAAACTACGAATTTCTCTAACAGGTTTTGGAGGTTGAAGACTTTCTATTATTTCTATTTTTGCTTTATCTACTTCAATTCCTCGATCAAATACAATATGGTCTAATACAATTCCTTCTCGGACCATGAAATGACATTTTTCCCAATTCAGCACAAGATTGACTTTAACGCATCGCTCACGTACCAATTCTAGGTTTGATAAACATCCTTCAAAACTTTGCCCACAAACAGAGAAACCGTCCATAAATACTTCCATTATATTGTCTATAAATTCAGTAAAGATTGACATCATACATCTCTGGAATGTTGTGGGAGCATTACATAATCCAAAAGGCATTCGTCGATAGGCAAATGTACCATAAGGACAAGTAAAAGTTGTCTTTTCTTGGTCGTCAGGATGAATAGGAATTTGGAAGAATCTTGAGTATCCATCTAAATAGAAAAAATAAGAGTGTTTAGCTAATCGTTCAAGCATTTGATCTATAAATGGCAAGGGAAAATGATCTTTGAGGTTGGCCTTGTTCAACTTTCTATAGTCTATGCACATCCTCCATCTAGTACAAACACGTTTCGCAACGGATTCACCTTTCTCATTACTAACAATCGTGATACCCCCTTCTTTGATACTGCATGTACTGGACTGACCCAGTTGCTATTTGATATCGGGTATATAATTGCTTTTTCTAACAACTTTTGCACCTCTTTCTTGTCTGCACCACTTATGATAGGATTTATCCTTTTCTGATGTTCTCTAGAGGTTTTAATATCATCTTCTAGCATAATTTCGTGCATGCATATAGATGGGCTTATTCCTTTTAGATCTGAGATATTATAATCCAGTGTTGTCTGATACTTCCTTAAAACATGTAACAGCCTTTGAGTTTCTATCTGTCCTAAGTCAGGATTGACTATCACTGGTCGTTCAAGTTCGGTGTCTAGGAATTCATACCTTAGACTTTTGGGTAGTGTTTTTAGTTCTATAATAGGTTTCGCTGGGCTAGGCATTAGATCGGTGTTAGTGCATGACATTCTCTTAGACTGTCATTTGTGAATGGTATTTTTCAAACATCGTCTTCGAATATAAGAGGTGCTGGAATTTTAAGCGCATCACAATATTCGGATGGTTGCATCTTTATTTCTTTAACACGTTCACCGATAACATCTAATAAGTTGCTTGAATCGTCAATAGCTGGAGCTTCTAAGAATTGAGCCAAAATAAATTAGACTTTTTCTTCACCAACTTCAAAAGTCAGCTTTCCTTTCTTAACATCAATTATAGCTCCAACTGTAGCTAAAAATGGTCTACCTAAAATAATAGGTATATTGGAGTCTTTTTTTATGTCCATTATCATAAAATTAGTAGGAATGTAAAACTGACCAATGCGAACTGGCACATTCTCTAGCATACCCACGGGATATTTGACAGAACGGTCCGCAAGTTGTAAAGACATCTTAGTTGGTCACAGTTCACCTAAATCGAGTTTCTTACATGTGGATAATGACATTAGACTAACATTGGATCCTAGGTCGTATAGGCCACTGTTTATGACATACTTTCCTATTACACAAGGTATTGAAAAACTATTTATATCTTTCAGCTTAGAAGGCATGTTGTTTTGAATTATAGCGCTACACTCAACGGTGAGCATAATCGTTTCATTTTCCTCAAGCTTTTCCTTATTTGATACAATCTCTTTGAGAAATTTGACATATGAAGGCATTTGCGTAATAGCTTCTATGAATGGTATAGTGATATTCAACTGTTTTAGAAGTTCTACGAATTTCTTGAATTGTCCTTTGTTTTTGGTTTTGGCTAACCTTTTAGCATAGGGCACGGGCGACTTATACGGTGGTGGAGGCACATATGGTGTTTCTTTCTCTGTGGCCTCTTCACTTATCATTATTATCATTGGTTTTTGGTCCATTTACCTCCTCAGTTCCTTTCTTAGAATTTTGGTACATGGATGGATTTTATAGTCCCGAATCAACCGGTCCATCATACTCGGTTCCGCTTTGCAATGTGACAACATTAGCATGTCCTTTCGGGTTTGGTTGAGGTTGGCCAGGAAATGCTCTAGTCGGGGATGCTATGGTTGGTTGTTGTTGGGCTACTTGATAAATTTGGATTTCTAGCATTTTGTTGTGAGTAGCCATAGCGTCAAGTTTACTCGTCATTTGTTTCATCAGTTCACTCGCATGAGCATTTTGATTTGCAAATTCTTTGTTTTGTTGAACTTGAGTGTTTATGAAGTTTTCCATCTTGATCTCTAGATTTGACTTTCTAGGTACTTGTGGAGTTGATGGTCCTCCTTTCTGATAGCCAGGTGGAATAGCAGGTGCTGGACTTGGTGGATGCAAAGCATTGTTATTTTTATATGAAAAATTTGGGTGATTTCTCCAGTCAGGATTATAAGTGTTTGAATATGGGTTTCCTTGAGCATAGTTCACTTGGTCGGTAGAAACACTAGCCAATAAATGACATTCAACATTTGTATGTCCAAGGGTTCCACATAATTCACAACTTGGTGTAACTGCAGCTACGGTAGCTGCTGCTGGTGTTAAGGTTAAGCTATCAATCTTTTGAGTTAATGCGTCCACTTTAGCACTTATGCGGTCTATGGCGTTGACTTTGTGCATTCCCCCTTTCGGAGTTGGTTTTTTGGTAGCAGCGTGTTTTCCTCCCCATTGGAAGTGGTTTTGAGCCATGTTCTTTATGAGTTCAACGGCTTCTTCATATGGTTTATCCATTAAAGCACCACCTGCGGCATCACTTAAGTTCATTTTGGTGTTGTACAACATATCATTGTAGAAAGTATGGATTGTCAGCCATTGCCCGAGTCCGTGATGTAGACAAAGTCTCATCATGTCCTTGTATCTTTCCTAGGCATCGAAAAGAGATTTGTTGTCTTTTTGCTTAAATCCATTAATTTGGGCTCTCAGTATAGTTGTTTTGCTTTGTGGAAAATATCGGGTTAGAAAGACTCTCTTCAATTCGTCCCATGTCGTGATAGAATTTGAAGGTAGAGACTGGATCCAAGCTCTAGCTCTATCTCTTAAAGAAAATGGGAAAATACGTAGTCTAATCACTTCTTGACTGATACCATTCGCTTTTACAGTGTCAGCATATTGCACAAAAACTGATAAATGCAAGTTTGGGTTATCCGAAGGACTTCCTGAAAATTGACTTTGTTGAACGGCTTGTAACATCGAAGGTTTCAACTCGAAATCGTTTCGATTGATTGCTGGGGCAACAATGCTGCTATGAGGTTCAACTTACGATGGAACAAGGAAATCCTTCAAGGGACGAGTTTGAGGTCCTTGGGCCATGGTTTGTGTTGGCTTTGTTAGACGATGGCACAGATCTAGAAGGGGGGTTGAATAGATCGCTTGCATAAAAGAGTCGGCGCTACCAATAAAATGGATTTTAAAATTTGTTTAATATCGGAAGCTTCCGAGGAACTATACACGTCTAAAACGAACGGTTACTAGAAAACCGGATATGCGTTAAGCCTATGGAATTTGATAAATGAGATATGAGAATCACTACGTTAATCACACTTTCAATTTGATTAGGCTCACTCTATGGTGTGACTAGTTCCAATGCCTTTAAAATATTTACAATATGAAAAGACAACACACAAGGTTTTTAGTTCACACAATGTATCAAATACTTGGAGTGCAGAGCACTACAAGTGAATTCTGTTTTGAGAGTTAAGTGCTCAAGTTATCTCTTACAACCAATGATAGTACTAGGTTCAAAATTGGTTCAGCACAACTCAAATCAGAACTAGATTGATATAATCGTTTGCACTAAAAACACAGATATTAAGCAATATAAACGTAAAGAAAAAGACACAATGATTTGATGAGGCAGTTCCCCCGTCGTCCTTGCTCGGGGTACATCTGCCCTCAATTGTAACAATAGAATTGAGACCTGTATATAGATATATATAACATGTTGGTCAATGTTGATACAAGAAGTGAATAGCTACCAAACAAACGAACATAATTGTTGTCGTAGATCCTATTTCTTCTTGCCCCTTGATTCAAGTTGAATCAAGTACTTCGAACACTGTGAATAAACCTTCGATTGTGGCACTCTCTTTGAACAACCTTCGATCTTCAAAATCTGGCCCGGCTGATTTTAATCACTCGTGTGTCAAACCTGAAACTCCCACTCACAATCCTCTGTTTATTGTTACTAAATTGACAGAACCTCCAACTCTTCGATTACTTTCACTCGGCTGAATATGTGATGGAACGAATCATGCAAAAACCCCCAAAATCTGAGATTCTTGGAGGGCAAAACCCTAAAGGTTTTATTCAAGAAAAACCTGTCGATGACTCAACCCAAACTAGATAAACCAACCTTCGGCTTTGGACATTATCACCTCGAACATGCACAATTCACAACAAAGATGATTATGTGTAATTATTGTGAAATGCTATGAAGAGAATGAAGATGATGAGAACCAAACTGACACCTATTTCACTTTTCTTGTTTTTCTCAATTTTATGAAATAAAAGAACAACTTAACTTATATACCAAACATAACTAACATAACAAACAAAACCAATTCACAAAGACAGTTGACATAACAAAAGTTTGACACAAAACAGCGAGCGGTCGACCTATGCAGTAGAGGGGGTCGACCTGAGCAGACCCGAAAGCAAAATTGTGCAGAAAACAGGATCATGCGTCAACCGGAGCATAGCATGCATCGACAAATGGCATGCATTTTTAGCCAAACAAAAATGCTTACAGCATGAGTCGACCGAAGGGTCAACGCGAGCCCACCTGAAACTAATGCACTAAAAAGGCTTGCAGTGTGAGTCGACCGGAGCAGGTCTTTGGTCGACTCAAAGCCCTGAAACAATAAAAAATGCCTATTTTCATGCTTTACGACACTTTTGATAAAACCTATAGTATGGAAAACAACACCAACTAAGTCAACCCTATATGACACACATATTTGGCTACCTATATGCAACAACCGTGATTTTTACAAACATTTGAATCATGAGAGAAAGACAAGCAAAAACAACATGGTGATAACGTCCAACATATATTCTTCTATGGAGCTGAGTTTTGTCATCATAGAAATGAGCACATCTATATATGAGACTTTGCCCTCACATACTCCCCCTTTTTGATGATGGCAAAACACATAGAACCGGATGTATGATATGTCACGTGATCCTCCCCCTTGCTTGATGCCTTCATCCCTACACACTCTTTTATGTTAATACTAAGTCTTCACCTTTGGTGGTTCTGGTTCTACTACAATGCTTGACACTTTCTCCCCCTTTGACAACATGAAAAAGAAAGAAACACCTGTTAATGAATGGTATAAAAGTAACAGAAAAAAACGTCCATTTCAAAACACTCGCAACAAGTTATACATTAACATACATTCACATATAACATAGTTAATGAACATATAACAGAATGATAAATAGAGCCGTGCAAAAATAAAGACTGTTAGATTAGTCAAGAAGTACAAAGTCATTAATCACATATAAGTTCATAATCCATGACAGGCAGATGCAACAAAAAAAATGCATAAGTGAAACAATACATAACAACATTGAAAAAGCATAATAGTGAGATGCAAGACGCAGTATGCAAAGCAACTTCAAGGTCTCCTCCCCCTGAAATTGTGGCTATGCCCTCGAGAGGGATACTCCGGAGGTAATTGGGCATTGACTCTTTCGGTGAACTTCAAGACTGCTCTATTTAGGGTGTTGAAGCTAGTGGAAAGAGCCATGTGTTAACTGGCGGCTGTTTCAATAAACCCATCGAACCTTCTCATGACACCGGATGAGAAAGCATTGAAATTTTCGGTGTGAGTCTCAAACTGACTTTGGAGTTGAGAAAGGCGCTCATCCTGAGAAGTCATGAATGAGCATTGCTCAAGCTGCATAGTCCTCATCATATCAAGGAGTTCATCAGAGTGTTGATGTGGCGGATTCGGGAATAATGGAGGCTCATAGCTCCAATTTGGAGTTTCTTGATACTCTGACTATGGTTGGGGCATATAATTGTCACCTAACAATGTCCAACCAGTATGTTGTCAGGCGCCCCACCCTTGGTCATTCGCATGATCCGAGGGAGGAGGTTGGTCAAACCACCTTCCATCATCTTGGTCTACAACCTCCATTGGTTGTCCGTCAACCTGTTCATCTTGGTCTTCGTCCTGTGCCTCTTCGTTTTGGTTATCACTCTTGTCTGATTCTTCCAGCCGAGAGGTAGTTTCCTTGACAATGAACCTGTAACGACTTTGGGTTTGATCCCAGATATATCCCATCATTGTAAGATTCTTTTGGAAGAATTCTTGATCTGAGGTTAGGGATTTATACGGAATACCTGGAACGATGATTTTGGCATGGTTGAGCACTTCTTGAATGAAAGACCCATACAAGAGAGTAGTCCCTCTTCCCGAGTCCTTGTGAATAAATCCGACTTTTTATATAGTGAGGCCAACTGATTTTGATCTTTTTCTTCAAAATGTAGATCAAATGTATCTCAGCTTGACCAACGCGTGAATATCCGCCTTTCTTGGGCCACAAAATATGCGCCACAATCCACTGTAAGATTCTATCTATTGGTTTTAACTTTCCCGTAGTGACCGTCTTAGGAAAAAGATCACTTGCCACAATATCATCCGCGTATGGTTTCTTTAGCATGGAGTTCAAAGCTTCTTTGAACTCGTAGCCAATGACAGTGTGAGTGTATGTGGCTTAATTATGGGCTCAGTGGATACAGAAGACATTTTAAACAGAGTTTTCCAAATAGAGTCGTTCATACATACCTTGGTAGTTCCGACTTTCGTGTTGAATTCAAAACCTTGAAACTTTCCTTGAAGGCCAGTGTAGAATATCCTTACCAGGTCTTCATTGTACTTTGTGTTGTACTCTAAGAAATTATTAAACCCTTGAGCATTAAGAAGATTTATCACTTGTGGGATGTGCATACGCTCAGCAGACAGTCGGTAGTACGCATGCTGCTTTACGATAGATCGCTTACTGAAGTTTTTGTCATAGATCTCAACAAATTCATGAGGGACAAGGGACACAGCAGTTGCCTGAAGGTTTGCAGATGATGGACCTGCATGGGATGAAGAAGCTCTAGTTGATCGTTAGCCGGTGATTCTGCGGGTTGACATTTTCCCTTTTAGAGTTGGAGAAGACAAATGGGCGATGAAGAGAGTTGGAGATAGAGGAATGATGATGATTTTACCCCTTTGTTGTAGAGACAAGGTTTTGGGAAGAGAGGAAGAGGAAAGATAGCCTTGATGTAGGTTACAATTTTCAATGCAAAATGTCTTAATGAAAATGACTTGGAATAAACAATATGCTTTAATAAGAAATGAACCGTTGCAGCAAACAATTTTTCACAGAATTCGCGCGGTACGTCGATCGAAAGGTCTATACGTTGGTGCATACTGTGTTGAAAAACACACGTTTGAAATAGCAGGGGTATGCGTCGACCGAAGGGTCGACCTGAGCATACCCGTGTCTCAGGCAAAAAAAATGTTCATTTTGTGAGTCGATCGCTACCCTGCATAGGTCGACTCATGCAGATAAAACCGGCAAAACTTAAATTTTTTGACCATTTTAGCATACATAAAGACATAAGTAGCAAGCCAAAACATATTTCAAGTATACAAAGAAATGAAATACGTGCAAATATGATATACACGACAATGATGACACATAATTTGATACATTTCATTTTGTGAACATGAAAATTTTGAGAGATTCTAGTTAAGGAAGAATATTACCTCAGATTCAAATCTAACGAGATGCACTCACATATGGCTTTTAACATCTTCATTTGTTAGATAACATATGGATAAAGCACATGTAGATACAGATATATATAATATACGAGAGATATTACTAAGCACGATCCAAAATATCAAGAACACCTAGTTCCCGTCGGATATGAAAGAAAGGCTCAGTAGCAAGAGGTTTTGTAAAGTTATCAACAGGTTGATTTTTAGTGTCAACATGCTCAAAAACCACGTCGCCTTTCTCCACATGATCCCTAAGGAAGTGGTGTCGAATTTCGATATGTTTGGTGCATGAATGCAGCACATGATTCTTGGCTAGATTGATGGCACTCGTGTTGTCACCGAAAATAGGAATACGCTCAAGTTTGAGGTTAAAGTCGAGCAATTGTTGCTTAAGCCATAGGACTTGAGCACAACAACTGTCGGCCGCAACATATTCCGCTTCGGCGGTTGACAAAGCTACAGAGACCTGCTTTTTGCTATGCCAACTTACCAAAGAGTTTAAAAATAGATGACACGTGCCACTCGTACTTTTCCTATTTGATTTGCATCACGCAAAATCAGAATTGGAGAAGCCAACCAAGGAGCAATCATTTTCCTTAGAATATCAGAGCCCATACTTTGGAGTACCCAAGAGGTATCTAAGTATGTGCTTTACTGCTTTCAAATGGGATTCTTTAGGAGATTACTGGTACCTAGCGCATATACAGACACTAAACATAATGTCGGGTCTAGAGGCAGTAAGATAAAGGAGAGATCCGATCATACCTCGATACTTTTTCACCTCTAGATCCTTACTGCTTTCGTCTCGGCTGAGATTCACACATGTTGGCATTGGTGTATCAATAGCTTTGGAGTTTTCCATGTCAAACCGCTTGAGAAGCTCAAGACAGTATTTCGTCTGGCTCACAAAGGTACCCTCCTGTAGTTGCTTGATTTGCAATTCGAGGAAATATGTGACCTCTCCCATCATACTCATTTCGAATTCTCCCTGCATTAAAGTAGAAAACTCCCTTACCAGATTCATGTTAGTTGACCCGAAAATTATATCATCAACATAAATTTATACCAAAATTAAGTGTTTTCCTTGACGCTTAATGAAAAGGGTTGTGTCGACCTTTCCTCTTGAGTACCCTTGATCAAGGAGAAACTTTCTTAGACGATCATACCAAGCCTTATGGGCTTGCTTGAGGCCATACAAGGCAAGTTTTAATTTGTATACGTGATCAGGATACTCATGGGATTCAAATCCCGGAGGTTGGGAAACATAAACTTCTTCATTTATATAGCCACTAAGGAATTCACTTTTCACATCCATTTGAAATAACTTAAAATTTTCCGCACATGTGAATGCAAGTAAAAGGCATATAGCCTTGATTCGGGAAACCGGCACATAAGTCTCCTCATAGTTGATGCCTTCCTCTTGGTTATACCCTTGTGCGACTAAACGCGCCTTATTACGTGTTATTACTCTGTTTTCGTCTAGTTTATTTCTAAACACCCATCGGGTGCCAATTACTCGATGGCCTCGCGGAGGGGGGGGGGGGGCAAGGTCCCAAACCTCATTTCTTTTAAACTGATTAAGTGCCTCTTGCATTGATAAGAATCAATGTTCATCGAGTAAAGCCTCTTTTGGGTTTTTAGGTTCTACCTGAGAAACGAAAGCGAAATGATAACAGAAATTACTTAGCTTTTGTCGCGATGAGAATTGGATACCAAGCTATTGATTAACTTAAATCGTAATTTATTGTTCACCACTAGTCTTTAATTTTTCCAAAGGAAGGGAAAAAGATCGAACTACCCACAAGATGAAATGCAAATGCAAAGCTAGAGAATCTAAGGTTTGGGGGTTGGTTAAACTTAGGGAAGGTGCTAGCATCCTAAGAATCTGTAGTACTCTACAGGAACCTCTTGTTATAATGTGTTATTGTTGTTTGCTAAGGGTGAAAAGCCTAGGGATTTGTTTCTAGGTATACTCGCCAAGAAATTGCATCTTCTGCCTACGTATCCTGATGGGAATGGAATCAGAGTATTCGTAGTTCTCCTAAAAGGGATTAAGGAACCATTAACTATTGGTCAAAGTTCTAGGGGGATAAGGTTTGTTGATTGATTCTAGGAGAAAAGACGAGTCGTCATCTTAAGGGAGAATACTCGACTTAACCATCACAACTTGTAGAAGATGGTCTTCGCGTCACATTGAGAGAAGGGCTCAAAACTCAGATTTATCGACGAGTATGCCACATACCTCTCTCAAGCGGAAAAGATTCTACATCTCGCAATTGTGTTATGGGGCAGGAGAATTATATCTCGACTGTCAAGATGAATCACGTCTAATTCTCTTGTGGGGAGAATAGATGATTGAACTGTATATAAGGTTCGTCTAAGTGTTGAAAGATTCAAGAGAAACCGGTCCTATCTTAAGGCGTAGGGATAAATCCTAAGCTGGTCGACTTGAAAAATCAAGGATCGAGCAGGGGAACATGATGCCAATGAGATGCAATACGCACGACTTATGAAGTCATGCGCAAGTTCTTCCCTTGGACGTGTGCGGTTTAGTAAAAGAAAATAAGGCAAATTCTTAAATGATAAAAAATGGATAAAATATGCGGATATGTAAATCAAGCACTGGAGGTAAGGTGTCGCAGGTTAAGTTCAAATGAAATATCAAAATAGTTAATCTTAGGTTAATGAAATCTGATTAATTGATGAATAAAGGCGAAAAGTCTAAACCTAAAGAAATTCTAATTGTTTTTATTTATTTTGTTTTTAATTAACTTAATGGAAATTAAATAAATATTAATAAAATAGTTCTAAATAAATTGAATTTTAGAAAAGAAACTAAAGTATTATTTTAATTCTAAAATTAAATTAAATTAAATCCAGAGAGGCCTAGGTTAATTAAGATCTAAAATAGTTAAAATTATTTACTAAATTATTAAAAATCTAAATTAAGTAAACTATTCCTTTTTTATTTTGTTTATATTAAATTAAAAGTTAAATTAATTTAATTTAACTTATTTCTAACTGTTTTATATTTTTATTATTTATTAATATTTATTTTTATGTTTTATTTTATTTTTCTGCTTTTTTTTTAAGAAAATGGGATGGGACCAGAAAGAAAAAACATTACAAAACAAAAACAATATAAAACAAAAAAAAAACGGTTGGGCCGGTGGTGGTCAGGCCCACCGGACCCAACCCGACCCGGTCACCAAATGAAAAAGAGGGGGGGGGGTGTTTACAGTAACCCTAATTTCCTCTTCTTCTTCACCATGGCGCCCCTGTTCTCCTTCTTCTCCATTCGTCTCTCTCTTCTTCTTCCATCTCCTTCTTATCTGTTTTCTTTTTCTTCTTCTATCTCCCGTCTGTTTTGTGATTCCTCTCCTTCCCTCTCAATCTTTTTCCTTCTTCTTCCCTCTTTCTCCGTTCTTCACTTCTTTTACCCCAAATGAGAAACCGTGATGGCTTGATAGTGGAGGGGGATTGATCGGCGACGATGCTCCAACGGCCTCACTGCGCTCGTCGTGCGGTTACGGGGTTCTTCGCAGGAGTTTCTCGAAGATAAGTCTCGTGTTCTTCTTTTACTTTTTTTATGTTGTTTCGTGAATGTGTGTGTGAACTGATTGTTGGTATTGACAGTGGGATTTTCTATGATTTTAGTGTGTCCCTTGTTGTTGGATCGTGTGTCCCTTCTTATCTTCTCTACTGTGTATCTTTATAGGTATGAGTTGAATTGCTGATTTGAATGCACGGTTGACATGTCGGTTCCGCTTTTAGTAAGGACAATATGAGCTTTTAATTCACTGTCGATTCTTTGTTCTTGTATTGATGAAGTAATGAAACTATTGTTAGACGATGACGCGGATCTAGAAGGGGGGGTTGAATAGATCCCTATTTAAAAATTGAGTTGGCGTCTACCAATTAAAATTGGTTTAAAAAATTGGTTTAAAAAAAACTGCGGAAGCGGCCGAGGAAAAATCATGTCTATAACGAACCGTTATTAGAAGATCGGATATGCGTCTTAGCCTATGGATTATGATAATGAACCATTAGATTCAACACACTAGTCACACTAATCAATTGATTTCACCATTAATTAGTAGTGCTAGTTCCAATGCTTAACACAACCCACACCACACAACAAGTAAACTAAGTAAGCTTTGGTTTAGGCAATTTATCGAACACTTGTTGTGCGAAACACTCCAAGTGAACTTTGACTTAAGTAAGTAATTCGAAAATACTTGTACAATGTTTATTGTACTAAAGTGTAAACAGTACCAGTTACTTACTCAATTCACTGTTCAAATTTGATATAATTGCTTATACTAAAATTACTTAATTTTAAGCTGAAAATGAAAATGCTGAAAAATAAAGGAGACAAAGATTTGTTGAGGCAGTTCCCCCGCCGTCCTCGTTTCGGGGTACGTCTGCCCTCAATTCTAAAAATAGAATTGAGATGAATTATAATAGATATCACCTGTAGAGTTGTAGTAGTTTATACAAGAGATGATAAGCAATAATACAAACACTCCCTATCGATGTTGATAATGCTATCACTTCTTGCTCCTTGATTCGAGTTGAATCAAGACCTTCGATTGTTGTGAATTGACCTCTGATTCCAGCCCCTTTGTTGAATAAATTTCAGTTCTTCAAACCCTCGGCCCGGCTGATCTTAGACACCAACGAATCGAACCCGGAACTCCCTTCAGCACTTCATAGCCCCAGCTACTAGATTGATGAAATCTTCCGTTTCTCAATCACCTTCGCACCGCTGAATGTTGGTAGAGACGATCCGTACCAAAAACCCCCAAATTCGTAGAATCTTGGAGGGCAAAACCTTCAAGCTTTTATTCAAGAAAAACCTGCCACAATTCTCCACTCGAACCGGATCTCCACTCAATGGATTCGAACCTTATCACCTTGAACGAGACACAAAGCACTCCAATAATGGTTGTGTGTAATTGTAGTGTTGTGTGTTGTTTGAGGATGAAGATGAAGAGAAATGTAGGCACCTATTTCAATTTTCTTGTTTTCACAATTTACTCAAGATTCAATTGTTTTTATGTGTTAAAATGAACAACCTTCTATTTATAGTAATAAGCCAATCAACTAACACAACAGGATTTAAAACACAGTGGAAATACTTCATTAACTGTACCAACGCGCGAACGATCGACCATAGGAGGTCTATGCGTCGACGCATAGCCTGCAGTTTTTGGCAATATGAAAAACCCAACAGTATGCGTCGACCATAGGTCGGCGTGCGTCGACCCGTGGGAAATGTAAATACTTCATGCGCCGACTGATGGTCGACTCAAGGTTGCCATGCGCTGATCCGTGGAAAAGTGACCTATTTTTATGCGCTGACTGGTGGTCGACTCATAGCTCCAAAATCTGCAAAAATAATATATTTGTTGTTTCGTGCATTTTGTCACGACTAAACATCAATCACATGTATTGCCAATGATAATATGACAAGTTAAAGAAATATAGGAAGGATATGATATGTTAAGTATTGCATTTGTCTTCTGGGTAAAACTGACAGCTCCGATTGGTCCGAGGTTGTACTTTGTCATCATCAAAACTTGAGAACATATGTTGTGTGAGAGTTTTCCCTCACATACTCCCCCTTTTTGATGATGACAACCTGCGCGAAGCTAGTGAGAACAACATTGCAATATTATTAACATAGTAGCATAAACTCTCCCTTTCTTTTGCAATCATGTACTTTCATGGAAGAATAATGTGGAAGAGCTGTTGTGATCTACTTGGCTTTTCTCCCCCTTTGACAACATCAAAATGAGATGGAGAAGGTAAAGGTTGACAGAATAATAAATAACAAAACACTCAGCAGGTAATAAGTATCATTTACCAATATTCACACATAGTATTGATAATGAAAGAGTAAAGCAATTAATAGAGAAAGTATATTAAAAAAACTCAAATGGGCATAACATTCCAAAAACCATAACAACAGAGAAGTAACACATCATGGACAAAGAGAATAAGCAAGTATGCATCTAATATCCTCGCCCCCTCCCCCTGAACCAAACATCCGGATTGTGGTAAGGATCAGAATAGTCGACAAATTCTTCCACAGACAAATTCAGACGATTGATGCTATTAGATATGGCTGTTTCCTGGCTTTTGTTTGATGCAGCGAGAGCCTCAAAACGGGCATCCATCCTTGTGGAAAAGGAATTGAACCGTTCATTTTGTGTTTGCAGCTCAATTCAGATTTCTTGCCAATATCTTTGTTGAGGTTGTCAACAAGAGATGGTGGAAGCAAAGACACAGCAGTAATGGGTAGGGAAGCAGATGATGAAGCCCTTGATCTTTTGCCGGTATTTCTGCGAAATAATGAGGCCATGGATGATGATTTGGAGATTTGATAGAGGTAGGAAGCAAAGATTTGGAGAAGATTGTTGAAGTAATTTGGAAGAGATGATGATTACCCTTTTATAGATGGAGATTAGGGTTTTGGGGAAGTGGAGGAGACAAGGGACATTAGGAATGAGTAGATGAAATTTACTAGAAATGTGAGTAAATGCACAATTAATGAGAGAAAGAATGTATAATGCAGGAAGATGGAACGATTTTTAAAGGAAAAACTGTATTTTTGCGTGAAGCATTGACCATACCCCTGCATGCGTCGACGCATACTATTTGATTTTTGACAAATACAAAAGTATACAACGTGCGTCGACCTCTGCCCTGTTTTGGTCGACTCAAAGTAAGCAAAAATGCAGATTTTCAATTAATGTCACATACAATGCCACATTTGATGCCTACCTACAATGCCACAAGACAATTTGCATCCAAACAAATAACACACGTAGCAAATGTCATATATATACAATATTGGTCAAACGATACAATTATTGAATCATGAGTATTTTGAGAGAGAGAAAAAATATGGAACAACATCACCTCTATACCGGAAAGGCTTGATAACAATACACTTGTGCTTGCAACAAAACTTAACTTGTTAGAAGTACAAGAATATAATTGTAAATGAAGTAAGACGAAACAAGCAATTATTACACCCGATCCGAAATGTCGAGAATGCCAAGTTCTTGGCGGATATGAAAGAAAGGTTCAGTGGCTAGCGGCTTTGTGAAAATGTCCGCTAGTTTATTTTTGGTGTCAACGTGTTCAAAAACAACATCACCTTTCTCTACATGATCCCTAAGAAAATGGTGTCGAATTTCGATATGTTTGGTGCGAGAATGTAACACAGGATTTTTGGTGAGATTAATAGCACTTGTATTGTCACAGAAAATGGGAATACGATCTAGTTTTAGGTTAAAATCCAATAATTGCTGCTTAAGCCATAGGACTTGAGTGCCACAACTACCGGCGACAATATATTCCGCTTCGGCAGTTGACAAAGCAACTGAAACTTGTTTCTTGCTGTGCCAACTGACCAAGGAGTTTGAAAATAGATGACAAGTACCACTAGTGCTTTTCCTATCCGATTTGCAACCGACAAAATCGGAATCGGAGAAACCTACCAATGAGTAATCATTACCTTTGGAATACCATAGTCCATACTTCGGAGTACCAGATAGGTATCGAAGTATACGTTTGACAACTTTTAGATGAGATTCCTTGGGACATGATTGGTATCTTGCGCACATGCAGACGCTAAACATAATGTCGAGTCGAGAAGTAGTAAGATAGAGAAGAGAACTAATCATACCTCTATACCTTTTTACCTCTACGTCCTTACCGCTTTCATCTTTATTCAGGTTTGCACATGTTGGCATATGAGTGTCAATGGCCTTGGAGTTTTCCATGTCAAATCTCTTGAGAAGTTCCAAACAGTATTTTGTGTGACTCACGAATGTTCCTTCTTCAAGTTGTTTAATTTGCAATCCGAGAAAGTATGTGAGTTCACCCATCATACTTATCTCGAATTCACCCTGCATAAGGTCAGAAAACTCTCTCACGAGATTCATGTTAGTAGATCCAAATATAATATCGTCAACGTAAATTTGTACTAATATCAAGTGCTTTCCTTGACGTTTAATGAAGAGAGTAGTGTCAACCTTTCCTCTTGATTAACCTTGATCAAGTAAAAATTTACTTAGTCGCTCATACCAAGCTCTAGGAGCTTGTTTGAGTCCATATAAAGCCCTTTTTAGTTTGTAAACATGATCAGGATACTCATGAGACTCAAAACCCGGAGGTTGTGCAACATAGACTTCTTCATTTATGTATCCGTTAAGGAACGCACTTTTAACGTCCATTTGAAATAACTTAAAATTCTTCGCACAAGCGAAGGCAAGCAAAAGGCGTATAGCCTCGAGTCGGGCAACCGGCGCATAAGTTTCCTCGTAGTCGATGCCTTCCTCTTGGTTATACCCTTGTGCGACTAAACGTGCCTTGTTACGAGTTATTACTCCGTTTTCGTCCAACTTATTCCTAAACACCCATCGAGTGCCAATTACTCGATGTCCTCGCGGAGGAGGGACAAGGTCCCATACCTCATTTCTCGTGAACTGATTAAGTTCATCTTGCATTGACAAAAACCAGTTTTCATCGAGTAAGGCTTCTTTAGGGTTTTTAGATTCCATTTGAGAAACGAAAGCGAAGTGATAACAAAAATTACTTATCTTAGATCGGGTTGTAACACCCTTGGATATGTCTCCGAGAATGTTGTCAATTGGATGGTCTTTTGAAGACTTACAAGCTTGAGGGAGATCATCTTTTGGAGGCGGATGAGCTTCCTCGGTTTCTTCATGGTGGACATCTTTTTCCTTCTCAATTTTAGCTTGGTCAGGTTGATCAATTCCTGGCTCAGCATCTTTCGGTATGTCTTCTGTAGATGTACCTATGCCATGAAACACACTACCTTTTATGACATTTCTCGGATAAGATTCATCAAATTTTACATGTACCGATTCTTCGACAATAAGCAATCTTTTATTGTAGATCCTATAGGCCTTACTCGACTGAGAGTATCCAAGGAAAACACCTTCGTCAGCCTTAGAGTCAAATTTACCCAAATTTTCCTTTCCATTATTTAAGACAAAACATTTGCAACTGAAAACATGTAGGTGAGACACATTTGGCTTGCGCCCTTTTAAAAGCTCGTAAGGTGTTTTGTTTAGAATGGGGCGGATGAGCACCCTATTCAAAACATAACAAGCCGTACTTATGGCGTCGGCCCAAAAATATTTCAGTAGTCCACTTTCATTGATCATTGTCCTTCCCAACTCTTCTAAAATGAGATTTTTGCGCTCCACCACCCCATTTTGTTGAGGAGTCCGTGGAGTGGAGAAGTTATGATCAATGTCGTAGTTACCGCAATATTCTTCAAATAAATGGTTTTCAAATTCACCTCCATGGTCGCTTCTAATTGACACAATGTTTGTGCTTAATTTATTTTGGGAAAGTTTGGCAAATTTTTCAACGGCGGCGAATGTATCGCTCTTGCTAGCCAAAAAGATAGTCCAACAAAATCTAGAGAAGTCATCCACTATTACAAACCCATAATAGTTTCCACCTAGGCTTTTAATTCTAGATGGCCCAAATAAATCCATATGGAGAAGCTCGAGAGGTCTCGTAGTTGAGACAATATTTTTGGATTTAAAAGAGATCCTCGTTTGCTTTCCCATTTGGCAAGCATCACAAAGGTGATCCTTGGTAAATTTTATTTTGGGGAGACCTAAGACTAGATCTTTTGAAACTACTTTATTTAGCAAGTCAAAGTTAACATGTGCTAAACGCCTATGCCATAACCATGAGTCTTCACTCATTGTCATGAGACATTTGTCACTTGTTAACGATACCTCATTTAAGTCTAGCATATAGACATTGTTCACTCTTAGGCCATTAAACATATTTTTCTTGTCATTATTATGCATAATTTTGCAACACTCTTTTGAAAACGATACATTGTATCCTCTGTCGCATAATTGGATAATGTTAAGTAGATTATGTTTAAGACCCTCGACAAGCAACACATCAGAAATAGTAGTGGAAGAAGGGTTACCTACACTACCTTTACCAAGTATTACTCCACGATTGTTATCACCATATGTTATATACCCTTTCTTCTTTGCACATATGTTATCACCATAAGTCGAAGTCTATGAATAGGGATATGTCTTCGGACATGTGTCTTGAACATCCACTGTCGAGAATCCATCTTCTCTCGGTGGTCTCGACACATTGTACCTATGAAAGAATAATCAACAAGAGGAGGTACCCAATGGCAGATTGGGTCCTAATTTGTTAGTGACAAAGTGGTTGCATTTGGGCAACCATTGATAGATTCCTTTAGGAACCAAAAATCTCCTAAATTGGCATTTAGTAATGGAATGGCCTTTCTTGCAACAATATAAGCATGAAAAGTCAACTTTAGAATTGCCTTTGCTCTCTTGATCCCTAATTACATATGTATATTTTTGATATGGATTCACCATACTTTTTCAAAAATTAGCTTTATCAATAGTAAATGTAATTTTGGGCTCAAGAGCCTTGTTAAGTTTAGCCTTTAGGTTTCTAACTTCACCTTGCCAAATATAACAAGTATCACATCCAAAGTCGAGGAATTTGATATGGTCCTCACAATCCGATTTATTACTTTCCACTATGGAAGCCTTAAGTTCCTCAAGTTTCCTTTCGGACTCTTTAATTTTGTGCTCTAGGTAAGTAAAAATTCTTTTATTAGAGGCAAGTCTCTTAAAGGCTTCTGTTGCTTCATTGTGTAAAGTATTAAATGCGGCTTGTAATTCGAAATGTGACATTTTTGAGGAGTTTTCATATTTAGAGTGACGTACCTGCTTTTTCTTATTCTTTTGATGTGCGGAAAGGCATAGGTTCACGGATTCTTCTTCATCACTTGAGCTTTCATCATCAGAGGAGGAGTCGTTATCGCTTTCCCAAGCTATATATGCTCTTCTCAGCTTTGATGACTTCTTATGTGATTTAATAGATTCCTTTTCTTTGCCCTTTTTGTTTAAAGGACAATCTGGCTTGTAGTGACCAGGCTTTCTGCATTTGTAGCACGATCCTCTGGTTTTACTTCCTTTAGTGTCATTATTTCGAGAGTTCCTTGATTGCTTTCTGAAGTTGACAAGGTTCTTTTCTGAGTGTTGAATTCCGTTCTTTCTCACATACCGATTGTAGCACTTTACGAACAGCCCCATATCCTCACTCTTGTCATCTTCTTCATCGTCACTTGATGAATAATCACTGTGCTCCTTAGATTGAGACTTCGAGGAGGAAGTCTTGAGAGCAATGGATTTCTTCTCAACAGTCTTTGTTTTGTCCTTCTTTTCTTTCTTTTCATGTTGGTTGAGGCTTAGGAGCACTTGTTCATGCTCTTGTAGCTTTCCGAATAACGTTGTTAGGTCCAAAATAGTAAGATCATTTGCTTCTTTGATGGCGGTCACCTTGGGCTGCCATTCCCTGTTAAGACATCTTAAAATTTTATTAGTAGCAACGTCATTGGCCACCGGCCTACCAAGTGAATGTAACCTATTGATAGGATGAGTAAACCTTTTCTGCATGTCCGCAATGGTTTCCCCTTGCTCCATGTAGAAAAGGTCAAACTCTTGTGTTAGTGTGTTGATTCTAGCAAGCTTAACGTCGTTAGTTCCCTCATGGGAAATTGGTAAAGAGTTCCACATGGCTTTCGCCGTTAAGCAATGGGAAACCCGATAATATTCGTCAACACCTAATGAAGATATTAGAATATCCTTGGCTTTCTAATCATAGTTATATTTCTTTTCATCATCCTCAGTCCATTGTGCTTCGGGCTTAGGCAGCGTTTCATTATTCGCATTGGTCATAGTTATTTCTATTGGACCATTGAGAATAACATTCCATACTTTTCTATCTACGGCATTTATGTGCACCCGCATACAATCCTTCCAATAACTGTAATTTTCCCCATTAAAAACGAGAGCTCTATTATAGGCCCCTTTAGGTTTGTTAGCCATTTTCTATCAAAGTTATACTTGAAGCACGGAGTGAACCGGTGCTTCTGATACCACTTGTTAGACGATGGCGCGGATCTAGAAGGGGGGTTGAATAGATCCCTATTTAAAAATTGAGTTGGTGCTTACCAATTAAAATTGGTTTAAAAAATTTGCTTAAAAAAAATGCGAAAGCGGCCGAGGAAAAATCACGTCTATAACGAATCGTTATTAGAAGACTGGATATGCGTCTTAGCCTATGGATTAAGATAATGAACTATTAGATTCAACACACTAGTCACACTAATCAATTGATTTCACCACTAATTAGTAGTGCTAGTTCCAATGCTTAACACAACCCACAAAACACAGCAAGTAAACTAAGTAAGCTTTGGTTTAGTCAATTTATCAAACACTTGGTGTGCGAAACACTCCAAGTGAACTTTGACTTAAGTAAGTAATTGGAAAATACTTGTACAATGTTTATTGTACTAAAGTGTAAACAGTACCAGTTACTTACTCAATTCACTGTTCAAATTTGATATAATTGCTTATACTAAAATTACTTAATTTTTAAGATGAAAATGAAAATGCTAAAAAATAAAGGAGACAAAGATTTGTTGAGGCAGTTCCCCCGCCGTCCTCGCTTCGGGGTATGTCTGACCTCAATTCTAAAAATAGAACTGAGATGAATTATAATAGATATCCCCTGTAGAGTTGTAGCAGTTTATACAAGAGATGATAAGCAATAATACAAACACTCCCTATCGATGTTGATAATGCTATCACTTCTTGCTCCTTGATTCGAGTTGAATTAAGACCTTTGATTGTTGTGAATTGACCTCCGATTCCAGCCCCTTTGTTGAATAACTTTCAGTTCTTCAAACCATCGGCCCGGCTGATCTTAGACACCAACGAATCGAACCTGGAACTCCCTTCAACACTTCATAGCCCCTGCTACTAGATTGATGAAATCTTCCGTTTCTCAATCACCTTCGCACCGCTGAATGTTGGTAGAGACGATCCGTACCAAAAACCCCCAAATTCGTAGAATCTTGGAGGGCAAAACCTTCAAGGTTTTATTCAAGAAAAACCTGCCACAATTCTCCACCCGAACCGGATCTCCAATCAACGGATTCGAACCCTATCACCTTGAACGAGACACAAAGCACTCCAATAATGGTTGTGTGTAATTGTAGTGTTGTGTGTTGTTTGAGGATGAAGATGAAGAGAAATGTAGGCACCTATTTCACTTTTCTTGTTTTCACAATTTACTCAAGATTCAATTGTTTTTATGTGTTAAAATGAACAACCTTCTATTTATAG
Source organism: Lathyrus sativus (assembly GCA_963859935.3). Taxonomy (NCBI): domain Eukaryota; kingdom Viridiplantae; phylum Streptophyta; class Magnoliopsida; order Fabales; family Fabaceae; genus Lathyrus; species Lathyrus sativus. The sequence goes on along the minus strand of OZ012737.1, from coordinate 251,678,544 downwards.
TAATAAGCCAATCAACTAACACAACAGGATTTAAAACATAGTGGAAATACTTCATTAACTGTACCAACACGCGAACGGTCGACCATAGCAGGTCTATGCGTCGACGCATAGCCTGCAGTTTTTGGCAATATGAAAAACCCAACAGTATGCGTCGACCATAGGTCGGCGTGCGTTGATCCATGGGAAATGTAAAGACTTCATGCGCCGACTGATGGTCAACTCAAGGTTGCCATGCGCTGATCCGTGGAAAAGTGAACTATTTTATGCGCTGACTGGTGGTCGACTCATAGCTCCAAAATCTGCAAAAATTATATATTTGTTGTTTCGTGCATTTTGTCACGACTAAACATCAATCACATGTATTGCCAATGATAATATGACAAGTTAAAGAGATATAGGAAGGATATGATATGTTAAGTATTGCATTTGTCTTCTGGGTAGAACTGACAGCTCCAATTGGTCCGAGGTTGTACTTTGTCATCATCGAAACTTGAGAACATATGTTGTGTGACAGTTTGCCCTCACAACTATTTCCTATTCGACAGGAACATGTCGGTGGCCACTTTGGAAAGAAAAGTGAACCTGTCTGATGATGATTATTATTATCTTTTTGGTAGATTTTCACATTAATGCTCTGATGGTTACGGTTTTGGAAAGAAGTCGAGAATTATTGCGATGGCTGTTAGACCGTATTAGAAGGGATTAGCCCTTTGAAGCAAAATCCATTTAATTCTTTTTTGAATGCCCTGTCTCTGACTTAATTTAAATCTTATGTAAGAAAGGAAAGAAATTACTCAAACTAACGGCATGGTCACCCAAACTGTCAAAGAGTAACAACGGGCTGCATAACCTTGATGTAGGTAATCTCAAAGGTTGTAATTGTACAATGTCCTGAACTTTGTATGCTTGTGCTAATGACCACCATTTGTGCCGGTTTTGGTTTATGTTGGTGGAAGATACACTCTAAGCTTGAATGATAATTCGATCCCTTATCATTGTGAATGCAGATTGTGAAGATATGTTTGAGTCGTGTCGGCAGAAGCTTGAAGCTATTGGCAAATATCAAAGGGTGTTTTCTTCTAGATGGGAGCTGATGAATAAATTTGAAAGCCGGAAACGATGAAGGTAAATTGCTCGGAACACCTTCAGATTCTTCGGTTACTTTCCCTCTTCTTTAAATTGATGTTCCTCATTTTCTGTTTTGTAGGATTTGACTTATGGTAGTCACACCGATCATAATCTCAAATGGTGAGGCGTCAAGGCGCGGTTACGGCGCAACAATACATACGGTTCAGACATGTCATTGCTTAGAGATTGAAGAAAATGAGCTGGTACTCCAAACTCCTTCCTGCATAATGAGTGTTTGCGCGGCGATTCTAGTTGGCTTTTGGTAGCTTCCTCTTGAATTTTAGGTTGTTTTCATAAGCCTTGTAAAGAGATTAATGATTGTCGATGATTAACTTCGTACATGTTATGCTGGTTTTAATTTACAAACTCTTGTAATTAAATTTTAGTACCGGATGCTATGTGCATAACGTTGCAATGCTCCCTTTTCAATGTAATTCAAATAATATCATGTAAAAAGGGTTTGATGTAAATAAGAGGTTTCTACATATAATTAAACAAGCACAAAAGGATATCAGTGAGGCTGCCTTTACCAAATAAACATGTGACATGTTCCTCCTTTCTTTTTACCGAGTTCTTGGTTTTTATATTATTTGGGGGATGTTATTGTTTCTTTTGGGATTTATGAAAGCTTGTGACTCCAGCGACTAGCTTCTAAATTAATGAATTGAAATGGAGCTTGTATTACCTTAAATATATTCTAGCATACACACTTCTGTGAAAGAGATACGAAATAAACCAGGGTTCCAAAAAGGATTTGCTTGGTGTTCTCGAAATCTTGGTGTAGCAAAATGAATCTTCTAATTGAACTTTTCTATAAGGAAATCACAAATCCAACTTGTAATCCTTGAAAGAATATGCCCTGCTCAAATCCTGGTTCCTCAACTTGTGGAAACCCTAAGACTATCGAATTTGGATCCCTTAGTTACAACCTGAAGTATTTAATTGAAAGGATGAATGCCAGTTCTTTCTTGAAATCAATGCTCCTGTATAAGCTTGTTAGACATAATAAACACACACAAAAAAGTAAAAGAAAACAAGTAAGAAAAAGCATAAGGAGGTGGGATCTTAAGGTCGAAAATTGGGGTGCTACAGATGCCCCTATTTAAGTTTCTTCTATCCGGAGATATGGAGATCGGGATCTTCGTCTCGACGTGATAGGAGGGACTTAAATACAAACATCGCACGAATTTTTGGCCCTAAGATGCCCCCAGATGCATATGATGTGCAATGATATGAAATGCAAGACAAGGGTCCTATGGGGAAATGATGCCACAGGGGAGAAACTGGACACGACACACGGGAAACAAAGGCTAACAAAGAACTTTCTCAACAAAGCGAGACCCCACGGGGAAAGATCAACGATCGACAATTACAAGGCATCTTCAGACATATCATGGAGAATTTGGTGAGAAAAACTTCTTGAAGAACGTAATGTATAGGTCAAATGTAATGATTTTAGGAGATATCAGTTGGGGAGGTCTATTGTCGAGACTTGTAACTCATTAGAGAAAACTTTTTGCCAAAGTGTCTACTGTTAAAACTTCTAGGGAATCTGTTGGAAATCTACTTCTGTCAAAGTCTTCTGGAAATCTACTGCCGAGACTTGCTAGGAAATGAAAAGAAATACCTACTGCCGAGGTCTTCTGGGAATCTACTGCCAAGACTTGCCAGGAAAAGTGATAGAAATACCTACTGTCGAGGTCTTCTAGAAATCTTCTGCCGAGATTCACCAGGAAAAGAGATACCTTTGAATAAATTGTTCAAAAGGATAATAAACCTCCCCACGCTTCAAGGTTGTATGCTAAGAACGGGTCTCAATTTCTTCTTTTACTTTGAAAAGGGTAAAATAAACCTCCCCGCGCTTCAAGGTTGTAAGTCATGAACGAGTCTCGATTTCTTTTTTAATCAAGTATTTCACTTGAAAAGGGTAAAATAAACCTCCCCACGCTTCAAGGTTGTATGCCATGAACGGGTCTCAGTTTCTTCCTGGAATGATGAATACTTATGAGAGTATCTCCACAGGGGATTGGAACTTCACTGGAGATTAAGGATTTCAGCGGTAATCCATAATTTGTTGGAGATTATAAAACTTTACCGGGAATCTTCAAAAGAGATGCGGGCCAGTTGATTATCGAAATATGTCTTCTCAAATAAAGAGAAAGATCAATTGTAATAAACTTCACCAAATTTCTCGGAAGAGGTGCCATTTGATGGAATTAAGCTTGTGTGAGGGACTCACTGGGGAATACATTCCTGAGGAGTATCTTTGTTATAGCTGTAAAATGTGTGAGACCTTTGTAGTGAAAATTCTCAAATAAAGAGAAACATCTTGTAAAGTCTTCGACAAACCTCTTTGACGGATTCCCGGAGAGATGCCATTTGATGAGTTGATAACCTTGATAAATCACTGGGGATGGACAAATTGTCTTAGGGAGACTGCCATTTGTCATCTTAATAGAAAACCTGATTAAAACAAGTTGCTCAAATAAAGAGGCCGTTTGTAGTCTAGGTATAAATTGTCGAGAAGATGTTGTAACATTGCTGGAGAAATATCTTATCTTCAATGGTGACCCTCAAATAGATCCTTCCTAGGGAATTAAAGTGCAAAATAAATGCACGCTCAATCTAGGCTCAAAAGCCTGGAGATATCCAGAAATGTGATTGTCAGGGACCAAAGCTCAATTTAGGAAATAACTGAAGAGAAATTGTCAAGTAAGACTCAAACATTAAGGCATGAACTCAAATGGGAATTTTAACTAAAGCAACCATCTTCCACGAGTATCGAACTCAGTGGGGAATTAGAAATATCGCGCTCTTTCTGCCTAGGACTGGCAACTCTACTTGGAGGGAGAAGACAAACCCAGTCACTTAGGGAATAAACACGACCAAAGTGACGGAGCAAACAAACACAAAGGTGCAAAATGCATATGCTATGCCATCTATCTATATGTTATGTGTATGCCTATGCTGACAAAACAAACGGGACGAGGCAACCGGAGATGAAATAAACATCTCGAAACAAACATCCAACTAATCCTCCAAGATAGAATCATTACCGGGGATAGATGGAGACCTAATATAGGATCACAGTCCTGATTCGAGGCTTCAAATCTTCTTTGGGGAATAGAAAACACTCCACTTGGGATATAACATCTTGATCTTACTTGAAGCAGATCAAACTCATATTTGAAGAAACTTCACAGATAAAATAAATATCTGCTTCACTGGAGAGATTCCTACTGGAGTTGTAGATGGATATACCCGAACTGAGGTCTCACAGGGGATAAAATATGTATCCACTTCAATGGGGATATCTGGGTTAACATAGTTATTGAATACGTCAGAGTCAAAACTTCACGGGGATGAAATAAACATCCGTTTTGCTGGAGAAGATCAGTGTTGTAAAAGATCCATTGAGGAGTAAGATAACCTTCACTTCACTAGGAGGGTGAAGTTTAAGAAGATTCGCTGAGGATTAAAATATCATCCACTTCACTGGGGAGGTGAAATTAAGCAAATCACTGGGAATTCTTGCATTAAGCATGTTGTAACTACCTTGATGAACTGCGTAATAGTCGCCGTTTTGAACAAAATAATTTTCATTTTTCAAATGCCCCTGAGTACATGCTTTACGAGAAGAAGTCATCTCAAGAGGATTTTACAGAAAACATGGCATCCAATTTCCCCACTATTTTCAAACTCTTGGAGAGATACGTCGAATCTCGACGTAACTGGCCCAGATTGACAGCATTATGTATAACTGAGTCCTCGAAAATAGCTCTTTAGGTGAAGTCAAACTTGTGTAAACCAAACCGCTTGGAGACAAATTGCCCCGAGCTAACAGAGTCTTTAAGTTCCAATAGAACAAACTTATTGCCGATGCTTATATGTAAACTTTCTATGATATTGTGAAAAATTAACATGCATGAAATGTTAGTTCTGAAACTGTTAATGCAACACACATGTTTGTCTTGAAAAATAAAATTACCATAACTAGTGACAAAATCACTAATTAGGATATGAATTAAATTTTATAAGGCTAATACCATATTAAGCTTAACTCATGGGAGTCTGAAAACGTTATCTCGTCGAGTATGCTTTCGAAATAATCGTTACTTCAATTAGGACTTTTGAGGGTTGCATATGGGATTAGTTTACAATTTGTAAAACAAAGGAATAAGGGTCGAAGCTTTTTTTTAGCACCAACCCATTCTTTAATGATGCTCACTCTTTTTTTCTGAAAGTTTCAGATGCTCAATCAAGCTGACTGAAAAGTGCCCTGCCCCAGGTTTAAAATGAGGTTTTGATTTGGAAAGGGGTAAAGAGGGGTTACCTTCCTTATATCTCTGGCGTTTGGGAGGTTTTGAAATAATGCCTTATATCATCATCAAGGTTTTATTCGAAAGCATACAATAAGAGACCTCACATTTTACTTCATCATTCACCTTCCAATTCTTCATTAAAGTGAGAAAATTTGGCATTATAAATCATGAAAAGGCGTTTTTTGAGTGAATACAAATGGATTTCTTCAAAACAAACACTTTTATTGCATTATCATTCAAAATAAACAAGTTCTTACAAGCCAATCATGCTTTTATAATCAAAGAAATAAAATATATAAGCAAACAAAATGAACTGTCTGATGAGCCCTGCTCTTAATTCTAATGACTTGAGAAGGATCTTCTGGAGTCTTCGTATTCATCAGTATGATGGCGTTCCGCTCATAAATGGGAATCCTCCTTTGAAGGTCAGCATTTTGTCATCGGTCATCTCCTGAACTTTTTCTTGGAAAACCTTGCACTCTTCAATCGAATGCCCCATCACTCCATCATGAAATTCACAGCCGGTGTTCGAGTTGAACTAAGGTGGGAGAGACTTAATGACTCTAGTCCTTCTGGGCGTCATTACCGAGTTTCGGGTAAAATAAGACCATGGTTGATGGTAAGTCAACAGGATTGGATCAAACCAGTGAGTTTCTTCCTTCGGAATACTCAGAGGTATCTTCTGGTTCTGAAACTGAGTTCGAACTTGTTGAATTTGATGTTGATCTAGAGAAGTCAACCTCCGTCTATGAGGTAGTCGTCGCTTGCGCTGAGCAGGTGTTGCATATCAATGTTGATGATAAGGTACTGGAACTGGATCTTACACGATTTGAGAGGAATCCCAAATTGCGTTAATATCAACACTTCCTTCCTCTTGGGAATCACTAACTAAATTTTCTTCATTAGCTTGGCTATTCGAGTCATCTCGGATTCTTCTGCTTTTGAGTGCGCTCTCGATGTTTACTCTAGCTTCCACTATTTTGGAGAACTCTAATGGCACAACACCAACCATCCTATCATAATAAGGGTCCGATAACATTCTTAGAAACATCTTGCTTAGTTCTTTTTCTTGAAGTGGTGGATGAGTTTGGGCTGCCAATTCTTTCCATCGTTGGGCATGTTCCCTGAAAGATTCATTGTCATTCTTGCTCATGTTCGCCAGTTGATCATTGTCTGGAGCCATATCCAAATTGTAATTGTATTGCTTCACAAAAGCGTCAGCTAAATCTTCCCAAGATTGAACGTGGTTCTTTTCTAGCTTCGTATACCATATCAAGGATGCCTCACATAAACTTTCTTGAAAGCAGTGAATCATCAACTTGTCGTTGTCAATATAAGCAGTCATCTTTCAACAAAACATCGTCAAACGATATCTCGGACAACTAACTCCCTTGTATACTTCAAAGGCAGGCATCTTGAACTTTGGAGGAATAACCATGCCTGGAACTAGACACAGGTCATGAGCATTAAAATCATATGTATTAATTATTTTCATCATCTTCAATTGTTCTTCGAGATCATGAAATCCTTTCTCAATCTTTGCAATTCTAGGACCATTCATCTTCATCTCATTATGGACATTCTGAGGATTTGATATACACCATGGAAACTAAGAATCTCTTCTATCCACTTGAACAAATAGGTTATCTTGCACAGGTTGAGATTGTGTAGGAATATCTACTTGTTGAACATTGTCATCAGAGGGAAGATCAAATATCAGATTAGTCATCACTCTGAAACCGGACATGGGATCCATATCTTTTATTCTTTGTTATCCTTCAGTAAGTACTTCAAGCTTGGTCAGACGGTTAAGATGTCAGCTGACAGACAAAGACAAAAGGTCGGATGAGCTACAACAGGGAAAAGGCACATGCAAAATGCTAAATGAGGGATGCTATGTAAAATGCAGAATGCAGAATGAAAGATTTCATGGAACTCAAGTACTTATAAACGTCACAGAGTACCAGAGAAACTCATTTATTATTTTTTGATAACGGATTAGAAGTGAATATTCTTAAAAGAGTCTCGCATCACAGCTAAATAAAAGCTAATAAAGTCCTAAGGAAGTCTTGAATTGTGCTTCTTGATCCGCTCTTCCAGCTGGACCTTCTTGAATATAAGCTTGTCCATGAACAAATTTCAAAGAGTAGTCTGATAGAGGAAAATAAATCCTCCCGCTCTTTTCTTTTCTTGTCAGAAACTAAGGAAGAAATCCATTGTTCACTTGGATCTTTGATAATACCAAAAACTTCTTGTCTTTGAACTTCTTTTAACTTTTAATCTAAGCTCCCAACTTCCTTAGGCCATCCAGTTAAGACTCCTAAAAGAATATTTCAAAGTTTTTTCCTTTCGTAATCCATATTGGTCCTGTAATGTTTATAAAGAAAGTTGCATTCCATGATCCCCATGCAATATGATGCTTTATGAATGCGAAGATGCATAAACACAAGCAAGCACACAGATACACAAAGATAAGCAAACAAGAAACTTAGGTAAGCAACGAGCATGGAGCAAAGGTGTTGCACCCCAAAATTTGCCCAACCTTTTCCTTTTAGGTTTGTGGTTCTTTGCATTAAATTTAGCATTAGAATTAGCATTGCATTAGCATTTATGTAGGGGATCAAGTGTGGTTTATATCAAGAGGTGCCTATCTAGAGGTTTTATTCAAGCTTGAGAAGTCACCAAGGTCACCAGGAGATGTTTAATGCTCTTGAGAAGTTCAGTTGCTTGTATAGGGTTCATCTCTTAACTTGGAAGCCAATTGAAGACCATTAACGGGTTGTGAAGCCTTGATTATGGATAGAGTATGTGAATAGAGCTCATGGAGTGCCTTGAGGGTCATAGTGGGGCTCAGTCAAGTCAGTATGCCAAGTGCAAGCAGCCACAGTTGAAGGTGTTGCAATTAGGGTTTTCATCTGGTCAACCCTAAGTCAAATGCGCAATTGAAGGAGTTCAAAGCCTATTTCTAGGTCATGGTGATCATGGAATGGTACGTTGAAGCATTTGAGATGTTATTCCAAGATCAATCCAAGGAGAATTCAGAGTGTGAGGAGTTGCTAAACTAGGGTTCTCAGGGTAAAATCCCCTATTTAGTGCCTAACTTCAAGACCACTTATCTTAAGATACAAGTCTCACATGACTTTGGAATCCACATGAATGTTGTAGAGGATGTTCATAGCTTTAATTTGAGTACTAGAAGTCGTCCATCTGATTTATAGAACTCAAGTTACAAGCCAGACAAGTTACAGGTCACCAGATGAATGTGAAATTTGTCTGCAAAAGTCAACCATCTTCCAAAGCAATTTTGACCTATAAGAATGTTTCTAATCAATTTTTGGCCAACATGAAAGTTTTAGGTATTGATCTTAGATTTCCAAATTGTACTAGAAGTCTTTCATTTGATTTGTAGAACTCAAGTTATGAGGTTTACAAGTCAGGGGTATTTTGGGAAAGTAAGATTACAGGTCATAAAATTACAGGTCAAGTTCACCACTTTGCATAACTCAAATGAACTTTTTTCCAACATGAAAGTTGCTCCAAATGGGGTAATTTGGTAACTTAAATCTCAAGTTATCAATGGGCTAGCTCATGGTTGAAGATTGGTGAAAGGAATTTTGGTAAAAACATGTGAAAAAGCCAAGTTTGTGATCTTGCCAAAATTAAATCAAATATGGTCATATTTGTACTCATTTTGAAGGGAAAATATGTTTTACGAACATTGGTAATAAAATTAAATGCATTTGAGGCATGGTTCATGGACTATTTCAAGCTTTCTTCATGTTTAAGCAACACTTTGGATTATGACCATTAAGATCCAAACAAGGAGCAATTATGAGCCATTGATCTTTCTTACACTACAAGGAATGGAATGCAATCAAAAACAAGGAGAATTGATCATGGTTTCATGTTGTTCATGGGCTTCCAACTTGGAAAAAATCCAAAATTCAACTTGATCATTTTCTCACAATTGGGCCCCCAACTCATTGCAAACATGTTCTATATAATCCATGGAGTGAGTGCATAATTTTTTTGGATAGTTTTGGTGTATGAGCAGAGTTATAGTAATTGAAAAAGTGAGCTCCAAGTGATTTTTGAGTTTTTCATTTTTCATCGATTCAAGCCTTTTCACCTATCCAAACACCTTCAACAACTACCATTGATGGATTCTACACAATTTTCCAGAAGAATTCGTGTCCCATTGAAGCTCTACACTTCCATTTTCAAAGGTAATGGAAATTCAAGATAACTCCCTAATTATGCATCTTTCTTGCACCATTTTTGCACCATTAAAATACCTTTGAGGTCAATTTGGATTCTGGTATCTTTTTGAGCATTTTCTTGAAGATTTATGGTTCTTGACATTTATTGGATCCACCAAGGGTTTAGAGATTCATGGGGTTTCACTTCAATTCATTGTGATATTCTTGTTCCTTGCGAAAAATGCTTCAAGTTTGACTCTAGAAACGTTCGTTTTCGTTGAGAAACGAGAGAGATATGGTGGGAGGAGGCTCACCGGCGCACTTCCGGCCTCCCCATGGTGGTGCTGCGTTTTTCTCCCTCTCAAATGTTCAAATCGGAGAAGATAAGTGGCCACCGTCCGATCGTGTATGAAAAGAATGACTTAGTACTCGCATCTAACGTCCCTCAGTGCGCCACATCACCATTCACTTAAGTGACTCAGCTGGGCTTAAGTGACTTGTTATCCACACCCCTATTCTGCCAGGCCCAATAGATAATACTGAATTCTGTTGCTATTTACCACGTGGTTTTATTCATTTTTCACGTTTTCCTCACTTTTCTTCATTTCTTACATGTTAGTTTTAATTACGTGAAAAATAGTAATATTGCTTATTTTTTCTTGGAAGTTTTTCCTGTTATTCTTGAACATCTTAGGAGATTCCAGAAATTGAAATGGTATTTTTAGGATTTATTTTCATTTAGTTATGATTTTTCTTATTTTAATTGCCATTAAAATCATGAATTCGTACCTCTATTCTTTTGGAATTTCATTGGGGTATCAAAACAACAAATAAACTCCTAATCTTTTATGGTATTATTGTGTACATCTTGAGGGATTCAAATATATTTTTCTCTGGATTTTATACTACCATTTGTATAGGTTTTGAACACCATCTTTGTACATGCTCTAGATAGCCTTGGTTTGAGATATATTTGGAAGTTTACTCTCTGTTTGAACACTTACTTTTGGATTCTTCCCCTATCCTTTTAACCTCTGATTGTTGACACATTGTAGGTGCTTGGAGAATTGATTTGGCATTTTTAGATGCATTTTACTATTTTTTTCCTTATTTTTCAAGTTGGCTCATAATTTGGCACTTCCACTTGTACACTTGTATTGTTTTGGCTCCAAAAGCCTTGTATTGCTTGTGTGATGGACATCATAGTGATTGCTTCTTATTTTGTATTCATTATAGGTCTTTTGTACCATTTGGTGGCTGTTTATATTGTACATAGCTTGCCCATTTGATGTTATACTTTCATGCTTGTACAAAGTGATTCCATATAGTGGTTTATGTACTCTCATTGTAGGTTTCTCTTGATTCCTTACCCTTTTATCCTTGATATTCATTTATGGCTTAGGTTATATGATTATAATATGTTACCCTCTGTCCCATGACCTTGGTGTGCCACTTAAGGAAGTTTTGGGTCCCTCCTTTAGAGGTCTCTAAGGCATGCCTAAATTGGTGAATCCTTGAGGACTTCTTTTGTATGTTTTTGTATTGATTTGCTCTTGTTGCACTTCTTCTCCTATTCTCTTGAATTATTTCATACTTGGCTTGAGGTTGAGATGGGCTTGTGGAGGCTCCTGCCCCACACTATTTTCCTCCCTCACTTGCATTGCATCTTTGCTTTCAATACTTGCATTTCGTGTATGCTTTCTTACCATTGTTTTCTTCTTCTTCTTTTGTCTTCCTTCCCTTAGGATTTCCATTCTTTCTTGTTCAAGATAGAATGTGATATACATTAGGACTTTAACCATGCATGATAACAATAAGTAGTTCCCTCCTAATCTTGACCATAGGATGAACTTTGCATGACAACTTTAGGATTGGACTAGTTTCCCCTTTAGTGCGTCCTTTATCTTCTCATCTTCAAACATTCTTTAAAACACTTAATAAAGGATAACATGTGTTGTACGCTACGAGCCTTAAGCACTTGAGAAAGGGTTGTTGGAGAGTTTCTTTTCAACAGCTTAGGTGTTTAGTATGGTACCCTTTGGGTGACATGCGACGCATTCACTCTTAAGTCCAAGTCTTTAGTGCAACATGAGTTACAAACAAAACTCAAAACACTTCTTCTTTAAAAGACTTCAAAAAAAAACATCCAAATTCTGTTTGTCCTCTTGGACCTTTAATCCTTGGAAACCATTTTCAAAAGGAGAGTTTCGTTAACTCTCGGTTCTCCCGCAAACGGTAAATGCCAAAGTCTCCAAAGGTCGAGCTGCATACACCAAACTGCGAGAACCGTTTGTTAACCCTACTCGGGTTAAAACATAATGAACCAAACTTGTGGTCTTGTTTAGCCCGAACTACGTTTGCTCTGATCTTTCACGCTGTGTGTAAGTATGTAGGCACAAGATGCGATATCTTGGCGAGCAACCTTTCCCCGTAGTTAGGCGAACTACGTTGACTCTGATTTCTCGTTCCGGACGGGAATACGTAGGCATAAAGTGCGACGCTTTGCCGAGTCATTTTCTTTTCTTTTCAGACCAGACTTTTAGTGTAGATAGATTTAACAAACCCGTCAGATAAACACAACAAGCGTGGATCCCATCGAGTACGATGGACGTGAGGGGTGCTAATACCTTCCCCTGGCGTAAACGACTCCCGAATCCAGGACTTGGTTGCGATGACCATTCCTTTCCTTTTTTGTTAGGTTTTCTCTGAGCGTTTCCTTTCCCTCCTTTGGGATAAATAACGCACGATGGCGACTCTTCTGTCATTGCCGGCCTCTTTTTTCGCAGTAGCGACAGCTGGCGACTCTGCTGGGGACTGCGATGGTTCCCTATGCGAGTATCGCCTTGGATTTTCTTCCTAACTGTCTGGGTCATCCCCAGCAACTGTCGACTCTACTGGGGACTCCAACGGTTCCCTATGCGAGTCAATCCTAGCGCTTGTTTGTTTATCTTTTGGGTTTTGTACATACCTGTTGTACCTTAGCTTTACTTTCCCGCATTTTATTTTCAGCATTATATTATATCATTATTATGCTGTTGTGGGAGGGGATTGATTCTGATGAGTGATAAGCTAGACCCAGGCTTGAGTGTACCTAGCATTAATTGTGGAAAGTAGTGGGCGCGTGCTTGCTTTGCAGGTACTAGTGTCCCGCAAAATCCACGCTCAGACGAGATTCTCCCGGTTGACTTCTTTTCCAGCCCTTTGGGCTTGAGGGGTTGTTGGTTTGGAGGATTGTCAACTCTGGGAACCGATCATTTGGGATTTAGCTAAGTGAGGCTGCTTCAAGAGATGATGATGCCACACCTTCTGGGTATCGTATCATCGCTCTTGAGAGTCTGTGACGCTGATGACCGCATAGGATGCCATACCTCGTCGGCGAATTAAGTCCATACCTGTGAGGGGGATTGGGTTATGCAGGAAACCATAGCTCCAGATCACCCGGTTTTCTCTACAGTGTGAACTTTTGGTATGATATCAGAGGTATTAAGTATCAGTGATCTATGTTGTGCAGTGATCTATGTTATGCAAAGGCAGAGCTCTGATTATTCTCCACAACAGCACAACTACCTTAATCCCCTGTCTGCAGCTGTTGCATTTCTTCGCATCATCATAACATATTTGCATTTTGCATATACATGTTTTGGTATTTCCAAGGATCTTAACTTCGAGACTCGCTGTTGAGCGTTAAATTTTGTCCTCGTGGTTTGTCTGTGTAAAACATGAATCGGAGTAGACAGGTTCCTTGGAAATAATCGAACATGACATTCGCATTTCATTTGCATAACAGGTGTTCAAGACTGGGATATTTTGTCCTGATCCGGGTTTTCTTCAAAGTTTCAGACACCAACTTGTGGGGAAGATAAAAGAGGGTTATCAAGCAGATTCGAGCAGAGTCGAAGGATGTACGAACCCAACAGGGGCAGTTCGTGGCAGAGATGCAAGTGTTGCGCTTGGATCAGAATGCACTGAGGGAAGAAAACAATCAGTTGAAGACCCAGATGGGCTTGATCACGGAGATGATAAGGAATGTACTCAGAAAGGAGGGTGATCAAGTACCCGAAGCTGCAGCCAAGATGTTTGTTCCACTTCTGCCTGTGGAGCCTCTACCAGAGCATAATGTGCGTCAGAGATCTTCTGCCCAACTCAGAGCTCAAGACGTTTCCCGTCAACAGCTACCTCCTGTTCCTCAAGGTAATTCCAGGATTGGAAGATATGCTCAAAAGACGAGACCATGCAACAGAATCTTCGATGAGATCCCTGTGGCTTATGCTCAGTTGTTGCAGCTCTTGCTTCAGCTTCATTTGGTTGAGTTACGGACTTTGTCTCCGCTGACTGATAAGCTGCCACCAGGTTATGATGTAAGTACCTATTGTGACTTCCACTCTGGGGCACCGGGGCACAATATTGAGAATTGTAAAGCTTTTAAGCATAAAGTTCAAGACCTGATTGAATCGAAGGCAATTGGATTCATGTCGGGCGGCATGAATGTATCAGGCAGATTTATTCCTTATCCTGCAAAAGAGATCGATGTTCCTATTCCCTCACTTGAAGCTGCAGTAGGTCAGGAGCATATCCTGCAATCTTTAGTGTCTGAATCTCCGTGCCCACAGCTGTTGTCGTTGCCAGGAACAAGATTGAGGATGAAATTACCTGAACAAGGGGAGTCCCTGATATCCCGAATTCAATCTCTAGACGTTCCAATTGTTAAGAGGAAGCAATCTCTGGGGTCTGCATGTCAGAATCAACGATTATACCAACGTCCGCCGCGTCAGCACGCCAAACGAAGACCAAGGAAGCCAGAGAGGCATTTTACTCGGCTGCCGACATCGTATAGTCCGTTGTTGCCAGATTTGGTCAAGGGTGGATTGATAGTGCCAAAGAGGGTTAATCTCGTGATTCCTTCGTACCCGCCTGGTTTTAATGTCAACGCCCGCTGTGAGTACCATACTGGGGCACATGGGCATTCAACTGAAGACTACAAGGTGCTTAAGAGCCAGGTTCAGACTCTGCTGGACTCCAAGATGTTCTTGATCACGCCTCAGGGTATTCAGATTAGCAATCTTTCTTCATCTAGCCAGATGAGTGTATCAGTTCATGGTATGAAGGAATTCACCAAGAGTAAAGGTGCAGAAGAATATCAGACGGACTCTAACAAGCAATTCTGAAGATGGCTGACTCAGCAGCAAGTCAAGATGTGAAAGCCCAGTTCCTGAAAGCTGGCAATCTGCATTTTTCATGTCATTTCTTTACATTTGTAGTTTCTTTCCTGTAGAATTGCAAATTTCGTTTGTAAAGCTTGTTGTTTTCAATCGATACTGATAATGAAATAAATATGCATGTTTTGAATTAATCCATTCGTGTTCACTCTATTGCTTTCTTTTATTTCAAACGCTTGTTTAAGTGGAATCCGGGGAGGATGACGAAATCGAAAGACGTGTAAGCTTCCGATTGTATGCTCTTGGATAGAAAAACTTGTTGAAGATATACATGCATTGTTTCAAATCCACAAACATCAGAGATATAAGAAAGATAATCCCTTGTCAACCCCTTTGAGCCTTGTAGTAGGAGTTTCTTTCAGAAAATGAAAAACCCTCAATCTTAACCTGGGGCAGGGTAGGTGTCAGTTAATTTGACCAAGCCTCAATTTACAAAAGGAGCGTCCGTTCAAGGATAAATCACACCTGTATAGGTCGTGCCTAAAGAACCACAATGGTTAAACCCTGCCGATAAGAAGTGAAATAGTCACAATCTCTTTTAACAAGTTAGACAAGTCGGTGTCACATGATTTGTTCAGAAAGAAAAATCAAAAAAGAAAAAACCCGCTAAGTCGAATCTTGAAAACAAGCGACTTAGGCAAAAATTAAGGTATCCCGCTGGACTTCAAAAATCAGAAACTCAAAAGAGTTAGTCCAGGCAAAAATTAGGGAACGAAAAAGCGAAAAAAACGAAAAGGATTACAAGAGAAAAATCCTCAAACAAGAACAAAATCGTGTGACTCCAGGCACTATAAAGACGGAAAGTGAATGACTGTCACTCCAAAAAGCAGGTGGTTTCCTGAACCATCAGTCCTATCATTCCACCGTTAAGAGGTGAGCGCTTGTGTCGAATTAGCTGGACGTAGGATTGGAGAACCTCAAGGAGAATGGGTGGGTTAAAATGAATTTTGAGCCTTATATCCTTCCTTGTTAACCGTGAACGTGGCCACGTTACAACCTGAAAAAGTCCTAATTGAAACAGGTTTAGTTCGAGAGCATACTTCGGTAAAGATCGCATCGAAACTGAATCAAAAAAGGATTCCTCTTACAGCGTTGTATTAATTTTGACACTTTGATAATTGATTCATTCATTATATGTCATAAATTTTTCCAGTGAACAGGATTGGGTTTTGAAAAAAAACTGGCATATGCATTGCATTTAATGTATCTTTTATGCAGAACAACTTGTTTTACTTGCGAGTAAGCGCTCGACCGCAGGAAAGTTTCCACAGTGGAAAGTTTGATCAGGATAGAATGTAGAACGCCTGAATACTCCGTAGAGTTGTGGCCAGCTATATCAAATAACCCCCGGTAAGGTCAGCCATCCAAGGATCGGTTAACACGGGGCAATTAGGTCGAGATTCGGCAAATCTCTCGTGGCTAGAGGTACTGCTCCACGAATCAGTCAATTAGGGACAAAGCCATCTCAAGGCTGGGGCATGTCGCCCAATGAGGAAAAGAATTGTTCCTCTCCATACCTCTAGAGCTTATCCGAACTTTTCAACCAAGGATCCTCTCACGGTCCAGATTCTGGGGCAAGCCATCTCGGGGTCGTCTCATGGCAAGCTATTTTCTTCTCAGCGTAGACCTTCCCAAAAATCAGACTGGGGCAGGGGCATTACGCTTGGGGAAAATTCTCAGAGAGATTTGGATGAAGCTCGTTTTTCCAACAATCGAAGATCATTCCCTAGCAGATGGAAGTTGCGTCTTTACCCCCAGCAGTTGGTCAGGCGTACCCCTAATCCTCGTAGAGTACGAGTATGGGTTTGCTCCCCAGCGAGTCGAGATCAGATTTCTCTCCACCAGGCATATGTGGAATATCCTCCAGCAGGTCGCTCGTGACCCCAACAGTGTAAGATGTGTTCCAGGGAGGTCATGCAGGACCTTTACCCTGCCCCTCAGCAAAAGTTGTTCATCACCAGCAGAGACTTGTTCATCTCCAGTAAAATTTGTAACTCCAGGTTTGTTAGTATGCCCCTCAGCAGAGTTGGGATCATATCTTCCAAAGTTGTTCAGAGTTCTTCTCCCCAGCATGGAGCCGTAGTATTCTGACATCAGTTTTTACGTCGAGCACTCAGGCTCCGGTTCATACGTTGAGTATTCAGACTCCGGTATAGTGAAAAGGTTCTTTATACTCTGATGGTATCCAGACCCCGACTCATGTTATTCCCCAGCAGTATCTTCAGATCTCAGAGGATCATGATATGTATTTACGATGAGTTCTTTTATCCGTTGAGTATTCAGACTCCGGTCAATGTCGTTGAGCATTCAGGCTCCGGTTTTTACGTTGAGTATTCAGACTCCGTCAACATGAAAGGGTATTCTTAGAACTCTAGTGAGTTTTTCTTCTTCGTTGAGCATCCAGGCTCCGGATTATTTGTCGTTGAGCATTCAGGCTCCAGTTTCTCCGTTGAGTGTCCCGACTCCGGTGAATGTTCCATTTGTGAGGCACTGTTTTTTTTGTTGAGTATCCAGACTCCGGTAAAGTCAGTTAGGTGTCCAGACCTTGGTAAGTTTTGTGGTAATACTCCCTCTCCGTTGAATATCCAAGTTCCGGTGAATTTCCGATTTGAAATATGTGGTTTAGTCCGTTGAGTATCCAGGCTCCGGTCAATTTTCCGTTGAATATCTAGATTCCAGTAATTTTCGTATGATGATGATCCTTTCGTCCGTTGAGTATCCAGGCTCCGGTCACTTTCGTCGAGCGTTCAGGCTCCGATCTATTACGTTGAGCATCCAGACTCCAATATGTTTTCGTCGAGTATCCCGACTCTGGTTTATCGCTTCGTTGAGTGTTCAGACTTCGGTGTGTTTTCGTTGAGTATCCAGGCTCCGATTTATCGCTTCGTTGAGTTTCCAGGCTCCGGTGTATTTTCATCGAGTATCCAGACTCCGGTTTATCGCTTCGTTGAGTGTTCAGACTCCGGTGCGTTTTCGTCCGTCAAGTATCCAGGCTCCGGTTTATCGCTTCATTAAGTGTTTAGACTTCGATGTATTTTCGTTGAGTATCCATGCTCCGGTTTATCGCTTCGTTGAGTTTCCAGGCTCCGGTGCGTTTTCGTCCGTCGAGTATCCAGGCTCCGGTTTGTTGCTTCATTGAGTATCCAGGCTCCGGTGTGTTTTCTTCCTTCGAGTATCCAGGCTCCGGTTTATCGCTTCGTTGAGTTTTCAGACTCCGGTGTGTTTTCGTTGAGTATCCAGGCTCCGGTTTATCGCTTTGTTGAGTTTCCAGGCTCCGGTGTGTTTTCGTTGAGTATCCAGGCTCTGGTTTGTTGCGTTGAGTGTTCAGACTCCGATGTGTTACGTTGAGCGTTCAGGCCCCGACTCTGCCGTTGAATATCCAGATTTCAGTGAGATTTTCAATTTGTAACGTTTTTCTTTGTCCGTTGAGTGGACGGAATCCGATAAAGGCAGTGGGGTATCTAGATCCCGTTAAGTTTTGTAGTTGTATTCTTCCTACGTTGAATGTCCAGATTCTGGTGAATTCCTGATTCGTAAGGTATCGAGTTGTCCGTCGAGTATCCAGACTCTGGTAAATCCCCAGTGAAGTCACCAGTCACGTCGAGCGTCCAGGCTCCGGTCATTACATCGAGCACCCAGGATCTGGTTAGTGCGTTGAGTATCCAGATTCTGACGATTCGAAAGATTGTTCTTTGGCCCATGTGGTGTTCACACCATGGCCAGTTACGTGTTTCCTGGAGCAGAATTACTTGTTTAAGTTTCTCTTTCCCTTGGCGAGATGTTCATTATGATCGGTTTCTCCGGAGATTCTATCCCAATCAGAGTTTGCAGTTTATTTCTGCGGTTGGCAAATTTCTGGGTTCTTTTGGGTATTCAACCGTCCTTTACCTTGATTGATTGAAAGTCGTTCGCTTTTCACTCATTCAGGTCCAAGTTGCTTGAATATGGGCATCTGTTGCACCCCAAAATTTGCCCAACCTTTTCCTTTTTGGTTTGTGGTTCTTTGCATTATATTTAGCATTAGCATTAGCATTGCATTAGCATTTATGCAGGGGATCAAGTGTGGTTTATATCAATAGGAGCCTATCTAGAGGTTTTATTCAAGCTTGAGAAGTCACTAAGGTCACCAGGAGATGTTTCATGCTCTTGAGAAGTTCAGTTGCTTGTATAGGGTTCATCTCTTAACTTGGAAGCACTTTGAAGACCATCAACAGGTTGTGAAGCCTTGATTATGGATAGAGTATGTGAATAGAGCTCATGGAGTGCCTTGAGGGTCATAGTGGGGCTCAGTCAAGTCAGTATGCCAAGTGCAAGCAGCCACAGTTGAAGGTGTTGCAATTAGGGTTTTCATCTCGCCAACCCTAAGTCAACTGCGCAATTGAAGGAGTTCAAAGCCTATTTCTAGGTCATGGTGATCATGGAATGGTATGTTGAAGCATTTGAGATGTTATTCCAAGATAAATCCAAGGAGAATTCAAAGTGTGAGGAGTTGCTAAGCTAGGGTTCTCAGGGTAAAATCCCATATTTAGTGCCTAACTTCAAGACCACTTATCTTAAGATACAAGTCTCACATGACTTTGGAATCCATATGAATGTTGTAGAGGATGTTCATAGCTTTAATTTGAGTACTAGAAGTCGTCCATCTGATTATAGAACTCAAGTTACAAGCCAGACAAGTTACAGGTCACCAGATGAATGTGAAATTTGTCTACAAAAGTCAACCAGCTTCCAAGGCAATTTTTACCTAGAAGAATGTTTCTACTCAATTTTTGGCCAAAATGAAAGTTGTATGCATTGATCTTAGATTTCCAAATTGTACTAGAAGTCTTTCATCTGATTTGTAGAACTCAAGTTATGAGGTTTACAAGTCAGGGGTATTTTGGGAAAGTAAGATTACAAGTCATAAAATTACAGGTCAAGTTCACCACTTTGCATAACTGAAATGAACTTTTTTCCAACATGAAAGTTGCTCCAAATGGGGTAATTTGGTCACTTAAGTCTCAAGTTATCAATGGGCTAGTTCATGGTTGAAGATTGGTGAAAGGAATTTTGGTAAAAACATGTGAAAAAGCCAAGTTTGTGATCTTGCCAAAATTAAATCTAATATGGTCATATTTGTACTCATTTTGAAGGGAAAATATGTTTTAAGAACATTGGTAATAAAATTAAATGCATTTGAGGCATGGTTCATGGACTATTTCAAGCTTTCTTCATGTTTAAGCAACACTTTGGATTATGATCATTAAGATCCAAACAAGGAGCAATTATGAGCCATTGATCTTTCTTACACTACAAGGAATGGAATGCAATCAAAAACAAGGAGAATTGATCATGGTTTCATGGTTGTTCATGGGCTTCCAACTTGGAAAAAATCCAAAATTCAACTTAATCATGTTCTCACAATTGGGCCCCCAACTCATTGCAAACATGTTCTATATAATCCATGGAGTGAGTTCATAATTTTTTTGGATAGTTTTGGTGTATGAGCAGAGTTATAGTAATTGAAAAAGTGAGCTCCATGTGATTTTTGAGTTTTTCATTTTTCATCGATTCAAGCCTTTTCACCTATCCAAACACCTTCAACAACTATCATTGAGTGATTCTACACAATTTTCCAGAAGAATTCGTGTCCCATTGAAGCTCTGCACTTTCATTTTCAGAGGTAATGGAAATTCAAGATAACTCCCTAATTATGCATCTTTCTTGCACCATTTTTGCACCATTACAATCCCCTTGAGGTCAATTTGGATTCTGGTATCTTTTTGAGCATTTTCTTCAAGATTTATAGTTCTTGACATTTCTTGGATCCACCACGGGTTTAGAGATTCATGGGGTTTCACTTCAATTCATTGTGATATTCTTGTTCCTTGCGAAAAATGCTTCAAGTTTGACTCAAGAAATGTTCGTTTTCGTTGAGAAACGAGAGAGATATGGTGGGAGGAGGCTCACCGGCGCACTTTCGGCCGCCCCATGGTGGTGCTGCGTTTTTCTCCCTCTCAAATGTTCAAATCGGAGAAGATAAGTGGCCACCGTCCGATCGTGTATGAAAAGAATGACTTACTACTCGCATCAGTGCGCCACATCACCATTCACTTAAGTGACTCAGCTGGGCTTAAGTGACTTGTTATCCACACCCCCATTTTGCCAGGCCCAATAGATAATACTGAATTCTGTTGCTATTTACCACGTGGTTTTATTCATTTTTCACGTCTTCCTCACTTTTCTTCATTTCTTACATGTTAGTTTTAATTACGTGAAAAATAGTAATATTGCTTATTTTTTCTTGGAAGTT
Organism: Lathyrus sativus; assembly: GCA_963859935.3. Lineage (NCBI taxonomy): Eukaryota > Viridiplantae > Streptophyta > Magnoliopsida > Fabales > Fabaceae > Lathyrus > Lathyrus sativus. The sequence goes on along the minus strand of OZ012737.1, from coordinate 251,657,387 downwards.
TTTCCTGTTATTCTTGAACATCTTAGGAGATTCCAGAAATTGAAATGGTATTTTTAGGATTTATTTTCATTTAGTTATGATTTTTCTTATTTTAATTGCCATTAAAATCATGAATTCGTACCTCTATTCTTTTGGAATTTCATTGGGGTATCAAAACAACAAATAAACTCCTAATCTTTTGTGGTATTATTGTGTACATCTTGAGGGATTCAAATATATTTTTCTCTGGATTTTATACTACCATTTGTATAGATTTTAAACACCATCTTTGTACATGCTCTAGATAGCCTTGGTTTGAGATATATTTGGAAGTTTACTCTCTGTTTGAACACTTACTTTTGGATTCTTCCCCTATCCTTTTAACCTCTGATTGTTGACACATTGTAGGTGCTTGGAGAATTGATTTGGCATTTTTAGATGCATTTTACTATTTTTTTCCTTATTTTTCAAGTTGGCTCATAATTTGGCACTTCCACTTGTACACTTGTATTGTTTTGGCTCCAAAAGCCTTGTATTGCTTGTGTGATGGACATCATAGTGATTGCTTCTTATTGTGTATTCATTATAGGTCTTTTGTACCATTTGGTGGCTGTTTATATTGTACATAGCTTGCCCATTTGATGTTATACCTTCATGCTTGTACATAGTGATTCCATATAGTGGTTTATGTACTCTCATTATAGGTTTCTCTTGATTCCTTACCATTTTATCCTTGATATTCATTTATGGATTAGGTTGTATGATTAGAATATGCTACCCTCTGTCCCATGACCTTGGTGTGCCATTTAAGGAAGTTTTGGGTCCCTCCTTTGGAGGTCTCTAAGGCATGCCTAAAGTGGTGAATCCTTGAGGACTTCTTTTGTATGTTTTTGTATTGATTTGCTCTTGTTGCACTTCTTCTCCTATTCTCTTACATTATTTCATACTTGGCTTGAGGTTGAGATGGGCTTGTGGAGGCTCCTGCCCCACACTATTTTTCTCCCTCACTTGCATTGCATCTTTGCTTTCAATACTTGCATTTCGTGTATGCTTTCTTACCATTGTTTTCTTCTTCTTCTTTTGTCTTCCTTCCCTTAGGATTTCCATTATTTCTTGTTCAAGATAGAATGTGATAGACATTAGGCCTTTAACCATGCATGATAACAATAAGTAGTTCCCTCCTAATCTTGACCATAGGATGAACTTTGCATGACAACTTTAGGATTGGACTAGTTTCCCCTTTAGTGCGTCATTTCTCTTCTCATCTTCAAACATTCTTTAAAACACTTAATAAAGGATAACATGTGTTGTACGCTACGAGCCTTAAGCACTTGAGAAAGGGTTGTTGGAGAGTTTCTTTTCAACAGCTTGGGTGTTTAGTATGGTACCCTTTGGGTGACATGCGACGCATTCACTCTTAAGTCCAAGTCTCTAGTGCAACATGAGTTACAAACAAAACTCAAAAAACTTCTTCTTTAAAAGACTTCAAAAACAAACATCCAAATTCTTTTTGTCCTCTTGGACCTTTAATCCTTGGAAACCATTTTCGTAAGGAGAGTTTCGTTAACTCTCGGTTCTCCCGCAAACGGTAAACGCCTAAGTCTCCAAAGGTCGAGCTGCATACACCTAACTGCGAGAACCGTTTGTTAACCCTACTCGGGTTAAAACATAATGAACCAAACCTGTGGTCTTGTTTAGCCCGAACTACGTTTATTCTGATCTTTCGCGCCGTGTGTAAGTACGTAGGCACAAGATGTGATATCTTGGCGAGCAACCTTTCCCTGTAGTTAGGCGAACTACGTTGACTCTGATTTCTCGTTCCGAACGGGAATACATAGGCATAAAGTGCGACGCTTTGCCGAGTCATTTTCTTTTCTTTTCAGACCAGAGTTTTAGTGTAGATAGATTTAACAAACCCGTCAGATAAACACAACAAGCATGGATCCCATCGAGTACGATGGACGTGAGGGATGCTAATACCTTCCCCTGGCGTAACCGACTTCCGAATCCAGGACTTGGTTGCTGTTGCGGTGGAAATAGGATCAAAAACTATTAATGAGTTTGAATCGCAATTCAATTCACAACCGCTCTTTGATTTATCCGAAGGAAAAGGTCAAAAGAGGGAAAACCTATTTTGCATCGTAAACACAATGCGGGGAAAGATCTAGGGTTCGGGGGTTGGTTAAATTTAGGGAAGGTATTAGCACCCTAAACTTCTGTAGTACTCTACAGGAACCTTTTGTTCAAATGTTTACTATTTGCTTTATTTATTTGCTTAAGGTATATGTACAAAGGTTAAAAGTGAGAAAATAAACCTAAGGGGTTAATTCTAAGTTTACTCGGTAAGACATCGCATCTTGTGCCTACGTATCCTTACGGGAGTGGAATCAGAGTAATCGTAGTTCCCCTCAAAAGGGAGGTTAGAGACTTCTTGACTGTGGTCAAGGCCTCAAGGGGAATAAACGCATCTTAAGGACACGCTTACGCGGATTGTAAAAACTCCGAATCTCTACGTTGAATTGTTAAGTTGTAATTAGGGTCAAATTAGGTTAAGTTAGGGATTCCACGGCGGGAAACCCTAAAATGAGCGCGGCGGCTCTTTGACCTAATGCTAAGGGTAAAATTGTAATCTTGCCTGCGGCGAGGCGCTTGTGGAAAATTTAAGGTTTGCAAGGTGAAAGGGTTTGAAGTTGAGGACTATTGGCGCGGCGGCCAAACGGTTAGACCTAACCCTCGGGTGTGTGTAGTGCGACAGAAACAGTGGTAAACGCATGAGATAACTGAATCATGCAAACAGAGAGATAATGTCATAATTTAACCATGTAAGCAGAAATTTAAAGGCAGAAATTAAAGCGCGATTATTAGGATTCGCGAGATTACATGATAGGAGCAGATACAATATGATAATGAAAATTTGAATTAAAAATACACAAAAATAACTACTGGCAGCGTAACAAGCTGCAAAACGAGGAAACACTGTTAATAAACCGAATCAGACAGTAAATGGATGAATTATGAGACAAAAGTGCAAGATTGGAGAGTTTTTTTTTATTGTTTATACGTAATAAGTTAAAAAAGATTAAGTTTAATTTTTAAAAAAAAATAGTTTAATTTAACTATCTAAAAAGTTTTTATTTTTTTTTATGTTATCATTTTTTAAAAGGGTTTAAGCTAGATTTTTTTTTTAAAAAGTTTTAAATTATATTATTTTTTTTTTAAAAAACAAATGTTTAATATTTAGTTAGAAAAAAGGTTTTAATAAATTTAAAAATAATAAAAATTAATAAAACAAATAAAATATAAAATAGATAAAACAAAAGAGGGTTGGGCCGGGTATCACTTCCGGACCCAACCCACGCGGATCACAAATTGGAAGGGGATTAGGGTTCCCCCCCCAGAACCCTAACGGCGCGCATCGTTTCTCTTCTTCTCATATTATCGTTCCTCTTCTCTTTCTTCTTCCTCGATGCTCTCTTCCGGTCCTCTTTGCTACCTTTCTTTCGCCTGAAACAGAAACAAATGCATGAGATGAAACACACGGTGTCTTACATTTTACGGTGGGGCTTTGATGAGAATTTGAAGGGCGATGATGATGGTAATCTGAGCTCGGAGTGAGTTTGTCCGTCGCGTATTAGGCGGCGCTGGTGAACTCCCCTCGACTGATTATGTATAGGCTTTGATGACTTCGAACTTCTCTTTCGCGGTCGCGTTCTAGGGTTTTCCACCCCTTTTGCATCAGGTTGTATTCCCCCTTTTTATAGTTTCTTTTTATCTCTCTTTCTGGGCCTTAAACGGAGATTTGATTCTATAGTGATATTATTTGATTCGATTTTGTTTGGGTTTTTCCAGATTGAATTCAAATATGATACGATTAGGATCTTGTTTCTTCTTTTGGAACCTGATTGGGGTTTTGTGCTGATATGATCTTCTGATTCGATTGGATTTCATTAATTTGCTTGATTGTTCTATACTGATTCGTTTTTGGCTGACTTGTTTTATTGACTTGTCTGATTGATTCAGATTGACTCAAATTGATTCAGATTGGTTCCAATGGAGATATTTCCTGATGCATTTGACTCGAAACTTTCCATTTCCAGCTTCGGCTTTGTTTGATCATTTGGATTACCTCTGAATTTATTTGATCTGATTGATATCTGGATTAGTTCATTTGTTCTGCTTGAATTCAATCTGGACTATGCTGATGCACTTTCGATTTGATTCAATTTTAGTAGTCTGTACTGATTTGTTTTAATTTCCTGGTGCAGTTAGCTTTTCCTCTTCTTCTTTCAGAGAGCAGATACTGACGCTTCGACTTAAGTTAGAGCGGCCGAGTGAAGGGTATCGGCGATGATGACCTTAGGGTCTGAGTCATGTGATTTGGATGCTTTAGTGGTAATGACCTTTGGCGTGAACAACAATTACCGTATGTCCCATAGTTCGGTGTTTGGTAGGGAAGTAGTAGCGGCTCCGGCCGTGGCTCTCCCAGCCACGCGAACACTTATGCCCGATGATGATTAGCTGAGGGCTGACGTAACTTTGAACTTCTTCGTTGTCCATTGTTTTTATGCAGTTTGAACTGAGTGGCTGGCCTGGTATCTCATGCGTGATTGTGGCGTGAATCCCTGTATTGTGATTAAACTTGTGGATTCATTTCGACGTTCAGTTTAGTGTGGTCATTCCTGTCTCGCTGCTGATGATTCTTAGCTTGCAAACGTCTGTTTTTCTAGGATGTTTGTGACCCGTCTTGAGGGCTTAGTTTAGATTTCCAGCAGATAGATTTTTCTGTGACATTTTAGCAGTAGTCCCATTCTTATGTTTTTCGTGATGCCTGATGCTGAAACCTTTGGATATTGCTTTGCAGATGTTGATGTTGCTGGTGTACTTCCTTGTTTGACCTCAGAGCTGCTGCTAACATTATAACTTATCTGCTTTGATCTTGAACCAAGTTTGATGGCCTGACATTCAGATTATTGTTGTTGGCTATTGTTGTCTGATAACAGGGCTTCATGTGTTGCGTGCCGTTGAAACTGGTTCGGACGGGGCCTTACCTTTACTGATGCTGCTGAGACTTTTTGATACCTTGTCCTATGTAATTTCGACGTAGCTTGTTTTGTGTCTCATTTCTCTGTTCTGTCTGAACTGATGCAGCTTGATACCATATTTTGGTTTCTCTTGTTCTGCTGTGGACTTGATTTTCATTCTGTTTGGTACAGATTTGTTTCCTTTGGTGGCTATTCATACCTGTATTGGCGCGAGCCCCTTCCTAGTTTTGTTTTAGTTCTGATGATGCTTATGTTTTTTCAGATGTTGGAAGTTTGAAACCAAGGTGACTCAGACCTGCCGGCATCCGGGTCTGAGTCAAAACTTGCCTATGTTGCCTTATTCTCGTATCAGTCTGGAAATCCAATCGCGGCAAAACGAATCAGCCCCACTTCTTTTATTTTCTCTATCTCTCGGATGTCCCTTATGATAAGAACAATAACTACCTGATCTGACGCCGATGGCTCAGATTGGTAACGGGAGTAGGATGCGGCTTTAGTCGTGCCCTCCCGACACTCGATGATGATAATGTTCTGAGAGTGTCAAACTATCTTCTAACCTCTTTTCCTGTGGTTTGTTTTGCTTTGATGTGCAGGTGATCAAGAGTTGCGTGAAGAACTCAAGGGAGGACCAATGAAGAAACTTGTAGTTTTTTCTCTTTTTAGGACTTTAGGACCTAGAGTAGATACTCATTGTAAATGTATAATCCTTTTGTAAATGAAAGATCATCATGAATAAAATCCAAAAATTACTTCCATTTCAACTTGTAATTCTAGATGTTTATGAAATAAAATCCAGTAGATATTCATTTCTATTTTCTCAATTATGAATTTAAATATCCATGAATAATCATCCATAAATTATTTAAATTCAACTTTGATTTGTAGCTTATGAACATTCATGAATAAAAGCTCACAACTATTAAAACTTAACCTCTCCTTGGCCTTTTATAAATGATATCCCGCCATATGGTTATATCCAAACAAATTCACATTAAAACCTCGTTGATCACATCATTTCTCAAAATAACCTTAACAGTATCCACTTCCTTTTCAACCCAACTTTATAAAAGGAAACAAAACTGTTTGGAAATGTTTCAGAATCAAACAAAGCACGGCCCCCGAGTCCAATCATATTTCTGACAAAACATACTGGCACCTTGACCCAAATGGCAAATAAATGCCTCAGAACGTAATAACAGCCCGTTTTCAAGAAATTAGCAGAATTTGCGTGAAACGACCAAAATACCCCTGGGACCAAATCTGCAAAACAGACACCTCCGTGACTTGTTAGTGGTTAGCAAATGTTCATATGAGATGATATGCGAAATGCCTGACTAAATGTAAGGGTAAAATTTGGGGTATTACAGTTGCCCCTATTTAAATAGCTACACCGGACGATTTGAGTGACAGAGACTCGAGGAATCGTGGTGGAGAGATTTAAATATAGATAACCGAAAATTTTGCCCTTATATGCGGCGATATGCAATGCTATGGACAAAACTGGAACGACCTAATGCAGATGATGCCATGACTATGATATGATGCGTATGCTGGAATAATGAATGCGAGAATGCTGACGAACATGACGACACCGGGGCAGGCGCCATGAGAAGAAACACTGGGGACAGTGACGTGCTGAGATAACAGTACAACACTGGGGAAATCTAAAAATGATACTCAACTGGTGCGAATGTCCAATTGTCACTTTTAGAAAAGGGGCGAGATCCTCAAATGGAGATGGTACCTACGAGACGGCCTCCACTGGGGAATCTAAAAAATAAAACTGGATCACGTACGATTGTAAGATCGATTACAGAATGCTGGAGCATTGAGCAAAGAATAACATCCAAGCTTCTGTAAACTATCTCTCGTGACAAGATCAAACAGACTTTTCGGAACTCCGTAACAAATATACAGGGTACAGACCGGCTGTATGCCAAAATAAATGGACTTTGATGGGAAATGCCCTGATAAGCTTCTCGCGGGAGAACTGTCACTTATCGTTGGAAGGGACTTACATGCCAAAACGGATAAGCACCCAAATAAAGAGGCTGCTGCTTATCTGATAAATAAATCTTCTCGCATTCTAAGGTCGGCGCCTGGAATACGATTTGATTCCTCTCTTACTGAAGGATAAATAAACTGCTTCAAGATCGTGCTCTCTTAAACGTGAAACGGGTAAACTGAACTTCTTCATACTTCAGAATCGTGCTCTCCTGAATATGAAAAGGGCTGACTGAACTTCCTCATACTTCAGAATAGTGCTCTCCTGAATATGAAAAGGGCTGACTGAACTTCCTCATACTTCAGAATCGTGCTCTCCTGAATATGATTCGGCTCTTTCTTGTAAATGAAATACTTCATACTTCAGAATCGTGCTCTCCTGAATATGAAACTGGATGACTGAATATACTCATACTTCAGAATCGTGCTCTCCTGAATATGATTCGGCTCTTTCTTGTAAATGAAATACTTCATACTTCAGAATCGTGCTCTCCTGAATATGAAACTGGATGACTGAATATACTCATACTTCAGAATCATGCTCTCCTGAATATGATTCGGCTCTTTCTTGTAAATGAAATACTTCATACTTCAGAATCGTGCTCTCCTGAATATGAAACTGGATGACTGAATATACTCATACTTCAGAATCGTGCTCTCCTGAATATGATTTGGTTCAAACCTCTCTATACTTCAAGACGACAGGTAAATGGAAGCCCAACTGCTCCATGGAGATGGCCATTTGCTGTGAGTCATAACGAAGATAGGATCGACTTCTTAGGTGAGAAATGTTGCATACCGATGCTGTAAGATGTAAAGTGTTGTACTGATAGATTTTCCAGGCGTGAACTGGCGTGTATTTGTAAAGGATTGTAGTTGATTTTCTTGAAAGATAGTGCAAAATAAATGCACGTCCGGGTACAGTGATAAAATTCTCAAGCGAGATAGTCGCGTATCTGTCATGGTATGGTGAAAACCTTTAGATGGTGCAAAATAAATGCACGTCCGGTTGGGATTGACGACCGACAAGACTGAGATTCAATCTAGGATTGAGCTAGAAAGAAGACTGGTAATCAAGACTCCATCGAGGGAATGATCTCGAAGGGTAAATATCTTATCCTAGTGAGGAAAGATAACTGAAGTAACCGTCATCCACGAGGATCGAGCTCCGTAGGGAAACTTGGAAACACATATGTATTTTATGCTTAAGGCTGACAATCTATTTGGAGAGAATGGACGAACCCAGTTACTCGGCGGTAACAACCAATGATGGTGAAACATAATGAACCTGTGAATGCTAACGCATATGTTGATGCATATGTTAATGTGAATGTATGTTAATGTCTATGTATGTTAATGTCTATGTATGCAAGATGTTATGTAATGAGTATGTAATGCATATGTAATGAAATAAGCATGTGATGCTTATGCCCTTGCGTATATTGACGAAACAGACTAGAGACGGGACGACAGATGAAATAAACATCTCGACGGAGATACCCTGCGTTCTCTGCAACCAATACGTCAATCATGGGTAAGAAAGATCAATGGGAGAACCAGATCTGGTTCTAAAGTTCTGAATTCTCTGGGGAGAAAGTAATCGGCTTGGGTGTATGGTATCACGTCTTCACCTGGGGAAAAGAAAACCTGAGGAACACTTTTGATTTTCCCAAGATAAAGTTGTCAGCTTATAGTCTCTCTGGGGACTATCACTGGGCAATGGTTTGAAAGTGTTTCTGCAATAATGATATTTCCGGGGGATGAAGAGATCCTGTCAGAATTTCCACTAGTCAATGTAATTTATTACATTTCAAATTTGTTTTGTTTTTTTTTTGAAAAACAGTTTTGGAAAATCTACAATGCACCTTTCATTTTCAAATTTTAAGAATAAACGCATTTTGCATAACAATAGAAAATAAAGAGCCATGCACCAAGGAATGTAAGTAACGAGATGGTATCTTTTATTAAAGGGTGGCTGCTTGCTGAAGGCATAGCTCCACAGATGATTACATTTTGAAATTGGCAACATGGGAAAAAGGTTACATTGAATCCAAACGACACCTACTGACACTAATAACTAAGACTAATCCAGGATCCTGCTTTGGGCAAGGATGAAAGAAACTGAAACATGGCTCTTATGAGATAATCAGTGTCTTCTGATGCAATGAAATGCCTCTGTCCCTAACTTTTGCCTGGACCGCCCTTTCGGGTTTTCAATCCACCGGGACGCTCTTTTTTGCCTAAGCCGCCCTTTCGGGTTTTCAACTTAGCGAGCTTTTGTTATTATTTCTTTTTTCTTTTCAACCCTTGCTTTTGCCTAAGTCGCCTTTTGCAGGTTTTCGACTTAGCGGTTTTTTAGGCATAATATTTTCGGACTGCATCAGAATTCACGGGATGTGCTAGTTCTTCACCGTCCATTGTCGTAAGTATTAGAGACCCTCCGGAGAAGACAGTCTTTACAACGAATGGGCCTTCATAATTGGGCATCCACTTTCCACGCATATCTTTATGTACTGGTAAGATCTTTTTGAGTACGAGCTCTCCTTGACGGAACTCGCGGATACGAATCTTCTTATCAAACGCTCTTTTCATCCGTTTCTGATATAATTGCCCATGGCACATGGCTGTCAAGCGCTTCTCGTCAATGAGATTCAACTGATCCAATCTGTCTTGAACCCACTCAGCTTCCTCAAGTTCAGCCTCCATTAACACTCTTAGCGAAGGTATCTCTACTTCGATGGGGAGCACGGCGTCCATTCCATATACCAGTGAGAAAGGAGTTGCCCCTGTCGAAGTTCTCACCGAGGTTCTGTATCCATGCAAAGCAAACGGTAACATCTCATGCCAATCTTTGTAAGTCACAACCATCTTTTGCAGGATCTTCTTGATATTCTTATTCGCAGCTTCAACGGCCCCATTCATCTTAGGACGGTACGGAGAAGAATTGTGGTGAGTGATCTTGAAATTGTCACACAACTCTTTCATAGTCTTATTATTCAGATTGGTGCCATTGTCAGTTATTATCCGACTTGGGACTCCATAACGGCAGATGATTTCTTTCCTGATGAAGCGGGCGACCACTTGCTTGGTCACGTTGGTGTAGGAGGCAGCCTCTACCCATTTGGTGAAATAATCTATAGCAACGAGGATAAAACGATGTCCATTAGAAGCTTTCGGCTCAATTGCCCCAATCATGTCAATGCCCCACATAGAGAACGGCCATGGTGAAGACAAAACATTCAACGGTGACGGAGGTACATGCATTTTATCAGCATAAATTTGGCACTTATGGCATTTCCTAGCGTATTGGATGCAGTCGGCTTCCATGGTTAACCAGTAATACCCCGCCCTTAACATCTTCTTGGACATAGCATAACCACTGGCATGAGTTCCGAAGGTCCCCTCATGAATTTCCTGCAGTAACATGTCTGCTTCCCGTTTATCAACGCATCTGAGCAGGACCATGTCGTGATTTCTTTTGTACAACACATCATTACTGATAAAGAATTTGGACGCCAATCTTCTCAATGTCTTTTTGTCCAGACCAGTAGCACCATCGGGATACTCTTGCTTGACGAGATAGTTCTTGATATCATGAAACCAAGGCTTTTCATCCACCTCAACTTCTTCGACCATCTGACAATAAGCGGGTTCAACTTTGCGCTCAATATGGATAAGAGGTGCTTCATTAACGAATTTAACTTTCCACATGGATGCTAACATGGCTAATGCATCAGCTACGTGATTCTCGGATCTAGGAACATGCTCGAACTCTATCTCGTCGAAATACTTAATCAACTCAATAATATAGTCCTTATAAGGGATCAGCTTCTCATTCTTCGTTTCCCATTTGCCTTGTACCTGGTAGATAACCAAGGCTGAGTCACCACTTACTTTAAGAAGTTTGATTCGGAGGTGAATCGCTGCTTCGAGGCCGAGGATACACGCTTCATACTCTGCAACGTTGTTAGTGCACTCAAAGTCCAATCTTGCTGTAAATGGAGTGAATCCGCCTTTTGGGTTCATCAAAACGGCGCCTATACCATGCCCATTAAAATTCGAGGAGCCATCAAACATCATCTTCCACCAAAGACCTGGTTCTGGACCTTCGCTCGGATCTGGCTCTTCACAATCTCTTTTAATCAACAAAATATCCTCATCAGGAAAATCGAGCTTAAGAGGTTCATAGTCTTCAACTGGCTGATCTGCAAGATAATCCGATAAAATACTACCCTTAATTGCCTTCTGGGGTACATACTGGATGTCATATTCGGATAACAACATGTGCCAACGGGCTAGCCTCCCGGTTTGGGCAGGTTTTTCGAAAATATACTTGATCGGATCCATTTTAGAAATCAATAACGTGGTATGACAGACCATATATTGCCGAAGGCGCTTAGCGGCCCATGCCAATGCACAACAAGTTTTCTCTAATGGTGAGTATCTGTTTTCGCAATCGGTAAACTTCTTGCTCAAGTAATAAATCGCATGTTCTTTTTTTCCAGTCTCATCATGTTGTCCAAGCACACGACCCATAGACTTCTCGAGAACGGTAAGGTACATGAACAACGGTCTTCCAGGTACGGGCGGGATCAGAATAGGGGGATCTTGCAAATAACCTTTAATCTTCTCAAACGCTTTCTGACAATCTGGGTTCCACTCAACTGTCTGCCCCTTGCAAAGCAACTTGAATATCGGCTCACAAGTAGCGGTCATATTAAAGATAAACCTGGAAATGTAATTCAGACGTCCCAGAAAACCCCTAACTTGCGTCTCTGTTCGCGGAGCCGGCATATCTTGAATGGCTCGGACTTTGTCAGGATCCACCTCAATCCCTCGCTGGCTAACAATGAAACCAAGCAATTTTCCGGATCTGACACCGAAGGTACATTTTGCAGGATTCAATTTCAACTGATATTTCCTGAGTCGTTCAAACAGCTTCACCAAATGGTCTAAATGCTCCTCTTCACTCTGAGATTTGGCTATCATATCGTCCACATACACCTCAATTTCTTTGTGCATCATATCATGAAAAAGAGTGGTCATAGCACGTTGGTAAGTTGCCCCTGCATTCTTTAAACCGAAGGGCATGACTTTGTAGCAGAAGGTTCCCCAAGGAGTAATGAAGGTAGTCTTCTCTCGATCATCTGGATCCATCTTGATCTGATTATAACCAGAGAAACCATCCATAAATGAGAACAACGCAAAACTGGCTGTATTGTCTACTAGCGTGTCAATATGTGGCAGTGGGAAGTCGTCTTTCGGACTTGCTTTGTTCAGATCCCTGTAATCCACACACATCCTAACTTTACCGTCCTTTTTAGGCACTGGCACGATGTTGGCAACCCAGTCTGGATACTTTGCGACCGCCAAGAAACCTGCATCCAACTGCTTTTTAACCTCATCTCGAATCTTCAAAGCCATGTCGGGTCTTGTTCTTCGGAGTTTCTGCTTGATAGGTGGACAATCTGGCTTAAGTGGCAACTTGTGAACAACAATATCTGTGCTCAGGCCCGGCATATCTTGATACGACCATGCAAACACATCAATATACTCTTTTAACAACTCAACCAACCTCGGCCTAATCTCCGTCCCAAGCATTGCACCAATCTTGACCTCTTTCTTGCTCTCATCTGTACCGAGATTAATTAGGTCCACCTGCTCTTTATGCGGTTGAAGCTCTGTGTACTCGTACTCAATCAATCTTGTTAGTTCAGCGGGTACTTCAAAACCTTCTTCACCCTCGTCCTCAGCTTGATTGATGGGTGCATCCCAGTCAGGAGTGTCAGTAAAGTCATTGGATCCAACAAGGTTTACGATATCTCTGCATGATGGAAGGCTTACTTAATTAAAATGCTCGAAGATATGTAAGAATGAAATGCTTTTTTTTTATTTATTATTGGAAGAAAGGTTGCCAATTTCATTTTTAAAGGTGAAAACGAAAAAACGCAAATGAAACAAAGTGGAATTGAACATAATGCTTTTATTAATATCTTTTTAGAAATGAAAGGTGGCCCGACAAAACGACCCTATAGCCTTGGGCAGAGCTACAGATTTTTATTTGAAAATGTAACTGAAACTAAAAAAAAACAATTACTTTGACAAGGGAAAAATAACAGGGATCTCTACGGCCTCCCAGTTGTTCAAAACTGCATCACCCTTAAACACCAGGTTGCTCAGCTCTTCATTTTTCTCACATTCGCTGATGGCATTGACTTGGAAACCTCCGCTGACAAATACTTCTTGGATAACCTTCGGATGCCCTTCGACAGTGGTGGCAGCTCCATTCTGAGTTGGTTTGTAACCCAACCCAGAGCGATCAGTCTTGGTCTTGACATCAATTACCTCTCCCCAACCTTCAGGAATGCCCCTGTCAATTGTTGATTTGGTACTCTTCAGAGATGCAAAAGATGGAATACCCTGACCCACTGTCTCTTCGACCTCCAGCAGAACAGCATTGGCGATTTCAAGTGCTTGAAAGGAAATGTCTAAAGCATTCTCGTCGGCCTCGATGTAACGGAAAGAGGACAGGTTACTGACCATCAGATCCTCCTCACCGTGTATAATAACCAACTTTCCATCGATCACGAATTTCATCCTTTGATGTAACGTTGAGGTCACTGCCCCAGCGGCATGAATCCACGGCCTTCCGAGTAAACAACTGTAGTTGGGATTAATGTCCATGACTTGAAACGTGATATTAAAAACTTGCGGACCAATCAGGATAGGAAGCTCAACCTCCCCCATTACCGATCGACGAGAGCCATCGAAAGCCTTGACAACCAAAGGAGTAGGTTTCAACACAGTCTCTTTACAAGCCAACTTATCAAGAACCCTCTTGGGCAGAACATTCAGAGAAGACCCTGTGTCCACTAGCACTCTCGCTAAATTGTCCTCTTGACATTTTACCGATATATGTAAAGCACGATTATGGTTCGGACCCTCCTTCGGTAACTCTTCATTGCTGAAACTGAGGGTGTTACAGGCAGTCAAATTGGCAATCACACTATCAAACCGACTGGTGCTGATATCTTGATCCACATGTGCTTGAGTCAAAACCTTCTGCAAGGCCATCCTATGAGCGGGTGAATTCATTAACAGAGATAGAATTGAGATCTTGGAAGGAGTCTGATGAAGTTGGTCGATAACTTTATAGTCACTTCTCTTGATGATCCTCAAAAACTCAGCATCTTCATCATTCGTAACGGCTCCCTTACCTTTGTCTTTGACGGCCACTGGGATATTAGTGGTCTCCTTAGGCGGAACCTCATTAGAACGGGGAGTATACACACGGCCACTGCGAGTCATCCTGCTTACCTCTGCGATATTAGTCACAGTGCCCTTACCCTCTTCATTTGGAATAACCTTCCCGGACTCCTTGTCAATCATCGTCACGTCGTATTTCCAAGGCACAGCTTTAGGATCACTGAAAGGAAACGGACTCGGTCTTCGAATAACTATAGGCTTAGGCTGATTCACTTCAGGGATATACGACCTTGGTATATCGAACACGAGGTTGGCGGAGCCTGCCCCTGATAAATTAAACACTGGTACCTTACCCTTTGATTCAGGCTGATGGAAAACAGGCTCAACCACAGCGACTACATCTTTCTTGGCTTGGCTTGTCACTTGTAAAACACCCTCATTAATTAACCTCTGAACATCATTCTGAACCAACATGCAACCCTTAATACTGGCTTCACAACTTGCGCATGCAACGTGGGAAGTATCTACCAAACCAGCTTTAAACAGTTTCGAATGGAACATCTTGAGAGGAGTCTTAATCTGTTCAATGTCAAGGGCATAACCATCGCCCGAATCAATACTAACGGCATTGACACTCTCATGGTTAGGAAAAGGGTTCTTCTTAACATTTGGTTGAGGATCTTCAAATGACAAAATTTTCTTTTCCAATAACTCCCTGACAATATTTTTGAGAGCATAACAATTTTCCAGATCGTGACCAGGCGCACCTTCATGAAATAAACAATGAGCAGCAGCGTTGTAATTGGCGGGTAGAGGATTAGGAGGCGGACCCAAAGCCCGAGTAGTGATGAGACCTTGCTTGACCAAAGAGGGATACAACTCGGTAAAAGTCATTGGAATCGGCGGACAAGGCTTATACGTTCTTCTATTCGGCATATTCTGGCGAGGAGCCGGACTCTTTGGCTGTTGAGGAGCAGGAGCGTTAGGTGCCTGTAGGTAGTTGACAGGAGGCGGATAAACAGGAGGTTGTTGCATAGGTTGATACATGGGAACCTGTTGATTGAAAGAAGGTGTAATAGCTGCCACATAGGGTTGTTGAGCATATTGGACTGGGTACCCTTGAGGTTGAGCATAACTTTGCGGATGCCGATAAAAGCGTTCCCTTGGTCTACCAGAGGATATAGCATTAGTCTCACTCTCCTTCTTTTTCTGGGAGCTATACGGAGGTTTCTTCGGCTGATCCTTAGAAGCGCCATGATTATTTGTCATTTTACCACTCTTCATACCCAATTCAATCTTGACCCCCACAACAACGATGTCGGAGAAATTTGAAGTCACACTACCCACCATTCTCTCGTAAAATTTTGGACGGACTGTGTCGACAAACCAATCAGCTAACTCTTTCTCGGTCAAAGGAGGTTCTACCTGCGAAGCAGTCTCTCTCCACCTTTGAGCATACTCTTTGAATGACTCAGAATTCTTTTGCGACATACTCAACAACTGTCTTCTGTCAGGAGCCAGATCCATATTGTACTTGTAGTGTTTGATGAAAGCGTCAGATAAATCCTGGAAACTCTTAATGCGAGACTGGTCTAAAGTTAAATACCACTTGGAGGAAGCACCCTTCAAACTATCTTGGAAGCAATGAATCATCAGTTTATCATTCTCAACATGGGCAGCCATTTTGCGATAATACATGATCAGATGACTCTTAGGACAGGTGGCACCTTCATAACGATCGAAGTTCGGAGTTTTGAACTTCGGGGGAATAACTAAACCTGAGACCAAACAAACATCCCTTGCGGCAGTCCCAAAAATTTGATCACCCTCTACCTTTTTCAATCTCTGGACGATAGTGTTTACCTCCTCATGAAGCTTATCATGTTTCTCATAACCCTCAACATTCTCATCAAGATTATCAAAAACTGGCTCATTGAAGTACGGTTGCGCACGAGTGTGTACAACAGGTGGTGCAAAGATAGGAGCCCCCCTAGAAACTTCAGAAAACAGGGGCACGGCTTGCTGAACAGGTTGATTAATCGGAACAGTGGCTGGAGGAGGCACAAAACCGGGAGCAAGACCATAAGGTGGGTCCCTTGCTACGGTCACACTTGGTGGAGGGTCCACAGTAACGCCGGTAATCTCAGAAACAACAGTGGGCTGGGTATCCATCTTAGCATTCATGACATGTAACAATTCCATCATACGCCCCATACCCCCTCGAAGGTCTTCAAGTTCATTGCTAAGGCGATCAATCTCTTTTGCCTGATCCTCCATTCTTTTCCGAGTTTGAGCTCTGGTGTTGTATTGGTGCCGAGAACTCAGGGTGACGAAACTGGAAGGTGAGAGAACCGAGTGTGAGAAATCGGGAGACACATGCAATGCAAGAGTATGATGCTAAAATGTGAATGCAAATGAATATTTCATGCACTTCAACGCATTTACTAATGTCGTGGGGTACCAAGGAAATCTTTTTTCTTGTTTTTTCATTTTATATTTTTTTTTATTTATGGTATCCCGCGATATCCATAAATGATGTTTGAACTCCATGAAATACAATGCGATGAGATGTTTTATGGATGCAATGCATGAAAACACACAAAGTCCTAGGTTAAAGGCTTGCATGAGGTTCAAAGGCAAGTACCCTCCCCTGAAGTCAGATGGTTCATCCTGTCCTACAAAAGTAACCAGGTTCTAAGGGATCTCAATATCATTGATCCTTCACAAGGGTGGTTGTTCAGAAGGCAACTTACTTACCAACCAAAACCCTCCAAGTTTAAGATCTCAATGAGCGTAGTATCGAGTGTCAACCAACTTCAGTCTGCACCAAAGCCGGTTACCTCACTATTTTCTAAAGGCCAAGATGAGTTAACTAGGGTTCTAAAAGTCAGTTAGTGCATTGACAACATATGGCAGCCTCAATATTATCCTCAACTTGACTTAAGGAATATAAGCACCAACCAAGAAGTCGCACTAACTATGGCCACCAGATCAACCGCATCGATATACGTCGTACAGTTTCCTTGGTCTATTGCCATTTACCTAAGGTACACTAGATCCGGGTGTAGGACCTATCTCACAGCACAAGGAACAGTCCCACAATCAAAGCACAAATATATACATGCAAATGAATAATATCACAGATAGTAATAAATATGAACAAGTTAGGGATAACCCTCAAAAGTTTAGAAGACTCCCCAGTGAAGTCGCCATTTTCTGTTGCGGTGGAAATAGGATCACAAACTATTAATGAGTTTGAATCGCAATTCAATTCACAACCGCTCTTTGATTTATCCGAAGGAAAAGGTCAAAAGAGGGAAAACCTATTTTGCATCGTAAACACAATGCGGGGAAAGATCTAAGGTTCGGGGGTTGGTTAAATTTAGGGAAGGTATTAGCACCCTAAACTTCTGTAGTACTCTACAGGAACCTTTTGTTCAAATGTTTACTATTTGCTTTATTTATTTGCTTAAGGTATATGTACAAAGGTTAAAAGTGAGAAAATAAACCTAAGGGGTTAATTCTAAGTTTACTCGGTAAGACATCGCATCTTGTGCCTACGTATCCTTACGGGAGTGGAATCAGAGTAATCGTAGTTCCCCTCAAAAGGGAGGTTAGAGACTTCTTGACTGTGGTCAAGGCCTCAAGGGGAATAAACGCATCTTAAGGACACGCTTACGCGGAGTGTAAAAACTCCGAATCTCTACGTTGAATTGTTAAGTTGTAATTAGGGTCAAATTAGGTTAAGTTAGGGATTCCACGGCCGGAAACCCTAAAATGAGCGCGGCGGCTCTTTGACCTAATGCTAAGGGTAAAATTGTAATCTTGCCTGCGGCGAGGCGCTTGTGGAAAATTTAAGGTTTGCAAGGTGAAAGGGTTTGAAGTTGAGGACTATTGGCGCGGCGGCCAAACGGTTAGACCTAACCCTCGGGTGTGTGTAGTGCGACAGAAACAGTGGTAAACGCATGAGATAACTGAATCATGCAAACAGAGAGATAATGTCATAATTTAACCATGTAAGCAGAAATTTAAAGGCAGAAATTAAAGCGCGATTATTAGGATTCGCGAGATTACATGATAGGAGCAGATACAATATGATAATGAAAATTTGAATTAAAAATACACAAAAATAACTACTGGCAGCGTAACAAGCTGCAAAACGAGGAAACACTGTTAATAAACCGAATCAGACAGTAAATGGATGAATTATGAGACAAAAGTGCAAGATTGGAGAGTTTTTTTTTATTGTTTATACGTAATAAGTTAAAAAAGATTAAGTTTAATTTTTTAAAAAAAATAGTTTAATTTAACTATCTAAAAAGTTTTTATTTTTTTTTATGTTATCATTTTTTAAAAGGGTTTAAGCTAGATTTTTTTTTAAAAAAGGTTTAAATTATATTATTTTTTTTTTTTAAAAACAAATGTTTAATATTTAGTTAGAAAAAAGGTTTTAATAAAAATTTAAAAATAATAAAAATTAATAAAACAAATAAAATATAAAATAGATAAAACAAAAGAGGGTTGGGTCGGGTATCACTTCCGGACCCAACCCACGCGGATCACAAATTGGAAGGGGATTAGGGTTCCCCCCCCAGAACCCTAACGGCGCGCATCGTTTCTCTTCTTCTCATATTATCGTTCCTCTTCTCTTTCTTCTTCCTCGATGCTCTCTTCCGGTCCTCTTTGCTACCTTTCTTTCGCCTGAAACAGAAACAAATGCATGAGATGAAACACACGGTGTCTTACATTTTACGGTGGGGCTTTGATGAGAATTTGAAGGGCGATGATGATGGTAATCTGAGCTCGGAGTGAGTTTGCCCGTCGCGTATTAGGCGGCGCTGGTGAACTCCCCTCGACTGATTATGTATAGGCTTTGATGACTTCGAACTTCTCTTTCGCGGTCGCGTTCTAGGGTTTTCCACCCCTTTTGCATCAGGTTGTATTCCCCCTTTTTATAGTTTCTTTTTATCTCTCTTTCTGGGCCTTAAACGGAGATTTGATTCTATAGTGATATTATTTGATTCGATTTTGTTTGGGTTTTTCCAGATTGAATTCAAATATGATACGATTAGGATCTTGTTTCTTCTTTTGGAACCTGATTGGGGTTTTGTGCTGATATGATCTTCTGATTCGATTGGATTTCATTAATTTGCTTGATTGTTCTATACTGATTCGTTTTTGGCTGACTTGTTTTATTGACTTGTCTGATTGATTCAGATTGACTCAAATTGATTCAGATTGGTTCCAATGGAGATATTTCCTGATGCATTTGACTCGAAACTTTCCATTTCCAGCTTCGGCTTTGTTTGATCATTTGGATTACCTCTGAATTTATTTGATCTGATTGATATCTGGATTAGTTCATTTGTTCTGCTTGAATTCAATCTGGACTATGCTGATGCACTTTCGATTTGATTCAATTTTAGTAGTCTGTACTGATTTGTTTTAATTTCCTGGTGCAGTTAGCTTTTCCTCTTCTTCTTTCAGAGAGCAGATACTGACGCTTCGACTTAAGTTAGAGCGGCCGAGTGAAGGGTATCGGCGATGATGACCTTAGGGTCTGAGTCATGTGATTTGGATGCTTTAGTGGTAATGACCTTTGGCGTGAACAACAATTACCGTATGTCCCATAGTTCGGTGTTTGGTAGGGAAGTAGTAGCGGCTCCGGCCGTGGCTCTCCCAGCCACGCGAACACTTATGCCCGATGATGATTAGCTGAGGGCTGACGTAACTTTGAACTTCTTCGTTGTCCATTGTTTTTATGCAGTTTGAACTGAGTGGCTGGCCTGGTATCTCATGCGTGATTGTGGCGTGAATCCCTGTATTGTGATTAAACTTGTGGATTCATTTCGACGTTCAGTTTAGTGTGGTCATTCCTGTCTCGCTGCTGATGATTCTTAGCTTGCAAACGTCTGTTTTTCTAGGATGTTTGTGACCCGTCTTGAGGGCTTAGTTTAGATTTCCAACAGATAGATTTTTCTGTGACATTTTAGCAGTAGTCCCATTCTTATGTTTTTCGTGATGCCTGATGCTGAAACCTTTGGATATTGCTTTGCAGATGTTGATGTTGCTGGTGTACTTCCTTGTTTGACCTCAGAGCTGCTGCTAACATTATAACTTATCTGCTTTGATCTTGAACCAAGTTTGATGGCCTGACATTCAGATTATTGTTGTTGGCTATTGTTGTCTGATAACAGGGCTTCATGTGTTGCGTGCCGTTGAAACTGGTTCGGACGGGGCCTTACCTTTACTGATGCTGCTGAGACTTTTTGATACCTTGTCCTATGTAATTTCGACGTAGCTTGTTTTGTGTCTCATTTCTCTGTTCTGTCTGAACTGATGCAGCTTGATACCATATTTTGGTTTCTCTTGTTCTGCTGTGGACTTGATTTTCATTCTGTTTGGTACAGATTTGTTTCCTTTGGTGGCTATTCATACCTGTATTGGCGCGAGCCCCTTCCTAGTTTTGTTTTAGTTCTGATGATGCTTATGTTTTTTCAGATGTTGGAAGTTTGAAACCAAGGTGACTCAGACCTGCCGGCATCCGGGTCTGAGTCAAAACTTGCCTATGTTGCCTTATTCTCGTATCAGTCTGGAAATCCAATCGCGGCAAAACGAATCAGCCCCACTTCTTTTATTTTCTCTATCTCTCGGATGTCCCTTATGATAAGAACAATAACTACCTGATCTGACGCCGATGGCTCAGATTGGTAACGGGAGTAGGATGCGGCTTTAGTCGTGCCCTCCCGACACTCGATGATGATAATGTTCTGAGAGTGTCAAACTATCTTCTAACCTCTTTTCCTGTGGTTTGTTTTGCTTTGATGTGCAGGTGATCAAGAGTTGCGTGAAGAACTCAAGGGAGGACCAATGAAGAAACTTGTAGTTTTTTCTCTTTTTAGGACTTTAGGACCTAGAGTAGATACTCATTGTAAATGTATAATCCTTTTGTAAATGAAAGATCATCATGAATAAAATCCAAAAATTACTTCCATTTCAACTTGTAATTCTAGATGTTTATGAAATAAAATCCAGTAGATATTCATTTCTATTTTCTCAATTATGAATTTAAATATCCATGAATAATCATCCATAAATTATTTAAATTCAACTTTGATTTGTAGCTTATGAACATTCATGAATAAAAGCTCACAACTATTAAAACTTAACCTCTCCTTGGCCTTTTATAAATGATATCCCGCCATATGGTTATATCCAAACAAATTCACATTAAAACCTCGTTGATCACATCATTTCTCAAAATAACCTTAACAGTATCCACTTCCTTTTCAACCCAACTTTATAAAAGGAAACAAAACTGTTTGGAAATGTTTCAGAATCAAACAAAGCACGGCCCCCGAGTCCAATCATATTTCTGACAAAACATACTGGCACCTTGACCCAAATGGCAAATAAATGCCTCAGAACGTAATAACAGCCCGTTTTCAAGAAATTAGCAGAATTTGCGTGAAACGACCAAAATACCCCTGGGACCAAATCTGCAAAACAGACACCTCCGTGACTTGTTAGTGGTTAGCAAATGTTCATATGAGATGATATGCGAAATGCCTGACTAAATGTAAGGGTAAAATTTGGGGTATTACAGTTGCGATGACCATTCCTTTCCTTTTTCGTTAGGTTTTCTCCGAGCGTTTCCTTTCCCTCCTTTGGGATAAATAACGCACGGTGGCGACTCTTCTGTCATTACCGGTCTCGTTTTTCGCAGTAGCGACAAAAGGGCTACCCATCCCCAAAGGTTGTGGACTAAGGGTTGATAGTACTTTCCGAACAAGGGTTCTAAGAGGTGCCCAAAATCATTAGTCCATGTTTCAGATATTATCAATTTCCCGAATACTCGGTGGTTAATGATATTCTCAAGAGAACCTCTTTTGAGTGTAGCATCGCGTAACAACCACTTTAGAATACTCCCTCATAGTCATCACACTACGTCCTAAGAAAGGTCAAGTGGGGTTAAAGGTAACTAAAGGTCCCCAGTATCACAGGATCCTAGGTCGAAAATAGTAATTGTCTTCATGAATACTCGTTCAACAATACCAATTTCAAGAGGGCCTCAATTGAGGGTGATTCTCAAGTTACCTTGGTCGGGAATCACTCCCTATAAGCATTCTCAAATATATCACCTTCCTATCATAAGTACATTCAACTCCGGGTGTAGGACATTTCTCACCACACAAGAATATTAACCCAAAGCATAAATAAGCAATATATATATATATATATATATATATATATATATATATATATATATATATATATATATATATATATATATATATATATATATATATATATATATATATATATATATATATAACAATAAACAAGCACAATAAAAACAAGTTAGGGGAAACCCTCAAGAAATCCCTAGTGAAGTCGCCTTTCTGTCAGGTGAGAATTGGATACCGAGCTATTGATTAACTTGAATCTTAATTCATTGTTCACCACCGGTCTTTAATTTGTTCAAAGGAAGGGAAAAAGATCGAATTACCCACAAGATGCAATGCAAATGCAAAGCTAGAGAATCTAAGGTTCGGGAGTTGGTTAAACTTAGGGAAGGTGCTAGCATCTTAAGAATTAGTAGTACTCTACATGAACCTCTTGTTATATTATGTTATTGTTGTTTGCTAAGGGTGAAAAACCTATGGGTTTGTTTCTAGGTATACTCGCCAAGAAATCGCATCTTTTGCCTACGTATCCTGACGGGAATGAAATCAAAGTATTCGTAGTTCCCCTAAAAGGGATTGAGGAACCATTAATTGTAGGTCAAAGTTCTAGGGGGATAAGGTTTGGTGATTGATTCTAGGAGAAAATACGAGTCGTCATCTTAAGGGAGAATACTCGACTTAACCACCACAACTTGTAGGAGATGGTCTTCGCGTCACATTGAGAGAAAGGCTCAAAACTCGGATTTATCGACGAGTATGCTACATACGCCACACAAGCAGAAAAGATTCTACATTCGCAATTGTGTTATGGGGCAGGAGAATTATATCTCGACTGTCAAGATGAATCACGTCTAATTCTCTTGTGGGGAGAATATATGATTGAATTGTATATAAGGCTTGTCTAAGTTTTGAAAGATTCAAGAGAAATCGGTCCTATCTTAAGGCGTAGGGATAAATCCTAAGCTGATCGAATTTAAAAATCAAGGATCGAGCGGGGGAACATGATGCAAATGAGATGCAATACGCACGACTTATGAAGTCATGTGCAAGTTCTTCCCTTGGACGTGTGCGGTTTAGTAAAAGAAAATAAGGCAAATTCTTAAATGATACAAAATGGATAAAATACGAGGATATCTAAATCAAGCACTCGAGGTAAGGTGTCGTAGGTTAAGTTCAAATGAAATATCGAAATAGTTAAAGTTAGGTTAATGAAATCTGATTAATTGGTGAATAAAGGCGAAAAGTCTAAACCTAAAGAAGTTCTAATTGTTTTTATTTATTTTGTTTTTAATTAACCTAATGGAAATTAAATAAAGATTAATAAAATAGTTCTAAATAAATTGAATTCTAGAAAAGAAACTAAAGTATTATAAATTAAATTAAATCTAAAGAGGTCTAGATTAATTAAGATCTAAAATAGTTAAAATTATTTACTAAATTATTAAAAATATAAATTAATTAAATTATTCCTTTTTTATTTTGTTTATATTAAATTAAAAGTTAAACTAATTTAATTACACTTATTTCTAACTATTTTATCTTTTTATGATTTATTAATATTTATTTTTATGTTTCATTTTATTTTTCTGTTTTTTCTCAAGAAAATGGGTTGGGCCTAGAAAGAAAAAACATTACAAAACAAAAACAATATAAAACAAAAAACGGTTGGGCCGGTGGTGGTCAGGCCCACCGAACCCAACTCGACCTGGTCACCAAATGAAAAAAAGGGGGGGGGGGGGGGTTCATAGAAACCCTAATTTCCTCTTCTTCTTCTTCACCGCGGCGCCCCTATTCTCCTTCTTCTCCATTCGTCTCTCTCTTCTTCTTCTATCTCCTTCTTCTCCGTTTTCTTTTTCTTCTTCTTTCTCCCATCTATTTCGCGATTCCTCTCCTTCCCTCTCAATATTTTTCCTTCTTCTTCCCTCTTTCTCTGTTCTTCACTTCTTTTCTTCCTCACTCATTCTTCTCCTCGATTCTTAACTTGTAAACAATCAAACAAGAACAAATCAAAAGATCCAAACACTAGTTTTTTTTACCCCAAATGAGAAACCGTGATGGCTTGATAGTGGATGGGGATTGATCAGCGACGATGCTCCAACAGCCTCAGTGCGCTCGTCATGCGGTTGTGGCGTTCTTGGCAAGAGTTTCTCGAAGATAAGTCTCGTCTTCTTCTTTTACTCTTTTTTTTATATTGTTCCATGAATGTGTGTATAAACTGATTGTTGGTATTGATAGTGGGATTTTCTATGATTTTAGTGTGTCCCCCTGTTGTTGGATCGTGTGTCCCTTCTTATCTTCTCTGCTGTGTATCTTTATAGGTATGAGTTGAATTGCTGATTTGAATGCACGGTTGGCAGTTTAGTTCCGGTTTTGGTAAGGACAATATGAGCTTTTAATTCACTGTCGATTCTTTGTTCTTATATTGATGATGTAATGAAACTCTTTCCTATTCGACAGGAACATGTCGGTGGCCGCTTTGGAAAGAAAAGTGAACCTTTCTAATGATGATGATTATTATCTTTTTGGCAGATTCACACATTAATGCTCTGATGGTTATGATTTTTGAAAGAGCTCAAGAATTACTGCGATGGTTGTTAGACTGTATTGGAAGCGATTATCCCTTTAAAGAAAAATCCATTTAATTCTTTTTCGAATGCCCTGTCTCTGACTTAATTTAAATCTTATGCAAGAAAGGAAAGAAATTACTCAAACTAACGGCATGGTCACCAAAACTGTCAAAGAGTAACAATGGGCAGCATAACCTTGATGTAGGTAATCTCAAAGGTTGTAATTATACATTGTCCTGAACTTTGTATGCTTGTGCTAATGACCGCCATTTGTGTCAGTTTTAGTTTATGTTGGTGGAAGATACACTCTAAGCTTGAATGATAATTCGATCCCTTATCATTGTGAATGCAGATTGTGAAGATATGTTTGAGTCGTGTTAGCAGAAGCTTGAAGCTGTTGGCAAATATCAAAGGGTGTTTGCTTCTAGATGAGAGCTGATGAATAAGTTCGAAAGCCGGAAACGATGAAGGTGAATTGCTCGGAACACCTTCAGATTCTTCGGTAACTTTCCCCCTTCTTTAAATTGATGTGCCTCATTTCCTGTTTTGTAGGATTTGACTTATGATAGTCATACCGATCATAATCTCAAATGGTGAGGCATCAAGGCGCGGTTACGGCGCAACAATACATACGGTTCAGACATGTCATTGCTTAGAGATTGAAGAAAATGAGCTGGTACTCCAAACTCCTTCCGCATAATGAGTGTTCGTGCGACGATTCTAGTTGGCTTTTTGTAGCTTCCTCTTGAATTTTAGGTTGTTGTCATAAGCCTTGTAAAGAGATTAATGATTGTCGATGATTGACTTTGTACATGTTATGCTAGTTTTAGTTTACAAACTCTTGTAATTAAATTGTAGTACCGGATGCTGTATGCATAATGTTGCAATGCTCCCTTTTCAATGTAATTCAAATAATATCATGTAAAAAGGGTTTGATGTAAATAACAGGTTTCTGACATATAATTAAACAAGCACAAAAGGATATCAGTGAGGCTGCCTTTACCAAATAATCATGCGACATGTTCCTCCTTTCTTTTTACTGAGTTCTTGGTTTTTATATTATTTGGGGATGCTGTTGTTTCTTTTGGGATTTATGAAGGTTGTGACTCCAGCGACTAGCTTCTAAATTAATGAATTGAAATGGCGCTTGTATTACCTTAAAAGCGATTCTAGCACACACACTTTTGTGAAAGAGATACGAAAGAAACTTGGGTTCCAAAAAGGATTTGCTTGGTGGTCTTGAAATCTTGGTGTAGAAAAATGAATCTTCTAATTGAACTTTTCTATAAGGAAATCACAAATCCAACTTGTGATCCTTGAAAGAAAATGCCCTGCTCAAATCCTGGTTCCTCAACTCGTGGAAACCCTAAGACTTTCAAATCTGGATCCCTTAGTTACAACCTGAAGTATTTAATTGAAAGGACGAACGCCAGTTATTTCTTGAAATCAATGCTCCTGTATAAGCTTGTTAGACATAATAAACACACACACAAAAGTAAAAGAAAACAAGTAAGAAAAAGCACAAGGATGTGGGGTCTTAAGGTCTAAAATTAGGGTGTTACAACTTTGATCGAGTCGTCACTCCCTTTGAGATATCACCGAGGATATTGTCGATGCGATGATCTTTAGAAGACTTCCAAGCTGGAGGGAGATCGTCTTTGTTAGACGGATGAACTTCCTCAGTCTCTTCATGGCGGTCATTTTTTTCCTCCTCAACTTTGGCTAGGTCAGGTTGATCAATTCCCGTCTCAGCACTTTTGAGTATATCTTCAGAAGATTAACATAAACCATGAACTAAAATACCTTTTCCGACACTTCTCAGATAAGACTCATCAAATGTTACGTGAACGGACTCTTCGACAGTAAGTAATCTCTTGTTGTATATTCTATAAGCTTTACTTGGCTGAGAGTATCCGAGGAAGATACCTTCATCTGCCTTGGAGTCAAATTTACCTAGACTTTCTTTTCCATTGTTTAACATGAAACACTTACAACCGAAGACATGTAGGTGAGACACATTTGGCTTTCGCCCTTTTAAAAGTTCATATGGTGTTTTGTTTAGAATAGGGAGAATGAGCACCCTATTCAATACGTAACAAGCCGTACTAATGGCGTCAGCCCATAAATACTTAGGTAACACACTTTCGTTGATCATAGTTCTCCCTAACTCTTCCAAAATTCGATTTTTGCGCTCCACAAACCCGTTTTGTTGAGGGGCACGCGGAGCGGAGAAGTTATGATCAATTTCGTGTCTACCACATTATTCCTCAATCAGATAATTCTCGAGCTCACCCCATTATCACTTCTAATTGATAGGATGTTTGTGTTTAACTTATTTTGAGAAAGCTTAGCAAATTTTTCAAAGGCGAAGAATGTATCACTCTTGCTAGCCAAGAAGAAAGTCCAGCAAAATCTAGAAAAATCATCGACTATAACAAAACCATAATAGTTACCACCTAGACTTTTAATTCTAGATGACCCAAATATATCCATATGGATAAGTTCAAGAGGTCTCGTAGTTGAAACAACATTTTTAGATTTAAATGAGATCTTTTGACTAGATCTTTTGGTGAACTTGATTCTGGGCAGGCCTATGACTAGATCCTTTTGAAACTATCTTATTTAGAAAGTCAAAATTGACATGCGCTAAACGTCTATGCCATAACCATGAGTCCTCACTCATTGTCATGAGACATTTATCTCTAGTAAATGATACTTCACTCAAATCAAGCATATAGGCATTAATTACTCTTATACCATTAAACACATCCTTTATTTAATCATTGTGTTCAATTAGGCAACAATATTTTGCAAATGATACTTTGTATCCTTTATCCCATAATTGACTAATGCTAATGAGATTGTGTTTAATGCCCTTGAATAGCAACACATCGGAGATAGTAGTGGATGAGAGATTACCTACACTACCTTTTCCAAGTATTGTACCCCGGTTGTTGTCTCCATAGGTTACAAATCCCTTCTTCTTTGCCACAAAGTTAATAAAGAGAGATATGTCTTCTGTCATGTGTCTTGAGCAGCCACTGTCGAGAACTCATCTTCTCTCGGTAGTCTCAATATGTTGTACTTATGAACACAATTAGCAAGAATAGGTACCCAATTTTTTATTGGGTCCTAGGTTGTGAGTGAAAACATGGTCGCATTTAGGCAACCATTGATAAAACCCTTTAGGAACAAAAAATATTCTAAAGCGAAATTTAGCAATGGTGTGACCCTTCTTGCAACAATACAAACAAGAAAAGTTAACTTTTGTATCACTTTTGCTATCATGATTCTTTATAACATATGTTTATTTTTGATATGGATTAACCATACTCTTTCTAAAATGAGCTTTATCGATAGCAAATGTAATTTTGGGTTCTAGAGCCTTGTTAAGTTTTACCTTGAGATTTCTAACCTCATTTTGCCAAATGTAACAAGTATCACACCCGAAGTTAACAACTCTCTATCTTATTTCCTCATAACCCACTTATGCATCTTCCACTATGGAAGCCTTTAATGCCTCTAGTTTCTTTTCGGAATCACGAATCTTATGCTCTAGGTGAGCAAAGATTTGTTTATTTGAGGTAAGCCTTTTAAAGGCTTCTTTCGCTTCATAATGTAAGGTATTAAAAGTAGTTTGCAATTCAGAATGAGACAATTAATAGGAATTATCATATTTCGCATATCGTACCTTTTTATTTTTGTTCTTTTGATGAGCGGAGAGACAAAGATTGACGAATTCATCTTCGTCACTGTCGCTACTCGAAAAATGCATCGTGCAACGACAGAGAGGCGAAAAGGAAGGACAGAAGAGTCACCACCGAACTTTATTTATCCCATGAGGGGAAAGGAAAATATCGAGAAAACCTTAAGGAAGAAAATGGATAAGATGGTCTCGCAACCAAGAATGGGTTCGGAAGCCGGTTATGCGAGGGGAAGGTATTAGCACCCCTCGCATAACCGGCTTCCGAACCCATTCTTTGTTGCGATACCATCTTATCCATTTTCTTCCTTAAGGTTTTCTCGATATTTTCCTTTCCCCTCATGGGATAAATAAAGTTCGGTGGTGATTCTTCTGTCCTTCCTTTTTGCCTCCCCGTCGTTGCACGATGCATTTTTCGAGTAGCGACAGCTGGCGACTCTGCTGGGGATTATCCAACCCTAGTTTGCTTGTCGTATATGTGATTTATTTGCTTTTGTTATTTGTTTGTGTTGTGTTCTTTCTAACCTGTTGGGTTTATTTGGGATTGGTTTGTGAGAATAAAGCTTCATACCCGAGCTTTCGAGTATACACTAAGTTAGGAGGTGGATTCTTTCTGATTTGAGAGACTTAGGACTAGTTGAGTTGGATCAAATTCCACCGCTCAGATGAGACCTCATTGAGATGATTATGTCTTACGTGTAGTCGTAATGGCGTTTTTATTTCTGACGTGGGAATCCGTGATTCTGAGGACCTTTTGTAGAACCTTATTCCGAAGGTTACTAAAACACAACTCTGTGTTCATCCTTTGAAAGAATTACCGTCTTACGAGTAGTTATTCTGATGGGAAACTTTTGAGGGTTAGTGCATGGGACTTTGTTTTAAAGCCTTTGGGACACCCTCTCTTAAACCAATAGATTGCCCACCCGATGAGAGAGATACCTTTTGTGTTGTTTTGCAGGACCTATGACCTTGATCTCGCTTTTGTTCTTTTATCATGTGCATTCATAAAACATTGCATTGCATAGCATTTTTGCATATCAAGGGACTTAAGAGACTATGATTATCTCAGGTATTGGTGAACATAATGACTGATCAGAGAAAGAGAAGCACAAATTCCATCAAGTTCAGAGAACCAAAGTTGGAATTGATTCAAAACATTCTGATTGACGTGCCGAAGGCTATCAAGATCAACTTTCAAGGGAAGTATGGGAAATTGCTTGATCTCCTCCATTCTGAGGTCGATACTTGGGCTTTGTTCGCTATGGCTCAGTTCTATGATGCGCCTCTCAGATGTTTCACTTTTCAAAACTATTAGTTGTCCCCTACTCTTGAAGAATATTCTCACATTTTGAATATCAAGATTAAGGATCAACCTGTCTATATCGGTATGGAAGAAGAACCAAAGCCTTCTGCCATTGCTCTTACTCTTCGTATGACCAAAGAGGAAGTCAAAGATGGGCTAGCCAATAAGGGAGGTGTTCAAGGCTATCCTTTGAAGTTTCTGCTAGATAAAGCTGCTCAGTACAAGACTGTGGGAGATTGGGAAAGGTTTGGTATTATTGTTGCTTTAATGATTTATGGGATTGTCCTCTTTCCAAATGTAGACAATTTCATAGACATTATTGTTATCATTCTCTTCATGCAAAAGAATCCTATCCCTACCCTCCTCGCTGATGTTTACAACTCTATTCATTGGAGAAGTGAAAAGAAGATAAGAATGGTCCAATGTTGTTCTCATCTACTATTCAAATGGTACACCTCCCATCTATCGAAGGGAGGACCGTTCATGGAAAACAAGAAAAAGCTGAAGTGGTCTCAACGCATTATGTCTCTAGAGGCCAATGATATTGCTTGGTACTCTCATGAGTACTAAGATGTGGAGATCATATTTAGTTGTGGGGAGTTCGGTAATGTACCTCTAATCAGTAGGGCTGGTTGCATCAACTACAACCCAGTCATGGCATTGCACCAGTTGGGCTAAGCTATGGAAGATGAGCCCGAAGCAGAGAAAGTTCAAAGCTTATTTTTGCTTGCCACAACAGAAGATCCTGCATTTGCCAGGAATATTTTTAAAGCATGGGCCAAGATTCATACGAAGGGGAGGAAAGAGTTGAAGGCAAAGAATTGTGTGGCGAAAGAGCCATACAACCAATGGTTTCTAGCCAGAGTGGCTGAAAGGTTGCAGCCGTTCCCTCAGAACCATCTATACAAGAAAGACCTCCTGCTCCCACTCATGTACCTATGGAAGAGTATGAGAAACTAAAGCTAGTGGTAGAAAGGTTGACTAAAGAAAATCAAGACCTCGAGGCTGAAATTCACCAAGCAAATATGGAGAAGGGTCAGTATAAAAGGAAAGTAGAGTTTGAACAAGACCAAGCGGCTGAGAATAGCAAGAAATTGAAGTTAGAAACAGACATGAGATTCAGGTACCAGCAAGGTTTCGAAGGGGCTGATACATCATTGACAACTCTTCGACAATGCCTAAAGGAAACTAAGGCTTTTTGCGATAGAGCATGGCATTTCTTTGAACTAGCTTCTACTGAGAAGAAGGAGACAAGAGAGAATCTTGAGGCTGATATTGGGGATCTTGAAGAGCAACTGAGAAATGCTTTAACCCTAGTGGAAGATGAACGACGACTAAAGGAGGAAGCATTAAGGGCTTCATATGTCACTCCTGACATGTGGAACAACAAATGTTTGGAATTGGAAACCGCCCGAGAAACAGCCACTTTGTGGAGGAATCGTTTTGACGCCTTGCAAAGGGATGGTGCACAGTGGCTCAAGAAGGAGGCTCAGCTCAATGAATTGTTGGACACCAATGTGGATTCTATTTGTTACTACCAGTCGACTCTAGACATGTGTCGCGCTAGGTATAACAATCTGGTGGAGCATTGCAACCTCATGATCCGTGATATCCCATGGAGGTTGGAAAGCGCAATTCAAGACTTGGAAGGAAATGACATCCCTCCTTCTATCCATCACTTCATCCAGCTCTGCGACCAAATGGTTAGAAGATTCATGCTCGAGCCAAAAAAGCTTGAAGAACGTCTCCAAAAGAGGGATTTTTAGCTATTAAGTATTTTTCTTATAGCATGAATTATTATTTTCAGCTTATTCAGCAATCGTTTGTATTGAATTTTCTCTCAAATTAATGAAAGTTTTCTTTTTGGTCTAAATTGTGCATTCTTTATTAATTCAGTCGCAGTTTTACAATACCAATGATAATCATAAGTCTCGAACGTTTCTTGAACATTGCATACGTTTGTGCATCATTTTTGCATTCCCTGAAACCCGGCCTTACACGTCGCTTACCTTTTCGCAGTAAAGCAAGCTGACTTCCCGACATCAATACAACACAAGAAATAATCAAAGAAGAGTCATGGATCAGCTAGAGCAGACCCAGGTTTCTATGAGGGAAGAGATGATCCACATGAAGACGCAGATGAGTCAACTCATGGAGGTGATTCAGAACATGGCTAGAGGTCAAGAAGAGATAAGGCAAGCAGTGGAGAGGAATGCCGATCAGATTCTGGCAGGCGCAATTCCTAACGTAGGAGGGGCAATTCCAAACCCTACCAGTACCACCCCACCCTCTTCAGGTGCAATTCCTACTCCTGCCGGTGCAGTACCTATCAACACAGTCCATCCACCAGTCGGTACAACTCACCCTCATGGCAATGTGATCCCAGTACCAGTCCAGTACGATGAGCATGAAGGCTTCTACGAGAATTCAGCTGAAGCATATGCACCCCAAACCGCTGAATTAGAAAAGAAGTTCAATGCCTTACAAGAAGTGGTAAGGGCATTGCAAGGCCCCGTTGTTTTGGGACTAGATGCCGCTGAAATATGTCTTGTACTCGGAGTTAAGATACCTCCGAAGTTTGTAATCCCAACCTTCGAGAAATACAAGGGTAACAGTTGCCCTAAGACCCATATAAGGTCTTACTGCAGGAAGATGGCCGCATATTCCAATTACGAGAA
Organism: Lathyrus sativus; assembly: GCA_963859935.3. Taxonomy (NCBI): domain Eukaryota; kingdom Viridiplantae; phylum Streptophyta; class Magnoliopsida; order Fabales; family Fabaceae; genus Lathyrus; species Lathyrus sativus. The sequence continues at coordinate 251,624,719 of OZ012737.1, read as the reverse complement.
GCTGTTAATCAATTTCTTTCAAGATAGTTTGACAGAGGCTTCTCTGGAATGGCACATGCATCTTGAATGATCCAATGTGAAAAGCTGGAAGGAGTTAGCAGACGCTTTTGTGAAACATTATCAATACAACACTAACATGGCTCCAAATCGGATGCAGCTTCAGGATTTGACCCAGAAACCGAATGAGTCTTTTAAAGACTTTGCGCAGAGATTGAGGGGAGTAGCTGCAAGAGTACAACCCCCGTTGATGGAGAAAGAGCTAACAGACCTCTTCATGGGCACGCTGCAAGGACCGATCCTTGAGCGTCTAGCGTCTACAACCTCTACAGTGTTTTATGAACTTGTCACGGCTGGAGAAAGACTAGAAAGTCTTATGAAGGCATGAAAGATTCAGAATGCTGGCAGATCTTCAAGTGGGATCAAGAAGCCCTATCAGGGTTTTGCTAAGAAGAAAGAAGGCGAAACTAGTGTTGTGTTCACAGATAGAGGAAGAACTCATCAACGTTTTCACCATGTTGCTGCCGTCGCTCCACAACAACCGTTGTCCATTCCAGCAAGTCAACCCACAGCTCAGCAAAACCGACAACAACAATCCTATCAACCAAGACAAAATCAGTACCAAGGTCAACAAAGACTGAGAAGACCAGAAAGAAGGATTGATCCAATCCCGTCAACATACGCCAAATTACTGCCATTCTTGTTGAAAGGAGGTCTTGTTCAGCTTAGGGAAATGACGGATCCTCCGGAGGTTCTCCCCTTTGGCTATGACATCAATTCAAAATGCGAGTTCCATTCTGGCTCCCCAGGCCATAACATTGAGAGTTACAAGACTTTGAAATAAATTGTGCAAAATCTTATCGATTCAAAAGCAATAAACTTCACCCGAAACACTCCAAACATCAAAACCAATCCAATGCCGGCTCATCACTCAACAAATATGATTGAAGGCTCTATTCACTATTAAGGAGAAAATCTTGTTGAAGAACATTTATCCAGGCTGTTCAACCAACTGCCATGTTTGTTTGGATGGATCTCAAGGATGCACTGAGTTGAATAAAGGCATACAAAGCCTGATTGATCAAGGTGTATTAGTAGCAGAACAACTGTCAAATATTGAAGAAGTTGTTACTCTTGACATTCCGTTTGAGACAATGGAGATACCATATGATGATGGATATGAGTTTTGGATTCCATCTGATAATTCGACTCGTACACCATTGACCATACCGTGCGATGAGAAAGAATGGGACAACATGTATGGACATACTTCTATCCCATTGCAGGTTCCGTATGATCCGGTTGAGATACCTATGTCTCCACCATCGATGAACCAGCTTGTCATTTCGGCCCCAACTCCGTTTCCATTGACCATACCGTGCGATGAGGAAGAATGGGACAACATGTATGGACAGACTTCTATCCCACTGCAGATTCCGTATGATCCGGTTGAGACCATCAATGAACCAGCTTGTCATTTCGGCCCCAGCTCCGTTTCCATACGAGAGCACAAATGTTGTACCTTGGTTATATGACGAGACTATTTTTCTCACCGAACAGAAGATGGTAGAAGAAGATATCTTGGAAGAAAAGAATACAGTAGAGAACATCGTGGGAACCGTGGCGTTACCAGAAATGGTCGGATCTTCGCTCCAACTGCACCACCTGTCAACAGCAGTGACAATACAAAGAAAGATACTATCAAACTAAGCACCATTGAACATGGGCAGCCATCTAAACAGAAAGACGTCCTAAATAATGAAGCAGAGGAGTTTCTAAGAATCATTTAGAAAAGCGATTACAAAGTGATTGACCAGCTCAATCAGACTCCTTCGAAGATATCCATGCTATCATTATTAATGTGTTCAAAAGCCCATCAGGAGGCACTGTTAAAATTCTTGAAGGCCGCTCACGTTCCAGAAGAGGTATCAGTAGTGCAGTTCGAAGAGGTGGTGGGGAATATAGCATCAGGTCATATCTTGAGCTTTAATGATAGTGAATTACCTCCCGAAGGTAAAAATCATAACAAGGCCTTGCACATTACTATCAAATGTGTAGATGTTGTATTCTCTAGAGTGCTTGTTGATACTGGATCATCGCTGAATGTGCTACCAAAGAGCTCGTCGTGCAAGATGTCAATTGAAGGACTTGTGATGAAGCCAAGTCAAACCATTGTAAAAGCTTTTGATGGAGCTAAGAGAACTATGGTAGGCGAGGTTGATCTCCCGATCAAGATTGGACCTCATACTTTTATCATTACATTTTATGTAATGGATATATATCCCGCCTACAGTTGCCTTCCTGGTCGCCCGTGGATACATTCAGCAGGTGCCGTAACATCAACCCTGCATCAGAAGATTAAATTCATGATTAATAATCAAATGGTTATCATTGAAGGTGAAGAAGATGTTCTTGTGAGCCATCTTGCTTCTTTCCGCTACGTGGAGGTAGGAAATGAAGTACATGAGACACCATTTCAAGCCTTTGAAGTAATCAGTGTTGAAATGATTTATGAGAAGTTGGTGTCTTCAATAGTGACTTGGAAGGACTCAAGGACAGTGATAGAGGAAGGTCATCCACGAGGATGGGGTAGAGTATTGGAATTTCCCGTTAACAAAAATGGAGTTGGTCTGGGTTACAAGCAGAAGAACGCCTCTGACAAGGGCAAAGGACTTACAACTCCGTTGGTTTTTACTAGTGGAGGCCACCTCGTTGATGGTCAAGTCACATTTTTGGAGACTGAAGTTGAGAGTCATGAAGAGCTGTGCATGGTGTATCCTAGGGCACCTAATCAAACTTTGAGCAATTAGAGAGTCGTCAAAATCCCCGAAGTTACTCTAGTAGACGAGTAATTCCCTGTTTTTTTTTATTTTTACCTAAAAAATCCTATGCTCTGCCCAAGGCATATGGATCATGTTGTAGGGCTTTTTGATTTTAAAGCACAACTTATCATCAATAAATAAACTTTCGCATCCAATTACGCTCTCTTTTCTTTCATCTTTTACTTTTTTGCACATAAAATTATTTTAGAAAGGCAATGTTTTGTTTTACTTTTCTTCTTTCTGTCAATCTTTTCTAAAAAATAAAAGCATGAAGTCATTCATCGTGCAGATCCTCTCCTGGCCCTGTCGATAACGACCCCGCTATGGTCTGATATGACTTTGATAACCCGATCTACCAAGCCGACGAAGATTGCGAGGAAGATTGTGATCTCCCAAAAGAGCTAGCTAGACTACTAAAGCAAGAGTCAAAGGTCATTCAGCCGTATCAAGAAGAGGTCGAAGTCATCAATATGAGAACTGAACAAGAAGCCAAAGAGATCGAGATAGGTGCAGCTTTGGAGTCAGAGATTAAGTCAAAACTGGTCATATTGCTTCGAGAGTATGTTGACGTATTTGCTTGGTCCTACAAGGATATGCCCGGTCTAGATGAAGAGATTGTGATTCACAATCTACCTCTCAAGGAAGGTTGCCCACCAGTGAAGCAAACATTGAGGAGAACAAAGCCAGAGATGTCCTTCAAGATCAAAGAAGAAGTGCAGAAGCAATTAGACGCTGGTTTTCTGGCAGTATCCAACTATCCGCAATGGGTAGCGAATATTGTCCCAGTACCAAAGAAGGATGGGAAGGTGCGAATGTGTGTCGATTATAGAGACCTCAACAGAGCAAGTCCGAAAGATGACTTTCCTCCACCGCACATTGACGTACTAGTAGACAACACAACCCAGTTCTCTCTCTTCTCATTTATGGATGACTTTTCTGGATATAACCAGATTAAGATGGCACCCGAAGATATGGAAAAAACGACTTTCATCACCCCGTGGGGAACTTTCTGTTATAAGGTCATGCCGTTTGGACTCAAGAACGCAGGCGTGACATATCAACGAGCAATGGTCACTCTATTTCATGACATGATACATAAAGAGATTGAGTGCTATGTAGACGATATGATTGTTAAATCCCAGACTAAGGAAGAGCACCTCATTCACTTGGAAAAGCTATTTGCCAGACTAAGGAAATTCCAACTGAGATTAAATCCCAACAAATTCACTTTTGGTGTAAGATCTGGTAAACTGCTAGGTTTTATTGTGAGCCAAAAGGGGATTGAAGTCGATCCAGATAAAGTCAAAGCTATCCAAGAGATGTCGACACCCAAAACAGAAAAGGAAGTCTGAGGGTTCCTTGGGAGATTGAACTACATTGCCAAGTTCATATCTCATCTAACGGCCACTTGTGAGCCCATCTTCAAACTACTTTGAAAGGATCAAGCAGTGGTGTGAAGTGATAATTGTCAGAAAGTCTTTGAGAAAATAAAGGAATATCTACAAGAACCGCCGATCTTGATGCCTCTAGTACTCGAACGACCCCTGATTATGTACCTGACTGTGCTAGAGGGATCCATGGGATGCGTGTTGGGTCAACATGACGAAACCGGCAGGAAGGAGCATGCGATTTATTACCTCAGCAAAAAGTTTACCGACTGTGAATCGAGATATTCAATGCTCGAGAAGACATGTTGCGCGTTAGCTTGGGCAGCAAAACGCTTGAGACAGTATATGCTCACCCATACAACCTTGTTGATCTCCAAGATGGATCTTGTCAAGTATATATTCGAGAAGCCCACTCTCACCGAACGAGTGGCTAAATGGCAAATGATATTAACAGAGTACAACATCTAGTATGTTATGCAAAAGGCTATCAAAGGAAGTGTATTCTCTGACTACCTCGCTCACCAACCTATAGACAACTACCAGTCTATGTGCTTTGATTTCCCTGACGAAGACGTCATGTTTGCTAGAGACTATACCACACCAGACCCAGATGACGGAGCCAAACCAGGATCGCGATGGACGCTCGTGTTTGATGGTGCCGCAAACGCTAAAGGCTGTGGAATTGGGGCAATCATTACCTCTCCAACTGGTATTTTCGGAATTGAAGTTGCCATAGATAACAGGATCAAAATTCTAAAAGTCTACGGAGATTCTGCGCTTGTCATATGCCAAATTAAAGGGGAATATGAAACACTTGACCTCAAGTTAATTCCTTACAAAGATCATGTCTTGAAGCTAATCCCATACTTTGATGAGATCACTTTTCATCACATTCCCAGAGGAGAAAATCAGTTGGTTGATGCTCTAGCAACATTAGCATCCATGTTTCAAGTCAAGTGGGAGAATGAGGCGCCCTCCATCCATCTGGAGTATCTGGACGAACCCGCTTATTGCCTAGCAGCCGATGCTGAAGAACCTAGAGTTAATGATCATCCTTGGTTCTATGATATTAAGCGGTATCTAGAGACACATGAATATCCCTTAGGTATAACTATCACTGACAAGAAGTACCTCAGAAAGCTCTCCTCGAAGTTCTTCCTCAGCAGTGACGTGTTGTACAAGCGGGATTATGATTCGGTTCTGCTTAGATACATGGATAAACATGAAGCAGAATGTATCATAAACGAAGTGCACGAAGGATCTTTTGGAACACATGCTAGTGGTCATACTATGGTTAAAAAGATCTTGAGGGCGGGATACTATTGGATGACGATGGAAACAGATTATTGTCTCCATGTCCAGTCATGCCACAAGTGCCAAATTTACATAGACAAAGTTCATACTTCACCACTCCCTCTGAATGTGTTGACTTCGCCTTGGTCTTTCGCCATGTGGGGTATAGATGTAATCAGACGCATCGAGCCAACCGCTTCGAACGGACACCGTTTTATCTTAATGGCCATCAACTACTTCACCAAATGGGTAGAAGTTGCATCTTATGCCAACGTCACTAAGCAAGTGGTGACTCGCTTCATCAAGAAGGAGATTATTTGTCGATACGGAGTTCTGAATAAGATTATCACTGACAATGGTTCAAACCTCAATAATAAGATGATGGAAGACTTGTGTAAGAGTTTCAAAATTGAACACCACAATTCAACACCTTATCGTCCCAAAATGAATGGAGTTGTTGAGGCGGCAAATAAGAATATTAATAAAATCGTCCAGAAGATGGTAAAGACTTACAAAGACTGGCACGAGATGTTTCCATTTGCGTTGCATGGCTACCGCACCTCAGTGCGCACTTCCACAGGGGCAACCCCGTTTTCTCTCGTGTATGGCATGGAAGCAGTATTGCCCATTGAAGTAGAGATTCCCTCCTTGAGGATTTTGGCAGACGTCAAGCTAGATGAAGCCAAATGGATACAAGCCAGACTCGACCAGCTTAATCTCATCGACGAGAAGCGCATGACAGCCATCTATCATGGACAGTTATACCAGAAATAGTTGAAGAGGGCCTTTGACAAGAAAGTTCGTCCACGACACATCCAAGCAGGAGATTTGGTATTGAGAAAAATTCAGCCAACTCACATTGATCCAAGGGGAAAATGGGCACCGAACTACGAGGGTCTGTACGTAGTAAAGAAGGTTTTCTCCAGAGGAGCCTTGATCCTTTCAACCATGGACGGTGACGATCTTCCATCCCCTGTGAGTTCGAATGCAGTTAAAAAATATTATGCCTGTGTTGCGGTGAGAATCGTGATACCAAGCTATTGATTAACTTGAATATTTAATTCTTAAATTCACAACCGGACTTTAATTTATCCAAAAAAGGAAAGGTTTAAAGAAAGAAAAACCTATAAAAAATGCAAAGCAAAAGGCAAGGCCTAAAGCTAAGCAAAGAGAGATCTAAAGGTTCGGGGGTTCGTTATGCATAGGGTAGGTATTTCACATCCTAAACATCTGTAGTACTCTACAGGAGCCTCTTGTTGATATTTGTGTTTGCTAAAGTTTGCCTGCTCAGGGTAAAGTGCTAAGGTAAAAATCTAAAGTATAAAGTATGTACAAGTTTGCTCGCGAAGACATCGCATCTCGTGCCTACGTATCCTGACGGGAATGGAATCAGAGCAATCGTAGTTCCCCTAGCTAGGGATGAGGAACTCTTTACTGTGGTAAAGGTTCCAAAGGGATGTAAGCATTCATAGAGAAGTACTTACAGTGAGTGCGGTGACTCCAAACTAAAGGTTATGCTAAACGGGAAAAGAAATGTCCACGGCGGGACGGCTAAATATGAGTACGGCTACTCAAATCCTATGGTTAAAGTAAAAAGGGAAATGTCCATGGCGGGACGACTAAATATGAGTACGGCGACTCAAATCCTAAGGCTAGGAAAAAGGGAGATAGACGATGTCCGCGGAGGGACGGTAAACATGAGCACGGCGGCTCAGATCCTAAGGCTAGGATGAAGGGAAGGATGTCCACAGCGGGACAGACTAAAAGTGAGCATGGAGACTCAAATCCTAAGGCTAGGATGAAGGAAAAGAATTCCCACGGCGGGACGGTAAACATGAGCACAACAGCTCAAATCCTAAGGCTAGGATAAAGGGGTTAAAAGGTGTCCACGGCGGGACGGTAAACATGAGCACGACGGCTCAAATCCTAAGGCTAGGATTTAAGGGAATAAAATTCTGAATCAGACCTCATGTGAAAATACATATTAACTCAAGAATTTAGAAAAAAGAATCAACTAAAACGGATTTAAAATGAAGGAGTTAAGATTTTTTGAATTTGTGAAGGAAATAAAAATAAACAAGTAAAAAAGAGTAGAATGTACAAGCTGGGTGTTGAACCCATGAACCTTGGACCACAAATGTGATACTACACCACTAGGCCATATGTGCGCATGTGAACATGAGATAAAAGAGAAGAAGAAAATGATGAAACCTGGAAAATATGAAAAAAAAACCAAAAGAGTTGATCCTCCTCAGGGATCGAACTCTGGTTCAAAGGCATGATAAGGCGTTTTAAGGGCAAGGTTTCTACCACTGGGGTGGCTGTACATCCATTGATTATGCCACCCCAAAATAAAGATAAACCTTCAGTGTGTATTTTTATTGGTTTGAAACAAGGCAAAAACAAGTGTGAATGTCAAATACATTTTCACCACAACTTGCTCAAATCTTAACCTTTTTCAGCAAAATTTAAGTCTAAACTGAATGTTTTTCAAAGAGGAACATGATGGTACTGCTCACTTTTCCAAAATATGTACACACAACAAAACTCGAATGCTTATGCAATTGGACATTTGGAAATGTATTTTGAACTTCAAAACATAAACGAGATGCGGTTGAAATCATGTAAGGGTCTGCACATGTTATAAATGATATGTTTGATGAATTCCAATAGTTTGTTTAAGCAAAACACAATCAGAATGAGAAATGGCATGGTAGTTGCAAATGTAATGTTTGAAGGAAAATGCATTTTGAAGTTATGTGTGAAAACTTGATATGAACAAACTTAAAAACAGTCATGCACACACTCTAAAAATCATGCATATGAAGTTTAGACAAAAAAGAGACTCAAGATCTTGGTAGAAAAGAAAGTGACTATTGAGTTACAAATGTGTTCAATGAGTTGAAAAGGTGAGTTTCAAAACCAGTTGGCAATAAAAATCAATGAAACATAATGGTTCAATCCAAATAACAGGTCTGCAATTGATCTCCAAATATCCACCTAACTGTAAGGTGCCTTATGCAATTGGGATAAAGTAATTCCAAACAGTTTTGCAACAAATGCTTAAACATGATCCTACTCATCCAAACTGCATGATAGTGTGTTCAAGATCAAAACAATGTTCAAATAATCCACTCAAATTCAAAACAATCCAATTAATACAAGCAAAAGCATGAAGAGTTTTGTTTAACAGATGCAACAACACATGGTACTAGCTTTTCTCAACAGCACAAATCAATACAATTGCTTAAAACAGAAACAAAGACAAAATAAGCAAAGCTCACATTAGTTCACTACATTACCTTCATGATAGCTAAAATAGAAAGAAACTAACTTGAGAACCAAGTACAACCAGTATACATCAGTAAAAACAGCCCACTCCAACAAAGGCACAAGCATTACTACGTAACCATCAACAAATCAGTGTGAATCATCTCATTTAACAGAAACATCCTTCTCATTGCATACTCCAAGTAATAGCTTCATGCATATTTACTAAATACTAGCCTAAACCATACATGCATTAAATTGAGTTCACAAGCAAACTGGTATGACAACTTTCAGGAATAGTTTGGGGTTCAACACTAATTCTAACAGCAATGACAAAAGGCAGATGGATCACTGCTATGAACCAGATTAACATGAAGAACAAACCTGGTAGCAACAAGGTTCAATTTATGACAGTTCTAGGCATTGAATCCTAATGACCAGCTCATAATCCACACATATCATAAACATAGTAAGGAAGGTGTTTTAACCTCAAGAAAGAGCATGTATCCACTAGAATGAAAATTGATGTACTGTGGTAAAAGTTAGAAAAATATGCCTTGGCAAGACTTTGGCAGCAAGTGATTTTTTTAGGTAATGAGTTTTAAGCCAAGATACAACATACATTCATCATAAACATGCTAAAGAAAATGATCATCCATTGAAAACAGGTTCATAGCAATTGGGGGCAGAATCATGATATGCTGTTTGAAATATGAAACAGTTTGGGACAACATGAGTACATTTCAACACATGATCTCAAATTTATACAACATGGCAATGTAATGTATGAGATGAGGTTTAATTTTACATACCTCTTGTAGACAGTCTTGAACAAGCAAAAGAGCCAAGAAAACCAGAGAATCTTCTAGCACCACCTAGCTTTGAAACCTTTCTTCCTTTTGAAGCAAAATATAACTTTTGTGACAGTTGGTGTAAACTCAATTCCAGCTGATCTTTGATGTTTTTAACATTTGCAAAATGATATATATGAGGTGTATGAGTGATTGAAACAGCAAGAACAAGCCTAGGTAAGAATTTGGCAGATTTTGGGCACTGTGGTCAAAGTTGCTTGGTATGAAAGTTGACTTTTGGGAGGATGGTGTTTTTGAGTGGTTTAAAGGCTTGGACACATTCTATACCATATTTATGGATTGTGTGGATGCTTTTTGATGAGTTTGAATGTGTGGAAATGCGTTTAGGGGCTGGGCTGCCAAGACAGCTTTTTGGTGTTTTTGTGATTTTTGAGATTTTGTGAATTTGAAGTAAAGAGGGAAAGAGTAAGAACTTTGGATTTCTCTGGTTTTTGAGAGTACTCTTGTGTATGGAATGAGGTAGGGAAGACCTCTATTTATAGGGAAATGAGAGGGTAAGGACAGATTGAGAGATTTCCTTCCTAAGAGGGAAAAGTGGGATTTTGGCTTCAATCTTCCAAAAGTGTTTTCTTGGCTTGGAGGTAAGCTGAAAGTCAAGTGTGATGATGGATTTAGAGTGGCTGAAGTGAGGCTAGGGAGAGTAGGGACATGGCTGGTTGCATATTTTCACTTTCCACCTTTTACATATTTTGAATATTATAATGCAAGTTACATTTGCAACTTGCAAGCCAACTTGCCAAGCTTCAAATTTTCACTTCTCTGCATAATTTCCACACTTCTAAATTTCAAAGCATCACAATATCAGAAATAACAAGATCTAAGGGCTGAGAATGGTCCATCTTGATGAAAATCTCAGTTGTGGAAAAACCAAAATTTTGTGTTTCAAGTGTGACAATCCCAACTTCACTAACCCATAACTCTCAGCTCACAAATGCCATTGAGATTTTATAGTACTTTTTAGAAAGCCCTCAAATAGCTCTAAAGCATTCATGTTTTCATGAGTTTCAAATTCTCAAAGGAACTTGACCAAAAATCCTCTCAAAGTTGCTAAAAAACAAGCTTAAAAGTGAAATTTCTCCAAGTCATTTTCCCTTCTTAAAATGAATTTGATTATAACTCAAAATCTATGCATTTTCTGATCATGGACCACTTTGAGTATTTTGTAGGATTTGTCAAGAGCTTTCCAATGAGCTTTGAACCACTTCATTTGGATGTGTGGTTAAGGAGTTATGGTCTTGCCCCTTTCGAAACCCTAATTCCTGACTTTTGCGATTACTCCTCAACCCTTGATCCAATTGTCATGAAATTTTATGGGTAGATGCAATATGTCATTAGGAACATTTTTTCTTCACATCTTGAGGTCAGATTCCTTATGGTTGAAGAGTTGACTTTTCGGTCAACCGTACGATCGATAATGACTGACGAGTCGACTGTTGACGCTCTGAGTCCTCTGAGGTTTTAAGACTTCTTGAGTGAACTTCCTTGAGCCATATGAGCTTAATGAACCACAAACCCACCATTGGAACACCTTTTAAAACAAAAGTCAAACCACAGTTGACTTTTCCTGATCAAAAACCCTAATCGGGGATCTGTGAACTGTATTGCTCCTGATCTTTGTGTGAAAACCCCAAATTGGATTCATGCCTGACCCCATGTAGTATTCTTGATGGTCTAGAGACTTGCTTCATGGAGAAACAATCCAATGCATTGACTGATTACACTGTCGAACCCTCGATTTGCAAATGTACGGAATCCTGATTCACCTGTAACTAAACGGAGACAAACTTGAAACTGGTTATAGTTAGATAATCAAAATGGAAATGATCCTAAGATGATGATAAGGATCTAAGATTTCAATCTAAATAGAATCGTAATGAATGGTATTTAAATATAGAAAACCAGAAATTTTGTCCCTTAGATCCGATGGTATTCAAAAGGGCAAATGCTGAAATGCAATGAATTCTAAATGATGCCTTATGATGCAAGACAAATGCAACCACACGAGCAAAAATAAAAGAACAGTATAACAACGAGCAATTACTCACTGGGGAAAGACAGCAACACAGGGGAAGCAACAAACATGAGAAATAAATATCTGGAAAACCATCAGATAAGTCACGACACAAACTGTTTGGTAGGTGCCAAGTAAATTGAAATTCATCCACAAGGTAAAACGCGAGTAAAACATGACCTCGGGAGAAAAGGTAGAATGGGGAATAAAACACCCATGTAAGGTAAACTCATCCACAAGGTAAAACGCGAGTAAAACACGACCTCGGGAGAAAAGGTAGAATGGGGAATAAAACACCCATGACATGCATATGTATATGAATTACGCTTATGATATTCGCATGTATAAATTGTGCAGATGATACGATCAAATGCAAATGCAAATGCCGATGACAAGGCTCGACTCTTTTGGTGAGAAGACAAGACTGGAAGACTGATTCCTCAACACGAAGATCACTTTCAATCTGCTTGGGGACTAAAGATGCTGTTTGATGAACACTTCTCTGCCGCACTGATAAATTGTATCAAATGGATAACCCTTGTAGGAAGGATAAAGAGCTGATTGGGGTTTCTTCAAGTAATCTGCCCCAGTTTAGCTGTCTGTTAAAGATGAACTGATGATGACTTCAGCTTGTCTGATGTTGACTAATACATCGGGTGCTTGGAGAGCTTGCCCCAGTCTGAGTCTTGAAATATATTCTGGATAAACCAAATCTGAGAATACCATGCCTTGAACAAATCTTCAATTGATTCTTAGACAGGATGTAAAAGGAACTTGCCCCTGATAGGATCACTTGACCAAGTTTCTCAATGTTTGAAAATTCCTTGAGAGGAAAGCCAGTTTGCAAACAAAAGTGTTCGTACAAACATGGTAATGTAAAGTTCATGAAACTTTTTGAAATCAAAATCACTTTGAAAGATGCAAAGTAAATGAGTCATCGGTCTAAACACGGTGGTTCAAGACACTCAAAGTTTAGAGTAAAGGTGTATTGCCAAAATAATTGATTCACAAAGATCTTTTGGAGTCAGTTTATGCAACCTTGTTGTAGTATGCTTTCAAAATAACCTTGTTTCAATTAGGTCTTTTGAGGGTTGTAATGTGGCCTGGTTCACGGTTTAAGAAATAAAGGATAAAGACTCAAAGTTTATTTACACCCACCCAATCTACGTGATGATCTCCAATCTTATGCTCAGTTAAATCAGACTATGTGCTCAGGTTCCCATAGGTTAGGAATTGCACTGATAATAGCCAAGATGATGGTTCAGAAGTCAACAGATTTTTTGAAAAGGCAGTCACTGCTTCTTTACAATATTTTGTAGTTTTTTGCATTGAGGATTTTCATGATGAAGGGTTTAAAGATCTCCTCTTTTTATTATCCCTAATTTTTGCCTGAACTGTTTTCTTATGAAAATTACAGTCAGCGGGATGCTCAAGTTTTGCCTAAGTCTCCTTCATAGGTTTTGACTTAGCGGCTTTTCTTTTGATATTTTTCTTTTTGAAAAAAAGTGACTGCCTAGCTTAATAATCACGATGAACCATCATCGGCTTCTTGGCTTGAAAAACATCCTCGACACTTATTTGTTGTGTGCGAAGGAAAAATTGTAGTGGTTGCATCCTTTATTATAAAAGGTGTCTTGTATGAACATACAACCGAGTTAACTGAGAACTACCCATCCCAAGGTTAAAACTGCGGGTTTTGTAAAGAAAGAAACTCCAACTTCTAGGTTCAAAGGGGTTGACAAGGGATTATTTTCCTTATTTCTCCAGTGTTTGGGAGTTGAAATAATGCCTTACATCGTCAATAAAGTTTGATTGAAAGCATACTGACAACAATTATGGGTATCACGTTTTCATCATCCTCCCTCAAATAATTGCATAATCAAAAATTTGGACAAGGAGTAAATATTTGAAAGGTAAGGCATACAAGATGCAAATACTGGACAAAATGAATTGAATCAAAAGTTGCAATGCTCATTCATTAAGATGAAAGTACATACACTAATTAAAAGCAAACAGCTTAAACAAAATAAGGAAAGTTCAAATAGTGAGAAACAAAAGGCCTAGTGACTAAATCAGTAAAAGGCCTAGAAACAAAAGGCTCCATAATTAGACTTTGAAGTTTGTTACATCAGCGCTATAAGGCTTCATGATTTGACTTTGAAGTAGTTCAGCGATTAGACGGCTGAAATCATTACTTGGTGTCACTGCTTCATAATTAAACTTTGAAGTTGTTAGCAGCAGTGGACGGCTTCATAATTAGACCTTGGATTTATTATCAGTTTATACGGATTCATAATTCGACCTTGGAGTTATTGTCAACATTCAACAACTTCATAACTAGACTTTGGAGTTGTTGTTAGGAATTCCCTAGCGGATTTTCCTCGCGTAGCTGTTATGTCAGCATTGCAGACTTCATAATTTTGCTTTGGAGGTCGGCACAGTTTTCTTCGAGTGGCTATTACGTCAGCGTTACACGGCTTCAGAATTAGACTTTGGAGTCGTCGTTAGCGATTCCCCAACAGAGTTTCTCTAGCAGCTGTTACGTCAGCATTGCGCTGCTTCATAATTAGACCTTGGAGTTGTCATCAACATCAAACGACTTTGTAATTAGACTTTGGAGTTCTTCAGCGGTACCGCATCTTCATGATTAGACTTTGGAGTTGTTATCCGAAGGTTTTGTCCGCATGGAATAGCTTCATAAGTAGACTTTGGAGTTGTTGCCAGATTTTTCCCCACAGAGTTGCTTGTTGAAGTTTCTCTTATCCGACCATCGGAGTATTTTCTTCAAGTTTGCTGTTCCGTCAGCGTCATAGGGTTTCATAATCAAAATTTCAGGAGTTGTCGCCTATTGTCGAAATAGGTGCCCGACAGTTAATTTCGGAGTATCCCCAGTGGGTTCGGCTACTGCAAAGATAAGGCGGAGGTATTGTCCAGTATGATTGACTGAATTGGATTACTATTGGGTGGGAGAATTCGATCCCCGATGAAGTCGCCGTGATTTCTTCGTGTTGACGAAATATTATTATCCCCAGTAGAGTCCTCCTCAAAGCCGTTTGTGGGTTGGGACCAACGGAGTTAGCTACTGCAGAGATAAGTAGTTTCCTGTGTCTAGACAGATGATTTTCACGTATGGAGAGGAGGATGGAGTTTCTTGTGATTAGACATAAATGTTTCCCAGTGAAGTCGACAAATTTATTGCCTATGGTTGATAGGACCTCCTCGTGTTGGTAAGAGGCGGACAACTCATCCCCAGCGAAGTAGCCGGGATCTCTCCGTGTTGACGGAATGTAGCATCCTAACGGGGACAAAGTTCTATCCCTGTGCTGTTGAGATTTCTTCGGATTGACGAAATGTGAGTCCTGACGTGGACCAATTAGTGTTTAGTTGTGATTTGACGAATTTGTTTCTCTTCTTGTGTTGACAAGATTAGTCCAGTTGTGGACGGAGGTGTTCAGTACCTGTGGCGTTACACAGGTGGTTGATGTTGGAATCAGAGTTATTATCAGACGTTGAATCAGTTGTTGCCGTAACAACCAGGTTCAGTTGGTGGATGTCGTTCCCTAAGCAGTTGTGCAGTTTATTTCTGCGGTTGGCAAATTTCCGGGTTTCTTGGTATTCAACCGTCTCGTACCTCGATCGTTTGAAGGCCGTTCGCTCTTCACCCAGTCGGGTCTGAGCCGTTTGAATAAGGGCAGTTGTTGCACCCCAAAATTTGCTTAACCTTTTCTTGCCTGATTTAGGTTTCATTGCATTTCATTTGCATAGTTACATCATGTACATAGTTCAATCATTTGCATATCATAGCATATCAAGTCGTCCAATAAGGGATCAAGTGCCATTTATGTCAAAAGAAGCCTACTTTGAGGTCATGGGATTCATGGTTTTGTATGTTGATACATGTGTGGTGTTGTGCCAAGGTTAAGCAAAGAAGAATCAGGAATGTGGGAAGTTGCTAAATTAGGGTTTCAGTGTAAAATCCCCTGTTTAGTGCCTAACTTTAAAGCCACATAAGTCAAAATAAAAGTTTCAAATGGATCTTTGGCCAACATGAAACTTGTAGATCATCTCAATACCTTTAATTTGAGTACTATAAGTCTTCAAGAAGATTTGTAGAACTCAAGTTATGGTTCTTGCAAGTTACAAGTCACCAGAGGACACTGAAATTTATCTGTAAAAGTCACTTGACTTCCAAGCAACTTTTTACCCTCAAGTAGTTTTCAAATGGATTCTTGGCCAACATAAGAGTTGTAGGGCTTGATCTTAGCTTTAATTTGAGTACTATAAGTCCTCAAGGGGATTTATAGAACTCAAGTTATGATCTTGGTAATCCAGGGGTATTTTGGGAAAGTTGAATTATAGGTCCTTTTTCAACATGTGCCAAAATCTCTATCTTCCACTCCTCAAATGAAAAAGTGTTCAACATGAAATGTGTTTAGAATGATGTTTTTGGGTTAAGTAAGAAGTAATGAGGTATTGAATTGGCTTGTATCACAAAGTTGCTAAGAATGGCTTAAAAAGGAAGAAATGAAAGTCATTTAAAAAGCCAAAAATGTGATTTTATGTTTTGGGGTCAAAATGAAGCATGTAACATATCAAATTGATCAGAAATGATGTTTTAAAGATGATGGCAATGCTAATTTTCCCATTTGAGGTCATTTGAACACACTTGCATTTGGTAACTTCACATGTAAGTAACACTTGCCAAATCACTCATGAGATCAGAACCAAGGCACTAACCCTTACCAATCAATTCAATATGTCATTTGGTGAGAAATTGGAGCAAAATAAAGCTGTTGCACTAGCCAAGAACCCGACTGTCATGACATGAGATTTCAAGTGCAAGAGAAATTGAATTTCTCACATGGATCATTCCAGAACTTTCTTGATCATTCCAACATGTTCTATATAAAGAGTGTAACTGATTTAGTTATTTTTTTGGCCAAGAACTCTGAAGAATTGAGAGAGAGCATAGTGAGTTTCAACCTTGCAACTCAAAATCGGATTTGGTGATTAAGAAGGATTCAAGGCAATTCAGTGCGTACAGAAGCTTCACAAGACTTCATTGATCGTATCTGGAGAAGATTGAAGTGTGATTTGAAGGATATCTTGCTTTGTTCCTTCAGTTTTGCCAGGTTTGCAAATTTCATCTTGTAGTACCATTTAGGTAGAATTGTTAGGATTTGAACATGTAGATGCATTGTAGACATGGCTAGGATCGTTTTTGGTAGGAAAACTTGTTGATTAGAGACAAAATCTTAAGCATCACCATTTCTGTTGAGGATCGTTTCTTTGAGTTCTTGATGAGTTAGACCTGTTTAGATGGCGAGGATCAATCAGTGAAGCGTGTAGATGATGATAGACTCATTAATTTTGAGAATCCTGATGATTGAATTTTGGGGCATATTCTGAAACTTAGGTCGTGTTTTGAGATAGAGTGGTTTTCAATGAGAATGGAGTGCATGGTTGGATTCAGTGAGAAAAAACGAGTTGAATGATGTACTCATGTTTAGATTTTGGTGAGGTTTTGTGTTGTTGATGTTTAGGGACGACGGTGGCGCGACCTCCGGCCACCGTCCTGTGTGTTTCCCTCCCAGTTTTTGAAATGGAGAAGATGATAAAACAACCATTAGATCTAGGAAGACCTTTGACTGAAATCACCCACCAACGGCCACGATTGGTTTCAATTTTGTGAAGAACTCTGAATTCCCCTCAACGCACCATTTCATTAACGTTTACTGGTTGGGCTTTGGTAATCAGTTGCTAATCACACACCCTTCTTAAGCCCAATTGAATTTTACACAGGATTACTTGCTATTTGACACGCTCTTTTGTCATTTTATTGTATTTTCTTTTATTTTCATAGTTTTACATAGGATAGTTTTTAATTCATATAAAATGGAAAAATGATCATTTTGGAGTGAGACTTTTTTCCCTAATTCCCTTAGGATCTCTAGCATTTAATGAAACCAAAAAATATTAATTTCATGCATTTTATATTTTCTGGCATATTTTTATAGTTTTATTGCCTTTATTTTACTTTTGTTTGATACTTCATCTTTCTGAATTTTGTGTGAGAGTTTGGTGAGGATTTTTTGATTGATTCTTGTGAGGTTGATTAGAATAGGGAAGCATGTACCCTTAGGAATTTTATCATAATTTTGTGAATAAAATTTAGGTTAGTTTGAGAGGTGAATAGGAGATGTGTTAGAATTAGGGTTTTAAAACAAATAGTTGTAGTTTAGTGCATAGTTTTAGGATTAAATGATTGAGTTAGGTTCTGGGATTTATATGGGGTATTGGGTATAGGGTTAGGTTCCCTTAGAAATTTACTTAGGATTTTATGATGAGTTTTAGCATTTTATTTGATTTTTGCGACTTGTGTGGTGATTGTGGGTTTTCCCCTTGGATATTTGGTTTGGTTATTTTTGTTTGGGCTATTTTGATTGGGCTTTGGGCTTGGGTTTTGCTTGGTGGAGCTTCTGGAGGCATTGAGGATGCTTGGAAATAAAGCTTAGAGCATGGGCATGAAGATCTTTCCCTTGTGAAGATTGCTTTTGGAGACTTAGGGATTAGGGCATATAGGAAGAGCATTAGATTAGTCTTGTTTCTTCTTTCAAACATAGAGAGCTTCTTGTGCCTCTATTCATTCCTATGACACAAAGTACTTTTAAAGTATTCACATCCCTCCTTTGGAGGGATGAGTGACATGCTTTAGAAGTAGAACTTTGAGGATACTTTTCTCTTATGATGTTAAGTGCTTAGGGGCTTCCTTTGGTTGTCACTAAGCTTCTTAACATCTCAACTTAATCTGTTAATTGATTCTCTCTTGGATTGAGCTTATTGAAGATAGGAGCTTATTTGAAGCTTGAATATTGTTGAAGATGGAATCTTGATTGAAGATGGAGCTGTTGTTGTCAACCCCCTTTGCTGTTTGATCAACTGTAGCTGTTAGAGCTGTTGCTGATTGTGCTGCTTACTGTAGGAGCTTGATTGTTGCTGTCAGAGCTGGTGCTGGTGTTGTTTTCTTTTTTCTGTATTGTTTGTTGGCTTGTACATCTTGCCCCCAAAGGTTTAAAGTGAATACTGTTTCACTTTGCCTGTTGTTTTCCCAGGTTCGAGGTAGAGCAGGACTCCCTTGCCTCTCTTGTATTGCTGCATTGCATACATTTTACTGTATTTGCTTGCTTTATTTTCTGTTTATCCCCTAGGATCTCTGATTTCCTCTGTGCAGGAGGGAATTATGAGAGACATTAGGATTCTTATCCATGCATGACAACATTAGGTTAGTTTTTATTCCCTTTTCAACCCTAGGCTTTTTAGAGCTTCTTTCTCTTCGTATCTCAAAACAACTCAAAAATACAGTAATAAGGTTAATCAATGTCGTACGTTACGAGCCTTAAGCTATTTGAGAAAGGGTTGCTGGAGAGTTTCTTTCCAGTAGTCTGGCTGCTTAGTGTGGCACCCTTTGGGTGACACGCGACGTAGTCACTCTCAAATCATAGTCTCTAGTGCGTCAGAGATTGCAAACAAACTAAAAAAATACTTCTTTCATAAAAGATTCAAAACAAACATCAAAGTGTCATTTTTGTCCTCTTGGACTTTTAATCAAGAAAAACCCTTTCATAAGGTAAAAAACAGTCAAACAAGCTTGTGTCTTCCGTAGCCCGAACTACGTTTGCTCTGATCTTTTATGTTGTATGAAAGTACGTAGGCATAGGATACGTATCCTAGCGAGCAACCTTCCCCTCCTTTCCCGTAGGTAGGCGAACTACATTGACTCTGATTTCTCGTTCCAGACGGGAATACGTAGGCATAAAGTGCGATATTTTGCCGAGTCATTTTCTTTTCTTTTTTGACCCAGACCTTTAGTATAGATAGAATAACAATCCTTACCAAGAAAACAAGCGTGGATCCCGTCGAGTACGGCGGACGTGAGGGGTGCTACTACCTTCCCCTTGCGTAATCGACTCCCGAATCCAGGAATTTGGTTGCGACGACCGTTCCTTTCCCGTTTTGCGTTAGGTTTACTCTGAGCGTTTCCTTTCCCTCCGTTTGGATAAATAACGCACGGTGGCGACTCTTCTGTCATAGCCGGCGCCGATTTTCGCAGTAGCGACAACTGGCGACTCTGCTGGGGACTCCAACGGTTCCCTATGCGAGTCAGTCCTAGCGCTTGTTTTCCCGTCATGGGTTTTGTGTGGATTTACCTTTCTGTATTTACTTTCAGCATTATATTATTGTTGTTATGCTGGGTAGGAGATCAGATTGATAGATAAGCCAGACCTGGGCTTGAGTGCACCTAGAATTAGTTGTGGAAAGTAGTGGGCGCGTGCATGCTTTGCATGTACTAGTGTCCTGCAAAATCCACGCTCGGACGAGGTTCTTCTGGTTGACTTCTTTTTCAACCCTTTGGGTTGAGGGGGTTGTTGGTTAGTTGGATTGTCGACTCTGGGGACCGATCAATTGGAAGTTGGCTATGTGAGGCCTCTTCAGGACATGATGATGCCACACCTTCTGGGTATCGTATCATCAGTCCTGAAAGTCTGTGACGCCGACGACCGCATAGGATGTCGTACCTTGTGTCAGTTGATAGGACATCTACCTGTGAGAGGGATTGGGGCATGCAGGAAACTTAACCTCCAGACTACCCGGTTTTCTTAATATTGGATCAGTATGTGTGGTTATTTGGGGTTCTTCACCAGAGCATTGTTTTGGGTCTGTTGAGACCAGGTTGGAGCTTTGTTATGGGTCTGTTGAGACCAAAGTGGAGCATTGTTATGGTCTGTTGAGACCAGGTTTGAGCAGCATTACGGGACAGAGTTGTGGATGGATCTCTTCAGCAATATATCACTTGATCCCTGTTGCATGTTTGCATATTGCATTGTTGCATACTCATTTTACATATCATTAACGTGTGTCTGTGCTGCAGGTGCATTTTCATACCTCTGATTCTAGTTGCCCGGATTTCTGTCTGTTGATATTATGGATACTTTGAAGAAGACTGTGGCATACAAGTTGCCTACTCCAGATGTTACTTCTTTGCTTGGGTTGATGTCTTTAGCTAATGAGGATGTGAAGAGAAGCTTCAGGAAGAGTTATGGGAAACTGCTTAAGTTGGTTTATAAACCATCCATGTATAAGCGGAACGGATTGTACGCGCTTATGCAGTTTTATGATCCCCCGCTGAGGTGTTTTACTTTCCCCGACTTCATTCTGGCTCCGACCCTGGAGGAATATGCTGAGATCTTGGAGTTAACGATCCATAACAAGGTACCCTTCATTCATATGGGTGCTGAGCCCAAGCTGGAGGATTTGGATGTTGCTTTGCATTTAGACTCCTCAGAGTTGCTAGCCTCGTGGAATGGAGTGTCTGGTTTTTCTCTCAAGTTCTTAGTTGGGAAAGCACAAGAGTATGCCAAGAGTGGATGTTGGACTGTGTTTAATGCTATCCTTGCTTTGTGTATCTATGGCATTGTATTGTTCTCGAATCTGCCTGACTTCGTTGATCTGGATGTGTTCTATATATTTGCTTCAGGCAATCCTGTGCCTACTTTGATTGGAGATTTCTATCACTCGCTGCATTATAAGAACGAGAATAGGAGGGGCAAGAACGTCTCTTGCTGTGCGCCTTTGTTGTATATGTGGTTTGATAGTCACCTGCCCAAGAAGGGTATTTTTGCTGAGTCTGCAGATACGGTGGATTGGTCTGAGCATTTGATGAGACTTTCTTCAGAAGAAGTTATCTGGTTTGATAGAGATTTACTGGGATCTGAGATTATCTGCAGCTGTGCCGGATATCCTAATGTTCCTCTGATTGGGAGGAAAGGGTGCATTAACTACAAATCCATCATTATTGATCAGGCAATTCGGTTATGCTTTGAGAGGCCCGCCAAAAGAGGAGGAAGTGCAGGAATCTATGTACTTCACAGGTGATTTGAAGGGAGAACTATTGTCTAATCTTCAGCATGCTTGGAATAATGTCCACAAGAGGGGTAAGCCGTTGTTGGGTAAGAATGATTGTCAAGCCTATGCTCCGTACAAGGTCTGGATTCAAGATAGGGCAAAGCAGGCGCTGATGCCGTTTCCTGCAGTATTACCTCCTACTCCCCCCGTGATTGAAGAGCCGACTACGGTACCTATTGAGCGATATGAGCCGGTTGTGAAGGAGAAAGAAGAGCTGATGAAAGCCAACGAGAAGTTGGAAGAGGAGCTAGCGCAACTCAGAAGCGAAAGAAATGAAGTCGTACACTCCTTCAAATAGCAAACAGAGTTGGTGAACCAGTTAAGTACAGAACTGACTGAACAACGAAAGAAGCGTGAACGTTTGGGGATAGATTTCAAGAGCTCCCATGATATGCTGGAGTCTAAGAAGAAAGCACTTGATGTAGCCTACCGGGAGATCTCTGGATTCAACAAAACCTGGAACGCCACGTTGTCCGGCAATAAGGAAAGAGAAGACAAACTGAAGCTGCAGATCTCTGAGCTGGAAGGTCAGTTGAAAGCTAGCCAGAAGAAGTTTGAAGAAGAAGTTATGCGGAGATATGATGTTCATAATGCCTTGAACAAAGTTATCAAGCGCAAGAAAGAGTCTGCGTCCCAGAAGCGGAAGCTAGAAGATTGCTTTGGAGAAGGTGTTTGGGAGGAATCCATTGGTGATCTCCAGCGTGTTATCAGGCAAAGAGACTCGCTCGTCGAAGGGTTGCTTTCTCAGCCGAATCATCCCAAGAATAAGAGATTGTTAGAGGAGTATCAGGCATATGGTCGCACTTGATTACCTTATGTACTGTTGTATATGCTTTATTTGCAGTGTGCTGGCCATCACCAGGATTGTTGGTTGAGGTCATGCCTTCCTATTGTACACTCAGCAATATTGTATGTCTGACGTGATGGGCTCTTCGCAGCAATATATGAGATGTTTTTTCATGATTGCATTTCAATCTTCTTATCACTATCACTGTCACTACACTGGCACTTTGGCACTAGAATCAGGAGATGATCTCCCTAACGCACAGACACATATTGCATCTGCATGTTCATTTTTGCATTGCCAGTTACTTGTTGAATTTGTATCTTATTTCCTGCATCTCACAGGTTTTTCAGGATTGACGAACAAAGAGTCCACCGCTATTCAACCAGAAACAACTGCAAGAAGATAATGGATCAAGTTCAGGTCGAGATGCAGGAGATCCGCGAGAAGTTGACTTTGTTCATGCAAGCCATGGAGAGCAAGGCCAAGGGCCAGAAGACTCTTCAGACCTTGGTGCAGCCGCTGCTGATGTGGGCAAACGGAAACGGCAATACTGACCACATTTCTGTTGAAACTCCTCGCTGGGAGAACGAGATACCGGCAGTTGTTACTCCACCTGTTGTGACTGTCAACAGAAACACTGGTACTGGTGTAGGTGTTGGGGCTGGTAGTGGCAATACGGGGAATGGTGGTGATGGGCATGTTATTAACAACAAAGGCAACACTGTGGATGCCGATCAAGGATTTGTTGACAATGTTGGCTTCGGAAACATTGGGTATGGCAATGTCAATCAGGACTGGAATTTCGGGTTCAAAAATCAAGGCTTCGGTAATGACGGTTACAGCAACAATCAGGGGTATGGCTACGGTAATGGTGGATTCGGTAATGTGAATGTGAACGGCGTCGGAGCATTTCCTTTCAACAATGGTCTGGGACCTGTTGGGGTCAATCTGGGGTTCGGCAACCGAGGACAGGGTCCCATGTTCAATCAGCAAGGATTTGGCCGTAACATGGGTTATGATGGATTTGGCAATGACTGGGATGTAGATCAACAGGAGGATGCTTTTTCAGGAAGAGGCTTGGGACCTGAAGGCCCTATTGACCCTGTTCAGAGGATCAGAATGCTAGAAGAGCAGATGAAAGGCATGGTTGATCAGAACTCCGCTGGATTGGATATGACTACTATGGGGTTGGTACCAGGGCTGAGGGTGCCGTTGACATTTAAGGCTCCAACATTCGACAAATATAAAGGGGATACCTGCCCAAAGGTCCATGTACGTTCTTATTATAGAAGGATGTCTGCATATTCCAATGATGAGAGGATGCTCATGCATTTCTTTCAAGATAGCTTATCGGGACCATCATTGGAGTGGTACATGGGACTGGAGCCCACTCAGATTAGAAGTTGGAAGCAGTTGGCTGATGCTTTCGTTATGCATTACAAATATAACAGTGATTTGGCACCAAACAGGGTTCAGTTGCAGAGTCTGTCGCAGAAAAATGGTGAAAGTTTCAAAGAGTATGCGCAGCGGTGGCGTGATATGGCATCTCAGTGCACCCTCCTTTGGTTGAGAGGGAGATGAATGACATGTTTGTGGGGACATTTACAGGAATGTACTATGACAAGTTACTCAATGTTTCAATGGGTAGCTTCTCCGATATGATCCTTATGGGAGAAAGGATCGAAAACGGAATTAAAATTGGAAAGATTCAGGTAGGCGAATCTACTTCAGCCGGGGGTACAAGAAAAGTGTTCGGCGGAAGGCGACAGGGTGATACTAGTGCTGTGTATGGTGGCAGAGGCCGGGGCAGAGGCAGAAATCAGTACATGCAACCTCAACAAATAGCCAGCGTTACTATTCCAATTCCTCAACAACAACAGCAACAACAACAGACATATGCAGAGCTTCTTCAGACATTGCTGGGGTTGAATTTGGTCGAGAAAAGAACAATGGAACCACCTACAGGGCCGGTACTTCCTAGAGGGTACGACGCTAGTAAGCACTGCGAAATCCATTCCGAGGCGCCCGGACATGATGTAGAATCCTGTCATGCGTTCAAGCATAAAGTTTAAGACTTGTTGGACAGTAAAGCCATCAACTTTGGCCAAGTGGGGCCCAATATTGTACAACAGCCTATGCCTAATCATGGGGAAAATGCCATCTTAACAGAAGAAAATTTGAACTTGGTGTTGGATGTTAATGAGTTGAAGACACCATTGAGTGAAGTGAAAATCAGGTTGCTCAGAGGGGGAGTATTCCCCGGTTGTGATGAATACTGTTTAGAGTGTTGGACCCAGCCAGAGGGTTGTACTGATTTGAAGGAGGGCATTCAGGCCATGATTGACGAAGGGACCTTGCAATTTGATCGAACTGCGGTTGAGAAGCCTGTGGAGGTATTATGTGATAAGCAGAATGATGTTGCAACGGTGACGATCCCGAGGAAGACTATAACGATAGTGGCGCCCGCCAAGCGGCCAACTATTACGATTACCAAAGCAGGGTCTGTTCCCTTTGAAAGTACGAAAGTTGTCCCATGGACGTACGGTTTAGAAGCGTATTACAATGGTGAAAAGATTATGATGAATAGCCAGCCAGCAGGAGCTGTTGATAATGTCGTGGAAACGGGGGGCATGACCCGTAGCGGAAGGATCTTTACCTCACCTGAAATAGAAGCAGAGAGGTTAGCCAAAGTAAATGAAAGCGGGTCTTCTCAGTCGAAAGAAAAGGATACATCGCTCAAGGACATAGAGGAGTTCATGAGACTGATTCGCAAGAGCGACTACAAAATTGTTGAACACCTACAGCAGACGCCGTCGAAGATTTCTATCTTGTCACTGTTGCTATGTTCCGAAGCCCACCGGAACGCCTTGCTGAAAATACTGGATACGTCATTCGTGCCCCAAGAAGTTTCTGTAAATCAGTTAGAGGGGGTTATGGCGCATGTCAATGCTGGACATAGCCTGGGTTTCACAGATTTTGACCTAACGCCCAAGGGTCGGGAGCACAACATGGCCTTGCATATATCGGTGGAGTGCCGGGGCACCGTAATGTCGCATGTATTGGTGGATACTGGATCGTCATTGAACGTATTGCCAAAGAAAGCCATGATGAAATTGGACATACGAGGAGTTATTTGCACGCCCAGCGATTTGGTGGTAAGGGCGTTTGACGGAACGAAAAGATCCGTGTTTGGGTCAATAACATTACCGCTGCAAGTGGGGCCATAGATTTTTGATACCGAATTCTACATCATAGTTATCCATCCAGCTTATAGCTGTGTTCTCGGGCGCCCATGGATCCACGCTGCAGGGGCCGTAACGTCCACATTACATCAGAATTTGAAATACATGGTGGGTGATAGTGTCGTTACCGTTTGCGGGGAGGAGGATATTTTGGTCAGTCACCTGTCATCATTCAGATATGTAGAGGTCGACGGAGAAATACACGAGACGCCTTGTCAAGCCTTCGAGGGGTTGCGGATTAAAGACAAAGCTCAGGGTTCTAGCAAAATATCAGATGTGGCAGTGTCATCTTACAAAGAGGCTCAGGCTTTAGTGCAGACTGGTGAGACTAAAGGTTGGGGGCAGGTACTGGAGATTCCCGTGAAGAATGACAAGTTTGGGCTAGGGTATCGGCCGACGTCAGCGTCATCTTCAGGAGCGCCCAGGTTCAAGGGACCAGTCACAATTACGCCAAGCGGGGTGTGCTTTGAGACTATCAACGCTATTTCCGACGCCGAAGACGGAGATAGCGACTGCGATATGGACGCGTGAATCAAGCCGAGCGTGCCAGGACAAAGTCTTTACAACTGGTTCATCCGGGAAATTGTCCCAGTGACTTTTAAACAGTAATGATTTGTTTTATCAGTTGTTGAATAACCCTATGTCCTACCCGGGGCATAGTGATGTTACATTAGGGCTACTTGATTATGTGTATTGCACTGTTTTAATCATGAAATAAAGGCGTTTTTCATATTCAAATATTGTGATCCCTGTTTTTCTTGTTTTTACTTTAGCAATAAATGGCAACGTGGTTATTTGCTTTTTTGCGTGTTGAAGCGTTTAACCATTTCCTTTGCAGGACTAATGTTTCAGATGACATCTCATACGAACCGCCTATGACTCGCTTCGACTTCGAGCACCCGGTATTCCAAGCAGAGGAAGAGATTGTTGAGGATAGAGACCTGCCAGAGGAGCTGACTCGTTTGTTGAAACAAGAAGAGAGGATCATTCTGCCTCATCAGGAGGAAATTGAGATTATCAACTTGGGGTCGGAAGAAGTTGTGAGAAATATTCGTATAGGGGCTGCGTTGCAGAGCGACGTCAAGCAAAGGCTGATTGAGATACTGCGAGAGTATGGTGATATATTTGCTTGGTCGTACGAGGATATGCCTGGGTTGGATACGGACATGGTTGTGCACCGTCTGCCGTTGCGAGAGGAATGTCCGCCTGTTAAACAGAAACTCAGAAGAACCAGACCAGACATGGCTGTAAAAATCAAGGAGGAAGTTCAAAAACAGTGGGATGCCGGGTTCCTTGCTGTTACAACTTATCCGTTATGGGTCGCTAATATAGTACCAGTGCCGCAGAAAGACGGAAAAGTGCGAATGTGTGTAGACTACCGTGATTTGAATAGGGCGAGCCCGAAAGACGACTTTCCACTTCCTCACATTGATGTGCTGGTTGATAACACTGCTCAGTTCTCCGTATTCTCCTTCATGGACGGCTTCTCAGGCTATAATCAGATAAAAATGGCACCAGAAGACATGGATAAGACTACCTTCATTACTCCCTGGGGAACATTTTGTTACAAAGTGATGCCCTTCGGATTGAAGAACGCTGGGGCAACATATCAACGTGCTATGACGACTCTCTTTCATGACATGATGCACAAAGAGATCGAGGTTTATGTTGATGATATGATTGCCAAATCCCAGACGGAGGAGGAGCATTTGGTTAATCTGCTGAAGTTATTCAAGAGGCTTAGGAAGTTCAGGTTGAGACTGAACCCTAACAAGTGCACCTTCGGGGTGAGATCGGGTAAACTGCTGGGGTTTATTGTGAGCGAAAAAGGGGATAGAGGTTGATCCTGCGAAGATAAAAGCAATACAAGAAATGACGACGCCTAAAATAGAAAAAAAAGTGCGTGGGTTTTTAGGGAGGTTGAACTATATCTCCCAGTTCATATCTCACCTAACTGCGACATGCGAGCCGTTATTCAAGTTGTTGAAAAAGGATCAGGTGTTGACCTGGAATGAAAATTGTCAAAAGGCGTTCGAAAAGATAAAAGAATACTTGCAGGAACCTCCTGTTTTGATACCCCCAGTGGCCGGGAGACCTTTGATTATGTATTTGACGGTTCTTGAGGAAAGTATGGGTTGTGTTCTCGGTCAACACGACGAGACCGGACGTAAAGAGCATGCGATCTACTATTTGAGTAAGAAGTTTACCGACTGTGAGTCCAGATACTCAATGCTCGAGAAAACGTGTTGCGCGCTAGCCTGGGCCTCCAAACGTTTGAGGCAATACATGCTGAATCATACAACCATGCTAATTTCAAAGATGGATCCAATCAAATACGTGTTTGAGAAGCAAGCACTCTCCGGAAGAATTGCCCGATGGGAGATGGTGTTAACTGAATACGATATCCAATATGTCTCGCAAAAGGCTATTAAAGGTAGCGTTCTGTCAGAGTACCTTGCGGAGCAGCCTGTTGAGGACTACCAATCGATGAGGTTTGATTTTCTTGACGAGGATATCATGTACCTGAAAATGAAAGATTGTGAAGAACCGTTGCCGGACGAAGGACCAGAGTTGGGTTCCAAATGGCAGTTGATATTTGACGGAGCTGTTAATTCCTATGGTAGCGGAATAGGTGCAATTATCACTACGCCTCATGGGTCGCACATCCCCTTTACTGGCCGATTGACTTTTCCCGTTACCAATAATGAGGCCGAATACGAGGCTTGCATCATGGGTCTGGAAGAAGCCATTGATTTGCGAATCAAACATCTGGATGTATACGGAGACTCAGCTCTAGTGGTGAATCAGATTAAAGGAGAATGGGAGACACGTCAGCCCAATTTGATACCATATATGAATTATGCAAGGAGATTGTTTCCTTTCTTTGACAAGGTGGAATTGCATCATGTGCCGCGAGCAGAAAATCAAATGGCTGACGCCCTGGCCACATTGTCTTCAATGTATAAAGTTAACTTCTGGAACGAGGCTCCCCGGATTGTTATCTCTCGGCTCGATAGGCCTGCATTCATATTTGCCATTGATGAGGCTCCCGATGGTAAACCCTGGTACTTTGACATCCAGAATTTCCTGAAGAACAAGGAGTATCCAGCTGGGGCATCCAGTCGAGATCAGAAGGCTCTCAGGAGATTGGCTGGCAATTTCTATTTGAACCCGGACGGTGTCCTGTACAAAAGAAACTACAACTTGGTGTTGCTACGTTGTGTAGATGAGAAAGAGGCGAAGTTACTCATGGAAGAGATACATGAGGGTACATTTGGTACACATGCTGGTGGGCATGCTATGACGAGAAAACTGTTGCGGGCAGGTTATTATTGGCTAACTATGGAAACAGACTGTTTCAAGTTTGCAAAGAGGTGTCATAAATGTCAGATTTATGCGGACAAAATCCATGTGCCTCCGAGTCCTCTGAATGTGATGTCATCACCGTGGCCTTTCTCGATATGGGGAATCGACATGATTGGTAAGATTGAGCCTACGGCATCCAACGGACACCGGTTTATTTTGGTGGCAATCGATTACTTCACCAAATGGGTGGAAGCAGCATCATATGCTAATGTCACCAAACAAGTGGTCGCCAGATTTATCAAACGAGATATTATCTGCAGATATGGAATCCCTGAGCGGATCATCACCGACAACGGTTCGAATTTGAATAACAAAATGATGAAAGAGCTGTGTCAGAATTTCAAGATTGAGCATCACAACTCTTCTCCTTACCGACCCAAGATGAATGGCGCTGTCGAAGCGGCCAATAAGAACATAAAGAAGATTGTTCAGAAGATGGTTGTGACATATAAGGACTGGCACGAGATGCTACCTTTCGCTTTGCACGGTTATCATACGACGATACGCACATCAACTGGGGCAACCCCTTTTTCATTGGTATACGGGATGGAGGCGGTGTTACCGTAGGAGGTCGAGATTCCTTCCCTTAGGGTTTTACGTGATGTCCAACTTGACGAGGCAGAATGGGTTAAAGATAGACTGAATCAGCTCAGTTTAATGGATGAGAAGAGACTGGCTTCTCTAGCATACGGTCGGTTATATCAGAGCCGAATGAAGAAAGCTTACAACAAGAAGGTATGCCCTCGAAGCTTTCAGACGGGTGATCTTGTTTTGAAAAAGATTCTCCCACCACAAGCAGATCACAGGGGCAAGTGGACTCCCAATTACGAAGGTCCCTACGTTGTCAGAAAAGTCTTCTCTGGAGGAGCCTTGTTACTATCCACCATGGATGGTGAAGACTTTACGTCTCCTGTGAATTCGGACGCAGTTAAAAAATACTTTGCTTGAAAGTGACCCGCTGGACAGTAAAAAGAGAGTCCAGGAAAAAATGGGGCATCCCGGCGAACCATAAAAATGAATAAAAGGTTCGGGCAAAAATTAGGGATAAATTTGAAAAGATGTACACCCACGAAGTCGAAAACCTGAAAAGGGCGATTTCGGCAAAAAAAGGGTATCCCGGTGAATTGAAAACCCGCAAAGGGCGGTTCACGCAAAAGTTAGGGATTGAAAAAGCAAATGACTACGGTCCGGATTTGATACGGCATTGCTTAGTGGTTTGGGAGATACTTGGGGGCCGTCTATCCAAAAACAATCTCTTCCGAAGATCGAGTACCGGGAAAGCGCAGAGTCAGGCGAGTCATAGGAGGATAAGCTCATGGTGTTTGTCTGTACCACGTCGCCGACATGTATACAAATATTTTTTTGTATTTTATTTATGCTTCTTGTGCATATATCTATATGTGTGTGTGCGTAACTTCCTCTTTTCAGGAGTTGCATCCAGTGTACAAAACTTTGCCTATTCAGAGGCCCGTTATCAATAAAACATGTTACTCAGTACTTGATGTTTGTTTTTTACTGTTTTGTTTGTGAAAGACGCCGATGTTCTGATAAACTTGCACTTGCATAATCTTGCTGGCCCTTGCCAATAATTGCTAAAAACTTCGAATTGACTGAAGTAATGTCACAGATGCTAATTCGGGTAGATTCTGTTGTATAGGCCTGTTCTGTCTCGTTCGTGTTTTACAGGGTTCTTACCTTTGGAGCAAACAGTCATGGATTGTGTTCCCCAACCAAAATCTCTTGATGAAGAGCCTGATTCCAGTCGATGTCATTCCCCAGCTAGTCGCAGCTTATTCCCGGAAAGTTGGAATGACGTTATCCCTTACCGAATGAGGGATTATTCTCCCCCAGAAGAGTGTCCTCATGGAGAGTTGTCCACAGGATATTCCCCAGCAAGCTGAAGTCAACGTTCCCTGCAGAGGTTGCGCTCCTTAGCGAATCGAAGGTGTGCAGGATCAATCCCCAGCATGGGAGGTTCCCGCAGAGTTCAATCAGGTTGTTGGTTCAGAAGGATTATACCCGGAGGACGGTTTCCCTTCTCCCCACAGGTCGTCGTGCCATTGACAGGATGTTGATCCTCAGCAGAGTCCGAGGCTCCGAGTTTGTAAACTGTGCCCAGACAGTGTGCGTTTCCTAGAAGTGTCGCTTTTTTCCCCAGCTAAGTTTGTTCACCAGCAGGGTGGTCTGTTCTTTCCTCCCAATGGAAATTGGTGTTTAATCGCTCCTTGGCAGAGTTGGTTGTGTTTCTGGCGTTTATTTCGCCAGAATACTTTGTGATACTGGTTCTCCCTAGCGGAGTTGGCTTTATCCTCAACATTCATGTTGTTGAGACATCACTATCAGAGTGGCCCCGGCAGCTTGAGCCTGCATTTGCATTTGCATATACTGTCATATTTGCATCTACTCAAACGCGTAGCATTTCCGTGCCGTATGGAGCATTACGCCATTTTCGAACATACGCATTTTGAAACATAAGTCAGGTTGGTTACCTCTTTGTTTTCAGGTGTTCTTCCCTGCAGGCAATTGAAATTCTTGTTCAGGATCGTTTTCAGATATTCAGATTTGTGGCATGAGATATGTGATGATAATGTTCGTCCCGCCATGTGTTCCCTTATCAGAAGTGCTTGATTAATTTCTCTTCTTCCCCAGCGGAGTGTTCTTTACACGGCTTCATAATTGGACTTTGGAGTTATTGTCAAAAATCCCTCGGCGGAGTGTTCCCTCGGGTTGCTGTCACGTTAGCATTTTCAGAAAAGATTTCAGGGATTAGACATCTGAAGTCATTACTCGTCGTCAAGTTGGATGTCTGGCAGTTGACGTCAGAATTCCCCCGGCAGAGTTCTCCCCAGTTTGCTGTTATGGCTTCATAATTAGACTTTGAAGTTTGTTATGTCAGCATTTTACGGCTTCGTAATTAGACTTTGAAGTTGTTACCATCATGATATGGCTTCATAATTTGACTTTGAAGTTATTGTCAGTTCTGAAAGGCTTCATAGTTTTGAAGTTGCTTTCAGTAGTCAACGACTTCATGAATAGACTTTGAAGTTGTTGTAGAAGAGAGATTTCAGTGATTTGACGGTTGAAGTCATTACTTGTTGTCAAGGCTTCACGATTTGACTTTGGAGTTGTTGTCAGCATTTTAAAGGAAGATTTCAGCGATTAGACGGTTGAAGTCATTACTTGTTGTTACGGCTTCGTAATTTGACTTTGAAGTTCGTCAGCGTGGGATGCTCCATAATTAGACGTTGGAGACGTTATCACTATTACAATGGCTTCATAATTCGACTTTGAAGTTGTTGTTAGAATTTCCTCGGGAGGAGCCTAGAGGGCTTCATGAGTTGACTTTGAAGTTCAATAGAGTTTTCCTGGAATTGATGTTACGTCAGCATTGCACGGCTTCATAATTAGACTTTGAAGTTCGTTACATCAGCGCTATAAGGCTTCATGATTTGACTTTGAAGTTGTTCAGCGATTAGACGGCTGAAATCATAACTTGGTGTCACTGCTTCATAATTAAACTTTGAAGTTGTTAGCATCAGTGGACGGCTTCATAATTAGACCTTGGAGTTATTATCAGTTTATACGGCTTCATAATTCGACCTTGGAGTTATTGTCAGCATTCAACAACTTCCTAACTAGACTTTGGAGTTGTTGT
The DNA here is from genome assembly GCA_963859935.3 of Lathyrus sativus. Lineage (NCBI taxonomy): Eukaryota > Viridiplantae > Streptophyta > Magnoliopsida > Fabales > Fabaceae > Lathyrus > Lathyrus sativus. The sequence continues at coordinate 251,592,053 of OZ012737.1, read as the reverse complement.
TAGGAATACCCTAGCGGATTTTCCTCGCGTAGCTGTTATGTCAGCATTGCAGACTTTATAATTTGGCTTTGGAGGTCGGCACAGTTTTCTTTGAGTGGCTGTTACGTCAGCGTTACACGGCTTTAGAATTAGACTTTGGAGTCGTCGTTAGCGATTCCCCAACAGAGTTTCTCTAGCAGCTGTTACGTCAGCATTGCGCTGCTTCATAATTAGACCTTGGAGTTGTCGTCAACATCAAACGACTTCGTAATTAGACTTTGGAGTTCTTCAGCGGTACCGCATCTTCATGATTAGACTTTGGATTTGTTGTCCGAAGGTTTTGTCCGCATGGAATAGCTTCATAAGTAGACTTTGGAGTTGTTGCCAGATTTTTCCCCACAGAGTTGCTTGTTGAAGTTTCTCTTATCCGGCCATCGGAGTATTTTCTTCAAGTTTGCTGTTCCGTCAGCGTCACAGGGTTTCATAATCAAAATTTCAGGAGTTGTCGCCTGTTGTCGAAATAGGTGCCCGACAGTTAATTTCGGAGTATCCCCAGTGGGTTCGGCTACTGCAAAGATAAGGCGGAGGTATTGTCCAGTATGATTGACTGAATTGGATTACTATTGGGTGGGAGAATTCGATCCCCGATGAAGTCGCCGTGATTTCTTCGTGTTGACGAAATATTATTATCCCCAGTAGAGTCCTCCTCAAAGCCGTTTGTGGGTTGGGACCAACGGAGTTAGCTACTGCAGAAATAAGCAGTTTCCTGTGTCTAGACAGATATTTTCCCGTATAGAGAGGCGGATGGAGTTTCTTGTGATTAGACAGAAATGTTTCCCAGTGAAGTCGACAAATTTATTGCCTATGGTTGATAGGACCTCCTCGTGTTGGTAAGAGGCGGACAACTCATCCCCAGCGAAGTAGCCGGGATCTCTCCGTGTTGACGGAATGTAGCGTCCTAACAGGGACAAAGTTCTATCCCTGTGCTGTTGAGATTTCTTTGGATTGACGAAATGTGAGTCCTGACGTGGACCGATTAGTGTTTAGTTGCGATTTGACGAATTTGTTTCTCTTCTTGTGTTGACAAGATTAGTCCAATTGTGGACGGAGGTGTTCAGTACCTGTGGCGTTACACAGGTGGTTGATGTTGGAATCAGAGTTATTATCAGACGTTGAATCAGTTGTTGCCGTAACAACCAGGTTCAGTTGGTGGATTTCGTTCCCCAAGCAATTGTGCAGTTTATTTCTGCGGTTGGCAAATTTCCGGGTTTCTTGGTATTCAACTGTCTCGTACCTCGATCGTTTGAAGGTCGTTCGCTCTTCACCCAGTCGGGTCTGAGCCGTTTGAATAGGGGCAGCTGTTGCACCCCAAAATTTGCTTAACCTTTTCTTGCTTGATTTAGGTTTCATTGCATTTCATTTGCATAGTTACATCATGTACATAGTTCAATCATTTGCATATCATAGCATATCAAGTCATCCAATAAGGGATCAAGTGCCATTTATGTCAAAAGAAGCCTACTTTGAGGTCATGGGATTCATGGTTTGGTATGTTGATACATGTTTGGTGTTGTGCCAAGGTTAAGCAAAGAAGAATCAGGAATGTGGGAAGTTGCTAAATTAGGGTTTCAGTGTAAAATCCCCTGTTTAGTGCCTAACTTCAAAGCCACATAAGTCAAAATAAAAGTTTCAAATGGATCTTTGGCTAACATGAAACTTGTAGATCATCTCAATACCTTTAATTTGAGTACTAGAAGTCTTCAAGAAGATTTGTAGAACTCAAGTTATGGTTCTTGCAAGTTACAAGTCACCAGAGGACACTGAAATTTATCTGTGAAAGTCACTTGACTTCCAAGCAACTTTTTCCCCTCAAGTAGTTTTCAAATGGATTCTTGGCCAACATAAGAGTTGTAGGGGCTTGATCTTAGCTTTAATTTGAGTACTAGAAGTCCTCAAGGGGATTTATAGAACTCAAGTTATGATCTTGGCAATCCAGGGGTATTTTGGGAAAGTTGAATTATAGGTCCTTTTTCAACATGTGCCAAAATCTCTATCTTCCACTCCTCAAATGAAAAAGTGTTCAACATGAAATGTGTTTAGAATGATGTTTTTGGGTCAGGTAAGAAGTCATGAGGGATTGAATTGGCTTGTATCACAAAGTTCTTAAGAATGGCTTAAAAAGGAAGAAATGAAAGTCATTTAAAAAGCCAAAAATGTGATTTTATGTTTTGGGGTCAAAATGAAGCATGTAACATATCAAATTGATCAGAAATGATGTTTTAAAGATGATGGCAATGCTAATTTTCCCATTTGAGGTCATTTGAACACACTTGTATTTGGTAACTTCACATGTAAGTAACACTTGCCAAATCACTCATGAGATTAGAACCAAGGCACTAACCCTTACCAATCAATTCAATATGTCATTTGGTGAGAAATTGGAGCAAAATGAAGCTGCTGCACTAGCCAAGAACCCGACTGTCATGACATGAGATTTCAAGTGCAAGAGAAATTGAATTTCTCACATGGATCATTCCAGAACTTTCTTGATCATTCCAACATGTTTTATATAAAGAGTGTAACTGATTCAGTTATTTTTTTGGCCAAGAACTCTGAAGAATTGAGAGAGAGCATAGTGAGTTTCAACCTCGCAACTCAAAATCGGATTTAGTGATTAAGAAGGATTCAAGGCAATTCAGTGCGTACAGAAGCTTCACAAGACTTCATTGATCGTATCTGGAGAAGATTGAAGTGTGATTTGAAGGATTTCTTGCTCTGTTCCTTCAGTTTTGCCAGGTTTGCAAATTTCATCTTGTAGCACCATTTAGGTAGAATTGTTAGGATTTGAACATGTAGATGCATTGTAGACATGGCTAGGATCGTTTCTGGTAGGAAAACTTGTTGATTAGAGACAAAATCTTAAGCATCACCATTTCTGTTGAGGATCGTTTCTTTGAGTTCTTGATGAGTTAGACCTGTTTAGATGGTGAGGATCAATCAGTGAAGCGTGTAGATGATGATAGACTCATTAATTTTGAGAATCCTGATGATTGAATTTTGGGGCATATTCTGAAACTTAGGTCGTGTTTTGAGATAGAGTGGTGTTCAATGAGAATGGAGGGCATGGTTGGATTCAGTGAGAAAAAAACGAGTTGAATGATGTACTCATGTTTAAATTTTGATGAGGTTTTGTGTTGTTGATGTTTGGGGACGACGGTGGCGCCACCTCCGGCCACCGTCCTGTGTGTTTCCCTCCCAGTTTTTGAAATGGAGAAGATGATAAAACAACCATTAGATCTAGGAAGACTTTTGACTGAAATCACCCACCAACGGCCACGATTGGTTTCAATTTTGTGAAGAACTCTGAATTCCCCTCAACGCACCGTTTCATTAACGTTTATTGGTTGGGCTTTGGTAATCAGTTGCTAATCACACACCCTTCTTAAGCCCAATTGAATTTTACACAGGATTACTTGCTATTTGACACGCTTTCTTGTCATTTTATTGTATTTTATTTTATTTTCATAGTTTTACATAGGATAGTTTTTAATTCATATAAAATTGAAAAATGATAATTTTGGAGTGAGACTTTTTTCCCCAATTCCCTTAGGATCTCTAGCATTTAATGAAACCAAAAAATATTAATTTCATGCATTTTATATTTTCTGGCATATTTTTATAGTTTTATTGCCTTTATTTTACTTTTGTTTGATACTTCATCTTTCTGAATTTTGTGTGAGAGTTTGGTGAGGATTTTTTGATTGATTCTTGTGAGGTTGATTAGAAAAGGGATGCATGTACCCTTAGGAATTTTATCATAATTTTGTGAATAAAATTTAGGTTAGTTTGAGAGGTGAATATGAGATGTGTTAAAATTAGGGTTTTAAAACAAATAGTTGTAGTTTAGTGCATAGTTTTAGGATTAAATGATTGAGTTAGGTTCTGGGATTTATATGGGGTATTGGGTATAGGGTTAGGTTCCCTTAGAAATTTACTTAGGATTTTATGATGAGTTTTAGCATTTTATTTGATTTTTGCGACTTGTGTGGTGATTGTGGGTTTTCCCCTTGGATATTTGGTTTGGTTATTTTTGTTTGGGCTATTTTGATTGGGCTTTGGGCTTGGGTTTTGCTTGGTGGAGCTTCTGGAGGCATTGAGGATGCTTGGAAATAAATCTTGGAGCATGGGCATGAAGATCTTTCCCTTGTGAAGATTGCTTTTGGAGACTTAGGGATTAGGGCATATAGGAAGAGCATTAGATTAGTCTTGTTTCTTCTTTCAAACATAGAGAGCTTCTTGTGCCTCTATTCATTCCTATGACACAAAGTCCTTTTAAAGTATTCACATCCCTCCTTTGGAGGGATGAGTGACATGCTTTAGAAGTAGAACTTTGAGGATACTTTTCTCTTATGATGTTAAGTGCTTAGGGGCTTCCTTTGGTTGTCACTAAGCTTCTTAACATCTCAACTTAATCTGTTAATTGATTCTCTCTTGGATTGAGCTTATTGAAGATAGGAGCTTATTTGAAGCTTGAAGATTGTTGAAGATGGAATCTTGATTGAAGATGGAGCTGTTGCTGTCAACCCCCTTTGTTGTTTGATCAACTGTAGCTGTCAGAGCTGTTGCTGATTGTGCTGCTTACTGTAGGAGCTTGATTGTTGCTGTCAGAGCTGGTGCTGGTGTTGTTTTCTTTTTTCTGTATTGTTTGTTGGCTTGTACAGCTTGCCCCCAAAGGTTTGAAGTGAATACTGTTTCACTTTGCCTATTGTTTTCCCAGGTTCGAGGTAGAGCAGGACTCCCTTGCCTCGCTTGTATTGCTGCATTGCATGCATTTTACTGTATTTGCTTGCTTTCTTTTCTGTTTATCCCCTAGGATCTCTGATTTCCTCTGTGCAGGAGGGAATTATGAGAGACATTAGGATTCTTATCCATGCATGACAACATTAGGTTAGTTCTTATTCCCTTTTCAACCCTAGGCTTTTTAGAGCTTCTTTCTCTTCGTATCTCAAAACAACTCAAAAATACAGTAATAAGGTTAATCAATGTCGTACGTTACGAGCCTTAAGCTATTCGAGAAAGGGTTGCTGGAGAGTTTCTTTCCAGTAGTCTGGATGCTTAGTGTGGCACCCTTTGGGTGACACGCGACATAGTCACTCTCAAATCATAGTCTCTAGTGCGTCAGAGATTGCAAACAAACTAAAAAAATACTTCTTTCGTAAAACATTCAAAACAAACATCAAAGTGTCATTTTTGTCCTCTTGGACTCTTAAACAAAGAAAAACCCTTTCATAAGGTAAAAAACAATCAGACAAGCTTGTGTCTTCCATAGCCCGAACTACGTTTTCTCTGATCTTTCATGCTGTATGAAAGTACGTAGGCATAGGATGTCGTATCCTAGCGAGCAACCTTCCCCTCCTTTCCCGTAGGTAGGCAAACTACGTTGACTCTGATTTCTCGTTCCAGACGGGAATACGTAGGCATAAAGTGCGATACTTTGCCGAGTCATTTTCTTTTCTTTTTTGACCTAGACCTTTAGTATAGATAGAATAACAATCCGTACCAAGAAAACAAGGGTGGATCCCGTCGAGTACGGCGGACGTGAGGGGTTCTAATACCTTCCCCTTGCGTAATCGACTCCCGAATCCAGGAATTTGGTTGCGACGACCGTTCCTTTCCCGTTTTGCGTTAGGTTTACTCTGAGCGTTTCCTTTCCCTCTGTTGGGATAAATAATGCACGGTGGCGACTCTTTTGTCATAGCCGGCGCCGATTTTCACAGTAGCGACAGCTGGCGACTCTGCTGGGGACTCCAACGGTTCCCTATGCGAGTCAGTCCTAGCGCTTGTTTTCCCGTCATGGGTTTTGTATGGATTTACCTTTCTGATTTACTTTCAGCATTATATTATTGTTGTTATGCTGGGTAGGTGGTCAGATTGAGAGATAAGCCGGACCTGGGCTTGAGTGCACCTAGAATTAGTTGTGGAAAGTAGTGGGCGCGTGCATGCTTTGCATGTACTAGTGTCCCGCAAAATCCACGCTCAGACGAGGTTCTTCTGGTTGACTTATTTTTCAACCCTTTGGGTTGAGGGGGTTGTTGGTTAGTTGGATTGTCGACTCTGGGGACCGATCAATTGGAAGTTGGCTAAGTGAGGCCTCTTCAGGACATGATGATGCCACACCTTCTGGGTATCGTATCATCAGTCCTGAAAGTCTGTGACGCCGACGACCGCATAGGATGTCGTACCTTGTGTCAGTTGATAGGACACCTACCTGTGAGAGGGATTGGGGCATGCAGGAAACTTGACCTCCAGACTACCCGGTTTTCTTAATATTGGATCAGTATGTGTAGTTATTTGGGGTTCTTCACCAGAGCATTGTTTTGGGTCTGTTGAGACCAGGTTGGAGCTTTGTTATGGGTCTGTTGAGACCAAAGTGGAGCATTGTTATGGGTCTGTTGAGACCAGGTTTGAGCAGCATTACGGGACAGAGTTGTGGATGGATCTCTTCAGCAATATATCACTTGATCCCTGTTGCATGTTTGCATATTGCATTGTTGCATACTCATTTTGCATATCATTAACGTGTGTCTGTGCTGCAGGTGCATTTTCATACCTCTGATTCTAGTTGCCCGGATTTTTGTCTGCTGATATTATGGATACTTTGAAGAAGACTGTGGCATACAAGTTGCCTACTCCATATGTTACTTCTTTGCTTGGGTTGATGTCTTTAGCTAATGAGGATGTGAAGAGAAGCTTCAGGAAGAGTTATGGAAAACTGCTTAGGTTGGTTTATAAACCATCCATGTATGAGCGGAACGGATTGTACGCGCTTATGCAGTTTTATGATCCCCCGCTGAGGTGTTTTACTTTCCCCGACTTCATTCTGGCTCCGACCCTGGAGGAATATGCTGAGATCTTGGAGTTAACGATCCAGAACAAGGTACCCTTCATTCATATGGGTGCTGAGCCCAAGCTGGAGGATTTGGCTGTTGCTTTGCATTTAGACTCCTCAGAGTTGCTAGCCTCGTGGAATGGAGTGTCTGGTTTTTCTCTCAAGTTCTTAGTTGGGAAAGCACAAGAGTATGCCAAGAGTGGATGTTGGACTGTGTTTAATGCTATCCTTGCTTTATGTATCTATGGAATTATATTGTTCTCGAATCTGCCTGACTTCGTTGATCTGGATGCGTTCTATATATTTGCTTCAGGCAATCCTGTGCCTACTTTGATTGGAGATTTCTATCACTCGCTGCATTATAAGAACGAGAATAGGAGGGGCAAGAACGTCTCTTGCTGTGCGCCTTTGTTGTATATGTGGTTTGATAGTCACCTGCCCAAGAAGGGTATTTTTGCTGAGTCTGCAGATACGGTGGATTGGTCTGAGCATCTGATGGGACTTTCTTCAGAAGAAGTTGTCTGGTTTGATAGAGATTTACTGGGATCTGAGATTATCTGCAGCTGTGCCGGATATCCTAATGTTCCTCTGATTGGGAGGAAAGGGTGCATTAACTACAATCCATCATTATTGATCAGGCAATTCGGTTATGCTTTGAGAGGCCCGCCAAAAGAGGAGGAAGTGCAGGAATCTCTGTACTTCACAGGTGATTTGAAGGGAGAACTATTGTCCAATCTTCAGCATGCTTGGAATAATGTCCACAAGAGGGGTAAGCCGTTGTTGGGTAAGAATGATTGTCAAGCCTATGCTCCGTACAAGGTCTAATGCCGTTTCCTGCAGTATTACCTCCTGCTCCCCCCGTGATTGAAGAGCCGACTACGGTACCTATTGAGCGATATGAGCCGGTTGTGAAGGAGAAAGAAGAGCTGATGAAAGCCAACGAGAAGTTGGAAGAGGAGCTAGCGCAACTCAGAAGCGAAAGAAATGAAGTCGTACACTCCTTCAAACAGCAAACAGAGTTGGTGAACTAGTTAGGTACAGAACTGATTGAATAGCGAAAGAAGCGTGAACGTTTGGGGATAGATTTCAAGAAGAAAGCACTTGATGTAGCCTACCGGGAGATCTCTACATTCAACAAAACCTGGAACGCCACGCTGTCCGGCAATAAGGAAAGAGAAGACAAACTGAAGCTGCAGATCTCTGAGCTGGAAGGTCAGTTGAAAGCTAGCCAGAAGAAGTTTGAAGAAGAAGTTATGCGGAGATATGATGTTCAGAATGCCTTGAACAAAGTTATCAAGCGCAAGAAAGAGTCTGCGTCCCAGAAGCGGAAGCTAGAAGATTGCTTTGGAGAAGGTGTTTGGGAGGAATCCATTGGTGATCTCCAGCGTGTTATCAGGCAAAGAGACTCGCTCGTCGAAGGGTTGCTTTCTCAGTCGAATCATCCCAAGACTAAGAGATTGTTAGAGGAGTATCAGGCATATGGTTGCACTTGATTACCTTATGTACTGTTGTATATGCTTTATTTGCAGTGTGCTGGCCATCACCAGGATTGTTGGTTGAGGTCATGCCTTCCATTTGTACACTCAGCAATATTGTATGTCTGACATGATGGGCTCTTTGCAGCAATATATGAGATGTTTTTCCATGATTGGATTTCAAGCTTCTTATCACTATCACTGTCACTACACTGGCACTTTGGCACTAGAATCAGGAGATGATCTCCCTAACGCACAGACACATATTGCATCTGCATGTTCATTTTTGCATTGCCAGTTACTTGTTGAATCTGTATCTTATTTCCTGCATCTCACAGGTTTTTCAGGATTGACGAACAAAGAGTCCACCGCTATTCAACCAGAAACAACTGCAAGAAGATAATGGATCAAGTTCAGGTCGAGATGCAGGAGATCCGCGAGAAGTTGACTTTGTTCATGCAAGCCATGGAGAGCATGGCCAAGGGCCAGGAGACTCTTCAGACCTTGGTGCAGCCGCTGCTGACACGGGCAAACGGAAACGGCAATACTGACCACATTTCTGTTGAAACTCCTCGCCGGGAGAACGAGATACCGGTAGTTTTTACTCCACCTGTTGTGACTGTCAACGGAAACACTGGTACTGGTGCAGGTGTTGGGGTTGGTAATGGCAATACGGGGAATCGTGGTGATGGGCATGTTGTTAACAACAAAGGCAACACTGTGGATTCCGATCAAGGATTCGTTGACAATGTTGGCTTCGAAAATAATGGGTATGGCAATGTCAATCAGGACGGGAATTTCGGGTTCAAAAATCAAGGCTTCGGTAATGACGGTTACGGCAACAATCAGGGGTATGGCTGCAGTAATGGTGGATTCGGTGATGTGAATGTGAACGGCGCTGGAGCATTTCCTTTCAACAATGGTCTGGGACCTGTTGGGGTCAATCTGGGGTTCGGCAACCGAGGACAGGGTCCCGTGTTCAATCAGCAAGGATTTGGCCGTAACATGGGTTATGATGGATTTGGCAATGACTGGAATGTAGATCAACAGGAGGACGCTTTTTCAGGAAGAGGCTTGGGACCTGAAGGCCCTATTGACCCTGTTCAGAGGATCAAAATGCTAGAAGAGCAGATGAAAGGCGTGGTTGATCAGAACTCCGCTGGATTGGATATGACTACTATGGGGTTGGTACCAAGGCTGAGGGTGCCGTTGAAATTTAAGGCTCCAACATTCGACAAATACAAAGGGGATACCTGCCCAAAGGTCCATGTACGTTCTTATTATAGAAGGATGTCTGCATATTCTAATGATGAGAGGATGCTCATGCATTTCTTTCAAGATAGCTTATCGGGACCATCATTGGAGTGGTACATGGGACTAGAGCCCACTCAGATTAGAAGTTGGAAGCAGTTGGCTAATGCTTTCGTTATGCATTTCAAATATAACAGTGATTTGGCACCAAACAGGGTTCAGTTGCAGAGTCTGTCGCAGAAAAATGGTGAAAGTTTCAAAGAGTATGCGCAGCGGTGGCGCGATATGGCAGCACGAGTGCACCCTCCTTTGGTTGAGAGGGAGATGAATGACATGTTTGTGGGGACATTTACAGGAATGTACTATGACAGGTTACTCAATGTTTCGATGGGTAGCTTCTCCGATATGATCCTTATGGGAGAAAGGATCTAAAACGGAATTAAAATTGGAAAGATTCAGGCAGGCGAATCTACTTCAGCCGGGGGTGCGAGAAAAGTGTTCGGCGGAAGGCGACAGGGTGATACTAGTGTTGTGTATGGTGGCAGAGGCCGGGGCAGAGGCAAAAATCAGTACATGCAACCTCAACAAATAGCCAGCATTACTATTCTAATTCCTCAACAACAACAGCAACAACAGCAGCAACAACAACCGCAGCAGCAGCAAAGGCAGAATCAGGATCAGGGAAGATTTCAGAATGTAAGGCCGAAGACGGTATTTGATAAGCCTCCGTCGACATATGCAGAGCTTCTTCAGACATTGCTGGGGTTGAATTTGGTCGAGAAAAGAACAATGGAACCACCTACAGGGCCAATACTTCCTAGAGGGTACGACGCTAGTAAGCACTGCGAATTCCATTCTGGGGCGCCCAGACATGATGTAGAATCCTGTCATGCATTCAAGCATAAAGTTCAAGACTTGTTGGACAGTAAAGCCATCAAATTTGGCCAAGTGGGGCCCAATATTGTACAACATCCTATGCCTAATCATGGGGCAAATGCCATCTTAACAGAAGAAAATTTGAACTTGGTGTTGGATGTTAATGAGTTGAAGACACCATTGAGTGAAGTGAAAAGCAGGTTGCTCAGAGGGGGAGTATTCCCCGGTTGTGATGAATACTGTTTAGAGTGTTGGACCCAGCCAGAGGGTTGTACTGATTTGAAGGAGGGCATTCAGGCCATGATTGACGAAGGGACCTTGCAATTTGATCGAACTGCGGTTGAGAAGCCTGTGGAGGTATTATGTGATAAGCAAAATGATGTTGCAACGGTGACGATCCCGAGGAAGACTATAACGATAGTGGCGCCCGCCAAGCGGCCAACTATTACGATTACCAAAGCAGGGCCTGTTCCCTTTGAAAGTACGAAAGTTGTCCCATGGACGTACGGTTTAGAAGCGTATTGCAACGGTGAAAAGATTGTGATGAATAGCCAGCCAGCAGGAGCTGTTGATAATGTCGTGGGAACGGGGGGCATGACCCGTAGCGGAAGGATCTTTACCCCACCTGAAATAGAAGCAGAGAGGTTGGCCAAAGGTAAAGCCAAAGTAAATGAAAGCGGGCCTTCTCAGTCGAAAGAAAATGATACATCGCTCAAGGACATAGAGGAGTTCATGAGACTGATTCGCAAGAGCGACTACAAAATTGTTGAACACCTACAGCAGACGCCGTCGAAGATTTCTATCTTGTCACTATTGCTATGTTCCGAAGCCCACCGGAACGCCTTGCTGAAAATACTAGATACGTCATTCTTGCCCCAAGAAGTTTCTGTAAATCAGTTAGAAGGGGTAATGGCGCATGTCAATGCTAGACATAGCCTGGGTTTCACAGATTTTGACCTAACGCCCAAGGGTCGGGAGCACAACATGGCCTTGCATATATCGGTAGAGTGCCGGGGCACCGTAATGTCGCATGTGATGGTGGATACTGGATCGTCATTGAACGTATTGCCAAAGAAAGCCATGATGAAATTGGACATACAAGGAGTTATTTGCACGCCCAGCGATTTGGTGGTAAGGGCGTTTGACGGAACGAAAAGATCAGTGTTTGGGTCAATAACATTACCACTGCAGGTGGGGCCAGAGATTTTTGATACCGAATTCTACATCATGGATATCCATCCAGCTTACAGTTGTCTTCTCGGGCGCCCATGGATCCACGCTGCAGGGGCCGTAACGTCCATATTACATCAGAAGTTGAAATACATGGTGGGTGATAGTGTCGTTACCGTTTGCGGGGAGGAGGATATTTTGGTCAGTCACCTGTCATCATTCAGATATGTAGAGGTCGACGGAGAAATACACGAGACGCCTTGTCAAGCCTTCGAGGGGTTGCGGATTAAAGACAAAGCTCAGGGTTCCAGCAAAATATCAGATGTGGCAGTGTCATCTTACAAAGAGGCTCAGGCTTTAGTGCAGACTGGTGAGACTAAAGGTTGGGGGCAGGTACTGGAGATTCCCGTGAAGAATGACAAGTTTGGGCTAGGGTATCGGCCGACGTCAGCATCATCTTCAGGAGCGCCCAGGTTCAAGGGACCGGTCACGATTACGCCAAGCGGGGTGTGCTTTGAGACTATCAACGCTATTTCCGACGCCGAAGACGGAGATAGCGACTGCGATATGGACGCGTGGATCAAGCCGAGCGTGCCAGGACAAAGTCTCTGCAACTGGTCCATCTGGGAAATTGTCCCAGTGACTTTTAAACAGTAATGATTTGTTTTATCAATTGTTGAATAACCCTATGTCCTACCCGGGGCATAGTGATGCTACATTAGGGCTACTTGATTATGTGTATTGCACTGTTTTAATCATGAAATAAAGGCGTTTTTCATATTCAAATATTGTGATCCCTGTTTTTCTTGTTTTTACTTTAGCAATAAATGGCAACGTGGTTATTTGCTTTGTTTGCGTGTTGAAGCGTTTAACCATTTCCTTTGCAGGACTAATGTTTCAGATGACATCTCATACGAACCGCCTATGACTCGCTTCGACTTCGAGCACCCGGTATTCCAAGCAGAGGAAGAGATTGTTGAGGATAGCGACCTGCCAGAGGAGCTGACTCGTTTGTTGAAACAGGAAGAGAGGATCATTCTGCCTCATCAGGAGGAAATTGAGATTATCAACTTGGGTTCGGAAGAAGTTGTGAGAAATATCTGTATATGGGCTGCACTGCAGAGCGACGTCAAGCAAAGGCTGATTGAGATACTGCGAGAGTATGGTGATATATTTGCTTGGTCGTACGAGGATATGCCTGGGTTGGATACGGACATGGTTGTGCACCGTCTGCCGTTGCGAGAGGAATGTCCGCCTGTTAAACAGAAACTCAGAAGAACCAGACCAGACATGGCTGTAAAAATCAAGGAGGAAGTTCAAAAACAGTGGGATGCCGGGTTCCTTACTGTTACAACTTATCCGTCATGGGTCGCTAATATAGTACCAGTGCCGAAGAAAGACGGAAAAGTGCGAATGTGTGTAGACTACCGTGATTTGAATAGGGCGAGCCCGAAAGACGACTTTCCACTTCCTCACATTGATGTGCTGGTTGATAACACTGCTCAGTTCTCCGTATTCTCCTTCATGGACGGCTTCTCAGGCTATAATCAGATAAAAATGGCACCAGAAGACATGGAGAAGACTACCTTCATTACTCCCTGGGGAACATTTTGTTATAAAGTGATGCCCTTCGGATTGAAGAACGCTGGGGCAACATATCAACGTGCTATGACAACTCTCTTTCATGACATGATGCACAAAGAGATCGAGGTTTATGTTGATGATATGATTGCCAAATCCCAGACGGAGGAGGAGCATTTGGTTAATCTGCTGAAGTTATTCAAGAGGCTTAGGAAGTTCAGGTTGAGACTGAACCCTAACAAGTGCACCTTCGGGGTGAGATCGGGTAAACTGCTGGGGTTTATTGTGAGCGAAAAGGGGATAGAGGTTGATCCTGCGAAGATAAAAGCAATACAAGAAATGCCGACGCCTAAAACAGAAAAAAAAGTGCGTGGGTTTTTAGGGAGGTTGAACTATATCTCCCAGTTCATATCTCACCTAACTGCGACATGCGAGCCGTTATTCAAGTTGTTGAAAAAGGATCAGGTGTTGACCTGGAATGAAAATTGTCAAAAGGCGTTCGACAAGATAAAAGAATACTTGCAGGAACCTCCTGTTTTGATACCCCCAGTGGCCGGGAGACCTTTGATTATGTATTTGACGGTTCTTGAGGAAAGTATGGGTTGTGTTCTCGGTCAACACGACGATACCGGACGTAAAGAGCATGCGATCTACTATTTGAGTAAGAAGTTTACCGAATGTGAGTCCAGATACTCAATGCTCGAGAAAACGTGTTGCGCGCTAGCCTGGGCCGCCAAACGTTTGAGGCAATACATGCTGAATCATACAACCAAGCTAATTTCAAAGATGGATCCAATCAAATACGTGTTTGAGAAGCAAGCACTCTCCGGAAGAATTGCCCGATGGGAGATGGTGTTAACTGAATACGATATCCAATATGTCTCGCAAAAGGCTATTAAAGGTAGCGTTCTGTCAGAGTACCTTGCGGAGCAGCCTGTTGAGGACTACCAATCGATGAGGTTTGATTTTCCTGACGAGGATATCATGTACCTGAAAATGAAAGATTGTGAAGAACCGTTGCCGGACGAAGGACCAGAGTTGGGTTCCAAATGGCAGTTGATATTTGACGGAGCTGTTAATTCCTATGGTAGCGGAAAAGGTGCAATTATCACTACGCCTCATGGGTCGCACATCCCCTTTACTGCCCGATTGACTTTTCCCGTTACTAATAATAAGGCCGAATACGAGGCTTGCATCATGGGTCTGGAAGAAGCCATTGATTTGCGAATCAAACATCTGGATGTATACGGAGACTCAGCTCTAGTGGTGAATCAGATTAAAGGAGAATGGGAGACACGTCAGCCCAATTTGATACCATATATGAATTATGCAAGGATATTGTTGCCTTTCTTTGACAAGGTGGAATTGCATCATGTGCCGCGAGCAGAAAATCAAATGGCTGACGCCCTGGCCACATTGTCTTCAATGTATATAGTTAAATTCTGGAATGAGGCTCCCCGAATTGTTATCTCTCGGCTCGATAGGCCTGCATTCATATTTGCCATTGATGAGGCTCCCGATGGTAAACCCTGGTACTTTGACATCCAGAATTTCCTGAAGAACAAGGAGTATCCAGCTGGAGCATCCAGTCGAGATCAGAAGGCTCTCAGGAGATTGGCTGGCAATTTCTATTTGAACCCGGACGGTGTCCTGTACAAAAGAAACCACGACTTGGTGTTGCTACGTTGTGTAGATGAGAAAGAGGCGAAGTTACTCACGGAAGAGATACATGAGGGTACATTTGGTACACATGCTGGTGGGCATGCTATGACGAGAAAACTGCTGCGGGCAGGTTATTATTGGCTAACTATGGAAACAGACTGTTTCAAGTTTGCAAAGAGGTGTCATAAATGTCAGATTTATGCGGACAAAATCCATGTGCCTCCGAGTCCTCTGAATGTGATGTCATCACCGTGGCCTTTCTCGATGTGGGGAATCGACATGATTGGTAAGATTGAGCCTACGGCATCCAACGGACACCAGTTCATTTTGGTGGCAATCGATTACTTCACCAAATGGGTGGAAGCAGCATCATATGCTAATGTCACCAAACAAGTGGTCGCCAGATTTATCAAACGAGACATTATCTGCAGATATGGAATCCCTGAGCGGATCATCACCGACAACGGTTCGAATTTGAATAACAAAATGATGAAAGAGTTGTGTCAGAATTTCAACATTGAGCATCACAACTCTTCTCCTTACCGACCCAAGATGAATGGCGCTGTCGAAGCGGCCAATAAGAACATAAAGAAGATTGTTCAGAAGATGGTTGTGACATATAAGGACTGGCACGAGATGCTACCTTTCGCTTTGCACGGTTATCGTACGATGATACGAACATCAACCGGGGCAACCCCATTTTCATTGGTATACGGGATGGAGGCGGTGTTACCGTTGGAGGTCGATATTCCTTCCCTAAGGGTTTTACGGGCTTGCGCGAAAATAAGGTGTCGGCATGACAGAAGAGTCACCACCTTTCGTTATTTATCCCTCAGAGCGGGAAAGGAAACGATCAGAAAAACCTGACGAAAAAGGGTAAGACAAGGTCATCGCAACCGTTGTCTGGATTCAGGAGTCGGTTACGCAAGGGGAAGGTATTAACACCCCTCACGTCCGTCGTGATCGACAGTATCCTCGCTTGTTGTGTTTACTTGGACGGGTTAGTTTTATCTATCTACCTATCAAGGCTGGTTTAAAACAGAAAAGAAAATGACTCGGCAAAGCGTCGCGCTTTATGCCTACGTATTCTCATCAGAGAATGAGAAATCAGAGTCAACGTAGTTCGGCCTACGACGGGGTTATGGGGGAAGGTAGCTCGCCAAGACATCGCCATCTTGTGCCTACGTACTCTCAACAGGCATGAGAGATCAGAGCTCACGTAGTTCGGGAAACTATGCTTTATTTCCTGTCTTTTACGAAAGAAGTATTTTTTATTGTGTTTGCGATTTCAACCGCACTAGACACTATGACCTGAGAGTGAATGCGTCGCATGTCACCCAAAGGGTACCATACTAAACATCCAGACTGTGGAAAAGAAACTCTCCCACAACCCTTTCTCAGATAGCTTAAGGCTCGTAACGTACGAAAGAAATCATTCATGATTACTGTATCTTAAACTGTTTTGAGATGAGAAGAGAACATGCCCAACTAGGAGGGAGACTATCAAGTCCTACTGTTGTCATGCCATGGATTCATCCTATGGTCAAGGTTTGAACAGGGAACTCCTAGAAGTTGTCATGCATAGGTTTCAACCTAAAGTTCTATCATCAATTCCTTATCAAAGGAAATGAGAGTCCTAAGGGATCATGTCAGTGATACACCAAAACAGACAAAGCATCAGCTTAACAGTAAAATGCATGCAATGCACGTGAGGGAGGAAATGTGTGTGGGGCTTCAGCCTCCACAAGCTCATCTCAACCTCAAGCCAGAATGGATAACAGTAATCATACTGAAATATAAAACAACATGCTATCAAGCAATAACAGTAAACTGCAATCATACAGATAAAATGAAATAAAATGCCATCAGGCAAACAAACCACATGGGCAAGGGAGTTGGGCTCTACCAAATACCGGCAAGCAAAGCCACACAGTAACAGTACAAGCAGAGGGAGCAACTCAACCTCTAGTGCAATCATGCTCCTAGATTCTACCTAGTCTAGATATGGACTTATTCTAATGCATCAAACAAGTCAAGCAAAACACATCAATACAGAAAAGAAAAGAAAGCAGATCAACTCCTCTCTCAACTTCAAGCTTCAGCTCTTCCAACAGCAACTCAGTCTTCAGACTTCCATCACTCTTGACAAATATCAATTTGCTTTTCCAGGTTTCAACCCTTCAACATAAGTTTCAACTTATCTTCTCCTTTAAGCTTCAGCTTCTTGATCAGTTCCACCTTCAGGCTTTATTGGATCTTCAGGGGTCTTCAAGTATCAACTTGCTCTTATTGATCTTCAAGCTTCAGCTGGAATGGCAATACTCAAGGACTCATCCTCTTCAACACTCTTCAATGAAGTCTTCATCTTCAAACTCAATCTCAACATCTCTCAGGATAATCAAACCAGATGAAATCACTTACTGGATAAGCTGGGGATATTGAACTGCTTACTGACCACCAAAGGTGACCTATAAGGGTTCAACATCAAAGGAATGGTTCCCTCAAAAGTTCTACTTCCTAGGTACCTCACTTATCCCTCCAAAGGAGAGAGGTGTATACCATGGAAGGACTTTGAATCACAGGGAGGAATGGAGGTGAAAGATACCATCCATGTTTAAGAAAGAAGTTATCTAAGTATAAACTCTTCCTAATCCCTAACCCTAAAACAATAACAAAACAAACAAGATCAAGCTCTCAAGCTCCTTAATCCATCTTCAAGTCTTCTACTATGCTCCTCAATACTCCTTAGAACAATACCAAGCTCTCCAAGCCCACAAAGCAAAGCAAACAACAATACAAGCCCACAAGGGCAACACAAACAATCATCAAATACAAAGATGAACTAAAAATAGTATACTACTATATTAAATCCTAATACAATTTCTAAGGGATCCTACATACCTACCCTTAATGCCCTATATGTCCCATAGTCTAATTTGTCCTAAAAACCCAAAATCTAGTGTTATTATGTACCTATGTTGAGGATTAACCTAATTCTACACAACCTAATGCCATCTAATTAAAACTATCCTAAAATTCATCACAAAATTATGGAATAAATCCAGGGGGAATCTAAAACATATATCTAACTACCCTAAAAAGAATGGCCTAAAAATGTTAAGGGAGCTACCTAAACAAAATTCTACAAATTCATGGATCAACATAAAAGAAATAAAATGCAATTAAAGTAAAAAATACACAAAAAATACTAAAAGGCATGAAAGGAAAATATTTTTATTTTATATTTTTCTTGACAAAAATATGAAGTAGGAGAAAAAACTCCCATTAAAAAATCATTATTTTTCCATTTATTATGAATTTTCAAAGTTGGAAGGAAAATGGAGAAAAAATAAAATGAAAATGAAGGGATGGGGTGCAATCAGTAACAAAACATAGTTCAAATTGCGCTTGGGCCCAAACTGGGGGGTTCAGATAGCAAGGCGTGCTGGGCCCATCATTTAATCAGAAATTCAATTAAAAACACAAAGAAAAAGAAAAGCAAGCGGTGCAAATAGAAATACAATTCAGTTCATTATTGAAGTGGGCCTTAAAGGGGGGTGGGCATACCAGCTGGATCACTAATCCCAGGAAACACCGTTTAATGAAACGGTGCGTTTCATTGTGGCTCAGATTCCCTCCAAAGCGAAATCAAACACAGGCCGTTGGATGGGTTCTCAGGTCAAGAGTCAGCGCCTGATCTAATGGCTCTATCTTCGTCTTCCTCACGCAGCTAGGGTTTGCCATGAAAGCTCCCTGAACCAGAGCTCCATACTCAGACTTCCATCCCTTCGTGTTACCTCAAATCGTCATCAAATTCAACCATTCAAAACCCTAAATTGCTCAGTTTTCCATGCTGAACACGATCCTAGCCTTGGTTTCCCTCGAAAGGGTCTCTATCATCAAACCCGATGGTGCACCTCAACATATGATCAATCCTCAACTTCAACTAACCTTAGATTTCTCGGTACTAAAATGATCACCACATTGCCCTAATCAAAACCAGCTATCAAACTTGTATTATCACTCACTACATCACAAGTTCTTGCTCCATAAAGAAATGGTGTCCATGACTGAAACTCCATCAAATGATCCTAAACTCTTCAGAATTCATCACCTAGGTGTCTCTAGCCATTCTACACTAATAATTCAACCTAACCATGCCTAAATAATGATGTAGGGAAGAATTTTCAAACCTGGTTTCTTGGTATGGCAGTGGTGGTAGATCTTCAATTCACCACTTGAAACTCTTCAGAAATGATCCTTGGATGAAGATACTTCTTCTGTTTGCAAAAAATCGGAGGGAGAATGCTTGCACTTCAAGATTCGATGATGAGTTGCTTCTTGCAAATCCAATGGCCAAACCTTCAATCTTCCATCAATGGAGCTTCAATTCAGTATGCACACACTCAGAGGGATCTATGGAAAGTGTTTGTGAAGAAAAAAGGGATGGGAATGAAGAAGAATGAAGAAATTGATCTTGACTTGCAATGGAAGATTTTGGATCTCACTCTCTCTTCTCTACACCAATTCTCACCAACCTTGCATCTGAGCAAGTTACACTTATTATATAAAGTGGTTTAGAATCATCTAGAACCATCTAGGATCATCCAATGAGAAATTGAACTTTTCATGTCATGACATTTTGAATCCAATTCTCCTTACATGCTATCTCATGCCAAGCTCCTTGTAACCTACCATTCTGACTTGAATTTATCCCCACATGAGAGTTAGGATGAGTTACAATGCATAACCAATGTGTACATTGAGTTTTGTTGAGTTTTGGTTTGGTACCTTAATATGCAAGTAAGCCAATTCCAAAGCAGCCCTATGATCCAAGCCTCAAATCAAAATTGTGGCTGAACCATTGTTCTTATAATGTCATTTGGAGTCAAAATGACCTATTACATGACATGGTTTGGACTTATAGCTTGTGACTTCCAATTTTCAATTTCACTTTAATTAACTTATGCCTCCATTTTAGGCCATTTTTATCACTTTTTGATACAAGCCTTTCCAACATCTCATGACCTCCCTAATAGCCTTAAAACATCATTCTAAGCAAGTTTTATGTTGAAGATTTTTCCATTTGAAGCTTGGAAGTAGGAGATATGGCCTTATGCTTGAAATGACCTATAACCTCCAAATGACCAAAACGCCCTTGACTTGTCAAAGCCATAAGTTGAGTTCTACAAATACTATCAAGGACTTCTAGTACTCTATAGAAATCTAAGAAGATTCTCTTCAACATTCATGTAGACCAAGAATCCATAGGAATCATCCTACTAGGGAAAAAGTTGGATGCAAGTTGGGTGACTTTCAAGGACCCAGATTCACATACCTCAGATGACCTGTAATTTGTCAAAGTCATAACTTGAGCTCTACAAATCCTGTCAAGGACTTCTAGTACTCAAATTAAAGCTAAGAACAAGCTCTACAACATTCATGTTGTGGGGAAGATGAGATGACAATCACATCTTGAGTTAAACTGCCTTGAAGATAGGGATCAAACTAGGGGATTTTACACTGTCAATCCTTAGAAACCCTAGTTTGAAACTTCTCAAACTTCTCAATCATGATGAGTTGGTCTAGGAATCATCCTTATAGTATCCCAATGCATCATTCCATGATCACATGGCTCTTGGATTAGGTCTCAACCCTCTCCAAATCATCAGTTGACCTAGGGTTGACCCAGTCAAACCCTAATTCCACCACTCATGGTTAAATCTTCTGAATTCTTGTACAATGACCTCTCTAGGCTTCATGATGGCTTTCAAGACATCTCACAAGCTTTCTCAAAGCTTCAAGTTCATCCTCATAGTCTCAGAATCATCTGAGGAGCTCCCACAACTCTCCAGTTATGAGACACACAAACTTGGTTTCAACCAATCTCTCTGAGGATCTCTTGAGTTCTCTGACAAGGGCATCAACCCTTAATCACTTGTCTAAACTTCTTGGCTATCTTCAAAGTCTCATACAACTCTTGATGGGTAAATAAATGTTGGTCAAATTTTGGGGTGCAACAGCTGCCCCTATTCAAACGGCTTGAACCTGACTGGGTGAGGAGCGAACGACTCTCAGCCAATCAAGGTGCGAGACGGTTGAATACCGATAAACCAGAAAATTTGCCAACTGCACAAGCACACGGTACTCAGGCAGGAACAAATCTTCGAACACTGAAATAATAGTTGCACGGCAACTAGCTGGAGACATACTGATCTGAACCTTGTCGTCAGTTATCCACATTAAATTCCTCTGACATCGTCATCAGACATCTGACCTCACCGTCAGGCATTCATAAAAATAACGCGTCTGACATCACCGTCGGACAACCAAAACACCCAACATCGCCGCTGGAAAACTAAATCACCTGACATCGCCGCCAGACACAAACATCCAAACACCCAACATCGCCGCTGGAGAACTAAATCTCCTGACATCTCCGCCATCCAACATCGCCGCCGGAAAACTAAATCACCTGACATCGCCGCCAGAACCAAACATCCCACATCGCCGCCGGAGAACTGAATCTGACATCGCCGTCGGAAACAAAACACCCAACATCGCCGCTGGAACAACAAATAATCTGACATCGCTGTCAACTAACATAACTCTAAGAAACACCCGACATCGCCGTCAAGTACTCAACATAATCTGACTTCGCCGTCAATTCTCAACATCGTCTGACCTCGCCGTCAGGGTGACGAAACTTCATTGGGGAATTGGTCACACGGTAATCGGTAATACCTAGTCGATCATGCCATCAGGCATTCAAAGAATACTGTCGGGCATCAGCCGGACCTCAACCATCAGGTTGATCATGCCATCAGGCATTCAAAGGAATTGTCGGGCATCAGCCGGACTTCAACCATCAGGTTGATCATGCCATCAGGCATTCAAAGACATTGTCGGGTATCAGCCGGACTTCGTCAGCAAGTCGGGAATAGAATTCTTGGTCAATCATGAGCCAACTGGGAACATCTAAACCTCTGCCATTAGGCACTCCGCATCAGCTGAGAGAACTGCTTCATTAATACGGTTAGACTTCAATCCTTGAGTCTTCAAGGGAGATTTCAACTTCGCCGTTAGAAACCTGCTGGAGATGACACTTCGCCGCTGGAAAATTCTGGAGAACTATCAAGTAACTCCGCTCCGGGGGTCCAGAAATCATTCTGGATAAATCAACTCTGCTGAGGACTTCAAGAATCATCTTGAACAAATAACTCCGTCGGGGACTTCAAGAATCATCTTGAACCGATAACCATTCTGGAGATTTCAGGAATCATCCTGAGCGACCACTTTGTTGGGGATTCCAGGAATCATCCTGGGCTGAAGATTGGGGACTTGAAGTATCAACTTGAGCAACCAATTCTGGAGACTGCACTGGGGTCTTAAGAATCATCTTAAGAAAACGGCCCTGCTGAGGAATTCAAGAATCATCTTGAACTGAAGACTTCGCTGGGGATCCCAAGAATCATCTTGAGCAAGCGTCTTCATTGGGGAGAAGGTCAGGAATCATCCTGAGCAATCAATTCTGCGGCGGAACACCTGCAAGACAAGAACGGTAACAACCTAGATCATGTTTATTATGCATATGCTTCAGCAATGGCACAATGCTCCACACGGTGGAAATGCTATGCGTTTATGATAAATGTTATGCAATCATGCACAATGATGCGATCCCGTCAGCAAAATAAATGCCGAAGGGTGAATCCTCCTATCAAGGAGAAAGAACTACTCAGATAGAGGAATCATCCTGCTGAGGAGAACATAGTCACGCCAATCTCAATTGGACTCCGCAGGGGACACAACTTCAGTTGACTGCTGCGGGGGAAACAACTTCAGTTGATTGCTGCAGGGGAACGAAGCTCTACGAGAACCCGGACCTGCTGAGGGAAAGCGATGTCAATCGCGGGAATAAACTGCGTGGCCTTCTCGACTACTTCTCTGGAGATAGGACTCTGTGGGAAAACAACTTCAGCTGTTCAACACTCTACTGGGGAAAAAACCAATCATGGTCTGATCAACTTCCAAGGATTCGGCTCTCTTGGGGCTTTGCAAACTCGGCTGAGGAAGGAGAAATCATTCTGCTTCACTGGAGAGAGTACGACTCTGGGGGAATCTTAATTCCGCTGGGGAAGAAGGAATCATCTGACTTCGGGGGGAGTACGACTCTGGTGGGGAATTTCAATTCCGCTGGGGAAGAAGGAATCATCCGACTTCGGGGGAGAGTACAACTCTGGTGGGGAATTTCAATTCTGCTGGAGACTTCAGTCTGGCATCATCAGTTGCTGCATACTTCGGCGTACGAATAGTTTCCTACGAAAGCTGCACTTGTGACCCGGTGCTGGGGGGATGAATTCATGCTTCGGCGCCTGACTCAGCTGAGGAGATGACGTTCCTTCAGGATACATCTGCTTGGGGGAGAGAATCATCTCTGCCTGGGGAGACATATCAATGCTCACGATCTCGCGTTCAGACTCTGCGGGGAGAGGCTACTGAACTCTGCTGGAGAAGGAGGAATCATCCTGCTTCGGGGATGCGCACGGCGCCCTGTCTGGAATATGCTACACCTGTAACAACACAAACAAACAGACAAGATACCCTTCTCAAAGGGACCTATCAAGATTATTATCTTGTGACAATATTCAAGTAATTAATTGTTTCAACAATCAGTGGCCTAGGCCAGTAAGTTTATGTATGCGCATTTTATCAAACACATCGGCGTTCTTTTTCGCAAACAAAACAGGTAAATGCTAAACAGGCAAACATAATTGCTGAATAGTATGCTTTTTATTGATAACGAACCCCTGAATGGGTAAAAATGTTTTACAACAGATGCAAGCTCCTGGAATGAGGCAGCCGCACAAAAATAAAACATAAATATACATCAGTATATACAAATGTCGGCAACAAGGCGTAGACGAACACCATGAGTTGATCCTTCTATGACCCACTCGACTTCGATACTTCTCCGACGCTTCAGCTTCGGAAGAGATTGATTCAGATAAACGGCCCTCAGGTCCTCCAAACCACTAAACAAAGAAAGTCCACACGCGGAACGCAGTCATTTGCTTTTTCAAATCCCTAACTTTTGCGTGAACCGCCCTTTGCGGGTTTTCAGTTCACCGGGATACCCTTTTTTGCCGAAGCCGCCCGGTGTAGGTTTTCGACTTCGCGGGTGTACATTTTTTCAATTTATATCCCTAATTTTTGCCCGAGCCTTTTATTCTGTTTTTAGTTCGCCGGGATGCCCCTTTTTTTCCTGGACTCTCTTTTTTTTTGTCCAGCGGGTCACTTTCAAGCAAAGTATTTTTTAACTGCGTCCGCGTTCACCGGGGATGCAAAATCTTCACCATCCATCGTGGATAACAACAAAGCTCCTCCCGAGAAGACCTTGATGACGACGTACGGACCTTCGTAATTCGGAGTCCACTTGCCCCGGTGATCGGAGTGTGGAGGAAGAATCTTCTTCAGGACGAGATCACCTGTCTGAAAGCTTCTAGGACGCACCTTCTTATCGTAAGCTTTCTTCATTCGGCTTTGGTACAGACGACCAAACGCAATCGATGCTAACCTCTTCTCGTCCATCAGGCTGAGTTGGTTCAGACGATTCGTAATCCATTCTGCCTCGTCGAGTTTCACATCAACCAAAACTCGCAAAGAAGGGATCTCCACTTCTAGCGGTAGGACAGCTTCCATACCGTACACCAAGGAGAAAGGAGTTGCCCCGGTTGACGTACGTACCGTCGTACGATAACCGTGCAGTGCAAATGGCAGCATCTCGTGCCAGTCTTTGTATGTCACAACCATCTTCTGAACAATCTTCTTTATGTACTTGTTGGCCGCTTCAACGGCGCCATTCATCTTCGGCCGGTAAGGAGATGAGTTGTGGTGTTCGATCTTGAAACTCTGGCACAGCTCCTTCATCATCTTGTTATTCAGATTCGAACCATTATCAGTAATGATCCGCTCGGGAATTCCGTAACGACAGATGATGTCCCTCTTTATGAATTTAGCCACCACCTGCTTGGTCACATTAGCATGCGAGGCTGCCTCCACCCACTTGGTGAAGTAGTCGATAGCTACCAGAAGGAAGCGATGACCGTTAGATGCAGTGGGCTCAATCATGCCTATCATGTCGATGCCCCACATGGGGAACGGCCACGGGGAGGACATGACATTCAATGGGCACGGCGGCACATGAACTTTATCAGCATAAATCTGGCATTTATGACATCTCTTCGCGAATCTGAAGCAATCCGACTCCATCGTCAGCCAGTAGTATCCTGCTCTCAGGATCTTCCTCATCATGGCATGCCCGCCGGCGTGCGTACCAAATGTGCCTTCATGGACTTCTTCCATGAGCATACTCGCCTCTTTCTCATCTACACATCTGAGTAGCACGAGATCGTGGTTTCTCTTATACAACACTCCATCAGGATTGAGATAAAAGTTTCTAGACAGCCTCCTCATAGTCTTCTTATCCTAGGTTGATGCACCCGCAGGATACTCCTTAGTCATAAGGAAAGTCTGGATGTCATGGAACCATGGCTTGCCGTCGGCGGCTTCCTCGATTGCAAAGACAAATGCCGGTCTATCAAGACGGGAAAGGACAATTCTTGGAGCCTCATTCCAAAAATTGACTTTATACATTGAAGCCAACGTGGCTAAGGCGTCAGCCATCTGATTTTCTGCTCTGGGCACATGATGGAGTTCCACTCGATCGAAGAACGGAAGTAGCCTTCTGGCATAATTCATGTACGGCACCAAATTCGATTGACGAGTCTCCCACTCCCCTTTAATTTTGTTGATCACGAGCGCTGAGTCACCATATACGTCTAGGTTCTTGATTCTCAAATCAATTGCCTCTTCTAGACCCATGATGCATGCTTCGTATTCCGCCTCATTATTGGTAACTGGAACCGTCAGTCTCGCAGTAAACGGGATGTGGGATCCGTGGGGATTCGTGATGATAGCCCCGATGCCACTTCCATAGGAATTAACTGCCCCATCGAATATCAATTTCCACTAGGATTTCCTATCTGGCCCCTCGTCGGGCAACGACTCATCGCAGTCCTTCGCTTTGAGAAACATAATATCCTCGTCCGGGAATTCGAACTTCATCGGCTGATAGTCCTCGATCGGCTACTCGGCAAGGTATTCAGACAATACGCTTCCCTTAATGGCCTTCTGGGACACGTACTGAATATCATATTCCGTTAACACCATTTGCCACCTGGAAATCCTGCCCGAAAGAGCCTGCTTCTCGAAGACGTACTTGATCGGATCCATCTTCGAAATTAGCATGGTGGTGTGATTGAGCATGTACTGTCGTAGACGTTTGGCAGCCCAGGCTAGTGCACAACACGTCTTCTCCAGCATCGAGTATCGAGATTCACAGTCAGTGAACTTTTTACTCAAGTAGTAAATGGCATGCTCCTTTCTGCCCGTCTCGTCGTGCTGACCGGGAACACACCCCATACTGTTCTCAAGAACTGTCAAGTACATGATTAATGGCCGTCCAGCCACTAGGGGTATCAAGATTGGAGGTTCTTGAAGATACTGCTTTATCTTATCGAATGCCTTCTGGCAATCCTCATTCCAAGTAATTGTCTGATCTTTCTTTAAAAGCTTGAACATCGGTTCGCACGTGGCCGTGAGCTGAGAGATAAACCTTGCAATGTAGTTTATTCGGCCCAGGAAACCACGAACTTCTTTTTCTGTTTTCGGCGCTGGCATTTCTTGAATGGCTTTAATCTTCGCAGGATCAACCTCGATGCCTCGTTCGCTAACGATAAACCCCAGCAACTTTCCGGACCGCACTCCGAAAGTGCACTTGTTAGGATTCAGCCTCAACCTGAATTTCCTAAGCCTCTCAAAAAGCTTCAATAAGTTGACCAGATGCTCTTCCTCCGTTTGGGACTTCGCAATCATGTCATCAACATAGACCTCAATCTCATGATGAATCATATCATGAAACAAAGTTACCATTGCTCGTTGGTAAGTGGCCCCTGCGTTCTTCAGACCGAAGGGCATTACCTTATAGCAAAACGTTCCCCAGGGGGTGATAAACGTCATTTTCTCCATGTCCTCCGACGCCATCTTGATCTGGTTGTAACCGGAGAAGCCATCCATGAACGAAAACACGGAGAACTGGGCTGTGTTGTCGACCAACACATCGATATGAGGCAACGGGAAATCATCTTTAGGGCTCGCCCTATTCAAATCCCGATAATCGACGCACATGCGTACCTTACCGTCCTTCTTCGGTACAGGCACTATGTTGGCAACCCACGGAGGGTAAGTGGTGACCGCTAAGAAGCCAGCATCAAGCTGTTTCTGCACTTCTTCCTTGATCTTAACGGCCATATCTGGTCTCGTCCTCCTAAGCTTCTGCTTAACGGGAGGGAAATCTTCTCGCAGTGGCAAGTGGTGGACCACGATGTCCATGTCAAGTCCGAGCATATCTTTGTATGACCAAGCAAAGACGTCACTATACTCTTGAAGCATCTCGACCAATCTCTGCTTGACATCCTTCTGCAATGCAGCCCCTATCCTGACATTTCTGACGAGCTCTTCAGAACCCAGATTTACGATCTCGATCTCCTTCTCATGAGGCAGAATAACCTTTTCCTCTTGTTTCAACAAGCGGGCCAACTCTTCAGGAAGGTCTTCGTCTTCATCAATCTCTTCTTAGGCTTGATAGATCGGGAAATCGAAGTCGAAGTGAGCCGTAGAAGGTCCAGAGTCGATGTCATCTGTTATGTGGATCCTGCAATAACAAGGGTTAAGTTTAAAACAAGAATATGCAGGTTAGCACAAACCCCATTGCCATTTTACTGTTTTTCAAAACAAATATAAAACAGGAATAACAGAGATCACAATATTTGAATACGAAGAAAACGCCTTTGATTTATTAACAAAATGCATGTACATAATCCAACAAGGCCCTGACAATAAAACCGCTATGCCCCGGGTAGGACATAGGGTTGTACAATGATTGGAAAAAGTAAATCATTACTCTTCACTTGTCATCGGGATGATATCCTTGATGGTCCAATTGTTGAGGCCCTCGCCCGGCTTGCTTGGCTGAATCCAAGAGTCGAGATCACAATCGCTATCCCCGCTGTCTTCAGACGCCGCGTTGATGATTTCGAAAATCACTCCGCCACTGGTAAATAGGATCGGCCCCTTACCTCGAGACGCACTGCTAGACGAAGAAGAAGAAGCTTCAGCTTCAGGAGAATACCCCAACCCAAACTTATCCTGCTTGTTGGGTATCTCCAAAATATGCCCCCAGCCTGGGGTAGATCCAGCTTGGACGACGGCCCGAGCTTCTTTGAATGAGGAGAGATTCATCTCTAGCTTTTCTGTGACTACAGGAGCTACCTCTTTCACTTTGACGGCTTCGAATGCTTGGCAGAGAGTTTCATGGATTTCGCCATCCATTTCAACATACTTAAAGGATGACAAATGGCTCACCATTATGTCCTCCTCGCCGCACACGGTTACTATGCTTCCTCCGACAGCATATTTGAGCTTTTGGTGCAACGTGGAGGTCATGGCACCAGCATCATGGATCCATGGCCGGCCCAAGAGACAACTATAGGCAGGCATGATGTCCATAATATAAAAGACCGTGTCGAATGTTTCCGGACCGACTTGGACCGGCAGGGTCACCTCCCCGAAAACGTGGCGTTTAGTCCCGTCGAATGCTTTCACCACCAGATCACTGGGTGTGCAGATCAATCCACGAGTGTCCAACTTCATTAATGCCTTCTTCGGAAGAACATTAAGCGACGAACCCGTGTCCACCAGCACGTGCGACATGATTGTGCCCCTACACTCTATCGAGATGTGCAGGGCGCTATTGTGATTCCTTCCTTTTGGTGTCAGCTCTAAATCTGTGAAACCTAGCCCATTGCCAGCATTAACGTGGGCTACCACCTCTTCTAGCTGATTCACCGATATCTCTTGCGGTACGTAGGCAGCGTTCAATACCTTCAGTAGCGCGTTGCGGTGTGCTTCAGAACACAGCAACAGGTTGAGAATAGAAATCTTCGAAGGCGTCTAATGGAGATGGTCTACAATCTTGTAGTCGCTCTTTTTGATCAGCCGCATAAACTCCTCGGCGTCTTTGACAAGCAAATCTTTCTCTACCCCACACGGGACTTCTTCGACGGCTTTGCTTTTACCCTTATCGGCCGCATCAGCTCTGACCGCTCTATCTGCCATGACCTCTGGCGGTGCAAACACTCTTCCGCTGCGAGTAATACCACTGATTCCTGCAAGATTCTCCACAGTCGACCCATACGGCTCTAGCTCCAACCTCTGTCCGTTGCAATAGACTTCAGCCCCATAATGCCAGGGAACGGCGTTAGTGCTCTCGAATGGTATTGGCCCAGCTCTGGTGATAGTGATTGTGGGCGGTATGGGCGCAGAAATGGTTATTGGTCGGCGAGGGATGGTGATGGTGGCGACTTCATCGGCCTGCTTCAGCACTACCTTCCCTGATACACTTTCAGCCCTCCGGCTAAACTGCAAAATCCCCTCAGCCATCAGGCTTTGAATTCCTTCTACCAACTGCTCACATCCATCAGAATGTGTAGCACAGTCCATGCATAACTCTCCGCATCCTGGAAAGAACCCTCTCTTCAGCAACTTAGCCTTAACGAAGCTAAGCGGCGTCTTTAGGTCTCTGACATCAGTCAACAGATCTGCATTCTCTTCTTCGATAATGGCGTTTACTCCGCCTCCCCTATGGTTCGGCATAGGATTCTTCATGACATTGGGCACATTATCGGAGAAATTAATGATCTTGGCATCTACCAGGTCCTGCACCTTGTGCTTAAAGGCTTTGCAGTTCTCGATTGTGTGGCCTGGTGCCCCTGAGTGGAAATCGCAAGTGGCATTTGCGTCGTATCCTGGTGGAGGTGCCCCTGTCAAGGGAGCCATCGTCCTCTTCTGAACCAACTGAAGCTGAAGCAAAGTATGCAAGAGTTACGCATACGACATGGGCGGTGCTTCGAAGTGACGGTTTGCCAAAGATGCCCGATTCTGGTACTTTCTATATCCCTGCTGATTCGGTTGCTGCTGCTGCTGCGGAGCTGCTGGGATATTTATACTGGCTATCTGCTGCTGAGGGCCTTTGCCCTTCCTTCGAGCGTTGGTCACAGCGCTCGCTTCTCCTTCTCGTCGTTTACCAGCATAAGGTTTATTTCCACCTCCTCCAGCTGAGGATGATTCACCTTGAATTTTCCCGATCTTGATTCCATTCTCAACATGCTCGCCCATGATAATGAGAGCTGAAAACGTTCCAGACATACCGCTGACTAACTTTTCATAGTAAACCCCCGGGAGGGTAGCTACAAACATCTACACGAGCTCGCGTTCAACCATCGGCGGCTGAACCCTGGCTGCCAACTCACGCCACCGCTGGGCGTACTCCTTAAATCCTTCATTATTCCTCTGCGACAGGTTATGGAGCTGGACTCGGTTCGGGGCCAAGTCGCTATTGTACTGGTAATGGTGGAAAAATGCTTCAGCGAGATCCTTCCATGTGCGCACACTAGTGGGCTCCAGACCCATGTACCACTCGAGGGATGGCCCGGAAAGACTGTCTTGGAAGAAGTGCATCAGCAACTTCTCGTCTTCGGAATAAGCAGACATCTTCCTGTAGTACGATCTCAGGTGGACACGAGGGCAAGTGGTGCCCTTATATTTCTCAAAGTCAGGCACCCTGAACTTAGGAGGTACCTTGAAATCAGCAATTAATCCCAGCTTGGACATATCAACGCCCAAAGTATTCTGATTCTCAATATCTCTCATTTTATCTTCAAGTGCTTTGAATCTGAGCCGCGCTTCAGCATTCAGCTCCCCTTCAGCACCTCTTTGAGAGAACACATCATCCTGATGATCCTCGAGCCATGGTTGAGGCACCAACAGATTCCCGATGCCTGCATTGCCGTTACCCGGCCCGATGTTGACATTAGCTCCCAGACTCCCATTACCGACGCCCGTCGTATTGAGTCTGATGTTGGCCATCACATTGCCATTAGCACTGCCGTTGCCCCCGGCCACGGGGACACCATTCTGCGGAGTATCAACTGGTAGAGGAGTAGGCACGGCCCCGCTGTGGAGTATGTCGTTGCTATCAACCCTGGAGATCAAAGGCTGAACCAAAGTCCTGAGCTGGTCTTGACCATTGGCGACCACTTGCATGAGTTCCATGAAGCGATCCATCGTCTCGCGGAGCTCCTGAACGTCTGTTTGCACTTGATCCATGATCCTGGTCTAATTAGCTCGAGTTGGATAACGGTGAATTAGTCTCTGATCAATCCTGGAACCACCGGAAACAGCCTGAGACCTGTAAACCTGAAAAACCTGCAAACACTAAAGGGTTAGGAAAAACAGCAAAATGCTCGCCATGCAAATGCTTCATGCAAATGCATGCGTGTGTCTGTGTGTTTGGGAGATTTCCCCCGATCCTAGTGCCTGAGTGCCAGTGCTGATAAAAATAAGAAGAAGAAGTCTGAGTCCAATCATGGAAACATCAATCTCATATATAAAGAAAGCCTATCAAGGCAGTACATAGCATCAGCAAGTACAAGACGAATCAACAGCGTGACCTCAGCCAACACGCCTGGTGATGGTCAGCATACAACAATGATCAAAACAAAAGGAATACAAATAGTCAAGTACGGCCACGGGCGCGATACTCTTCTAACAACTCCTTCGTCTCTGGATGATCTGGCAGAGTGAGCAACCCCTCGACGAGCAATTCCCTCTGCACAATGGTATACTGAAGTCCTTCGATCGAACATTCCCATGCTCCTTCGCCAAAGCAATCTTCTAATTTCTGCTTTTTGGACTCAAACGTCAGCTTGCGCTCCTTCAGGTTAGCGAGAGCTTTGTTGAGCTGGCTTTCGGCGGCGTATCTGCGGGCGGTTTCTTCATCAAACCTCTTTTCGCTGTCCTTCACCTGGACTTCCAGCTTGGAGATCTGCAGCATCAACTTATCCTCTCGCTCTTTCCTGGTGGCCAGGGAAGCCTTCCAGTGTTGGTTGAACTTGGATATCCTCCGATATGCCTCGTCCAAGTGCTGCTTCTTCGTAGCCAGTACGTCGTTGACAGCTTTGAAGTCTCGACCCATGCGTTCACGCTCGGCTATCTGCTTAGTTAGGTCTGTACCTAGCTGGTTCACCAACTCTGTCTGCCTTTTGAAAGAATGAACGGCTTCGTTCCTCTCGCTTCAGAGCTGAGCTAACTCCTTCTCCAGTTCTTCGTTCGCCCGCTTCAATTCATCCCGCTCAGCTAATACCTGGTTATGCTGATGAATGGGCACAGTAGTAGGCTCTTCGATCATTGGAGGGCTTTCTGGCTTGGCATGAGGGAATGGCATCCCTATAGCATTGGCTCTGGCTCTGATCCATGCTGTATACGGAGGGTAGGCTTGACTGTTGCTTTTTCCCAACAATGGCTTTCCTCGCTTACTAATACCATTCCAGGCGCGCTGAAGCTTGGACAGCAGATCCCCCTCTAGAAGACCAGTGAGGTACAGAGATTCCTGTACCTCTTCATCCTTCGGCGGAGTTCTCAGAGCATACGCGAACTGTCGAACCAGCAACGACGGATTGTAGTTTATACAGCCCTTCCTACCTATCAAAGGCACATTTGGAAACCCGCTGCATCTGAAGATCACCTTAGTACCCAACCTATCTCTGTCGAACCAGTCAATATCCTCTGCAGATAAACTCATCAGACGCTCAGGCCACTCAGCTGTGGCTGCAGACAAGACAAAGGGACCCCTCTTGGGCAGATGACTATCAAGCCATTTGTACAGCAAGGGTATGCAGCACGAGACATTCTTCCCCCTCCTGTTCTCGTTTTTGTAGTGAACTGAATGATAGACATCTCCTGTCAAGGTAGGGACTGGATTCCCTGAAGCGAAGATGTGAAACGCATCAAAGTCTACAAAATCGGGCATGTTAGGGAACAGAATAATGCCATATATGCATAGAGTGAGGATGGCATTGAACACAACCCAACATCCGTCCTTGGCACACTGTTGAGCCTTACCCACTAGAAACTGCAAGGAGAACCCAGGAACCTTGTTCCAACTAGTCAACACTAACTCGGAGGCGTCCGGGTGAAGTGAAGGAGCTAAACCAGCCAGATCAGGCTCAACATCCATGTGGACAAAAGGCATCTGCCTCTTGATAGGCACACCTAGCAAATCAGCATACTCTTCCAGCGTAGGTGCGAGAACGAAATCCTGAAAAGTGAAACATCTCAGTGGAGGGTCGTAGAACTGCAGCAGAGCGTGCAACCCATTCAACTCGAACACAGAAGGCTTATGAACCAAACTGAGCAACCTGCCGTAGGACTTCCTGAACTCATCCTTCACAGAATCATCTGCTAGAGCTATCAAACCAGTCAACTTAACCACATCAGGGGTAGGGAACTTGTAAGCCACAGTCTTCCTCAGAGAGCCCATAACAATACAATAGGAGGCAAGAAATCCTAGATCGGGGAAAACGGTACCTGCAACACAGACACACGTTAATGAAATGCAAATGAATATGCAAACTAATGCAAAATGCAATCATGCAATAGGAGGCCAAAGCAACTGCTGCTGTGGAGATTCTGTATCAACAAAACCACGACCACTGCTAAGAAGAAAACCCCGGTGTAGGACCACAAATTTGATCTTCCAAGAACAACCATCTGATAGGACCATGTACATAGGATCATAATTCTGCTCTATCAAGAACAAATGTCTGATAATAAGGACCTCTGGTGTATGATCAAGAAATATCTGCTGATGAGGTCTTCAGACCCCAAATCAAAAATCTGCTCTATCAAGAACAAACATACAGCTGCTGATGAGATCTTCAGACCCCACTCAAAAATCTGCTCTATCGAAAACAAACAACATCTGCTGATGAGATCTTCAGACCCCAAGAACCTGCTCTATCAAGAACAAACAACTGATGACGATACTCTGCTCTATCAAGAACAGTCATACACCTGATGATAAGATCCCCTGATCAAAACCTGCTCTATCAAGAACAGACAAATCTGCAACTGAGAAACCTTGGTACCAACAAAATTGATTCACTGTCAAGAAAACCAGGTGGTCTGAAGGTCAAAGTTTCCTGCAATGAACCCAATCCCACTCACAGGTATGGACCTAAACTGACTCAAGGTATGGCATCCTATGCGTTCATCAGCGTCACAGACTTTCAAGAGGGGTGATACGATACCCAGAAGGTGTGGCATCACCAGCTCATGAAGCGGCCTCACTCGGCTGAATCACAAATGATCGGTCCCCAGAGTCGACAATCCACCAAACCAGCAACCGTCTCAACCCAAAGGGTTGAAAGAGAAGCCAACTGGATGAACCTCGTCTGAGCGTGGATTTCATGAGACACTAGTGCCTGCAAAGCAAGCACGCGCCCACTAATTTCCACTCTAAGTCTATAGTGCACTCAAGCCTGGGTCTGGCTTCTCACTCATCAGAACTCCCATCCCATAACAGCACAGATAATCATATTATACTGAAAATAAAATGTGGGAAATAAAGTGCGAGAAGTAAAATGCGATAAATAAACGCAACCCAACAAGTAAACATACAAGCGTTAGGATTGACTCTCGCAGGGAACCGTTGGAGTCCCCAGCAGAGTCGCCAGCTGTCGCTTGCACGAAAATAAGGTGCCGGCATGACAGAAGAGTCACCACCTTTCGTTATTTATCCCTCAGAGCAGGAAAGGAAACGATCGGAAAAACCTGACGAAAAAGGGTAAGACAAGGTCATCGCAACCGTTGTCTGGATTCTGGAGTCGGTTACGCAAGGGGAAGGTATTAGCACCCCTCACGTCCGTCGTACTCGACGGGATCCTCGCTTGTTGTGTTTACTTGGACAGGTTGGTTTTATCTATCTACCTATCAAGGCTGGTTTAAAACAGAAAAGAAAATGACTCGGCAAAGCGTCACGCTTTATGCCCACGTATTCTCATCAGAGAACGAGAAATCAGAGTCAACGTAGTTCGGCCTACAACGGGGTTATGGGGGAAGGTAGCTCGCCAAGACATCGCCATCTTTTGCCTACGTACTCTCAACAGGCATGAGAGATCAGAGCTCACGTAGTTCGGGAAACTACGCTTTATTTCCTGTCTTTTACGAAAGAAGTGTTTTTTATTGTGTTTGCGATTTCAACCGCACTAGACACTATGACTTGAGAGTGAATGCGTCACATGTCACCCAAAGGGTACCATACTAAACATCCAGACTGTGGAAAAGAAACTCTCCCACAAACCTTTCTCAGATAGCTTAAGGCTCGTAACGTACGAAAGAAATCATTCATGATTACTGTATCTTAAACTGTTTTGAGATGAGAAGAGAACAGGCCCAACTAGGAGGGAGACTATCAAGTCCTACTGTTGTCATGCCATGGATTCATCCTATGGTCAAGGTTTGAACAGGGAACTCCTAGAAGTTTTCATGCATAGGTTTCAACCTAAAGTTCTATCATCAATTCCTTATCAAAGGAAATGAGAGTCATAAGGGATCATGTCAGTGATACACCAAAACAGACAAAGCATCAGCTTAACAGTAAAATGCATGCAATGCACGTGAGGGAGGAAATGTGTGTGGGGCTTCAGCCTCCACAAGCTCATCTCAACCTCAAGCCAGAATGGATAACAGTAATCATACTGAAATATAAAACAACATGCTATCAAGCAATAACAGTAAACTGCAATCATACAGATAAAATGAAATAAAATGCCATCAGGCAAACAAACCACATGGGCAAGGGAGCTGGGCTCTACCGAATACCCGCAATCAAAACCACACAGTAATAGTACAAGCAGAGGAAGAAACTCAACCTCTAGTGCAATCATGCTCCTAGATTCTACCTAGTCTAGATATGGACTTATTCTAATGCATCAAACAAGTCAAGCAAAACACATCAATACAGAAAAGAAAAGAAAGCAGATCAACTCCTCTCTCAACTTCAAGCTTCAGCTCTTCCAACAGCAACTCAGTCTTCAGACTTCCATCACTCTTGACAAATATCAATTTGCTTTTCCAGGTTTCAACCCTTCAACATAAGTTTCAACTTATCTTCTCCTTTAAGCTTCAGCTTCTTGATCAGCTCCACCTTCAGGCTTTATTGGATCTTCAGGGGTCTTCAAGTATCAACTTGCTCTTGTTGCTCTTCAAGCTTCAGCTGGAATGGCATCCTCTTCAACACTCTTCAATGAAGTCTTCATCTTCAAACTCAAGCTCAACATCTCTCAGGATAATCAAACCAGATGAAATCACTTACTGGATAAGCTGGGGATATTGAACTGCTTACTGACCACCAAAGGTGACCTATAAGGGTTCAACATCAAAGGAATGGTTCCCTCAAAAGTTCTACTTCCTAGGTACCTCACTTATCCCTCCAAAGGAGAGAGGTGTATACCATGGAAGGACTTTGAATCACAGGGAGGAATGGAGGTGAAAGATACCATCCATGTTTAAGAAAGAAGTTATCTAAGTATAAACTCTTCCTAATCCCTAACCCTAAAACAATAACAAAACAAACAAGATCAAGCTCTCAAGCTCCTTAATCCATCTTCAAGTCTTCTACTATGCTCCTCAATTCTCCTTAGAACAATACCAAGCTCTCCAAGCCCACAAAGCAAAGCAAACAACAATACAAGCCCACAAGGGCAACACAAACAATCATCAAATACAAAGATGAACTAAAAATAGTATACTACTATATTAAATCCTAATACAATTTCTAAGGGATCCTACATACCTACCCTTAATGCCCTATATGTCCCATAGTCTAATTTGTCCTAAAAACCCAAAATCTAGTGTTATTATGCACCTATGTTGAGGATTAACCTAATTCTACACAACCTAATGCCATCTAATTAAAACTATCCTAAAATTCATCACAAAATTATGGAATAAATCCAGGGGGAAGCTAAAACATATATCTAACTACCCTAAAAAGAATGGCCTAAAAATGTTAAGGGAGCTACCTAAACAAAATTCTACAAATTCATGGATCAACATACAAGAAATAAAATGCAATTAAAGTAAAAAATACACAAAAAATACTAAAAGGCATGAAAGGAAAATATTTTTATTTTATATTTTTCTTGACAAAAATATGAAGTAGGAGAAAAAACTCCCATTAAAAAATCATTATTTTTCTATTTATTATGAATTTTCAAAGTTGGAAGGAAAATGGAGAAAAAATAAAATGAAAATGAAGGGATGGGGTGCAATCAGTAACAAAACATAGTTCAAATTGCGCTTGGGCCCAAACTGGGGGGTTCAGATAGCAAGGTGCGCTGGGCCCATCATTTAATCAGAAACTCAATTAAAAACACAAAGAAAAAGAAAAGCAAGCGGTGCAAATAGAAATACAATTCAGTTCATTATTGAAGTGGGCCTTAAAGGGGGGTGGGGATAGCAGCTGGATCACTAAGCCCAGGAAACACCATTTAATGAAACGGTGCGTTTCATTGTGGCTCAAATTCCCTCCAAAACAAAATCAAACACAGGCCGTTGGACGGGTTCTCAGGTCAAGAGTCAGCGCCTGATCTAATGGCTCTATCTTCGTCTTCCTCACGCAGCTAGGGTTTGCCATGAAAGCTCCCTGAACCAGAGCTCCATACTCAGACTTCCATCCCTTCGTGTTACCTCAAATCGTCATCAAATTCAACCATTCAAAACCCTAAATTGCTCAGTTTTCCATGCTGAACACGATCCTAGCCTTGGTTCCCTCGAAAGGGTCTCTATCATCAAACCCGATGGTGCACCTCAACATATGATCAATCCTCAACTTCAACTAACCTTAGATTTCTCGGTACTAAAATGATCACCACATTGCCCTAATCAAAACCAGCTATCAAACTTGTATTATCACTCACTACATCACAAGTTCTTGCTCCATAAAGAAATGGTGTCCATGACTGAAACTCCATCAAATGATCCTAAACTCTTCAGAATTCATCACCTAGGTGTCTCTAGCCATTCTACACTAATAATTCAACCTAACCATGCCTAAATAATGATGTAGGGAAGAATTTGCAAACCTGGTTTCTTGGTATGGCAGTGGTGGTAGATCTTCAATTCACCACTTGAAACTCTTCAGAAATGATCCTTGGATGAAGATACTTCTTCTGTTTGCAAAAAATTGGAGGGAGAATGCTTGCACTTCAAGATTCGATGATGAGTTGCTTCTTGCAAATCCAATGGCCAAACCTTCAATCTTCCATCAATGGAGCTTCAATTCAGTATGCACACACTCAGAGGGATCTATGGAAAGTGTTTGTGAAGAAAAAAGGGATGGGAATGAAGAAGAATGAAGAAATTGATCTTGACTTGCAATAGAAGATTTTGGATCTCACTCTCTCTTCTCTACACCAATTCTCACCAACCTTTCATCTGAGCAAGTTACACTTGTTATATAGAGTGGTTTAGAATCATCTAGAACCATCTAGGATCATCCAATGAGAAATTGAACTTTTCATGTCATGACATTTTGAATCCAATTCTCCTTACATGCTATCTCATGCCAAGCTCCTTGTAACCTACCATTCTGACTTGAATTTATCCCCACATGAGATTTAGGATGAGTTACAATGCATAACCAATGTGTACATTGAGTTTTGTTGAGTTTTGGTTTGGTACCTTAATATGCAAGTAAGCCAATTCCAAAGCAGCCCTATGATCCAAGCCTCAAATCAAAATTGTGGCTGAACCATTGTTCTTAGAATGTCATTTGGAGTCAAAATGACCTATTACATGACATGGTTTGGACTTATAGCTTGTGACTTCCAATTTTCAATTTCACTTTAATTAACTTATGCCTCCATTTTAGGCCATTTTTATCACTTTTTGATACAAGTCTTTCCAACATCTCATGACCTCCCTTCTAGCCTTAAAACATAATTCTAAGCAAGTTTGATGTTGAAGATTTTTCCATTTGAAGCTTGGAAGTAGGAGATATGGCCTTATGCTTGAAATGACCTATAACCTCCAAATGACCAAAACGCTCTTGACTTGTCAAAGCCATAAGTTGAGTTCTACAAATCCTATCAAGGACTTCTAGTACTCTCTAGAAATCTAAGAAGATGCTCTTAAACATTCATGTTGACCAAGAATCCATAGGAATCATCCTACTAGGGCAAAAGTTGGATGCAAGTTGGGTGACTTTCAAGGACCCAGATTCACATACCTTAGATGACCTGTAATTTGTCAAAGTCATAACTTGAGCTCTACAAATCCTATCAAGGACTTCTAGTACTCAAATTAAATCTAATAACAAGATCTACAACATTAATGTTGTGGGGAAGATGATATGACAATCACATCTTGAGCTAAACTGCCTTGAAGATAGGGATCAAACTAGGGGATTTTACACTGTCAATCCTTAGAAACCCTAGCTTGAAACTTCTCAAACTTCTCAATCATGATGAGTTGGTCTAGGAATCATCCTTATAGTATCCCAATGCATCATTCCATGATCACATGGCTCTTGGATTAGGTCTCAACCCTCTCCAAATCATCAGTTGACCTAGGGTTGACCCAGTCAAACCCTAATTCCACCACTCATGGTTGAATCTTCAGAATTCTTGTACAATGACCTCTCTAGGCTTCATGATGGCTTTCAAGACATCTCACAAGCTTTCTCAAAGCTTCAAGTCCATCCTCATAGTCTCAGAATCATCTGAGGAGCTCCCACAACTCTCCAGTTATGAGACACACAAACTTGGTTTCAACCAATCTCTCTGAGGATCTCTTGAGTTCTCTGACAAGGGCATCAACCCTTAATCACTTGTCTAACCTTCTTGGCTATCTTCAAAGTCTCATACAACTCTTGATGGGTAAATAAATGTTGGTCAAATTTTGGGGTGCAACACCTAAGGGTTTTACGTGATGTCCAACTTGACGAGGCAGAATGGGTTAAAGATAGACTGAATCAGCTCAGTTTAATGGATGAGAAGAGACTGGCTTCTCTAGCATACGGTCGGTTATATCATAGCCGAATGAAGAAAGCTTACGACAAGAAGGTATGCCCTCGAAGCTTTCAGACGGGTGATCTTGTTTTGAAAAAGATTCTCCCACCACAAGCAGATCACAGGGGCAAGTGGACTCCCAATTACGAAGGTCCCTACGTTGTCAGAAAAGTCTTCTCTGGAGGAGCCTTGTTACTATCCACCATGGATGGTGAAGACTTTACGTCTCCTGTGAATTCAGACGCAGTTAAAAAATACTTTGCTTGAAAGTGACCCGCTGGACAGTAAAAAGAGAGTCCAGGCAAAAATGGGGCATCCTGGCGAACCATAAAAATGAATAAAAGGTTCGGGCAAAAATTAGGGATAAAATTGAAAAGATGTACACCCGCGAAGTCGAAAACCTGAAAAGGGCGATTTCGGAAAAAAAAAGGGTATCCCGGTGAATTGAAAACCCGCAAAGGGCGGTTCACGCAAAAGTTAGGGATTGAAAAAGCAAATGACTGCGGTCCGAATTTGATACGACATTG
This sequence comes from Lathyrus sativus, assembly GCA_963859935.3. Taxonomy (NCBI): domain Eukaryota; kingdom Viridiplantae; phylum Streptophyta; class Magnoliopsida; order Fabales; family Fabaceae; genus Lathyrus; species Lathyrus sativus. The sequence continues at coordinate 251,551,615 of OZ012737.1, read as the reverse complement.
CTTAGTGGTTTGGGAGATACCTGGGGGCCGTCTATCCAAAAACAATCTCTTCCGAAGATCGAGTACCGGGAAAGCGCAGAGTCAGGCGAGTCATAGGAGGATCAGCTCATGGTGTTTGTCTGTACCACGTCGCCGACATGTATAAAAATATTATTTTGTATTTTATTTATGCTTCTTATGCATATATGTATATGTGTGTGTGCGTAACTTTCTCTTTTCAGGAGTTGCATCCAGTGTACAAAACTTTGCCTATTCAGAGGCCCGTTATCAATAAAACATGTTACTCAGTACTTGATGTTTGTTTTTTACTGTTTTGTTTGTGAAAGACGCCGATGTTCTGATAAACTTGCACTTGCATAATCTTGCTGGCCCTTGCCAATAATTGCTAAAACTTCGAATTGACTGAAGTAATGTCACAAATGCTAATCCGGGTAGATTCTGTTGTATAGGCCTGTTCTGTCTCGTTCGTGTTTTACAAGGTTCTTACCTTTGGAGCAAACAGTCAGGGATTGTGTTCCCCAGCCAAAATCTCTTGATGAAGAGCCTGATTCCAGTCGATGTCATTCCCCAGCTAGTCGCAGCTTATTCCCGGAAAGTTGGAATGACGTTATCCCTTACCGAATGAGGGATTATTCTCCCCCAGAAGAGTGTCCTCATGGAGAGTTGTCCGCAGGATATCCCCCAACAAGCCGAAGTCAACGTTCCCTGCAGAGGTTGCGCTCCTTAGCGAATCGAAGGTGTGCAGGATCAATCCCCAGCATGGGAGGTTCCCGCAGAGTTCAATCAGGTTGTTGGTTCAGAAGGATTATACCCAGAGGACGATTTCCCTTCTCCCCACAGGTCATCGTGCCATTGACGGGATGTTGATCCTCAGCAGAGTCCGAGGCTCCGAGTTTGTAAACTGTGCCCAGACAGTATGCTTTTCCTAGAGGTGTCGCTTTTTTCCCCAGCTAAGTTTGTTCACCAGCAGGGTGGTCTGTTCTTTCCTCCCAATGGGAATTGGTGTTTAATCGCTCCTCGGCAGAGTTGGTTGTGTTTCTGGCGTTTATTTCGCCAGAATACTTTGTGATACTGGTTCTCCCCAGCGGAGTTGGCTTTATCCTCAGCATTCATGTTGTTGAGACATCACTATCAGAGTGGCCCCGGAAGCTTGAGCCTGCATTTGCATTTGCATATACTGTCATATTTACATCTACTCAAACGCGTAGCATTTCCGTGCCGTATGGAGCATTACGCCATTTTCGAACATACGTATTTTGAAACATAAGTCAGGTTGGTTACCTCTTTGTTTTCAGGTGTTCTTCCCTGCAGGTAATTGGAATTCTTGTTCAGGATCGTTTTCAGATATTCAGATTTATGGCATGAGATATGTGATGATAATGTTCGTCCCACCATGTGTTCCCTTATCAGAGGTGCTTGATTAATTTCTCTTCTTCCCCATCGGAGTGTTCTTTACACGGCTTCATAATTGGACTTTGGAGTTATTGTCAAAAATCCCCCGGAGGAGTGTTCCCTCGGGTTGCTTTCACGTCAGCATTTTCAGAAAAGATTTCAGGGATTAGACATCTGAAGTCATTACTCGTCGTCAAGTTGGATGTCTGGCAGTTGACGTCAGAATTCCCCCGGCAGAGTTCTCCCCAGTTTGCTGTTATGGCTTCATAATTAGACTTTGAAGTTTGTTATGTCAGCATTTTACGGCTTCGTAATTAGACTTTGAAGTTGTTACCATCATGATATGGCTTCATAATTTGACTTTGAAGTTATTGTCAGTTCTGAAAGGCTTCATAGTTTTGAAGTTGCTTTCAGTAGTCAACGACTTCATGAATAGACTTTGAAGTTGTTGTAGAAGAGATATTTCAGTGATTTGACGGTTGAAGTCATTACTTGTTGTCAAGGCTTCACGATTTGACTTTGGAGTTGTTGTCAGCATTTTAAAGGAAGATTTCAGCGATTAGACGGTTGAAGTCATTACTTGTTGTTACGGCTTCGTAATTTGACTTTGAAGTTCGTCAGCGTGGGATGCTCCATAATTAGACGTTGGAGACGTTACACTATTATAATGGCTTCATAATTCGACTTTGAAGTTGTTGTTAGAATTTCCTCGGGAGGAGCCTAGAGGGCTTCATGAGTTGACTTTGAAGTTCAATAGAGTTTTCCTGGAATTGCTGTTACGTCAGCATTGCATGGCTTCATAATTAGACTTTGAAGTTCGTTACATCAGCGCTATAAGGCTTCATGATTTGACTTTGAAGTTGTTCAGCGATTAGACGACTGAAATCATTACTTGGTGTCACTGCTTCATAATTAAACTTTGAAGTTGTTAGCATCAGTGGACGGCTTCATAATTAGACCTTGGAGTTATTATCAGTTTATACGGCTTCATAATTCGACCTTGGAGTTATTGTCAGCATTCAACAACTTCATAACTAGACTTTGGAGTTGTTGTTAGGAATTCCCTAGCGGATTTTCCTCGCGTAGCTGTTATGTCAGCATTGCAGACTTCATAATTTGGCTTTGGAGGTCGACACAGTTTTCTTCGAGTGGCTGTTACGTCAGCGTTACACGGCTTCAGAATTAGACTTTGGAGTCGTCGTTAGCGACTCCCCAACAGAGTTTCTCTAGCAGCTGTTACGTCAGCATTGCGCTGCTTCATAATTAGACCTTGGAGTTGTCGTCAACATCAAACGACTTCGTAATTAGACTTTGGAGTTCTTCAGCGGTACCGCATCTTCATGATTAGACTTTCGAGTTGTTGTCCGAAGGTTTTGTCCGCATGGAATAGCTTCATAAGTAGACTTTGGAGTTGTTGCCAGATTTTTCCCCACATAGTTGCTTGTTGAAGTTTCTCTTATCCGGCCATCGGAGTATTTTCTTCAATTTTGCTGTTCCGTCAGCGTCACAGGGTTTCATAATCAAAATTTCAGGAGTTGTCGCCTGTTGTCGAAATAGGTGCCCGGTAGTTAATTTCGGAGTATCCCCAGTGGGTTCGGCTACTGCAAAGATAAGGCGGAGGTATTGTCCAGTATGATTGACTGAATTGGATTACTATTGGGTGGGAGAATTCGATCCCCGATGAAGTCACCGTGATTTCTTCGTGTTGACGAAATATTATTATCCCTAGTAGAGTCCTCCTCAAAGCCGTTTGTGGGTTGGGACCAACGGAGTTAGCTACTGCAGAGATAAGCAGTTTCCTGTGTCTAGACAGATGATTTTCCCATATGGAGAGGCAGATGGAGTTTCTTGTGATTAGACAGAAATGTTTCCCAGTGAAGTCGACAAATTTATTACCTATGGTTGATAGGACCTCCTCGTGTTGGTAAGAGGCGGACAACTCATCCCCAGCGAAGTAGCTGGGATCTCTCCGTGTTGACGGAATGTAGCATCCTAACGGGGACAAAGTTCTATCCCTGTGCTGTTGAGATTTCTTTGGATTGACGAAATATGAGTCCTTACGTGGACCGATTAGTGTTTAGTTGTGAGTTGACGAATTTGTTTCTCTTCTTGTGTTGACAAGATTAGTTCAGTTGTGGACGGAGGTGTTCAGTACCTGTGGCGTTACACAGGTGGTTGATGTTGGAATCAGAGTTATTATCAGACGTTGAATCAGTTGTTGTCGTAACAACCAGGTTCAGTTGGTGGATGTCGTTCCCCAAGCAGTTGTGCAGTTTATTTCTGCGGTTGGCAAATTTCCGGGTTTCTTGGTATTCAACCGTCTCGTACCTCGATCATTTGAAGGTCGTTCGCTCTTCACCCAGTCGGGTCTGAGCCGTTTGAATAGGGGAAGCTGTTGCACCCCAAAATTTGCTTAACCTTTTCTTGCCTGATTTAGGTTTCATTGCATTTCATTTGCATAGTTACATCATGTACATAGTTCAATCATTTGCATATCATAGCATATCAAGTCATCCAATAAGGGATCAAGTGCCATTTATGTCAAAAGAAGCCTACTTTGAGGTCATGGGATTCATGGTTTCGTATGTTGATACATGTGTGGTGTTGTGCCAAGGTTAAGCAAAGAAGAATCAGGAATGTGGGAAGTTGCTAAATTAGGGTTTCAGTGTAAAATCCCTTGTTTAGTGCCTAACTTCAAAGCCACATAAGTCAAAATAAAAGTTTCAAATGGATATTTGGCCAACATGAAACTTGTAGATCATCTCAATAACTTTAATTTGAGTACTAGAAGTCTTCAAGAAGATTTGTAGAACTCAAGTTATGGTTCTTGCAAGTTACAAGTCACCAGAGGACACTGAAATTTATCTGTGAAAGTCACTTGACTTCCAAGCAACTTTTTCCCCTCAAGTAGTTCTTCAAATGGATTCTTGGCCAACATAAGAGTTGTAGGGCTTGATCATAGCTTTAATTTTAGTACTAGAAGTCCTCAAGGGGATTTATAGAACTCAAGTTATGATCTTGGCAATCCAGGGGTATTTTGGGAAAGTTGAATTATAGGTCCTTTTTCAACATGTGCGAAAATCTCTATCTTCCACTCCTCAAATGAAAAATTGTTCAACATGAAATGTGTTTAGAATGATGTTTTTGGGTCAGGTAAGAAGTCATGATGGATTGAATTGGCTTGTATCACAAATTTTCTAAGAATGGCTTAAAAAGGAAGAAATGAAAGTCATTTAAAAAGCCAAAAATGTGATTTTATGTTTTGGGGTCAAAATGAAGCATGTAACATATCAAATTGATCAGAAATGATGTTTTAAAGATGATGGCAATGCTAATTTTCCCATTTGAGGTCATTTGAACACACTTTCATTTGGTAACTTCACATGTAAGTAACACTTGCCAAATCACTCATGAGATCAGAACCAAGGCACTAACCCTTACCAATCAATTCAATATGTCATTTGGTGAGAAATTGGAGCAAAATGAAGCTGCTGCACTAGCCAAGAACCCGACTGTCATGACATGAGATTTCAAGTGCAAGAGAAATTGAATTTCTCACATGGATCATTCCAGAACTTTCTTGATCATTCCAACATGTTCTATATAAAGAGTGTAACTGATTCAGTTATTTTTTTGGCCAAGAACTCTGAAGAATTGAGAGAGAGCATAGTGAGTTTCAACCTTGCAACTCGAAATCGGATTTGGTGATTAAGAAGGATTCAAGGCAATTCAGTGCGTACAGAAGCTTCACAAGACTTCATTGATCGTATCTGGAGAAGATTGAAGTGTGATTTGAAGGATTTCTTGCTCTGTTCCTTCAGTTTTGCCAGGTTTGCAAATTTCATCTTGTAGCACCATTTAGGTAGAATTGTTAGGATTTGAACATGTAGATGCATTGTAGACATGGCTAGGATCGTTTCTGGTAGGAAAACTTGTTGATTAGAGACAAAATCATAAGCATCACCATTTCTGTTGAGGATCGTTTCTTTGAGTTCTTGATGAGTTAGACCTGTTTAGATGGTGAGGATTAATCAGTGAAGCGTGTAGATGCTGATAGACTCATTAATTTTGAGAATCCTGATGATTGAATTTTGGGGCATATTCTGAAACTTAGGTCGTGTTTTGAGATAGAGTGGTTTTCAATGAGAATGGAGGGCATGGTTGGATTCAGTGAGAAAAAAACGAGTTGAATGATGTACTCATGTTTAAATTTTGGTGAGGTTTTGTGTTATTGATGTTTGGGGATGACGGTGGCGCCACCTCCAGCCACCGTCCTGTGTGTTTCCCTCCCAGTTTTTGAAATGGAGAAGATGATAAAACAACCATTAGATCTAGGAAGACTTTTGACTGAAATCACCCACCAACGGCCATGACTGGTTTCAATTTTGTGAAGAACTCTGAATTCCCCTCAACGCACCGTTTCATTAACGTTTACTGGTTGGGCTTTGGTAATCAGTTGCTAATCACACACCCTTCTTAAGCCCAATTGAATTTTACACAGGATTACTTGCTATTTGACACGCTCTCTCGTCATTTTATTGTATTTTCTTTTATTTTCATAGTTTTACATAGGATAGTTTTTAATTCATATAAAATTGAAAAATGATCATTTTGGAGTGAGACTTTTTTCCCTAATTCCCTTAGGATCTCTAAAATTTAATGAAACCAAAAAATATTAATTTCATGCATTTTATATTTTCTGGCATATTTTTATAGTTTTATTGCCTTTATTTTACTTTTGTTTGATACTTCATCTTTCTGAATTTTGTGTGAGAGTTTGGTGAGGATTTTTTGATTGATTCTTGTGAGGTTGATTAGAATAGGGAAGCATGTACCCTTAGGAATTTTATCATAATTTTGTATATAAAATTTAGGTTAGTTTGAGAGGTGAATAGGAGATGTGTTAGAATTAGGGTTTTAAAACAAATAGTTGTAGTTTAGTGCATAGTTTTAGGATTAAATGATTGAGTTAGGTTCTGGGATTTATATGGGGTATTGGGTATAGGGTTAGGTTCCCTTAGAAATTTACTTAGGATTTTATGATGAATTTTAGCATTTTATTTGATTTTTGCGACTTGTGTGGTGATTGTGGGTTTTCCCCTTGGATATTTGGTTTGGTTATTTTTGTTTGGGCTATTTTGATTGGGCTTTGGGCTTGGGTTTTGCTTGGTGGAGCTTCTGGAGGCATTGAGGATGCTTGGAAATAAAGCTTGGAGCATGGGCATGAAGATCTTTCCCTTATGAAGATTGCTTTTGGAGACTTAGGGATTAGGGCATATAGGAGGAGCATTAGATTAGTCTTGTTTCTTCTTTCAAACATAGAGAGCTTCTTGTGCCTCTATTCATTCCTATGACACAAAGTCCTTTTAAAGTATTCACATCCCTCCTTTGGAGGGATGAGTGACATGCTTTAGAAGTAGAACTTTGAGGATATTTTTCTCTTATGATGTTAAGTGCTTAGGGGCTTCCTTTGGTTGTCACTAAGCTTCTTAACATCTCAACTTAATCTGTTAATTGATTCTCTCTTGGATTGAGCTTATTGAAGATAGGAGCTTATTTGAAGCTTGAAGATTGTTGAAGATGGAATCTTGATTGAAGATGTAGCTATTGCTGTCAACCCCCTTTGTTGTTTGATCAACTGTAGCTGTCAGAGCTGTTGCTGATTGTGCTGCTTACTGTAGGAGCTTGATTGTTGCTGTCAGAGCTGGTGCTGGTGTTGTTTTCTTTTTTCTGTATTGTTTGTTGGCTTGTACAGCTTGCCCCCAAAGGTTTGAAGTGAATACTGTTTCACTTTGCCTGTTGTTTTCCCAGGTTCGAGGTAGAGCAGGACTCCATTGCCTCGCTTGTATTGCTGCATTGCATGCATTTTACTGTATTTGCTTGCTTCCTTTTCTGTTTATCCCCTAGGATCTCTGATTTCCTCTGTGCAGGAGGGGATTATGAGAGACATTAGGATTCTTATCCATGCATGACAACATTAGGTTAGTTTTTATTCCCTTTTCAACCCAAGGCTTTTTAGAGCTTCTTTCTCTTCGTATCTCAAAACAACTCAAAAATACAGTAATAAGGTTAATCGATGTCGTACGTTACGAGCCTTAAGCTATTCGAGAAAGGGTTGCTGGAGAGTTTCTTTCCAGTAGTCTGGCTGCTTAGTGTGGCACCCTTTGGGTGACACGCGACGTAGTCATTCTCAAATCATAGTCTCTAGTGCGTCAGAGATTGCAAACAAACTAAAAAAATACTTCTTTCGTAAAACATTCAAAACAAACATCAAAGTGTCATTTTTGTCCTCTTGGACTCTTAAACAAAGAAAAACCCTTTCATAAGGTAAAAAACAATCAGACAAGCTTGTGTCTTCCGTAGCCCGAACTATGTTTGCTCTGATCTTTCATGTTGTATGAAAGTACATAGGCATAGGATGTCGTATCCTAGCGAGCAACCTTCCCCTCCTTTCCCGTAGGTAGGCGAACTACGTTGACTCTGATTTCTCGTTCCAGACGGGAATACGTAGGCATAAAGTGCGATAATTTGCCGAGTCATTTTCTTTTCTTTTTTGACCCAGACCTTTAGTATAGATAGAATAACAATCCGTACCAAGAAAACAAGCGTGGATCCCGTCGAGTACGGCGGACATGAGGGGTTCTAATACCTTCCCCTTGTGTAATCGACTCCCGAATCCAGGAATTTGGTTGCGACGACCGTTCCTTTCCCGTTTTGCGTTAGGTTTACTCTGAGCGTTTCCTTTCCCTCCGTTGGGATAAATAATGCACGGTGGCGACTCTTCTGTCATAGTCGGCGCCAATTTTCGCAGTAGCGACAGCTGGGGACTCCAACGGTTCCCTATGCGAGTCAGTCCTAGCGCTTGTTTTCCCGTCATGGGTTTTGTATGGATTTACCTTTCTGTATTTACTTTCAGCATTATATTATTGTTGTTATGCTGGGTAGGGGGTCAGATTGAGAGATAAGTCGGACCTGGGCTTGAGTGCACCTAGAATTAGTTGTGGAAAGTAGTGGGCGCGTGCATGCTTTGCATGTACTAGTGTCCCGCAAAATCCACGCTCGGACGAGGTTCTTCTGGTTGACTTCTTTTTCAACCCTTTGGGTTGAGGGGGTTGTTGGTTAGTTGGATTGTCGACTCTGGGGACCGATCAATTGGAAGTTGGCTAAGTGAGGCCTCTTCAGGACATGATAATGCCACACCTTCTGGGTATCGTATCATCAGTCCTGAAAGTCTGTGACGCCGACGACCGCATAGGATGTCGTACCTTGTGTCAGTTGATAGGACACCTACCTGTGAGAGGGATTGGGGCATGCAGGAAACTTGACCTCCAGACTATCCGGTTTTCTTAATATTGGATCAGTATGTGTGGTTATTTGGGGTTCTTTACCAGAGCATTGTTTTGGGTCTGTTGAGACCAGGTTGGAGCTTTGTTATGGGTCTGTTGAGACCAAAGTGGAGCATTGTTATGGGTCTGTTGAGACCAGGTTTGAGCATCATTACGGGACAGAGTTGTGGATGGATCTCTTTAGCAATATATCACTTGATCCCTGTTGCATGTTTGCATATTGCATTGTTGCATACTCATTTTGCATATCATTAACGTGTGTCTGTGCTGCAGGTGCATTTTCATACCTCTGATTCTAGTTGCCCAGATTTTTGTCTGCTGATATTATGGATACTTTGAAGAAGACTGTGGCATACAAGTTGCCTACTCCAGATGTTACTTCTTTGCTTGGGTTGATGTCTTTAGCTAATGAGGATGTGAAGAGAAGCTTCAGGAAGAGTTATGGGAAACTGCTTAGGTTGGTTTATAAACCATCCATGTATGAGCGGAACGGATTGTACGCGCTTATGCAGTTTTATGATCCCCCGCTGAGGTGTTTTACTTTCCCCGACTTCATTCTGGCTCCGACCCTGGAGGAATACGCTGAGATCTTAGAGTTAACGATCCAGAACAAGGTACCCTTCATTCATATGGGTGCTGAGCCCAAGATGGAGGATTTGGTTGTTGCTTTGCATTTAGACTCCTCAGAGTTGCTAGCCTCGTGGAATGGAGTGTCTGGTTTTTCTCTCAAGTTCTTAGTTGGGAAAGCACAAGAGTATGCCAAGAGTGGATGTTGGACTGTGTTTAATGCTATCCTTGCTTTGTGTATCTATGGCATTGTATTGTTCCCGAATCTTCCTGACTTCGTTGATCTGGATGCGTTCTATATATTTGCTTCAGGCAATCCTGTGCCTACTTTGATTGGAGATTTCTATCACTCGCTGCATTATAAGAACGAGAATAGGAGGGGCAAGAACATCTCTTGCTGTGCGCCTTTGTTGTATATGTGGTTTGATAGTCACCTGCCCAAGAAGGGTATTTTTGCTGAGTCTGCAGATACGGTGGATTGGTCTGAGCATCTGATGGGACTTTCTTCAGAAGAAGTTGTTGTTAGAACACAGATTGGTTCTTAATAATTACTCTTTGTTTTGATGATAACTGTTAGGAAATTTATATTTAAGAATTATATACTCTAAAATTTGTTTGAGAGTTTTACTGCAGATTAAAATTATATTAACTCTCTAGAAGCAAATCTGCCTTGAATACAAGAAGATATTCTGACTCTGAAGCGCCAGATGCACCTTACAGAAGAATCTGCTTGCTCCTTACAGAAGATCCTGAGCGTAGTCTCCAGAAGGATCTGAAAAAAAGAAGCTCCAGAACATTCTGAGTCAGAAGCATCTGAAGAGAATCAGAAGCATCTGGAGCTGAAGCATCAGAAGCATCTGAAGCTGAAGCATCAGAAGTATAGAAGAATATTGATTGAAGAGTTTCTCAAAGCATTGATCTACAAAAGTTTCTGAAAGTACCTACGCTGCCAAGTACTGAAGTTCTGTGTCAAGATGCTCTGATGATCAATACGCTAGAAGCACACACGCTGCAGAAGACTCTGATACAACATAGTTCTGAATCTCATCAGAAGACTCTGATCCATTCAGACTCTGAAGAACTTGTTGAAACTGAAGAAGTGTTTTCAAGAATGTATCCGTTGGAACCATTCAACGTCTCTTTCCTTATTTGTGCTAGACACACTTACACAGACAAAAAGGATTTATCTGTGCCATCTATTTCAAGGAAAGGTCAGTACATGTGAAGACAAAAAGGCTCAGACCTTTTGGACTCTCTTTTCAACGTGCATGAATCAGCTGCCTATAAAAGGAGTTTCTCACTTCATTCTTCAGTGCTACACACTTGCTGAAAAGAAATCACATATTCTATAAGCTCTCATTCTTATTCTTCATAGAATCTCATTGTACTAAATCTTAAGAGAAAAATCACTGTTGTGATTATAGCTTTAAAGAAGCATTAAAAACTCTTGTATTTAATTTACATTGATTGTAAAGGATATTCCTTAAGAGGATTCAGTGTGAATCAGTAGCTCTTGAGAAGACTAAGAACTGTAGTTCTTAGGTGATACTATTGTAATCAGTTTGATTTAATAGTGGATTAAGTCCTTGTTGAGAAAGGCAAATCACTCTAGAAGGGTGGACTGGAGTAGTTGTTTAACGAACCAGGATAAAAATAATTGTGTGATTATTTTCAAGTATTAATTTTCCATACTTATTCAACCCCCCCCCCCCCTTCTAAGTAATATCTCACCTTCAGTTGGCATCAGAGCTCCGGTTCTGAGTGTGCTATCACTTAACAGTGTCAGTAAAGATCCAGAGGAGATATACTTTGATCTATATATTCATTTGTTATCATGGCTGATAATTCAATGTCAAATATCAACAATAAATATGAAGAGAGGGATAGGATCAGTACCAAACCTCCAATGTTTGATGGAGAAAAATTTGACTATTGGAAAGATAGAATAGAAAGTTTTTTTCTTGGGTATGATGCTGATCTTTGGGATTTGGTTATTGATGGATATGAACATCCTACTGGAGAGGATGGCAAAAAGATTGATAGAAAATCAATGACTGAAGTGCAGAAAAGAGACTTCAAGAATCACCACAAAGCCAGAACTATATTGCTTAATGCAATCTCTCATACTGAGTATGAGAAGATTACTAACAGAGATACTGCTCATGACATGTTTGAATCACTCAAAATGACTCATGAGGGAAACTCTCAGGTTAAAGAGACAAAGGCTCTGGCGCTCATACAGAAGTATGAGGCATTTAAAATGGAAGGTTCTGAAAATGTAGAAACTATGTTTTCTAGATTTCAGATTCTTACAGCTGGCTTGAAAGTTCTGGACAAGGGGTACTCAACATCAAATCATGTCAAGAAAATCATCAGAAGTCTTCCCACCAGATGGAGACCAATGGTGACTGCATTGAAGATGGCAAAAGATCTGAACAAGATCTCCTTAGAAGAACTTATCAGTTCTTTGAGAAGCCATGAAATTGAGCTGGAGGAAGATGAACCCCAGAAGAAAGATAAAGGTAAATCCATAGCTTTAAAAACTAACAAAACTGCTAAAGCTTTACAGGTTATTCAAGAAAGCTCTGAAGAATCTTCTTCTGAAGAAGAAGATGAGTTGTCCATGCTGTCCAGAAGGATCAACAAACTCTGGAAGCACAAGGGAAAGAAGTTTAACAACTTCAGAAGATCTGACAACAGAAAAGAATCTTCTAGTCACAGAAGATCTGCCAAGAAAGAAGTGGTGTGCTATGAGTGCAAAGAACCTGGGCACTACAAGAATGACTGCCCTAAACTTCTGAAAGAAAAACCTAAGAAGAAGTTCAACAAGAAGAAGAAGGTTCTGATGGCAACATGGGATGACTCAGATGAGTGTGAGTCATCTTCTGAATCAGAAGAAGAATGTGCAAACGTTGCACTGATGGCCAGGACAGAGGATCAAGAGGAAGGTACCTCTGGATATGAATCAGAATCTGAATCTGATGATGATGCAGAAGAGGTAATGGCCAAACTTACCAAAGAAGAACTCATTAAAGTTTTAACAGAAGTTCTTAAAAGTTACAACAACATCAAACTCAAATACAAGAAGCTGAAAAGCAATCTTGAATCTGAGATTGATCTTCTGAAAACAGAACTTGTTGAGTAGAAGGAAATAAATTTAAAAATAAAAAATGACTTTGATAAAACTCAACAAGAATCTGATTCTGAAACTAAGTCTTGTGAAAATATTTTAGAAAAATATGACTCTAGTTTTCAGAGGTTTCTCACTAAGAGCATAGACAGAAGCAAGATGGCTTCCATGATCTATGGTGTTAGTGGAAACAACAGAAGAGGCATTGGATATGAGTCTTCATCTGGAAGCAATCCAAAACCTGTTGATAAACTTTTCATCAGGAAGACACCTCTGTACTCTCAATTCAAATTTGGTCATCTGAATGACATTAAACACACAAGCTCTGAGAAGAGTACTTATGTGTTTAAACCAAAGGCAAGTCAGAATAAACATTATGTTGCAAAACAGAAGTTTAGACAAACCTGCAAACCAACTAACTCCAAAGGACCCAAGAAGATCTGGGTACCTAAAGACAAAATAATTCCTGTTGCAGATGTTCTTAGCAGCAAAGTCAGGACACCAATCATGGTACCTGGACTCTGGATGCTCACGACACATGACAGGAGAAAGGTCTATGTTCCAAAGCCTGGAACTTAGATCTGGAGGGGATGTGAAGTTTGGAGGGAACCAGAAGGGCAAGATCATTGGATCTGGCACTATTGGAAATGGTAAGCTTCCCTCTATTACTAATGTTCTATTAGTTGAAGGATTGAAACATAATCTATTGTCCATAAGTCAATTAAGTGACAATGGTTATGATATAATCTTTAATCAAAAATGTTGCAAAGCTGTATGTCAAAAGGATGGCTCTATCCTATTCAGTGGAAAGAGGAAACACAACATTTATAAAATTAACCTTTCAGAACTTAAAGTTCAAAATGTAAAATGCCTCTTATCTGTGAATGATGAGCAATGGGTCTGGCATAGAAGATTGGGGCATATTAATATGAGACGTATATCTCAGATTAATAAACTCAATCTGGTCAGAGGACTTCCTAAGTTGAAGTTCAACTCAGATGCTCTGTGTGAAGCATGTCAAAGAGGCAAATTTTCAAAATCACATTTTAAATCAAAAAATGTTGTGTCTACCTCCAGACCATTGGAATTACTTCACATTGATCTGTTTGGACCAGTGAAAACTGCATCCATCAGAGGCAAGAAGTATGGGTTAGTCATTGTAGATGACTACAGCAGATGGACATGGGTAAAGTTTCTAAAACACAAGGATGAGTCTCATTCTGTGTTCTTTGACTTCTGCAATCAAGTCCAGACTGAAAAAGATTCCAAAAATATTAAAGTCAGAAGTGATCATGGTGGAGAATTTGAAAATAAACATTTTGAAAAATATTTTTCTGAAAAAGGCATTGCACATGATTTCTCCTGCCCTAGAACTCCACAACAAAATGGAGTTGTAGAGAGGAAAAATAGAACATTGCAAGAGATGGCCAGAACCATGATCAATGAGACAAATCTGGCAAAACATTTTTGGGCAGAAGCAATTAACACAGCTTGTTATATTCAGAACAGAGTGTCTGTAAGACCTCTTCTGGAAAAGACTCCCTATGAATTGTGGAGAAACAGAAAGCCTAACATTTCTTATTTTCATCCTTTTGGATGTATTTGTTATATGCTTAATACTAAAGATAATCTGAACAAGTTTGATTCCAAAGCACAGAAGTGTTTCATGCTTGGTTATTCTGAACGCTCTAAAGGCTACAGAGTATTCAATACTGAAACACAGATTGTTGAAGAATCTATTCATGTTAGATTTGATGATAAGCTTGGCTCTGAAAAGCCAAAGCAGTTTGAAAGTTCTGCAGATAGAGAAGTGATTCTCACAGACTCTGAAGGCTCAGAGGCAGAAAAGGCAAAAATCAAAGAATCTGAAGCAACTCCAGATGCTACACCTTTGACTTCCCAACTAAACAACTTGCAAATTTCTGAAAGACCAACTGTCAGAGGATCTTCTTCCAGAATCAAATCTTCTCATCTAGAAGATGTGATAATTGGAAAGAAAGATGATCCAATAAGGACAAGATCATTTCTCAGAACTTCTGAATCTTCTTTATTTAGCTTAGTGTCAATAATAGAACCAACATCTGTAGATGAGGCTCTGGAAGATAATGAATGGATTATAGCTATGCAAGAAGAGATGAATCAATTCACCAGAAATGAAGTTTGGGATCTGGTTCCTAGACCTAAAGGATTCAATATTATTGGAACAAAATGGGTCTTCAGAAATAAGCTGAATGAAAAGGGAGAAGTAGAAAGGAATAAGGCTAGGCTGGTTGCTCAAGGATACAGTCAGCAAGAAGGTATTGATTACACTGAGACATATGCTCCAGTGGCAAGGTTAGAATCCATACGCCTTATTTCTTTTGCTGCACAGAATAACATCACTCTGTATCAGATGGATGTTAAAAGTGCCTTTCTTAATGGCATTATAGAAGAAGAAGTATATGTCCACCAACCTCCTGGTTTTGAAAATGAAAATTTTCCAGATCATGTTTTCAAATTAAAGAAATCCCTTTATGGATTAAAACAAGCTCCCAGAGCTTGGTATGAGAGGTTGAGTAACTTCCTTCTGAAGAAAAATTTTATCAGAGGAAAAGTGGATACAACTTTATTCTGTAAGACTGTTAAGAAATATCTGTTGATTTGTCAAATTTATGTAGATGACATTATTTTTGGATCAACAAATATTACGCTTGGAAAGGAGTTTGCTAAATGTATGCAGGAAGAATTTGAAATGAGCATGATGGGAGAATTGAGATTCTTCTTGGGAATCCAAGTCAATCAGACTCCAGAATGCACCTACATACATCAAACCAAGTATGTTAAAGAGCTTCTGAAGAAGTTTAACATGGTTGATAGCAAAATGGCAAAGACTCCAATGCATCCTACAAGCACTCTAGGTAAGGAAGAGGTAAGTAAGAAGGTAGATCAAAAACTCTTCAGAGGTATGATTGGATCTCTTCTATACTTGACTGCTTCTAGACCAGATATTCTGTTTAGTGTCTGCTTATGTGCTAGATTCCAATCAGATCCTAGAGAATCACACTTAACAGATGTTAAGAGGATTCTAAGGTATCTGAAAGGTACTGCTAACATGGGTTTGTGTTACAGAAGATCTGATGAATTTTCATTAGTTGGATTCTGTGATGCTGACTATGCTGGAGACAGAGTTGAACGTAAAAGCACTTCTGGAAGCTGTCAGTTTCTTGGAAGTCATCTGATCTCATGGTACAGCAAGAAGCAACCTACCATAGCACTATCAACTACAGAGGCAGAATACATTGCTGCTGCTGGATGTTGTACTCAGATGCTCTGGATGAAGAGTCAATTAGAAGATTATCAAATCTATGAGAGTAATCTTTCTATCTTTTGTGATAATACTTCTGCTATATGTTTGTCAAAAAATCCAATCTTGCATTCTAAGGCAAAACATATAGAAATTAAACATCACTTCATCAGAGACTATGTTCAGAAGGGTGTAATTAATTTAGCTTTTGTTGATACAGATCATCAATGGGCTGATATTTTCACAAAACCCCTTGCTGAAGATAGATTTAAGTTCATTCTGAAAAATATTTGTATGGATTTTTGTCCAGAGTAATATTTATCAGAAGCAATCTCTCAGATGCAAAATGTTTAATGATCTGAAGTATTTCTTCTGTTCATTTATTCTATTCTGATTATTATTTCTGATGTGAAAATCTGAACTGACCATCTTTAGAAGATCTGAACGTGGCTAACGTTTCATTTCTTGAGAGAATTCAGAACAACATGCAAGCAAACACGTGTCCCACAAAATCTGAAGAGGTGGCGTGTGGACAACTGAAAAGACATTTGAGGTGAAATTTGAATAGTAAAATTCTTGGTTTTCCCCCCAAATCTGTCAGAAGCATTTATTATTTGAAATGATTTTATTCTTTTCATTTAATGCTGCTCAAACGTGCTTTATTTCTGATTCTTGGTGTGCCTATGTGTTTAGTATAAATACTTGAAGTGTATTCACTTTCACACTTTTCACTCTCAGACTTTATATGCATTTTCATCTCTTGTTCTCTCTTCACAAAAACTCAAAACCTAAGTGTTCTAAAAAGCATTCTTCAATGGCGTCTTCTTCATCAACAACTGCTCAGTTTCAATCAACAATGGCTGCTGTAACTTCAGATAATCTAGGTGCTAATCCATACATTCCTCCACAAAGAACTCTTCTCACACCTGTTGAAAAGTTAGAAGTTTTGTGTGAATCCATGGTTGAATTTGATTCACTGGCTGAAAATGGGTTTGATTTTCGCTCCATTGTTAGAGCTCAAGGTTGGGTGAAATACTTTGATAGACTGTTTGGACCAGTTTACCCTCTTCTTGTTAAGGAATTCTGGATTCATGCATCTGTGTATCCAAAGTTTATTCTATCATCTGTGCTGGGAAAGGAGATCATAATCACAGAGGATCTAATTAGAAAACTGATTGGTTATGAAGAAACAGATGGTGTTTCATATCTTCAAGTTGGGCGTGTTGATATGGATGAAGTCTATGAAGAGGTTATGACTGCTGGACAAGCCTCTAACAGATTCAAAGATCTGAAGCCAGATTACAAGATCTGGGCCAAGATATTCATGGGATGCATTCATCACAGAAAGTCAACAAATTCCCCAGATTATGTCAACAATGAACAGATCTATTTTATGTACTGTCTTAGTCAGAGTAATAAGGTAGATCTTCCTTACTTGTTGTTCATGCATCTGTGGAACCACATAAATGCATCCAGAGAATCTGTGAAAGAAAAGAACCAGAAGATCAGGAATTGGATACCTTTTGGAAGGTTGCTCTCAGATCTTCTCACTGAAAATGGTTTAGTGGCTGCTCTGTATGATGCTGGTGTAACAGAGGAACTAGAGTTCATTATGGGAAAGCCTCTGAACGCTAAGAGCCTTCAGAGACTCAAGATTGTAGATGAACTTACCACTGCTCCAAAGAAGTTAAACATGTCTGATCTGAATAAAAGGATTCCAGTATCAGATTTCCCTCTATTCTTTGCTGAAGAACCTAGACACATTGTTCTGATGTATATAGAGGAATGCAAAAGGGAAGGAGTGCATGTACCAGCAAATGTGTTTCAACTTGTCAAGCAACCCCTGCCAGATGTAGGAGAAGAAGAAGAAGAAGCAGAAGTTCCACTTCAGAGGAAAAGACCTCAACCTGCAGCAGAATCTGAACCTGTCCAGAAGAAGGCTAAGATTGCTGAGAAACCCAAGGATCTTCTGAAGAGAAAAGATTCTGGAGAAGCTGTCTCTGCAAAGAGGATTAAACTCAAAGGTACTAAAGCTTCTGTTACTTCTAAAACTGTTGTTATAAATGATTCTTCTATTAAGTCTGTTCCCAAACCCCCTGTCACTCAAACAACATCTGTTGCTGCCCCCAGTTCTGTATCACCTCAGAAACAACCTACTGCTTCTGTATCAAAACCACCTCAACCTAAATTACACATCAAACACTTAACTCCAAGTCCACAACCTACAGAACCTCAACCAACTGTTTCACAACCAACAGAATCACAACAAACAGAACCACAACCATCAGAACTATCACAAAATTCTGACAAACAAAACTCTGCTCAACCAATAACTTCTGATCATCCAGAAAAACAAATCACAGAAGATCAACCACAAAAAGAATCTGTCATTCCACCATCACCAATTCAATCTTCTGAACCTATAGCAACTGTTACTTCTGAACCCACTAAAGTAACTCCTGCTCCTGTTTCATCTGAACCACCATCTCAACAACCTGATATTCCTTCAGAACCATCTCATATCCCTGAGACAGAAGTTCTTGATATCACTCCATTAAAAACAGTGTTTCAAGTTTCTTCTACCTCTTGTACACCTGAAACATCTTCAAATTCATCTGAATCAGAAATTCATCCTGATTTTCTGATTAATCCATCTGACAAATACCTTGTTCATGAACTTGAACCTGAATCATCTGTACCTACCAAAACTACCATTCCAAAACCTATGCCTCCACCTGTACCTTCATCTGAGATGCTTGTTCCTACATCTAATCCATCATCATCTGGAATCTCTTGTGCTCAAGTGTCTTCTCTGTATCATAATTTATCTTATGGTTTCAAACTTAAAGATTTTTATGATAGAGTTGAGCCCTCTGAACCCTTGAAACCTCTGAGACCTAAACTCAAACCAACCCTTCCATCTGTAATCCTTTCATATATTCAATCTATGGAAAATGAAGGATACTTAGCCCCCATTTCTGCTACATCTGGTAAAGCTGTTGTTTCAGCTCTGCATCCCGCATCTGACAACACAGTTGCATCTGATAAACCATCAAACTCTGCTTTCGTACCATACTCTAATGCAGTCTTTGATGATGTTTACCCACGCACCAGACCTCAACCAAATCTGCTTAATGCTTTAAACAGATCCCTTCCTCAGAAACCAGAAATTCCATTCTTTCCATATGTTCCCCCTCCTCTGATTTCCATTCCAAAATCATTGATACCACCAACTCCAAAACCTAAACAGATGACTCTGGAAACCTTTCTTAAACCACCACCCAGACTTAATATTGAACATTTATTTCAAACGTTTTTGCAAGAAATACAGATGTCTTTAGGTACTGTTCAGAAAAGATGTTCTGAAACTATGGATGCAAATGAGACTGACATCATCTGGAAAGGATTTCTCAATAGATTCAACACTGTGGCTTCTAATCTGAAGAACATCTGTTCTGATGATGCAAAGCTCAGAGCTGAATGAACTCAATTCTGGATTGTCAACAAGACTGAACCTCTGCTGTGTTTGGATGCTCCTCCACCTCCTCCTCCACCAGAACCAACTGCCACTGCATTAACTATGACTCTGGTAGAACCCTCTTCAGGATCTCCAGAACATATGGCAATTGACTCTGTTCAGGATACAAAACCTCCATCATCAGAGATCAAGACAGAAAATCCAGATTTGGCAAACAAGATTGCTGCTCTGGAAGCTGGTCAATCTGAAATTAGATCTTGGATGGCGAAGCAAGACAATAAATCTGAGGACATGTCAGAATGGATGTCCAAACAAGATGAGAAGAATGAGACAATAACTAAGTTCATGTCAAAGCAAGAGCAATCACAATCTGAGATCACAGACCTATTGAAGATGCTTTTGTCTAAACACACTTAGATTTTTTTTCTCATGTTTGTGCATCTGTTGTTTTTGCATCTGTATGTTTTTGTAATATCTTCTGATGTACTTTTGCTCTGTTATGATTGAATGAAACAGTTTGTTATTCTCCATTGAATTATCTGCTATTGTTCCTTTTAATTGTCTTTATTAAAAGTTTTTACTTTTTGCTTATGACAAAAAGGGGGAGAAAATAAAGATCTGAACTATTTAATATAATTTCACTAGAATGAATCTTCAGACATATCTATTCTTTCTAATATCTAAATTGACTATTTCAGAACTTTTGATAAGACCACTCTATAAAAGAACCTTTGAGTTTCTAAGATCAATTATCTTTTATCAAACTCTGAATCTTATATCTGCAAGATAGTCTGACCCTTGATTATTACAAGACAAACAAGATCTGACTCTGAAGTTTACTCAAGATAAAAAGGGAAGTGTCTATTCCTTTTTCTTATTTAACTCAGGGGGAGATTCATCATCTCAGGGGGAGTTATAATTCTTTATGTTCAAATAAATAAAATTTTTGATACTTTTTGTCATCATCAAAAAGGGGGAGATTGTTAGAACACAGATTGGTTCTTAATAATTACTCTTTGTTTTGATGATAACTGTTAGGAAATTTATATTTAAGAATTATATACTCTAAAATTTGTTTGAGAGTTTTACTGCAGATTAAAATTATATTAACTCTCTAGAAGCAAATCTGCCTTGAATACAAGAAGATATTCTGACTCTGAAGCGCCAGATGCACCTTACAGAAGAATCTGCTTGCTCCTTACAGAAGATCCTGAGCGTAGTCTCCAGAAGGATCTGAAAAAAAGAAGCTCCAGAACATTCTGAGTCAGAAGCATCTGAAGAGAATCAGAAGCATCTGGAGCTGAAGCATCAGAAGCATCTGAAGCTGAAGCATCAGAAGTATAGAAGAATATTGATTGAAGAGTTTCTCAAAGCATTGATCTACAGAAGTTTCTGAAAGTACCTACGCTGCCAAGTACTGAAGTTCTGTGTCAAGATGCTCTGATGATCAATACGCTAGAAGCACACACGCTGCAGAAGACTCTGATACAGCATAGTTCTGAATCTCATCAGAAGACTCTGATCCATTCAGACTCTGAAGAACTTGCTGAAACTGAAGAAGTGTTTTCAAGAATGTATCCGTTGGAACCATTCAACGTCTCTTTCCTTATTTGTGCTAGACACACTTACACAGACAAAAAGGATTTATCTGTGCCATCTATTTCAAGGAAAGGTCAGTACATGTGAAGACAAAAAGGCTCAGACCTTTTGGACTCTCTTTTCAACGTGCATGAATCAGCTGCCTATAAAAGGAGTTTCTCACTTCATTCTTCAGTGCTACACACTTGCTGAAAAGAAATCACATATTCTATAAGCTCTCATTCTTATTCTTCATAGAATCTCATTGTACTAAATCTTAAGAGAAAAATCACTGTTGTGATTATAGCTTTAAAGAAGCATTAAAAACTCTTGTATTTAATTTACATTGATTGTAAAGGATATTCCTTAAGAGGATTCAGTGTGAATCAGTAGCTCTTGAGAAGACTAAGAACTGTAGTTCTTAGGTGATACTATTGTAATCAGTTTGATTTAATAATGGATTAAGTCCTTGTTGAGAAAGGCAAATCACTCTGGAAGGGTGGACTGGAGTAGTTGTTTAACGAACCAGGATAAAAATAATTGTGTGATTATTTTCAAGTATTAATTTTTCATACTTATTCAACCCCCCCCCCCTTCTAAGTAATATCTCACCTTCAGTTGTCTGGTTTGATAGAGATTTACTGGGATCTGAGATTATCTGCAGCTGTGCCGGATATCCTAATGTTCCTCTGATTGGGAGGAAAGGGTGCATTAACTACAATCCATCATCATTGATCAGGAAATTCGGTTATGCTTTGAGAGGCCCGCCAAAAGAGGAGGAAGTGCAGGAATCTCTATACTTCACAGGTGATTTGAAGGGAGAACTATTGTCCAATCTTCAGCATGCCTGGAATAATGTCCACAAGAGGGGTAAGCCGTTGTTGGGTAAGAATGATTGTCAAGCCTATGCTCCGTACAAGGTCTGGATTCAAGATAGGGCAAAGCAGGCGCTGATGCCGTTTCCTGCAGTATTACCTCCTACTCCCCCGTGATTGAAGAGCCGACTACAGTACCTATTGAGCGATATGAGCCGGCTGTGAAGGAGAAAGAAGAGCTGATGAAAGCCAACGAGAAGTTGGAAGAGGAGCTAGCGCAACTCAGAAGCGAAAGAAATGAAGTCGTACACTCCTTCAAACAGCAAACATAGTTGGTGAACCAATTAGGTACAGAACTGATTGAACAGCGAAAGAAGCGTGAACGTTTGGGGATAGATTTCAAGAGCTCCCATGATATGCTGGAGTCTAAGAAGAAAGCACTTGATGTAGCCTACCGGGAGATCTCTACATTCAACAAAACCTGGAACGCCACGCTGTCCGGCAATAAGAAAAGAGAAGACAAACTGAAGCTGCAGATCTCTGAGCTGGAAGGTCAGTTGAAAGCTAGCCAGAAGAAGTTTGAAGAAGAAGTTATGCGGAGATATGATGTTTAGAATGCCTTGAACAAAGTTATCAAGCGCAAGAAAGAGTCTGCGTCCCAGAAGCGGAAGCTAGAAGATTGCTTTAGAGAAGGTGTTTGGGAGGAATCCATTGGTGATCTCCAGCGTGTTATCAGGCAAAGAGACTCGTTCGTCGAAGGGTTGCTTTCTCAGCCGAATCATCCCAAGACTAAGAGATTGTTAGAGGAGTATCAGGCATATGGTCGCACTTGATTACCTTATGTACTGTCGTATATGCTTTATTTGCAGTGTGCTGGCCATCACCAGGATTGTTGGTTGAGGTCATGCCTTCCTATTGTACACTCAGCAATATTGTATGTCTGACGTGATGGGCTCTTCGCAGCAATATATGAGATGTTTTTCCATGATTGGATTTCAAGCTTCTTATCACTATCATTGTCACTACACTGGCACTTTGGCACTAGAATCAGGAGATGATCTCCCTAACACACAGACACATATTGCATCTGCATGTTCATTTTTGCATTGCCAGTTACTTGTTGAATCTGTATCTTATTTCCTGCATCTCACAGGTTTTTCAGGATTGACGAACAAAGAGTCCACCGCTATTCAACCAGAAACAATTGCAAGAAGATAATGGATCAAGTTCAGGTCGAGATGCAGGAGATCCGCGAGAAGTTGACTTTGTTCGTGCAAGCCATGGAGAGCATGGCCAAGGGCCAGGAGACTCTTCAGACCTTGGTGCAGCCGCTGCTGACGCGGGCAAACGGAAACGACAATACTGACCATATTTCTGTTGAAACTCCTCGTCGGGAGAACGAGATACCGGCAGTTGTTACTCCACCTGTTGTGACTGTCAACGGAAACACTGGTACTGGTGCAGGTGTTGGGGCTGGTAATGGCAATACGAGGAATGGTGGTGATGGGCATGTTGTTAACAACAAAGGCAACACTGTGGATGCCGATCAAGGATTCGTTGACAATGTTGGCTTCGGAAACAATGGGTATGGCAATGTCAATCAGGACGGGAATTTCGGGTTCAAAAATCAAGGCTTCGGTAATGACGGTTACGACAACAATCAGGGGTATGGCTACGGTAATTGTGGATTCGGTAATGTGAATGTGAACGGCGCCGGAGCATTTCCTTTCAACAATGGTCTGGGACCTGCTGGGGTCAATCTGGGGTTCGGCAACTGAGGACAGGGTCCCATGTTCAATCAGCAAGGATTTGGCTGTAACATGGGTTATGATGGATTTGGCAATGACTGGAATGTAGATCAACAGGAGGACGCTTTTTCAGGAAGAGGCTTGGGACCTGAAGGCCCTATCGACCCTGTTTAGAGGATCAGAATGCTAGAAGAGCAGATGAAAGGCGTGGTTGATCAGAACTCCGCTGGATTGGATATGAATACTATGGGGTTGGTAACAGGGCTGAGGGTGCCGTTGAAATTTAAGGCTCCAACATTCGACAAATACAAAGGGGATACCTGCCCAAAGGTCCATGTACGTTCTTATTATAGAAGGATGTCTGCATATTCCAATGATGAGAGGATGCTCATGCATTTCTTTCAAGATAACTTATCAGGACCATCATTGGAGTGGTACATGGAACTGGAGCCCACTCAGAATAGAAGTTGGAAGCAGTTGGCTAATGCTTTCGTTATGCATTACAAATATAACAGTGATTTGGCACCAAACAGGGTTCAGTTGCAGAGTCTGTCGCAGAAAAATGGTGAAAGTTTCAAAGAGTATGCGCAGCGGTGGCGCGATATGGCAGCTCGAGTGCACCCTCCTTTGGTTGAGAGGGAGATGAATGACATTTTTGTGGGGACATTTACAGGAATGTACTATGACAGGTTACTCAATGTTTCGATGGGTAGCTTCTCCGATATGATCCTTATGGGAGAAAGGATCGAAAATGGAATTAAAATTGGAAAGATTCAGGCAGGCGAATCTACTTCAGCCGGGGGTGCGAGAAAAGTGTTCGGCGGAAGCCGACAGGGTGATACTAGTGCTGTGTATGGTGGCAGAGGCCGGGGCAGAGGCAAAAATCAGTACATGCAACCTCAACAAATAGCCAGTGTTACTATTCCAATTCCTCAACAACAACAGCAATAACAACCGCAGCAGTAGCAAAGGCAAAATCAGGATCAGGGAAGGTTTCAGAATGTAAGGCCGAAGAGGGTATTTGATAAGCCTCCGTCGACATATGCAGAGCTTCTTCAGACATTGCTGGGGTTGAATTTGGTCGAGAAAAGAACAATGGAACCACCTACAGGGCCGGTACTTCCTAGAGGGTACGACGCTAGTAAGCACTGCGAATTCCATTCCGGGGCGCCCAGACATGATGTAGAATCCTGTCATGCGTTCAAGCATAAAGTTCAAGACTTGTTGGACAGTAAAGCCATCAACTTTGGCCAAGTGGGGCCCAATATTGTACAACAGCCTATGCCTAATCATGGGGCAAATGCCATCTTAACAAAAGAAAATTTGAACTTGGTGTTGGATGTTAATGAGTTGAAGACACCATTGAGTGAAGTGAAAAGCAGGTTGCTCAGAGGGGGAGTATTCCCCGGTTGTGATGAATACTGTTTAGAGTGTTGGACCCAGCCAGAGGGTTGTACTGATTTGAAGGAGGGCATTCAGGCCATGATTGACGAAGGGACCTTGCAATTTGATCGAACTGCGGTTGAGAAGCCTGTGGAGGTATTATGTGATAAGCAGAATGATGTTGCAACGGTGACGATCCCGAGGAAGACTATAACGATAGTGGCGCCCGCCAAGTGGCCAACTATTACGATTACCAAAGCAGGGCCTGTTCCCTTTGAAAGTACGAAAGCTGTCCCATGGACGTACGGTTTAGAAACGTATTGCAACGGTGAAAAGATTGTGATGAATAGCCAGCCAACAGGAGCTGTTGATAATGTCGTGGGAATGGGGGGCATGACCCGTAGCGGAAGGATATTTACCTCACCTGAAATAGAAGCAGAGAGGTTGGCCAAAGGTAACGCCAAAGTAAATGAAAGCGGGCCTTCTCAGTCGAAAGAAAAGGATACATCGCTCAAGGACATAGAGGAGTTCATGAGACTGATTCGCAAGAGCGACTACAAAATTGTTGAACACCTACAGCAGACGCCGTCGAAGATTTCTATCTTGTCACTGTTGCTATGTTCCGAAGCCCACCGGAACGCCTTGCTTAAAATACTAGATACATCATTCGTGCCCCAAGAAGTTTCTGTAAATCAGTTAGAAGGGGTAATGGCGCATGTCAATGCTGGACATAGCCTGAGTTTCAAAGATTTTGACCTAACGCCCAAGGGTCGGGAGCACAACATGGCCTTGCATATATCGGTGGAGTGCCGGGGCACCGTAATGTCGCATGTATTGGTGGATACTGGATCGTCATTGAACGTATTGCCAAAGAAAGCCATGATGAAATTGAACATACAAGCAGTTATTTGCACGCCCAGCGATTTGGTGGTAAGGGCGTTTGACGGAACGAAAAGATCAGTGTTTCGGTCAATAACATTACCGCTGCAGGTGGGGCCAGAGATTTTTGATACCAAATTCTACATCATGGATATCCATCCAGCTTATAGCTGTCTTCTCGGGCGCCCATGGATCCACGCTGCAGGGGCCGTAACGTCCACATTACATCAGAAGTTAAAATACATGGTGGGTGATAGTGTCGTTACCGTTTGCGGGGAGGAGGATATTTTGGTCAGTCACCTGTCATCATTCAGATATGTAGAGGTCGACGGAGAAATACACGAGACGCCTTGTCAAGCCTTCGAGGGGTTGCGGATTAAAGACAAAGCTCAGGGTTCCAGCAAAATATCAGATGTGGCAGTGTCATCTTACAAAGAGGCTCAGGCTTTAGTGCAGACTGGTGAGACTAAAGGTTGGGGGCAGGTACTGGAGATTCCCGTGAAGAATGACAAGTTTGGGCTAGGGTATCGGCCGACGTCAGCATCATCTTCAGGAGCGCCCAGGTTCAAGGGACCGGTCACGATTACGCCAAGCGGGGTGTGCTTTGAGACTATCAACGCTATTTCCGACGCCGAAGACGGAGATAGCGACTGCGATATGGACGTGTGGATCAAGCCGAGCGTGCCAGGACAAAGTCTCTGCAACTGGTCCATCTGGGAAATTGTCCCAGTGACTTTTAAACAGTAATGATTTGTTTTATCAATTGTTGAATAACCCTATGTCCTACCCGGGGCATAGTGATGTTACATTAGGGCTACTTGATTATGTGTATTGCACTGTTTTAATCATGAAATAAAGGCGTTTTTCATATTCAAATATTGTGATCCCTGTTTTTCTTGTTTTTACTTTAGCAATAAATGGCAACGTGGTTATTTGCTTTGTTTGCGTGTTGAAGCGTTTAACCATTTCCTTTGCAGGACTAATGTTTCAGATGACATCTCATACGAACCGCCTATGACTCGCTTCGACTTCGAGCACCCGGTATTCCAAGAAGAGGAAGAGATTGTTGAGGATAGCGACCTGCCAGAGGAGCTGACTCGTTTGTTGAAACAGGAAGAGAGGATCATTCTGCCTCATCAGGAGGAAATTGAGATTATCAACTTGGGGTCGGAAGAAGTTGTGAGAAATATCCGTATAGGGGCTGCGCTGCAGAGCGACGTCAAGCAAAGGCTGATTGAGATACTGCGAGAGTATGGTGATATATTTGCTTGGTCGTACGAGGATATGCCTGGGTTGGATACGGACATGGTTGTGCACCGTCTGCCGTTGCGAGAGGAATGTCTGCCTGTTAAACAGAAACTCAGAAGAACCAGACCAGACATGGCTGTAAAAATCAAGGAGGAAGTTCAAAAACAGTGGGATGCCGGGTTCCTTGCTGTTACAACTTATCCGTCATGGGTCGCTAATATAGTGCCAGTGCCGAAGAAAGACGGCAAAGTGAGAATGTGTGTAGACTACCGTGATTTGAATAGGGCGAGCCCGAAAGACGACTTTCCACTTCCTCACATTGATGTACTAGTTGATAACACTGCTCAGTTCTCCGTATTCTCCTTCATGGACGGCTTCTCAGGCTATAATCAGATAAAAATGGCACCAGAAGACATGGAGAAGACTACCTTCATTACTCCCTGGGGAACATTTTGTTACAAAGTGATGCCCTTCGGATTGAAGAACGCTGGGGCAACATATCAACGTGCTATGACGACTCTCTTTCATGACATGATGCACAAAGAGATCGAGGTTTATGTTGATGATATGATTGCCAAATCCCATACGGAGGAGGAGCATTTGGTTAATCTGCTGAAGTTATTCAAGAGGCTTAGGAAGTTCAGGTTGAGACTGAACCCTAACAAGTGCACCTTCGGGGTGAGATCGGGTAAACTGCTGGGGTTTATTGTGAGCGAAAAGGGGATAGAGGTTGATCCTGCGAAGATAAAATCAATACAAGAAATGCCGACGCCTAAAACAGAAAAAGAAGTGTGTGGGTTTTTAGGGAGGTTGAACTATATCGCCCGGTTCATATCTCACCTAATTGCGACATGCGAGCCGTTATTCAAGTTGTTGAAAAAGGATCAGGTGTTGACCTAGAATGAAAATTGTCAAAAGGCGTTCGACAAGATAAAAGAATACTTGCAGGAACCTCCTGTTTTGATACCCCCAGTGGCCGGGAGACCTTTGATTATGTATTTGACGGTTCTTGAGGAAAGTATGGGTTGTGTTCTCGGTCAACACGACGAGACCGGACGTAAAGAGCATGCGATCTACTATTTGAGTAAGAAGTTTACCGACTGTGAGTCCAGATACTCAATGCTCGAGAAAACGTGTTGCGCGCTAGCCTGGGCCGCCAAACGTTTGAGGCAATACAAGCTGAATCATACAACCATGCTAATTTCAAAGATGGATCCAATCAAATACGTGTTTGAGAAGCAAGCACTCTCCGGAAGAATTGCCCGATGGCAGATGGTGTTAACTGAATACGATATCCAATATGTCTCGCAAAAGGCTATTAAAGGTAGCGTTCTGTCAGAGTACCTTGCGGAGCAGCCTGTTGAGGACTACCAATCGATGAGGTTTGATTTTCCTGACGAGGATATCATGTACCTGAAAATGAAAGATTGTGAAGAACCGTTGCCGGACGAAGGACCAGAGTTGGGTTCCAAATGGCAGTTGATATTTGACGGAGCTGTTAATTCCTATGGTAGCGGAATAGGTGAAATTATCACTACGCCTCATGGGTCGCACATCCCCTTTACTGCCCGATTGACTTTTCCCGTTACCAATAATGAGGCCGAATACGAGGCTTGCATCATGGGTCTGGAAGAAGCCAGTGATTTGCGAATCAAACATCTGGATGTATACGGAGACTCAGCTCTAGTGGTGAATCAGATTAAAGGAGATTGAGAGACACGTCAGCCCAATTTGATACCATATATGAATTATGCAAGGAGATTGTTGCCTTTCTTTGACAAGGTGGAATTGCATCATGTGCCGCGAGCAGAAAATCAAATGGCTGACGCCCTGGCCACATTGTCTTCAATGTATAAAGTTAACTTCTGGAACGAGGCTCCCCGAATTGTTATCTCTCGGCTTGATAGGCCTGCATTCATATTTGCCATTGATGAGGCTCCCGATGGTAAACCCTGGTACTTTGACATCCAGAATTTCCTGAAGAACAAGGAGTATCCAGCTGGGGCATCCAGTCGAGATCAGAAGGCTCTCAGGAGATTGGCTGGCAATTTCTATTTGAACCCGGACGGTGTCCTGTACAAAAGAATCCACGACTTGGTGTTGCTACGTTGTGTAGATGAGAAAGAGGCGAAGTTACTCATGGAAGAGATACATGAGGGTACATTTGGTACACATGCTGGTGGGCATGCTATGACGAGAAAACTGCTGCGGGCAGGTTATTATTGGCTAACTATGGAAACAAACTGTTTCAAGTTTGCAAAGAGGTTTTGTCGCTACTGCGAAAATCGGCGCCGGCTTGACAGGAGAGTCGCCACCGTGCGTTATTTATCCCTCAGAGCGGGAAAGGAAACGCTCGAAGTAAACCTCGCAAAGACGGGAAAAGGTATGGTCATCGCAACCAAAACCTGGATTCGGGAGTCGGTTACGCAAGGGGAAGGTATTAGCACCCCTCACGTCCATCGTTCTCGATGGGATCCACGCTTGGTGTTTATAGGTAAAAGGGTGTGTTATCTATCTACGCTAATGGCTGGTCTGAAAATAAAATAAAAGGACAGGACTCGACAGAACACGGTGTTCTGGGCCTACGTATTCCCTCGTGCAATGGGAAAGTCAGAGTCAACGTAGTTCGACTAACTACGGGTAAACAGGGGCTCTCACACAGCAGTGAGAAAACAACTGGTCTCTAAGGCTCGGGAACCTACAACTATGATCTGGTCTCAAATGCACTCGGGCAATAGAAAGGGATAACAATTAGTCGTTAGCGGGAAAGTCTCGATCGCACAGCCGCGAGAGAACAAAAGGTTAGTCGTTAATGTGCTCGCTAGGATATCGCATCCTATGCCTACATATCTTCGTCTGGTACGAAGAATCAGAGCAGCTGTAGTTCGGCTAACTACGGGTCAAGCTACTCAAAAGCTCCTACAGAAAGGAAAGGGAAACCCTAGAACTATAGCTGAGAAACAGGGGAATCTACCTACTGCTATCACACCTGGTTGACCCTCCTAATGTCTATCATAACAACTCCGCAGCGGAGAAGTCAGAGCTCCTAAGGGATCATGGCAACAGGACTAAACTTCAAACAAGAAACTGCACAGTAAGGAATACTGTAAATATGCATGAATGCAACAACTAAACAAACAAAGCGCAAAGGCCGCAAACCACAGAGGCAAGGGAGCTCAGCTCTACCAAATACCAACAAGCAAAGCCACGCAATAACAAACAAGCAGAAGGAGGACCACCTCAACTTCTCATGCACACAAAGTCTACTTCTAAGATGCACCTATTCAGAACTATCTAGATGAATACCTAAGTCTAATGCACCATAACATCACACAAGTCAAACAACACAAAGAGACTAACCCTGAGCAGGGCCTCTATCTACAAAACAAGAAACTACTCCTGGGCAAGGCCCCTAACAAACCTGGAACAAGCTCCTAATCTATCTCTAAACAAAGCTCTACACAAGACCCTAAGCAGAGATCTAAGCAACAATTCTAATCAAAACCCTAAGCAAGAGGAATCAATCCCAGTCTCCAAACTTCAGAATAAGCCTACCAGAGAAAGGGAGCTAAGCAGACGAGCTCATAGTGCCTTCCTCAGGAAAGTACCAGGAGGTTACTACTCAGGAGTCATATCCTATGCGGCTCGACAACTGTGATCAGTTTACATTCCTCCTCAGGAGAAATTAAACTCACATGAAGGCTCCGGCATCACTGGATATTTGAGAAAGCCTATCTGAACTAGGGGAACTAAGTGAACAGACCCATAGGACCTTCCTCAGGAAAGTACTAGGAGGCTGACACTTAGGAATCGTATCCTACGTGGCTCAACAACTGTGATCAGTTTACATTCCTCCTCAGGAGAAATTAAACTCACAAGTTGGCTCCAACATCACTGGATACTTAAGAAATCCTAAATAAACTAATGGAACTAAGTGAATAGACCCATAGGACCTTCCTCAGGAAAGTGCTAAGGGGCTTCCACTTAGGAATCGTATCCCATGTGGCTCAACAACATGTGATCAGTTTACATTCCTCCTCAGGAGAAATTAAACTCACAAGTCGGCTCCAACATCATTGGATACTTAAGAAAGAGGTGAGAAGAAAGAATGAAAGTCATTCACAGTGCCTTCCCCAGGAAAGTACCATAAACTTCCTTCAAACTTCAGGATCTCGAACCTCACAAACAGACAACAAGCTTCTAGACTAAGCCTCAATCCACTGCATCTTTGCAAGCTCCAACAGGACTTCAACCAGCTCCCAACTTCAAGAAGAACCCACAGGCCAACAAACCACAAGAGACTATCTCTGAAGTTCAACCACAGTTGAACTTCAGAGTCAGAAGTCATCAAGACTTCCAGCTCAGACAAATCACCTCAGGACATCCTACAAAAATCTAACAAAAATCTAATGGGAGACCTACATGGCTCTATGACAACATACTGAAAAATCAAAACAGAATTCATCACCAGATGAAAGAACTAAAATCAGCAACACAGGCATATCCACAGACCAATTATTCAACATCAATAACAGTGAAAAAATGCAATTAAAATGAAAATGCATGATTAAGCTAATGTTTTTATACTATAAAATTCTACACTGAATTACGAGTCTACAAAAAAAAAGAACGGAATTATTTGACTCAATCTACTATTTTTTATCAATTTTCTAATGACATGTATGCACTAAAAATATTAAAAGAAATCAATTAAATGGAAAATATACAAAAATAGTAAAAATAAAATGACACTTTTTATTTTTATTTAATTTTCTAAACATTTTCATGAAATGGCTGAAAAAAGAAGAGTTAGAAAAAATCACCTATTTACATTTTATTATGATTTATTTATATACATGAAAATATAAAAGAAAAACAAAATAAAAGAAAATGGGGGAGGGGGTTCAAACAGCAAGGATTCCAGTTATTCATCATTGGGCCTATGCCCAGGGGTGGTGCAGATAGCATGAGGCGCAGGCCCAGCACTTACCAGAAACTCACCTCCAAACAAAATAGATAAAAAAACGCAGGGGGTGCTGACTTAGCAGGTTTCCCAGTTATTATCTATTATGGGCTTAAACGAGGGGGTGCGTGTAGCAATCAGGGCCTAAGGCCCAAATCAAATCAATCAGCCTCTCACACGCCAGGGGGGG
Source organism: Lathyrus sativus (assembly GCA_963859935.3). Classification (NCBI taxonomy): domain Eukaryota; kingdom Viridiplantae; phylum Streptophyta; class Magnoliopsida; order Fabales; family Fabaceae; genus Lathyrus; species Lathyrus sativus. The sequence goes on along the minus strand of OZ012737.1, from coordinate 251,519,615 downwards.
GGGGGGGAACGAGTAAACCAGGGTGGTCCTTCAGTAACACACGCTTGGGCTTAGCCCAATATCCTAACCCTAGACCCATTACTCAGTGAACAAAACTCAATTCCTCTCCCAAACCCTAACACTGTTCACTCTCACTATCCTAGCCGCTTCGTTCGTCTCCCTCACCCTTTCTCTTCTCTGCAACTTCTCTTAGAACACTCTCACGAATCTCAAACACAACAACAAACAAAACGCCACAATATTACCAATATCCCTCTCAATCCATGCCTCAAACAAAATTAAACCCTAACCAAAGCTAAATCTCAACGAATCAACACAAACTGAAGCTGCATCATCAAATAGAAGAAACATGCAACGAGATTGAAGTGATGCATACCTGGCTGGAGCAAGAACTAGCGAAGAGTTCTTGAAGCTCGTTGGAGAAAAAGGTTCTCAGAATCTCTCAAACGAACCTCCCAAACAACTCTCAACCAAACTCTCTTCTCAAATCTCTGGGCGAAGCAAGAACAGGATGAGGAATTCTTGAAGTTTGTTGAAATATCTTGAAGCGCGAAGTTTCTTGAAAGCTGATGAAGATCTACAAGTTTTCTTGAGAAAAACTGAAGTGTTATTGGATAACGAAGCAAGACGATTGAAGATCTTGGCGATTTTCTGGGAATCTTGACGAAGATCCTAGGAGTCACGATGAAGATCCTACGCTGGAAGATCGTTCTTGGTGAGATGACGAAGATGAAGGTTTGAATGCGTTCTGGAATTTCTTTGAAGTTTCCGGCGTGCATATGAATTTTCCGGCGAGGTACCGATGAAGGTGGAAGGGAGGAGATCGGAGACGATCGGAGTGAAGAAATGGGTTTCTGGGGATTTTTGGGTGTTTGGGGATTCCGGCGAGAAAGACGGTGGCCGGAGGTAGTTGACGGTGGCCGGATCTGGTTAGGCGCGGCGGTCACCGGATTTGCATGTAGTCCGGTGACAGTTCCCGGTGAGATGAGGCTGTGACAGGTGTTACAGAGTTGGTGTGAGTGGCGGGTTGCATGTGCGCCGCGTGTCCTCGGAGAGAGAGTGAGAGGGAACGCGTGTGGGTCTGAGTGTGTGTAACGTGGGCTCGCTCTCCAAGCAACACGTGGCTGCCAGCTTTTATACCACTGGAGTTCGCTGGAAGCTTCCAGAAGCTTCTGGTCTTCGCTGGACTTTCCTGGACCTGCTGAGTTGCAAAAATGACTGAGAACTGGGCCTCAAAAAACTGGACTCTGGCCCATACGAAAATGACCAAAAAACCATAAAAAAAAAAACTGAATTAAAAACAATTAAACCTAATTAAACTCTAATCAAATAACACCTAATTAGCTAATTACCCTAATTAACTCTAAAATGGTTAAAAGTCTAATTAATTCTATATTATCCTAATTAAACCTAAAAAAAACAATTAACCTAATTAAACTCTAAAAAGTGATTAAGAGTCTAATGAATTCTATATTATCCTAATTAAACCTAAAAAAACAATTAACCTAATTAAACTCTAAAAAGTGATTAAGAGTCTAATGAATTCTATATTATCCTAATTAAAAAAAAAGAAAGATTAAGATCTAATACTTCTACTAATTCTCTATTAAAACTCTAACATTACTTAACATCTATCAAAATCTATCATTAATAAAAGAAAAAACTATATTATTTCCTATATTATCTACAAAACAATTAAAACTTATTTAAATTCTTCTATACTCTAAGAAAAAGATAAAAAAACAATTAACCCTATTCAAAAGTCTATATAAAATTCTAAAAAAGAGAATTAAACTATTAAACCTATTTAAAAATCTACATAAAATTCTAAAATTGATTTAAAAAACAATTAAACCTATTTTAAAAATCCTATAAAATTCTAAAAAGAGAATTAAACTATTAAAAAATACAAAAACTCTATTTAAATTCCAGAAAAATCTATAAAGCCTATCTAAAATTCACAAAAGTCTATTAAACCCTAAAAATGCAGATGAATGCAAATGACCCCCATAAAAGAGCGCACGAGACCAGATCGGATTGAACAGAGAACCCCAGGCATCAGAATATCATCAAAATCATTGTGTAAGCTAAAAATCACCGAGGAGCGCACAATTTTCCCGAAAATAAAACCCTGGTGATCTGGACTGGATCTGCCATATCTGATAGACGAAAATCAAGCTGTAAACTCTGATATCCTCTGTCTGTGCACAAAAATCATATATCTGAGCTGTGAATATGAATTTTAATCATGAGTCAGATAGGAGAATCGGTTGGTCAAATTTTAGGGTGCAACAGCTGCCCCTATTCAAGCGACTTGGACCTGAAGGGTTTGAAGAGCGCTCAGCCTTCAAACATTCAGGGGTACGAGACGGTTGAATACAAATAAAACCCGAAAATTTGCCAACCGCGGGCATATACTGTCAACTGCTTGGGGAATAAAGTCCAGAAAACCGAGTCCAGTTATTGCGGCACCAAACTGATTAATCATCTGATAAAGAACTCCTGATTTGAATACCCATTACTTGTGATACCCTATGTAACAAACCCTGAGGGTTGCAACAACATACCTGATCCTTTCACATTGCCTACTGATAGGCAGGGAGAGAAACATACCCACATCGTCCAAATATGGACGGGAAGACATCCTGATTGAATACTCACATCGTCTAAGGGTAGACGGAATCATCCTGATTGATGAAACAAATCAATATTCTCATCGTCTAAGGGTAGGCGGGAAGGAATAATCTCCATACTTGCATCGTCTAAGGGTAGACGGAAAGGAATAATCTCCATACTTGCATCGTCTAAGGGTAGACGGAAAGACACCTAATCGAATACTCACATCGTCTAAGGGTAGACGGCCTCATCCTGATTGATGAAACAAATCAATATTCTCATCGTCTAAGGGTAGACGGGATCGTCCTGATTAATGACAAATCAATTCACATCGTCTAAGGATAGACGGCATCATCCTGATTGATGAAACAAATCAATATTCTCATCGTCTAAGGGTAGACGGGATCGTCCTGATTAATGACAAATCAATTCACATCGTCTAAGGATAGACGGCATCATCCTGATTGATGAAACAAATCAATATTCTCATCGTCTAAGGGTAGACGGGATCGTCCTGATCGATGAACAAATCAATCCACATCGTCTAAGGATAGACGGAAAGACACCATAATCGCAATTCGACACCAACCCTTGAATTTCAGAATCCTTCTGTCTACGGGAATTGATGGAAAGATCAACATCCTTGAAGGGGCCACATCGTCAGTATGGACCGACGGGAAGAAAACCACCTTTAAAGAACCATGTCGTCAATAAGAATCGACAATCACGAAAACTGAACATTCTTCGAAGAGCCTCGACATCAATAAGGATTGACAGTCAGGAAAGTACCCCCTTGAAACGTCATCTCATCCAATAAACAGAAAGAAGACCATTATCGGAAATATCATTTTGAAACCCCTCAACAACTAAAGATAGCCGGAGAAGACTCGCTGGGGAAACAACTCATCATACGTATGATCTGGCAATAAGAAACCCGCTGGACAGTAACCAAAACTTCACATCGTCTACTGATAGACGGAAAGAAAAACATATCCTGGGGGAAACCCCTTCTTGAAACCTTACCGTGATCACCCGTAACTTCACATCGTCTAAGGATAGACGGAAAGAAAACCACATTCGCACTCAAAACGTCTAATGATAGACGGAGAAATCCATTTATTGGAGGAGCACATCGTCAATATGAATTGACGGGAAGAAAAGTCTGTCGACATCAGATGACTACTTGATCGAAGCATAATCGTTGTCTGACCTGGGATACAAATAATCCGCTGAATCGTCTGAATACTGTTGCTGGATAAATGCCCCTGAACTGATCACAGAGTAATTCACGCGCCATATGAGGCTGATAGAAAGCCTGACTCATGCTTCGTATGCATATGCATATGCTTTAATCCTTCTATGGCGTAATGCTCCCTTCTGGATGGAAATGCTACGCATTTTGACCATGATATGCAAGTATGATGCAAGTATGATGATGCATGCAATATGCTAGTGCAGGCTCGAACTGCCGGGGAGAGCCGGGTACAGAACCACTTCGGCAAAATAAATGCTGAAGGCGAGGCCAACTCTGCTGGGGATAAACTGGATATCACTGAATCATCCCAGCAAAATAAATGCTGGGAGAGTGAAATCAACTCCGCTGGGGATATTGGGAACTTAACCGAACACCTCGACGAAGTAATACCCTACTGGGGAATATAGCTCCGTTGTGAAATAGCAGACGTGCTGAATATGATTAGACTCTTCTAGGTATAGCTTATCCGTACCAACGGTGAATTGGACTTTGTTGGAGAAAATGGAGGGAGCCCTCCTGCGTACTGACGAAGCTCGGATCTGGAAATTGATGCGCCAACACGGATGGGCTTCACAGTAATCGCAAACATGGATTTGAGCTCTTAAGCTTATCTTACTGGGTCAGGTACAACTGACGCTGGAAAATATTCTTCCTGAATACACAGCCTTTTAGTGAAAGGGTCAAGGGATAGTAACACGACTTCCCGCAATCATCTCGCTCTCGAAAATCGACTGCATCTGCTCGAATAACTCTTGTATGGCCCTGCTGATACGGAAAAGACCAATCCTTTCTCTTCTGATATGCCCCAGCCTACGGGACCTCTGTGGGGATAGTCCCTGAAAGGAACTCTGCAAATCTGTTCCTTGATGGTCTAATATAACATGCCTCAGTGTTCTGAACTTCCAAAAGATACTTTACCTTGAATGCTTCTCGAGTAACTTCTGCGTGCTTAAGATGGTCTGCCCCTGACTGCAATGACCTTGCCCCTGATTACCTGATTCAGAGTAGTGCCCTCTGACTGCGGCGTATTTGCCTGAACCTCAACCTGATTGCCCCAGGATAACTGATTTCGAAGGGCTGACCTGACTGGGGATCACAATAATAGCTTGCCCCTGTTCTCGGAACATTCGGGCGTTCTGCATTCTATCTTGACCATATTTTCCACTGTAGGAAACTTTTCTGCTGTCCAGCGCTTACTCGCAAGTAAAACAAGTTGTTCTGCATAATAGATGTATTAATGCAACACATATGACAGCTTTGACATCCAATCTGTTCACTGGGAAAAAGGAAAAACAGTTTATGGCATATAATGCACAAAACATTTATCAACATTAGTACCCACATGGTAAGAGGAACCTTTTTAAGAGTCAGAATCGACGCGACCTTTACCGGAGTATGCTTTCGAAACAACCTGCTTCAATTAGGACTTTTGGAGGTTGTAACGTGGTCAGGTTCATGGTTTTGAAGGAAAGGATAAAGGCTCAAAATTTGCTTTAACCCACCCGTTCTCCTTGATGTTCTCCCATCCTACATTCAGCTAATTTGACCTTAGCGCTCACCTCTCAGAGGTTGAAAGATAGGAGTGGTAGCTCGAGAAACTTTCGGCTCTTGGAGTGACAGCCACTCACTCTTCGTCTTTGACACTTGTGGTCACACGACTCGTATTTCCATCGAGGATTTTTCTTTTGATCCTTTTCATCTTTTCCTCTTCATATCCCTAACTTTTGCCTGGACTGACTCCTTTTGAGTTTCTTTTGATTTTTTTTTTTTTAAGTCCAGCGGGATGCCCTAATTTTTGCCTAAGTCATTTGTTTTGAAGTTTTCTTGACTTAGCGGGCTTTTGATTCTTTTTCCCTTCGTTTTTCTTTCGAGCAAGTCGTGTGACACTGGTTGTCTGACTCTTTGGGAAGTGATGTGGCTGTCCCACTCTTGATTGAACCATTGTGGTCTTTTAGGCACGACCTCTAGGGACGTGATTGATCCTCGAACGGACACTCTTTCTGCAATTTGAACGCTCGGTCAAATTAGCTAACACCTACCCTGCCTCAAGGTTAAGATTGAGGGTTTTTCGTTTTCAGAAAGAAACTCCTACTACAAGGCTCAAAGGGGTTGACAAGGGATTATCTTCCTTATGTCTCCGGTGTTTAGGGGTTTGAAACAATGCCTGTACATCATCAACAGGTTTTATCTCAAAAGCATACAATATCGGTAGTTGCATGTCGGTCATTTTCGTCATCCTCCCCAAATTCTTCTTAACCAAGCGTTGGACATTTGCAAAACAGTTAGTGAACACGAATGGATTTAATCAAAACCATGCATATTTATTTCATTATCATCAATTGAAATGAAAACAACAAGTTTTACAAGCAAGATTACAAATTCAAACAGGAAAGCAACTACAAATGTAAAGAAATGACAAACTAAAACAAAGAAAATATGCTAGCTTCTGAGAACCGGGCTTTCATATCTGCCCTGCTGCTGAACCAGCTATCTTTATTAGGGACACTTCGATGCTGCCCTGATCTGCTTTCAACGACTCAACCAAATTATAGAGCCCTTCCTCCTTCATTCAGATGATTTGGGGACCTCCCGGCCCGAAGCTGATTGCTGCACTATCAAGCAGATCCTGCACTTTGTGCTTAAAAGCCTTACAATTCTCAACCGTATGGCCTGGTGCCCCAGTATGGAACTCACAAGTAGCGTTAGCATCATATTCCGGAGGTGGTGGTCCCGTTAAGGGAGTCATTGTCCTTTTATGAACCAATTGGAGCTGAAGTAGCGTTTGCAGAAGCTGTGCATACGGCATAGGAGGAGTTTCCAAATGACGGTTTGCCAAAGGGCCCCGATTCTGATATCTTTTATACCCCTGTTGGTTCTGCTGCTGAGGCTGCTGTTGCCGGTATCTAGTTGATTCTTGAACGCCCTTTGTATCAAATGCAACATCGGTTTCTTGATCTTCAATGTACTGATTAACGCTCTCCTTATGCTTAGCCATTTTCTTTCTTAGATCTGCCCCAGGAATAGGCAACAGTTGTGGGCCTGGAGATTCTGACACCATGGAGTCCAGGATACGCTTCTGACCCACTGCAGCTTTAGAAACATCTGTCATTTTAGCATCGATCGAGACAGGAGCAATGTGCACTGCTACGCCGCCCGACGTGAATTCAATATCGTGTGAGTCAATCAAGTCTTGAACATTGTGCTTAAAAGCATGACAACCCTCGATGTCGTGCCCGAATGCCCCAGAATGAAACTCACATTGCTTACTGGCATCGTACCCATGAGGAAACACTCTCGTTGGTGGCTCCAACATTCTCTTCTCAACCAGATTAAACCTCAGTAAGGTCTGCAAGAGCTCAGCATAGGTCATAGGTGGTGCCTCAAACATTCTCTTTGGCTTCCCTTCCTGGATCCTCTGTTGAGCCGGATGTATCTTCTATTGCTGCTGCTCAGGTTCCACAGGCACAGGTGGCGCGAGCTTCTTCATTGCGGCTTCAAATAGCTGATCGCCTTCTTTCCTAAGCACATTCTTGACTACCTCCATGATCAAGCTCATTTGGGTCTTCAGCTGACTGTTCTCTTCTTTGAGAATCTTCTGCTCCAGACGCATCTCTTGCATGTCTCTCATCATCTGCCCCAGCTGGCTTTGGACTTCAATCAATTCAAACTGATTCTGTTCCATATCTCTGAAGGAATTCCTGCAACAAACTGAAGACGATGAGGGAATAAGGCCCACGATTCTGATATACCTGCTAAATGATAATGCAGCGCAGAAAGCAAACACATATTCATAACGAGATAAAGAGAAACTCAAGCTATAAGCACACAGACAAACATCTCCCACATATGTACAACCAACAAAATCAGCAGGTAAGCACAAATGAGTATGAATACAATGACCCCAGCCAACAATCCTGGCGGTGGTCGGCAAATACTAGTGCACAAAAGTTAAACGGGTTAAGCAAAGAAAACAGATGTGACACCCGGCACATAAACTTCTAGAAACTTCTCCCATATTCAACTGAACTCTCCGATTGACAATCTTCGGAGCACACACTTCCTGTGGAGTCTTCCATGACATTAACTGACGAACCCGCACAACTGGAGGATGGAAAATCATTAATCTGAACAAAACCCTGAGGCGTGATGCAAATACGGCTAGAGTCTAACAGATCCTGAATCTGGCTTCTAAGCACCTTACAATTATTTGTTGAATGCCCCTGTGCCCCAACGTGGTACTCACAGCGGGCGCTGGCATCAAAACCTGGAGGATAAGGTGGAATCACCGGCTTAGTCTCTTTCGGCACTATCAATCCACTTCTGACCAGATCTGGCAACAATTGACTGTACGACACCGGTAGCTGAGTAAACTGCCTTTCAGGCTTCCTTGGTCTTCGTGGAGCATGCTGACGCGATCGGCGATAGGATGATCGTTGACTTGAAGTGTCTGAAAACTGATCCTGAGATGCTAGAGATTCTGAGGTGGCGTCATCTCCTTCCCACTCTTCTTGAGAACTGACAACTGACTCAATCTTATCAACTGGGACGTAAGGAACATCTCGAAACTTTCCACTCCTGAGTCCTCTCTCAACAATCTCTCCCAGCCTCATCAAGCCCACAAAGTTTGTGCAACTGAACAATTTGTCAAAATAATGGCCTTTCAGAGTACCCAGGAAGATGTCAACCAGTTCTCTTTCCGGAAGCGGTGGTTGAACACTAGCAGCTAATTCTTTCCATCTTCGCAAATACGCTCTGAATGATTCATTCTTCGCCTGAGATAATTCTTGCAGATCCACGAGACTAGGAGTCAAATCCAGGTTGTAATCGTACTGCTTCATGAAAGCTCTGGCTAAATCTACCCAAGATCGAATCTGATTACTCTCCAATTGCACATACCACCTTAAGGATGCCCCAGTCAGGCTATACTGAAAGCAATGGATCATCAGTTTGTCATTTCGTACAAACGAAGTCATCCTTCGACAGAACATCATCAAATGCAACTTTGGACAGCTATCTCCCGTGTATTTTTCAAATTCCGGCACTTTGAACTTGTATGGCAACACCAGGTCAGGAACCAAACACATGGCTACAGCATCCAGGTTAACGGCATCCTTCGCTTCTAAGGCTTTCATTTGCTCCTCCAACACTCGGAGTCTTCTACCATCGTCAAGAGCTCTTGGATCTACCACCCCGGTCATTGGAATATCTCTCCGGTAATTCATCACAGGGAAAGCAACACATTGATTGTTAACAGGAGGATAACGTTCATTCTGGGCGACGAACTGCTCATGTCGATCTCGGTTCTCAACAGTTGGCTGTACAACTTGGTCTGCAGTAAGATTGTTCGCTTGCGGGAAGCCTTCCATAGAATCATACTGATGGTTGGACGCCACAGTAAACCTTGCCAAGGTGTTAGGAGACTGGAAATTGCCTTCAGACATAGCTACCGATTACCTGTAACGGACTATGCTGCTTGATTCTGCTCAAATCTGCTTCAGCCCCTTGGTCGTCTTCAACACTCTACTCTTGCCTCAAACAATTCCTCGAGAATCACTTTCTGGTGAAAACAAAGGCTGGATAAGTGCTCTGACCTGCTAGAGAAATGCTATGCAGTATGATTTATGCAAACAGAAATACGAAAATGCTAACGTGCATGTGTGCATTGGAGATATTTTCCCTCCAATTCCAGTGTCAGTGGTAGCAAGACGAGATAAACCATAAAGACAATATTTGGAAAAAACCCTCATATATTGATTAGAATAACAGTCTTGTCAAGAGGTTACATAACTATGCTCCATACAGCTGATATGACAAGGAGGATCCCAGCCAACATGCCTGGTGGTGATCTCAACATACAGAATACAAGAGAGAAATCAAATACGGGTACGGTTGCGGAAGTCCTCGACCATCTTCTTTGTCTCTGCATGATCCGGTTGATAAATCAAACCTTCTATCAGCCGATCCCTCTTCCTGACCGTCCCTTGGATGTCTCTGACAAAGTCGTCCCAAGCCTTATCATTGGCGCCGCCCCCAGGTTTGGGTCTCTTGGCATCTGCTCTATGCTGGAAATCTTCCAAATTCTTCATGGCATCTGTCAGCTTGCGCTCGGCCTCGTATCGGCGACAGGCTTCTTCTTCAAGCTCTTCGTTCTTCACCTTGACCTGTTCTTCTAACTGAGCAATCTGTGTCTTCAGCTCTTCTTCTCGTTCCTTGCGCTTGGTCATAGTGAGATCCCAGTGTTCTCTGAACTTAGCTAGCTTTGTGTAGGCCCTTTCCAGCTCTTGCTTCTTGGTGGCCAACACACTACTAACGGAGTCTACATCTAACTCCAGACGCTTCTTGGTTTCAGTCAATTCCAATAGCGTAGTCTTCAAATGTTTCAGAGGTTCAGCCTGTTGCTTAGAAACATATCCTGTTTCAATCTTTTCATGCCGAAGCTGGGCATTCTCCTGCTCTAAAGCCTCTTTAGCCCTTGCTAGCTCTTCTTTCTCTGCCATCAGCTGCCTGAATACCTGTATATCCACTGTGGTAGGCTCCTCTACCGGAGAAGGATGCAATGGCTGAACCGCTGGATACAGCATAAGGAACTTCACAGCTCGCTCACGAATCCATTCTACATATGGGCTAGGAACTCGAGTATCCCCTCTGCTACCTGAAAGCTTCCCTCTCTTGTGCAAGTTTTTCCAGGCTTTCTCAAGTTTGGTCAGCATCTCTTTCCCTATTGCCCCGGTGAGATACAGAGATTCCTGTATCTCCTCGGGCTTTGGCGCTCCTTGAGGTATGTACCCAAATTGCTTGATCAATAAGGAAGGTTTATAGTTGACACAACCTTTCCTTCCTATTAACGGAACATTCGGGAATCCTTCGCCTTTGAGTATGACTTCAGCTCCAAATACCTCTTTATTGACCCATACCACGTTCTCAGCAGTCAATCCCATTAAGCGCTCGGGCCATCCTAGAGAATTGATGGAGGTGACAAAAGGGCCTGACTTAGGCATATGACTGGTGACCCCCTGCATAGGAGAGGTACACAACAAGACACATTCCTTCCTCGTCGTTTTTCATTCTGGTAGTGAGTTGAATGGTGGATATCTCCCAGCAAAGTAGGAACTGGGTTTTCAGAATGTAAGGCCGAAGAGGGTATTTGATAAGCCTCCGTCGACATATGCAGAGCTTCTTCAGACATTGCTGGGGTTGAATTTGGTCGAGAAAAGAACAATGGAACCACCTACAGGGCCGGTACTTCCTAGAGGGTACGACGCTAGTAAGCACTGCGAATTCCATTCCGGGGCGCCCAGACATGATGTAGAATCCTGTCATGCGTTCAAGCATAAAGTTCAAGACTTGTTGGACAGTAAAGCCATCAACTTTGGCCAAGTGGGGCCCAATATTGTACAACAGCCTATGCCTAATCATGGGGCAAATGCCATCTTAACAAAAGAAAATTTGAACTTGGTGTTGGATGTTAATGAGTTGAAGACACCATTGAGTGAAGTGAAAAGCAGGTTGCTCAGAGGGGGAGTATTCCCCGGTTGTGATGAATACTGTTTAGAGTGTTGGACCCAGCCAGAGGGTTGTACTGATTTGAAGGAGGGCATTCAGGCCATGATTGACGAAGGGACCTTGCAATTTGATCGAACTGCGGTTGAGAAGCCTGTGGAGGTATTATGTGATAAGCAGAATGATGTTGCAACGGTGACGATCCCGAGGAAGACTATAACGATAGTGGCGCCCGCCAAGTGGCCAACTATTACGATTACCAAAGCAGGGCCTGTTCCCTTTGAAAGTACGAAAGCTGTCCCATGGACGTACGGTTTAGAAACGTATTGCAACGGTGAAAAGATTGTGATGAATAGCCAGCCAACAGGAGCTGTTGATAATGTCGTGGGAATGGGGGGCATGACCCGTAGAGGAAGGATATTTACCTCACCTGAAATAGAAGCAGAGAGGTTGGCCAAAGGTAACGCCAAAGTAAATGAAAGCGGGCCTTCTCAGTCGAAAGAAAAGGATACATCGCTCAAGGACATAGAGGAGTTCATGAGACTGATTCGCAAGAGCGACTACAAAATTGTTGAACACCTACAGCAGACGCCGTCGAAGATTTCTATCTTGTCACTGTTGCTATGTTCCGAAGCCCACCGGAACGCCTTGCTTAAAATACTAGATACATCATTCGTGCCCCAAGAAGTTTCTGTAAATCAGTTAGAAGGGGTAATGGCGCATGTCAATGCTGGACATAGCCTGAGTTTCAAAGATTTTGACCTAACGCCCAAGGGTCGGGAGCACAACATGGCCTTGCATATATCGGTGGAGTGCCGGGGCACCGTAATGTCGCATGTATTGGTGGATACTGGATCGTCATTGAACGTATTGCCAAAGAAAGCCATGATGAAATTGAACATACAAGCAGTTATTTGCACGCCCAGCGATTTGGTGGTAAGGGCGTTTGACGGAACGAAAAGATCAGTGTTTCGGTCAATAACATTACCGCTGCAGGTGGGGCCAGAGATTTTTGATACCAAATTCTACATCATGGATATCCATCCAGCTTATAGCTGTCTTCTCGGGCGCCCATGGATCCACGCTGCAGGGGCCGTAACGTCCACATTACATCAGAAGTTAAAATACATGGTGGGTGATAGTGTCGTTACCGTTTGCGGGGAGGAGGATATTTTGGTCAGTCACCTGTCATCATTCAGATATGTAGAGGTCGACGGAGAAATACACGAGACGCCTTGTCAAGCCTTCGAGGGGTTGCGGATTAAAGACAAAGCTCAGGGTTCCAGCAAAATATCAGATGTGGCAGTGTCATCTTACAAAGAGGCTCAGGCTTTAGTGCAGACTGGTGAGACTAAAGGTTGGGGGCAGGTACTGGAGATTCCCGTGAAGAATGACAAGTTTGGGCTAGGGTATCGGCCGACGTCAGCGTCATCTTCAGGAGCGCCCAGGTTCAAGGGACCGGTCACGATTACGCCAAGCGGGGTGTGCTTTGAGACTATCAACGCTATTTCCGACGCCGAAGACGGAGATAGCGACTGCGATATGGACGTGTGGATCAAGCCGAGCGTGCCAGGACAAAGTCTCTGCAACTGGTCCATCTGGGAAATTGTCCCAGTGACTTTTAAACAGTAATGATTTGTTTTATCAATTGTTGAATAACCCTATGTCCTACCCGGGGCATAGTGATGTTACATTAGGGCTACTTGATTATGTGTATTGCACTGTTTTAATCATGAAATAAAGGTGTTTTTCATATTCAAATATTGTGATCCCTGTTTTTCTTGTTTTTACTTTAGCAATAAATGGCAACGTGGTTATTTGCTTTGTTTGCGTGTTGAAGCGTTTAACCATTTCCTTTGCAGGACTAATGTTTCAGATGACATCTCATACGAACCGCCTATGACTCGCTTCGACTTCGAGCACCCGGTATTCCAAGAAGAGGAAGAGATTGTTGAGGATAGCGACCTGCCAGAGGAGCTGACTCGTTTGTTGAAACAGGAAGAGAGGATCATTCTGCCTCATCAGGAGGAAATTGAGATTATCAACTTGGGGTCGGAAGAAGTTGTGAGAAATATCCGTATAGGGGCTGCGCTGCAGAGCGACGTCAAGCAAAGGCTGATTGAGATACTGCGAGAGTATGGTGATATATTTGCTTGGTCGTACGAGGATATGCCTGGGTTGGATACGGACATGGTTGTGCACCGTCTGCCGTTGCGAGAGGAATGTCTGCCTGTTAAACAGAAACTCAGAAGAACCAGACCAGACATGGCTGTAAAAATCAAGGAGGAAGTTCAAAAACAGTGGGATGCCGGGTTCCTTGCTGTTACAACTTATCCGTCATGGGTCGCTAATATAGTGCCAGTGCCGAAGAAAGACGGCAAAGTGAGAATGTGTGTAGACTACCGTGATTTGAATAGGGCGAGCCCGAAAGACGACTTTCCACTTCCTCACATTGATGTACTGGTTGATAACACTGCTCAGTTCTCCGTATTCTCCTTCATGGACGGCTTCTCAGGCTATAATCAGATAAAAATGGCACCAGAAGACATGGAGAAGACTACCTTCATTACTCCCTGGGGAACATTTTGTTACAAAGTGATGCCCTTCGGATTGAAGAACGCTGGGGCAACATATCAACGTGCTATGACGACTCTCTTTCATGACATGATGCACAAAGAGATCGAGGTTTATGTTGATGATATGATTGCCAAATCCCATACGGAGGAGGAGCATTTGGTTAATCTGCTGAAGTTATTCAAGAGGCTTAGGAAGTTCAGGTTGAGACTGAACCCTAACAAGTGCACCTTCGGGGTGAGATCGGGTAAACTGCTGGGGTTTATTGTGAGCGAAAAGGGGATAGAGGTTGATCCTGCGAAGATAAAATCAATACAAGAAATGCCGACGCCTAAAACAGAAAAAGAAGTGTGTGGGTTTTTAGGGAGGTTGAACTATATCGCCCGGTTCATATCTCACCTAATTGCGACATGCGAGCCGTTATTCAAGTTGTTGAAAAAGGATCAGGTGTTGACCTAGAATGAAAATTGTCAAAAGGCGTTCGACAAGATAAAAGAATACTTGCAGGAACCTCCTGTTTTGATACCCCCAGTGGCCGGGAGACCTTTGATTATGTATTTGACGGTTCTTGAGGAAAGTATGGGTTGTGTTCTCGGTCAACACGACGAGACCGGACGTAAAGAGCATGCGATCTACTATTTGAGTAAGAAGTTTACCGACTGTGAGTCCAGATACTCAATGCTCGAGAAAACGTGTTGCGCGCTAGCCTGGGCCGCCAAACGTTTGAGGCAATACAAGCTGAATCATACAACCATGCTAATTTCAAAGATGGATCCAATCAAATACGTGTTTGAGAAGCAAGCACTCTCCGGAAGAATTGCCCGATGGCAGATGGTGTTAACTGAATACGATATCCAATATGTCTCGCAAAAGGCTATTAAAGGTAGCGTTCTGTCAGAGTACCTTGCGGAGCAGCCTGTTGAGGACTACCAATCGATGAGGTTTGATTTTCCTGACGAGGATATCATGTACCTGAAAATGAAAGATTGTGAAGAACCGTTGCCGGACGAAGGACCAGAGTTGGGTTCCAAATGGCAGTTGATATTTGACGGAGCTGTTAATTCCTATGGTAGCGGAATAGGTGAAATTATCACTACGCCTCATGGGTCGTACATCCCCTTTACTGCCCGATTGACTTTTCCCGTTACCAATAATGAGGCCGAATACGAGGCTTGCATCATGGGTCTGGAAGAAGCCAGTGATTTGCGAATCAAACATCTGGATGTATACGGAGACTCAGCTCTAGTGGTGAATCAGATTAAAGGAGATTGAGAGACACGTCAGCCCAATTTGATACCATATATGAATTATGCAAGGAGATTGTTGCCTTTCTTTGACAAGGTGGAATTGCATCATGTGCCGCGAGCAGAAAATCAAATGGCTGACGCCCTGGCCACATTGTCTTCAATGTATAAAGTTAACTTCTGGAACGAGGCTCCCCGAATTGTTATCTCTCGGCTTGATAGGCCTGCATTCATATTTGCCATTGATGAGGCTCCCGATGGTAAACCCTGGTACTTTGACATCCAGAATTTCCTGAAGAACAAGGAGTATCCAGCTGGGGCATCCAGTCGAGATCAGAAGGCTCTCAGGAGATTGGCTGGCAATTTCTATTTGAACCCGGACGGTGTCCTGTACAAAAGAATCCACGACTTGGTGTTGCTACGTTGTGTAGATGAGAAAGAGGCGAAGTTACTCATGGAAGAGATACATGAGGGTACATTTGGTACACATGCTGGTGGGCATGCTATGACGAGAAAACTGCTGCGGGCAGGTTATTATTGGCTAACTATGGAAACAAACTGTTTCAAGTTTGCAAAGAGGTTTTGTCGCTACTGCGAAAATCGGCGCCGGCTTGACAGGAGAGTCGCCACCGTGCGTTATTTATCCCTCAGAGCGGGAAAGGAAACGCTCGAAGTAAACCTCGCAAAGACGGGAAAAGGTATGGTCATCGCAACCAAAACCTGGATTCGGGAATCGGTTACGCAAGGGGAAGGTATTAGCACCCCTCACGTCCATCATTCTCGATGGGATCCACGCTTGGTGTTTATAGGTAAAAGGGTGTGTTATCTATCTACGCTAATGGCTGGTCTGAAAAGAAAATAAAAGGACAGGACTCGACAGAACACGGTGTTCTGGGCCTACGTATTCCCTCGTGCAATGGGAAAGTCAGAGTCAACGTAGTTCGACTAACTACGGGTAAACAGGGGCTCTCACACAGCAGTGAGAAAACAACTGGTCTCTAAGGCTCGGGAACCTACAACTATGATCTGGTCTCAAATGCACTCGGGCAATAGAAAGGGATAACAATTAGTCGTTAGCGGGAAAGTCTCGATCGCACAGCCGCGAGAGAACAAAAGGTTAGTCGTTAATGTGCTCGCTAGGATATCGCATCCTATGCCTACATATCTTCGTCTGGTACGAAGAATCAGAGCAGCTGTAGTTCGGCTAACTACGGGTCAAGCTACTCAAAAGCTCCTACAGAAAGGAAAGGGAAACCCTAGAACTATAGCTGAGAAACAGGGGAATCTACCTACTGCTATCACACCTGGTTGACCATCCTAATGTCTATCATAACAACTCCGCAGCGGAGAAGTCAGAGCTCCTAAGGGATCATGGCAACAGGACTAAACTTCAAACAAGAAACTACACAGTAAGGAATACTGTAAATATGCATGAATGCAACAACTAAACAAACAAAGCGCAAAGGCCGCAAACCACAGAGGCAAGGGAGCTCAGCTCTACCAAATACCAACAAGCAAAGCCACGCAATAACAAACAAGCAGAAGGAGGACCACCTCAACTTCTCATGCACACAAAGTCTACTTCTAAGATGCACCTATTCAGAACTATCTAGATGAATACCTAAGTCTAATGCACCATAACATCACACAAGTCAAACAACACAAAGAGACTAACCCTGAGCAGGGCCTCTATCTACAAAACAAGAAACTACTCCTGGGCAAGGCCCCTAACAAACCTGGAACAAGCTCCTAATCCATCTCTAAACAAAGCTCTACACAAGACCCTAAGCAGAGATCTAAGCAACAATTCTAATCAAAACCCTAAGCAAGAGGAATCAATCCCAGTCTCCAAGCTTCAGAATAAGCCTACCAGAGAAAGGGAGCTAAGCAGACGAGCTCATAGTGCCTTCCTCAGGAAAGTACCAGGAGGTTACTACTCAGGAGTCATATCCTATGCGGCTCGACAACTGTGATCAGTTTACATTCCTCCTCAGGAGAAATTAAACTCACATGAAGGCTCCGGCATCACTGGATATTTGAGAAAGCCTATCTGAACTAGGGGAACTAAGTGAACAGACCCATAGGACCTTCCTCAGGAAAGTACTAGGAGGCTGACACTTAGGAATCGTATCCTACGTGGCTCAACAACTGTGATCAGTTTACATTCCTCCTCAGGAGAAATTAAACTCACAAGTTGGCTCCAACATCACTGGATACTTAAGAAATCCTAAATAAACTAATGGAACTAAGTGAATAGACCCATAGGACCTTCCTCAGGAAAGTGCTAAGGGGCTTCCACTTAGGAATCGTATCCCATGTGGCTCAACAACATGTGATCAGTTTACATTCCTCCTCAGGAGAAATTAAACTCACAAGTCGGCTCCAACATCATTGGATACTTAAGAAAGAGGTGAGAAGAAAGAATGAAAGTCATTCACAGTGCCTTCCCCAGGAAAGTACCATAAACTTCCTTCAAACTTCAGGATCTCGAACCTCACAAACAGACAACAAGCTTCTAGACTAAGCCTCAATCCACTGCATCTTTGCAAGCTCCAACAGGACTTCAACCAGCTCCCAACTTCAAGAAGAACCCACAGGCCAACAAACCACAAGAGACTATCTCTGAAGTTCAACCACAGTTGAACTTCAGAGTCAGAAGTCATCAAGACTTCCAGCTCAGACAAATCACCTCAGGACATCCTACAAAAATCTAACAAAAATCTAATGGGAGACCTACATGGCTCTATGACAACATACTGAAAAATCAAAACAGAATTCAACACCAGATGAAAGAACTAAAATCAGCAACACAGGCATATCCACAGACCAATTATTCAACATCAATAACAGTGAAAAAATGCAATTAAAATGAAAATGCATGATTAAGCTAATGTTTTTATACTATAAAATTCTACACTGAATTACGAGTCTACAAAAAAAAGAACGGAATTATTTGACTCAATCTACTATTTTTTATCAATTTTCTAATGACATGTATGCACTAAAAATATTAAAAGAAATCAATTAAATGGAAAATATACAAAAATAGTAAAAATAAAATGACACTTTTTATTTTTATTTAATTTTCTAAACATTTTCATGAAATGGCTGAAAAAAGAAGAGTTAGAAAAAATCACCTATTTACATTTTATTATAGAGCCATGTAGGCGCAGGCCCAAACAGCAAGGATTCCAGTTATTCATCATTGGGCCTATGCCCAGGGGTGGTGCAGATAGCATGAGGCGCAGGCCCAACACTTACCAGAAACTCACCTCCAAACAAAATAGATAAAAAAACGCAGGGGGTGCTGACTTAGCAGGTTTCCCAGTTATTATCTATTATGGGCTTAAACGAGGGGGTGCGTGTAGCAATCAGGGCCTAAGGCCCAAATCAAATCAATCAGCCCCTCACACGCCAGGGGGGGGGAACGAGTAAACCAGGGTGGTCCTTCAGTAACACACGCTTGGGCTTAGCCCAATATCCTAACCCTAGACCCATTACTCAGTGAACAAAACTCAATTCCTCTCCCAAACCCTAACACTGTTCACTCTCACTATCCTAGCCGCTTCGTTCGTCTCCCTCACCCTTTCTCTTCTCTGCAACTTCTCTTAGAACACTCTCACGAATCTCAAACACAACAACAAACAAAACGCCACAATATTACCAATATCCCTCTCAATCCATGCCTCAAACAAAATTAAACCCTAACCAAAGCTAAATCTCAACGAATCAACACAAACTGAAGCTGCATCATCAAATAGAAGAAACATGCAACGAGATTGAAGTGATGCATACCTGGCTGGAGCAAGAACTAGCGAAGAGTTCTTGAAGCTCGTTGGAGAAAAAGGTTCTCAAAATCTCTCAAACGAACCTCCCAAACAACTCTCAACCAAACTCTCTTCTCAAATCTCTGGGCGAAGCAAGAACAGGATGAGGAATTCTTGAAGTTTGTTGAAATATCTTGAAGCGCGAAGTTTCTTGAAAGCTGATGAAGATCTACAAGTTTTCTTGAGAAAAACTGAAGTGTTCTTGGATAACGAAGCAAGACGATTGAAGATCTTGGCGATTTTCTGGGAATCTTGACGAAGATCCTAGGAGTCACGATGAAGATCCTACGCTGGAAGATCGTTCTTGGTGAGATGACGAAGATGAAGGTTTGAATGCGTTCTGGAATTTCTTTGAAGTTTCCGGCGTGCATATGAATTTTCCGGCGAGGTACCGATGAAGGTGGAAGGGAGGAGATCGGAGACGATCGGAGTGAAGAAATGGGTTTCTGGGGATTTTTGGGTGTTTGGGGATTCCGGCGAGAAAGACGGTGGCCGGAGGTAGTTGACGGTGGCCGGATCTGGTTAGGCGCGGCGGTCACCGGATTTGCATGTAGTCCGGTGACAGTTCCCGGTGAGATGAGGCTGTGACAGGTGTTACAGAGTTGGTGTGAGTGGCGGGTTGCATGTGCGCCGCGTGTCCTCGGAGAGAGAGTGAGAGGGAACGCGTGTGGGTCTGAGTGTGTGTAACGTGGGCTCGCTCTCCAAGCAACACGTGGCTGCCAGCTTTTATACCACTGGAGTTCGCTGGAAGCTTCCAGAAGCTTCTGGTCTTCGCTGGACTTTCCTGGACCTGCTGAGTTGCAAAAATGACTGAGAACTGGGCCTCAAAAAACTGGACTCTGGCCCATACGAAAATGACCAAAAAACCATAAAAAAAAAACTGAATTAAAAACAATTAAACCTAATTAAACTCTAATCAAATAACACCTAATTAGCTAATTACCCTAATTAACTCTAAAATGGTTAAAAGTCTAATTAATTCTATATTATCCTAATTAAACCTAAAAAAAACAATTAACCTAATTAAACTCTAAAAAGTGATTAAGAGTCTAATGAATTCTATATTATCCTAATTAAACCTAAAAAAACAATTAACCTAATTAAACTCTAAAAAGTGATTAAGAGTCTAATGAATTCTATATTATCCTAATTAAAAAAAAGAAAGATTAAGATCTAATACTTCTACTAATTCTCTATTAAAACTCTAACATTACTTAACATCTATCAAAATCTATCATTAATAAAAGAAAAAACTATATTATTTCCTATATTATCTACAAAACAATTAAAACTTATTTAAATTCTTCTATACTCTAAGAAAAAGATAAAAAAACAATTAACCCTATTCAAAAGTCTATATAAAATTCTAAAAAAGAGAATTAAACTATTAAACCTATTTAAAAATCTACATAAAATTCTAAAATTGATTTAAAAAACAATTAAACCTATTTTAAAAATCCTATAAAATTCTAAAAAGAGAATTAAACTATTAAAAAATACAAAAACTCTATTTAAATTCCAGAAAAATCTATAAAGCCTATCTAAAATTCACAAAAGTCTATTAAACCCTAAAAATGCAGATGAATGCAAATGACCCCCATAAAAGAGCGCACGAGACCATATCGGATTGAACAGAGAACCCCAGGCATCAGAATATCATCAAAATCATTGTGTAAGCTAAAAATCACCGAGGAGCGCACAATTTTCCCGAAAATAAAACCCTGGTGATCTGGGCTGGATCTGCCATATCTGATAGACGAAAATCAAGCTGTAAACTCTGATATCCTCTGTCTGTGCACAAAAATCATATATCTGAGCTGTGAATATGAATTTTAATCATGAGTCAGATAGGAGAATCGGTTGGTCAAATTTTAGGGTGCAACAGCTGCCCCTATTCAAGCGACTTGGACCTGAAGGGTTTGAAGAGCGCTCAGCCTTCAAACATTCAGGGGTACGAGACGGTTGAATACAAATAAAACCCGAAAATTTGCCAACCGCGGGCATATACTGTCAACTGCTTGGGGAATAAAGTCCAGAAAACTGAGTCCAGTTATTGCGGCACCAAACTGATTAATCATCTGATAAAGAACTCCTGATTTGAATACCCACTACTTGTGATACCCTATGTAACAAACCCTGAGGGTTGCAACAACATACCTGATCCTTTCACATTGCCTACTGATAGGCAGGGAGAGAAACATACCCACATCGTCCAAATATGGACGGGAAGACATCCTGATTGAATACTCACATCGTCTAAGGGTAGACGGAATCATCCTGATTGATGAAACAAATCAATATTCTCATCGTCTAAGGGTAGGCGGGAAGGAATAATCTCCATACTTGCATCGTCTAAGGGTAGACGGAAAGGAATAATCTCCATACTTGCATCGTCTAAGGGTAGACGGAAAGACACCTAATCGAATACTCACATCGTCTAAGGGTAGACGGCCTCATCCTGATTGATGAAACAAATCAATATTCTCATCGTCTAAGGGTAGACGGGATCGTCCTGATTAATGACAAATCAATTCACATCGTCTAAGGATAGACGGTATCATCCTGATTGATGAAACAAATCAATATTCTCATCGTCTAAGGGTAGACGGGATCGTCCTGATTAATGACAAATCAATTCACATCGTCTAAGGATAGACGGCATCATCCTGATTGATGAAACAAATCAATATTCTCATCGTCTAAGGGTAGACGGGATCGTCCTGATCGATGAACAAATCAATCCACATCGTCTAAGGATAGACGGAAAGACACCATAATCGCAATTCGACACCAACCCTTGAATTTCAGAATCCTTCTGTCTACGGGAATTGATGGAAAGATCAACATCCTTGAAGGGGCCACATCGTCAGTATGGACCGACGGGAAGAAAACCACCTTTAAAGAACCATGTCGTCAATAAGAATCGACAATCACGAAAACTGAACATTCTTCGAAGAGCCTCGACATCAATAAGGATTGACAGTCAGGAAAGTACCCCCTTGAAACGTCATCTCATCCAATAAACAGAAAGAAGACCATTATCGGAAATATCGTTTTGAAACCCCTCAACAACTAAAGATAGCCGGAGAAGACTCGCTGGGGAAACAACTCATCATACGTATGATCTGGCAATAAGAAACCCGCTGGACAGTAACCAAAACTTCACATCGTCTACTGATAGACGGAAAGAAAAACATATCCTGGGGGAAACCCCTTCTTGAAACCTTACCGTGATCACCCGTAACTTCACATCGTCTAAGGATAGACGGAAAGAAAACCACATTCGCACTCAAAACGTCTAATGATAGACGGAGAAATCCATTTATTGGAGGAGCACATCGTCAATATGAATTGACGGGAAGAAAAGTCTGTCGACATCAGATGACTACTTGATCGAAGCATAATCGTTGTCTGACCTGGGATACAAATAATCCGCTGAATCGTATGAATACTGTTGCTGGATAAATGCCCCTGAACTGATCACAGAGTAATTCACGCGCCATATGAGGCTGATAGAAAGCCTGACTCATGCTTCGTATGCATATGCATATGCTTTAATCCTTCTATGGCGTAATGCTCCCTTCTGGATGGAAATGCTACGCATTTTGACCATGATATGCAAGTATGATGCAAGTATGATGATGCATGCAATATGCTAGTGCAGGCTCGAACTGCCGGGGAGAGCCGGGTACAGAACCACTTCGGCAAAATAAATGCTGAAGGCGAGGCCAACTCTGCTGGGGATAAACTGGATATCACTGAATCATCCCAGCAAAATAAATGCTGGGAGAGTGAAATCAACTCCGCTGGGGATATTGGGAACTTAACCGAACACCTCGACGAAGTAATACCCTACTGGGGAATATAGCTCCGTTGTGAAATAGCAGACGGTCCGAATTTGATACGACATTGCTTAGTGGTTTGGGAGATACCTAGGGGCCGTCTATCCAAAAACAATCTCTTCCGAAGATCGAGTACCGGGAAAGCGCAGAGTCAGGCGAGTCATAGGAGGATCAGCTCATGGTATTTGTCTGTACCACGTCGCCGACATGTATACAAATATTGTTTTGTATTTTATTTATGCTTCTTGTGCATATATGTATATGTGTGTGTGCGTAGCTTTCTCTTTTCAGGAGTTGCATCCAGTGTACAAAACTATGCCTATTCAGAGGCCCATTATCAATAAAACATGTTACTCAGTACTTGATGTTTGTTTTTTACTGTTTTGTTTGTGAAAGACGTCGATGTTCTGATAAACATGCACTTGCATAATCTTGCTGGCCCTTGCCAATAATTGCTAAAACTTCGAATTGACTGAAGTAATGTCACAGATGCTAATCCGGGTAGATTCTGTTGTATAGGCTTGTTCTGTCTCGTTCGTGTTTTACAGGGTTCTTACCTTTGGAGCAAACAGTCAGGGATTGTGTTCCCCAGCCAAAATCTCTTGATGAAGAGCCTGATTCCAGTCGATGTCATTCCCCAGCTAGTCGCAGCTTATTCCCGGAAAGTTGGAATGGCGTTATCCCTTACCGAATGAGGGATTATTCTCCCCCAAAAGAGTGTCCTCATGGAGAGTTGTCCGCAGGATATCCCCCAGCAAGCCGAAGTCAACGTTCCCTGCAGAGGTTGCGCTCCTTAGCGAATCGAAGGTGTGCAGGATCAATCCCCAGCATGGGAGGTTCCCGCAGAGTTCAATCAGGTTGTTGGTTCAGAAGGATTATACCCGGAGGACGGTTTCCCTTCTCCCCACAGGTCGTCGTGCCATTGACAGGATGTTGATCCTCAGCAGAGTCCGAGGCTCCGAGTTTGTAAACTGTGCCCAGACAGTGTGCTTTTCCTAGAAGTGTCGCTTTTTTCCCCAGCTAAGTTTGTTCACCAGCAGGGTGGTCTGTTCTTTCCTCCCAATGGAAATTGGTGTTTAATCGCTCCTCGGCAGAGTTGGTTGTGTTTCTGGAGTTTATTTCGCCAGAATACTTTGTGATACTGGTTCTCCCCAGCGGAGTTGGCTTTATCCTCAGCATTCATGTTGTTGAGACATCACTATCAGAGTGGCCCCGATAGCTTGAGCCTGCATTTGCATTTGCATATACTGTCATATTTGCATCTACTCAAACGCGTAGCATTTCCATGTTGTACGGAGCATTACGCCATTTTCGAACATACGCATTTTGAAACATAAGTCAGGTTGGTTACCTCTTTGTTTTCAGGTGTTCTTCCCTGCAGGTAATTGGAATTCTTGTTCAGGATCGTTTTCAGATATTCAGATTTGTGGCATGAGATATGTGATGATAATGTTTGTCCCGCCATGTGTTCCCTTATCAGAGGTGCTTGATTAATTTCTCTTCTTCCCCAGCGGAGTGTTCTTTACACGGCTTCATAATTGGACTTTGGAGTTATTGTCAAAAATCCCCCGGCGGAGTGTTCCCTCGGGTTGCTGTCACGTCAGCATTTTCAGAAAATATTTCAGGGATTAGACATCTGAAGTCATTACTCGTCGTCAAGTTGGATATCTGGCAGTTGACGTCAGAATTCCCCCGGCAGAGTTCTCCCCAGTTTGCTGTTATGGCTTCAAAATTAGACTTTGAAGTTTGTTATGTCAGCATTTTACGGCTTCGTAATTAGACTTTGAAGTTGTTACCATTATGATATGGCTTCAAAATTTGACTTTGAAGTTATTGTCAGTTCTGAAAGGCTTCATAGTTTTGAAGTTGCTTTGAGTAGTCAACGACTTCATGAATATACTTTGAAGTTGTTGTAGAAGAGAGATTTCAGTGATTTGACGGTTGAAGTCATTACTTGTTGTCAAGGCTTCACGATTTGACTTTGGAGTTGTTGTCAGCATTTTAAAGGAAGATTTCAGCGATTAGACGGTAGAAATCATTACTTG
This sequence comes from Lathyrus sativus, assembly GCA_963859935.3. Classification (NCBI taxonomy): domain Eukaryota; kingdom Viridiplantae; phylum Streptophyta; class Magnoliopsida; order Fabales; family Fabaceae; genus Lathyrus; species Lathyrus sativus. The sequence continues at coordinate 251,494,712 of OZ012737.1, read as the reverse complement.
TTGTTACGTCTTCATAATTTGACTTTGAAGTTCGTCAGCGTGGGATGCTCCATAATTAGACGTTGGAGACGTTATCACTATTACAATGGCTTCATAATTCGACTTTGAAGTTGTTGTTAGAATTTCCTCGGGAGGAGCCTAGAGGGCTTCATGAGTTGACTTTGAAGTTCAATAGAGTTTTCCTGGAATTGTTGTTACGTCAGCATTGCACGGCTTCATAATTAGACTTTGAAGTTCGTTACATCAGCGCTATAAGGCTTCATGATTTGACTTTGAAGTTGTTCAGTGATTAGACGGCTGAAATCATTACTTGGTGTCACTGCTTCATAATTAAACTTTGAAGTTGTTAGCATCAGTGGACGACTTCATAATTAGACCTTGGAGTTATTATCAGTTTATACGGCTTCATAATTCGACCTTGGAGTTATTGTCAGCATTCAACAACTTCATAACTAGACTTTGGAGTTGTTGTTAGGAATTCCCTAGCGGATTTTCCTCGCGTAGCTGTTATGTCAGCATTGCAGACTTCATAATTTGGCTTTGGAGGTCGGCACAGTTTTCTTCGAGTGGCTGTTATGTCAGCGTTACACGGCTTCAGAATTAGACTTTGGAGTCGTCGTTAGCGATTCCCCAACAGAGTTTCTCTAGCAGCTGTTACGTCAGCATTGCGCTGCTTCATAATTAGACCTTGGAGTTGTCGTCAACATCAAACGACTTCGTAATTAGACTTTGGAGTTCTTCAGCGGTACCACATCTTCATGATTAGACTTTGGAGTTGTTGTCCGAAGGTTTTGTCCGCATGGAATAGCTTCATAAGTAGACTTTGGAGTTGTTGCCAGATTTTTCCCCACAGAGTTCCTTGTTGAAGTTTCTCTTATCCGGCCATCGGAGTATTTTCTTCAAGTTTGTTGTTCCGTCAGCGTCACAGGGTTTCATAATCAAAATTTCAGGAGTTATCGCCTGTTGTCGAAATAGGTGCCCGGTAGTTAATTTCGGAGTATCCCTAGTGGGTTCGGCTACTGCAAAGATAAGGCGGAGGTATTGTCCAGTATGATTGACTGAATTGGATTACTATTGGATGGGAGAATTCGATCCCCGATGAAGTCGCCGTGATTTTTTCGTGTTGACGAAATATTATTATCCCCAATAGAGTCCTCCTCAAAGCCGTTTGTGGGTTGGGACCAACGGAGTTAGCTACTGCAGAGATAAGCAGTTTCCTGTGTCTAGACAGATGATTTTCCCGTATGGAGAGGCGGATGGAGTTTCTTGTAATTAGACAGAAATGTTTCCCAGTGAAGTCGACAAATTTATTGCCTATGGTTGATAGGACCTCCTCGTGTTGGTAAGAGGCGGACAACTCATCCCCAGCGAAGTAGCCGGGATCTCTCCGTGTTGACGGAATGTAGCGTCCTAACAGGGACAAAGTTCTATCCCTGTGCTGTTGAGATTTCTTCGGATTGACGAAATGTGAGTCCTGGCGTGGACCGATTAGTGTTTAGTTGTGATTTGACGAATTTGTTTCTCTTCTTGTGTTGACAAGATTAGTCCAGTTATGGACGGAGGTGTTCAGTACCTGTGGCGTTACACAGGTGGTTGATGTTGGAATCAGAGTTATTATCAGACGTTGAATCAGTTGTTGCCGTAACAACCAGGTTCAGTTGGTGGATGTCGTTCCCCAAGCAGTTGTGCAGTTTATTTTTGCGGTTGGCAAATTTTCGGGTTTCTTGGTATTCAACCGTCTCGTACCTCGATCGTTTGAAGGCCGTTCGCTCTTCACCCAGTCGGGTATGAGCCGTTTGAATAGGGGCAGCTGTTGCACCCCAAAATTTGCTTAACCTTTTCTTTCATGATTTAGGTTTCATTGCATTTCATTTGCATAGTTACATCATGTACATAGTTCAATCATTTGCATATCATAGCATATCAAGTCATCCAATAAGGGATCAAGTTCCATTTATGTCAAAAGAAGCCTACTTTGAGGTCATGGGATTCATGGTTTGGTATGTTGATACATGTGTGGTGTTGTGCCAAGGTTAAGCAAAGAAGAATCAGGAATGTGGGAAGTTGCTAAATTAGGGTTTCAGTGTAAAATCCCCTGTTTAGTGCCTAACTTCAAAGCCACATAAATCAAAATAAAAGTTTCAAATGGATCTTTGGCCAACATGAAACTTGTATATCATCTCAATACCTTTAATTTGAGTACTAGAAGTCTTCAAGAAGATTTGTAGAACTCAAGTTATGGTTCTTGCAAGTTACAAGTCACCAGAGGACACTGAAATTTATCTGTGAAAGTCACTTGACTTCCAAGCAACGTTTTCCCCTCAAGTAGTTTTCAAATGGATTCTTAGCCAACATAAGAGTTGTAGGGCTTGATCTTAGCTTTAATTTGATTACTAGAAGTCCTCAAGGGGATCTATATAACTCAGGTTATGATCTTGGCAATCCAGGGGTATTTTGGGAAAGTTGAATTATAGGTCCTTTTTCAACATGTGCCAAAATCTCTATCTTCCACTCCTCAAATGAAAAAGTGTTCAACATGAAATGTGTTTAGAATGATGTTTTTGGGTAAGGTAAGAAGTCATGAGGGATTGAATTGGCTTGTATCACAAAGTTGCTAAGAATGGCTTAAAAAGGAAGAAATGAAAGTCATTTAAAAAGCCAAAAATGTGATTTTATGTTTTGGGGTCAAAATGAAGCATTTAACATATCAAATTGATTAGAAATGATGTTTTAAAGATGATGGCAATGCTAATTTTCCCATTTTAGGTCATTTGAACACACTTGCATTTGGTAACTTCACATGTAAGTAACACTTGCCAAATCACTCATGAGATCAGAACCAAGGCACTAACCCTTACCAATCAATTCAATATGTCATTTGGTGAGAAATTGGAGCAAAATGAAGCTGCTGCACTAGCCAAGAACCCGAATGTCATGCCATGAGATTTCAAGTGCAAGAGAAATTGAATTTCTCACATGGATCATTCCAGAACTTTCTTGATCATTCCAACATGTTCTATATAAAGAGTGTAACTGATTCAGTTATTTTTTTGGCCAAGAACTTTGAAGAATTGAGAGAGAGCATAGTGAGTTTCAACCTTGCAACTCAAAATTGGATTTGGTGATTAAGAAGGATTCAAGGAAATTCAGTGCGTACAGAAGCTTCACAAGACTTCATTGATCGTATCTGGAGAAGATTGAAGTGTGATTTGAAGGATTTCTTGCTTTGTTCCTTCAGTTTTGCCAGGTTTGCAAATTTCATCTTGTAGCACCATTTAGGTAGAATTGTTAGGATTTGAACATGTAGATGCATTGTAGACATGGCTAGGATCGTTTCTGGTAGGAAAACTTGTTGATTAGAGACAAAATCTTAAGCATCACCATTTCTGTTGAGGATCGTTTCTTTGAGTTCTTAATGAGTTAGACCTGTTTAGATGGTGAGGATCAATCAGTGAAGCGTGTAGATGATGATAGACTCATTAATTTTGAGAATATTGATGATTGAGTTTTGGGGCATATTCTGAAACTTAGGTCGTGTTTTGAGATAGAGTGGTTTTCAATGAGAATGGAGGGCATGGTTGGATTCAGTGAGAAAAAAACGAGTTGAATGATGTACTCATGTTTAAATTTTGGTGAGGTTTTGTGTTGTTGATGTTTGGGGACGCCGGTGGCGCCACCTCCGGCCACCGTCCTGTGTGTTTCCCTCCCAGTTTTTGAAATGGAGAAGATGATAAAACAACCATTAGATCTAGGAAGACCTTTGACTGAAATCACCCACCAACGGCCACGATTGGTTTCAATTTTGTGAAGAACTCTGAATTCCCCTCAACGCACCGTTTCATTAACGTTTACTGGTTGGGCTTTGGTAATCAGTTGCTAATCACACACCCTTCTTAAGCCCAATTGAATTTTACACAGGATTACTTGCTATTTGACACGCTCTCTTGTCATTTTATTGTATTTTCTTTTATTTTCATAGTTTTACATAGGATAGTTTTTAATTCATATAAAATTGAAAAATGATCATTTTGGAGTGAGACTTTTTTCCCTAATTCTCTTAGGATCTCTAGAATTTAATGAAACCAAAAAATATTAATTTCATGCATTTTATATTTTCTGGCATATTTTTATAGTTTTATTGCCTTTATTTTACTTTTGTTTGATACTTCATCTTTCTGAATTTTGTGTGAGAGTTTGGTGAGGATTTTTTGATTGAATCTTGTGAGGTTGATTAGAATAGGGAAGCATGTACCCTTAGGAATTTTATCATAATTTTGTAAATAAAATTTAGGTTAGTTTGAGAGGTCAATAGGAGATGTGTTAGAATTAGGGTTTTAAAACAAATAGTTGTAGTTTAGTGCATAGTTTTAGGATTAAATGATTGAGTTAGGTTCTGGGATTTATATGGGGTATTGGGTATAGGGTTAGGTTCCCTTAGAAATTTACTTAGGATTTTAGGATGAGTTTTAGCATTTTATTTGATTTTTGCGACTTGTGTGGTGATTGTGGGTTTTCCCCTTGGATATTTGGTTTGGTTATTTTTGTTTGGGCTATTTTGATTGGGCTTTGGGCTTGGGTTTTGCTTGGTGGAGCTTCTGGAGGCATTGAGGATGCTTGGAAATAAAGCTTGGAGCATGGGCATGAAGATCTTTCCCTTGTGAAGATTGCTTTTGGAAACTTAGGGATTAGGGCATATAGGAAGAGCATTAGATTAGTCTTGTTTCTTCTTTCAAACATAGAGAGCTTCTTGTGCCTCTATTCATTCCTATGACACAAAGTACTTTTAAAGTATTCACATCCCTCCTTTGGAGGGATGAGTGACATGCTTTAGAAGTAGAACTTTGAGGATACTTTTCTCTTATGATGTTAAGTGCTTAGGGGCTTCCTTTGGTCGTCACTAAGCTTCTTAACATCTCAACTTAATATGTTAATTGATTCTCTCTTGGATTGAGCTTATTGAAGATAGGAGCTTATTTGAAGCTTGAAGATTGTTGAAGATGGAATCTTGATTGAAGATGGAGCTGTTGCTGTCAACCCCCTTTGCTGTTTGATCAACTGTAGCTGTCAGAGCTGTTGCTGATTGTGCTGCTTACTGTAGGAGCTTGATTGTTGCTGTCAGAGCTGGTGCTGATGTTGTTTTCTTTTTTCTGTATTGTTTGTTGGCTTGTACAACTTGCCCACAAAGGTTTGAAGTGAATACTGTTTCACTTTGCCTGTTGTTTTCCCAGATTCGAGGTAGAGCAGGACTCCCTTGCCTCGCTTGTATTGCTGCATTGCATGCATTTTACTGTATTTGCTTGCTTTCTTTTATGTTTATCCCCTAGGATCTCTGATTTCCTCTATGCAGGAGGGAATTATGAGAGACATTAGTATTCTTATCCATGCATGACAACATTAGGTTAGTTTTTATTCCCTTTTCAACCCTAGGATTTTTAGAGCTTCTTTCTCTTCGTATCTCAAAACAACTCAAAAATACAGTAATAAGGTTAATCGATGTCGTATGTTACGATCCTTAAGCTATTCGAGAAAGGGTTGCTGGAGAGTTTCTTTCCAGTAGTCTGGCTGCTTAGTGTGGCACCCTTTGGGTGACACGCGACGTAGTCACTCTCAAATCATAGTCTCTAGTGCGTCAGAGATTGCAAACAAACTAAAAAAATACTTCTTTCGTAAAAGATTCAAAACAAACATCAAAGTGTCATTTTTGTCCTATTGGACTCTTAATCAAGAAAAACCCTTTCATAAGGTAAAAAACAGTCAGACAAGCTTGTGTCTTCCGTAGCCCGAACTATGTTTGCTCTGATCTTTTATGCTGTATGAAAGTACGTAGGCATAGGATGCCGTATCCTAGCGAGCAACCTTCCCCTCCTTTCCCGTAGGTAGGCGAACTACGTTGACTCTAATTTCTCGTTCCAGACAGGAATACGTAGGCATAAAGTGCGATACTTTGCCGAGTGATTTTCTTTTCCTTTTTGACCCAGACCTTTAGTATAGATAGAATAACAATCCGTACCAAGAAAACAAGCGTGGATCCCGTCGAGTACGGCGAACGTGAGGGGTGCTACTACCTTCCCCTTGCGTAATCGACTCCCGAATCCAGGAATTTGGTTGCGACGACCGTTCCTTTCCCGTTTTGCGTTAGGTTTACTCTGAGCGTTTCCTTTCCCTCCGTTGGGATAAATAACGCACGGTGGCGACTCTTCTGTCATAGCCGGCGCCGATTTTCGCAGTAGCGACACATTTCAACACATGATCTCAAATTTATACAACATGGCAATGTAATGTATGAGATGAGGTTTAATTTTACATACCTCTTGTAGACAGTCTTGAACAAGCAAAAGAGCCAAGAAAACCAGAGAATCTTCTAGCACAACCTAGCTTTGAAACCTTTCTTCCTTTTGAAGCAAAATATAACTTTTGTGACAGTTGGTGTAAACTCAATTCCATCTGAACTTTGATGTTTTTAACAGTTGCAAAATGATATATATGAGGTGTATGAGTGATTGAAACAGCAAGAACAAGCCTAGGTAAGAATTTGGCAGATTCTGTGCACTATGGTCAAAGTTGCTTGGTATGAAAGTTGACTTTTGGGAGGATGGTGTTTTTGAGTGGTTTAAAGGCTTGGACACCTTCTATACCATATTTATGGATTGTGTGGATGATTTTTGATGAGTTTGAATGTGTGGAAATGAGTTTAGGGGTTGGGCTGCCAGGACAGCTTTTTGGTGTTTTTGTGATTTTTGAGATTTTGTGAATTTGAAGTAAAGAGGGAAAGAGTAAGAACTTTGGATTTCTCTGGTTTTTTAGAGTACTCTTGTGTGTGTGATGAGGTAGGGAAGGCCTCTATTTATAGGCAAATGAGAGGGTAAGGACAGATTGAGAGGTTTCCTTCTTAAGGGGGAAAAGTGGGATTTTGGCTTCAATCTTCCAAAAGTGTTTTCTTGGCTTGGAGGTAAGCTGAAAGTCAAGTGTGATGATGGATTTAGAGTTGCTGAAGTGAGGCTAGGGAGAGTAGGGACATGGCTGGTTGCAGATTTTCACTTTCCACCTTTTACATATTTTGAATATTATAATGCAAGTTGCATTTGCAACTTGCAAGCCAACTTGCCAAGCTTCAATTTTTCATTTCTCTGCATCATTTCCACACTTCTAAATATATATCAAAGTTTTTCTCACTGGATCTTTTCTGTCACTGTGAAGTGGTAGCACACACAGAACCGGAGCTCTGATGCCAACTGAAGGTGAGAAAATACTTAGAAGGGGGGGTTGAATAAGTATGAAGTTAAAAACTTAGAAATAAAACTCAAGTTCATAGCAGAGTTTTGAGTCAAATCCTCAGTACTGGCAGTGTTAGTACTATCAGAGTCTTCTGAAGTAACTATGCTTGAAAACTCTTCATACAAAATTCTTCATTGGTTCAGATGCTTCTGACTTGCTTCAGATTCTTCTGGAGCTTCTGCTTCAGATCCTTCTGGAGACAACGCTCAGAATCTTCTGATGGCAGCGTTCAGAATCTTATAATGGCAGCGTTTAGAATCTTCTAAGGAATGCTTCTGATGCTTCAGAGCCTTGCATATTTCTTATGTTCAGATCTTATTTGCTTCTGGAGTGATATTTACTTTAATATCTGCAGCAAACATTCTTAAGCTAATTTTAGAGTCTATAATTCTTAATTACAAAATTTCATAATAGTTATCATCAAAACATAGAGATATTATTAAGAACCAATCTGTGTTCTAACAATCTCCCCCTTTTTGATGATGACAAAAACATCAGAAATTTTGTTTAATTAAAAAAATAATTATAACTCCCCCTGAGATGATGAATCTCCCCCTGAGTTAAATATTAATAAGGAATAGAAACTTCCCTTTTTGTCTTGAGTATTTTTCAGAGTTAGAGCTTGACTGTTCTAAACATTTGAGAGTCAGAGTTTCTTGCATATTTCAGAGTCAGAGTCTGATAAATTGAATATGATCTGGAAGTCATTGAGTTTCTTTTAAAGAGTATATCAGATATATCAAATGTTCTGAAACACTCAGATTTTATGTTCGATAAAATTGATATGTCTGAAGTTTCATTCTGGTACAGTTTAATTAAACAGTTCAGATCTATTTTCTCCCCCTTTTTTGTCATAAGCAAAAAGTAAGAACTTTTAAAAGACAAATAAAAGGAAAAAACAAACGAGATAAATCATGTAGAGAAAACATTGAAACATTCATTCATTCAGATAAAAAAGTACAAAACATCAGAAAATATTTAAGTACATGTGCAAACATCAGATGCAAACATCAGAAAAAAATAAACTAAGATTGTTTTGACAAAATCATCTTCAACAGATCCGTGATCTCGGAAGAGGATTGTTCTTGTTTTGACATCCACTTAGCCATGGTTTCATTCTTCTGATCTTATTTGGACATCCACTGAGCCATGTCTTCAAACTTTTTATCTTGCTTAGCCATCCATGACTTAATCTCTGATTGACCAGCTTCCAGAACTGCAATCTTATCTTCAAGATCTGGATACTCTTTCTTGATCTCAGATGAAGAAGGTGGGACAAATTCTGAAGCATGAACATAGTCAATTTCCATAGGGGATTTGGAGTTAGGAGCAACAGATCCAGAGGGATGTTCTACCAGAGTCATAGCCAAAGAGTTGTCTTCAGATGCATATTCAGCGTTTACTTCTGTATTACAGACTTCAGATGATGAAGGAGCATCCTTAAGAAGCAATGGTGCAGATCTTTTAACAGTCCAGAACAAACTTCTAGTAGTTTCAGCAAATCTGAGCTTCGCATCATCAGAACATACGTTCTTCATATTTGATGCTACAGTATTGAATCTGTTTATGAAGCCATTCCAAATGGCATCAGATTCATTTGCATCCATTATTGATGAACACTTCCTCTGAACAGAGCCTAAATACATCTCTATTTCTTTCAAAAAACTTGTAAATAAATGATCAACATTCAGCCTAGGTTTTGGGTTTAGAAAAGTTTCCAATGTGATTGGCTTGGGTTGGGGAGAAGGTGGAAAGATGGATTTTTGAATGGTGATCAGAGGACTAGGGTAGAATGGTATGAATGGAGGATCAGATGAATTGTCAGGTTTTGATCTGGTTAAAGCATTCAACAGATATGGTTTTGCATTTGATGCATAGGAAACAACATCAAATGGGGTATCAGAGTAAGGAGTGAATGCAGATTTATCAGATAAAATAGGTTCTGATGAAATTATTTCTGGCAGTTCTTTAATGTACGTTTGAAGAACAGATGGTAGAATGATGGTAAGTTTGGGTTTAAGAGGAGTGATAGTGTCAGATGGTTCAATTCTGGTGTAGAAGTTTTTGAATTTGAAACCAGAGGGAAGTTTGTTAGATGAAAACAGTTTACACGAAGTAGAGGGTACACACTCAGATGTCCTTGGCTTAGGTGTTGGGGTAGGATTGGGAATGAGAATTTCAGAAGAAACAGGTGGTTCTGGTTGGTTAACTTCAGAATTTCTGTGAGAGGGAGATATCAGAAAATCTGGGTGTATATCAGATTCTGATGAATTTGAGGATGTGGTTGGAGTGTAAGACGTGGAAGACACTTCAAAAACAATTTTGAGAGGTGTAACGTTTAGAACCTCTGTCTCAGGGATATTGGTTTCAGATGGGTTGGTTGATTCTGATGGATTCTCAGAAGGTTTTGATGGAGGCGCAGATGTAGGTGGTTCTGATGTAGGTGGATCAGATGTAGGTGGATCAGATGCCACTTGATTAGATTGTAAAGGTTCAGAAAGAACTTGTGCAGATGCACTAGGTTCAGATTTGTTTGATTGAGGTTTTTCTGGTTGTGATTGTTTTTCTGGTTGTTGTTGTTGTTGTTCAGATTGTTTTTCTGGTTGTTGTTGTTGTTCAGATTGTTTTTCTGGTTTTGTTATAGGTTGTGGAGTTTGATTTGCTGGATTTGTTGTTGTTGTTGTTGGTGCAGATGATTGATCAGTAGAAGGTTTTACAGGAGTGGTGGAAACAGGATCAGATGATTTTTATGGGGAAGGCATTTTTAATGGTTCAGAAGTATGAGGTGGAGCAGGAACAGATTGTTTCTGAGCAGGAGGTGGTTTTGGAATAGCATTGAATGTTGATTCATTTAAAACAGTTTTATTGAAAGAGGATACAGAAGATTTGGTACCTTTAATCTTGATACGCTTTGTGGGAACAGAGGGAGCGTCTCCAGATGCTTTCCTCTTGATCAGCTTCTGAGGCTTGTCAGCAACTTTGGGCTTCTTCTGAACAGTCACTGCTTCTACTTTTGATTGACCTCTCTTCCTTGTGTTCTCATTTCCTCCATCAGGCATTGGTTCCCACGCTCTTTTCAGAATATCTGCAGGAACTGGGGTTCCATCTGCCTTGTAAGAGTCAATATACCTTATAATTATTTCCCTTGGTTCTTCAACACAGAATAGTGGGTAGTCTTCAACTGGGATTCGCTTTTGACTAAGTTCAAAGATATTCAGCTTCTTGGGTGCTGATGTGAGTTCCTCTACAATTTTTAGTCTCTGAAGACTCTTGGCATTCAGAGGTTTCCCAACAATAGATTCAAGTTCCTCCTTAACTCCAGCAGCATACAAAGCAGTCACCAGTCCATTTTCTGTCAGAATATCTGAGATTAATCTTCCAAAGGGAATCCATGTTCTGATCTTCTGACCCTTATCTTTTACAGATTCTCTTGAAGCATTAATATGATTCCATAAGTGCATGAACAGAATGTAAGGAAGATCTACCTTGGTGCTCTGACTTAAACAGTACATGAAGTAGAGTTGTTCATTGTTCACATAATCTGGAGAGTTTGTAGATTTTTTGTGATGAATGCATCCCATGAAAATCTTTGCCCAGATCTTGTAGTCAGGCTTCAGATCTTTAAACTTGTTAGAGGCCTGTCCAGCAGTCATGACTTCCTCATAAACTTCTTCCATGTCTACACACCCAGCTGGCAGATGAGAAACTCCATCAGTCTCCTCATATCCTATGAGTTTCCTGATTAGATCTTCTGTAATTATAATCTCCTTACCCAGAACAGAAGACAAGATGAATTTGGGGTATACAGAAGCATGTATCCAAAATTCTTTCACCAGATGAGGGTAAACTGGTCCAAATAATCTGTCAAAGTATTTTACCCAGCCTTGAGCATCAACTATTGAATGAAATTCAAATCCATTTTCAGCTAATGAATCAAATTCCACCATTGATTCACAGAGAACTTCAAGTTTGTCAACAGGAGTTAACAAAGTCCTTTTAGGTGTCGTGTATGGAACCACACCCATATTTGCAGAAGTAACTGCAGCCATGGTTGATTGAAACTGTGCTGCTGTAGAAGATGAGGTTGCCATTGAAGATGATTTTGACAAGGGTTTAGGGTTTTTGTGAAGAGAGAAAAGAAGACAGAAATGCATAAACTTGCTTGAGTTGTGAAAAGTGTGAAAGTGGTGAGAAGTGTGGTATTTATAGAAAACAATTAGGCATACAAACAGACAATCAAAGCACGTTCACACAAGGCAATTAATGTCAATTAATGAAAGAGAATAAAAATCATTTCAAGCATTAATTGATTCTGACAAATTGGGGGGAGAATCAAGATTTCACTATTCAAACCATACCTCAAACGTCTCTTCAGTAGTGTACACGCCATCTTTGCAGATTTAGAGTGACACGTGTTTGCTTGCACGTGCTTCTGAATTCTCTTGAGAAATGAAACGTTAACCAACGTTCAGATCCTTTGAGATTGGTTAGTTCAGATACACACAAATAAACATAAATCTTATAAGCAACAGAATGAAATACTTCAGAGTGATAAACATTTATCATCTGTAAAATTTGCTTCTGACAAATATTATTCTGGACACGAATCCATACCAATATTTTTCAGAATAAATTTGAATCTATCTTCAACAAGGGGTTTTGTGAAAATATCTGCCCATTGATGATCTGTATCAACAAAAGCTAAGTTTATAATTCCCTTCTGAACATAGTCTCTGATGAAATGATGCTTAATTTCTATATGTTTTGCCTTAGAGTGTAAGATGGGGTTTTTAGACAAACATATAGCAGAAGTATTATCACAGAATATAGAAATGTTACTTTCAAATATCTAATAGTCTTCTACCTGACTTTTCATCCAGAGCATCTGCGTGCTACATCCAGCAACAGCAATATATTCTGCCTCTGTAGTTGATAGTGCAATTGTGGGTTGTTTCTTGCTGTACCAAGAGATTAGATTTCTTCCTAGAAATTGACAACTTCCAGAAGTACTTTTTCTTTCCACTCTGTCTCCAGCGTAATCAGCATCACAGAATCCAACTAATTTGAAATCATCAGATTTTCTGTAACACAAACCCACATTAGAAGTACCTTTCAGATACCTTAGAATCCTCTTAACAGTTGTTAAGTGTGATTCTCTAGGATCTGATTGGAATCTAGCACACAAGCTTACACTGAACAAAATGTCAGGTCTAGAAGCAGTTAAGTAGAGAAGAGATCCTATCATACCTCTGTAGAGTTTCTGATCTACTTTCTTACTTACCTCTTCCTTTCCTAGTGAACTAGTTGGATGCATGGGAGTCTTTGACATCTTACTATCAGTCATGTTAAATTTCTTCAAAAGTTCTTTAACATACTTGGTCTGATGAATGTAAGTGCACTCTGGAGTTTGGTTGACTTGAATTCCTAGAAAGAATCTCAATTCTCCCATCATGCTCATTTCAAATTCTGCCTGCATACATTGAGCAAACTCCTTTCCCAGCATAGTATTGGTAGATCCAAATATGATATCATCCACATATATTTGACAAATTAGAAGATCTTTCTTAAATGTTTTACAAAAGAGTGTTGTGTCCACTTTGCCTTTGATGAAATTTTTCTCCAGAAGAAAATTGCTTAATCTCTCATACCAAGCTCTGGGAGCTTGTTTTAAACCATACAGAGATTTCTTTAGTTTGAAAACATCTTCTGGGAATTTTTCACTCTCAAAACTAGGAGGCTGGTGGACATAAACTTCTTCTTCTATAATACCATTTAGAAAGGCACTTTTAACATCCATTTGATATAGAGTGATGTTATATTGTGCAGTAAATGAAATAAGAAGGCGTATAGATTCTAACCTTGCCACTGGAGCATAAGTTTTAGTGTAATCAATACCTTCTTGTTAACTGTACCCTTGAGCAACAAGCCTTGCCTTATTTCTTTCAACTTATCCTTTCTCATTAAGCTTATTTCTGAAGACCCATTTAGTTCCAATTATGTTGAATCCTTTTGGTCTTGGAACTAAATCCCACACATCATTTCTGGTGAACTGATTTAGCTCTTCTTGCATGGCAATAATCCAATCATTGTCTTGCAGAGCTTCATCTACAGAAGTTGGTTCAATTACTGACACCAATCCAAATAATGATGCTTCAGATGATCTGAGGAAGGATCTTGTTCTGATAGGGTCATCCTTCTTTCCAATGATAACATTCTCTGGATGAGAAGCTTTGATTCTAGAAGATGATCCTCTAACAGTTGATTCTTCAGAAATGTTTAAGTTGTTCATCTGAGAAGTCAAAGGAATTGCATCTGGCGTTGCCTCTGGTTCCTTCACTTAAGCTTTGTCTGTCTCTGAGCCTTCAGAGTCTGTGAAGACTACTTCTCTATCTGCAGAGTTTTCAGACTGCTTTGGCTTTTTAATGCCAAGCTTATCATCAAATCTAACATGAATAGATTCTTCCACAATCTGTGTCTCAGTATTGTATACTCTGTAGCCTTTAAAGCGTTCAGAATACCCAAGCATGAAACACTTCTGTGCTTTAGAATCAAACTTGTTCAAATTTTCTTTAGTATTTAAGATATAGCAAATACATCCAAAAGGATGAAAATATGAAATGTTGGGCTTTCTGTTCTTCCACAGTTCATATGGAGTCTTCTCCAGAAGAGGTCTTACAGACACTTTGTTATGAATGTAACAGGTTGTGTTGATTGCTTCTGCCCAAAAGTGCTTTGCCAGATTAGTCTCATTGATCATGGTTCTGGCCATTTCTGGCAGAGTTCTATTTTTCCTCTCTACAACTCCATTTTGTTGTGGAGTTCTAGGACAGGAAAAATCATGAGCAATGCCATTTTCATTAAAATATTTTTCAAAATATTTGTTTTCAAATTCACCACCATGATCACTTCTGACTTTTATAATTTTGAAATATTTTTCATTCTGGATTTGTTTGCAGAAGTCAAAGAACACAGAATGTGACTCATCCTTGTGTTTTAAGAACTTTACCCATGTCCATCTACTATAGTCATCAACAATGACTAATCCATACTTCTTGCCTCTGATGGATGCAGTTTTCACTGGTCCAAACAGATCAATATGAAGTAATTTTAGTGGTCTGGAAGTAGAAACAACATTTTTTGATTTAAAAGATGATTTTGAAAACTTCCCTTTTTGACATGCTTCAAAAAGAGCATTTGAAGTGAACTTCAGATTAGGGAGTCCTCTGACAAGATTAAGTTTATTAATCTGAGATATACGTCTCATATTAATATGCCCCAATCTTCTGTGCCAGACCCATTGCTCCTCATTAACAGACAAGAGACATTTAACATTCTGTACCTTAAGTTCTGAAAGATTTATTTTATAAATGTTGTTCTTCCTCTTTCCACTAAATAGGATTGAGCCATCCTTTTGACTAATAGCCTTACAACATTTTTGATTAAAGGTTATGTCATAACCATTGTCACTTAATTGACTTATGGACAATATATTATGCTTTAATCCTTCTACAAGTAGAACATTAGTAATAGAGGGAAGTTTACCATTTCCAATAGTGCCAGATCCAATGATCTTGCCCTTTTGATTTCCTCCAAATTTCACATCCCCTCCAGATCTAAGCTCCATACTTTGGAACATAGACCTTTCTCCTGTCATGTGTCGCGAGCATCCAGAGTCCAGGTACCATGATTGGCGTCCTGACCTTGCTGCTAAGAACATCTGTAACAGGAATTATTTTACTTTTAGGTACCCAGATCTTCTTGGGTCCTTTTGGGTTAGTTGTTTTGAAGGTTTGTCTAAACTTCCGTTTTTCAACATAAGGTTTATTCTGACTAGCCGTAGATTTAAACACATGAATGTTCTTTTCAGAACGAGTGTCTTCAATATCATTCAAGTGACCAAATTTAAAGTGGGAATATAAAGGAGTCTTCTTGATGATAATTTTATCAACAGGTTTTGGATTTAAATCCTTTCCAGAGGAAGATTTATATCCAATTCCTTTTCTGTTATTTCTGTTAACTCCATAGATCATAGAAGCCATTTTGCTTCTGTCTATGCTTTTAGCAAGAAACTTCTGAAAACTATAATCATATTTTTCAAAAATATTCTTGCATTCAGACTCAGTTTCAGAATCAGAGTCTTGTTGAGCTAATTCAGAATCACTTTTCAATCTTAAGTTCTTTTCATTTAGCTCAGCTACTTCTGATTTGAGAATATTATTCTCAGATACAAGATTGCTTTGACGCTTCTTGTATTTGAGCTTAATATTGTTATAGCTCTTCAGAACTTATGATAACACTTTGATAAGTTCATCTTTAGTGAGTTTAGCCATTACCTCTTCAGCGTCAGAGTCAGATTCAGAGTCAGATTCAGATCCTGAAATTCCTTCCTCCTGATCTTCTATGTCTGCCATCAATGCTACGTTGGCACATTCCTCTTCTAACTCAGATTCAGATTTAGATGTATCTGAATCATCCCATGTTGCCATTAGAACCTTCTTCTTCTTATCAGATTTTCTTTTAGGCTTTTCTTTCAACAACTTTGGACATTCATTTTTGTAATGCCCAGGTTCTTTACATTCGTAGCAGACAACCCCCTTTTTGGTAGATCTTCTGTATCCAGAAGATTCTTTTCTTTGGTCAGGCTTCCTGAAGTTTCTGAACTTCTTTCCTTTATGCTTCCAGAGTTTGTTTATTCTTCTAGACAGTATGGATAATTCATCTTCATCTTCAGATGAGGATTCTTCAGAGCTTTCCTCTATTACCTGCAATGCTTTGGCAGATTTATTAGATTTTAAAGCAATTGATTTACCTTTCTTTTGAGGTTCATCTTCCTCAAGTTCAATTTCATGACTCCTCAGTGAACTGATTAGTTCCTCCAAGGAAATCTTGTTCAGATCTTTAGCCATTTTCAGCGCAGTCACCATAGGTCTCCATCTGGTAGGTAAGCTTCTGATGCTCTTTTTCACATGATCAGCAGTAGAGTATCCTTTATCCAGAACCTTTAGTCCAGCTGTAAGTATTTGAAATCTGGAGAACGTAGCTTCAACAGATTCAGCTTCTTCCATCTTGAAGGCTTCATACTTCTGAATTAGAGCCAGAGCCTTTGTTTCCTTGACTTGAGAGTTTCCCTCATGAGTCATCTTCAAGGACTCAAACATGTCAAATGCAGTTTCTCTATTTGTGATTTTTTCATACTCAGTGTGAGATATTGCATTTAACAATATTGTTCTAGCCTTTTGGTGATTTCTAAACTCCTTCTTTTGAGCTTCTGTCATAGATTTTCTATCTACTTTCTTGCCATTCCCATCAGTGGGATGAACATATCCATCTATGACCAAATCCCATAAACCAACATCATAACCAAGGAAAAAACTTTCAATCCTGTCTTTCCAATAATCAAATTTCTCCCCATCAAACATAGGGGGTTTAATGCTGATTCTGTCCCTTTCTTCATATTTGTTGTTAATGTTAGATATTGAAGTATCAGCCATACTAACAACCAAATATATATCAAAGTTTTTCTTACTGGATCTTTTCTGTCACTGTGAAGTGGTAGCACACACAGAACAGGAGCTCTGATGCCAACTGAAGGTGAGAAAATACTTAGAAGGGGGGGTTGAATAAGTATGAAGTTAAAAACTTAGAAATAAAACTCAAGTATTTTTATCCTGGTTCGTTGAACTCAACTACTCCAGTCCACCCTTTCTAGAGTGATTTGCCTTTCTCAAACAAGGACTTAATCCACTATTTAATCAACTAATTACAATAGTAAGCACTAAGAACAATTGTTCAAAGTCTTCTCAAGAACTACTGATCCTGACTGGATCTTCTTAAGGTTTTCTTACAATCAAATGTAATAACAAATACAAGTGTTAAGATGCTTCTAATAAAGCTTTATCACAACTGTGATTTTACACTTAAGATTAAGAACAAAGAATTAATTCTAGCAAGAATATATGAGTTGTATGAGAGCTTTGATAATGAATTATTTTTCAAGTGTTTCGTCAACTAAAGAAGATGAGTGGAGACTTGCTTTTATAGGCACAGTGATCCAAGAGCTTTTCACGTTGAGAAGTGTGCACTAAAAGGTCTGAGCCCTTTTTGTCTTCACATCAAGTGACCTTTCCTAGAAGAAGAGAGCACAGAGAAATCCTTTTTGTCTGTGTTCTTGTGTCTAGCATAAATAAGGAAAGAGTCGTTTGGATATTCCAACGGAAATAATCTTTGAATTCTTCTTCAACAATTTTCAGCAGGAATCATCAGAGTCTAATTTGATCAGAGCCTTCTGATGTTGATTAGAGTTTTGCTGAATCAGAGTCTTTGCAGCAAGTGTGCTTTTAGCGTGTATAAGTTCAGAGCAGAGTTTTGAGTCAGATCCTCAGTACTGGCAGTGTTAGTACTATCAGAGTCTTCTGAAGTAACTATGCTTGAAAACTCTTCATACAGAATTCTTCATTGGTTCAGATGCTTCTGACTTGCTTCAGATTCTTCTGGAGCTTCTGCTTCAGATCCTTCTGGAGACAACGCTCAGAATCTTCTGATGGCAGCGTTCAGAATCTTCTAATGGCAGCGTTTAGAATCTTCTAAGGAATGCTTCTGATGCTTCAGAGCCTTGCATATTTCTTATGTTCAGATCTTATTTGCTTCTGGAGTGATATTTACTTTAATATCTGCAGCAAACATTCTTAAGCTAATTTTAGAGTCTATAATTCTTAATTACAAAATTTCATAATAGTTATCATCAAAATATAGAGATATTATTAAGAGCCAATCTGTGTTCTAACAACTTCTACATTTTAAAACATCCCAATATTAGAAATAACAAGATCTAAGGGCTGAGAATGGTCCATCTTGATGAAAATCTCACTTGGAAAAACCAGAATTTTGTGTTTCAAGTGTGAGAGTCCCAACTTCACTAACCCATAACTCTCAGCTCACAAATGACATTGAGATGTTCTAGTACTTTTTAGAAAGCCCTCAAATAGATCTAAAACATTCATGCTTTCATGAGTTTCAAATTCTCAAAGGAACTTGGCCAAAAAGCCTCTCAAAGTTGCTAAAAAACAAGCTTAAAAGTGAAATTTCTCCAAGTCATTTTCCCTTCTTAAAATGAATTTGATCATAACTCCAAATCTATGCATTTTTTGATCAAGGACCACTTTGAGGCTTTTGTAGGATTTGTCAAGAGCTTTCCAATGAGCGTTGAACCACTTCATTTGGATGTGTGGTTAAGGAGTTATGGTCTTGCCCCTTTCGAAACCCTAATTCCCGACTTTTGCGATTACTCCTCAACCCTTGATCCAATTGTCATGAAATTTTATGGGTAGATGCAATATGTCATTAGGAACACTTTTGCTTCACATCTTGAGGTCATATTCCTTATGGTTGAAGAGTTGACTTTTCGGTCAACCGTACGATCGACGATGACTGACGAGTCGACTGTTGACGTTCTGAGTCCTCTGAGGTTTTAAGACTTCTTGAGTGAACTTCCCTGATCCATATGAGGTTGATGAACCACAAACCCATCATTGGAACACCTTTTAAAACAAAAGTCAAACCACAGTTGACTTTTCCTAATCAAAAACCCTAATCGGGGATCCATGAATTGTACTGCTCCTGATCTTTGTGTGAAAACCCCAAATTGGATTCATGCCTGACCCCATGTAGTATTCTTTATGGTCTAGAGACTTGCTTCATGGAGAAACAATCCAATGCATTGACTGATTAAACTGTCGAACCCTCGATTTGCAAATGTACGGAATCCTGATTCACCTGTAACTAAACAGAGACAAACTTGAAACTGGTTATAGTTAGATAATCAAAATGGAAATGATCCTAAGATGATGATGAGGATCTAAGAGGTCAAAATTTGGGGTGCAACAGCCTGAAAGATAGACCCAGTGGACCAAAAAGAGAATCCACGCAAAAATGGGCGTCCTGGTGAACCATAAAGATGGTTTAGGCAAAAATTAGGACTAAAAATAAAAGATAAAGTATCTTGGTAGGTTGAAAACATGAAAGGGAGGTCTGTGCAAAAGTTAGGGATTCAAAAGGCAGAACTGCATCTTGAAGGGATTTGCGAACTTTCTTCCATGATCATCAAGCTCTTGACTAAGAAAAATCAATTCAATCATTGCGCTCAGAAGCAAGGCATGAAGGGTCTTCAAAGACGTATGGACCATAGCGGAGTTGAAACTTGGCAGAGACCGTTTTCATCATTGTCTTCATTTTTGTATTTCTTTCAAAGCAGTTACCTCTTTTAGGAATTGCCTCATTTTGTAATTTTCCCATTTATGGGTTTTCATCAATAAAAATTACTTTCATCAAAGTTTTCTTTGTTCTTTTTTTACCTTATGGTTGCAAGTTTCGTTTATTTGATGATGAGTTTTTGCATATAATGACATTATGGTAAATTAAATTAAGGGATGGCTTACTCTCTTAGGGTAACTAAAGGGTGACCATGACTCTAAGGAGTACACAGGAACACCATTTTAAATCTTGAAATGACTTGACTGATAAGGTCGTCAAGCTTAGCAAAGTTGGCCTCGAGTTGAGGGTATCAGTACCTCCAGGTTTTATTACATCATGAAGAAATGATGTCAGGAAGTCAGGTTTGTCCTCCACTTTCCCACCTGATCCAAAGTCCAATCCACATTGGCAACTACCAAAGTCCGACATGTCGGCACCTGCATTTCCAATCACCCGTCTACCATCATATGCATTATACGCATCACATTCGACTTCATAATCATCCTGCATCATATACATACCCAGAGTCATATCATACTTCCCCCCAGCTCTTGCATCTCCACATTTTAGCATTTGCATGTGCATTTCCATTTATGGAACGTCATTATCATTAAGCATTCACATTTACGAGATCAGGGTTCAAGGTCAAATTTCGAAGATTTCCAAGGCTATATCAGCCCAGTCAGGGGCATTCTCCGCAAGACCGTGGGTGTTCCCCACAAAGTGTGCAACTTTTTGTTGGACAAATTCAAGAGCTTCAAAGTGATCATCAGCCCAGTCATGGGAATTATTTGCAAACGTGGGTCCTCCATGGAATTCAGGAGTATCGGAAGCAAAATTCATCCCAGTCAGGGGCATATTATGCAGGGCCATGGGAGTTCCTCGTGGGAGTTATTATCATCCTTCTTTGTGGTAGTAGCTTATTATTTCGCTCCATCATCCTTTTTGGTGATGGGTCTGACATCCTTTTTGGTGTCATGACTAGCGTTTGTTCTCCATTATCCTTTTTGGTAATGGATCCCCTTCATTCTTTTTGGTGTTAGGGTTGTTTGTGTTTCGCTCCATCATCCTTTTTGGTGATGGGTCTGACATCCTTTTTGGTGTCATGACTAGCGTCTCCGCTCCATCATCCTTTTTGGTGATGGGTCTGACATCCTTTTTGGTGTCATGACTAGCGTTTGTTCTCCATTATCCTTTTTGGTAATGGATCCCCTTCATCCTTTTTGGTGTTAGGGTTGATTGTGTTTCGCTCCATCATCCTTTTTGGTGATGGGTCTGACATCCTTTTTAGTGTCATGACTAGCGTCTCCGCTCCATCATCCTTTTTGGTGATGGGTCTGACATCCTTTTTGGTGTCATGACTAGCGTGTTTTCCATTATACTTTTGGTAATGGACTCCTTACATCCTTTTGGTGTTAGGTTTGCTTGTTCCGCTCCATCATCCTTTTGGTGATGGGTCCGGAATCCTTTTGGTGTCATGACTAGCGTTGTGTTCTCCATTATCCTTTTGGTAATGGATCCCTTACATCCTTTTAATGTCAGGACAATGTGTGTGAGTGTTGTCATCTTTTGGTAATAACCACTTTTGCAAGGTATCCAGTATTTCATTCCCAAACATGTCACTTCTTTTCGGGCAAATTCAGGGTCTTCTATATCTAATCATCTTCTACCTCAAAAGAATGAATGTCGTAGCATTTCGTCTTACTAGGTTTAAGCCGATTAGATAGGGGCATCTATCATACCCTAAATTTTCCCACCTTTTTTTTAATCTCTGGCTTGTGTGTGTGCCATCCAAGAGGAGGGTCTTTGTTGGATTCAAGCTCAAGCAAAGGCATTGGTACAAGCCATCAAGTGGGTGTTATTATCATAAAGTTATCAAAGAACCATCAGATGGTTGTCAGAGGATTCGGGAGGTTTTATCATTGGTGTGAGCATGAGGAAGAAGCTTGTTGAGTACCTCAGAGGATATTGTGGAATTGGAGTGGTCACTCAGTTCATCTAAGCAATGCCTAGGCAAAAAGGGTGAGATTAGGGTTTCATTTTTAATCAGGATAATTTTGCTTCTTGAAGCAAAACTTGTTTCCATGGTCTTCCATATGTCCTAAGGTGTTTGGGGATGGGATATCGACCATCAATTTTAATCAGAAGGGCTTTAATTGATCAGTCAATTGAAAATCAGGAGAATTGGGGGAAAGTCAACTGTGCAGTGAAAAAAGTCAACTCCTGACTTTTTAAGGTCAAAATCATGTTCCTCAAGTTCAATATAACCAATGGATGGAATTTGATCAAGAAAAGTCAAGGGAACCATAAAAAAATCAAGAGTTGTTGAAAGTTGCCATTTTGGGGAATTAGGGTTTTAGAAACTTTCCATTTATGGAAAGTTTCATGGTTGAAGCAGCCATCTTCAAGGCCATTTTTCTTCATGATCAAGGTTTCAAATGAACTTGGATTAATCATAAAAGTTGTTCCTTGTATTTCAATCTTTCTTTTGAGTACCAATTCATAATCATATGATACTTGGAGCTCAAGTTATGATCAATCAAAGTTGAGGTTTTCAATGATTTTAACATTGCCAAGATTGGACAGATTTTTGGACTTACTTTGCAAGCCAATTTTCATCAAGTTCTTGAAGTCAGATGGAACTTTGTCCCAAATGAGAGTTGTAGAGAATTGTTACAAGCTTTCCAAAAAGTCCAAGAAGTCCTCAATATGATTTGTGAAGCTCAAGTTATGGATGTGCAAAGTTGAGGAAAAATAAGCTAAATCCATAACTTAGAATTTTTTCTAAGTTATTTCTGGACAGCTTGCATGACATGATTTTCAACATCATTTTTCATGGTCTTCCAATCCCCAAATCAAGATGACTTCAACATGAAAATTATTCCTTTCCATTCCCTCTTTACTTAGAGCTCAAATTTAGGGCAATTGGATCTATGTGCATCAATTTATCATTAATCAAAGTGGGTAGTTTGAACATTTTCACAAGGCATGAAATATGAACATTTAGCATGTTTATGTATTTCAGTTATGCAGCCTGATACAAGCCTCATCCCATGCGCATGGGATGCTACATTGGGAGCCACCAAACTTTTCCCAAAATGAACCAACATCCATTGTACCATTTTGCCCCATTTTTGAATCCTTAGCCAAAACAAGTAAAAAGACAAAGTAGCTGCCCTTTGTTCTGATCCTTGCAGCCATACTATGCAGCTCTCTTCACCCACAAGTAACCTAGAATAAGACAAGAGAATGCAGCTAGCTGATGGATCTTGAAGATCAACCATTGATTCAAAAAATAACCATGGAAAGCAAATCTAGCCATTCAATCTTTACCATGGTAAAACTCCTCCAAACCTGATTTGATTCCATATTTAAGCTAAATATCAGTCCATATAAAACCCTAGCCACTATTGTTGCAAGGAAAAAACCAGAGCTTGTAGTTTGGAAATCCTTCAAAAAACCACAAAATTTGTCCTATGCAAACTACACACCAGCATCATTTCCAATCATCCAACCACCTCAAAAACCATCTGGACAACCTACAAATGGCCTTTTGAAGGTGTTCAAATCTCTAAGTCAACTTTCAACCTAGAAAACTTTGACTTTTCATACAAAACTAGATAACTCTTTGCTCAAGCTTGTTTCAACCATCTCAATACTCCAAACACCTTTGGTTTGAGTTGTAATAGCTGTCAAAAACATCCAAGAACCTCAACATCACTTGTTCTTGGGTCTGTTACAGTGTTTCCTTCATTTTCCTCAAGTGCAAGAAAGTTGTTGGTTCATCAAGGCATTGTTGGATATCAGCTGGAACAACTCTTCAAAGTCTTCCCTGCTAAATAGATTGCTTGGAGGTCTACAAGAGGTAGGTGTTTTCTAACCTTTTCTTCATCATGCTTCAGGTTTTGATTAGTTTTGGGTGAATATGTTTATGCATTGCCATGAGGAATTAGTTTGTCAATCATGCTGTAAAAAAAAAACAGTCATGAAGTTAGTTAACTTTCACTTAAAGTTTGGATTTGGTGTTGTTATGTAAAGCTTACTTTTGTTACATCACTGTCATGTTTATTTTTACAACTGAGTTGTTGAGCTGTTTTGAATTGGGTTGGTTCAAACTTGGGTTTGCTTGCAAGAGGTTTTGAATTGATGTGTGTATTGTGATAACAAGAAGCTTGCTGATGTTTCTGTTTTTTTTCAAAAGATACTTTATTGGTTATTTTTTGTTTGTTGTACAAAGCTGTCAGGCTGGCTAGTTAGGATGTTGTTTTAGATCAACTAGAGTCTTGGTTTGAGAAGTTTGTATGTGTATGTGTTAATTTTTGTGAAAACACTATGGAATTTAATTATCATGATTGTTTTTATCCTTGATATGATGAGTTGGTTTGAACAATTTGTGTAAGGCTTGTTGTGAGCATGTCCATGTCTTGTGTTTGTCAACTTTTTGATCATGATTGTGCCTTGTATGTGCCTTTAACATGTTCTTTTTATGTCTTGTGAACCCTGAGAGAAATTCTGCCTTGAGTTGGTCTTTATTTGTCATTGCAAATCACAAGTGTTCTTGTTACTTGTTGTTGACAATATCATGTTGTCGAAACTCATTATATCATGTGGTTGGAATAGGATACATCAGCCTGCTGTCATGAATTTGTAATGTTAGTGTCCATTTGTTGTTCAGATTTGGTTCTCATGCTAAAATTGATTGTGCTTGCTGTCATGAATACTAACTTTCTTTTGAAGCCATACTTAAAACTGATGCTTGATATTTCCATGTCCCAAAGTTGATGCTGCTTCTGTTTTAACTCTATGCTGAAAGTTGGTCCTTTGTTTGCTTGATAAGTTGTGACTATCACATGAAGTAGGTTAGACTAGTTGTTGGATGATTTTGAGCATTGTCATGTTTGAACTCATAATCTTGCTATTGGAACTGTTTTGATTTTGAGTTTTCTCAACTTGTGCTACCTGCAATACTTAGAACTGGTGTGGCATTTAGATAACAAAGTGTGTGGTTTCTGTTTTAGCAAAACATTACTGTATGATTTTTGTTTGTTAAGGTATGTTGCTTACTTGTGTATAAGTATGTGTGCTAGATTTCTATGTGTAATGTTTGATTGTTTTTACCTGCTGTCCAGTTCCTTTTGAGGTTTGTCAAACCTCTATTCTTATTAGAATCTCAGCTGGTTTGTAGAGTTTACATGGTTTAGGTTCATGTCATGGCTGATGTGTGGTTGAGGCAGGTTGGACTGTGAGTTTTTTTGTTTTAGCATGCTGTTGCAATCCTTGGCTAGGATGTTAGAACAAAGTGCATAGGTATGTTTGGTTTTGTGTTGATACCATTTGTTGTGAACATGTTTATGTTTGGTATTTGTCAACTGTTTGAACACATATATGTCTTGCCTTGTGTTTCTTATGTCTTGTGAGTCATGTTTAAGTTCTGCCATGAACTGCTTTGTCATTCAGGTCATAATGCTTTGTATGCAACTCTTGACATGCTGAATTTGTATTGCTTAATGTTGTTCCATCCTGTTTTGGTTATGTTCAAATCATGTTCATTCCTTGCAACTCACATGCCCTTTTTCTTATCTATTGTATTTTGAATAAATTTCTTGTTGGAATTCATCCTATATTGCATTTGAAATTTGCTCATACCTTTAAGGGATCTCAAACTCATCAGTTTTGGTCTAGATTCTTCAAAATGCATTTTAAAACCTCTTATTGCATGTTCATTCAAATTGTTTTGTGTGTGCATTTTTGAGAAAATGAATGATGCCATCCTCTTCCTTATGAAATTTCAAGTGAGATAGACTAAAATTTCATCAAATTTGGTGGAGTTTTGAGAGAGTTATGTCGAAAACGTATTTTGATTATTTTGCCTTGAAGCTTGCCTTGCATTTTTGCCCAGCCAGATGCGTGTTTTAAATTATGTATTTATGGGGTGGCGTTATACAATGGAGGTATCGCCATCCCAGTGGTTAGTACCTTGCCTTGCCATGCCTTGAACCTGAGTTCGACCCCCAGCGGGGGCATTTTGTGGTTTATTTTCATGATTTTTCTTTGTTTTATTATTTTTTCTTTCTTTCTCCACCTATTATCACACGCACACGTTTGGTTGAGATGGTAAGTTTCTAACTTGTGAACCATGAGGTCATGGGTTCTACCCATGGTAGAGCCCCTTTTCTATTTTTAACACTTTGTTTATTTCATTCTAGTTCTTTTTCTCGTTTTCTTTTATTTATTTTTAAAATAGCTTTGAATACCATAAAATTCCAAAAAATCATATTTTTTTAATGTGCCATTTTATTTCTCTATCATTTTTACTTTAATTTTCATTTTTATTTCTCTTTTGTTATTGGGCTTTTAGCCCATTTTAAAAAAAAACTCTTCAATATAAGAATAAATTTCTCTTTGTATTGAATTAAAAAGAGAGGAGTAAGTGTAGACTTCTTTCTCTCCGAGTGTTGGGATGCTCACTGTAGTGTGTGTGGTCTCGATACTCGTCTTTTAATACAAAGACACTTCCACCTTATTTCCTAAAACCTCGGTCCCGTACCGAGTGCATTTTCCAAATACATCTTCAAAAAAAAATCAATATCTCTTTGTATTGAATTAAAAAGAGAGGATTAAGTGTAGACTTCTTCCTCTCTAAGTGTTGGGATGCTCACTGTAGTGTGGGTGGTCTCGATACTCGTCTTTCAATACGAAGATGCTTGTACGTTTTCAATCCCTTTTCTCCTAAAAAACCTCGGCCCATACCGATTGTATTTTCAAAACACTTCCATAAAACAATAAATTATCTTTGTATTGAACTAAAGAGAGAGGATTTAGTGTATACTTTTTCTTCTTCGAGTGTCGAGATGCTCACTGTAGTGTGGGTGGTTTTGATACTCGTCTTTAAATACGAAGACGCAACTTTATCCACCACCCCTCTTTTCCAAACTTCCTTCCGAGACCTTGCTCTCCTAAAACCTTGGTCCCGCACCGAGTGCATTTTCAAACTTATTTTATAACAAAACTGGAATGGTCGTGGAGTGGTTAGGCGTAGGCCTTCTCCTATCCCAAGTGATAACGTTTACCGTAGGGTTCTCTGTCGTAAAGCACTTACTATTCAAAACCAAAACATCTTTAATAAGAGAATGAAGTTCTCTTTGCATTGAATTAAAGAGAGAGGATTGAGTGTAGACTTCTTCCTCTCCGAGTATCAGGATATTCACTGTAGTGTGGGTGGTCTTGATACTCGTCTTTCAATATGAAGACGCTACGTTCGCCACACCATTTCATAACAAACAACTTTGAGATAAAGAATTGGATACTACCCGCAAGGGGTTACTATCTGAGGATCTATCTTGCCCCTAAAAACATTTCAACCAATCAAATGTGACATCTTGCCTCGCATGGCGAAAACTAATCTTTCAAAAAGGATATGTTACGTCCGTTCTACCGCAAACAGGTAACGCATAAGTCTCCTCACATATCAGCAGCAAAACACTTAAACTGCTAGAATGTGCACGATAACATCATCCACAAAAACATCAATAAACCGTAGGCTGAACTACGGTTGCTCTGATTCTTTACTTCTTTTAAGTAAAGATACGTAAGCACAAGGGCCACAATCCTTGCCGAGCACATTCCCCCCTATATATGTAGTTCCCCGAACTAAGTCGACTCTGACTTTCTCATACCTTTTGAGAATACGTAGGCCTAGGACCGCAAATTCCTACCGAGTCTGTTCTTTCTCTCTTTTTCCCCGTTACCTCTCTCTCTCTCTCTCTCTCTCTCTCTCTCTCTCTCTCTCTCTCTCTCTCCCCTATTTCTAACCCTTTTCTTCCTATCTTTTGGAACACTTTTTATAGCATAATATTTAAGCAAATAAATTCACACGTCGACAAACAAACGGTTCCCATCGAGTACGATGGATGTGAGGGGTGCTAATACCTTCCCCTCACATAACCGGCTTCCGAACCCGTTCTTGGTCGCGAGACCATCTTATCCATTTCTTTCTTAAGGTTTTCTCGATATTTTCCTTTCCCCTCATGGGATAAATAAAGTTCGATGGCGACTCTTCTGTCTATCTTTTTCGCCTCCCCGTCGTTGCACGATGCATTTTTCGAGTAGCGACAGTCACTAGAGTTGTCATCCTCGGATGACTCACTATCACTTTCCCATGCGATATACGCTCTCTTTGGCTTCGCTTGCTTCTTATGTGACCGACTTGTTTCATTTCCTTTGTCCTTTTTCATCAAGGGACAATCTGGCTTGTAGTGTCCAGTTTTTCCGCAGTTATAACACGACCCTTTTGTTTTACTACCTTTATTGTCGTCATTCTTTGAGTATCTTGATTGTTTTTGAAAGTTGACTAGATTTTTCTCAGAATGTTGGATATCGTTCTTCTTGACATAGCAATTGTATCGCTTCACAAACAGCCTCATATCCTCACTCTTTTCATCATCTTCGTCATCACTCGTATTGTAATCACTTTGCTCTTTTTCGTGGGACTTTGAATAAGAAGCCTTTAAAGCTATGGAATTCTTTTCCGTATTTTTCGTTTTCTCCTTCTTTTTCTTTTTCTCATATTGCTTTAGACTAAGAAGTACTTGTTCGTGCTCTTGAAGCTTTCCGAACAATGTTGTAAGGTCCAAAATTGTGAGATCGTTTGCTTCCTTTATGGCGGTTACTTTTGGTTACCATTCCTTGTTAAGACATCTCAAGATTTTGTTAGTAGCAACATCATTGGCAACTGGCCTACCAAGTGAATATAGTCTATTGATAAGATGAGTAAATCTCTTTTGCATGTTAGCAATGGTTTCCCCTTGCTCCATGTGAAAGAGATCAAACTCTTGTGTTAAGGTATTGATTCTCGCTAGTTTAACATCATTGGTTCCCTCATGGGCAACTTGCAATGATCCCACATAGCCTTAGCAGTCAAACTATGAGAAACCCTATAGTATTCGTCAACTCCTAAGGAAGAGATCAGAATATTTTGGCTTTCCAATCGTAATTATACTTCTTCTCGTCATCATCATTCCATTGTGCTTCAGGCTTAGGCACAATCATGTTATTTTCATGGGTCATGGTTATTTCCATAGGACCGTTCAAAATAACATTCCATACCTTCCTATCAATGAAATTTATATGCACACGCATACAGTCTTTCCAATAACTATAGTTTTCTCCTTTAAAAACAGGTGCTATGCTATAAGCCCCTTTAGGTTCGTTAGCCGTTTTCTACTAAGTTATACTTGAAGCACGGAATGAACCGGTGCTTCTGATACTACTTGTTAGACGACGGCGCAGATCTAGAAGGGGGTTGAATAGATCGCTTGCTTAAAAGATTTGGCGCTACCAATAAAATGATTTTTAAAATTTGTTTAATAGCGGAATCTGTCGAGGAACTATACACGTCTAAAACGAACGGTTACTAGAAATATTTACAATATGAAAAGACAGCACACAAGGTTTTTAGTTCACACAATATATTAAACACTTGGAGTGCAGATCACTACAAGTGAATTCTTTTTTGAGAGTTAAGTGCTCAAGATATCTCTTACAACCAATGATTATACTAGGTTCAAAATTGGTTCAGCAGAACTCAAACCAGAACTAGATTGATATAATCGTTTGTACTAAAAACACATATATTAAGCAATATAAATATAAATAAAATACACAATGATTTGTTGAGGCAGTTCCCCTGTCGTCCTCGCTCGCGGTACGTCTGCCCTCAATTCTAACAATAGAATTGAGACCTGTATATAGATAGATATAACCTGTTGGTCAATGTTTATACAAGAAGTGAATAGCTACCAAACAAACGAACACAATTGTTATTGTAGATCCTATTTCTTCTTGCCCCTTGATTCAAGTTGAATCAAGTGCTTCGAACGCTGTGAATAAACCTCCAATTGTGGCACTCTCTTTGAACAACCTTCGGTCTTCAAAATCTGGCTCTATTGATTTCAATCACTCACGTGTCGAACCCAAAACTCCCACTCACAATCCTCATGTTACCGTTACTAAATCGGCAGAACCTCCAGCTCTTCGATTACCTTCACTCGGTTGAATATGTGATGGAACGAATCATGCAAAAACCCCCCAAAATCTGAGATTCTTTGAGGGTAAAACCCTAAAGGTTTTATTCAAGAAAAACCTGTCGATTACTCAACCCAAACCAGATAAACCAACCTTCGGCTTTGGACGTTATCACCTCGAACATGCACAATGCATAACAAAGATGATTACGTGTAATTGTTGTGAAATGATATGAAGAGAATGAAGATGATGAGAACCAAATCGACACCTATTTCACTTTTATTGTTTTTCTCAATGTTATAAAATGAAAGAACAACTGAACTTATATACCAAACATAACTGACATAAAAAACAAAACCAATTCACAAAGACAGTTGACATAATAGAATTTTGACACAAAACAGCGAGCGGTCGACCTATGCAGTAGAGGGGGTCGACCTGAGCAGACTCGAAAGAAAGATTGTGCATAAAACAGGACTGTGCGTCGACCGGAGCATAGCATGCGTCGACGCATGGCATGCATTTTTAGCCAAACGAAAATGCTTACACTATGATTCGACCAGAGGGTCGACGCGAGCCCACATGAGACTAATGCACTAAAAAGGCTTGCAGTGTGAGTCGACCGGAGCAGGTCTTTGGTTGACTCAAAACCCTGAAACAATAAAAAATGCCTATTTTCATGCTTTACGACACTTTTGATGAAACCTATAGTATGGAAAACAACACCAACTAAGTCAACCCTATATAACACACATATTTGGCTACCTATATGCAACAACTGTGATTTTTACGAACATTTGTATCATGAGAGACAAGACAAGCAAAATAACATGGTGATAACGTCCGACGTATATTCTTCTATGGAGCTGAGTTTTATCATCATCAAAACGAGCACATCTATATATGAGGCTTTGGCCTCACAGGCTCGGTCTCGGTCTCTGAATCTGAGTAAAGCACGATAGGATCTGGAAGGTGATATTCAATACGGAATTCGTTTATTTGGCACCTTAAGCTAATAAAGCGCTCAATTTTGTCAATTGGATGCTCTAACTCTTCACCTTATGAGCGAGTCCTTGGCATACGATCAACAAATTATAGGCAAATAATAAAAACAAAATTTTGCTTTAGTCTATACTGTGCAACAAAAGATTCATAATATTGACTAAATCTGTCTCCGGCAACGGCGCCAAAAACTTGATTGGTCGATACTGATGGATAAATCTACAAGCATACAGTTGATCATGTAGTCTTAAAAAGGTTGTCAAACCCACAGGGAAAGATAATCAAACTAATGTTATCTAAGGTTTTTGCACAAAGCTAAGGCTTGAGTTAAACAGGCGTTAACACTAATTACGGGGCTGAAATCTAAAATCTGAAAATAATACTAAAACGAGTCTGAAATATGATTTTCGTGCACCTAAAGGACCTTGTAGATAAAGGAAACTAATTATGTCTACACGCCTATTTCGTAGGATATACCGACTCAAAGGCTCCACTTCACGCTCTCACGGTCTTAACTAAGCCGTACTTCTTAATCCCAAGATTTTGCTCTCGCTCGCCCGGTAACTAAGAATTACTCTTTGAAAGTCAATAATATCTTAATCAACATCTAAAGCGCTCTCGCTATATTTAGATATTGATGCCTAATTTCCACTATCCAGTTCACTTCTCACGCTCTCGCGGATCTCGGCTTAAACCTTTATTTGCTTCTCACTCTCTTGACGAAACAATGTTAAGTAACCTCTCACTCTCGTGACAAAGCTACTTAAATTAGTCTTAGAAATTACAACCAAAATGGCATGCATTCACAATTTTGTACCTATTATAACTACAGAGTCCCGCCGGTTACGAAGGTCCTCATAAGACGGTCTCTAATCCTAACATGTTAACAATTCTGAAAATTACAACATGCATATTGAATTGATTTTAAGAAAATATTAGTTTTTGGTTTTTATGAAAATAAGTTAAGTTGCAGACACGTAGAAATAAAATGCAGTAAAAACATAAAAATAAGAACCTGTAAATTGCAATGGAATAAATGAAAAACAAACTTAATTAATCTTCGATCCAAGTATACAGTAGTGTAACAGAAAAATAAAGTACAATACTGCAACAATTCCTCGGTGTAAGGAATTGTTGCTTTGGGAAGTAAATATGTGGTTAAAGGTCTAAAGAAAATTCATCAGCGCTTCCGCAAGGGTTAGATCTCTCAAACTACCCTCCAAGAGGTTTATTTATAGAGGATAATGCAGTTGTATAACTCCCATTTTGAATTCTGGACTTGGAGGGAAAAGAAACTGCTAAAAACTGCTCAAAAACTGAATTATGCAGTTAAAACTGCTTCTGCAAACTGTATGGTGATGACCGTGGTGCCCAAGGCGATCGCCATGGTCTCCATGGATGCGTGGTGGTCTTTAGGAGGCAGATGGAGAACACGATTTGGAGGTGGCGAGCGCCATATCAGAAAAGCTGGCAGATCTTGCTGATTTTTGCTGTTCTAGCTGGATTTTTCTTCTCTTTCACTTATTTTCTTGATTTCTTCTAGGATCTCGATGGGAACACCTGACAACATAAAAACAAAGTAAGAATGTAATAAAATGAAAAACACTCGATAAAAACTCGGACCTAAAATGCACAAAGTGAGCTTAAAAATACGATACAAAATCATGTTATCACAAGACTGAATCAAGGATCAGTGTGCACTCAAGGCAGGAAAATTAGGGTTTCTTACCCTTTGTGTTTAAGATGGGAAAAGTGTCGTTCAGTTGAGTTTCTCTTGAGGCTAGCAGGGTTTTGAACTCAAGTTATTTGTTGAAGGTACAGATCCGTCAAAGGTTAAAGCAGTTGAGTTGCATGCAAGTCCTAATTGTGTGGTTCAGGTTTGCGTCTTTGATCTAAGGATTCACCCAGTTTGTTTTTCAATCAGGATCTTTTTAAGAATGATTCAAGGTTATGACGTCATTGATCAGAAATTGATTCAGGGAGAATCTTCTTTGATTTGAATTCAAGATTAGTGGCAGTCGAATGCAATTATCAAGGTTGTAGGTGTTGCTACGTTCCCGTAACCACTTTCTAATCTAATTTCTTATCCAATCTCTTTTCCTATTCTCAAATATCTGTTTCAGATCCAATTCATTCCAACTGTCCATATTTTGTCCAAAATGCATCATATCCAATTTCACTTTATTATCCATATCCATTGTTTAAGTTCTTTATCCAAATCTATTTTTCAATTCACTTCATTATCCAAATCTATTTTTCAATCCACTTTATTCACATTTTTTTTAATATCCAATTTTCAATATCCAATCCATTTTCCTTTTTTTTCCAATTCAATTTATTCACAAAAAGATTTATTTTTTTCTTCTTACTTAAAAATTCATTTTACCATCATAATATCATCACCAAAAAATTATCAAAAAATACAAGTCCATCTTTATAAAAAATTCCAGTATATTCAAAGGCCCACATCCTATTATACCAAAAGTTGCAAACAAAAATGAGAAAAAAAATTGTTGTACATTAATTTGTAGCCTAGAACATGCCCAAACTTCCTAATGCTGAGCTTACGTTGTAAACCGTACATGCATATAAAACAACATTTGCCAAATACAAAAAATCTCCACATCTCAAAACCTATACAATATCCT
Organism: Lathyrus sativus; assembly: GCA_963859935.3. Taxonomy (NCBI): domain Eukaryota; kingdom Viridiplantae; phylum Streptophyta; class Magnoliopsida; order Fabales; family Fabaceae; genus Lathyrus; species Lathyrus sativus. Next base: position 251,461,515 of record OZ012737.1, on the reverse strand, counting down.
GCAACAAGCTGTTCAAAGCTACATGACAAAACTTGTGACAATACATACACTACATGCTACCAACACTCCAAGGATCCAACTTTAAACATAAACCTGCAACAACAAATACCATGCCTCGCCACTATGCGAACAAAACAAAAACTTGCGTGAAGTGCCACAATGCTACCGTCCAAAAACCTCAAAGACTTATACTTTGTGTTCTGCTTGCCTACATCACAAAACAAAGCCTGCATCCCTTACAACCATTACACGCCACAAGCTACTAAAAACCTGTCCATAAAAACCTAGAAACGGGTGCGTAAGAAAACAACAATACAACAACATAGAAGAAAATTCAAAAGAGGGGAAGGAGACCAAAATCAAAAAAGAAAAAACAACATTGAGAAAGTCAGCGGTACAAAAACCTGAACCAGAAAAACTCTCTCCCTTTTTCCTCTTTATACATAACAACACAACATAATTCAAACCATCATCTTCCTACAGACGCAAACCATTCATGAACTTTCTTATCCTTCCAACAAACTAACCTCATTCCATAGAAATATGCACCACACAGACTCCCTTCGTCTGAACACTTCATCATATGTTAAACCCCTCATCAGTTTCAGACACATGGATGCCCTAACCACCTCATTTTTAATCGTTCACCACCACCTTTAACAACAACAACAAAATCAACACAAATCATAGTAACGCACACACACAATCAAAGAACATAGGAATCGCAAAGAAGAAAAGCAAGTGCGAAGGAAAAGAGAGGGTGATGCGCAAGGGTGTGAATTCGCCGCGATTTAAAAAAAAAAGCAAAGCATGAGCAACAGAGAATTTGAACCCGGAGAGCACCGTGTTTGAAGAAAAGGGTCAGGTTTAGTTGTCTCGTTTACATAATGGTTTAACCCTTCTTCTTTTTTGTCTTTTCTTTTTATTTTTAATTTTTTTAAACATAATGGCTATGCTGGTTTGATGGGCTCTTTTGGAGGCCCGAGTTGGTTCCTTTATTTGGCATCACCTTGTTCTTTTTTAATGCCTCACCCTTTGCTTTTAATTTGTTCTTTCTTAATTTCATTTTTAGATTCATTCTTTTTAATATATATATATATATATATATATATATATATATATATATATATATATATATATATATATATATATATATATATATATATATATATATATATATATATATATATATATATATATATATATATATATATATACATATATATATTTGTATATATTTGTGTATATATATATATATATATATATATATATATATATATATATATATATATATATATATATATATATATATATATATATTCGTATATATTTGTGTATATATATATATATATATATATATATATATATATATATATATATATATATATATATATATATATATATATATATATATATATATATATATATATATATATATATATATATATATATATATATATATATATATATATATATATATATATATATATATATATATATATATATATATATATATATATATATATATATATATATATATATATATATATATATATATATATAATATATATATATATATATATATATATATATATATATATATATATATATATATATATATATATATATATATATATATATATATATATATATATATATATATATATATATATATATATATATATATATATATATATATATATATATATATATATATATATATATATATATATATATATATATATATATATATATATATATATATATATATATATATATATATATATATATATATATATATTTGTGTATATATATA